>JALGOQ010000005.1:1239240-2478480 GCA_023078705.1 Venturiaceae sp. KMAF11
ATATCTCTTGCCGAATAATTCTTCAATTGATTTTCAGCCCAGTAATCTTGCAGAGTCCCGATGCTGACCATGAATCCAAAGGATCCGTAAAGTGCAAGAAAGGCTCCAAGAACATTAAGCCAGGCCTCCCGACCTCCTTCCGGAAACTCATCTTCTGGTGCGGTTGGCAGCGGTGCATTTTCGACATCGAGTTGTTCCGTTGGCCGTCTCGAAGGCGTGGTTAAACTGTTCGCCGTAGCAGAAATTTCTCCCTCGCTCTTCTTGTTTTCCTCCTCTCCTTCTACCACTCCATTCCCATCTCTTGAAATCCCATCATTTCCAAGTCCTCCAGATCCAGTAGCGTCGTTCATATCAAGCAAAAACCATTGATGCCCAATCAATCAAAAATCCAAGCTCTTCACCTTTCCACAATCACACAAATAAGAAGCGGCGGCGAAATTTATCTGTACAAAAAATTCAAACCCAACTTGACTCACCGCACCCAGAAGTTTACTTACGCCCTTCAATACGACATGGATGGATTAGGTTAACGTTTCCCCATCAAAGCCTGCATCAAATCATCGTGATCACATCACAAAGTGGAGCCACGCCAAACCTAGAACCAGGGACTAGCACTGCCGGCATCGGATGTACCATAGCAAGGCCCAATGATCGAGGGAGCTTGATAGTCAGTTAGGTGAGGAGAAGGTGGCATTGGTTCCGAGAGGATCTAGAGTCGATGGTTCGAGGTTCGGACACTTGTAGTTTTGCTTTTTCTTTCTCGGGAATACATGTGTGTTGCGGCGCTCGGGGTTGGTCTCTTTTCTCCGCATTTATTACTTCATGTTACATTTACTTTTTTATCAGCTCAGTGAGATACTGAGAGCCGGTGAGAAGCGGAATACATGGATGATATGCTAGCCTTCGTGGAATAGTACGATCCGGTGTAATGTGATAACAGGCTAATAAGTTCTACAATTCAAAACCCTAACAATTCTTTACAGACATCAGAGAGCAGTAACAATATTACACCCCTATGCATGAATGCAATCCAACAACTCCAAGCTAAAAATGCAGGACACACCAAACAATAAATGACTAACTCCTCAGAAATGCTATCTGCAATTCAACTCCTCAAACTCCAAAAATTCAAGCACACTCCCACTCTCCAAAAACACACCACCTAGCACTTCTATCTGCCAGTACAAGCCCCCTCCAAACGCCCCTCTCCCCGACTTTGATAACAGTTTCCCACTCGGTTCCCTCCTTGAGTTCTTTATGGCTGCTGGTCAGCAAGTGCTCGCTCTTCCTCGTCAACCTGATAATCTTCCCGCTTGGACTCTGAATCGCAAGTTTGGCAGGCTTGAAGCGTCCTGGGTCTGAAGAACCCGTGCTCCCAGATCCGTTGCTTGAATTAGAAGGGTTGGAATAATTCGAGCCGGAAGCGGATATTGAAGCGACGCTCATGGCTGAGGCGGGACGGACATAGGGATTTGGGCTATTGCGGCCTGAAATTCCAGATGAAGAAAAGGTAATTCCTGATGTTCCGGTGGAGCCAATCGAAGGTGAGGACATCGATAGCGAAGAGGGATGCTGTCGGACGCTGAAGACGAAGGTATTGTTCGCCGCAAGACGTGCGCATTGCGGTTGTACAACATAAAGATCGTGACGTTGAGCGTGAGGCGTAGGATGGCGGGTGAAGAAAGTGTAAGGCGGGTTTTGGCCGGTGTGTGTCAAGGGAAGAGCCAGAGACAGAGAGTGTGGATTCGACTTGATGGAGTGCTTTAGATTTGGTTAGTTCATGATTGCGCAACGATTGGACCAGGGAAAACTTACCATTAAGCCTCTTTTTCCGGCATAGACCTTGAGAACGCCCAATCCCTCATCACCAGGTAGCAATGCCTTAATGGTGAATCTTTTTCGGCCTCCACTCAACCACTCCGCCTGCGCCAGAACAGGTTTCTTGATCAACTCTCCGCTTTCGAAGAAATCCCCATCAGCGTCTCTCGCAAAAGCTCTCACCTCCACCTCAGCAACACACTCGACATCGTCCGGAACACTCACGTGTAGATGCCCCATCTCCAGGTTCTCCAAATGCAAAGCACTCGTGTCAAACTCAACCACCTGTAGTTGATTACGGAAGTAAGGCGGACAAGCTGTTGGTAGTGCGACGAGTACTTCGAACTCAATAGGTGGGACAATGTGTTGTTGTTCCGGAAGCATAGGAACATGTGTGTAACAAATCTCCATCGGCCGAGCCAGGAAATACCAGGATTCTGCTGATGAGCCGGCTGTTGTCGAATAAAGGTTTCGTCGCACATGTGTCGGGCTTGCCAGAGAGGTATCCATAATCCTCCACTCTCCGTCCACAATCACAGCATTCCACCAATGGTTAGGTCGATTTGCCGCATCAAAGTCTAATGCCTCGCCTGGAGTCTTGAGATAGCCTTGAATGATCTCAGAATGGATGCCAACAGCGGCGCACATCTCCGAGACCAGGTATGCGATTTCTTGACTGCACCCTCGATGCGTCTGGATCACTCGTCTCGTGTCTATTCTCGCATCATGTGGAATGTCGAAATCCTCTTCCCAAGAAACTCTCTCGGACACCCAGGTGAAGATTGCTCGCAAGCGCTGGACGTCGCTCCTATAAGGCCGACACAAATATCCTTGAACCAGTCCTGCTGCCGAAGTCCCAGGAGGAAGATTGGCCACAAATCTTGCACTTTTGTCAACAAGTGCTAAATTACATTGGGTGAAGTCAGTCGGATCGGTGATAGGGAGTCCATCTAGTCCTTCATCGCCTTCCGCTTGCTCGTGCAACAAATCAATTGGTGCGAGGACGGGTATATCATGCATCATACATCGGTCTGCGCGCTCAACACGTTCATTCTTGGAAAGCGAGTTCGATCGATTGATATCGCGCCGCACCTGGACCCAATCGTTTGTACCTCCTAGACCCATATCTCGAGCAGCGGCGCTAGATTGTGGTCGAGGTGGTGCAGCCATTCCTCCGGCAATTGAAGTGATCCCATTGGGCAGTATGGAACCTTTGATGGGTGATCCAGGTCTGGACGAGGTGCCCGAGGAAGAAATGGTACTTCTTGCGTTCGCTGCACCAGTCTTTGCCGAATCGATCATTTTCTTGAAGAATCCACTCTTCTTCGGCTTCAAGGGGGTAGCAAGACCACCCAAAACGCTGGCCGTGGACCCTGCGTCCTTCATCCATTGTGGTTGTTGTGCTGTTCCTGGAGTATCTGGTACCGAATCATGACTTGAATGGTAGGATATGCCTGTCAATGGTGTCTGCGGTCTGGACACTCCAAAACTTGCACCGCTGTTGCCCATTCGAGTGTCCATCATGCTCTGTGGCCGTTGTTGTCCATCTCGGCCCCATTTCTTGCGATAGAAACTCCCAGCACTTGCAGCACTCATACCTCCCGCAGACTCAATACTGGCCAGAGTATGATTTGTGCTGTCAGTCGCATTTGTGGAATTGGATTTCAATGTGAACGTGCGATTCAGGGCCTCCTTGCCAATCTCGTAGCCAGACTTCATATGCCGAAGTCCTCTCCTCGAGCCTTTCTTGCTCCGCATGCTCATGGAAGACTGAGGTCTGTATCCAGAATTTTTAGGTGGAGGGTCCGGAGGTGGTCCATCGTTCGCGGTCGAGTGATCTCCAGGTTTAGTGCCTTCTTGCTCGTGTAGTTTCCGAAGCCGTGCTTCCATTCGAGGAACGTAATCATCCAATTGCGGAGGCCCATCCGCATCATCGTCTGGACCCTCCTCATACCCAGAATCCTGCTGCATGCCCATGCCAATCGAGGTGTGGGGTCGTAATTGAGGTCTTGTATTGTTTGCATATAGTTCGTCGAATGCTTCCGGTGACCATACACTTGGTGGCTCCCGATTTGGGGGAGGTGATGGTTCTCGTGCGATTGTTGACATGTCCTCAAACTGCTTCATGACATCGTTCATAGCCATTGCAATTGGCGATGGGGTGGCATTATCAATGTTGGGAGTAGGTGGATCTGGCGTACGGCTGCGGTAGCCATTGCCATATTCTTGGGCATGGTAGGGCTGAGGCGAGGGAGCACGACTTTGAGCATATCGATGCGGTGGTGGTGCTGGAGGAGGAGGCGAGCCTTGATCCCATCCTGGGTTTGGCGATGGTGCTCTGTACGATTGATATTGATGAGGAGGTGCAGGGGACGGAGTACGGTGGTGGTACTGCTCAGGAGGGGCTGGAGATACAGCTCGATAATGGGATGGTGGTGCTGGCGAGGCAGCTCTATAATGAGAAGGCGGCGCAGGAGAAGGGGCCCTATAATGAGACGGAGGTGCTGGAGATGGAGCTCTGTAGTGAGATGGTGGCGCTGGTGAGCGGGCTCTATATTGTGAAGGAGGAGCAGGAGATGGAGCTCGATGATCGGCGTATGGTGCGGGCGATACAGCTCTGGGATGAGCAGCAGGATTGCCTCTGGGCGCTGGAGACACTGCCCTGAATGAATTGTTGGTTTGCTGAGGCGTTCCTAGTGGTGATGGTTGTCTCTCGTCCGATACCCTCTTCATAGACGAATACGGCCCTCGTTTCTTCACACTGCCATTTGGTGTCGTCACTGGAGAATCTGAATCCCTCTTCTTTGGCACAGCCTTCGAATATGCCTGAAATGGTTTCCTAAATGACTTCTTCTCCGGGACTTGTGTGTTTGCGGAGTTCTGTCGGCTCGGGAGGGGGCTGGCATTGCGGCTTGCTTGTGGTAACGGCTGGAAAGTATCTGGGAGGACTTCGACGAAGTTTGAAGGGAACAATCCGACCATGCGTTTGTCTCGTCTCAATCGCCCCATCCACCATGATCCATCTCCTGCATTCAGACATTCTATAAGGTCGCCTTCGATAAATCCGAGGTCTCGTCTCGTCTGTGGTTGTCATAAGATTAGTATAACCTCCGAACCAGACTTTCTCAAAGCCAATTTCGTACCTCTCCACCCCAGGAATACACTGCCTTGACCCAGCAGGGAAATCGCATAGGAAGCCCCTGGTCTCCCATAATGAATGTGGTGTATTGATGGCTACGCGATTGTGTTGTTTACAGCCTTGAGCGGCCTCGGGCAAGTTGAAAAGCGCCAATCTTTTGATGGAAATAGCGATTTGCGGGAAACCGACGGTGTGTATATTTGCTGTCTAAGTAAGTAGCGACAGTAGTATTATGCAATCTGTGTTGGCAATATTGGAGTGTAGAGTGAGTGAGTGAGTGATTGAATATTGAATTGTTCCTTCGTTCGTGCTGTTTGTTGTTGGCATCTCAGATCGGCTAGTTGCTAGGAGACGGACCCCTGCCATTTTCTCCACGTTCAACCAATTCACGTGGCGTCACCAGCTATGCATTGCACTTTACCGAAACACCAACATCTTTGTACTAGTTTTCATTTTTGCTGTTCTCTGCAGTTCTTTCAACGCCAGCTGGATCCGGAAAATATTCATGCTCATTCCACACTTTCGATAGGCTAGGGCAGATTGGGAACATCTTGAAGTATCAGGGTTGGGCACACTAAAGGTGCCCTGCAGCCTTGCGGCTGCAACGTATAAATGTGTACATTTGACGTATAAGTAGAAAGAAAATTGGCTCAACGCGGCCACCGTCAAGTGCCTCACATCGACGGGCACCATCAAGCGCCTCGCATCGCTCCGACGTATATGATAGTTGGAACAAAGGAAATTTCGCACCATGAACTAAGTTTCGCAGAACTTCGATCCGAACCAACCCTTTCCTCCACCCACATGCCAACAGTGCATGTGGGAAAAATGGTCGTGTAACCATAATGACATCCGCTCCTCTACTCTCGAAAAGAACACAACAAAAGCATGGACTGACAGTCCTTCTTCGTTTTCATCAAATCAAATCAACCGGATTTGGTGCGACAGCACTCCTTTTCGTGGCGTTTCAAGTGATCGTCCCTCTTGAACGTTTTTGTGCAAGCTCGGCAGCAAAATGACCTCTCTTTCGTATGTACGGCATGGTGCCGTTTGATATCTTTGGGGTATCTGAAGGCTTTACTGCAACCTTCCCACTCGCAATGGAGCATTCGTTCGGAATGTTTGTGTGAATGCCGCCTAAGACATATCAGCTTCAATACTCAAAGCGTGTGCACAGCTTCACCCACTGTAACAATTTTTTATCAATAAACTTCTTGTGGCAGATCTGACATTCATGTAAGAACTCGGGCGGTGGGAGCGGCATCTTTGGCTGAGGAGCAGCTATCAGGGACGTATGAGGCATAGTTCCCTCTGTGCCAGGTACTTGTGATGGACCCGGTACTCGACTTGGCGAGATTGAGGGAGGAAGCCATGCAGGAACATGGCACGTATGGGATGTCAAAGGAGAGGTCGCATCTTGGAAGAATGGCTGAAATGAAAATGAAATCGCAGGATAACTGCCATGGCTGGTATCAGAGTCGGCTGTTGGCTCGACATCGAAAGAGGAGAGCGATCTGGGTTGCGGTATTGCATTCAATTCAGAACCAAAGGCCTGGAAGCTGGATACATTTTCACTCCACATGTACGATCGCTGGAGTTGGTGATTCTCTGGTACAGGCTCTACGGTACTTGAGGTTGTACTTGAGCCTAGAGGAGAGAAATCAGACCGCAGCGATACGTTACATGCTAAGTTGTCGTGGTTCCAGCCCAGTCCAAGGGCTGCCTCATTGAAGCTTCTACAGCCAGATGTCTCTTCAATAGAAGGCTGAGCACACTGCGACGTGTTGATCCAATCGTCTAGGTTATATGCATCGTTGGGCAACAGGTCGTGTTGCAGAGGGGGTTTGGATTCATCATGCGCTAGGTATTGACCATCGTGTTGATCTGTTATGAGTCTAGCGCAAGGACGAAGCCTTGCGCAGACTTTCTAGGTGAGGTTCGAGCCTGAGAATAGCAGAGTTTGGAGCGCCTGTTAAAATAGTCAGCCGAGTCAATAAGGAATTGAGCCCGCATACCGCTGTGCGGAGCGACTGCGACTGCGTCACAAAGCTCCTCTCCAACTCCCTCGGAAGCACAATGTAGTGGGTGAAACTCTGGAGAATGAGAATTCTGGGAAGACGCACCTTTATCTTCAGTGGAAAGTGAGGCTTGGTACGGTTTTCTCTGATTGGTGCCCCCATCCTACAGCCCTGTTCCCTGTTCTTTTGAAAAAGAAAAGAAGGTAAAGGGTATCCCCGTATCGCTCTCGCATCTAGGGGGCAGCTCTCTTTTCCAATCACCACATCCTCAATTTTGGGGCCAGGGTTTTCGCCAGAAGTTGGAGAGAACCAGGAATCCTCAATCACAATCTGATTTTGGGGCCACAAATTCTATCGAATAAGTGCTATTTACCCACCCCAATACCAAGTTCTTTGTTTGGCTCTCACAGCTGGCCCACAAACATATTGGCTCTGTTTAGCAAAGGTAGGAATTGACAGCTGTATTCAGCAGATTCCATAAGTATGGCAGTCGGCACAATTCATATGAGGTCGACAACACTCCCTCTCTCTTCACTCTCCATTTAAACTTTGTTATTCCGACTCTATCAAAAGAAAACGACAACATGAGTCCTGTTTCCGACCTAAATACTATTCTTAGGGGCTCATATCAAATCTCACCTCCCATCTCTTGTCCTACCATCAATCACCAGATTTCGGAAGTCGGTCATCAAGCTAAACCGCACACTTTGGCATCATCTGAAAAGGGAACAAACCCGAACACCGTCCCATCCGAAATCGAGAGAAGTGGTCTCTCTGTTCACGATAAAGGGGAATCCCAATTACAAGGGCCCGTGACATTAAAATTGTCAATCGAACCAACTCATCAACTGTCACACCCTGACAGAACCTCGACAACAATCGAATCCGAGGCTTATTCAGCAGCGATACAAAGGTGGATGCTGGAGGGACCACGCGAAGAGCCTTTCAATGCCATTGGAGAGTATCTCCTTGTGGACATGAGTCAATGGAAGCCTACCAAGGAAAGCAATGAATGGAGTTCTCACGACGACATCGGCAGTCTCGCGTGCAAGGCTTGCGAGATTGAGAAATACAATGGTTTTGTCACAGAGTATGAGTTACCGGACATGGAAGGAGTTTATGACGAATAGTGTTTTTGGTTAAGAGGTTAGTCGGAGTCTATAGTATGCGCTCACAATAGCGCTGCCCATTCTGTTCCCATTCCTAGTAGTAGTATGGTCGACGAGATAATATTTCACATAGCGCACTCGCAATCTTGTAAAAGCAGTCTTACATTTTCTAGCGATGTTAGAAAGAAAAAACAAGCTAGGAGGTTATCGATATCGATCTGAAATTGAATCTATTAAATCCGAATGAGTTGTTTGGTCTGGTGAACAGAATTGATAGCCCAGCTGTGAACTTTTGGTGCCGTAGTCAAAACATTCCAGTATGGTGGTCATTACCAACATTTCCCATGAGTTCAACTATAGTACATCATTAACAGGGGCAGGCCAAATTTGAATTTCGTGGTTAAAGGGCAGCATATCTTAACCCGTCCCGATTTTTTTCTTGTTCTTCTGTTCTCTCTTTCCCTGCCTTGCTTGTTGCTGCTTTGCCCGTTTTTTCTCTGCCTTGCTAATCCCTTCCTGTGCCTTCTTAATTATCCCTGTTTCATGCTTAATTAGTGCCTCGGACGCTAGTATATTGACTGGGTCCCCGACAGGGTGTTGAGCGACCGACAATTTCTCTTCTATTTTCCCGCTCTCATCAGCATCACCCATAGGAGGTGTAGTAACATTGACATCCTGAACCCAAGTTTGAACGAACAAGGGTGAAGAGGAGTCTTCGTCTTCGCGAACATTCTCTGTGATGAAAGAGACCGGCCTCTTGGCGGATGTGCTCTTCAAGATTAGCCAACCCACAGTCTCATAGCTAACGCTGCATTTCAAACTCCGAAATACGTTGAAGTGAGCTAAGACGGTCAGCCTTGTCAACAACAAGAGATTGCCAGTTCTCTTACGAGCTAAGCTGTGGACGTCTTCCTTCTCAACCTTTAGTAAGGGTGGGAATGCATCATCAAACTGTTTCAAGCTGCGTTGGCCAATTTTTCCGAGTTGCTTGCACTGGAGTCTCTCCCTCGGCCCAGGCCTGCGATGATCAACCGTTCTGTCGATAGCCCACTTTGCGCCTTCGTAATCGATGGTCACTAAGAAGTGAGGCCTGAAAGAGCGTCTTTTTAAGTCCTTTACTCTGGATTTGTACTCGGCGGGCATCACGTTGCGAAGTCTGTATTCTTTTGCTTCGTGGACGGAGTAAGGCCACAAAATGTCTTCGACTTGGTACACATTGCCTTGATTTTCTTGCCTCAGTCTTCGACCAACGCGGAAACGAGCGCCTAGGACGAGACCTCGTTTCTTATCGTAGCAGTGCTCGTCGCTAGTTACAAAGTTAGCCTATGGACTTGTTTCGAAACGACGAAGGATACTTGCAGATCATCATAAAGTTCGTCCGGTAGATGCTCTCTACTGCCATTGACCACAATTTGACGTTGGTGAAGTCTTGCTCGGCCTTGGGGAGCAGGACAGCGTGGTCTATACACTCGTGCCTCAATCTCCGGAGATCGCTTCAAGAGAGGTTGTGGTTCGCAGACAATCCTCGATCTCTTAGACGGTGGAGATACACTCTTCCATCTCCTCCAATCCTTGTTTTTTCCGGGACCTGCTTTCCAACGCTGAACGCCCAGTCTACCTACACGATCTAATGGTCCGGCTCCAGCAAGGGATGAGCTCACGTCCTCGATGCCCCTGAAATGTTCCTGCTGCCGGATCCAGCTAGATCTTGGATCGCGACTACAGCTTGGGCGCTTTCTATTAATCTCATAGCCATCAAGGCCAATAACAATGCATTGACGAGGTATCGTGCCCGATTGTCGAGTTTGGCGCAAATTTCGCCAGCTTCCTTGTTGGTCTCCAATCGGCTCAAGTGGCTTCGTTTCCTCTAGCTTGACGGGTGGGCGACTTATGTCTTCGCCTTCTTCTCTATCTTCCTCTTCAAAGCCAAGCTCATCCTCTATAATCTTCAACGGCAACCGCGCCCTCCTCAAGAATCCCCACTGTGGACAAAGCTCATCCATCATAGAGCTCAAACCAGCCAATACCTTCAAACCCATGATATGGCCATCAATGATACCAGAGTACTCAGTCGTCGACTCGTCGGAGACAATATTCCGCTCAATCCACAGATTGAGTCGACGATCAACCCGTTGCATCTCGGCCTCGGCGTCCTGACAACTGATCATAAGCTTTCTCTCTTCGTGGCCCTTGAAACACTCGTGCTCATCTCCACGCGCAGAAACCTGTCGTTGTTCATGAAGTTCAAATGGCTTGAGAACCAGAGCCACGTTACATCCAATAACCTCCAATTTCGCTCTCAATTCCCCACCACCCAAGTTCAATTGCCCTGAAACTCTTCTCTCCACCCGTCGTACTACTGTGGCTCGCTCGCGCTCTCGGAAGAACTTTCCTGCCTTCGAGGTATTTCTCTTCACCTTCCTTTGGCTTTTCGCTTTGTCGAATCGTGGATCCTGCCATTGCGACAACTTGCTGGCTGCAGATGTTTTCGAGTTGACGAGCTGAGGAGAAAGCTGCATAAGAAAGGACCACATCGTGCCGGAACCGTTCGAATTAGAGAACTGAAAACGAAGGCTCACTAAAATGGTACCACACCGTGACGCAAAAATCGGGCGACAATTGATATCGGACGACAATGTTATTCGAAATGCGACCCAGAAATCAAGGTGCGAAGGACAGAGAGGCC
Organism: Venturiaceae sp. KMAF11; assembly: GCA_023078705.1. Taxonomy (NCBI): domain Eukaryota; kingdom Fungi; phylum Ascomycota; class Dothideomycetes; order Venturiales; family Venturiaceae; species Venturiaceae sp. KMAF11. The sequence goes on from JALGOQ010000005.1 coordinate 1,250,011, forward strand.
GCTTCTTGCTGCGTGACGTGGATATCATTGAGGCTGAGACCTAGGTTTGGGGCCAGTTGGCACAACCAATCATCAATCATGCTAAGGCGACTCCCTCGATGGTATTAGCATCCCCGCCTCCTCCCCCAGGCGGTGAGTGTCTGCCTTGGGCTGACTTGCGTGTCGTCGTCCTGCCCATGTCGAAAGGCTGAGCAAATACTCAATCGTGAGTAATGAAAATAATCTTACCAGAAACTTATCGACCACTCTTCAACCGAGAGTATACGCGATGCGAATACTAACCCTCTTAGACGGCATGGGTACAGAATCGATGTGCCCACTGTGCCTCGATCCTCTATCCTCTGCAACACAGTAGCAAGTATCCAATAAATAATCAATTTACTACCAATCCAACAAGATATCCCTTCCCTTCCAAAGCAAAAAGCACCAGACGCTCTCAAACGCCTGCTAATGCTCGAACAATTACACAAGGCTGGTGCGGTCGTATCTTTCGAACCCCAGTCAAAAAGAATGAAGTAGACATAAAGAAAAATGTCAGCCTGATGCAACTTCCCGCGCTCATCCAGCTGACTGTCCATATTACAATGTGTATCTTTTGGGTTCATTCAAAACCACTCCCCCATTCTCGTTATCCTTGTCACCTCTTTCCAAGACAGACGCCTTGCCTAATGATCCACACGAGATTTCAACATCCTAGGAATTCCATGAAGCACGCGGATTCTCTGCTTCCAAAAACATAGGAGCGGTTCTCTTGAGCATCCTTGCTGTCTTGGTGACAGTAGCTGTAGGCGCTTGCACCACGGTGGTCGTGTTGCTTTTGGGCCTGGTCGCTATGTAGATACCGACAGCAGCCGCGATGACGACGAGCACAACCAGGACAATGAAGAAGCATATCCACTTCTTCTTGCGGGCACCTCGTGCACTCTTTACTCCATGTGACAGTTCCACGTTCGCCTGCTGTACGTTCTCGTGAATCTCCTCGCCTTTTTGTTCAATGTTCTGGATAAGGGGTTCTTGTTCGGTGACAATTACGTCAAGGTCTTGGAAGAGTTCCGCGAGTTCCATAATGGTCTGTTCAATACGCTGGATTTCATTGTGGCGTTGGCGGACGGCGTTGAGGGCGGTTTGGGATTGACCTTGTCGGTTGGAGCTGAGAAGCTATGTAGATGTTAGCATTGACAATAGTAATTTCAAAATTCAAGACAATGCTCACTGCTTGCTGGAAAATCTGAGCATTTGGCTCCTCAACTGCCTCCTGAACCTCGATATCTGTGGCATCCGGTCGTACAATCCTGTATTGTCTAGCCTGCTGCTCTTGCATTTGCTTTCTGAAATCGCTCTCAACGCGTTGATAGTCATTGATCGCCTTCTTGAGCTTCCTGTCCACCCTGCCAACTTGTGGTGCGTTTCTAGGGCTGCCACTTTCCCGATTGCTTTTGACCTTTTTGAGCTTGTCACCCAAGTTGCGGTAAGCAGCCATGATCTCTGCATTTCTACGGTCCACTTCGGTATTCGAGGCACGATCGTTGAGAACACGGCTGTGCAAGCCTTGGAGATCGAGCAATTGAGACTCGAGATCGTCAACAGCCTTGTCGATAGCTTGACATTGATTGAGGACGTCGACACCACCAGCACCGTAGCCACCGCCTGAAGCGCCATTGTAGGATTGCATCTCTACTTCAGGATCTGCTTACTGTTAGCAGGCTGAAGACAGCAGTGAAAGGACCGAAAGAAGGGCTTACCTCCATACCGACCTGGAGGCGACTGTCCATCGTACCCTCTCCCTCCATCCCCGTAATTATTCTGGTTGTATGGATTCTGCTGTTGGCCGTAGCCGCCGCCGCTGTAGCCTCCGTACTGTTGTTCCATTGTCAATGGTCAGCGTGTGTATTCTAGTGTAGAATGCGATGACAGGCAGAGAAGAACATGTAAAGGCTCGCTCGGTGGCAGAGAGTGCATGACAGGCGGGACAAACTTACACTCATGGTATAGGCTGCTGAAACAATGCGCGTTGTGGTTGTTGTAATGCTTCAGCCCAGGTAAGCAGAGCTGTGGGTATATGTGGGCTTCGGTCCTCGAATAAGCGCCACTTCGCGATGCACCAGGATAGGTCGAGTGTTGTTGTATATCAAGATTTGAGGCAGGTTCTTGGGAGATCGTTTAAAGTGTATGAATTGGCATCCAATTCACCTTGAATTTGGGGAAGAGCTGAAACTTAGGCTGGGCCCCTTGTGAAGCGATCCCAAGGATTGTCCCGTGCTAGGATTGCCTTCTAACCCCAATGCAACCTAGCACAGACCGAAATATCTCTACTAAGCCACCTTCTCCAGTGAATTCCAACCTCTATGAATGCGGGTGCGCATTAGCCGCAGGAGCTGAGCCTTCTTTTCACTCTCAATCCTCGTCACGTTTGCCTCTGCAGTTCAGCTTCTGCGTACTAGAATACATCCAGAAGGAGTGCGACGCGGATGGCTGAGTATGTCGAGGATTCGGGACTCAACATTACAGCCACCGCGCGGGAAGGATATCGAAGGCTTCCTAATCTCGCGTTCTCCAACAGGCAACCGAGCGCACGACTTGGAATGAGGGAATGAGGCTCATTAAAGAAGCTTACAGATTAGAAGTACGTTGTGGGTGCATTTTGTCTTCCTTTGATAACTGATCACTTCGCCAGCTGCCAGATGAAGACGGTGAGAGATTTGCGGCTGAGTCTCAAGATCGCGACAGAACCTGTCTGCGTTGTCCCGCCATCGCCAAAGATTGCCTTTGTAAACCAACTCCAGATTTCCTTGCACTCTGTCAAATTTTCTCGCCTTGATGCGGAAAATACAATTTCTTTGTTTGTGTCCAACAACCAAACGAAAGCCAGGAAATCTTGATCGACAAGGACCAATTTCTACTCAACCAGACCCAAATGCAAACACCAAATTATCCCCTTGTATCAAAACACATGAAAATGGAGCTATCACCCTGATGCCTATTCTGCTTCTACTTTTGTGAATCCTGCGCACCAGCCTCAGCATCAGCTTCCGTACCAGAAGCACCTCCTTGCTCAGAAATTGCGCCTCGTCTACCTCCACCATCCATTCTGAGGGGATGCTCGCTGTGTATTCTTTTTTTGCGTTCACTTTGCTGTTTGCAGACAAATCGATCAGAATCCCTTCTCAGGGAAAGAATGGCAGCAAATAAAGAAGGAGATGCATTTAAAACGTTTGACTCAGACTCCAGATTCACGTTCTCTATACACATGATGAATCATCGCGGCCATCATGAGTAGTGAAGAGATACGCGTCGTTCCCTTCCACCCACAAATAAGCGCTCCCCCATCTTTCACTTTCCTGTTTTCCTAATCACGCACATCTGCGAAATTGCATGTCCTAGTGAATTCGCGTCGCGTCAACTTTCCTTGACAAAAAAGTGACTGCATGCCGCAGCCAGGATCTCTACTTCTTCTTCTCCTCTTTCACTTCACCCAGCCCCACTGCGCGAGGTCCATGAACCTGTCCAGCTTGCCCGCCTTCTCTGCCGCCTTGCTCAGAGATGGCGCCTCTTCTACCCGCCTGCCCTTGCTGCTGATATCCACTGGATTGGGTTGTATCGCTGGCTTTGCCGTTAGTTTGGGATTGCTTGTTCATATTGTATATTTTTGTTTGTTCGCGATGGCTAATCTTGACTGGTTAAGGGAGGGGTTGATCATGGAAAGAAAGAAGCGAGCAACCATCGATTGGGGAGCGCCTTATATAGCTTGTTAGCGGTGTGAAGTGTTGATCCTGCTTCGAATGTGTTCTCGAGGACAATGCCATATCTGAAAATCATTCACTGAATAACCCAAAAATAAAACTTGTGATGTGCAGTCATGATTAACACTTAGTTTGAAAAATGTTGAATTCGAATAGAGTCTAGCATCTATCAAGACTTCACCCTAAGCCGATACGTGGATCAAGCTCTGCAATGTTTGCATGTTCAGCTAGACTTCTCGTCCCAGGCTCCTATCCATGCCGGCTTGGCTGGGGTTTGTAAAAGGCAGTCGGTTCGAATGAGTACTGCAGAACCTCAGATAAAAATACGATGTGGTGTCATCGATGTCTGTCGCTGGGTGGGATGATTATCGATGCTGCTCGATTTTGAGCATCGAATGAGCGACACAGCCTGGCGCCACTCCCAACGACAAGGGCAGACATCCAAGGAAGACGACACAACCATTGGCTCGTGGCTCTGGGCTGTGATCTTGAGGCCCGGTGAAGAAAGACATAGGAATCTTGGTGTCTGGATCCCTCGGTTTAGAGCCGAGTCGTAAAGTCGAGATTGAGGATGCAAAGCTTCCAACAAGGTTTGGCAACCCTTGATCTTCATTCCATGGCATACCTACCCAGATCGAAAAGCTGAGAAGTCCCGCACCTCTGTTCTTGTCCTTTTGCGCCATGCATTTTTTTTGTTGAAATTACCGTGGTCCAGTCTCAAGGCAAACATACACGGCGAGTGGCTGGATCATGCGCATAATCGAAAGCGGTGATTATCCCTTTGAGATGCATGACCGCCCCAAATACTGCGAACAAATGAAAGAGTTGGTGAGAGTTGCCCCAAATGTCAAATGTGCCTGGCCTCCAACGCTCTGGTATGCGAGCCTAGATGTTGTTAGTGACTTTGTAGACATAAATATCAATAGAGAGTAGGTACAGCGTATATGGCCGCCCCAGTGATATAGAGGAGCCCTTCGAGGAACAAAACATTCCATCCCATCTGTGCATCCACTTGAGCTCGACCCCATTTTTGGACAGCGTGGGTCATCGGAATAGCACCGGACCAGCCGATGGAGCAGAATAGGAAGGCCCGAACCCCCCGCCATTTCGGCGTTCGAAATGTAGGATTGGTACAAAATGTTGCACAGGCCAATGTGATCATGGTGATCTGGCAGTTTTTGTTAGCATTGTCTTATGCACAGGATAAGATAGCATACCCCGACAGAATAAACCTTCCACCATATCCTTTCGCAGTAAAATCCGTAGTAAGTAGCTGAGAAGACAGTGCCCACTATCAACGCGAAGATTCCGTATAAGTCAAGCAACAACCAGCTATGGTACACTTCGTGAGAATGATTGCCAAAGGTATGAAAGAATGCACTGAGACCAAAGCATGTCAATGCACCAGCAAAAAAGCCGCCAAAGACGAGTATGTCGTTCAAATCCGAAGTTGGGTATCGTTTGAGGAGATCGTTGAAGGTGGAATTTGCCCAAGATATAAAAAGGAAGACACCAATGAGGTGTGAATAAATATTTCCAGTCTGGTTATGTAGATAAAACAGGGATTTCAAAGATTTCAAGTAAGAATTCGAAACTCGACGATAATGTGCCAGGAGGTATTCATTATCGTGTTGCCAATGCTCAATCTCGTGAATGGTGCAAAGCAAAGCGCCCTCCAAAGCTTCTGGAAGGATGGAGGACGCAATTGAGGCTCTTCGATCCGACTTTCTTCGCCGCATCGATGGTGAGCTTCCAGCTCGTGAATTTGTTGCTGTATTGGCCATTTCGACGTCCAGGAGGTTCAAGCTGACGTCGTACAAAAATGTTGGGTACGTGTGGAAACGCCACAAATATATATTTCCCTTCAGGGGCGGGCGAGAACGGGTCCCACACATTCCTTCAAGGAATGGATGCGCCGACTGCCAATCTCCAAGCAATGCCCAGCTAGCCACTCGGTCGGTAACAGGGCCTTTCCCCGAGATGCCACATGTACATCACGTGGGCGAATTGAGGGTTTTTATTTGAGTGGAATCCACTTTCTCTTCCAGATCGATTTGCTCCATTTTCTTTTTCCTGCTTCGATGCGAGAATCGTTGCAGAATTGACACGCATCCTACGAATGCTTATCGCCTTTTTCTGGGCCTTTCTCATCGATGAGAACGCTGAAGAGTGGCCGGAGTGATGAAAGGGCTCCATAGTTAGCACGGCTTCGTTCAAGAACAATGACGAAGCTTGCGGGATAGGTACAGCAAGGCGATTATGACGACGAAAGTCCAGATGTTGGGGCCATCTCTTGCGTGGCCAACTAGCCTACCACTTGCAGGAGGGCTCGACGCGGGAAGATACGCTGATATTGGCAGATAGTTTGAGTTGGAAGTGGTTCAGACGAATTTACATCATACTTCTTTCAGGGCAACACCCCGGTCGCTTGACACGTGAGAGACATTATGAATTCCCATAGAGTAGGGTTCCTCAGCATTTCTCAGGTAACGATTCACGAGATTCCAGGCAGCAAAGATAGAGATTCCGCAGACCCCTTGTCGCTCCTTCAAGACCTCAATTGTTGTTCCGCGAACTACGCTCTCTGCTCTCTATTCAGTCTTGTTGCTCCGCTCCCCTATCATAATGACATGGCGTTTTCGAGGACTGCTTCATATAATCCTATGGCAACAAAAGACTGCAAATGAATTCAAGTCACCACATTCGTGACATCCTTTCTCTTCCACAGACACCACGCAACACAGATAAGAATCTTGATCCCCGCCGCCAGCCACAAAGCAGCAGCGAAACCAGCCCTGCTACTGCTGAAAACGAATTCACCAATAAGAGCACCTCCGAACAGAGAAACAATGCAAGCGACTCTGCGAATCTGCTTCTTCTGGCTGACAAGAAAATCCCATCCCGTCTCGCTTTCCCTCCAGCATCTTCTCGTGCTGAGAGACTCTCCAATCAAATCATGATATGATGTTGTAAGCACAATAGTTGGAAGCTCATTGACAAGCAGAACTCTGCTCAGACACACCTGGCCGGCTGATTCAAGCGCAAGGATTCCGATGCCTAGTAGATCGAGGAAATGATCGCCTGGGTTGTTTGTTGTTCCTGAACTAAAGCTACCACATCCTCTACTCTCCTTGGAGATGACATCCAGTTGTGCCAATATTGCGACAGTGACGATGAGTGTTGCTTGTAGTAGAAAGGAACACGTCAAGGTCCAGCGAGCGAGTGGCGCTCTGGATTCCGAGAGCCCGATGGGTGCTTTATGCAGACAGTTGAATATGAGTGCACCGAAACAGTAGGATCCGATCGACACGAGGGACTTCACATAGTTGAGAGAATGCTGTGTTTGTGGCGGACTGGAGACGCGGACGGCCAAAAAGATAGTATTTCTGTTGGCAAAAAATGTCAGGATTTTCTTGTCCACGAAAGGATGGACTCATACCCAGTCTGCATGGCAGTAAAGACTCCCCAAACTCCAAATGCAACGGAGTCTAGCAGCCCAGATACGAAAAAGCAGGCTACCAACATAACCACTGTCCACGAGCTGTCCACCTCCTGGTAGAAATAGGTCGTCGTGGTCTCATAACCCCGGCGTGGAAATGAAGACCATGTATTCGCCTTTCTGTTCTTGACGCGCATAATGCTCGACTCAAAGGTTTGGGCGCGAGCACGATTGTGGTTGGCGTGGGCATCTCCAAACTGCGATATGATTTTCATGGTAGATGTTGAGGACGTATCCAGATTGTCCTCGCTCGATTCTAGGAATGTAGGTGCACAACTGAACCGCCGCAAACTGTGGTCCACTTGTTGAGCATACTCGATCTTTTCGGATTGATGGTTTGAGGTCATTGTTGGAAGAGTTCCATCAGAAGGAATGATGTGGTGATGGATAGTGGGCTGTACCAAGGGAAAGGCATCAAACCCTTAGTATATACTTCTCCATGTAGTGATTAAAGAGCAGCGTGCATTGAAACACATAACGGAGCCCATACCGCCCCTTAGGCTTTGAGTACATGTTGTAAAAGCTTCATCACCATATGGGATGTGATACTCCTGGCTATGCTGAAGCGGAACCACCCAGATAGACATTAAAGCTCCACATCCCAATCCTGCGAAATCAACAATTGTCGATCTCTAGTTCCTTTCGGACTTTGTACTGGCTATCGGCTGGATCTCAAATCGTTCTCGAGCCTTTTTGTGAGACCTTACTTCTTTCGGTAATAACAGAAGTGGAGAGCGGATTTCGTTGGGTATCTTTCAGTAGGGTGGGTTCGGGAGATCATAAGTAGACTAGAGAAGGGTCTTGATTATTTCCTATCTTGGCCACTAGCTCCCGACTTGGAAATTCGGTATATTCCGCGCATATATGAACATCGACAGAGCAGATTTGCTCTTAGTTCTGCATGTACGCCAGTCGGCAACTAATAGACAACCCCATTCCTCGATCGCACCTATTCGGTGTCCATAAAGGGATATCGTTGTGGCTTGACTCAGTGGGCTTAGCCTCGTCAACACAGTCCACCTCGATATTTTGCTCTCTATAAAGTGTATTCTTGCGAGCTTGATCAATAAAGACGAAATAACGAATCTCCACATATTCAAAAATGGACCCAACTCTCTCCAGAGTCGATCTCCCAAGTCAATCAAACGAACACTTCGTACACTTAATCAGCAACCTACTCTCACCATCAGAATGCCGACAAATCATCGAAGAAAACGAAAAGTCGCTCATCTCTACGAGCGGGGCGTACTCAAAACGCTTGAGACACATGTATCTCGACTATAATTTAGTTGATGTGTTGTGGTCTCGTTTGGAGCCTTTCTACGGCACAGACAGAGTCGTAGACGAGGAGGGGCAAGCATGGAAGGCAACTTCTTTAAATCCATTTCTGCGATTCTGCAAGTACAAGCCTGGCAATGATTTCGGTCCTCATCAAGACGGTCGCAGGATGATGAAAGTCGATGAGCAGTCTTTTATGACAGTCAACATCTACCTCACCACGGTTCCTGCTGCGCACGGAGGAGCGACACGCGTACTGGAGAGATCGCAGGAGGGCGACAACAAACACAAAGTGATTGGGATCATGCAACCAGTTGAAGGAATGGCGAGTGTTTTTCGAGACTCTTTATTCCATGATGGAGAGCGGCTGAAGGAAGGGGTTAAATATCTCCTGCGTACTGATGTCATTTATCAGCGAGAGACGCCGTTCAGCTTCGAGGCGATGTATGGTGGGTTGTCGGCGCAAGAAAAAGCTGCTAAGGCACTAAACTTGGCAGAACGGCTGGAGGATGGGGGCAGCAGAGATGACGCCGTCATGTGGTATCGCAAAGCCTTCAAACTGAATCCTGAATTGGAGAGTCGAGGGGATGAATGATGACAGCCTTGAGAATTACGACTGGCTGGGAAGGTGAATGGAATTTATGTAAATGGCGATCATTTCCGAAACAAGATCTTCACCCATGCGACGAAGAATGCACGATCTAGAACGCGCACCTCGCTTTCCCCCGTCTTAGGGGCAATTTACTGGGTACTAGTGAATGGAGATTGACATCGCCAAAAGCCACACTACCACGTCTTCCATCGCGTCTTCCAACCATTCTCGCGACTCCATCATTCCCTGCTCGAATCTCGAATTGATCGTCTTGGAGACAAACAGTTGCATCGCCCCGGCACGAGCAGCACTATGCGCAACTACAAGCCCTTCCCCTACCTACAGCCTCCAACGATCGTCTAAAGGGCCGAAAGAATCCCAGTGCCGATTGACAAGAAACCCTATTTCTGCCTTTCCCCCAGACGACCCGCCATCAAGGCGTGTGTACTACAGGAAACTTCCACTCTGGACACTCCTTTACCCTCGAGTATGGCTGTATTTCTATTCTGGAGAGCGTTGTACTAGTAAAATCTTGTGAGTGGCCCGATCCGGAAATCGGATAATACTCCGCAGCCATTTGACTACTCTCTGTACTGATGAATTCTTCACCAGTCTTGGTATAATCACTGCGGCTTCTTAGACATCAATCATGGAATCTCCAAATGACTACCTTCGTCAGCTGAATTCAAAATGGAACAATTCCCTAATCATTGCGTCGATTGCCATTTCTTTCCTCGGCGCATTTACTTCGACACAACTTATGTGCCATGCACGAATGTCGGTCAAGTTTTCCTCTGTTCTCATCTGGAGCTTGTTGGGCTCAATGATATTTGGCTTCTGTAGCATCTGGAGTCTACACATGGTTCGTTATTGTGGGAACTGTCCGGCTTATATGGGGTATTTCTAACCTCTGCAGGTGGCCATGCTAGCTTTCGAGTTCGATCTTCTGGTTGGAGTCGATGCTGGCTATACTCTGTTGAGCTCGGTTCTGGCTGTGGGATTTACCTTCTTAGCACTTACCACAGATCTTTTGTGGGATAGACACCAGGAGCGGAAAAGGACGCCGCGCCGAAGATCTCGCAAGGCTCACGGACGAAGATCCCATTCCATGTCCCAGACTCCCAAAAACGATAGCCCAAATAGCTCTGCTCCACTGTTGCAAGAAGTTGATACCGACGACGAAGACGAAAGCCTTGATGCTAGTCCGGGAGCTGAAATGGAATCGGTAACTTTGGCTTACACCTCTGACCCTCAGACGATGTCATACGCGCCAAGCTCATATCGGTCTCCCAGTGTATCATCTGCGGGCAGATCAGGACCCAACAAAATCCCGAATGGGCTTGTCGCGCCTAGACTACCCACTGATGGAGCAGAGGTCCACGATGCCAGTACTGCAAACCCGACCGAGTCTCGGACAAGAACCTCCAGTGACTTTTCCTTATACGGGCAGACTACGAGCAGCTCCACTTCCCTTGGACTGGGTAGTGCAATGGGTTTAATTTACCGTCGAAGCAGCGAGCCGGCAAAAAATGCATTTGTTGCTACTGCCAACTTGCTTTACGTCGGATGTACGCCCCGCAATCTTGGTAAGGGGTTCATTTGGAGTTTGGCGATTACGAGTATGCATTATGCAGGCATCTTGGGTCTTCATATACCATCAGGATATGTTCGCTTTAATACTGGGCTCGTGCTGCTGTCTGCCATCATCAGTTGGACAGTGTGGTTAGTTGCTCTCCTTGTTGACTTGTTCATTGGTATTTACTAACCCGTCGAAGCACTGTTGCTATTCTTCTCATGGGCTCAATGGAGACGCATCTGCCACAGCAAATCTTGTTTTCTATAATTGCAGCTGCCGGTGTGGCCGCTATGCACTTTACAGGAATGTCGGCGACGCGGTTTTACTCCACTTCTCCACCATCAGAGTTGCGCGGATACCCTCCAGCTCTAGCAAACGCGGTTGTTGCGATAGCTTTCATCACCTGCATAGCTGCGAATGTGCTACTGGCACATTCTGCCACGGTATCGCGAAACAAGCTCGCGGATTTGGTGGTTACACGCAAGGAACTGTGGAAGACCATCGCATTAAAGGAGAACGCAGAAGCAGCAGCGCGTGCGAGAAGTGATTTCATTGCGAGCGCCAGTCACGAAATTCGAACGCCTCTTCACCATTTGCAAGGGTACTCTGATTTGCTTGCCCAGACCGAACTTACTGAGGAAGGCCGATCTCTCCTGACCTCGATACAACGTGCGACGAAGACACTATCCTTGATAACCAACAATGTGCTAGATTGGTCCAAATTCGAGCGCGACTCAGAGGGAGCTTATCGACCAGCCGCAGTTGATGTGCGTGCGATTTGTGAAAGTATCATCGTCCTACTTCCAAACCTTGACGAAGAGTCTCGTGTGCAACTTTTCGTCGTTGTTGCACCGGATGTTCCCAAAACTCTGTTCATGGATGAGACTTACATTCATCGTATCTTGATGAATCTCTTGTCCAACGCTTTAGTAAGTGTGATATGCTGATATGAAATCATATAGCTAACGAAAAGTAGAAATTTACCCGCACTGGATACATTCTTCTCTCTCTAAAATTAATTGACGACAACCTCGTTGCGGTCGTTCAAGATACCGGATGTGGTCTGGATCCAGCCTTTATTCCTGAGATGTGGACTCCTTTCAAGCAAGGTGAAGTGAGAGGCTCAGCGCGAGGTACGAAAAACGCTTGTGTTCGGAACGGTACTTCAGTATGCTCAAGGCTATCGCGAGCGAGTGAAAAATCCCCAAGCTCGTTGCGTTCCTGGCACTCTATTTCCCAAATTTGCCAGGAATGCAGCCCGGCTTGAATCACGGCGCTTCGATAGGATGTCACTGAACGTGCTCGACTCCCGCCCTCAGGCTACGCAAGTTCGTCAACAGCAATTGGAAGACTAATTCGACTGTCTAGGTACTGGCCTTGGCCTGAGTATAATCAAGCAACTGTTAGCTCGCATGAAGGGGACGATTGATGTTGAATCCAAGTACATGCACGCAGAAGATATCGGGCCAGAGTTGGCCGGGACGACATTCAAAGTCCACATTCCCCTCCAGTCAACAATAGACAGACCCCCTACGCCGTCCCATGTCGACCGTCCAAGAATAGCCATTCTTTCCAAAAACACAACACGAACGACGGCATGCCTTGCCGAATGTTGGCAGTCATTTGGCTACACTGCTGATATCGTATCCGATGTGGCAGACCTCGCACGCAGCGGACCTTGGAATTTTGTCTGGGCTGGACTAGATTACCTGAACGATAACACATCGCAGTTTAATCAGCTTCTGCGGAACAAGAAGCTGCTCATTTTAGTCCCATATGACACGCATGATTCTCTGGAGAGTCTCCCTACCCTTTTGTCAGCACCAAATTTTGTCATGCTGCCCAAGCCACTCATATGGCATACATTCGATCGGCGGATCACAGCTTCGAAACATCGACGACAATCCACAGCTCCATCGCAAGCACTAAGATTTGCACCCGAAGTTGAGGTCATAAATGAAAATGGCGAAATTAGAGTCCAGAGACAAGAGGAGCCGCCAAAAGCCCAGCAAACTATTTTGATTGTGGAAGATAATTCGGTAAGCAAGACAAGTTGCTAAGCGTGATCAGGAGGCAAAGAATTTTCAAGCCATGTCAGCCGTTTTCCAACCTAGCGAGCAAAGTCAAGATCATGAAGATATGTGGCATTTATCCTTCGATATCGCCAAAATCTGAGCAATCAAGGTGTTCCCTCTCGGTATCATGACTTGAAGATCCTACCCTCTTCATCCAATTTTCTCCTCACTTACTCCTCTCATCAACCTAAATCTAATAATTGCTCCAGATAAACCAAAAACTTGCCAAAAAGATGCTCCTTGCCCTCGGCTACGCCGTCCTCTCGGCCTCCGATGGCCAAGAGGGCATAGAACAAACCCTTGCCCACGACGGCTTGATTGACGTGATCCTAATGGACCAATCTATGCCTCGTAAAGATGGCGTAAGCGCGACGCGCGAGATACGCGAACTGGAACACACAGGGAAATTGAGCAGAAGGACGCCTATTATTGCTGTTACGGCGGTTGTCAACACGGAGTCGAAGAAGCTGTTTGAAGAGGCAGGAGCTGATGATTTTCTAGCGAAGCCGTTGAGTCTGGAGAGGTTGAGGGATACGTTGATTATTCATTTGCCGAGGGGATAGGGGGTTGGTTGGGTGCTGGTTTAGGATATTCTGGGACGGGATTTATATGGTGTTCAAAGAGATGGTTGGTTTGATTGGTTTGATATCACAAAGCTGGGGCGTATTCTGGGATAAAAATGGCGTACAGACTCTTACGACAAAGGATCGCTGAGGCCACACGTCCAGCGATGAGAAGGGATCAATTGTGTGTGAATGGTTCCATGGTCGCTGTTTGTTGTGCGTATTACCTTGGGCTTGTTACCAAGTACTGATGCCGTTGAATAGATTGGCTACTATTAAGTAGTTGACCTTGGTGGCAAGATCGGGATTCTCATGATTTGTAAAATACTTTTGTAAATGAGAGGTTCTGGTCGGAGCATGATTCGCTTTTGTGAATGAGAAACGTTCTTTTTATGGCTCTTCGAATCCATAACTGCTAATTAACAGGCTCTGCGCTGGCTTTCCGCCTGCGAGGCGATTGATACAAACCCCAAAAATTGGCAGCATCGTTCAACGAGATTGAGAAACATAAACAATGCATGACCACCATCTTCACCGTCTCCACCATCCCACCCAACGCTCCTACTATCTTACCATAACAACAACTCACTTCAGCATACACCTAACGGCCCTACTAATATCATCAAACCCTCTCGCCCCCAAAACCGGTATCGAATCATAAAGCGTCAACGACTTCCCAGGCCCACAATTCGGCGTATCATACAACGTGCACTGTTGCACATCCTCATCCAACATAGCAAAAGAAGACCCAGGCTTCGTCATCTACAAACACACCATCAGCAGCCAAACTTCCCATTGTAGATATCTAGACTTACGAAATAACATTCGTCATGCTTCACCTCTACAGTATCACAGATACCATACCACGGCGCCCCGCAAATTCCAAGTTGAGTTACGGCGTGTTTGAGGTAGGGCTTCGCTGCTAGTTCCTCGTCTCGTTGTTTTCTGGTGCTGTCAAGCCACGTTTGTAGGGCTGGGTAGATGGCGGGGAGGGTGGCGGCGGGAGCGCCGGGAGTCTCCGTCGTGGTGAGGGTATAAGTTGGCGGGTATAGGGTGCTGAAGATTACGGATGTAACAACTTGGCCGGCGCCGGGGGTGGTGGTTATGTAGACGACTGAGACCGGGGCTGCTTCTGGCCTGGGGGCTGCGAGGGCGATGGGCAAGAGGGTGGCGAGGAAGAATATAGGCGTCAGGAGTTGAGTTGTCTTCATGCTGGCGTTGCAGGTGATTTTAGTAGGTAGGAGTTCTTAGTGATTGTGATTTTGATAATCGATCAAAGAGGTTGGACTGGCGTTATTGCGTTCAAATACTGTTTGAGAGACCCGAAAGAATCTAAGATTGCGAGAAGATGCCAGGTGTGCTGGTACAAATCAAATATATACTGAAACGATTGTGCTTCCTAAAAGCTAACTGAGGCTAGATACGAGGAACGAAGTGAGCAATAAGGCACGAGAAAGCAGATTACAAAAGGGATCGTAACACCAAACAAGGGATAAGAGATGTAACATGGAGATTGACATTCACGATCAACGGAATGTCGAGTGACATTTCACGCATTCACAGTCCATGGAACGTAGCAACATTTCACTCAGCCTAACCATCAGCCTCGTCAATAGCTCACCTTTACCAGTTTCTACTAATCGCAAACCACCTTTCAAGATCACAGTTAGCAAAGTGAAGAGTAATTTCCCCCCTTCAAGACCGCGAATATCCTATTCCACATGCTTCCGTACACGAGCTTGCCTTTATTTGCACCCCTTTCGTATCACCAAGACCTTCCGATACCGACAATTCGCCGCACCTATTCGTCAACGGGGCTGAAGAACAGATGGTCTACAGAGGGAACCTCACTCACTTACCGCTGACTCACCCTGCGGCCTTCTATTCTCTTAGCAGCCTGCTTGATGCACAACAAGAACTTCTGTTCTTTTTAAATCATAGGATACTTATCCTATATAGGATCCATTCTCACAGCCACAGCTGAGCCATCAATTCTGTCCAACGACACTAACGATTTGTGTTTGAATACAACATGTCTAACCTCAGAACAAGTTTTGGATAATTCTCCAGCGACATTATTTTCAGAATCTTCAGAGATTTTGAGGTAGCGATTAAAGACTTAGAGTGTATGTACCTATGCTGTCTGAAGAAGGGGAGAGAATTAATGGTTTATATACAAGCTGCTCAACAAAAACCTAAAAATCACAAGCTAATTACGCTTCTAAGGAACTACTCGCTATCTTTTCGATTAGCATCACCTAAGAGGAAGAAGAAGATTCATATCCCGTACTCAGAGAAACTACTCTTTCAGTTTTCACTGTCACTACCTGCATCCGCACTCGGAATATCGGACAATGGTTGATGGCTTTGTCCAAGGCTCTTATTACAGAGTCTAAGATGTGAAGGCCCGCCTTGGATTCCTAGGGCAATGAACCTAAGTTCTAGTCAATTCGGCGAGGTGTGCCCATGGAGATATGTGGACGTTGTACGTGTGTAAGACTGTAATCTGAAACTTCTGCTGACAACTGCCAGATTGGCAATTTTGAGGAACCCAAGATAGTATTGATACTTTTATTTCATTCTTCGTTATTTTCAACATCGGCTGGAGCATTAGCTCTTACAGCGAGCGCACCAGTACATACAAACCCCAACCAATCTAATCTATCATTTCCCACACTTGTGAAAATCATCAATCATCCAAATCACCCCTCTTAACAGGATGCAACACCATCTGCGGCAAACACATCCTCCCCCCAATCCCGCCCTCCCTAACACTCTTTTTCTCCCACTCCCGTCCCCCCAACTCACCCAACGCATCCTTCCCCTTCCACCCCATCCATCGTCTATACAGTACCCGCGGAAACTTGGCATGATAATACCAACTCCAAGGTCTAAAATTGACTTCCCGATCTTGATTATAAATACTATCATCACCCTGTCCCCATCTCCCGGGTACACCCCCATCGGAATTAAACACGGCATCGGCGTATCGGCCTGGCCACCGTACACCGGAATAGATTGGGTGAGGTGCGTAGACGGCTTTGAAACCGTGGTGCAGAGCTACGGTGGTTGGCCACATTTCTGCTTGCATTGTTCGCCCGACTTTGTTTTCTTCGTGCATTGCTTCTAGTAGTTTTCGGGACAGTCGAACAACGGTATTTATGAATGCTCTTCTGGGGATCCTTTTCTCGTTGGGGTCAACGAAGTCGTCGTCGGTGGGGTGGGCACGATTGAAGATTGGATGCACGCCGGGTGTGAAGTTCCAGATTTTGTTGCGCATGGCCCAGGATGTATTTACTGGGTCCCAGATTGGGAGGAGGGTGATTAGGTCGGCTTCTTCTTTGACGCCCCATTGGAAGTTGTCTTCTTCCATCGTGGTGGGTGGTTTGGGGCCGAGAGGTTTTTGTTCTGGGGAATAGGGGAGTGGTCCCCACACTGGTGTTGGGATTAGGCCTGATAATGAGGCGTTGGCGATGATGGCGTTTGTGTCTTGAGTGTATGATTCGTAATTCTTGCCGTGGAAAGATGGAATATAGACGCGGGCATTTCGCTCCCAGAGGTATTTCCTGGGCTGTTTTCTAGAGAACTCCGCCAGCTTGTCCAGGAAATTGAAGTGGTTTCCAATGAATCGGACGTCCATTTCCCAGTTCCAGATGTAGTCGAATTCTGGGTGGTTCTGCGAGAACCATTGAACAGGCATGAATTGATGCCAGTACACCTGCCAATCACTGATATCAGGGTACATCGTTTTGCAAATGTCCTCGTTCCAAAGAATGGCAATGTCGCGCAACTCCCGCGGAACATGTTTGGTAAGCATACGTCTATATGCTTGTCGATCCGTCCATATAGGTTGAGTTCTGTCCTTGATGTTGACGAACAGGAACACCTGATATTCCCCTCCGGATCTCAGGGACAATTCTGAGATCATGGCTCGGATAGATAAGATATCATTCTCGCCATAGTTGTATCCCTCCCAAGTTCGGATCAAGATCGCAGTTCTTGGCCGGAACTCGGGACCAAATTCCCCTTGAGATGTCTCGTCACGGCGTATCTCTTCGTGTAAAAGAGGAGCCATGATGGGTCCTTCGGGTTTGGAAAAGTCTGGCAACATTTTCGGAGGTTGACGTGCGGATGGTACAAAGCGGTTTTGATTCTTCATCAAGCATTTGTTTTGTAGTTCGCCCCATCGAGTGTTGGGCCAGTCAATCGAACTGACTGGATTCTTAAGCTCGGGGTTGAATCCATAAGGACCGTATCGCTGGACTCGGTCCATGCAGATTTCGTCGTCCATACCGAGGGCTTGGGCAGATCCGGCAAATGGCGCTGGGAATCTTGAAGGTCGAACTGGATACATCCGGGCAGCATCCATCAAGTCGTCCTGAAGCTCCATTCCACGAGGGCCTTCGCACGTCTGAAAATTCCCTCGCCATTGTTTCTTCCACTCGGGTGCTGTGTAGTTGGGGTACGGCAAGTAAACGTCGATAGAATTTGCCTGCTGTGGTGTAAATTGATCAATACCTGCCTTGAAATAGTAATCCCTGTCACTGCAAAAGCGTTAGCATGTTAGTATTAAGAATCAAAGGGCATCTTACAGCTTGAATCCTTCCCATCGATTTGGATCATAGTCTTTGTCTACATATTCCTCATACGGCGGCCAATGGCCATTTCTGTGTTCTGGTCGACTCCAGTCAAGCATGTCCTTCAGATACTCATCGCGCTGGACGGCCAACTCGGTTGGTACCGAAGACAGCGGACTGGTCGAGCTAGGCTTTTCTGGGCCGTATGATTTAGGAGAAGAATCCGATAATATGGTCGTATGTATTGATAAATGCTGTTGTTGTAATGGATCAGCCTCGCCGGTCACAGCGGGCGTAGCGGGTATTGAATGTGAGGTTGTAACGTCGTATTTGCGGAATCCATTCTCGTCATAGCTGCCCAGAGCATTGGCAGCATCATCTGGAGATCGAAATCTCCATGTTATGGTGATATAGGTGCAGACAGCAATGGCCAAGAGGGTCAACGGTCGGCCTATGAAAAACATGATCTTCGAAATGACATGGGCGAAGAAAATCTGAACATCTCGCAAAAGTAGAGAAACACTGATTTGTTATGGCAAAATATTAGAGTTTAAAGCTTTAAACATGATGGTGGGTTGATTTCAGATGAGTGGAGTACCATCGGGATTTGCACAACTTGAAGCGACTCCTGAAACAGTGCATGTGAGGGCGAAAAGCAAGTCAGCGCAGGTACACAGCAAGTGTGCGTCGCACATTGCATATTCCTGAAGGTGATCTACATTAAACCTGGTCTCTCTTGTGATTCAGCTACTCAATTCGGCTCCGTTGTCTTCCAAAGAGTTCAAGAATTTTTCCATTCCTGGATGTTTCACGCGTGGCGAGCGAACGGAGCGACGTATTTTTGGAGGCTTAAGCGCCACTCGTTTTGAAGCTTGGTATGAAGTTGAAGGAGGATTAAGCCTGTCGTAGGCATTGATCTTCACAAGAAGAGTGTCTCAATCAGCGTCATAGTACCCGTTGCGTGTACGTACCGTGTTGGATAGTCGGGCTTGATCTGTGCCTGAAGTCAATCAAAGCGACGATAAGCTCATGTCAGCTTCCCAAATTCGTTTTCTAGAATATTCTAAACAATCGGAATCAGACGCGTTTAGTGTGCTCTTTCGTTTATGCCAGGTATCTGACATTTTGCATCTTGGAGGCTTGACAAAGGGGTCGACTGGGTCAGTCCCTCGAAGACCATAATAGCAGTGTTCTAGACAAGTTAGGGCGTATCCCCACAATGTCTGTGTTGAGGGCAAGCGATTGACAAGTCATAATGAGAATAAAGAGAGGCCAAGTGATTATCTTGACACAGTAGTGGTTGAACGTTTACGAGGGGTGACAAATGGGGTCCGATGTTTGAAGATCGAAGTCGCTTCAAATTCATCGACACCAGGGCTTAAAATGCGATAAGATTTCACAAGGCGATGACGCCGAGGCCGCGCCCATTTCAAGCCAGAACCCTGAGAGTGTGAGACAAGAATGTCTATGAATGCTGCTCCGGAGTAGATATTGTGAATCCGGTATTGAAATTATGTTTTCTCTTTCCCTTCATCTTGTCAGAAGCTGTGGGAAACATCAAGCAATTTCTTGTTTCATGGCCAAGAATCTGTCGATATTGATACCAGTTGGAGGATTATATCAAGTCTTTGAACAGGGACTATGAATCGATGAACCAATTGTGGTGGCCAGAAAGAGCCGCATCAAAAAAAATGGCGAGAATCAAAAGTCCATTTCAAGTTTCAATAACCTTTCGCATGTTTGTAGCGAACAATCGAACGTGATTGTGCGATGGAGGATCTCAAACTGATCTCCATAATTTGTTCATTAGGTCTGTTTCGTCTATTTTGGTTTGCCAACCAAAGCAGTGTATGCCCTGCCTCCAAGACACCTGCAAATGCATCACCATAATACTATTAGTACCAAGCATACCATGTATGCACTTCCATCAATCTCAGACTGTCTACTTCCACTTTTGAACAACAACGCCGCCACGCTTAAATTCTGCCAAATCACCCAACTTCGCGCTCTTGTCATCCAATTCCTTGTTCGGGAATGTCGTCATAAGCGCATACGCACGTTGCGCGCTCGCAGTGCTGGCTGCATCAACAAAGGAATACACATCTCCGACAGTGTGGGTGGTGTTGAAGCGTGACTGTAGTCGCGTCCCATCTCCGAGGCGGATCTGCAAGGTAACTGTGGGCTGCGAGTCGTTCACGTTGACTGCGGGAGCTGCTGGTTCTGGAGCAGCGCTACCTGGAATCTGCATCGAGGATGATTGTGCCGTGGTAGACGATAATGCTGTCGCAACTCCTGGTGTTGGACTGCCTAGTCGCTGGCCACTTCCGCCGAACGGCACGTACTTCTTCTTTGGCTGGACGTACTTGGTCTCCTTCTGGTTGTCAAGTTGTAGGTCCACCTCCTGGCCATGCTCAACGTTGAGGAGGTCCAAAGGGGCACGTCCTTGTTGGATCATTGTAAGCGTCTGGGCGTTGGCAGGATCATCGTAGCGGAAGAGAGGTCCGTCATCTACCGAGAAGCCATCGGACCAAAGATGTAGTGTGCGAGATACGCGAGGTGGTGAGCGGCGCGTACTAGGTGGTGTTGGATCGACAACAACTCTGCTCTCCTGTTCATCACCACCAAGGGTTACACCTCGGCCTGTGAAGCGTGATGGGCGTTGTTCAGGCTCGTCGCCTCCAGGGCGCGGGACGTTCCTGCGGGCTGTTAGCAGTAGGCTCTCCAACTAAGCGAAAGTCGGGCGTAAAAGTCTTCATTTTCTGAAGTCTCCCATGTCCATGTAGGGTTGGAGAGCCGCCGCAAAGGAAGGTGGAAGAGCAGTCGAGCATGCAGGACATCTAGCACCGCCGAAAGAGTGGGACCTGTGATCTCTCTGACGTTTTTCAAGCTTCTGACTTCTTCTTTTACGCCGCTTCCAAGCACAACAGAGGACATTTTGCACTCACCTACGAGCACGATCCAGAATACTATTGATCTGGTCCTGCGAATTCCCTGGATTCTGCACGGCAAGGCCAGACTTTTCACCTCCTGCAAACATATCTGTGTCTTCGTCGTCAGAGTCGTCATCGTGTGCATGTCCGTGTCCGCTATCTCCTTGCAAATCTTTGATTGTTCGTGGGCCGCTGCGAGCTTGAGCACGTTGAGAGGCGGATGGGGCAAGCGCGCTGGAAGATGCTGCTGCTGATGGAGGTGCTGGTCCGCCTGCGAGAGTTCTACCTCCCCCGGCTACATAACCTGAAGTTGTAGGTGCTTCTGCTGGAGCTGGAGATGCCTCGGTGCCTTCTTCAGGTTGCTCCTCTGCCTCTCCTTCTTGAGCTGCGAACCAGGTCGATACGGAGGATTCGACATCCCAGTTGTGGGCGCGGAGACAGTCTTCTGCCTGTTCAGTGTTTAGTGGCTGCAATTTGTATTAAAAATAAGTTGGAGATCATACATCTTCAGGAGACGAATCAGTGAAGGAGCAGAACTGCTGAATGAGCGTGTCACTATTTGGTGGTGGAGCCTCCATGGTGGCGGTGATATGCTCAAGGTTTGGGTGGAGATTGATAATAGAGGAATCCTGAATTGAGAGGGGAAATAAACAGCTGCAATGTATGAGAGAGGGTGATTTGCAGTGGAGAAGTAGTGTTGTTGTTCAGTGTTTATATCTATACTCTGGAGCTCTCACAACTGCTTGCATCGAACTTCGAGCTCCGTCTACGCATGTGGGGGGCAGCCTGGAATGAGTTCCCCTGTCCATTTCATTCCAAAGTCACGTGTGTAACATCATCACCGCCGCGTTCGACTTCGTGAAGTATTACTCTAAAAAGAATACAAACTACACATCCGTACACTCATCTGCCGAGGCAATCGCCAGCGCCTCTAAAAAGCCCTCTATCCACAATGTCTGGAGCATCGCCTCATGGCCAATTCGACCTCAGCGAATCCGGCGTCACCATTCCATCAGACAGCGAGATTTACGACGCGAACAATGAAGATTCCGACTCCCCTCGATCGTCCTCCAGCTCGCCCATGATCCTATACTCGCCGCCGACCTTATGGGGCTTGTTCCGAGGGGCTGCTATCAATCTATTTTTGCCCTTCATCAATGGCTTGATGCTGGGTTTCGGAGAGCTGTTTGCGCATGAAGCAGCTTTTAGACTTGGGTGGACCAGCACAAAGGTATGTTGGATAATGAGTTTCGAGTCGCGTTTTGGTTCCAAACCACTTTGATATTGTTGATCTTTCCATTTCCATCCCAGCAACCGTATTCCTGTCTTTGTTCTCTCCCTCGGCTAATCGATCCTGCAAAAGGTCTTCCCGAATTGGAGAAGCGACAGTCACAGAACCGGCCCGGGAGTCACAACTCGATCAACAAAAACGGCAGATGGACGGAGGAAGAACGGAAACGACGAAATGGATATGTGGACGAGCTTAGAATAGATATGGACGTGCAAAAAGGCAGATGGGCGGCACCAAGAAGAGGCGGGCTACATCGGAGGTTGTAAATAAGGAAGCATACAAGAGACTTGCATCACTGAGCGAGCGGCTTTCGCTCACGGCGTTTTGGATTCTAGAAAGGCAAGTCGGGCGGTTAGCGAAGCGCTGGTAAAAAAGTGCATTTCCAGCAGACCAATTAGTAAATGGCCATGCTAGAACTCACGGGTCCTGGGCGTCGAGCTTGTTTTAGGAGCTCTCTAAAATATGTCCAGAATCTACTGAACGACTATACTCAACGCAGGTCCATGTGTCGTGAATCATGTCTCGCATATGGGTTTGTTAAGTATCTCCAAGATTATCTACCAAAAAAGTCGCCTGAGACGTGTCACAATTGCTTCGTTATTGCTCACGATTCAGAAAAATTAGAAAAATTGGCAAAAAGTAATTCATGGCCGGCAGCGCTCCTACTGAATGCCCTTGGTCTTAGTCTGAGAACGCCGTGCAGTAGATACCTGACCATATCGAATTACTTGGAACAACTTTCCCACGTGTTCGCCTATAACACTCTAATAGGACATCGAAGCAAGAATAATACGCGAGAGCTGGTAAGTGAGTGCCCAATCTCTGTTACACTTCGTTAGCACTGGAACTTTGTTGTTGGTACGTGCTGGAGAAATGAGTACCTCAAGAGATGGCTAGGTATGCACTGGAGAAAAGAAAATCTTCCAATTCGATATGGATCTTGCTTCATGGTCAGACGAAATGCTGATATTCGAAGATGTCTCAATCGGAAGAGAGGGCATGAAGACAAAGACAGGAGAGGTGATCAAGAACCATTAGTTCAGAAATTGTCAAGAGGAGAATTTTCCAGCTCTTGAAATTCTGCGGGTACCCAGATCAGATTTTCTTCAAGACAACAATTTGAGCATATTCAAAGATCCTAAGCTAGTATGGTCTCATGCCCATGAAAAGGAAGGAACGCCTGACCATTCCCAACGTCAACATCAAACATCAACTTCACCAACACCATCCACAACAACCTCACTATCATCTCGTCTCATATACCATAATGGCCACCCTCTCACCAGCCGCCTACACCACCCCCCTGCGCGCGGTCGTAACAGTCCCCCACAAGCCCCGTGACATCCTCGAACTCGAACTTAAGAAAAACCAAAAACTACTCCTTCTCGAACCAAAAGGCGAATGGTGGTACATAGCGCGCCTCCGCAACGGAAAACAAGGATGGGTTCCGGCAAAACATGTTCGTATACTACCTCAACTCGACACCTATACCATGGGCAAGTTATTTTTGGAGTGGTATGAGAAGAAAGCGGGCGCGTTTGGGGAGGTAAGGAAGGTTGAGCCGGAGGAAGGACAGGGGCAGGAGAGATGCGAGAAGTTGACGAAGGAGACGTTTCCGTTTCCGCCGCCTGAGATTGATGTTTGTGATAAGGTTGTTTGCAAGTTGAGGAAGTTGGAGAAGGGGTTGGGTGCCTGTGTTCACGATATGGAGACATTCTTGAAGGTGAGGTTTGGTGAGGTTTATGGGGCGAAGTGTTTGTGGGGGGAGAGTTTGGCCTGGCACCCTGATCGTGTGGGCAGGAAGTGTAGAGCAGATTGGATGAACGAGGGGAAGAAGGTGGCGGCCGAAATGTATGTGATTTTGGGCCAGTTGATCGAAGAGGCGAGGGAGTAGGAAGGTGGTAGATGAGATAAAGTGGACTGGAGATTTGTGCATTTTTACTTTTGTAGATCACCAGGAAGTTACCAACAGCTTTGATGAAGCGAGCATGTCTTGTCAAAGGAAGAGGCGTATTGTGGTAGTCACAGTCTCAATGACCGGTGGAGTTCTCATGGTAAGTCTGGGTCGACCCAAGACACAGCACTGTTCATCCGCTTATCATTCATCGTCAGGGATATTGAACGTTCGATCCAAACACAAGAATGAAGTACAAGATTACGATGATTCAGGGGGTCATCACTTCCAATCCTCCAACTCCTTCTCAGTCCACTCCCACAGCTCCTTTCCCAACTCTTGATTCCCACCCTCCCCCTCCAATCTTGGTAACTCCCCAACCGGCTCATAATAGCCTCCATTCTCCCCCACTTCCTCCTTTTTCCCCGTCGCAGCCCAAAGCTGATTCCACGCTCCCTCCGCCGGACTCATCACCTTCCCCATACTCGCCACAAAGACAAGCAGTTTATTCACAAAACCCTTTTTATGATACAGATCCGTACCAACTATCCCTGGATGCACAGATGTAATCGTGAACTGCGGATATCGCATAGCTAACTGCTTTGCGTAAAGCAAGTTTGCCAGTTTAGATTGGCCGTAGCGTGTATAGCCGCCCATAATGCCATTCCCTAGATCTTCTTGGGGGGTTTTGAGGGCGCGGAATACGATGCCACCTTTGGGGTGCATGCTGTAGCCTTGAGATGTTACGAGGACTATGCGGACGTCTTTGTCGCCGTCTGCTTGTGTCTTCTCCATCAATGGGAGAAGGAGTTTGATTAGTAGAGCGTGGCCGAGGTGATTTGTTCCGAGTTGGATTTCGTAGCCTTCTTTTGTGAGACTTGGTGGGACGGACATAACTCCTGCATTGGCGATGAGGACGTCCAGTCTTGATTCTGTTGCTAGGATTTTCTTTGCTGCGGACGAGACCGAGGTGAGGGAGGAGAGGTCGCATGGGACGAATTCTATGAGGCAACTTTCGGCTGTCTTTTTTACAAGATCGATTACATTCGTGGCACTTTTTTCGTTGCGACCTGTGAAGTAGAGTTTTGAGGGTTTGTGTTTTGAGAGCGCGAGAACGGTTTCGAGACCTATGCCGTTTGTGCCTTTTGGAACGTGAGTTGGATTTGTTGATACTTGATGTTTTTAACTTGAATACGAACCGCCAGTGACTAGTATTACTTTCCCAGATAGATCAGGGATATCGGTGTCGGAGTTGTATTTCATCTTGGATTCAATCTTCCTCCAAAGATCTCGTGTATTGTTATTGGTAGTGCTTTGGATATGGCAATCGGAAGAAGGTCACTACCTACTATATGTATATACTTGTTATCTTGATATGATACAAGGCCTGCCCGGATGTCGCACCTTCACCCCTTTTGTAGACCATTACCCGATGCGCTAAAGTGTACAGTCAGCATCACGTCTTCAACGACAAGAATGCTTTCGTTTTTTTCTCACGATACCACGAATATCAATATTGTTTTTGGCATGTCCATCCTCCGTTACCTGCGCGAGACTACTGTGGTACCTGAATGCATTGTTTCATGTGCCTAAATAGGAACGTCTAGCCGATGAGATTGTTGTCTGCCGGTCCTGCAAGGTCAGCAGCACGATAATTCCTAACACCGGGCTGCAAGGCCAAGCTAATTTAAGTGCAATCGAGAGGGGTGTACGACCTGCTAATATGGATGAGTTTGCATTACAAGTAGCTGAGTAACCGGAATCGTTGCTGAAGCGCATGACTTGCGGCCTCAATTTTCCTCCGAGTCGACACTTCAACACTGCCACTGATAGCCACTACTTACCCTATATACACGGTTACCACAGAATGTGATGGCCAGGAATCGGAAAGTCTGACATTTAGAACAAGCCTTTTCTTGGTTCCACTTCTTTCAAAGATCAAGTAGGTTGCCAACGACGGGTTGCGAGAAGCAGACATAATCTCGAATCCCGTTTAGCTGGCTGTCTGAAGTCCAAATGGCAAATTTCAACAGCTCCGGCAATCTGGCTCTCAGCACGGCCCGAAATGAGAAAGTTATGTCAAAACTCTCAAAGAGCCTTCGGACCAGACTTCAAACCAGTAAACTCCAAAGAGACACCATTCTACGGCCCTTTTCGGCTCCATCATCCCGATATAAAATCGTTTCAAAAATCTGCCCGTGATAGATGCCGGTTATGCGTTGAAGTGTGGGAGGAGTTTCCATTTGCAGACGATGAAAACTTGGCACAAGTTACGACTATCATTCGTGACGACAAGCCCTTTTGGGCGGCACCCAGTCTTGATGAAAAAGAAGTCAAACACCTATTTATATGGGTCGTCTACAACACGCAGGGTGCACATACACATCATGGTGGATCCGAGCTCCAGTTTCCTGCTTTTATCAGGGATGTCTCGTATCGTTGGCAACAGGTCGTCGTCTTCACCTTTTTGCCCGTGAAACCGCCGGCCTCGCCAAAATAGAACGAATATGCCTTAGACTCAGGCGACGACACGAGTCGAAAACTCGTCCCTATTTGGCTAAAAATTTGCCTCGATGACCATGAAATTTGTCGCAGAAAACCACTCTCAAACTTAGGCTCGCCAGCTCGCGTGTTGGATGTTGGGATACCGGAGAAGAGCTCGTTCTCTTACACGAGCTTGGTGCCGCGGAGCTGAAGGGTGGCAACCTTACCCTCAGCCATAGATGGGGAGAAGATTTCAGCCAAATTCCGAAATTAATTACGGGTAGTCTCTGGAAGTGGAAAGCAGGAATCGATTATCGGACGTTGCCCAAGACCTTCAGACAAGCCATTGAATTGACAAGAGAGCTCAAGAGAAGCTATCTCAGGGTGGAGTAAGTTGTCTGGGGCTCTTTTTCTCTCGGCCTCATGCTTACAACCACAAAGCTCGCTATGCATCTTCCAGGACTCCGAAAAAGACTGGTTGGACCAAAGAATGAAAATGGGTGATATCTACACTGGTTCTACATTGAACATATCCGCAACTGAATCTTCTGATGGAGATGGCGGCCTGTACTTTAAATGCGACCCTCTCCTAGTACAGCCTTTGCAACTTGTCGTTGAGGGGCGATGTCACGATGATGCGGATGATTCTCTTTCCACTCCTATGCCGCCTTCAACTTTCGATTGCGTCTTGAAAAACGTCTGGCTGCGGAATGTGGATAAAGCGCCCCTGAGCCTTCGAGCTTGGGTCATGCAAGAACGGACATTATCTCCTCGAATCGTTCAATTTGCCAAGATGCAGATCTTTTTGGAATGCAAACAGATGCAAGCGTGCGAATCTTACCCACACGTTTTGCTTGTCTCACGACACAACAAGGTTCATGGTAGGGTTATGGCGACATTGGACGAGCTGGATCGCCTCAAGAACGAGTCTCCTGAATCTACAGAGATAGAAAGACTGACACTCGAGGCACACCGCGGTTGGACCCTTACGGTCGAAATCTACTCGACCTGTGGTTTAACAAAAGAGGAGGATATTCTGATTGCCATCTCGGGCGTGGCAAAGAAGTATGTCAACTCTATCAATGACGTATATCTGGCCGGACTGATGAAATCTACCTTGAAATTTGGACTTCTATGGCACCTATCGAAGACCATTGATTCGGTCACCCCGACTAGACCGGATTCATGGCGTGCCCCGTCATGGGCTTGGCCTTCCGTCAAAACTGAAGTCTCCTGGGATCCAGACCATTTTCCAGTCGCGTCGCTAAAACCTGCCAACAAGCATTTCTCGCAATTCAAACTCATCAAGCACCATGTTCGCAGTGTTGGAAAAGACGTAACTGGCCAACTATCCGACGCCTGGATAAAAGTGGAAGCAAGTATCATCGAGCTTTATGCAGATCCAAACCAGGCCGCTCATAGCTTTGGTGAACATGCTTCGGGTCTGGATGGGCACGGACATCTCAACTCCAGACAGATCAAGATACCCGGGATGCAGAACGTGGTTTGGATGGACGTTAAGGGGGAGCGCTGTACAGTAGAAGCCCAATTCGACGTGGAAACCGATTTGGAGCTTCTTTTTACTGATTATTATGTCAATAGTCAAGGCTCCAAGTATTGTCGCCGAACGATAAATCAGTGTCATGATGGCCGAGTCCTTGCTATGGCCGTTCTTGTAACTCTACCGGAGGAGGACGTCCAAAATGGTGTCCCTAGCTCTTACAGCATGCAGGGCATACTTCTCAAGAAGTAGAGCACAAGCCCAGCTGGGACTGAGGGCATGGTTCGGATTGGTCAATTTACGATGTGCCTGGATGTCGATGACCTTTACGATGACGGGAAAGCCATTGACTACCATGTGAATTCCTGGCATCCAGAAAGGAAAGAAATCACCTTGGTTTGAAGCACACCTGAGTACATGTAGATCTAAAACAGACACTTACTGGCGATGCATGCTCATTAACACAGAAGATAATCTGAGCAAAGATCTAACTGGTCGCGTGCGAATCGTTTTGAAACTTGTTTCAATCAAAGATATCTCAGAAGGATGCGACAGTCCGAAGATACGTACCTTCTTGGCGCAATATAAATAAGGTACCACGTCTCCAATAATAACCAAAGCTTAAGTGCGGAATGGAGACCCCGTTTTCCATCCGCAATCTGGTAATAGTCTCTGAACACATTTCTCCGCTCGCATTGGTCGCTGTACTATGGCAATTCCTTTGAAGAGGATGCAGGCTGCTGCAGCTCATATACGGGCGGGTACTGAAAGTAACAACTGACGTTGGATCTGCGGAGCTAACCAGCATGCAGAGTCAGAATGTCCAAATATATTCCGTTGGAACGACCAAGATTTTCCGGTACCTGCATTCTTTTGACGACCTCTCGTTCCTTGATTGAGGAGATCAAACATGATTACGCGTCGTTGCTTTTGATGCGTCTTTCACGATGCACTTGCTTTCGTTTACATATACCATTCTATTCCTTCCACTCTTTATCTTGACGACGGTTGCGGATGGCGCCGATGCGGACTCATCACGGATATGCGGCGACCTCAAAAATCCGCTGTGGAAGTTGGCGCATGACTTGGACTGGTGCGATGTGGAAGAACCTACAAAACACCATGGCAAAGGACCACAATGTCGGCCTGGAATATCGACGTGCAAAGATAAGGAGCATAGGTGCTGTAATGATTTCGTATGCGAATTGATGTGCGACCCAGACGAAGATGACGACGAACACGAAGAAGGACACCCCTGTGGAAGCGAAGGCGACAAAGAATGTTCATGTCGACATAGCTGCGTTGTAGAAGGAGAATGGGCGGGGAAGTGTCAGCAAAAGCCCGTTTACGCTAGTGGGAAGGATGAGGAAGGTGTTTGTATCATGGTTGCTGCAAAACACAACAATGGGACGGAGAGAACTGGGACGGGTACGAAACCGCTCAATACAACGTTGATTCCGGGCATTGGAGCTTCAAAGAAACGACTCAACGCAACAGCAATCCCAAACATTGAAATTCCAAGCATTTCCAACACCACTACCACGCTCCCCAAATCCTCACCGAAACACCGTAACAATACGAGGAAACCCTTTGTACCAAAACCCGTTCGAAAGGGAAAACCGAATCCGCAAAGTAAACCCGGAACATCTCCTCTGAACCAACGATCCGACGACCCAGAACCGGAAGATCTGGCTGTGAAATATCAACAATGCAGCGGTGGCCGTATGCGTTGGCCAGACTGTAAATCTACCGAGACGTGTTTAGACATTACCCGTTTCCAGGACGAAAAAGCCTGTGGTGGACGTTGCGATGGGGCGTCTTACTGCGTCCAGTCAGTTCATGTCATTCCATCTCGTCAGTAACGGAAGCTAATTTTGGATACAGGACCTGTGGCGGCGTTGCGAAGCTCAGTTGCGGAGATGGTTTGAAATGCGAAGAGGATCCAAGAGAGAATAGTAATGCGATACAAGTTGATACCCGACCCCTTGGAATCTGTGCCGAGGAGCGCTGGATAGAGAAGCGAAGGGAGGGAAAGAAGGAAAGAGGAGAGAAAGGAAATAGGGGACGATGAACTGAGGAGATATACTTAATATGATTGAATAGACCAAACAAACATGACGATCCTCGTGTCAAACCAGGCAAGCATCTCCTCCATGCTCTTGATAGGTATGTGAGTTGCAAACAGCCATGTATTATGCTTCATAATCTACTACCTCCAGGAGTATGGGTCATAAGAATGAGATCGATAACCTTATTAAAGACTTGTTAAAAGGCAGTTGAAGATGTTATCAGAGTCTCATCATTAATAACACTCAGGAAAGCTCATACTTCTCTTGCTGCTACCCAGCTTTTTGTCTTGTCAGTGAAGAAGAGGAAAGCGATATTGGAATCATGAAACCAAACCCAACATTGACCAAGCCAAACTCGAACGCTAAAAAGCACATTGAAAAATGACCTCACTTTCCACGGCAGCAGCCTAGCGTACACCTCATCCACCCCTCTCCGCCCTTTCCAAATCCCACCTCGCCCTCACATCCCTAACCAACGCCTTGGCCTCCTCAACTTCGACTCCATCCTGACAAAGCTCATTGGCAAGCATATTCGCCTTTGCAAAATCTCCAGTACTATACGCATACTTTGCCAACCACATCCTCGCCTTGCTCGTCGTAGGGGTGACTCCCACGCCTCCTACACCACCAGCAGGAACACCCCCACCAGGCTGGGATCCATACAACCCCGACGTATCCGCCGTGAGATTATTGTCGTCCTCGTCTTCGCCTCCGGGGCCGAGGCCATCTTCTTGACTGAGGCAGAGCTCCATGTATGCGGCGCACTCGCCTCGTTCTTCCAGTCGGTCGTACAGAATGGCGATTTGATAAAGGTCTTCCGGGTTTAAGACACCGCCGCCTAAGCCTGCTAGCGTTGAGTTGTCGCTTCCGAAGGAGGCTTGTGCTCCTTGTTGTCCTTCGACGTAGGAGCCAGCTACTAGCGCTCTCTTGTATGCTCTGATTGCATTTCCTAATCTGCCAACCCGCTTGAAACAAGCACCGACCGCTTGCCAGATCTTTGCATCGAAGGGTCGTAGTGCAGCGGCTTTTTGGTAGTAGAAGAGAGCGTATTGTTGCATCTCCAACATTTCATAGGTTTGTCCCATACCGTACCATGCTCTGTAATCCTTGCGGTTCGCGTCTACTGCCCTTCTGTACGACTCCAATGCGCAATGACTATTCTTCAACTCGACGTATTCGTGCCCCATCAACGTCCATGCAGAGAGGAAGTTGCGATCAAGCTGTAATGCGCGTCGGAAGTACATGACTGCTTTCTCATGCTCAGAGAGCAGCGAGTAATAGTTCCCTACTATGCAACAAGTTTCGGGTCTGAATTTGTCGGTGCTTGAGGCAAGATGGGCGAGGAAAGCGGTTTTCGGTCGATCTTCCAGGACGTAGAGACAGTTGGAGTATTGGTCTAGAGCGTCCAAACGATAGGGGTCGGCTTGTAGTAGGGTAGCGAAGATATGTGCAGACTCTTCAAAGTCTTTTGAATGGTAGTAGAGTAAGGCGCGCTGCGATTGGAGGAAAAGAGAGCGTGGGAAGAAGGATTGGACTTGGGTGAGGGTGGCATGGACTTGTTGTGTGGCTTGACCAAGTTCCTGGTTGGTGAAGATGTGGAAGATGAAGGTCATGATGTTCGTTGGTAGTCGTTCTGTGATGTGATCGAGCTGTGAGTTATTGTTAGTATGGTAACTGATCCCGGCATTCGTTTGAAGACTGTGAAGCATCTCACCTCTTCAGTCGTGCCGATCAGATGTGCCAGTTCTTGCCATGCGCCCCAATTAAATGGTAGTAAATTCACACTCCGAATCAGCCATTCCTTGGCTAGGTCTTCATTCTTGCCCTTTGCCAATATCATGCCGTAGAGGTATTCCAACCATCCACCTCCGTCGTTGCCTTTGGCGTGTGTCTCTTTGAACCATTGCTCCAGTATGGCCGATATGCCATTCAGTTCTTTATTCTGTGTGACAGCTCCATCTGATGGGCCCAATATCATCTCGCTCTCTTCATCCTTGCGCTTCTCGCCCGACAGGTATTTGGCGTATATGGAGAGAAATAGTGCTTTCTGGCTGACACCAGCCAATGAAGAGCTAAATTGAGGCAGCTTCCCAGCAGAAGTAGATTTGGCAGGCCCCTTTCCTTTTTTCGCAGAGGGTGGCGACGAGGGCGTAAATGGTATTCGCGGTATGGTTTGTGGCAGAAAGACAGCAGCGCATCGATCAAACTCGCGACAGTCAAAGTACGTCTTTGCTAGTAGGAACTTGTGATATTCCTTCTTTTCTAGCAATTCCTGCTCGTGATCCGGCGGCGGTCCTTGAAACTCATCGGGCTCGGGCATGGGCGAGTCTGCATCTGTGTCTGAGCCATTTGTTAGGTCCGAGGATTGTGGGACAGAGTTGAGAAGCTCAGCAGCCCTGACATAGACAGGTCAGGCATTGTGGTGATAGTACTACATGAAAAGAGACATACCATTTCGCAGAGTGGAAGAGACAGCGGTCTATACAGCCTTGTACGGCACTCTGCAGATGATATTGGAGCTCCGCGATCTGGCTGTCTGATAGACTGGCCATGGTTGTCTGTCTGGCCAAGACGCGTAGATTCCGAATCTTCTCCAATAGCTTCAAGAGTCTCGATATTATTCGGCAGATTCGGCGCGTCCTTTTGTAGTGGAGTACTTCTTTGACAGGTCGAGATAGATATCCAGGTGTTTGTAGGACAACAGCCGATCTCGCGCCCCCCACTATCAAAAGTAAATATTGATACATCAAAGACACCAACAAACATTCCCTTCCTTACATACATGCACCTCACACACAACTCTCACAATGTCAATCACTCGCCAGGAATTCGAAGCAATCTTCCCCAAGCTCGTCGACGATATCACCAAGCACAGCGCAAACTATGGTCTTCCCGAACAAGCTCTCACTTGGTTCCGCAATGTAGAGAGACCCTTATTTACCCCTTGCATTTCACAACTGATCATGTAGAATCTAAACCACAACACCCAAGGCGGAAAATACAACCGTGGAATCTCGGTTGTAGACACCACAAAACTCCTCCTCGGCCGTGACCTCACCGAAGATGAGACGTTCAAATCCGCTTCTCTGGGCTGGATGATCGAGCTCCTCCAGGCATTTTTCCTCGTCAGCGATGATATTATGGACTCGTCAAAAACCCGCCGTGGATCTCCTTGCTGGTACCTCATGCCCAATGTCGGCATGATTGCCATCAACGACGCCTTCATGCTGGAAGCAGGCATCTACATTCTCCTCAAGAAGTATTTCAGGCAGGAGAAGTGGTACGTCGATGCCTTGGAGCTGTTCCACGAGGTCACTTTCCAGACAGAATTGGGTCAGACTTGCGATCTCTTGACGGCGCCTGAGGACCACGTTGACCTGGACAACTTCTCCCTCGAGAAATACACGTTCATCGTCATCTACAAGACTGCATACTATTCATTCTACCTCCCAGTAGCGCTGGCTCTATACTACGCTGGATTTGCTACCGAGAAGAACTTGAAGCAGGCCGAGGACATCTTGGTACCCATGGGCGAGTACTTCCAAGTACAGGACGATTACCTCGACAACTTCGCCGACCCAGAGACCCTCGGCAAGATTGGCACAGATATCCAGGACAATAAGTGCTCGTGGCTAGTCAACCAGGCCTTGAAGATCTGCACACCTGAGCAGAGGAAGGTTCTTGAGGAGAACTACGGGCAAAAAAACAGTGTCACTGAGGCGAAGGTCAAGGCCCTGTATGAAGAGTTGAACTTGAAGAAGATCTACCTCGATTATGAAGAAGCCGTTGTTGGCGATATCAAGAGGAAGATTGCGAACGTGGACGAGAGCGAGGGATTAAAGAAGAGCGTTTTTGAGGCTTTCCTTGCAAAAATCTACAAGAGACAAAAGTAGTCGGCTATGCTATGATGGCAGAATGGTCGGAGATGTTACAGTACATTTCTTTTGACAGTCGAAGATGAAGGAGGTATTTTGGGGATGATTGAAGAACAGTGGTATGATTGATGGCTATGCATGCCAATTAACGAATGGATTGGTGGTATGTTTTTTTAATGTTCCTTTGCTGACGTTCAGGACGTTCGGCCTCAAAATTTCACTTCTTCCAATGATCACTCATCGCTTTGATGTTGTTGCGATTCGTTTTGCCCTCAACTTGCGAACCAAGCGACAACCGCCATGACGTCCATATATGAATTTCACAGCCCGCCCAAAAACCTTGTAGAGAACGAAAGCTTCAATCTCTTATACTGTGTCGCGAAGATTGTTTCCTCAATTCGCTAGAACTATCATCCATCAGAAACTCAATGGACTCTAGCAGCGCCGTCAACATGTTTCCAACCATCCAAACCACAGAAAACAAAAATCTACTCTATTATTCCAACATCTCCAGAATGGCCACCCCGCGCTCAAGGCTCGACTCCCTCCCAACGATGTTCTTAAATTATTGTCAAGGGAGAATGCTAGGATGCAAAGTTTCCAGTCGAGCATGGGAAACAACAAATTACTGACAACACCAACCCAGCACTACCGAACCTCCCTCCTTGATCCCAAAACCATACTCCCCCTTACAAATCTTCATACAAAGTAGCTTCAAACACATCTCACACTGCTCCATCGACTGGTTTGATCATCCAGAACATGACGGTCATGAAATCTTAATTCACAATAAGTTCAAAATCGTTGAACAAAACGTTTTAAACACGTTGATGGAGAGGCAACGGAAGAGACAGCAGGAGATTAGGAATGAGAAGGAAACGGAGGAGCAGATGAAGAAGACGAGGTGGTGTGTTAGGACGAAGAGGAGGGTTTATATGGAGTTGTGAGTGATTGTTTGTGGGACAGGCGTGAGGGAGAAAGTAATTTATGGGTTGTTATGTTGTCCTAACGGATTGAACTCGTCATCTGACATTTCCATGTATCCATTCGCCGTAACTTACTCTTCTCTGTATCTTTACACGTTGCTGAATGTTGGACCATCCACCTCCTCCTCCTCCTCCTCCTCCTCGATGGATAAGTCGTCGCTCCTCATAGGAGTTCTCGCCGAACTCGAGGCAATCATCGACAGCAAATAATCATAACTTCATATCCCATTATTGTTATCCTAAGCCTTAAATCGATTCCGAATTCCATTTACCACAGAACATAACATAACCATCTATCTACCCATATACCCTCCCCTTCCTCAGCCTCTGAACACCAGGCCGAACAGCCGCAAAGGCGATATGGCCAACTGCCGAGTCTCCTTTCACATCCCCAATAATTACCTTGACATCTTCTAATGCTCTTGATCGGTCCAAACCCCCTTCATGCGACGAATACGTCCTCTCCAATGGAAAAAAAGGATTGTCATGCGCAGCACTAGACGCATACCCCAAAATATCAGGCGCCAACGTCATTTTTTTCAACGCCACTGACGCCAACCCAGCACCCAGGAGAATAAACGATGTTACCAGAAGCAGAACAACATAAATCCAATTACAGTGTAATCGTTCTTCACCATACCGTAGACCCGAAGATGAGGTAGAATTGAAAGTGATGTTTTCGTTTGTACCGGCCATGATGGGTGCGTTATCGTAGTAACTTAGATTCGTAGAGGTTTGGCCTACGATATGTTGGGCGCCGAATGTGGATTGCCAAAAAGTATTGTAGATGATTTGCATGCGTTGACTGAGATCTTGCTTATCAATCGAAGATAAGTTGACGAAGGTGTAGATCTGGGTGAAGTTGGTCGAGGGGTTGATGAGCCATTGTTCTGTTGGGGATGAACCTTCGACTGACGGGTGGCTTTTGCGCCAGATTGTGACGAAGGGGAATTGGTTTAGGGAGTTTAGATAGCCGATGTATTGGATTGGTTGTCTGGAGGTGATTGGGACTGTTGAGGGGCGCATGGCGTTGACTTGGCATTTTTGGCCTGAGCAGCTGACTAGAGAGATTACGTCGCGTTGGGCGAGGGTACAGTTGACCTGGGAGCCGCCCGTGCCTCCCATTGAGAGCATTTGGAAAGATTGAATTCCGGCAGCAGTGGTGTTGGTCGAAAACCCAGCACTCATTTTAAAGCTGCTTCCCCATTGTGACGAATTCCACGTGGAGGTGTTGGCAACGAAAGTAACATTAGGGCAATTCAGCTTGTTATAGCGAGAAAGAATCTGGAAACTTGAGTTTCCATCCGAGGCGACACCGAAGACAGGGAGACCCAGTAAGCTTGTATAAATGATAGGGCGTGAATAGTCGGCATTGAGCCAGTCCTTGCCCAGAGATACATTATTTATCGAAAGGGAGTCGATATCAGGGATCTTGACATTCCCCCAAAGATCCATCGTACTATTCTGCGACCCTTTGTTCGTGTTTGTTCGTAAAGAGGAGAGATACAGAGGGCCATAGGAAGGGTAGTCTTCCGACGCCATATCTGCTCCGCCCATGGAAGTGAACTGAGCAGCTTCGATAGGCAGATATCGTAAAGTTTGGTTGAACGGAAGAACCTGCGGCGACCTGTGGAGGATACGAAGAGCGGCTTGACCCCCGATGGGGGAAAGGACCCAAAGAGATAGGATAGCCAGTCCCCAGATGTCCATTCTTCTGGTTGCGAACTGTCTCTCAACTGCTGCGACGAGAGACTGGCAACCGACGAGCCGTTCCAGTTCCTTGAGCAGATGTAAGAATTACTCATTGAACTCGAGAGAGAGAGTATGAGACAGATGCTTACCATCAATCTCACGCCCCTTTCTGCGCGATATAAAGCAACGTGCTTAAATAACTTCCCAATGATAGCAGCAAAGACAATCGGAAAGATCGTCGGCAACAGAGGCAGAATCTTTTCAACATGAGCACCCGTAGGCATTATCGGCTTGTTATTAACATATGCAGCTATTGCAGCAACAACTGTAGATATCATTAGTAAGTGGCGATGCCGACCTCCCTAGTGATAGGCCTGCTATACCAATGAAGAATATGGGGATCAACGCCAGGGGTAAATCACCCGCAAAAGCGCTCGACCGCGTTGCGCTCCATCCTCCAAGTGATTTCGTTCTTTTGCGATCATGACGCTGTACCGGGTCTCCATATTGCAACGGCTCGAACTCTCTGACTCCCACGGATGATTGAGAAGGCGTATAAGGGTCCTTGAGGCGCTCGTACTGAGACATAAGGAAATCGAGAACAATGAAAGGTAGGAAAACCTCAGTCGCAACAAAGAAGTTGGTGGAGTTGCGTAGATAAGCAGTGTGCGAAACAAGACAGTCTGATGGAAGTTCTGGCCAGCATTTCCGTGGCTTGTTTTAGAAATGGCACTACTCGCCCGCGCTTATATGCTAATGGTATTATTAGAAAGCTTGGAAGTGCTTGTTACTTGTTAGTTTCGTTAGTAGGTATCACAATCTCCACTCTCGGTGTTATGTTTCCGCTGGACAAGGATAAACCTTTGGTTGACGGTGCGATGGATTTGGAGCCGCAGGCCATCTTTGACATAAAAAACCATCCTTTCTTTGAGACACATGTGTTGAATGAGCAAACCGTATATCTGGACCGGGCATGGGAATCAATTATTGCCTTTTGTGATAGTGATTATCGAGGTGAGGTTGAAGAGATGCGGCTAACATGGCTTTTGGGGCTGAAGGATTCTCTCGCAAGTACATCGAAGGACAAACGCCTCGTCAAGAAATACTGGGTTGCCCTCGCCCACGACACTACAAATATTAGAAAGGTTTTAGAGAACACGTATAGAAGTGTCCAATTTGCTGAAGCGAATAGATATGACGTACAATAACGAGAATTAGAAAAGTTAGTGCAAGTTTTCTTCGAACACAGTACGCCTACAGCGCATCTAACTTGACCCGTTATTCGCCTTGCTCATTTTATCGGAGTGGACCAAAAAGGCCCGAGTCGTTCAACGTTTATGCAATATTCACTTGTACTGCTCTAGGTACAACGACGCATCATGTGGTCCATAAACACAGTTTGCTCTAATACTCCTATACTTACCTGAGCAATTCAATTTTAAACGCGTGGTAAAAACTGCTCAAGTTTGACTGAACAGGGTCGTGCACACCTGCTGATATAAGTAATCAAGGTAGTTGATCCTTCGCTATCAACAGCATCCTGCCCTGCTGCCTTAATCTATCTGATAACACTGAAGTCTAGCTAAGAAAAAATTGACACTAGACTAAACAGGTCCTTTTTATACCGTCTCCAGGCCAAGTTCTCCGAAGGGCTAGACCACTAGAAGATCCATTTCAATAGGGTCTAGTCTAGGTGGTATGGCGAATCCCTCGTATCTAGGCGTGCCTTTGCAGATTTGAGCATGCTCAATGAATCTTATCATTCTCAAATACCCCCAAAACAGCAGTTGTAATGATTGGAAGGAGTATGCCTTGAATCAAGCGATGCACTTCGACTACGCGTCAGCATATCATCGATCCATATTGTATCGGCCGAGGTCAGCCATTATCGTACGGCCATGATCCGGTAGAAGGAATCTTCAAGTTGTTAAAGAGTTCAGGGCGCGGGAAAGCCGGAAAGAGCACGCGCTAAAGAGTGAGTCTAACAGAGTTAGGAAGCCTCATGGAATAGGGCAGACTGCCTTGGCGTTGAATGCAGGCTTCGCAAGAGAACGACGTATCAATATGCCCACGTTGCCGATTGCCAGAGCTTTCCTCTTGTCAAGATACACTCTCCCAGCCTCAGGATAAGGACCTTCTCTATCTTGAGAAGCGTATGAGAATTGTGGGTGGCTCCTGAGTGGTGTGGTCCATCAAGCGAGTGCTCTTACAATAAGATAGCTCCCCACCTACTCCAGCTCTTCACCAACGCTATTAACAAAGACTAATTTTACGGAGCATAGTCACATCATCTATTTGAATCTTCACTCCGGAATAGACCCAAAATTGCCTTCGAATTCAAGATACATGCTGGCAGTGTGGCTCTGCGAAAATCTCAGTGTAGATGCAGCCAACGATTTCGAGCTGGCTAAATGAGGTATGATGGCTTTTGTATATATTATCCCTATAGCATTCTAATATCTAACAGAAGAGAGCCCAGTTCACTGTACTGATTAGGCAAGGGTCGTCTGTTTGAGCCCCAAGGGAAAGAGGAAGAAAGGGTCGACGTGCTGTCCAAGCTCCAGGGTCGCAAGTTTTTCCGTTATCAATTCTCCTCAACTGTCCCTTCATCTTGTTATTATAATCGCATCTATCCATGCGCAGCAATCAATTTAACCAAGAAATCAAATAAGCACCACACCGTAAGCCGAGTTCCAAAGAATTCAATAACAAAGCAGGGACACATTTATTAGACGATAACCCGACAACTAGAAAGCTTAGGACTGCATACTTTCAAGTCGTCGTTCCTTGTGTGAGGGTTTTTTTTGATAATTAGTATACCACGTCTCCATCTCAACTTGTAGCCTTTCAATATGAGGACGTTTTCCTTTTTGGCTACACTCCCAGCTCTCGCAGCCTGTGCAGCTCTCGAGCGTAAGTCCCTTTCGTTCCGTGTAGAAAAGCCCTTTTGCTTACCATAAGGGATACAGCGCGCGCGGAGTGTACCGCTAAGTATGACAATGGACTAAGCAGTGATACTATCAAAGGATGCGTCGCGCAGTACCCGGCAGATGAACGTGAGTTCCCATTCTTCAACAAACTTGGGACGTACCCTACAGGCTACAGTTAATTGATTTGATAAACAGTTTCCTCGTGTTGCTCCGTAGTGCATTGGGCGAAAGAGCTCAACCCTCAAAGCACCCTCGACCTGAAAAGCTTTGTAACCTTCGTAAACCGATCCATGCCTCTGATAGCATTTCTCTGCCACTAATACACAGTTCAGAATCCCTCTGTCAAGAGCGATTGCTCCGGCCTCAAGACTGGACATGTATACTGCATCGAAGTCTCAACGGAGTGCAAGCCGACTACGTTTATCACCCCGACATCCGCGAAGGGAAAACCTGCACCGGGGCCCCACTACGGCGATATTACGAATTGTGGCCAGTGGCAGAAGATCTTTGTGGATGACATTAAGGAGTTGGGCCCAGAGGGAGCAGTCAAAGAGTATGAAAAGCATTATGGAGATCTAAAGGCACTCAACCCGTGAGTCCTCTCCCCGTTTAGTTGCAGGGAGGATTCGCAACAAGACTGATTTGATGACAGGTTATTGAATGCGAAGGTCGTGAAGGCTGAGGATTACCTTTGCGTAAAAGCTGCAGACAAGGCGGACTCGTGCTAAAGACCTTGCTCAGGTGTTGGAAATGGCCATTGGGTCTCCTAGCAAGAGAAATAAGAATTGGATGTGTAGGATCTAGCAATGCGTATTTTATTGAGTGCGAGTGTCTTTCCAAAAGATTACCTACTACTGAAGATGTTTGAAGATGTTTCGATCGAACGAAGAGAATGTGATTGACAAAATGGAGAAATCGGAGGAGTCAGTAAACGAAATGTCTCCGCTGAGGCATATGGTCTCGTATAAAACAGCGAGGCTGGGAAAAGGTCCTGCGTTAATGGATTCGGAAGGAAAAATCAGCGTATCTCTTATCCTTCCTCTGTAGCAAGTGCCTATTGGTAATACATCAATCACTGTCTATATTCCGAGAGTTGAAATTCTGTTCCCGTTTCCGACAGCAGCGTGGTCGACTAGATGAGCTGTCAAGGAGCGCCCTCTTTGCGATTTGGAAAATAATGTTGCCAGAAATTTATGAGTATCGATATCAGACTAAGTCCGTCATATCCTAATTAATCTTTTGTTTTGGCCCAGCTGTGATTCTTGCATTTGAGTACCCACCTGTATGAATTATTTTTGATATGCACCTCCTTTCTGAAATTCTACATGGCCATTAACCATACCTACCATACCTGCCATACTAAATTGTGATTGTCAATGAATTGACCTCACAAGTTTTGCACGCTTGCAGGCACTTATGTTGTTAGCAACAATGATAGCCCAACACTATACTCTGTCAACAGCGAAAATTGCAGTTGTGTTGAACAGACTCACCACTTCGTCTCCTCATATAGCTCTTGAATCTGTCCTTCTGGAAACCCATAACTCACAACTGACTCTGGCATAACCATCTCTATCAGCTCATATAGACAACATGTTGGATCGATACATACCCAAGTAAGTGCTTCGTCGTTCCCGGCCCCGGCCATGATGTCGATACTAACCTCTCATCAGCAACCAAAAAGACCTCCAAATGTCAACCAGCAGAGGTCGCTCTTCCCAACCAACGCGACGCTCGCAGGCGAACGACGAAGCCTCACCCAACCGTACTAGAACCAGGCCTCTAGTTCCCACGGTACTCGAAGACAAAATAGCCTCAGTGCCACCCGAACTCCGTCGAAAAATTCAAGACATCGAGAGAAGCGGCCGTGCCATCCCATACGATCGCGAAATCATTAAATTCTTTGGCCCTGAACTCCACGTGGACTTCCTCGCCGCCTACTTCAGCAGAAATCCCGTCCGAATAATGATGTATAAGATAAAGCATGATTGGTACGCCGATCCACGAGGCTCTGAATCTGATCCGCCCATATTAGAGATAGTCGACCACGTACAGGTTATGCACGCTGTCTTTTCTCCGATTAAGAAACCAGGACCGCAAAACGGCGAACACCTGCCCAAAGCAGAACTCCTCCAAGCAATCCTAGCCACAGCACAGAAGATGCCCCAGCTCCGCCAGCTAAACGTGGAATCAGATGTTGATGCTCGAGGCTAGGAGATCCAATTCGGGATTTCGCTTCCAGATGCGCTCTTTAGTGGCGAGGACGGACTGAGAATCCTGGACGTGTTGAGAGTGCCTATTTTTGTGAGGGTAAAGGATTTCACGGATCAGTGGTTGGACCGAACTTTTGATCCGAAGGGCCAGTATGTGTGGATGTATGAATGGCACCGGGTGAATGGATGGGTCAAATTTCCGATGAAACAAACTCCAGTGAACCAGCTGAAGGTAGTGCAGTGGCCGGATGCGAGTAGGGGTATACGGGGCGATTGGGTGCATGGTGGTGCGTAGCCAACATCGCTCTCTAGTTATGATGTTAATGTCGCGCGATTGCTAATACCTATGTCTGGATTACGATATCCGGATATTAGAAAGGCTGTAGGCTAGCATGTTAGATTAGCGACATTTGAGAACAATGGATCCAAAGTCTCATTTCATTATTATACCACTACTTGCAAATAATCGGCCCAGGAGGGTTCTTGCCATCGTAATCCTTCGTCGCCATACTCTGACTAACCTTGATAGTAGGTATAATCCACGTCTTCCCACCATCAGGAGTCGAGATCTTGTCCGCGCAGGCCATCATATGATTCGATGGATTGGGGCCCCATGTTGGGTCGGCTTGGGAGAGGACGATCTTCGTATCATAGTACTCATGAGCGCTCACAACGCCGCTGTGAGCACCCTGGCATTCAGTATCGGTATAGAAGCCTTTAGCTTTTCCAGTCCCTGATATAGTCAGCAAATCGAGTTAGATATGTTCGATTTTTTGACGTACTGGCTCCAATATATGATACCATTGAGTCCTTCAAGTAGAGCCATTGCTCGTATCCGCCGAGGGTCTCGTTGTATTTGACTGTTCTTGTTATCAGTAACGGCATTGTTGGCTGCTTCGAAGTTGTGGAGCATACATGTCATTTTCAGTTTGTCGTCACCGTCCATTGCAACCTGTTTGCCCATCTTCTGGGAACTAGGATAGGACAAATAGGAGGCAAAGACGCACCACTGTGTCGGCCCAGCCTTGCAAGCTCTGTAGGTCTATCCGTCAGCACAATTCGTTCGTCTTCCTCGTGCCCACGAATGTTCTCCATATTCGAAGAAATTCGAAAGAGATGCGAAACGTACGGGTATTCTTTCTGTGTCGTAGACACAATAATAGGCTGAATGAGACCACCAGTTGTGTCCATTCCAGGCCACACAGCCAGCCTAGGCACCTGAGGGTTTGGTGGAGGGCCCGGTTTCAAGGTTGTCTCCGCAGAAACAACATATGCTGCCCTTCCTCGACGCCATCCGAAGGTAGGGCCATGTTTGTAATGGGTTTGGCCAGCAACCGTGGTTGTAAGCGCCGCGAACGACAACAACACGACTAGAAGCATCTTGATAATCGGAGGGGAAACGAAGGAGTGTGATTTTGCTACAGAGAGGAAAGACAGTGAAGTCTAGAAAGAAGTGACGAGGACAAAGCAAAACATCGCGAGATTTAGCTATGATCTTCCTGTTTTCAGACGGAGAAATTCAATGAGAAGGTCCATTAATGCCAAAACGTGACCACGTTCTTTAATATACGTGATCGGACTAGGTCCCTCTTTCGCGGTAGGCGCCCTTCTTACTGTGGGCAATCCAAGATCTAGGGCTTAAAGGTGTGCGATATAAATTATTGCCCCTGTCGCCCGCTTTGAATTCCATCAAATCGGCCTGCTTCCAGACAAAACAGATCTGGCATCGATAGTTCGGCATGTCGTGCACAGACAGTAGTGGCAAGCGACTTGGGTAACGCACGCTCTTCCGTGGTCGAAGCGAAAGGTCGAATGCAGCCTGGTCGTAACCCGGGGCAGTCAAAACTTTGATTTAGCTACGATTAGAACAGAAGTGAAACTGTTTGATCGATCAATGTCTTCTTTTATTATTCATTTGTCCAGTACTGGATACATCTCGAAATAGGATTTGCCCAACTCACATTGCTTTCAGTCCTGCCACGATGCTTGCTCTTGTGGTTGGATGTCATTCATATCTTAGGTTGTTTATTCATAAATGGAAGCGAATTCTTCTGTCAGACCCGGCAAAGACTAAAGGGTAGAAAGAAACCAGTGGGATTTGCGGCTTCGAGGGCCTTAGGCAGTCGTGTAAAAGTCAAGCTAATCGCCGGACGTGTTAGTAAGCTCTTCTAGATATAAGTGAAA
The DNA here is from genome assembly GCA_023078705.1 of Venturiaceae sp. KMAF11. Classification (NCBI taxonomy): domain Eukaryota; kingdom Fungi; phylum Ascomycota; class Dothideomycetes; order Venturiales; family Venturiaceae; species Venturiaceae sp. KMAF11. The sequence goes on from JALGOQ010000005.1 coordinate 1,293,960, forward strand.
TCGAACGCTTTGTACTCGATGATTTGCTTAGTACGAATTATAGATAGAGGGATACATACCTGTGCGATCAAACTCCCCAGACCATGTCAGCCATGCAATGTGCCTTCTAATCCATCCAACCATCCCTTCGTTGTGTCCAACTTCTGGCCGTGACCAATCCCAATAACCACCATCTCGTCCTGCGACAAAACTCACAATCCCAAACCCTTTCTTACGTTCTGCCTCACAATCTTCTCATACTCTGCCCGCTTCTCTCGCCACATCCTTGCCGCATCCACGTTTGCCGGACTCTCATCATTAGGCTCTGCCAACATGCTCATCACGCTGATCAATATCTTCTCAACTGATTGTATGGGACTCCATCTCTCTTCCGCTTTCTCGTATCCGAATTGGTCATCGCCGGGTGTGTGGAGTATTGATATGCAAACCATGCCGTTGGGATACACTGTAGACTTGTTAGTATTCTGTAATTGAACTGATTCTCCGTCTCATTTTCCATAACAAGCCGTCATTGACCCGGATCACACCATCCAAAACCACTCGATCACGTCCCCTCCTATCCCACCATTTCCTAACCTCTCGAAACTGCCACTCCCACTCCCACTCCCTCCCCTACTGCTCCCATTCTCCCAAAAAGGAAATCTCAGACTCACCATTTGGATGCCAAACCTCACATAAAAACCTCATAGTAGGCGGCGCAAGCGGATAATCCTTGGGAAACTTCAACTCCGCCGGAAAAATCCCCCCCTCAAACGGCGTCCCCTCAGGTCCCTGTATCAATGCCTCCCAAACGAACATGTCGTCTTCGTTTGTGGGGCCCGCGGTGATGCCATCTGGAGGATCGTTGGTCAGGTTCTTGTATTCGACTAGGAGGCGTTTTTGTGCTGCTGTGGAGGTCATTTTTGTTGTGGTGGTTTTGGGGTTTGGAGGTATTTGGAGGAGGGGTTTTATGAGGAGGAGGAGGTGGGTAAGGACGGCTGCGAGTGTGGGGAATGGAATGTGTCTGAGGTGGACAAAGGTAGGGTGAGATAGTTGATAGCCGATGACGGTGTTTCTGACACGTGCGCTGGGTAGCCGCTTTGAGAAAGGCGGATTACCCACTAGAGTAAGGGGGTGCCCTACAATATTACAGGGGACATTTAAGGGATATCGACGAATAGAAAAATATTGTCTTTGAGGGAAGTCATTGTGACATGTATGAGTATTGTTTTCATGGCATTCGTAGTGGAGATATTAATACATCATATGACCTGTTGTGGCCCATCGATTCCGAAATTCTATCCGTAGCCCGCTAATATACAAACCACCAGTGACTTTTCCAATATCAGCCTCGTCCAAGGATCTGTCGGCGACTGTGCGCCAAAAGGTGTTGTCTCAGTCTTCAAAAAATCCGTCAAACCAACTCCCACCGTCTCCGTCTCCACCGCTAGCACCTCCTGAACCACCCGAAGGAGGAGGGCTTTGATCACCTCCACCACCGCTCCAAGGCCAGGAATCGTTGTTTCCTCCACTACCACTAGATCCCCATGGATCTTGACCGCTCTCAGGAGGATCATCCGCCCACGGAGACGAATTTTGGGGCGAGGCATCGTCATGATTTGTAGGTGAAGCATCGTCACGCCCTCCGCGGGCATGTTGCATAGCTTCATAGCCGGCCATCGTCCCGGCGCCAGTGATAGCCCCTTCAGCACCAGCAGCAGTACCAACCCCTCGAGCTGCGCCGGCAACCTCGCCAGCGACGCCCGTTTCAGCACCAGCCGCACCAACGGCACCAGCTTCAGCTCCAGCTTCGGCGGCACCGCCACCCCACCATGGGAACCACATAGGCATGAACCCTCCTCCTGTCACTCCTCCGCTGTGCCGACTGAAGTAATCAAAGTCGATGCTGACGGCTGTTGCTAGCATAATGGCACGCTGATCAAGTGTCATACCAGGATGTACTTGTTCAGTCTGTCCGGTTTTCGAAATGATGTGCTTCGGCTCTTCGGTTAGACCTGCGGAATCCATGCGAAGAGCGTATACGCCAGTGTCTGTGAAAATTTCACGGCCAAATCCAGCGAAGTTACGGTTCACAGATCCGATCAACTTGCCATCATCTGACTTTAGAGAAAAGTCCCACGAAAGGAAAGGCTCATCGCAAAATGCCCATTGCACCATTACACCGTCAGGGTGCTTCTCGTCAACAATTTGTAGTGCGGTAGAATTAGATAGTGGGAGGTCGCCTGAGGTCAATCGAGGGGAATCTTCCTGCTGAGGTAAATCGCCTGCCTGTCGGTGTAGAAACATATTGTATTTCCGACGCAATGGCGCCCATTGCTGATGTGTCTCTCCAATAATGCGCATGTCAGACAATGCTAGGGGTGAAATTTGAGCCTGAGACTCGCCCAACGCAGCTGGCACGCTCACTCCTTCCAGAGCTGTAGAAGCAGATGGTGCCACGCTTTCATCTGGGTTTATAGCATCGTAGACGCGTATCCGAGAATTGATCCATGCAAAGGGTCGATGTATTCTTAGAACCTCCCTCTCGTTCTTATCAAAGACATGCGTGGTAAAACTCCGGTGCGTCTTGAAAGCTTGCCTCTTTATTGTACTTCCCATGCCATGATCTTGCTCGGCCAAATAACCAATGTGATTGCCTTGTGGATCCATTATGACATACCGATTTGCTTGCTCAAACCCCATCAACACATTCATCATCTCCAGTTGCCGCTGAATAACTATCGATGAGTTATTCAGTATCGACATGGCCGGATGTGTCTGCTTGAGTACTCCATGAGGATCCTCTGGAATATGGACTGGAGTAAGAAGAGGATTCTCGCCACTTTCTGCCGCCTCTTGTAAGGCACTCCTGACAGCTTCTACCTTGGACTGTTCCTCCTTTGCCTGCTCTTGAACCTGCTTTTGTGGCTTCTCAGCCTGTCCATTTTGAGCTGCCTGTTGCTGCCAGGGTGGATTCGACGACTCCTGTGGTTGTTCCTGTGGTAGCTTCCGAGGAATCTCGCGGCGCTGTGGAAGTGGTGGTCTAGGAAGGGTATTGCGAGGTCCTTTGGCAGTTGATCCACGGCTAGATACTGCTCTAGTTTGGGTTCTGGCTATCCTCGACAGCCTCAAAGACCACTGCGGTGATCGAAGCATCTTGAGCGTTGATGTTACCCAGAACTGACCGTTCCCTCAGGAATTCAGAAGAGAAGGTGGTAGCACGCGAGTCAAGTGTCATGTCTGCGGCGAAGACTCACCTCCGAAAATCTTCTGAGACTCACAACCTCCTCGATACAACAACAATCCTATGAGAATCCTTTAATAAAAAGACATTAACAGCTTGGAGTATTATCTCCTGGGTCAAGAGAACTCGTCTCCATATCGTCCACACGGTCAACATTACACCCGCTATACACTCACTCCAGTGCCTCAAGCTATTCAAACCCACAGCATATATGATTTTTTGAACATTTGAAAAATTTGAAAAGAAAGAGCTAGGAAGGGATATGGGTTGACCTGGAATATTTGAAGCTCTTGAATATTTCGTCCTCACCGCAACCCCAGAGCTATCTAACTAATTGGTCGATTCTCAACCTTCATTTTTTTATCAGCTGTCAAGATCCCGATATCCTTCAAAGGGTTGACAGTCTTCACTTGCAGATCAACCAAAATCTGGCATGGCCGAAATCACACAATCCGCACAGTCTACAATGACTCCAAGGACTGAAATGGAACCCCAAACAAGAATAAAAACAGAGCCCAAAGACGATGCGAACGGAAGCTTGAGCATGACTCTTGAGACCACACCTTCGAAGACTCCAAGGCCAAAGCGTCCAAACTACCATGCGTTGCACGCCCAACCAATGCCACTGAGCGTCTATCCAATACCCAGCTTTATTCCGCACAATCCATTATCTCTACTTCGCGTCGCCTATCTTGTCCTACGCGACTGGATCTCTCCTCCCTCTTCACATGTACTGACCTACAGTGGCTACTTCTCAAAAGCCACTCAGTCTGTCCATATCACTGACCCGGCGACCGTTCGAGCGTTGTGGGAGATGGGATTTTTTGGAACCGGTATCTTGAGCCGAAGTGAACCTAATTGGTTGAGCATGGAGAGACGGAGACTTGGTCTTATTGCGTTCATGACCGCTGAGGAGATTACTGCGGCACGGCGAAAGGTTCGAATGGAGTTCAAGCGAGAGAGGGCGAGGCTGGAGAGAGAAGTGCTCGAGGAGCAAAGGCGAAAGGAGACTGCGTCCGAAATGGGACTGCCGTCTCCGCCAGAATCTGAGTCTGAAGAGACGGTTGACGAGGCTTCAACGACTCCAGACACTGTGTCAAACATTGAAGTGTCCCCGACACAATGTGAAGAACCAACGGCTTCTGAGAAAATAGCTCACTCACCCCAGCTTTACGCCGAGGAGAAGCATGACAGCGCCCCCGAGCCCGAACAAGAAGAAGGCTTGGACGAGGCCCCAGAACCAGAGGAACCGATCAACCAAGAGCACCTCCAACTATCCTTACCGGAGGCCTTTTACCTCTCGTACACATTGGGAGCTCTCAAAATTCTCGGTCCAATGTCCCAAATAACCATTGATGACAACCATGCCCTGCTTCAGCTCTTTCGACAAAATTCCTACTTCCCGCCAGCATTGGCAAACCAGCTCAGGCCGGACGACCCATTCCTACTGAGCTATGTAGTGTACCATCACTTTCGATCCTTGGGCTGGGTTGTCAGAGAAGGCATCAAATTCGCAGTGGACTACCTTCTCTATGAGCGTGGTCCAGTTTTCATGCATGCAACCTTTGCCATCATGATAGTGCCTTCTTACATCGACCCTTACTGGTATGCCACACCGGCGCGTGCAAAGGAGGTCGAGAGGAAGATGGCCAGGAAGAGCTGGCATTGGCTACATTGTGCCAACCGTGTCCAAGGGAACGTGGTGAAGACACTCATCCTGGCATATGTCGACGTGCCAGCTCCAATTGAAGGTCAGGAGCCAGATAAGGACATCGGAAAGCTGTTGCAGCGGTTCAAGGTCCGGGAATTTGCTTTGCGGAGATGGAGTGCAAACAGGAATCGGGATTGAGAAGGTGGCCATGTTCGTATCTAAAGCCCGGGTTTGTTAGTAGTACTGTAGATGTCCATTTAATATGAGACAATGGGTCTTGCCGTGGTCGGGAACAACGAGTTGTTCGAGTTTTGTGGAACAATGTTCGAGCCAACAGACACTCGCCAGATGTGAAGACTGATATTCACTATTCGCTGGAACTCATCAACAGTCAACACAGCATCACAGTCACTCACAAAAAAAAGCCATCGTGTCAGCTCCTTCATTAACACTCACTATATACTCCAAATTGTCTAGGCTCTTTGCGCTTTCTTACCAACCTACAAACCACATCTTCGTCGAAATCTCGCATCGTTCCGATTACGAAACCATCGACTAGAATTTGACAGAAAGGAAGTTCGCACGACCAATCGTTTCACTGTCACCAAGAGCTACAGACAACGCGGATCTTTCTCGTAAACTCACACCAACTGTTGCCATCCTCCTACCTTCGAAGCTACACCTCATATCAAACATGTCCAGAGCAGAGATGGCTTCACAAACATCTGACGCCCGTGGCGAAATTAGTGCACTCTCTACGATCGCTGAGCATTTGCGCACTCACATATTCGACGGGCATTTTGATACCTATGGGACAGGTTCTGAAAATGCTGCTGGTAAGACACAAAAGTTGCAGGATATAGCGTTGCTCCTTGCACTCAAACCCCACGAGACAGTCTTCACCACTGTCCAGAATTGTTTGAGTAGGCCTGAAGGCTTATATGGCGTACTTGCTGTCATGGAAGAGCCGGCTTGGTTCGATACAGAGTAAGTTCTACCACAAAATTCCCACAAGCACTTTTTCAATGAAAGCGCGAAGAATTTGCGCTAGAAGGCTTGGTTTAATTGTTTCTTTTCCCGTGCTTCAACCATTGGTTCACAGTAACTAATAAAAGCACGTTATGATCACTTCTGCTCTACCATTCATGGCTCCGAGTCTCCATGCGAGATATCTAACTCCCATGTCTACGGACATTAGAGGGCCTCACCAGCATGTTTCAATCATCGAAAACCTTCTCTTGGGCATCGATAATTCTTGGGGTCAAGTAGACAGTCGGAGAGAGTTGTGTGACGTGTTTCTCGCATACACCCTAGGCATGACTTCCCCGGAACTCATTCACCGCCTGAAATTTGGGTCACAAGAATCCGCATTCGTTGAGTTCTTCGACAATCCGCCTCCAAGGGTCACACGCTTCAGGTTAGTGAACGAAAATGTGGGGAAGGGATGGGGAGTAATTGCTACCCACTTCAACGATGAGGGCGTGGCATTTATGGACGATTTGAACATGACCATGGACCCGCTCGATGAGACCTTTCAAGAAGGGTTACAACTCCAAGCCCATCAAGAGAACCTTGTGACAACGATTCTCAACGGAGAAGTCTCTTACAAAGTCATTGCTACAGTCCACTTGATAATTCGCTTTCGACTCAATCGGTTGTTGCGTGCTGTTCAAACAGTACACGAATACCTCGCCGAGAATGGAGCATTCCGTCTTCCATGGCATGTTGACCCGATCACAAATCCTCCTCCCCACGTTCTACAAATGGAATTCCTAAGAGCATTCAAACGGCTATCTGAGCTTCTTCTCGCTTACGGATTTTCCATTGACAGCAGAGACACCGGAAGCAAAATATATGAATTACCAAAAGTATGGGCTCCAGAACGCATCTCTATGCTCTCGAAGTCAGTGGATTTCAACGAAGGCGAAAGAAGTCAAAATGACGACGATATTTACGACATACTTCGAAACATGCAGTGGGGAAAGAGTATGACGCTATGGCTTGGTAGTCTATGCGACCACTACGGTGCCGCCACAAATTTGATTCAGTATGCAAAAAGGGTGTCAAGAGACGAACTGCTGAAAACTAGAATCCTTCTCAAAATCCTACCTGAAGTACCAGAGATTCCTACACGAGGTATCGACATTGATTCGGTCCTGACTTTCGCTTTGGACGACCCCTTAGCATCATCCGATACGCAAGAGCACTACGATGGGATCCTGACGGCGCTTTCCGAACTCGCACACGATGACGAATGGTTCGCCGCCAGTGTCCAAGACGGCTTCTCCAGCATCGAGCCACTCGCCGCCCGCTTCTTCCTCCAACTCATTCGATCAACGTTCCCAACTGTTAGGGCGAACATGGCTCGGTGGGACCACAACGCCACCTTCGAAGACGACAATCTCACAAACCTCCAGAAGTACAGGAAAGTCCTCAGACACTATCAATCTCGCATTCACCCCAAGATCGCATGTAACAGAGCTGTCTCCTGGGTTTCGGTGGTGATACTTGACGAACTTATCATGGAATACTATGGGAATATTTCTTACCATAGGAATATCGAGTACAAGCACGGACAAGTAAGCGGACTCGAGTGCTGGAACAAGATCTTTGCGACTGCACTACCAGCACAAGTGGGTGAAGAAATTGCAGAGAAGGTGCTGGTGAAATTACGAGCAGACTTTCGTCAGAGATTAGGTACGATAGGATTGAACATGGTGAAGCAGTTTATCAAGGCTGCAGAGGTAACGGAAGAGGATATCGAGATAGATGACATGGGAGGCGGGGGACTGGAGGAATCAGAGGATATGGATTTTGAGGTGAGAGAGGATGGGCAGGGCGGCGAGGAGTACGATATCCCAGATCTGGCTCCTCAGCAACCAGTCAGTCAAGGCGTATCATCAACACAAGGTGAACTGTCTTCACAAGAAGTTGAAGAAAGACGTAGACGACAAGCATGGGTTGAGGAGCAAGAGATGGAAGAAGGCGAGGATAAAATTGAAGATGAATTCGAACTCAACGGGGAGGACAAGATCAATGGTGACATGACCTAAGCATACTTGGCATCTGTGGAAGGAGGAGCAGAGAGCATAAGGCCATCTACTAAATTACGTCCTTGCCCGATCTCAAAAAGAAACCAATACATTCAAATCACCGTCCTCCGCTTACTCCACCCATTACCAACGCCTCCCTCTAAAATCCTTTACCCCAACCTCCTCCCACTCAACCCAATAGCAACCTCAGCCGTGTGACCATCCAAAAAATCATTCATAACCAAAATCAACTTGTTTCCCTGCGTCAACCTCTCAAGCGCATTCCTCTCAATCCACGGCAACGTCTTCGAATCACAAATCCCCTTGGTCGACATCAAACAAGAATTCGATACATTAGCCGACATGACACTATAGATAACCACATCTTTAATATTGCTCGCCGTAGCCTGACACTGCAAATTAACAAGACACTGGCCGTCTTCTTCCTGGGCGGCGAGTTTTTCAAATGCGGCGATCATGGAGTCGCCGTTTAGAGTTGCATTGGCGGTGTCGTCGTAGGTACTTAGGATGTTATTTGCTTCTTGGAATAAGATTAAGCGTTTTCGTTGGTTACGCAGGTCGGCGATGGAGAGGCGTTGCATGTCGTCTAGGGAACCGGTGACGATGGTGTTGTTGCTTTCGTCGAGGGCCGTTTTGAGGTAACCGGCTAGTTCGGCGTCGTCCGGGCGGGCACATTCGGCTGGGACACCGTCCCATCGCAATTGGACGACGATGATTTCGGTGGGGTGGGCGACGAGGAAGGCGACGCAGTCGTGGAGAAAGTGGTCAAATGCCATTCCTGGGATGGGGCCGTGGGTAAAGTACAATTTATCGGGGATTTGGGCGTAGGGGCGGACAGCGCTGTGTAGATGTGCGGGACGAAACTCAAAGTAGCGTGCTCCAATGGCGAGGACATCGGAAACACTGTCTTTTTGAGTGACGCTAACGTTATTAGCTTAGATTGCGTGCCTTGCTCGAGGCAGTATGTACTTACGCGAGACTTCGAATGATGTTAGGAGCCAGTCCCATCAACATGGCATCTGTCATCCCGTTTGCAATTGTTTTGACGATATTCAGACCCTTCAACACACCGAGGAAAGGAGTGGCAGCGTTTTGCATCAGAGCGTCAGATGTCTCCATCGAGTTCATCCCTATATCGTGGGCTGAAGGCAGAACGAAGAGCGAAAACGGACGAGTCTCTTGCTGGGACCCTGTTGGTGCCAAAGTCCCTTGCCAATTCGATCGATTTGGGGATACGGTAACGTAGCATTGATCGGACTGGGGCAGACCAGCTTCGCCTTGGCCGGCGTCGTAAAGGCCGTAGGTCACGATCAGATCATTTGTGACTACGGAACGCTGGTCCACGTTTGACTTCATAGTGCCCGAGTCCATGTTACCAGTCAAAGAGTTGATGTCCACCCATTGCGACGTGATGGAGTTGCCGTTGACTTTGACAGTAAATTCAAAACGGCCGACGAAGTTGAAGATACCGGAAATGTGCTCTTTGTCGACCTCTATATGGTCATTATAGGTGCCGATCTGATCTCTAACGATAGAGTTGCCAGGGACCGAAAATTCGACTCGACAGTTCTCGACACCGATAAAGGTGTAGAGCTGAAATCCTTTGCTTGGCATATTTGAAGAGTGGTAGGTAGTTTGACGAGGCTGGTGAAATAGCTTAATTTGTGGGTACTCAAGAAATGTAGGTGGTGCGGAGAGGTGGTGTTAAAGAGATCAAGAGGGGTCCAAACAGCGAGATGGTCCTAGTTCCAGCTCGTTCGACACGTTGCACTTGCATGAACCATGCATGTTGTGATTGGCAGTACGTTCGATGCTAGGCGCGCGCAATTCCTGCAGCCCCCGCAACCGGAGTTCTCCAAGGCGGTGAATTTGGGCGCTGGAGCATCTCTACTTGAAGCTGAACGAGACGTTTGCTTCCAAATGCCAATGGTCGCGTATGCAAGGCTAGGACAAAACTCGAGACGCATTCATTCAAAGATGACATGACATCCTAAACTTGATTTCGAGGGTCATGAACTCCTAGTAAATTGGAAAGCAAATTCAACGAAGTAGTGCTCACCACTTCGTGAGATAGTGGGTTCGTGGTTGAATTCAGTCTAGCTCGACAAGATGAATCGGCTGTGAGTGCAGTGACTATCTGAGTTCATGATTATCCTGGTGCATTATCATGAGGATTTTGATATCATCTTACCAGCAACAGTTTGGGAATCCACTTCTTGTATCGTCGTGAGAAGTGTAGCATGGGATGTCTCCCTCGTCCTCGAGATTACTTGCTAGAGTCGATTCGCCTCGCCTTAATGCTGCAGTTCTGTCATGCTGTTGGAGTTGCCGCTTGAGGTCTTCGATTAGATCTTGTGAAATATTTGTATCCTGCTTGATTTTGTCTTTGCCAATGTACCTAGGAGCTTTCAATACTTCTGGATCTCCCATACTGCAGTCTCCCATACTGCAGGATGCAGAATGACGACTTAAAAGGTGCGGACATGTATCGATGCGGAAATGAGGTGGAGTGTGCGGATGATTGTTTAACAGTCAATAGTCACGAGAGTCACGTGTACTGTGAATTTCTGTTTGCGTTCTCAAGTTTGTTTTGAACTCCTAGCTTGAAATCCAACTTGGGAATGATGTTTGCCTAGGTAAAATTGTTGTGTTCCTGGGGATTTGCCAAAAACGTTTACAAGTTCGAGGATTTACATTTCTGACATGACCAACAATTGATTCCCAATAATTCATTCTCCTAGAATTTTCTTATTCATTGATACACCATATCATGCTTCTTAACTAATAATAAGAGCGTTAATTCTCTCACAGTTCGATAAAATCGAGAATAGTTGCGAAAGTACCGCCTCTCCATGCACATCCTTCTTTGCTCCTCGACGACATATCCCGTCCGAATACAGGACAGCTAGTGAATTGGCATCTGTCGAGCCCTACACAAGGCTATGGTTCAAAACGGTTGCCATGTCCATGGCTGCATCCTCGCCCATGGCCGTAATGAGATCCGAATTTCACAGGAGCTCTACATGGAGTAGAAGTACGTCACACTTTTTCGTCCTCCACCCAAATAGACTGGAAATACGCCACAAATTTTACTCCACTCATCTCCATTTCGAGATTTGCATCCAGCTTTGAGGGACTAGACCAATCTCGAGGACACGCTGCCACTTGTTGGGCGTGATTGTCAGTCATGATCCATGCTGCCACCAAATAAAGTAGTCTAGGGCGAGTTTCGATGCTTTGATAACGTGAGGTAAGACTATGGTTATTCCATGAATTGACCGCCACAGGAGACGAAAAATTCGATCTCAAATTCTTATCGAGAGCGATGGTATCCTAATAGATGTATGAGAAGTAGTTCCAAAAATTTCTTCGTCCGTTGCAATCAAATGGGGAATGAATAGTAGAATTGTTTACCTTGTGAATGCTGACACTGACCCGATCTAGCAACTGTACTGACTGACCGAAAACCGTTGGTGGATCAAAACTCAAAGGGCCAGTTGCCCGGTAACTCCCAAGCAGGGGCCGATTCTGCTCCAATGCTGTCGACAAATGGGCCTGAAGCCATCCAACCGTCGTTGAACAATTCTTCAACCCACATGATGGGATCTGTGGGCGCTGTCTGAGCAGGAGGCGCAGCTTCCTCGGGACGAGCGTCTAAGATCGCATCCAAGATTTTCTCAAGCATTTGTCGAGCACCTTGGCAAAGTAAGTAGTTTCCGTCATCTTCTCTGGCTACCCAGTCGAGAGAGCTGATGAACACGCTTATGTTCCGAATTATTTCGGAACGTGGAAGATTGATGTTCACAGATCGGTGCTGTTGTTGCCGAAGCAATTCGATGGCCAATAGACTGGCACTGGGAAGCCCGTAGAAGATACTGACCCAGGAGAAATCTCGAGATAAATCGTTGAAACGATCTCGGTGTTTGGAGATATTCAGCACGCCATTCAACAATTTTATCGCAACCTGATACACCGCATCCCATGTCGCACCACCATGTCTTGCGAGAATTCTGTAGAGCAAAAATTCCGAATAGGTGATATGAAGATAGTAGTAAAGTAGGGTGAAGCAATGATTGGCGGGAAGATCTGTATTCCAGCAACTCTCATCGTACCGCACAAAGTCAGGAATGGAGTTCCAAACTTTCTCTCCCTTGTCGAGCGTGTCCCTTGATGGTTAGCTTTCACGAGAAGTGCTGAGCGGTGGAAAGACTTACTGGGCTTTCCGCCTTGGATCATCGTATGATCCGGGAGGGGCAAGAGATAGCTCAAGGGTATCTTCTCTGATGCTATTGACCAGCAGTTTGACTCGGGCCCAGGTTTGGCGGCCAAGTTTTCCGTCAGTATTCCACCCATCTTTGTCGAGTCTGGCTATCGCACGATCCCTGAGCTCAACAGGAGCGATGAGCTCCTCGTCTGTTAGATCGTACGGTGCTTTGACAGAACAGTAGCGCATCGAGATTCTCGGGGGTCTTCCAAAAAACGTTGACAAGGCCTTGTCACTGGAGTATGCATTCGCAAAACTTCTTCTCCTCAATTCAACCAAGAAGAAAGGTAGATTTGGTTGATTCGCAGGATCTTGATGCAGTCCTATGGCGAATATCGTCGAGGCGAGATCACCCAGTCTTCGCCATGCAAGATGGCCTGTATGATTTTAGATGAAATCATAAATAGGAAGGCCCAAGAAACTTACTGGTGTCGCCGTACTGGAATGTCAAAAGAATTGCATTTCCGTGCAACAACCAAACGAGAATGTCATTGAGAGACTCAGCACGATCGCAGAACCCGACGCACAGATTACTGGCATTAGTCAATTCCCTCGTGTATTGTTGTCTTTCGCGACTATTGGGGTCGGAGGAGTCCATCAAAGTGCCCATTGATAAATATGTAAAAATGACTCCAAGAATCTCCCAGCGTAGCTTGGGGCCGGTGAAGGACTCGTGAAGATTTTCGGCAGTCGTATTTCCGTCCAAAACGAGTGGAACGAAAGTTTGTGAGAATATCTTCTCAGCAAGCACGAGTCGCTCAGGATCGGTGGGGTACTCGTCTCTCAAGGTTTTGGTGATAGAATCAATAGAATTCTTCAGAGTAATGAAAGGAGCGCTAACAATCTGAGACACGGCGTAGAATCCCTTGATAGTCCTCAGCACGAAAGCAGGATCTGAGAGAAGGCTGAGGATTTTGGCACCATTCTCAACCCTCTCTCTAGATAGGGTATAGAAGGAGGGAGTGGAGAGTGTCTGCTTCATGTTGGCTAATGGACCAAGCCAAACATTATCTGAGCTATGTCCTGAAGCCTTGAAGACTTCAGAAAACGAGACAGAGCCCAAGAAGCCCGGGGCTTCTGCTTGTGGGCCCACCGGTTTGCCATTGTCGAGACCCAAGCTGTTGGCGGGAGAAATTGGAGATCTTCGGTTTGGTTAGCATTTGATAGCATCTTTCAAGTTCCCAAAGAGAGGTTCAACTGCTTACAGACTGGTCAATTTTCCAGCTGACGCTGTTGCTATCGATGCATTTCGCCAATTCGTGGCTGTTGATGTAGAGGTCGAAGGAGAGCGACCTGAGAGTGGTGCAGGATGATAGACACATTCAGCGTTTCTTTTCCGGCAGCGGCCACATATCGGCAATTCGTGGTCACATCGGATCTTCTGTTTGCGGCATGTCTCGCAAGCAAATAGCTTGCCATTCCTGCGAAATCTTGGCCCACGCGATGACATTGAGAACAGAATCGATGAGTAATCCTCAACTATGATTCTCGAAACACTCCCTTAATGAGTTGATATGAAGATTCAGAAGTTGGCACGATGAGTCGTGAAATCTTGAACGATGACCAATAAACGCACCGATTACCGGTGCACTACTGAAGCGCTAAAATTCTTTACACGTGACCTATTTAGTATTGCTGGTTAGTAGAAGTAGAATTTAAATTCGTGTACATGGATTCAAAGTAAGTGGTTTTGATTTAATTCAATGGTTTGGCAGAGATGAAAGGAGAGTTGTGCTGCTAGAATTACATACTAGGGAGACGAAGAATCTGTTGCGAACACGTTTGGAATTTAATTCGACTATCTCTTCCTAAAAACAACAACTAACCCTCTCACTCATCTTCACATTCTACGTTTTTGGGCACACCTGCTGCAATCTGGACGTTCTTTTTTATTCTCTCGATTACCTGCGCACGGCTGAGTCGCCTCGGTGGAAGGTTCTATGACACCTGTCTAACCTCTATGATTCCTTTCTTCGTACCCATATTTCATCGAATACTGACCTAGGTAGGTATTTACTAGGCTTTGAACTTAGTAGATGCTCTGAATCAGCACGGTGGTCCTCTTAAGTGTCACGCTGAGTTTGTTCCTCTTTCGCCTGGGCCGTAAATAACGAGTAGAATCAGCATACCATTTTTCACTTCGAATCGAGACGGAAATTTCTAGCATTGTTATTTCATAATCGCCAGAAACCGCAGAATTGGTTTCGAATTCAAATGCGCGATATCGAGAAAGTCTACCTCACGATTTCTATCATCCAGAAGGCAAAACGATAAGCGTGCCAACTGTGGAAACTACAGTTTTAAATCAGGATGTGATTTTCAATTCAACTTCGCAATGCACAAACCGCTCGGTCAGGAAGCACGCTGACCTACTTCTCGATTCAGCTTAGGTCTCTTCCGGATCTTAGCGGAATGCCACTAAAGACAGGCTTCCAATACGAACTTCCTATGTTGATAAAAAGCAACGCGCTTTATCTGTCATCATTCTGATTGGTGCTGATGTTGATCGACAGCTTTACCGGAAGAGGTTTCCCTCTTGGCTGGCCAGCCTTGCCCCGGAAATCCAGTAGCCTGGCAAATGAACACCAAACAAGTCAAGGAAATCACTACACCTCCCCGCAATACACCAAAGTGCGGAGTAGTGGAGACACGCTAGTTTGCACTATTCAACATGCCACTGATTGAATTTTCTGGGGATGTGGCGTTATGGATGTTCTTGAACACCAATGAGCGCCGCTTTGCGCTTACTACTGCCACGCGAGATGAGCAACAGGAGTACATGACGGATATCGCGACCCGACACTTTGTTACTGCATATCGACTGTCTCATACCTCTTTGAATTAGGGTATAAATCTATGCAGATCCTTGGGGATGTCTTTCATCCAAATTAAAACAGACTCGATCTGATCTCCCTCTCCTTACTCTAACATTTCCTCCATCATGTCAAATGAGAAAAATGACACCTCTATCGAGAGACTGGAGCATGGCAACGACACTGGCCATCACGAAGGCCTACAGGCTCAAGGCTTCGCAACAGAGTCCCACGATATGCCCCCTGGATACTTCACAAGCTTCTACTTCATTGGTTCATTCACTGCTACCGGCATGAACCTCATGGCATCGACAGCAGGATTTGCCCTCGTCGCTCCGGTCATCGGTCAAATCAACGAAGCAATCGGCCCTAGTCCTAGCATAATTTGGCTATCTTTGGTGTATACAACCTGTCTTGCCGTTGGTCTTTTACTCGTAGGAAGGCTTTCAGACATTTTCGGTCGCCGATACTTTTTCATCGTGGGGACTTTCCTGGGACTACTGGGAGCCATCATTGCAGCAACCGCAAACACTGTTCCTGTTCTCATTGGTGGGCAAACTTTGATCGGACTGAGTGCTTGCACCGGATACTCATACGCATTTCTCGTGGGTGAACTTGTTCCTGTCAAGTACAGATTCTTGGCCAATTCAGTCATCTTCATCTTTTCCCTTCCTACCGCTGGATTTGGGGCCGCGATATCTACAGCGTTCATCCTCTATACTGATCCCGGATGGCGATGGGTCTATTATCTGCTTATCATTCTCAACGGACTTACATGCATTATGTATGCCGCTTTCTACTTCCCACCGACATTTGCTGAGAAGCACGGCAAAGGACATAAATTAGAATGGATCAAGAACTTCGATTATGTCGGTCTCATCCTGTTCTGTGCTGGCCTGGTCCTGTAAGTCTTGTGAAACTCGATACAATGAACAGGTACTGATTTACCACAGATTCATCCTTGGACTGTCATCTGGAGGATCCTTATATCCGTGGAAATCTGCACACACGATCTCTTTTATCGTGATTGGTATCATATGCCTTGTAGGCCTGTTCTGTAAGCAGCTTTATCCACAAATTCTATATCCTTCCTAATTATTGTCTAGTCTGGGAATTATTTGCACACCCCAAGGAGCCCCTTATTCCAATGCATTTGTTCAAAGATACTGGTTACGTTGCAGCCATGATCTCTCTCGCACTCGGCGCCAGCGTATACTATTCTCAAGCCATCATCTGGCCACAGATGACAGCAAACGTATATGCCCAAGGCCGTCCGATGTGGGCAGGATGGGTTTCCAGTCTCGTCGGCATCGGCATCACAGTCGGAGTATGCCTTCAAATCCTTAGATTCGAACAATTCCTAATCGTGCGCAGGAAATGATCGGTGGCAGTTTCGCCAAAATGATCGGAAAGACCAAATTCCAATGCCTCTTCGTTATCACACTCGCGACACTTCTCTTAGGCCTGATGGCCATCTGTGATGTCAACACCCCTCAAACAGCCATGGGACTAGTTTTCATTGCAACCATTTTCGTTGGATGGAACGAGGCTATCGTTCTACCCATCTGCTCAATGCGGATCCGCGATCAACAAGAAATCGGCACAGCAGTGGGCGTTGCTGGATCCGCACGTTCCGCCATTTCCACCGTCGCATCAACAATATACTCCGTCATCCTCACTTCCCGCGTTACAAGCACTTTAGGCTCCCAAATTCCTTCAGCTGTCATCTCCGCTGGTCTTCCCCCAAGTTCAGTCAAAAGCTACATGACAGCCATCGCTGGTGGTGGCTCCGCTTCTGCTCTCGCCGCGATCCCCGGTCTCACATCCGCAGTCGAAAAAGCTGGGACATTGGCTTATAGAATCGCGTATATGGATGCTTATAGGACTATCTTTTATGTCTCGATTGCGTTTGGGGGGTTGGCTATGATTGTTAGTTTGTGGATTCCCAATGTTGAGGAGCATATGACGGGAAATGTTGCTGCGACTTTGCATGGAGGAAGCGCAGCTGCACAGGTTGCGGGGGAGAGGAAGGTTGATCGGGAGATTGTTGAGGGTAATTGAAAAAGTGTTCGGGTATTGAAATGTAGCAAGGTTTCATGTCGATTTAGTGATATCGCCGCGGGTTAGTTTCTCAACATGATAGAGAAATTTAGCAATGCAAACTCCCCAGCAAAGCACGGTGCATAGATATTCATAAATTGCACGGGTTTTACAAAATTTTAATCAGCAAATAGGATTCTAAGTAGATCAAGGTGGTAAAATATCTGGTCAATTCTCTCTTCAAATGCCAGAAATTGGGTATGCCTCAGATGCATCTACTGTTCTCAGTAATTATTCGTAGGTCACGGAAATCCCAAATCTCTTTGGGCTTTTTGATCCAATCACCTATATCTGGAAGACCTGATCACTGACAACAAAATATGAGTGACGTTGCATTCTTGCATTCTCGAAAACGCTTATCGAAATTCTTAACAGAGCCAGCCTCCATCAATAACCTGTCATTGTTAGTACTAGTCCTACAAAACGAGGTGAGAATATTAACCTGAACCGTTCCAGTGATATACTTGGACTGATCACAAAGCAACCAAGCAATCAACGACCCAACCTCAAAAGCCGTCCCTCTCCTCAAAATCTGCTGTTTCCAAACTTGCTCACCACCCCTCGTCGCAACAGACTTTTGCTGCATCGGTCCCTCTATCAAACCCCTATGCACTCAAGTCAGCAAAATCCCTACACTATTACTCGCAAACTAGAAACGAGACTCACGGTGCAATGCAGTTAACCCTAATTTCCCTATCCCCCACTTCCTTCGCCGCCGTTCTACTCAATCCAATAACCGCATGCTTAGCAGCTGTATACGCCGCGTTCTTAGGGAACCCAATCAACCCACATATACTCGCCGCATTCACCATACTGCCACCCACCTTCATCTCTTTGAGTTGCGCACGCATACAATGCATCACCCCATGTAAATTCACATCAATAACAAATTTCCAATCTTCGTCGTTTAAATCTTCCACGCGTTCGATGTTTATGCATTTTGGGATTACACCAGCCATGTTTACGGCGCCGTCCAGTTTTCCGAATTTCTGGACTGTAATGGCGATCCAGGCGTTTACAGAGGTGGGCAAGCGGACATCGACTACGGTGGAGAGGATGTTGGAGGGGTTGGGAGAGCACGCTGTTATTTCTGCGGCCTTTTCTGCAAGAGCTGTTTCGTTGAGGTCGCAGATGGAGAGTTTGGCGCCTTGAGTGGCGAGGAGTTTGGCGGTTTCGAGGCCGATTCCTGAAGCGGCACCCGTTATGGCTATCACCTTGTCTGTGAGGTCAAAGTTGACTGGCATTTTGTTGGTAGGGTGGTGTAGATCGCTATGTGGCTCTGATTTTTTTAATTTGAGGTTTACCTTTGGTGCGAGAAGACACAAGAGCTAGGAATTACGAGGTTCAATTGAGGTAGACGCGTTCGAAGAATTTTGGAGAACGCGAACTAGGTTGGCACCTACCGAGACGTCCTCAGAGACCTGTGCCGCATTCATCGGTTGGAAGAAAACCTCGCAAGACCACGACCGTCATGGCGGAGAACGGTATGCGTAGCCAGCGACACTTCCAAGGAATTTCGGGACGACAGCACTTCGGGAATATCAGTCGCGATGCAGGAAATGTGAGATCCCCAGGATATGCGGAAGTCAGGAAAATAAAAATCAATTGAAATGCGGGGAGGATTTCCAGTTTGGATGTCCGGAAAAACGACTTGCATACTTCCGGATTCGGAAAATCGCCAACCTAAGGATCGTCCCGAGCTGCAGGTAAATAGCCCAAGTTGCAACTGCAAGACTTGCGGAATAGCTATTCCGAGATAATATTTTCTGGGGTAGAGCTTTGACGGTAGAATTGTGTGCGTGTGTGAGAGTCGAGAATACGAGCCTGCTCTGATTGCTACCAAGACTCAAAAAAATTGCATCCATCATTGAATCGTATTCTTTCTCGTAGTATTCCAAAATGGGATCTCTCGAAACACCAAAAACCATGAAAGCCGTCCAATGGGACGCCACCAAGAATGAAATCCAGATCAACCAAGTTCCAATTCCAGAACCGCGCGAAGGAGAGTTCTTAGTCAAAATTGCCTCCGCATCATTATGCCATTCCGATCTCATGTCGATAGGCAACTCGTTCGTCACAGGAAGAACGAAGCCCGTGACCCTGGGACACGAAGGGGCAGGTTGGGTCGAAAAAATCCATCCAAGTGCTGAAGGCAAGGGTTTCAAAAAAGGCGACGCGATCGGCTTCTTGTACATCATCGGTTGCTGCTTTGAGTGCGATGGCTGCAAAATCCATAACAATCATTGTTTCAAGGGTATGGATACCCAGGGATTTACGTTTGATGGTTTCTTTGCAGAGTATGCGCTGGTGAATTGGCACAGTGCCATGATTTTACCCCAGAGCTTGGATGTGAGAGTGTCTTCTCCTTTGTTCTGCGCGGGTGTGACATGTAAGCATATCTATCTGGAATCAATCATAACACGACTAATCCAGTTGTAGCCTTTAATTGCGTGGAATCTTGTGAGTTGCAGCCCGGCGACTGGCTTGGAATCGTTGGATGCGGTGGCTTGGGCCAACTTGCGACTCAGTACGCTAAAGTGATGGGCTACAAGATCATCGGTGTGGACATATCGGACGACATCCTGGCCGTCACCAAAGCTCAAGGCGCAGATTACGTTTTCAACTCAAGATCGAATCCCAAGTACGTCGAAGAGATCAAAAAGCTCACTGGTGGCAAAGGGCCAGATACGGTAGCTGTCTTCTCAGCTGCTGGAGCTGCGTATCGCACTGCACAAGACCTTGTCAAGCTTGGTGGAATCATTATGGTGGCCGGCCTCCCGGACAATGGAGTGACATTTGATGCGCTGAGTATTGCTCGTGGGACGTTCAAGGTTCGAGGAGATTCCACTGGAGTTCCTGAGAGAATGCCTCGGGCGATTGAGTTCACTGCGAAGCATAAGATCATCCCAGAGATGGAGATATATCATTCGCTGGATGATGTTCCTGCCATGGTTGAGAAAATGCAGTCTGGGAAGGCGACGAAGAAGATGGTTGTAACTGTAGCATAAATAAATTAGCTTCTCTGCTTTGGATGTGTTCTTTGCTTGAGAGTATTGAACGAGACACGGGTTATTTTGATAGCGCTTCCTCATTCTTAAAGAGTAACCCGGAAATTGCTGGCGATTGTAAAAAATAGTACTGCCAGAAATGAATCGCCCTGGAATCAACGCGAGAATGTTGTTTTCATTCTAGTTGTCGGCTCACAGAAACAGAATAGATGGTGCAGGCATTGTGAGTGCGGGCATTATGATTTCAACCCCAAAAAGGCCACACGAACATTTGCCTTGTGAGTTGTATCTGTATATTCTTTGCAGAGCAAGCCACTATCTGCCACATCGAGCGACTGAAGCGACTCAGTTTGTATGTACTCATTTGAGAGATCATTTTTGAGAAAGTAGCGTCTCAAAAGAGCACGAGAGGCATTCAACGACATTTCCCCATGGATCTGAGATGTACAACGCCCTCTCGCCACGCATATCAATACTCTCTCCAATCTGCTTTCCACCACTCGCAATAACCTTCTTGGCTGTCTCGTCCGGGTCCGGCACAGTAACAGCGATATGGAAGAAGCCTCCTCTTGTGTATTCGAATTCCTTCGGCTGCTCATATGCCGGCTTCATAAACTCGAAGACTTCGAAGCCAACACCATTGCCGCAGGACAACCAGGCGACCTTGACTTTCTCGAGCGAGGGAGGGTAGATCTTGAAGATGGGAGCGTCGGGCGCATCAGCGCGGTCTGTTGTTCGATCAGGTGCTATGCGACGGAAGCCAAAGATTTCCTGGTACCAGTCGCAGGCTTTATCGCAGTCTGCTACTGAGATGGCGACGTGGTTGAAGACGTGGTTGTGTGATTTGGGCTTGGTCTATTAAGAAAGCCATTAGCTGCTGACCAATCACTCAGGGGTCACTCTGAGGTCAACTCACGGTCGTCATCTTGAGTTCTTTTTTTCTCCTTCTCAAATACACAATTTTTGCTGATATATCTATCCCATCACCTCGAGACCACCTGAACTTATAGCCCAGAGCACTTCCCCAGGAATCAACCCATGAAATTTCCATTGGGAGACCTTATCACGCGGAGATCTTCCATGGCTATTGTTTTCCACGGGAATATGTCTCGCGACGAAGATGCTAACTGGCTGGAAAAATGAATGAGCTTTGTAGGATTGATGCCGAACCCTGTGCGGTCGTCATTCGGGATGCCCGGGGACGTAAACAACACCTCAAGCGTACATCTTAAGACGAATAATCTGTGAGCAGCCACCTATTCAGTATCAACATCCAAGCTCAGCGATTTCTATCATGGCAGACCTTCAGCGACGCAAGATTGGAAAAAATGGTTCACTCGTTCCTGCGATTGGATTTGGTAAGTCAAGTCCTATGGAAGTCCACCTCCACATTTTAATATAGAGTCTTAGGAGCCATGGGCCTTAGCTCTGGCTACGGCAAAGTGGGAGACAATACAGAAAGGTTCAAAGTCCTAGATCATGCTCTTTTGCTGGGCTCAACATTGTGGGACACCTCAGACATATACGCAGACAACGAAGACCTTCTCGGAGCATGGTTCAAGCACTCTGGAAAGCGAGACAAAATCTTCCTCTGTACAAAATTTGGAGTTTTCATAGGCACGGATGGAAAGCCCACTATCCGAAGCGACAAAGAATACGTCAAGCAGGCTTGTGAGAAAAGCTTGAAGAGACTTGGTGTTGATAAGATTGATCTCTATTACTGTCATCGAGTTGATATGAAAACGCCGATTGAGGAGACTGTCGCTGCTATGGCCGAGCTGAAAAAGGAGGGAAAGATTGGCGCGATCGGATTGAGTGAGATCTCCGCAGCTACCCTTCGACGAGCATGCAAGGTCTATCCCGTTGATGCTTTACAAATCGAGTACAGTCCTTTCTCAGTCGAAATCGAAAGTCCGGAGATTGATTTACTCAAGACTTGCCGGGAGCTGGGTGTCACTGTTGTTGCTTATAGCCCCTTGGGACGGGGGTTTCTCACTGGCCAGATCAAATCCCCAGATGATTTTGAGGAGGGAGATTTCAGGAAACATGCACCACGATATAGCAAGGAGAATTTCCCAAAGAATCTCAAGCTTGTCACTGCGCTGGAAGGGATAGCGAAAACGAAAGGGTGCACGACTGGACAGCTTGCACTTGCATGGTTGTTGGCTCAAGGTCCAGACATTATTCCTATTCCGTGAGTTCAAACCATTACCTTTGGTTTTTATTTCTTTTCTAATGATGATTTAGAGGCACCAAAAATATCAAGTATCTGAACCAGAATGTTGACGCTGCCAAAGTTGAACTTTCCCCATCAGATATTCAGGCTGTAAGAGATGAGATTGAGAAAGTGGAGGTTGTTGGGGAACGGTATCCAGGTTTCTTTGCTAAATATTCTTTTGCTGATACACCGGAGCTTTAAGAATTTGGCCTGTCAATAACTACAGAGTCACGTATGCAAATTTCCTGAGAAGCTTCTTCTTTTCTACTCCTGCACAAGTCTCTCTTTCCCAATCTAGTGCAAATATTCAATGCTTCCTCGGAGTCAGCTTCACATACAAAGGCGGCTTGATCCAGTTGTTGTAAACAACCATATTCTCATGATCATTCTTCGGATCCCAGACATCGTTATCCGGATGATCCGCAATTTCTATGTCGTTATTCCAAAGCAGCTTTCCGATAATCAATCTCATCTCCATGTACGAAAGACTGAACGCCATTAGCAGGATCCTTTGAAGATTGGAAGTGCAAACGACTTACTTTCGACCAATGCAACCTCTAGGACCAAGAGAGAACGGGTTGGACGCATGCAATTTATCAGTGGCATTTTCTTTGTCTAACCACCTCTCTGGTCTGAAGACGTAGGGATCGCTGAAGTTTCGCTCGCTATGGGTTGCAGCCCACATGCACACAGAAACTGTTGTCTATCTGGGAATTAGTACGACGTTGTTGGAAGAGAATGCGGCAGAAACTCACGCCTTCGGGAATGGCCTCTCCGACAACGGTATCTCCACCCTGGGGCACTGTCCTGACAAATCCGATTGGAGCACTGGGAAAGATTCGGAGACCTTCTTCAATCACCGCTGTCAAATAAGGGAGTTTGATCAGATCTTCGAATTTAAGATCGGCGTCAGATGCGAAATTTGAACGGATCTCCTCAATTAACTTGTCAAGTATGTGTCGATTGTTCGGACGCATGATCTGATTAAAGAGACCCGTCAAGAAACCGGCCGTTGTCTCTGTACCTGCAATACTGCAATCCAAATCAGTACACTGACCCACTGCGGAAAATGAGGATTCAACTTACATGAACAACGCCCCATTAACAATAACCTCGTTCAAATTGAGCTGATCCTTATCCTGCTGCTTCATCAAATAATACAAAAAGTCCTTATGCTCATTATTAGTCTGCCCCATCCTCTTCATAATCTTTTCCCGACTATAATCCAAATGGCTTTTCCTCGTCCCCCCAATCGAATTCGGAATACACTTAATCAGCAGTTTCTGCAGCAAAGTATCCGTTTTTGCCATTCTCCTCGTAGCCTGTTCGATTGCGCCGGCTTTAATAGAGTCACTAATCAACGGAACCCAGAACCGAAAGTTCTGGTTTGTCAAACATCCGAATGGTTCGCCTAGAGCCAGTTCACCGATGATATCGAAGGTGGTGTATGCGAACCAATTCGTAACATCCACCAACTCTCCCTTCTCCGCAAACTCCTTCATCTTATCAGAGAAAATATCAATATACTCCTTCACAATACTCTCCTGCTCTAATAGCGCCTTTGTCGAAAAAGCATGAGAGAGTGCTCGTCGTTGTCGTGCATGATCTTCATCTCCAGCCATAGTTATGGTCGTAACACCGGGTAAAGATTGGATGGAACCGACGTGAATGGGGTCCTTGTGGAAGTTTTTGTGGCCAGGGCGGGAGCCGTAGATGTCTTTCCATGCGGCGGCGTCATCGAAGCAGAGTTCGTTGGGAGAGACGCGGACGATAGGGCCGTATTTGTCGTGGCAATCTTTGACGAAGAAGGGGATTCGACCGCGAAGTAGGCTGATTGTGCATGAGATCTAGTAAATGTAATTAATATGTGAATGTAGAGAGGGTGAGGAACAGGCTGGGATCGGAGATGTGTCGGACTTACGGGGGAGATTCGAGCGAGGAGAGGACCTGGGAAGCTTTCTGTCCGTTAGTATTCTTTCGTCGCAACATCATTTTCACCAAAACCCACCGAGCGAGAGGATGAAAGTATAGTCTGTATATGATAATACCTCCTACGTACGCGACGAGCTATTCGTGGTCAGTTTTTGCTGCCGTTCGACGCGTCTTTCGCACGGAGACAAACCGAAGTCGCAGACAGATACGCCAAAACCGCCCACATGTTCAATTCGCCCTGCGCTGATGGAATGACAGCAGCCATAGTATTCGAGACAAGACTTTGCAATTACTTCACGAAATATCGATCTTTGCTGAGCTCTTCAATCTCTCCAAAGGCGACCGCCGCGAAGGAACGCGTGAGCTTGCGCTTCTCCGGAATTTGTTACCCACACCAGCAGATCATCACCTTGCATACTTCCTTCGCACTAAAATTGTGCTCCGGGGTAGATTGATGCCTGGTAGGTGTGTCTGGTGCTTTGGATCATTTCCTGCTAAGGTTCATAGGCCGGGAAAGCTCTGCCTTCCTGAATTTGCTCAGAGATGATGGGCAGAGTTGTCGAGGATAGGCAGGTCTAACTATAGGTCCTGATCAGTTATGATGATGATAATACTTTTCTGAGGAGCAAGGTGACATTCACATTTGCGAAAAAGATCCACCTTTGATGGTTGGTTGGCTTATTCAAAATTCATTTTTCATTCACACACCCAGGAATTATTCATCGCTACAGCTACCTTCTCAATTCCTTTTGCAATGGCTCCTATCGAGATAAGCGCGAACAATAATGGAACAGACTCGTCGAAAAAGAGTGCTATACGCATTGCAGGAGCATCAGGAGGTGTTTTCGATCGATTTCGGTCAATCCAGGATTTCGCGAAAGATCCCACCATTGATGTGATTTTCGGGGATTGGATTTCAGAGATTAGCATGACATTCAGGGGATCGCAAAGAGAGGAACGAGCCCAAGACGAGGAGGCTTTGGCTTTCGAGATGTCATTTATCTCCGCACTAGATCCAGCTATCAAAGACATTGCGAAGCACAAACAGAAAGTGGCTGTTAATGCTGGTTCTTGTGATGCAGCTGCTATGGCGAAGAAAGTGCAACAACTTTGCAAAGACAAGGGGACGGAACTGAAGGTTTCCTATGTTGTGGGTGACGATGTTACAGAGCAATTCAAGGGATTACTTGCAAAAGGAGAGAAATTTCTCTCCTTGCCTTCAGAGACGCCAATCACTGATTGGGGGGTGGAGCCCGTATGCGCCCAGGCTTATTTGGGAGGAGTGGGCATAGCTGAAGCATTGAGAGAGGGAGCAGATATTGGTGAGTTCCGATGTTTACAAAAACTGTCAATATTCTCGCTAATGATTTTTAAAGTGATATGTGGGAGAGTAGCAGATGCTTCGCCTGTCATAGGAGCAGCAATGTGGTGGCATGGTTGGGGAGGTGAGGATTACGATAAGCTGGCGTATGCTCTTGTCGCGGGACACTTGATAGTGAGTCTGTTTACGATTTACTCACGCTCAAATGTTAACATCTTTAAGGAGTGCAGCTCATATGTAACTGGTAAGCATGAGAGGGAAGCCCCCGTACACCCTCACTAATTGTCTTCAAGGCGGATACTACACTGGCTTCAAACAAGAATTACTGCAAAGAAACAATTTCACCAATCTAGGATTTCCTATTGCAGAAATCGAAGCCGATGGTGGCGTTGTGATAACCAAGGAAGAGAATGCCGGTGGAATCCTCACTGTTCAAACAGTGACAGCCCAGCTTCTTTACGAGATCCAAGGGCCACTCTACTACAATTCTGATGTTACTGCTCGTCTCGACAAGATCAAGTTGGTACAAGAGGGTCAGCATCGAGTCAGAGTAGCTGGGGTAGAAGGTTTTCCGCCCCCTCCAACGACGAAAGTCGGCATTACCGCAAAGGGCGGCTGGCAAGCGGAATTTCATTTCTTCCTTACAGGTCTTGATATTAAGGAAAAAGCGAAAATGATCGAATTGCAGACCAGAGAAAGCATGGGAGAGTACCAGAGAGAATTCCAAACGCTCAAGTTCACTGTGACTGGATCCGTTCCAATTAATCCAAGGAACCAAAACGAAGCGACTGTCGATATGCGAATTTTCGCGCAGAGCCGCAATCCCGATGTTATGTCCGCCGGCAAGCATAAAGGCGTAGCTCCAGATGCACCCAGTTTCGCCAAATGGTGCATCGAGAATTGTCTCCAGGGTTATCCAGGCGGTACTCCAGCTATGGACATGAGACAAGCAGTTGGAAAGCCTTTCTTCGAGTACTGGGTCGCTTTATTTCCACAAGATTTGATTAAGCACGAAGTCCACACTTTTGATGGGCGGATCCTCTCTATTTCTCCACCGAAATCGACGAAAGTCTATGACAGGCAACAAGACTCATATAACACAATTTCCCCGTCGCCAGAAGACACATGGGGCGAAACGGTCAAGGCTCCACTCGGCTATATCGCTCATGGGAGGAGCGGTGATAAGAGTTCAGATTGCAATGTTGGTATCTTCGTTCGCCACGATGATGAATGGGATTGGTTGAGGTCGCTTCTCTCGATTTCGAAAATCAAGCAATTGCTAGGAGAGGAATATCGTGGAGGAAAAATTGATCGGTTTGAGATCCCGAATTTGGTACGTAGTTTTAACATACTGCGAGGTGAAGTTAAGCTAACCAATCTTGTAGAATGCTGTTCATTTTCTGCTCAAGGATCACTTGGATCGTGGAGCAAATTCTTCTTCGAGCTATGATATACTGGGAAAGAATGTTGTGGAATATTTGCGAGCGAAACTTGTGCCTGTTCCGAAACGATTCCTGGATCGAGGGAAGATTTGAGAGCAGGATTTCAGAACAGATACTTTCAATGGATATTGTTTGCAAAACAAGCTTCATATGTTGACACTGTAGTAAGCCGACGTCAAAAACGATCCCCAAATTTCGACCAAGATCGAAATTTTTCAGTGACGGGCGGAAATCATTTTCCTCACGATCTTATACATATGTAAGAATGAAGGTGTCCTCCGCTTTCATTCCTCCATGAACCCATCTCCAACAAACCTCCCTCTTAACTCCCAACAACCATGTCCCCACCAAAATCCTACCTCAAAATCTCCCTCTTCCTCAAAAAACTCGACACAATCACCGACGACCAATTCCACGCCCACTGGAAAGGCCAACATGTAGACCTCGCAATGCAAAATAAAACCTTCAGCAGCAAAACAAGAAAATACAATCAAGTCCACATCACGCCCGAACTACGAAAAGAGGCAGCGGCGTTTGGGATCCCGGTTATGGATTATGATGGCATTGCTGAGGTGTGGGTGGATAGTATGGAAGATTGGATGGAGGTCGTGAGTGATCCTGAGTTTGTGAAGGTTATTGCGGGTAAGTGCTTTTTTCTTTTTATTTTGGGGAGTTCGGCCCTTATGTGGGAGGGAATTTGGATTTGGGCTTACTTTTGACTTCGGTAGCGGATGAGGGGTTGTTTATTAAGGCACCGATACATGTTCAGTTGAGTTATGACAATTTGGTAATCCCTGAGAAGAAGTAGAAGTGGATGAAAGAGCGTCTCAACTTGAAACTTTTCTGTTACAAAATACATCAGTGATCATACGCCGCTAAGATCTTGTCAAAATATTCCTTCGTCTTCTCTTTCATGTCTGGATGAGTTGCCACCCACTCTTTGTTCTCCTTAACTCCTGCGGTGATCATGTCGGCAACATCACTAGCCGGTATCCTTCGTGCTTCGCGTTTCGGTAACTTGATATTAAGAGAATCTCCATATCTCTCTGGCCTTGAACGCTCACTCTTCATGATTTCGGTAATGGTTCCCGCCACGATGACAGTAGTTACGCCCACATTGTGCTCAGCAGCTTCTGGCCTCAAAGCTGATCCTAGAGCCATAACGGCACTTTTTGCGGACGTGTATGGCCCATGTTGGATCACCCACGTTGGTACCATGCTACATTGTTTTGTCAGCCGACATCTCGGAATGTGATAATGAAGCTAACCCAGCTTGCGAACCAACAATCACAATATGACCACTCTTTTGTTTTATCATGTCTGGATAAAAAAGCTGAATGCAGTAGACTGGACCATGTAGCACAACATCATACACCCACTCCCAATCTTCAGGTCGATGTTGATCAAATGGACCGCTTGTGGTGACTCCGGCGTTGCAAACGAGTAGGTCGACCGTTCCGAATTTTTTGGTAATTTCTTGGTGCAGATTTACCACAGAATCTCGGACAGAGACATCGCAAACAACTGTGAGGACGTCGTTGGCACCCGCTTCCTTAATCTCTTTGGCTGCTGCGTCAAGTTTCTCCTGGTTTGTCGATGCGATGACGATTTTCATCTGCTCTTTTGCAAGTCTGAGGGCAAGTTCTTTTCCAATTCCACTGGTGCACGATCATAATTAGCTTGAGATCCGTACAAGGCTGGGTAGCTCATGAGGCTGTTTTCACCTTCCGCCTCCTGTTATTAGGGCCACTTTTCCTTTGAAGTCCTTCATGCCAAGTTTAAAAAGGTCAAAGATTAAGTGATGCAGTTTTGAGGTAAGTTTTATCGAGGAGATGAAATTTCTTCATCAACGGAGACTGGATGATAGTAAATAAAAGCAAGGCTGTGGAGGGTATCCAATGCCGCATGAAAAGGTCGAATCAGATTTCCGAGCATGATCCCTTTCAAAAACGAGCGATTGAGCTATCCGAGTCATCAGACACAAGATCCGATGATAGTGCACCCATCAGTTCCTGGGGAATGGTGCGGCCCCGCGATGTTACCTGGAATGGCAAACATTAGCCGAACTAGCAACAAAGTCCGCGTTAAGTCCATTAACAACTTACGTCCACCTTCAGCTTTTGAAGAATTGTTAAAAAATCCCTCTTCACACTCAGACCTTTTTCTCATTTATTTTACCAGAATGGCGCACATCAAAGGACCCGGAATGCTATACGTCAATTCCGTGATATCGAGGAAGGACATCATGGACTACGACACATACATGAAATGGTGCGTCGACCTCAACCCCAATTGAAGGACAAGATGATTGACCAAGTAAAAGGTATGACGAAGACCATATTGCAGAGATCATGGAAACAAGTGGCATCAGCGATGCCTACCGCTATATCGACAACGATAAAAACGCATCGAAGCCATATCTCGCTTTCTACCCCATGCCAGATATAGCTTTCACGCAAGGGGATGAGTTCCGAAAAATTCGAGTGAAGAGCGATCTCTTGCCGGGATCTCAAATATGCTATGATTTGGCCGATATCGATGTTAGATATTATGGGTTGACCGATAAATTTGGCTCCAGAGATGGTGTCGCTTCGACTTTATTTGTAACAGCCATTGAACCAGGAACTGGCACTTCTGATGCTATTGTCGAGAAGTGGTTCAAAGGAGACGTGAGTACTCGAGTTGAAGCAGTTTGGCTTTGATACTGATGGATAGGCACAGCTTCAAGACGCAGTGTCTAAGATACCAGGCTTCAAAAGAACCACACGTTACAAGCTTCTATACGCCAGAACAAATGCTCAATCCAGAGCTTTGAAGGGACTGCCTACCACAGATGAGGCACCGCCAGAGCCTCCGACTTGGGCCGCAGCTCACGAGTTTGATCGCGAAGTTGACGCGTCTTCGATGGAGGGCGTGAAAAGCACGGAACAAGCGAAGAAGATTCTCGGTGCGGCCAAGCAGGTTGAATTCGTGACATATAGACTTGCAAAGGCTCATGGAAGCAAGAAATTCTTCGACTAGATAATTGAGATGTAGAATGAAAGTTGACCGAAATTATCACTCAAACTTTTCCTGTTCGCGAGGCGAAAATTGCATTTTTGCCTGACAATGACGACAACGTCTTTTCGTTTCTTTTCCCTTAAAGACATCTATTCTTTTTCTTGCATTAAAAATTCGAAATTGATACTTCTGTTCGCCTGTGCCCAATTTCGTGCTGTAGAAGTCACGAGTATGGATGGCGATCATGCGGTTGATGTTTTCCTACTGACTCCGCAACTCCACACTCCCCTATGTCTTCCCCATGGAGAACCTAGACCGTCATGCGAGATCATCCCATTGCTATTCTTCTGACCAGACCCTGGCAAGCTGACATGGCAGGAATTGTGGAAGGAAATAGAGGTTCCGATCGAATAATACAGCTCGCAGTCCATCTTTTTTGGATAACCACAGGGAGCAATCGGCATGGCTTGTGACATACTGGCTGCCCTTGAAAGAGTTTGGTCTTGATTTATGATCTGATCTAGACTCACAGGATCCTCTGATTGACCAAGATCTGACCGGATTGACACAAAAGAGTCCCTCAACATCAATCAATTGATTTTTATCAATATGGCGACCCTCCTAGCAGACAACTTGTTCAATGTGAAGGGAATGGTATTTGTGATTACAGGCGGCGGAAGTGGTATAATTTGACTTCCATTCGCTTCAAGACACCAAATCTCATCAATTCAATAGGCATCGGAGCAATGATGGCCAAATCTCTCGACGCAAACGGAGCAGCCAAAGTCTTCATAATCGGCCGACGAGAACAGAAACTCCAAGAAGTAGCTTCCCAAGCCATCAACAAATCGGTGATTGCAGTTCAAGGCGATCTCTCTTCCAAGGACTCCCTATCAGCTGTCATCTCTCGCATCGCATCCGAAACTCCTTTTGTCAACTGCGTAATAGCCAACCACGGAGCCCAAGGACCAACAGTAAACGGTCTTCCAAAAGACAGAACTCCTTCATTAACAGAATTCTACAATCACCTCTGGGAACCATCTTTCGAAGACTTCAACAATACTTTCCTTGTCAACTCAACTGCCATGTTCTATTCGTGTATTGGTTTCCTACCTCTCCTGGATGCCGGTAACACTCACACTGGGTCTCCTACTCTGGCGAGTGGAGTGAAAAGCCAATTCATTATCACCGGCTCCATTGGTGCTTTCAGCAGACGCCCTGGGATGGGTTATGCCTACTCGGCATCGAAAGCTGCTGCTACGCTGTTGATGAAACAGTTATCGACGATGATGGTACCGTATCATATTCGAGCTAATATGATTAATCCTGGAGTCTATCCGAGTGATATGTCTGATGTTAGTTTCGAACTTTTGCTTGTACACTTCAACCATGTTCTTTATACTGATATGGTCCGTAGGCATTTCTTGGTGGTAAAGATTGCTCTCAGCTGGGCTCAATACCGAATACTATTATTCCTCTCACGAGGATTGGGACTGAAGAGGTACGTAAAAATTTGTATCACGCATTCTGGACTCGCCTAACCTGGTATTAGGATATAGCAGGAGCCACGTTGTTTCTTTGCAGTAGGGCTGGAGCGTACATCAACGGCCTAGCGCTCAATTCTGATGGCGGCAGACTTGGAATTGTACCTGCAACATATTGAATACAAAGCTATCTCCTCACACGTCTATTGATGTGTTGAATGCCCGTTCTTTCTCCATCACTTCACTGTTCTTCAAAATCTATCACTCCATCACCAAAACCACCCACGTAACTCTAGCAAGTCCATCCTCCATCGATAACCTGCACACTCCCCGTAATATAACTACTAGAATCACACAACAACCACGCAATCAAACTTGCCACCTCCTCCGCCTGTCCCTTCCTCGCAATTTGCCACCTCGGCGGCATGGGATTCTCAGCTCTGGTCGTTAGACTAGCTCGATGCATTGGTGTATCAATAATACCGGGACTGATGCAATTGACGCGAATTTCTCGATCACCTACTTCCTTTGCTGCGGTTCGCGAGAGGCCTATTACGGCTGCGTTGGGTGTCAGTCGAATTTTTGTACAAGGAGGGCTTTGTTGAGGAGAACAGGAATGGGGGGGTTACGTACCGTGTTTAGAAGCTGTATACGCTGCGTTTTTGGGGAACCCCATTATTCCGGCAATGGAGGAGGCATTCACCATGCTGCCTTTGTTATTCATATTCTGGAGTTCGGCACGCATGCAGTACATTACTACACTTGTTAACATCCTGTTTTTGAACCTTTGGCAATTGTAATAGCTTACTGCCGTGAAGATTGACATCAATCACAAATTGCCATTCTTCATCTTGCAGATCCTCCACTCTTTCAATGTTGATAGCCTTTGGAATAACCCTGTCTTCACAATCAGTCATTTCTCATATCCAACATGAGGGGTACTAACCCGGCTAAATTACAAGCCCCATCCAACTTCCCAAACTCCTTCACGGTCTTCTCAATCCAGGTATTCACCTGTTCAGCCTTCCTCACATCAACAACCTCAGCAATTAATTGAGCATTGGGGTATTTTGCCAGTAATTCTTTCTTGGCTTCGGATAGTGCTGCAGCTGAGACATCTGCGATGGATACTTTTGCGCCTTCGGAGAGGAGGAGGTGAGCTGTTGCTAGACCGATACCGCCGGAGCCGCCTGTTATGGCTATGACTTTGTTTTTGAGGTCGAAGGAGGGTGCCATGTTGGGATTTTGGTAACGAATATGTGAGTGAAGCTGAGGATATGGAGTTGTTGCACAACGATGTCTTTGTGTAAGTCGGATGATCGAGTGACCTTGTATACGAAAATCTGAGGAACGAGTCTGCCTACTGACTTTCCCCGAGATCCACAGGTTTCGCTAATCGTTCTCCGATTGGGTCTCTGTGGAGGGCACGTGGAGTATGGTAGTCTGATTGGTGCGGAAATTGGAGTAAGCTGTTCGGATGGAGCTTGAAGTGTGTACAGGTAAGTGGAATCATTGTTAAGATACAGATATACAGTACTTGTATGAGCATATCAAACCCTCCTTGAAATGGGCCATTAGTATTTTCAATTAAATGGTGGAGGATTAGACGAGACTCTTGACAGAGCCTCGAGTTTTATCCTTGTGTATCTCATTGTACTTGAGCTTGTGTCAGAAGCCATGATGCTTTCTTCGGATCTCTGCCCTTATATGATTACAACTGCTTTTGAAAAAATGGTATATCTGAGTTAGTACCGCTTTCTCTCCACTTGTTAAGATGATGGATCATTTCTTGAATACTTTCGAGAGCAATGGCCAGAAACCGATTGATATGGAAATAAAATCAGGCCTACTTCACCGACCTCAGCCATTTAATTTTTTGAGCAAAAGATTGATACCGTATCGTGGAGTGTGAAGCCCTTGCCACATCAGGCAGAAGAACTCTCTTTTTTCTGGCCTCAAATACAATCTGTTATTGGTCTTGAACCCTCCAAGAGATCAGCTCGATACAATAAAAGTAAATGGTTGATGTTTTACGTGAACAGTGAACTCGAACTCGGCTCAGAAATTTGAATGGCTCCGATATCGGCATCGCGAAATTGAGTAGCGAAACAACTTTTCCTGTTCAGCCAGCACTTTCTCCACAACTATCTCTCCACAATG
Organism: Venturiaceae sp. KMAF11; assembly: GCA_023078705.1. Taxonomy (NCBI): domain Eukaryota; kingdom Fungi; phylum Ascomycota; class Dothideomycetes; order Venturiales; family Venturiaceae; species Venturiaceae sp. KMAF11. Next base: position 1,327,629 of record JALGOQ010000005.1, read on the forward strand.
GCTTCCGCTGCCCGTACTCTCCGCATTGGTATGCTCCCCATTAACCCAGGTCTATATCCACATAATTGACAGTTTTAGAGGCTTGATTCCTGGCGATGGCATTGGCCGAGAGGTCATCCCCGCCGGACGCCGCATCCTCGAAGCTCTCCCAGCTTCTCTTGGACTCAGGTTCTCCTTTGTAGATCTTGAGGCTGGATTTGAGACTTTCCAGAAGACTGGCGCAGCTCTTCCAGAGACTACAGTGGAGACGCTGAAGAAGGAATGTGACGGTGCTCTTTTTGGAGCTGTCAGGTAGGAACATGTAGCAATTTGGTATTGCTACCTACTCACCACTATATAGCTCCCCAACCGTCCAAACCAAGGGATACTCGTCGCCCATCGTTGCCCTCCGAAAGCGCCTGCAACTCTATGCCAATGTCCGCCCAGTCAAGTCCATCCGTGGTCAATCGCCCGTCGACCTCGTCATTGTTCGCGAAAACACCGAGGATCTATACGTGAAGGAGGAGAAGACATACGATACCCCAGAAGGCAAGGTCGCAGAGGCAATCAAGAGAATATCTGAAAAGGCCAGCTTCAACATTGCTTCAATGGCGGGAGATATTGCATTGAGGAGGCAGAGGATCCGTGATGCAGGCGCAGAGAGCATCCACTCTGAGCCAAGAGTCACCATCACGCACAAGAGCAACGTCTTGTCTCAGACAGATGGTCTCTTCCGCGAGACTGCCAGAAGAGCACTTGCCCAAAGCCAATACCAGATGATCAAGGTTGACGAGCAGATCGTGGACAGCATGGTATACAAGCTCTTCCGTGAGCCAGCCTCGTATGATGTTATCGTTGCACCAAACTTGTACGGAGATATCCTCTCAGACGGTGCCGCAGCATTGGTTGGAAGCCTGGGATTGGTCCCCAGCGCAAACGTCGGAGAGGGCTTTGCTATTGGAGAGCCTTGCCACGGCTCTGCTCCTGATATCCAGGGCCAAGGCATCGCCAACCCAATCGCTACTATTCGAAGTGTCGCATTGATGCTTGAGTTCCAGGGAGAGGAGCAAGCCGCTGCCAGAATCTACGCCGCTGTCGATGCCAACTTGGAGGAGGGACGTCTACTTTCTCCTGATCTTGGAGGAACAGCAAAGACCGAGGAGGTTCTTATGGATATTATCAAGCGATTATAGTTGGACACTGGAAAAGAGAAATGTTTGAATAGAATAGGGCAATCTCAAAGTGCATGCTAGAAATTCCATGCACGACGGGTGTTTCCGCACTTGAAGACGCCACTTTTGGCAATGACTGACTTCTTTCGCCATGTGAATGTAAATTGCTACAACTCTGCAACTCATCATTGTTGTTTCCGATCAAGAAATTTTCGCAGAATATAGATATTTGACCACTCGAACTGCCCCTCGCAAGCCTCCAATTCATATTCCCACAAAAGCACCGCGTCCTATAACAAATCATCATCTACAACGACGCAATGATGGACCCCAAGAAATACCTTCTTAAGGTAACAGCTGGCCCTTCATATGAAGATCAAGAACACGTCCACGTAAACACAGCCACTCCATCAAAAATCTCCACCGACCACCTCGACGCCCACGTCCACGTCCGCGTAAAAGATTTTCGCGGTACAAACCATCCAAATCCAAATCCACCCTCTACCAATTCACAAAGCTAATCACACAAATCTAGGTCTACCTAAAACCTCACCACCCGTATCTCCTTACTTCTCCCACCCACAGCACACACGCGACCTCTACTCCATCTCCTTCTCCTTCGTCCCCAAACGTCCCATCTCCGGCAACGACCTCGTCTTCGGAAATGACTTCGACCATCCCATACGCGATAAACTACCTCCCCTCTTCGGCAAAGCATTTAGCTACGTTACCTCTTTCATAGATCCGGGTTTATACGGGGATCCATACGCCGATCGCCCATACCTCTACGGTCCCATGCTTTCGAGTGTGAATGTATTCAGGGTTGGAGAGAAAGATGGCTTAGCTGCTGATGACGGGGAGTATGAAGAGGAAGATGTGTTGGAGGAGGGGGCCGAGGATGACGAGGGTGAGGAGATTAGGGAAAAACATGGGTTACCTGCTGTAGGGAGTAAGAGGATGAAGCATTTTTTGCACGAGGAGAAGAGGAAGGAGTGGGTTTTTGAGGAGGGAAGGGTTTATAGTGCCGATTTTTTTAATCCCTATCTTGACTTCAACCGTAAGTCTCCCAGGCCCCATTTCCATCCTTAACCCTTCCCTCCCTTCCCCTCTCCTTCACTCTGCTGATCATTGTATTAGAATTCGCACTCAAACTTCCCCTCGGCCTCAGCCTCAACATCCTCGGAAACTGGGACGGTCAAGCTCTAAGGTAACTTTCCCCTCTCTTTCTGCTTCCGTGCTTTCTATCCTGCGCCCCACACTAACCACATCCCGACCACGACTAACAGGACAACTCACACCCTCAGATACGTCCTCCGCGATCGAAAAACAGACGTCCTCCTCTTCGTTGTATCCTTCAACCTTGTTCCCGTCGAACATGCGGATGAGAATGAGCCACCTAAGAAGAAAGAGGTGGACGAGAAGAAGGCGGTGAAGCATGAGGATTGGGAGGATGATTTGGATTGATCGATTCACTAGGTCCGTTCCATAGAGTTTATATATGGAGTGGGACTCAGAAGCAGAGACAGGGCGTGGGGTGGGATATTTTGGCATGATATGGGTTTTGCATGGCATGGGAGGCGAATTCGGGCATTCAACAGCAATGGTGTGAAATGAGGACATGCATAAATGTATAAATAATGATAGATGATAGACACGATACCAACAAGTCAACTCCCCTTGCTCCGAGTCCGCTTGATGATTGCAAAACTTCATTGAATCCAAAAGGCCTCGCTCGCTAAGTTCCTCGTGCAAAAAGGCAAATCGAAAAGTCGCTGTGTATAAGGAGAGTGCAGGTAAAAGTAATCTAACAAACTTCACCTCTAGTTTCAGTCAGCAGTTAGAAATGAGTCAATGTCGACGCGTTTGTAGAAGGAGATGTGTCCAAAGGTCTCCCAGTATTGTGCTATGGTGTCGTGGGAGATTAGGATGAGTTGGGAGGGTATGTATGAATCTAGTTGTTGATTAGCATATCTAAATCCAACAGTGGGAAGGAAGTGAGTATGAAGTAGGATGGTGATGACTGGGAGTCTTGGATGGGAAGATGGCGATTGAGAGCAAGAAACGGGAGGATGGTTACAACATACCTTCGCGATAATACCTTCCAGCAATGTGACCAACACTATGCACGATTCTGGCTCCTCTGAACATTTCCTCGTCTGCGATGCGGACTGTGCCTTTCGGGCCAATATCGGGGGCGATGAAGGTGTATTCGCCGCGAGGAACATTCGGATCACCTGTCAGTTTGACAGCGAGGATCTGCCCCTGATAGATCTTTTCTTCCTCCAATTCATCTGTCTCCAATTCTTCAATATCATGTGTACTCGTGACAGGTGCTTCCGCCGTCTCGGAATCAGGCCAGGAAGTGATCTGACCGGGCAACTGTGATGCCGCAGCAGAGTTTTCTCTGACCTCCGTGACTCCTTCTTCGGTGAGGGACGTGAGAGCTGTTCGAAAGCTCTCTGTGCTTGCGCTGCGGTCGCGGCGGGCGTGCATTGCTTCGCCTACGCCCTCGGGTAGTCCGACATCCACGTCCGGCTGTAGAATGGCTAGGAATTCGCAGCCGTGACCTGAGTAGTCACCACACCAGATTCCCCGCCACGGGTTCAGCTTAGTAGGCGTGTAAGACTCAGCTGGAAGTGTTCCGTAAGTTACGATCTCTTCACCTAAAGGCAAGGGTATGCTAGGGAAGCGATGTGTAAGAGCTAACCATCTGCGAAGACGAAATGTGTGCTGGGAGACTTCAGAAAGTTTTGTTGGACGATGACCTGAGCTTCGAAACTTATCTCCGCTTGTGTTTCGAGATCGAACGGTCGCGGGTAGTGTGAGTGGTGGCCAAACGTCTGTATTCTCGAAGATGGCTTCGGGAGCCAATGGACGTGCGAGCATAAAGACAGAAGAAATGCCACTTGGGTTTGAGTACCCGGTGGCGGAAACGTTGTATGTCTCCATTTGTATCTCATTCTGCAGAATCTCTCCTTCTACTGTGGCGTTGCTAGCATGCTCATTTTTTGGTCTGAGACGCAGGATGGGTTGGTTGAGGTCGAGCTGGACTTTCGGATCAAAAGTGTGGATGATGACTTCGGGGTTCCATTTCCAGAATTTGAAGGTTGAGACACCTCGTTCGGCGGCGAGCGTGTATGCTTCGATGGTTTGACGCGATGGAGAATAGCGTGCTATCAGAAGCTTGCCCGTGGATTGGGTGTCGGAGAACCATATCTTGTGTTTGGGGAGAAACCAATATGGGAGGTGGGACATGTAGAGCTCTCGGAAAGATGAAGCTGGAGCTGCTGTCTTGAGATTGCTTGCTGGCAGGGTGGAGAGGAGTATGGCTTGCCATAGTTTATCATCGTAGGAGTGCTCGTTGAGAAGGCGGCACGTTTGGGCGGCGAGACCCAGGGAAGTAGGAGGTAGGAAAGATAGAATGTTATGAATGATCTCAGCAGGCAGATTCAAGAAAGGAGACATGTTTGCATTCTCCTCTTCGCCTTGGTGGCCGGGTACCGAACTCATGGCGGCCAAGATCACTAGATATGGGCAAGAGCCGCAATCGCTTATTGCGGGATGGCGGTACCAGAATCCGGGACGAACATGCGTATTTTCTTCTCAGAGGCGGGAAGCAATAGCGAGTCAACCAGCGACCAGGACTTGAGACAAAAAGATGTGATGTTTACAGATAGAGGAACGGAATTTGGCAGGTTGAAGTGGCCGGGATGACAAAAGTGGAAATATGGAAGGGGTCCTATAGGCCAGGCTGGAGGATTAAGCAGCGATTGCTCCAGGGAATGCTTGAATGGACGGAGAAGTTATTGTCATTCAGCTGCTGGCTCTGGCGATGACGGATCAACGGCAAGGTATTCGATCCGCACCTTCTGTATTCGGTCAGTATCAGAGGCTTAGTCTGGAATGAGGATATGCTTACGTGTCAAGCGAAGTAATGGCTGATTGTATACGCTCCTCTTCACGCAGCGAGTTGATGTGAAGTGGATGATGTTTAAGAAGGTGCAGAATAGTAGTATGACGATTCAAGATGGTCCCGTGAAGTCGCGCGCAGCAGATCTCGAGAACAGTTCGCCGTCGGGTCGAAGCTTGTTAGCGGGATGCGCTAGGGAATATAATTCCTATTCAGACCAGTAGAGAGAGAAAAGCAACTTGTGTAGGAAAAGGCGGCATGAAATGGGATGCCCATCTGTGTGAATAATCCATTCACCAAATCACGCAAGACTGTGCATTCTTTTCCACGTCACGGACGGTGCCGAACCTTCTCGACACGTCTGTCACCCACCCACATATCGACGAGTCATGGAGCAGACGGGATTGAGACAATCGTCTTGATGGTCAATTACATTCCAAAGTAGAGGTGGAATACTGAAAGAAGCAAGCAACGTCGTCCCGCAGCGCTTGTACCCTGTCCATGGGAATCCTTCCGGACCAGCTCATTATCCACATCAACCTTCAAGTTGTCCACCAAGTCATCCATCGATAGGTATGTCAACCACGTCTCCTCCAGTGTATGACAGCTGGTGCCTACGATGTCAAGAAATCGACCTCGATACCATGTTCACCACGTATATCGATCCAAGGCTCGAAACCCAAGACTTTCCACTACACGATCTTGGCGCTTTAGATCAGAGCATGGCGACTGCGCCTTGCACCATGTGTCGACTATTATACGCGGTCCGCGTTCCGGCTCGTATCCTCGACCCTGACGATATCGATCTAATATACCCGTATGTATTGACCGTCGTCTATTCGCCTGCCTTACTCAACGAGTATGAAGTCACGCCATCACTGTTTCTTGGTGTGTTTCCCAAGGGGCAGATACCATCGAGGCATTGGATTGTGCCAGATGACCAGCAATATATTGTTCCAGTTGCAGAGGACAATAACTGGGAATATGGAGAGTTCCAGATCGGGACTTGGGTGGACACGACCTCGATATCTTATGACAAGATCAATTACTATATCTCCAGATGCTTGGATACGCATCTAAGAGCCTGTCACAAAACAGTGAGGAGACCACCAGCTCTTCAATGTATCGATTGCTCTTCCAGAGAGGTCGTGCTCATACCCGATGGTGCGCCGTATCTAGCGCTGAGTTATGTTTGGGGTCAGCCTTCAACAGTCGTATCTACGTCAACAAGTGCACAAGACAGCGTTTCCAATCGAGGCGTATTGCAACAGATTCCTCCTGTGGTACAAGATGCAATGCAGGCTGTACTCGGGCTGGGCCAAAAGTATTTATGGGTCGATGCTTTTTGTATCAACCAAAATGACCCAAAGACGAAACACGAGCAAATCTCACGAATGGATCAAATCTACGAAGGAGCATTTATAACAATTGTTGCAAGTGCTTGTGGCGATGCCAACAATCGTATTGATGGTGTTGGACGTCCGCGAGCGCAAAAGCAACTCCAAGCAATAAATGGACCTCTGAGACTGGTCTCAACGCTGTCGAATATGTCCAATGAAGTGTCATCCACAGTTTGGGCGACACGAGGTTGGACGTATCAAGAAGCGGCGGTGTCTAGACGATGCTTATACCTTACAGGCTCGCAGGCTTACTTCATATGCCCTTCAAACTCATGTTCCGAGGCACTGCCCCACTGCAACCTCGATGTTGGATGGGATCAAATGGGCTCGCTATCGACTCGAGTTCGGTTCGGACATACAGCACCGGGTCCTGATCTGCGGCAACTGGCACAGCACCTTCAAGAATTTACTCGCCGAAATCTGACATACTCGACAGATAACCTCAATGCTTTCCGCGGGATTCTAGGCCGATCGGGATTCCCAAACTATTTTGGTGTCCCCATAGCACCTTCAGATTATAGGACAACCATCGCATCCATTCGCAGGTCGCCCATCAAAGCACACATTGGCTTTGCCAGAGGCCTCTATTGGACGCCCGTGAGATCTATGGTCAAATGGACCGCATTGACACGCGTTTCCGAGTTTCCAAGCTGGTCCTGGGCTGGATGGAAGGGCGCCGTGCAATACGCTGAGGCTCATGGTCCGGGAGAATGGGCCCGAGGTGGCCCTCTCATGAACTATGACCGAAGTTTTCCTCATGTCAAAGTCTGGATCGAAGATGCACATTGCAAACTAGAGAAACTGGACAGGAAGTTGTTGACTTCACCCAACAAACGCTTCTTGCCTGAGCTATCTCCTTATATCCACGTCGAAGGCCAGACTGTTCAGCTCAGGTTACAACCAGGGCGATTCGATAATGAAACACTTCTCGTTTGCCGTTGCCACTTTGATGGACAGCACCAAGGACATATCGATGATGAGGACTTTCTGACCACTTTCATCTCATGCTCTTCGCCTACTGCAAACCCTGTCTTCGCGAAACGATTGCTAAGTGAGACGTGGACAGCTTTAATCCTCTTCAGGAGTCACTGGTTTGAGGAAGTCAGTCATAGTATGCTCGTTCTCGACATGCAAGGGGATTTTGCGCAGCGTATTGGGGCTGTGACAATTCGTGGACCTCTGACTGACAGTGTGCTGCAGACAAGGCAGAAGATAAGAATCGGCTGAGCAGATTTGCACTCGATCGGAGGCAAAATTCCCTGTTTCCTTACGATAGTTTTAAATCGCACTTTATTTGTGCCAGGTCACTGGTGAAGAAAAGCGAGATTTTACTTTGAATTTTATGCTATTTATCCTGAATCGGAAACTTAGATCCGGATTCAAAGACCACAAAGACCCCACTCTTCAATTCAAATGATTGCTATATGGTTGTACAAAAAATTGCCACTCCAGCCGGGTCAGTATCTAGGGACATCAATGGCCCTTACCTGACGTGATGAAGTGACACGGGCTCCAACATCTATATAAACTCTGCCTCTCTGCTTGCTTTGCTCTCTTCATCAGAATCCAACACCATCACTACACCCCAACATGACGAGAACGGCCCAGGAAGCAGATCTTGACTCATCCGCCTCAACTTCATCGACAATTGCAATGGAGGACGCTCTCGGCATAGTCGACAGGGTGGAAAATATCTCGCCTGAATGGATGTAAGTTGTCTTCACATTACGAGCGAAAGAAAAGCACCAAGAACTAACAACTTACAACCCAGCTTCAAATGTGCACGATGCGTCGACGTAATCGTTGAGGAAGGTACCAAAGCAACCCACTTCACCGTCCCAGAACCTCTTCTCCGACGCGCCAGCAAAATCCTAGACCAAGAACTCGCAGACGAAGGCACAAATACACTTCACCTCCCCTCCACACCCTCCATCGCCTTCGCCGAGTTCCTTCACTGGCTCTATCACGGCACCGCATTTGGACCAGCTACCAGAGAATACTACAACCAACAATATCCCTCCTCCAAAAAATTCAGCCTCATCACCGATGTCTGCATCCTAGCCACCAAATACCAAATCTCAGCCCTCCGCAACCACTGCATCAAAGCCCTAGTTCGCACGGGCCTCTCCAGTTTCTCCGATGGATTTGAAAAACTTCCAGCTTTAAGTGGCCGTGCGTACGCTGCTACAAAACCTGGATCTCCTCAAAGGAAATTTCTGGCCATGATGATGAGTTTGGTTGCTGTGAATTCTAATGGTGAGACGAGGAGGTTTCATTACATGGTTACTGAGTATCTGGACTATGATGAGAATGGGGAGGAGAAGTGTGGGGATTGTTTCGAGGAGTTGATTAGGCTGGTGCAACATAATGGAGGGACGGGTTACAGGACGACGGAGTATGATCCTGTTCCTGCTGAGGAGTATTTCGTGGAGTGATGGGGGATGGGTTTGTGATGATGATGATGATGATGATCTTGGCAAAGTTAGTTTTGAAGTCTCTTGATTCTTTTACGAACGGACTTGTCAGACTTACTAGCCGAGAGACATTCTCCTTTCCAGTTCTGGCGTTCAGGCTGCCTCATCATGCGTCCGGGTCGGATCGACACAATACTTTGGAATATGTTAACAAATTTGCGAAAGGAAGGAGGTGCCATTTGGGTCAATTGAAGACACGATCGGCGGAAAAATGAAAGTTTGGTTTTGGCAGTCCTTAAAACCAGTTATGATCAATAGTTAACTTTTATGTTTTCATTGGTACCATATCATTTGCAGCAATGAATACGTAGAAGTTGGGCACATAGCAGGGGCATGAAAAAGTATTGACTTCCGTCGATGAAGAGGATAGATATCTTTAGCAAATGAACAACTGACGACTCACAATCAGAACTCCTTCAATATGCTATGTGGTATGATCCGTCCTTACATCCATGACCCCCTCAAAACAACCCGCCAGATTAATCCACAATCGAACGCCCACCCAGAAGAAATCGCCACATGCGCTACCGCATCAAATCCACATCAGCCATTGCTGTCTCATCATCGTTGATCCTCATTCCTAACATCGTCTTTCATCGTCAATCATGCAATGCCCAGTCCAACCCTATCTCCGCTGCCACCTCCTTCACGATATTGCTCCCTTATTCTTCTTCCCTCCATTAAACCTCTCAAACCCCTCTTCTGTAATCCGACAACCGAGCTCAGTTCTCCCGACCAAACCTCAGCGCTTTCTCTGTTAGTGCCATTTGCGCTGCCCGCGCGATCGCTAGATGGTCCAGTGCCAGCGCTGCTGACCTCATCCTCAGACGCTGAGGCGCCGCCAGCGCTCATTGCCGTGCCAGGTCTACGATTGCTAATCTCCGTATCAATGCGCAGATTTCGCAGCGCTTGACCAGTCCGCGAGGCCACGCCATCTGCCGAGCTCTCAGCATCAGTCGCGCCATTGGTCTTGTGTTCTTGTCGGTCTCCGTTGACGAAGTCGTAGAGACCACCGTCTGCGAGACCCCTGTTAAAAAAGAGGACACCTTCACCTCCCCCAGCAGCCATGGCTGCGGCGTTGAATATGGCCGCAGTGTTCCGGTTGTCCAGGACGTGATGCAAACGTTCCACCACTGCTTCCAACAAGCCATCAACTTTGTAAGGTCGAGCAAGCTGGAGCAGAGAGCATAGTATTTGGGGCGTGCATAAGGTGCTTGTTGGTGGAGGAACCGAAGACGTGTATAGGTAATGGAGTAGAGCCTGTATGGTTAGCCTGGTGTGTGGTAAGTACAGTGACCGTGGTCGAAGGGCAGGGTTGACGTTATTGGACTCGAATGAATTCCTCGTGGAGCCATCGGGATTTGTGCCATTGAGAGTTGTGCTACTCGAATAACCCGAGCTCACGGATGGAGTGATCGTAAGGCTAGACTGGCGAGATGGTAAAGCTGAAAATGTCGGACGCAGTGTTGCAGTGTCGTTCGTGTCTGTCGATGACATCCCCTCAATCAAAAGTTGCTTGAAATATGGTCCCCATCGGCGAGCCACGATATGCGAGTTTGCTGGTATTCGTTCACCATCCATGGCAATGAAATCCATATCGGATAGCTCACTTAAGCTCATCGCCATCTGACCTAGATCCTCAGCTGCTTTAGACAATTGTCTTCCGCCTGCATGAGGCTCTGGCATCGGCTGGCGAATAGAGTAACTGGCCGAGACGAAGTCAGAAGTGGGTGTCCTTTTTCGGGGATTGTCGTATAGGCCAAAGGCTTCCAGCTCAACCATGCAGAGGTTGGCAAAATTGATGCGTCTGTGGTTGTAATCTTCTACAAGACTGCGTCGTCGGTTGCCCAATATGACAAAAGTATTGCGTCTGCTCCACAGAACACCGCGATTCCAACTGCCTTGGCTGAATGTGCTCGCTCCCGCATCGATTCGACTCCAGGTAAGTTTGCGGAGATCCAGTGCCCACAGAGCATATTCTTGTTTTGAAGATGTCAGAAAAGTGCCGCTGACAACAAAATGATTGTCAATGACGCCTCCATTTGGGAAACGAAGTCCTGGAGGTGTATAGGTGCCTTCCATTGCCTTCTCAATCAGCGTGCCGTCCGGCAACCGCAGTTGCAGCTCCAATTTAACATCGAGGAAATTGTAATTCGAATAGATCAGCAGCGCCGAGCCACCTTCAGCAGGCATGTCATTCTGCTCGCCATTCGCTCTGGTTTCGGAATCCCTGGACGCCGTGCCAATTTTTGATGCCACAGCAGCACTCAATGGCGCCGTGACGCTTCTGTAAGCACCACAACTTCGGCCGAGAACGCTTGTCGCGGTCCATTTGAGACTGCGAAGATTGAAAACACTGATTTGTTCAATATAGTGATTCGCACTGTCTTGGCCCCCAACAACAACCATTTCCGCTCCTCCACTACCATCGAGCTCGACGCCTAGCTGACCGTGGTTAGGTGCCTGGGCGGAGGAAGGATTGTGGTGTATCGCAGAGAAAACAGCATCGGCAGAGGAGAAAATGGACGAGGATGGTAAGATCGAAGCGCAATGAGCGTAACGACCTTGCGGCGAATCCGAACTGGGGACCTTTTGCCAACTTTTGGTCGGCACGTCATAGATATGGATGTCAGACATGACGACCACTTCCGGTTGTGGGTCCTGTGGATTGATAGGCTGATTTGGTATTGTTGGTTGCCCATTCGGCAAGGTGGCTGGAGACATCCCACCGTAACATACAAGTTTTGTGTCTCCCAGAGCGCAAACGCTGTGAAAATACCGGGCTGGAGGCTTGTCTCCTGTACTGTCAATTTTGGTCCAGTGTCGGCGAATAAGATCCAACTCATATAGATCATTGGTAAGCTGTGGCCTGCTGCGTGACAATTTTCGGCCACCAAAGACATAGAGCTTGTCTCCCAAGATAGTTGTAGTGGCGCCAACAAGCGGCCGTGGCTCACGGCCTGTAGTGCGATGCACATTACAAACAAGCCCCGAAAGCCCACTGTTTGAAGATGAAGGCGTCGCTAGGCTGGCGGTTTGTTGTATTGCAGGTGAAGGACCAGGCCCATATCCAGAGGCGGGAGTTCGTGATTCCGCCTCTCTGTCGGCAGGATCTATACGATAGAGGTTGGGATGGCTACCATTCGCTTCTGCCATGTACATATTTGAGCCATTGGGGCCTCGTTCAGAATGCAATTGCGATGACGCTGGTATGGAAGTTGTCGAGTCCATGGTGCTCGTACGGCTATTGCCTGGGGTTCCTCGCATCATGATTTGCGGCGAAGGCGACCTGCTGGACCGAAGTGGAGAGCTAGTAAGAATGGAGCGTGTGCTTGTTGGACTGACAGGAGATTGTGGTAAAGTGATAGGTTGAGCCCAATACGGGATTTTTATCTCGACATGCCTTGGCTTGGAGCCGCCAGAATCGGATGAAGCAAAAGACTGTTTACGACCAGGGAAGAAAATGTCGGTGGTAACTAGCGAGTGATCGGGACTGCTTGGATCGTTCGGCTTCTTGGGACTGAAATCTAGCGATGTATCTGGGCTGTCAGGAGCCAATGACACATACCCCGGAATGACAATCGGAACGTGTTTCAAACGAGGCTTGGGCAGAGAGGGCAAGTTCTCGAAAGAAAATGTGGGTAACAATCGGAATTCCGATCGGGACTCCTGATCCGAAGAGTCTCGAGAATGGCGGGTAGTTGCAGGTATTCTTCTGTCACGTGGTACAGTTCGATAATTTTGCTCGTACAAGCTTTTCGAGCTCTTCGACTTGACAAAGTGTGCAAATTTTCCCTTGAACAGAGAGTCTGACGATGAGTTGCCAGAAGAGCCAAAAGAAGGGTATCCAATAACACCTAGGGTTATAAAGGTTAGCATTGTGGAGAAATTGTGTCCAACTATCGTGAGTCGAATAAAAATATAGAGGAAGAAAGTGTTCCATCAGCAAGCAAGCATAGAGAGAACAGACTCCTTGTATTCCTCTTGGGACTTTCAAAGGTGGATGTGCTGTCCATGTCGAGCCTTACTGGCGGACTCCACATCTCAGATCGCGTCCTTTGGTACCGACAGCGTTTGTCTTTGCAGACCCGCCTGTCACTCGATGAGACCGGGAGAAGTTATACAATTGGTCGTTGAATGTGACAGCTGTAACACTTGCAAACCAGATGGTCCAGGGTGTTTCGAGGACGGCAGATGCAAAGAGTGGTCCAGGAGAGGGAGAGTCGTTAGGACGGGATTTAAGCTGAAAGTGTCATACCTCTATTGAATGGGCTCAGTACGCTCGTCTGGAGGCGCAAAAGATGGGCACGTGTCTGGGTGGAGGTAGATGATGATGAAGTTCAGGGCGAGTATTCGATGTGCAAACTGGCGCAACTGTGCCGCCCGAAGTTCTTTGTCGAGGTCGCCTCCTGGGAATTCGCAAGATGCCGAGTACTAGCGTGCATTTCTTCACAAGCTGGGCTTTTGATATCCCAGCAACAAAAAGACCACTTTGTGCAACGATGCCATGCAGGGAACGATGTTATTATTGGAGACGCTCACTACTGCATGCTTTTCGGTTGTGGCTTCTTTTGACAGCTCTTGCACATCAACGGCTCGTCCGGGATCTGTCTTTTTCTCACAGAGTGCATCCTTTTGCTAAACGCGACCAACAGGCGCCCCGCTATCGAGCACACGCGCCAATCAAGCTACTATCTTGATGGCGCGTCTCTCCTCCTACTTGCAGATCCGGGGACGATGCCGCAATTAAATTGCATTTTACGACCTTTGTGGATACAGAGACCGCCTGATATGGACTATTTCCAGTCTCGCAGGCTTTTGTTCTTCTTGCGGACCCTTGTCAAGTTCAATTGTCACGTTCAATTGTCACATTCAGGATCCCATGTGTATCGCCGAGCATTGCAGAATTCATTTTTTTGGTATCTTATAACAAGTAACTCCCTGCATATCCTTCCTGGGCTGCTCAGTACCAGTGACTAATGCCCTATCAGTCACAAATTCTCCATCCCGCATCATCTCGTTGTTTTCATCTATAGAGCAGCACTAGTCTTCTCCTTTGGGAGGGGTGTGAAGCGAAGGTAGGGCTTCACAATACGGAAGTTCGGGAAGAGCTCCTTAGCCAGATCGTCTAATCAATTGTCAGTCAAGTCCAAAACTCGAGTAGAAGGGCAGACGAACTATTGACGCTGGGGTGAACGATAACATCATCACCTGGAACCCAGTTGATTGGTGTGGTGATGCGGTTCTTGTCTCCAGTCTGTAGGGAGTCAAGAATGCGGAGAACTTCAGCTGTGTTGCGGCCAGTGGAGGCTGGGTAGGAGAGGATTGTGCGGATGGTCTTCTTTGGGTCGATCACGAAGACTGAGCGGATGGTGAACGCAATGCCCTTGGAGTCGACATTGGTTGCATCTTGGTGGTCAATCCTGTCAAACTGTCAGTACAAGCTCCGTATGAGGCACAAATCCATGCTTACATGTCGTATGCCAACGCGACCTTTCGCTCCTTGTCTCCGATGATGGGGAAAGTAAGCTTGCTGCCCGCGATCTCATCGATGTCCTTGATCCATCCTCCATGGCTCTCAATGGTGTTTGCGGACAAACCGATCAACTTGGTGCCGCGCTTGGTGAATTCTGGCTCAAGCTTGGCGAAAGCACCGAGCTCGGTTGTGCAGACGGGAGTGTAATCTTCTGGGTGAGAGAAGAGGATGACCCAGCTGTCGCCGATGAAGTCGTGGAAGTTGATTGGGCCATTAGTGGTTTCGGCGTCAAAGTTTGGGGCAATGGAACCCAGACGGAGAGGAGCAGCAACTTTCTCGGACATGTTCGCGACGGTGCTCGTAAGGGTAAATGTGGGCTTGGTGGCGTTTCGCTAGGGCTGAGTGAGGTACGTTGACTTGGGGACAACAAAGAAATGTGGGTGTTGAGGAAGATTTATTTGAATTGAACGGCGCCAACAGAGAGGCAGTTCGGCGACTCTAATATATACTGATCAGGGTTTGGCCCCAGTGGCGCGATTCCCAATATCCAGAATTCAAATTGCGTGCTTAGAAGGCTTAAAGCATCATATCGATAGCTGTGTGGAGAATTTTCAGAAATGACACCATCCGAGCTTCGTCCAAATGGTGGCAGATGGTGGGGTAAAATTTATTATTGGTAAACATTTGGAACATCATGGTCAGAGTCAACTGAATACAGGTCTTGTTTCTGAAAGAGATAGTAATGGTTGAGATATCGATTGTGTTCACTCAAGTTGCTACTCGAATAGATTTCTTCCTTTACTTTTTTTAAGTTCAGTGAATCACGCTGTGTTGTTTGAATAAAGTTGGCATAAAAATTCTCGCAAGTATCCAGAATATTCATCGCCCTTTAATTTTTTATCTTCTATCTGTCTACTACATATTCAATCTAGAAATTCAGCTTCGAATTGAACCATTGGTGATAGCGTCACGTGCCACTTTCGCCCTCGATTTCCAACAACTTGAACTGAACACCTCGATGATTAACCTATCCTAGTCCACCAAACCCACATGAGGGGCACGCCCAGCTTTGAAATCCAGACGCAAGTAGTAATCAGTCATCTTGATCACCCGCTACTGCAATGGAGGAGCGCAAAACCCCATGGGTGGCCTCCGAGCCATGCAGGTAAAAGATCTGGACGCAGCCCCTTGTCTCCAATTGTTTTCCATCACACGGCACAGAATTCGCACATTTTCCTTTCCTTTCTTTTGTTCTGCCAGCTAACCTGTTCAGCTTCCTCTTCCTCCGCAATTATAAGCACACGTGACGTTGACGAAGTTCAATCTTTTCCACTGACATCAACCGGTTAGGTGGGGACATCACAAATCCTTTCTCCTGCCTTATTTCCGCATTCCTAGACACGCTTCTTCTTGCTATACCATACGGTGTAAGTGACATGCAGTCATTCCCCTTAGCAAGCGTAAAGTTCCCGGGACGACATCCATCAAGATCCCGCTGCATGAAGCGCGTGGTTGTGTCGATTTTGGGGCGGGACCACGGCTCGATCAACAGATGGCGCGCCGTTCTGGTGCTCCTCTATGGCCCACAAGGTCTCCGCTATTCATTCTGGGAATAGTTTACAGCAAATAGCGTATATCGCAAGAAGTCCTTTGGTTGTGAATTCGTAAAGCCCGAGTATTCCCCTCCGAGGTCCCACAACCTCGATTATCGCAACTTTATAGTCAGAGTTATATCCGGAAGTTGCTATATTCCTTCTTGCTGCTCTCTCTTTCTTTCTGAACTATCCTTTTATTCCATACTTTCCAGTGCAATGGCCGACCACGAAGTTGGTCTTGCACAAAGTTCTTCGCTCAACTTGGGCCCTATTGCTCCCGGATATAACCACGGGAATAATTTTTCACCTCAAAATTCACCCATATCGACCGACAGTACAAAAGGGTCCTCACAATGGGAGGCAGAAAAGTATCGTGAAGCTGAGAAGGATGGCGAAGATGACCTTGAGCTCGAAGAGCTGAGCGATGCGTGGCCAATCACATATCTTTACCTCACATTTGAAACCGAATTACCAAATCCTACATCGATAACTCCAAAAACTTCAGACAGCCCTCTCTCTCCAGAGCCTCCAAATTTGGCCAAATACACATCACCATTCCTCTGGTCCAATTCTCGGAAGAATATCATAATATGGCTATCATGTCTCGCAACCATGTTTACAGCATTCACGGCTGGCGCATACAGCCCTGGCGCGACTCAGATGACAAAGGAGTGGCACGTTAGCAATGTTGCCTTCCTCGTTGGAATTACCACATTCACCACCGGATTTGGTGTCGCCCCCATGGTCCTGGCACCATTCTCAGAAATCAATGGAAGAAGGCCTGTCTTCATCGCATCAGGCGTGCTGTTTGTGATTTGCCAGCTTTGCTGTGCAGTCACACAATCATACGGTGGAATGCTTGCTGCGCGATTTTTTGTTGGAGTCGGAGGGTCCACATTCTCGACTATGGTGGGCGGAGTCGTGTCGGACATTTACCACAAGGAAGACAGGAATACACCGATGGCGCTGTTTTCGGGAGCAGCACTCTGTGGCACTGGACTGGGACCTCTCGTCACGGGATTTATTGCACAGAACACAACTTGGAGATGGATGTTTTGGCTGCAGCTCATCATGGATGGAGTGTTGATCGCCGTCGTCATAGTCTGCTTCAAGGAGACAAGAGGAAGTGTACTGCTCAGCCGAAAGGGAGCGGCTTTAAACAAATGGTACGAACAACGAGAAGAAGCTGGTTATTTTGGTTTTCAAATGCCTGTGGAGAGTAAGCCAGGAGCATTTGTATCGGAAAGGATACGTTGGAAAGTCAAATCCGACGAGGAACGTACGAGTTTGAGCAAGATGATTGGTATCTCTTGCTACAGGCCCTTCCACCTCCTCTTCACCGAACCTGTTGTGTTCTTCTTTTCGCTCTGGGTCTCCTTCTCGTGGGGAATACTATATCTCACCTTGGCCGCCGTTCCTCTCGTCTTCCGAACAAACCACGGCTTCAACATCCAAGAATCCGGCGCAGTCTTCTCCGCCGTTGCCATCGCCGCCATAATCTTCACTGTCATCTGCATCTACCAAGAGAAGGTGGCAAAGAAATACAACAAGCTCCCAAACACCCCAGAAGCCCGCCTCTACTTTTCTTGCTACCAAAGCGCCCTCATGCCGATTGGCCTCTTCATGTTCGGATGGACTTCTTTCTCCTCAATACACTGGATCGTACCCACCATCGCCATCGGCCTTGCAACCATGGGCATCTTCTCCATCTACCTCGCTGTCTTCAACTACCTGGCCGACACTTACCATCGTTATGCGAGTTCCGCTCTGGCAGCCCAGAGCTTCTGTCGAAACATCATGGGAGGAATCTTCCCTCTGGTTACAACTCAGTTGTATACTAATCTTGGATATGGGCCTGCGAGCAGTCTTCTTGGTGGGATTGGGACGGTCTTGACGCTTGTGCCTTGGGTTTTGATGATTTATGGTCCGAAGATTCGAGCGAGAAGCAAGTTTGCGAGCGAGATTATGGAGTAATTAGCTTATTAGTTTTGTAATGCGATAAAGAGCCTTTCATGCCGTGCCAGAATCTACTCATAAAACGTTTGTCTGTCTTACTTTTCGGGGTTTTTATTTCAAACTTTCGGGTTGCACTTGTTCAATCCTATAGAAGTTGTACTGTTTCTGAAAATGTGTCCCTTTAAATTTGGCAGGAACATACTGCTATCGATGTAAAACTGAGGAATTCAAACCGAATCAAGCTGGTTCTACTTAGCTAACAATAAATTGAAGAATGCAGAACCCAAAAAAAGAAAAAAATATCTGGGTCCAAAAGGAAGACACTTGATTGCTTTGAAATCTAATCTCCCTGATTGGCCAATGACCCACCAATCACAACTCACTCATATTCAATTTCTAATCGCGGCCGAATTCCACGCCCCGAAACAGCAGCCCAACCCTCATTCCTTGCTCAATCCAGTCACGAAAAGCTGATAAACATTCTCCCTGATCTTCCCTACCCATACGTAGTCCTTAAAGGGCAGTTGATATGATGTATCTCGGCATCTCGGCCGAGCATTGACAAGGCGGAATCCCGAAGCTTGGATATCAGCAGGCAGTTGCGAGGTTCTGGCGTGACATTCCCCATGGACTCCACCTTTATTGCGGTTTGGGTGACTCGACTCGGGAAAACGCAATTGGGCTGGGTACTTGTGTGAGAGTTCGGGGGTTTATATAGGATGCTACACTTCCCCTTCCTTTGAATCCTCTTTTATGCAAACTGCCTGCTACCTTTGATACTGCCTCCTGCTTTCATATACGACTATTCTCGAAACCTATTCTTGAAATATTCTACGTATTCGAAGAAGATACTTTACATCGTTCGGCTTTCTGTCTTTGAAAATCAGGGATTCTCGCATCCACGACCACGACTTGGATCAATCAGCCACTTTCTTAGCGGCATACCTCATCGCGTAAGTTTAGCAACCGATTGCCAATCCACACCTCCACAGCACCACGCGCTCTCCTCCGTACTCAGCCAACTAGTCATAAAACACAGCCTCACCCCTCTGTGCAACATTATGTCTTCAGCTCCATATCCCCCCTCTCTCCACCTTTCAAACCACTACTTTCATTCTCTTTCTCAACAACCAGACTGACACCCACCTCTCAGACCCTCCACCACCACCCACTTCAAAACACAAAGCATATACCAGCAAACATGGTCCCCCACCTGACCACCCTCGCCTCAAAAGCCCTGCTCAGAAACTACTCCTCCCAATCTCAAGCCATAACACCAACCCTCCTCGAGAAAATGGCTGTATCAGCATATCTATGTGCTGCATTCGCATTGCCCGCCATACCAGCTTATGTGGCTACGAGACAGTCGAAGCAGGATGGGACGTATGATACGAGGTGAGCCATCTCTCTATTCCGGTAGTCTGGGATTATGGATTGCTGTACTAATATCGGTGTTTTGTAGACCTAGAAATACGTTCCCGGTATTGCGACCACACTTTTGAGCTTGGAGGCAACGAGAGAGGACATGGCATTTGGAATGCACCTGCATTGATTAGGCAAACGGCGTATAGGGCACAGATTGGCTGGGTTTAGCATGGGCATGATACACTACAGGAGCATTGGGTGGACATTGGGCTGGCGTTGTTATACTGCTTTACAATCAAGATTCGGATCAGACACAGCGTCTTTGATCGAGCCACGTTAGAAATAATGATGCTAAATTGATTTCTTCATGATCCATGGTATCCTCTGCGTCTTCCAAACTCCGATGCCATAATAATATTGGTACGGTGGTATCCTACTGATCCAAAAGAGAAGCTTCCCTTGAGTCGATCGAAGGGCTGGGAAATCGTTTAAAATAGCTTGCTTTCATGGACCATGCCGCTCCTACAGGACTTCCTCGGTATATCGATGATGTTGATGCAGAGCGTTGCCCCAGAGGTTGCTGCAGTAAACAGATCGGTCCTGCAGACTGTCAACGCCTGCCTGTATGTAACCCTTAATTCTTGATATTCAGCAATCAGCTGTATAGCACTCGTCCACCAGGGCTGCCCTTCCCTCTCTGATACAGCCACTTACTGTTCAGAGACACGCCTGTTGCTCTTGACCCTCCAACTGTGCTCGGTGATGGCGAGCCAGGCATACTGGATACGCTCTCATCCAACCCTAATAGGTCACTTCGAGACATGCTCTCCCTCAATCCACTACCACCAAAACTACTTCTCCTGCCCTCCACTGCTTTGCGCACCAAGGGGCTGCCACTGATGGGTGATCCAAAACCACTCATGCCGTATGGAGATGCCGATCCCCTTCCTGCCAAAGGAGAACCAGAAACTGGAGAGCCATTCGTGCTCCGATCAAGTGGAGATGATCCAAATATGCCCGCCTGTGTACTGCTCGCACTGCGGGGTGTGCTGCGCGCAAAGCGTGGTGGCGTGATGTAGGACGAGCCTGGGGTTGCTGGAGCGGAAGACGGACCTAATCCGAGTAGTTGACGTTGTGAAGGTGTGAGAGGAATGTCTGCCATGTCGTCACCACGAGTCCATAGTGGTGTAAGGGCGACGACGAGTTTGAGGACGAGGTAGGCGCGTGTCGGCCATATCGTGAGCGGGAGAATGTAATACTTGGTTAAGGCGGATCTATTGGCGTGATTAGAATGTATAGCCAGGGAAGAATACCAGCATAATGCTTACACTAACGACTTAGGAAGTACGGCGTATACAACCAGAGTTGCGATCAACAGTACAACACTGAAGAAAACCTGTCGTAGCTTCTTTGAATCGAAAGTGGCTGCTTGTTGTCGTTTGGAGATCTCGGCTATTCGTGGATGTCTCCACTTTCCTGTGGGTGGTGTTGGAGCGGCTGGTGGTGCCGCGAAATGACTTGGAGTTGATGGTGAAGCGGTGATGGTTGCCATGCTGGGTGTTGAGAATTATACCGGCGATTGATGGTAATTGGGCGTGAAATGTATTCGTGGTTGGATTCTCCGGACTGCTGTTAGTATTCTTTCCACTTACCTGGCCTGCGAAGGGTGCGAGGGCTTCTGTTATCGCATTGTCGTGTTGGTTTCTTCTTTGTTTTGGCGAACGTCGCATTCCACATAGACGATTTAAGCCATCCACGTGATCCCTTTTTCTCTTTGCTGATATATTGAGAGAACAGTAGATAATCTTGGCTTTTTACTACCGCCCTGAAAATGCCAAAACAATTTACTGAAATTTATGTTTGCTGTGTCTGTCCAATACTCAACGTTTTAGTCTCCAACTTCTCCAACTTCAACTTCTCATGCCATCAACATCTTCAACATCCATTTCAACTTGTCATGCCAAACGAACAAAGCCGTTCAAATACAGCCATTATGGTTTCCCGTTGATTCTGACGCGTTTTTACTGAAAGGACGGGGCATAGGCCTTAAGAGCATGGAGCAATGAGAGTGATAGAAACGCCGAGATTCCTTGCCCTCCAAACCAATGTCCCAGCTCGATAGCGATTTTCAAAATTTCAGGCGAGATTTCTCTTCTTGCCTCTAGAAGTTGCCTCCATGTATGTGGCATCATCGTGCGTTCTTTGGAGTCAACTATTTTCATGGGACTCGTATGCGACAGAACACTCCGATGCTCTGGGCATTGCCGTGAAGAAGGTCGGGCTAGCATATCTCATAGTGATTGTTTGCCCATGTCTGTTTTTATAGTGTCAATTTGACATCGAAGTAAGCTATATCTTTGAAGTTAATACCATTCGACAAACAGGACATTCTGGTTTTTCATTTCTCTATGATAAATCAATAGCGGGGCTGAATTTCAAACGCGCTCGGGTCAAAGGAGTCGAGCATCTGCTTCTCCCAACTGGGTCTCCGCAGTGGAAGGTCTATGTCTACCATTTTGCACACTGAGCTGATATTGACATTTCCAAGATGACGGCTCTCGCTTTAGTGTTGCTAAGACACCGAATGTCCATCGCCGAGTCGCCAAACAGCAAAGCCACAGTGCACACGAAATCCACGCTGAACGTACCTTGCGGCAAATAAAACCACATGAGCGGTCTTTTGGGTTCTCGGGACCGGATTGCCAGAATTCCATTGCTTCGAGACAGGTTATCAATCTTCGATCAAAATTTTATCAACTGCGCCTTCCACTTGCCACTCTTTACAGCATATCGGCTTCATATCGGCACCTTGGCAGAGTCTCTTCTTGTATCCGCTGGTTTTGCCGAGAGCGGAGCCCCTCTTGGGACTTGGGACTTGGGACTTGCTTGGACTACGCTAAGCTTCAACCACTCGAATGAAGCGAAGGTTATACGTGTACAAACACGACATCATTGTGGTTTCTATGCGCCCTTTATTTGCGACCATGTCTTGCCATCGATATATCAAGGCGATCGTCTCGTTGTCCCTGTTGGGCAAATGCGTAGGCCAAGTTTTGCTGAGATTTGATTGGCTGGCGAAATTAGGCTGAGCATTACAGCCTTGGCTTTCTTGAGTCGAATGAATCTGCCTCACGTTGTGGCTGTGAACTTGGCTACAATCGCATCGCCTCGCGTATCCACACTCTCCGGTCAGGGCGCGTGTGGCTTGCAATAAAATGGCCGTGGTCCCATTGTGTACTTCTCGCTTTCTGGATTTGGCATTGTCGTTTCACGTTGAGATTCTGTTTGTTGTTGCTCATCATTTGAAGAGCCTCGCGATTGCACCTCTTCGCAATTGTTAGCTATGGCTCCTCCAGGAGATGAGGTGTCGCATACCTTATCGGGCAAAGAACGCGGCGAAGGAGATTTTAAAAAGGTACGTCTACTTTGTTCTCCTGTTTGGACTTCACAGACTTCTCTTGACTCATCATGATCCTCAAATCGAGAGTTACTTCATTCCACAGATTTTAGAACCTTGTGAATATCTCCTGCAAAGAAGAACTTTGAGAACTAGTCCAGTTTTGTTTATAACGTACTGACGACACGTTTACAGGAACACATCAGCGAACCAATGACAAGATCAAGTATCACCGAAGATGTCGAGGCGTTAGCTTCAGAACCTGGCCAAGAGGCTTCTTTCGATGTTGAGAATAACAAATTTGCATTCTCGCCTGGCCAACTGGGAAAACTACTGAATCCCAAGAACCTGGGCGCTTTGTGGCAGCTTGGTGGCCTGGCAGGCCTGGAAAAGGGACTTCAAACGGACCGGAACTCGGGGCTTAGTCTCGATGAAACAACTCTCAGCCATTCAGTATCATTCGAACAGGCT
The DNA here is from genome assembly GCA_023078705.1 of Venturiaceae sp. KMAF11. Lineage (NCBI taxonomy): Eukaryota > Fungi > Ascomycota > Dothideomycetes > Venturiales > Venturiaceae > Venturiaceae sp. KMAF11. The sequence goes on from JALGOQ010000005.1 coordinate 1,350,824, forward strand.
ACAGGCGGTAGTGGATATGGTTCGGCGCCTCCTACCTACAATTCGAAGGGCGAGTCATCCATGACAGCTGTCAATAGCGCCCCCACATCACCACCATCTGGCGATGCCTTCGCCGATAGGAAACGAGTCTTCAAAGACAACCGACTACCAGAAAAGAAAGCCAAAACGATTTGGCAACTTGCCTGGATCGCATATAATGACAAAGTCCTCATTCTTCTCACAGTCGCTGCAGCTGTGTCTCTCGCTCTCGGTCTCTACCAAACCTTCGGCCAAGCACACGCACCAGGGGAAGCAAAAGTGGAATGGGTTGAAGGTGTTGCGATCGTGGCAGCTATTGTAATCGTGGTTGTCGTTGGCACTCTTAACGATTGGCAGAAAGAGAAGCAGTTCATCAAGTTGAACAAGAAAAAGGATGATCGAGTCTGCAAAGTTATTCGGTCCGGTAAGACAATGCAGATCTCAGTCTACGATATCCTCGCCGGAGATGTGATGCACCTAGAACCAGGAGATATGGGTCCCGTGGATGGGGTGTTTATCGAAGGAAATGGCGTCAAATGTGACGAGTCCTCTGCAACGGGAGAGTCTGACCTCATGAAGAAGACTCCAGCCGACAAGTGTATGGCCATTATTGCTGGCGATGAGCCGGGTGAACTTCGCAAACTGGATCCATTCATTCTGTCTGGAGGCAAGGTCTCCGAAGGTACTGGCACCTTTCTTGTCACTGCTGTTGGTGTCAACTCAGAGTTTGGCCGCACGATGATGTCTCTGCGTGAAGAGTCAGAGGCAACTCCTCTGCAGGCAAAGCTGAATGTTTTGGCTGAGTACATTGCTAAATTAGGTGGTGCTGCAGCTCTTCTGCTTTTCATCGTTCTTTTTATCAAGTTTTTGGTCCAGCTAAGGGGCAATACCGGCACCCCAGCGCAAAAAGGTCAGGAATTCCTGCGGATCTTCATCGTTGCAGTCACTGTAAGTTTCCAACACTTCTCTTTGTTCTTAGCTAACGTTCCAAGGTCGTCGTAGTAGCTGTCCCCGAAGGACTCCCACTCGCCGTCACTCTTGCATTGGCATTCGCCACAACCCGCATGTTGAAGGAAAACAATCTAGTCCGCGTCTTGCGATCCTGCGAAACAATGGGAAACGCTACCACTGTCTGCTCCGACAAGACCGGCACATTGACCGAAAACAAAATGACCATGGCGGCCGCCACAATTGGCAGCTCATCCCAACTCGGAATCACTTCTGCTTCTCTCGAAGAAATGCAAGCTCCGAAAAGGGTCGGAAGTAAGGTTGGAAGCAACTTGAATGAAGGATTTCCCGAGAAAACAGAAGATGTCAACGACGACACCGACTCGGTCATATCGCCTAGCTCTTTTGTTTCCGGCCTCGCTCCTGAGGTGAAAGACCTGGTTCTCAACTCGATCGCCATCAACTCGTCCGCGTTCGAATCAGATCCTGGCGTTTTTGTGGGTTCGAAGACTGAGACTGCCCTGCTTCAGTTCGCTCATCTCCACCTCGGCCTTACGTCTATCTCAGAGTTCCGCGCGAACACGAACGTTATTCAGATGGTACCTTTCGATTCCGCAAACAAATACATGGCCGCTGTAGTCCGACTTCCAAACGGCACGATTAGAGTCTACGCAAAGGGTGCATCAGAAGTTCTTTTGAGGAAATGCTCCAACATCTTGCAAGACCCGACAACCAGTGCCTCCACCACTCCTCTAACAGGCAGATTGTACGAAGCCATGGACAACATCATCACTCTCTACGCTCAGCAATCTCTCCGTACTATTGCACTCCTCACCAAAGATTTCGAACAGTGGCCACCTGCCCATGCAGTATCTGCAGATGACTCGACTCAAGCTGATTTCCCCAAAGTCTTCGAAGATATGACCCTCGTTGGCATTGTCGGCATCAAAGATCCCCTACGAGCTGGCGTTCCAGATGCTGTTCTAGATTGTCAAAGAGCTGGTGTCGTTGTTCGTATGGTCACTGGTGACAATATCCTCACAGCTAAGGCCATCGCGAAGGAGTGTGGGATCTACACTCCTGAAACAGGCGGTATCGTGATGGAAGGACCTGTGTTTAGGAAAATGGATGAAGCAGAGATGACCAAGGTGATCCCACATCTCCAGGTTCTTGCTCGATCGTCTCCTGAAGATAAAAAGATTCTTGTCAAGATGCTGAAGCAACTTGGTGAGACAGTTGCGGTTACTGGTGATGGTACGAATGATGCTCCGGCATTGAAGATGTCGGACGTTGGATTTAGTATGGGTATTGCTGGCACAGAAGTTGCAAAGGAGGCATCATCAATTATCTTGATGGATGACAACTTTGCTTCCATTGTCAAGGCTCTTATGTGGGGACGCTCTGTCAACGATGCTGTTGCAAAATTCCTCCAAGTAAGAATCACACGCTCCACCAAATTAGAAAACAATGCTAAGTCAACAATAGTTCCAACTCACTGTCAACATCACAGCCGTCCTTCTTACCTTCATTTCAGCCGTCGCAAGTTCAGACGAAGAATCTGTACTGACAGCTGTCCAACTTCTCTGGGTCAATCTGATCATGGATACGTTCGCTGCCCTTGCGCTTGCAACAGACCCTCCAACCCGTAAGATTCTCAACCGGAAACCAACCCGAAAATCTGCTCCCCTCATCACATTGAATATGTGGAAAATGATCATCGGGCAAGCAATTTTCCAACTTGTCGCTACGCTTATTCTCCACTTCGCCGGCGGCCACATCCTCGATTACACTACCGAAGACGAAATCGCGCAACTCAAGACACTGGTCTTTAATACCTTCGTCTGGATGCAAATCTTCAATGAGTTCAAGTAAGTTTCCTTGTCCCTTCGGAACCATAACAAAACTAACCCCTCCAAGCAATCGCCGCCTCGACAACAAATTTAACATCCTTGAAGGCATCCACCGCAATATCTTCTTCATAGCAATAAACTGCATCATGGTCGGCGGCCAAGTAATGATCATCTTCGTCGGCGGCCGCGCCTTCAACGTCGTCCGCCTAGACCCCAACCAATGGGCCATCAGCATCATCCTCGGTCTCCTCTCCATCCCCGTCGGTATGATTATAAGAATGATCCCGGATGAGATTATTGCCCAGTGTTTACCCCGGAAATTGAGGAAGAAGATGAGTCCGCCGAAGGAGGAGAAGGGTGATGGGCCGGAGAATTTGGAGTTTATTAATCGGATTAAAGGGGGGCGGATTAGGCATATTCGGAGGAAGGTTAAGGAGACCGTTAAGAGGCGTGGACATCGTGCGAGTAAAGAGGAGGAGGGTCGGAGGAGTGGGGGTGGGGTGCGGTATTGATTTTGGTTTTTGGAATTGGCGTTATGGGAATATTTAGATTAGACTTTACGGTTTGAACTTGTAATGTGAATTTTGTAATAGTTAATGAATTTTTCGCCTCTTGTGTCGCTTTGCTTTTCCTGTTTCGTCCAACGCATGCCCAAATTCTTAATTGAGAACGCGCGGAGAGCACAAAGCAGTCATGAACAACGATCTCCTGGTAGTAAGTCTGATCACCATGGAAGCAACACCCTACAAGTGTGCTGTTTGTATCAGCAGTGCGGGGAAGCGATAAACAAAGGTCACTCAAAAAAGATTACTCACCCTCAAATGCCCATTTTCAAGCTATGAATTACTGCTCAACGGGGACGAGCTCCATATTTTTTCGATCTTTAAGCGTGAAGCCCTTCCCTAGTCCGACATTGTGCTTAACCAGCTTCATCAGCTCTTCCATATTGCTCTGTGGGCTTTTCGAGATAATTATCAACGTTTATTTTGAAGGGCTCGGTTTCTTTGCGCCCAGAAATGGTGTAGTAGGCAATCTTCATTGTTATGTGCGTGCGTAGGGATGAGCTCTCGGAGACCTTCTCGTAAGCCTCGCTTGCCATTTTCATTTTTTCGTTGGTGATGAATTCGAATATGATGCATTTGTTTTGTTGATTTGCCAGAATCGTTCTCCTATAACTTCACTGTTGTCGACGAGGAGAGGCTGTGGTACATGAAGAACTTCTTCTTGCGGCCTTTTCCAACGACAACTTCAAAGACCACCGCCAGATTGTAGCTATTGTCTCGACATTTAATTATTTGAAATTCAGTTTGCTGAGATTATAGAACTTACAGCCAAAGGTGTGAAGATGGCGAATCAGGATCATAAGCCTAGATGAGGAGTCCGCATCAGACGAATTAGAGTCAAGATCCGCGGCTAACGCAGTCCACTTCAATGATGAGAGAAGCGGAAGGTTATGGTCTCGTTGTTGGGTTTGTAAAAGGACGCGGGCAATAGGAATACGTTACACACCTTACATATGCCACGAAGGAAATTGAAGGGTGATTGAAAAGATCTGGGAACGATGCACAAAGATAAGACCACGTAAATCGAAGCTTACTACAATTGAACAAGTTGCACTTCATTTTGTATAGAGTGACCTTCGGGCAAATCGACGACAAGGGCTGTGGATCACAGCTTGAATCAGCTAAAGTTGAAAACCCGCGAGATCAAAACGATAAATCCACTCCGATATTTCCTGATCTGGCCTTTGGCCAATCGACCAAGGACATGAATCTCAATTTCTGATGTTCGTATATATGGACACAAATCCTCGAATGCATCTATCTAGTAGCGCAGTTTTTAATGGGAATCATTCAACGTTAAAAGTATGTTCGGCCTTCAGATGTAAGAATGGGTGAAAATTTATAAACATAAATTTGAGGCTACGAAAAGAGAAGGAATATTTAAGCATTTATTCTCCAAAATAACAAGTATTCCCTTCTAAGCAGGTCTCTGTGGCGCAGGAGCTTCAGGAACAGGGACAGGCACTCCATTCGGAAGAGGAACACCTGTAGGCTTTGCTGCCTCGGGTGCTGGTGCAGTTGCTGCTGCTGGCTCATTTGGCTTCGGTGCCGCCGCGGGTTCATTTGGCTTCGGTGCCGCTGCTGGTTCAGCCGGTTTTGGAGCTGCTGCTGGTTCGGCCGGTTTCGGAGCTGCTGCTGGCTCATTGGGTTTCGGCGCGGCTGCTGGCTCGTTTGGTTTCGGGCTTGCAGCTGGTTCGATTGGCTTTGGAGCGGCCGCCGGTTCATTCGGCCTTTGCTGTCCTTGCTGCTGAGAACCTTGCGCTTGGGTTCCCTGCTGCTGAGAGCCTTGCTGCTGAGAACCTTGCTGCTGAGAGCCTTGCTGTTGAGAGCCTTGCTGTTGTTGGCCTTGTTGCTGCTGACCTTGCTGTTGCTGACCTTGCTGTTGCTGACCTTGCTGTTGCTGACCTTGCTGTTGCTGACCTTGCTGCTGCTGGCCTTGCTGCTGCTGGCCTTGCTGTTGCTGACCTTGCTGTTGTCCTTGTGGTATTCCCTGGCCTTGCTGACCTTGTGCAATTCCCTGACCTTGACCTTGTGCAGCGCCTCCAAAGTTAGGAGGAGGTAAATCTGCTAGATTTCCGCCGGTAGAGCTAAGCAACCCTCCTATACCACCACTTTGAGTGATCTGTCCGTTTGCACCTCCCTGAGAAGCTGCACCAAGAAGAGAACCAAGATTTCCTTGGATGCCAGCGCCGCCCTGTTGTGCCTGACCTCCGTTTGGAATCTGTCCTTGTGCTTGTTGTCCTTGCTGTCCTTGGCTAGACTGAGTCAATCCTGACAGACCGTTGTCCTGCTGTCCGTTGTTCTGACCAGGACTCGATAGCGTTAACCCATTGCTGGAGCTCGATACATCTCCAGCCGATATCCCTCCAACGCCACCATTGGCAGCTGGGAAGCTTGAGCTTGCGGAACCGCTGCTTGAGATCCCGCCACCTGTGAGAAGGTTGCCGATTCCCTGAGCTTGTGGAATTTGGCCGTTGGCTTGTCCGCTTGTTTGAGGACTTGAAGAAAGGAGCGTTGAAAGATCTGACTCAAGATTAGCAGGTTGATCGAAGCATGGGTCGTATTATCATACCCTGTCTCTTTGTCAACCTCGTTTCTCCCAGTCTCTTCCCTGAGGTGTCCACAATCGGTGCCGCATTAGAAAGAACTGCAAAGCCAGCCAGGGCTACAGCACACCAGTACTTCATCATTACGCAGAAAAAGATTAGGAGAGGAAATGAATGAGCTGATTATCAAAAAGAGGAAGATTGAATGAAAGCACTACCTACTTTGCCAGAAGTGAGATATGGTCGGGGAGAATGTGATCATGGGATTTTGGCGAATATAAACATACTCGCGACACCGAAAGCAACGTAAAGCGTCATGACTACCAAGAACTGAGGCTGAAGCGTATACTTGGAAATGTTTATATAACCACCATAAACTATTGCGAGTGGTTGCAGTCTGATGCTGAAACTGTTTGAGAAGCAGGAATGGTGACTTCCGCACAACGCATATAGAACACCTTGGCAAAGACTACTTGAAAACTAGAAATAAAAAGCAGTTCTAAAGAGATATCCAATACAGCGAGAAGAATCCAATAAAAGAAATGGCAAAAGTTCCGTGAAAGCGCATTTCGGACAACAAGAAGCCGGATGTCATAGTCCAGTATTCTCGACCTGGGTGAGAAAGTTCGTGAGTTAGTTTTGGCACACATTCGAGACGTTTGCACAGACTCGGCCAAAGAAACACCGGTTTCCCATAGCTTTTCGCACCCAATGCGAAGGCAGCCGTTGCTGTTGCAAGTCTCTAGTTAGTACGTAGTCTAGACCATGAGCTAAGGATATGACAACATGCGCTAATCATTGATTGCTGGTGCCAATGCGCATGCTTCGAGAACGATGAAATAAGATAAGATGGATGAGAGGTGTGGTGATGGTTGAAGTAAACATGAAAGCGCCTCGCGTGGGAAGTGATCGCCGAATATGGTAGGGTGCTTTATACTGGTTACGTTTCTCCGCAGAGAAAAACCGTTATTGAGTTGGGTTATACGCATCAAAGCCGTTCTTTTATGAGATTCGTTCAAAGATACCTAGTGACCCATCGCCCATCCATAAAACCTGCCTAACAATAATTCCTCGTATCCCAGTCATAATTCGTCCTCTTAACACAAACCCCTTCCTATCCTCACAAGCCCCATAAGCATCCTCCTTACTCTTCGTAACCTCCTGCTTCCATTGAAAATGTTGATCGCCATATGAATAATCTGCGATAGTCACAGTCTTGCTGGAAATTAGATGATAACCGGGCTTGCAGTTCATGATCCATACTCCATTTTTGTCTTGATAGATATTTCCACCATGACAGGGTTTGGAGCCGTTGTCGTTGAAGGTCCAGCAGATTTGCCAGCCCATGATGGGGTCGTCGATGATTGTTCCTCTGCTGTGGACACAGGCCAGGGTTTGGGAGGCTGAGATAATAGTTGAGCGCTTCATGTTAGAGCCGGGATGGGAATAATGTCAATATGCTTTGGGAAGACTGGTTAGTGTTGAAGGCTGTCGTGATTTTTGGCAGATTCGGTCTTGCACGCTACCTCTTATATTCAGCCATGTAGTTCACAGTTGCTGTTACAATAGGAGAAACTCCTGAGGAGCCACTTGGAGTTCCTATACAGTACAGTGTCTCTGGTTTCCAAGGCCTCGCACTTCCGGTCCTTGTAGTCACGCAGACTGCTTAAATGTAGTATTGCTTCCCGGGTATTCAAATAAATGCCACTTATAGCTCATAGATTGAATAGAAGCGAGTTGCCAGGAAATCTGAAAGTAGAATAAAATGGGTTCAGAGTGTCCAGCCTCTAATAATACCCCCCTCCAAGGCCCGGCAGACTTTCTCAGACGACTTTTCCATCAGTGGTGGTCAACATCAACATTGCAGATATGAGACACGGATGGTGGGACCAAAAACCCGAACGTTTTTCAATGTCTGGTGCTGGTGAAGGTATCATCCAACAATAAAAAAGCACCAAAGAATCGTCGGTGATATGCCCTCGATCTTGTCGGAAGAATGCATTTGTGAACATTGCTCAAGGAGCACACTCGTCCTCCTTGACGCTTCGCAAAATCTGCCATCAAAAGCCAGGGAACGCTTGTAATCGTCCTGCCAACATTTCATACCCAAATAGAGCAGCAGCCACACTCCATCTAGGCAGTACATGCCTAAAGTATTTACATATGACCCAGCGTGGCTGTCCTTCTGCTTGACCATCTCCGAGAACGCGTCCATCTTGAAGGAGATAGGACAACAATATATAAAAACCAGAGGATAGCGCTTAACGAGAGAGATTTACGGCCCCCATCGGTTCAATCATGTTCTTAGACGTTTCCGTGTGCCGCACTCTGGGTATCGCTACTAGGACTGGTTCGCTGTCTGCTTCACCCAGCCCCTGTGTATAATATTTATCGAAGGTTATATCCTGCTTTCCCTAGCAACAAGAAGATAGGTACGGGGGTCTCAGATTCGAGTAGACTGAGGAAGGTAGGAGGGAGGATGGAAGCGCAGGAATATGTCGGCGGGTCTCGAAATCCTATTTGCGGTGTAGGAAGATTTGAAACTTGAAGTTAACAGAGTAACTCAAACATGATCTCTTCCATCAGAGCAATATGGTCTGCAGGCTACTTGAGAATATCTGGGAGTATTACTGCTGGTGGTGGTAAGACAATTCGCGAATCCCGATTTGGAGTCTTGGACGCGCCGAGGAACGAACCCCAACTCTTTGAACGACTATCCTTTCGTCACTCCAACCACCTCAAGCATCACAGTTCTTTCCATACACACTCGTCTATTTCCGAAGCCATTACGATAGCCAGTTCTTCATCAATCTATTGGCAGTAGCATACGTACTATGAATGATGGCACCAGTTCGTTCCACGAACGAAACACAACCTCAACGCGCTTCACACGGACTTTCTTTGATCTCATAATGAAATGAAGGAGTCTGGCAACATCAATCGAAGAACTGAGTAGTTTTTATTGCTGTCGCTGTCGATTGGGACATATATCCACATTTACACATGCGTAACGTATCTCAAATCCACAAATCACTTTTCTTATTAATGGACCTCTAAGCTATTGAGCACACTGCAGACTTACCTCCTGGACACAGCTGGTTCGCCAAATCACTTCTGCCCTGAAAGTGCTAAACTCGATCTAGTCCGCTCGACTTGACATTGATATCAAATTTGAGATCGCCAGAAACTTCATATTATATGACGAGATTGAGAATGCGCTATTCAAATAATCTATGCCTCAGGATCCGCAAAGTCCTGTGCGCACTGTCCGCACACTCGAACATGACATCTTGTGCATTCGCCATGGAATCCTGGCGTACCCACGGAGCAGACTTGGCACCTTACACTGCCATCCACGTAGTCAAAGGTATGTTGACACGAGAGTTGAGCCTGTGTCTGCCCATTACTCGGGCCTGGTTGGGCCGGTGCTTGTGGCTGCGCTTGGTTCTGAGCATTGGAGTTTGCCAATGAGCCTGCGCGAGGGTTATTATTTGGCTGCGCTTGTTGCTGACTATTGGCATTCATGGGCATCCATGGCAATCCTGGTAGCCGTCCAACGAGGTCTAGAAGAGGTCCTGGCAATGGAGCATCGGGATTCATAAAGAATTCTGGAATCGGCTGAGCATTGGCGGCTAGGAATGGATTTGGCAACTGGTTGTTGTTCGGCATAGCATTCCCGTTTTGCAGCCCTATGTCGTGCGCATCCAGCCAACCTTCGTTGACAACGAAGGTTTGAAATCGCGCTAGCCCATCAGGATCGCCATCAAACCTAGCGAATGCGTTCGTCACAGAGATTAAAGCCCTCTGCTGATAGTTTTATAGCAAGCCGGAATTCGCGGTTCCACCTACGCTGTTCATCGATTCTCCCTTCGTGTGTGACTATTCTAGTCGCAAAGTTTCTCATTCGCTCTCCTTGCCGATTGAGGCCACGAACATTGTAACCGGCGCGAGTATAACCTTCGCAGTCGAATCCAGTATCACGGTGGAAGCCTTTCCCGTCATAGCCTTCCTCGTCGTACTCGGGATCTCCATACTGTTTGCACTCTTCGTGGTCCTTCGCGTCCTTCCAAGGCTCAAGACAGATGAAGCACCACTCGCCGTTGCAGGAACATGTAATATGATTACACGCCTGTTCCAGTATTCCCAGACGACCACAAAATGGGCATCCTTTGAATCGATTATCTGGCGTGTATTCCTTGTTCATCTGGAATTTCTCTGGCTGGCAATCATGTGCAAAAGTCGGTGGGTTGACCAGTGTCTTGCATACAAGGCAAGTGTTCTTGGAGCATGAGCTGCATTGCGCAACCGTTGTTTTTTTGTTCTTGCCGTGGTCTTTGTATGACTCTGGTGGGAGAAACGTATTGTCTTGGTGACAGTATCGGCGAAGTCGAGGATCGGTACGGTATTCTTGCGTCTTGTTTACGTATCGGGCGATTAGATCAGCCGGTAGGACAAGATCGTAGTCTTTGATCAGAAGAGTCTTATCACAGCACGCTGGAGGGTACAATGACTGATTCTCGATTGCTCTTTCAAAAAAGTCCGGCAAACAGTCACGACGGCAAGCCCAATGTATCTTACATGGGAGTTGCACGAGTTGGCCTATTGCTTTGTCTTCTGCACATATAATACACTCATATTTCTGATAGTCAGATTTCTTGAGCTTGGCGTCCCAGAACACTTTTTTCGCGGTAGTTCATGATCAAGTCTTGACGTTGTATGTTAGCTCAACTGTTTGGTCGATTTTGAGTCTTCGAGGTTTCTCGATATTGTAAATTATGGATGGAGTGGTGTGGTGGAAGGATGTGCCCATTGATCTGGTAAGCATGGAGTATTTATGTGGAAAGGGACAAGCTCAGTGTTGACGGTACCCAATTCGCCGACATCTCATTTGTGGTGTTGGCTACCGCATCCGGATGCTCAGTTAATGAAATGTTAGATGTTTAAACGTTTGTGTGACGGATTCAATATTGATGTTGAAAGGTAGAACTAGAGGATACCAGCCTCACAGTAAGTTCCCCAATTCAATTATGTCCTCAAGATACTAAAATAAATATAGAACTCTCAACTCGACAAGGATTTTGATGAATTCCTGACGATTCGGGTAACAAGACTGCTAAACAAGGATCTCTGCTGTTCCTGACGATTAATAATTCCCAAATTCACTCATAAGAGATCACCATGCTGCAAGAGACATGGAATCGATCTAGGTCAGCGGCGTATTTGATCTTTCATTGTCAGTGGAATCGAAGCGTCAATCAATATCATAGAAAAGTCCTCTGTTAGACTTAAAAGAGACAGGATACTCATTGGTCGAACTTGGTATCTTTTTCATAGAATATATCTTGGAGACACTGTATACTTCCTGAGCATACACAAGAACGGAAAGAGTGAAAAATTAGTAAGAGCAGTGTAGATTAGACCTTATCAACATTCTAATAGTAAGTCCAGGTCGTTCCAGTCCTTCTTCACCATGCGCCCATAGAGTCGCGCTACCACAAAGAACCAAATCGGTATATCTGAACAAAGACACGGATCGCTTGCTCGCTCGACCAATCAAATCCACATTATCGCCCTCAAGAATGTTGCACCAATTCTTTTGTTCATCCCGAAATTCTCAACTCACTGCTCCATTTCCGACCAACACTATCAAGATATTATCGTGCTTACCACCTTCACCATTTACTACTGGCCAGCTGTTGGGGCGATGGAGTTCTCGGCCCAAGCATCAGGCTGGCCGAGCTCTTACAGCTCGTAACGCTCCTCTAGTTCGTTACGCTCCTCACTAGCACCTGGCCAATTGAGCAGCGCGTTTGCCGAGAAGTTCTGGCAGCACTCTCCACAAGCTTCAACCAAACAGATAGTGCATACCATAGTGTAGTCGTCGCAGGTGATAGTGCAGGCCTTGCACGGATTTCCAGCAGCTGCAAGGTCCCAGTTGTGCTGGCAATTGATTTGGCCTGGGGTAGGTGCCTGTGGGTCGATTTGGATGTCGGCTTCTTGATCTGTAATTAATTCTTGGGCAGCAGGAAGGTTCAAGTCTGCTTCAGGACCATTTTCGGCGGCGATTGCAGCATTAAGGTCATCGTATGAGGGGTCGACTTGTAAAGCTGGAATGCCTGCTCCAATGGTGTCCAAGTCATCGTTCTGCTCTTCCTCGCCTTGAGCAACCAGATCTTTGCCAGCCTCTTGAAATACGCCTTGGGCTTGGTCAGCTTCGTGTGGATCCTGATCGTGCTGTGCACGGTACTCGAAATCAGAAATGATATAGTCGCCAGGGTTTGGGTTGAAGCCATCATTGATCATGGCATTTTCTGTATTCAGATCTTGTACCCAGCGTCTATCCATGTCTGGCATGTCGTGATTTGGGTCTTCCACTTCATCATTGTCGTTAGTGGGCTCTTCATTTTCATCGTTCAGGTTTTCATCATTTCCCCACTCTCCCGCATTAATGATGTTTTGTTCTGGGTCATCGAATCGGTCTTCTTCTCCCTCTTCGTCGCCATCTGCGTCTTCGTGGCCCTGATAGTTGGCCCACAGTAGAAGTTGGTGTCCTCTGAATCCACCTCCTCGGCCGCGACCAAAACCGCCCCGACCACGGCCATTTCCACGACCACGACCAGCACCGTGACCTCGATTGCCTTCTCGAAATCCTGGAAAGCGCAGAGCTAGTAATTCCTCCAAGTTGTCAGTCTCATGGACGATCCCCGCCTCTCGCTCTGAAATGAACAGAACCATAGCCATCTCCTCAAAATTTTCATCGTCGAGGTCCAGGAATCCGGCAGGACGAGGAGGTGGAGCATGAAGACGATCACGCTGAAGGCGGGCAAAGTCGGCGACTTTGTTTCCATCTCGGTCGAATCCAGCCACGTTGAAGCCATCTCGGTTGAAGCCTTCACGATCAATACCTGTATCTCGATGGAAGCCATTCTCATCATAGCCTTCGGAGTCATATGTTGGGTCCTGTCAGAGGTTAGTCAATTTACGTCAGGCTTAGAGCAGTTGACTTACATTGTATTGGCCGCACTCCTCATGCCCTTCGCCTCCGTACCACTTTCGGATGCAGATGAAGCACCACTCTTCTCCACATTCGCAAGTAACATGGTTGCAACCCTCATCAAGAAGGCCAGGACGCTCGCAGAATGGACAATACTTGAAGCGCGCCTCCGCCGAATAATCCTTGTTGAGTTTATTCAGCACCGACTCGCACTCATGCGATATAGCCTTGGCAACGATCTTCGTGCAAAAGACGCACGTAGTCTGGTTGCATTTCGGACAATCAGCGGTAGTCAGATTACTTGCTTCATCTCGATCGTAAGAGTCTGGGTTGAGGAACGTCTTGCAATCTTCTGCTCCGCAATATCGACGAAATCGCTTGTCCATCGAGTACTCGAACACTTTGGCTTCATAATGTGCTACCAAACCGGGTTTCGAGATGGCGAGCAGGTGTTCGAAGTCCTTGATTCGAAGTGGATCGCCACAGCATTGAGGTGGGTAGTGGGACTCTGAATTGACGGCATGCTCAAATGGGTCTGCAATGCAGTCGTGGCAAATCCAATGCTCTCCACATCCAAGTTGGAGCACTTTGGAGTGACAGACATCATCTGTGCAGATGAAGCACTCTTGTGTGCCGTGTTGAAGGTCGGCCATGTCGGCGACAATCTGTGCCTCGCGCTGGTCTGCCGAGCCGGCGGATGAATCCTCGGTATCAACGTCTTGGTCTTCGGCTTGATTATTTTCCAAACCAATGCTCAAGTCCTCATCTATCATTTCAACGAATCTCATAGATAAGAGATCCGCGTCCTCGGAACTCATCTCAGCTGCGTCAACGTCTGTGTCTCCGGTAATTTCGCCAGTGAGTTCATTTTCCAGGGGCTGAGGAACGCTCTCGTCCTGGACCGGTTGTGTTTCCGTGGGCTCCATATCTCCCAAGATTCGACCTCCGCTCTCCATGGCTACGAGGTCTCCCAAATCTACGACAAGATGTTAACTTTCTCAACGGGACAAGAATGTACTTGGAAATGGTTTGCGATATTTTGGAAGAAGTGGCAGGACGAGAGAACTTACAAGTGGGAGTATCCAAGACTCTTAGAAACGGGTATCCTACTGCCTTGGGCGACGTATAAAACTTTGTCGAAGCGAGGAACCAAGGATGCGATAAAGGCTGTGCGGAGATTGTGAAAGCGACTCGCGATGTCGTTTCCAAAGAAGTGCGAAAGAATTTTGAAAAGTAAGAAGAATTAAAGAAAGCGCATGAAACGAAAGGATTAAATGGACAAAGATGGGGTGTTGTGTTGGTGAGTCCCCAGTCTTACTCACGTGCTTGTGCGAGGCTGTGAATTTTGGTTGGCCGAGACGTGGTAGCCTGGCCGCTAGCGGTGATTGGAGTCATTCGAATTTCTTTCTGCCCGTTCTCAACACGACGAAAACTGCCGTCTGATCCTGTTAACATCATATATTCCTGTAGTGATAACTGTTGAGCTATCGAATTGGCCGTTATGCCGCTGTCTCACCAAGAAGATCGAATTAGCCAAGTTTCCCACAGACTAAAGCGACGATATGGTTTACGAGGGTGAGCAAGATATGCAAATTGCGATCGATCCACAAATCAGAGAACTTGGTCTCAGCTAAGTGGAAAAGCCAAAAGTCTCGAAAAGCGCTGGCGGAATTCTTGTTCACGATAATTCATCTTACCTGTATCCTTACCAGCAGACATCCGAAACATGATCTATGCTTGTGCTGCCCAGCATAAATGTGCAGTGAAGCTGCTCTGTCTTGTCAAAAATGACATTCTCGAGATTGAACCGCAGCATATGAGGCTGGATTGCTTTGGCCTCCTTCATACAAATCAGCAAATCCGTGCGGAATCCCCAGGCATCTATTACACAATGACGCGCACTCGATTTCAACTCCACGACTTCCAATCATACACGCTCACGTTCAAACTAACAACGAAGACCTCGTTCCTATGGGATGGAGAGTTGCAGATTGAATTACCAACGGCGCACGACCATGTCTGGGGACAGGAGGCCATGCCTCTTCTCTACTTCCAGGAGAAACACCCCGATTACGAAATTAGCCTGACTCGTACAAAGTGAAGCCTATGTTTGGTATAATAGGACGATATCCTTCTTTGGACAAGGAATCAACCTGAGACCTCTATCTAGACATCTGGAAATGCATCTTCTCGAATGCCAATCAAGTATTTCGAAAACATGTGCGAGGGAAACACATCTCTCTTCCTTGATGAATGGCCCCTCCAAATTTCAATGGGTATTTCGCAAACAATGGTCCCATCATTCGGATAACTTTGAAGAATTCGTTCAATGATCACAAAGATCATTCAGCTGAGAGATGGGGTCTGATGTTGGATGAATGGCATATGGATGTATGATGGATTGAGAGCTATTGAGGGTCTCACAACACCAGTATGGTCAGAGATTGGAAACGCCGTAAAAGGAATAGATTTGGCGGACCGGCGATAATAGGTCTAAATTTCTTACATTTTTTTGTCAACAAATACCAGAGAAGATTTATCAGCGTTTGAACTAAATAATAGGTTCTCCACTCCAAAATACTATAATACCAAATTGAAAAGCGAAAACTCAAATTCTGATCATGATTTCGCAACTCTTTGCGACAATAACCCAAATCCAAGCTTATAGGTACAAGTATAATCTATAATATCACTTTTGATTTTAGTGAAACAGCTTTGAAATTACGAGATGAAAAACTAAATAACTCAAGAGCATCATGATAACAAGATGAACTCGAAGAGTCCATGTCAAGTCGAGAAGATGAGTGGTTGTCCCAACTCTTCTAACTCTTGTTATGATTATTGCCAAAGCCTCGCAGCGCGCATTATTGCGGTTTATTGTCGTGTTGTCGAGGAGGGACTCTCAGGACTTCAATGACCTTCCTCTCCTCCACTGCAATAAGACGATTCCTGCTTTTGAAATCGCTGTGAGCCTCAAACGAGGTCACAAAGAAGTAGTGCCTCCTCTGGGTTTCTCTGGGGGATAAGAAGTCTCAGCTTGGAGTTAAGAATGATTGGTCTGGTTTTCAAGTAAGTTGGACAAGTTTCTTGTCCATGCTCATGGCTGAGCCACGTAAGAGGCGGCCCAGCGACCGTAAAAGTACGATGCAGGATTGAATAGACCAACAGTATTTGTGCATGCTCTTGGTCGCTCCTCGGGCACTTCGTGTCAGGAAGAAGATGGCACCCAGATTCAGACCTGAAGCTGAGTCGGAAGGTTTGAACCCATGCCTCTTCATGCAGTGCAATGATTTGGACCGCATGAGATAAAGTTTTGTGGGCGCTGACTGGAAGCAATGGAATCCTTTCGATTGAATTGAGGATGATTTGGTCTGGCTTCATGGTGTGATGATTTATATCAGGCTTCCACGAATGATTTGTTCTGCATGTAGCTGTCAATGAGCCTCCAGCAAGGTGTTGAAGTGACTGGTTTTCGCATCCCCTCAGTTGGCCGAAAGAATATGTCCACAGCGGAGTTTTCCATGTTCACTTTTAAATGTGAACGCCGTGTGGTCTTTGCGGCGTCATAAGGAAGAGGAGGGATTGAGGTGATATTCGTTGATAACATCGTTCGAGAAGAGAGTTTGGTTCGTTTTACGTATGCATTTGTCGACTTTTGGTAAGGTAAAGAGAGGGATAGGTACGACTCTTGGTCTTGGAATCTACTTCTCAGTCAGTCGAGGTAGCATTACGCATCGTGAGACCTTGGTTGGAGTTGCCAACTCGCAACAACTTACTGAAGGTTTGGAGACGCGATTGAACATCTTGAAGTCAATGATAACCCAAAGCTAATATCTCAATGTCTTGGAAAGGTTTGCGAATCAAAGTTTAGTGTTTGCAGAAACAATGGATGCAGAAATCAAACCCAGCCTTGTCCGTCATGACAGCGGTAGCACCATCGGACAGGATCAGACGTGTGAAAACAAGTTTGCCTTGAATATGATCGCAGGCATTTGCATTACCGGAAGATTGATGCCGTTTCCAAAGTCAGAATCCAAACGACAAATTAGAATCCATGCGGTCCTGCCACTCTGTTCGAAAAGTTTACATGCAGAATTGATTGTCGGTACGTATGTAACTCCTAGCTAGATAACCCTGTACCATGTGTGTTGTGCTCGCTTGCGTGAGTTGTTGATCAGCACTGCAAACTTTTGTCGATCAAATCTTTGCGAGTTTTCCCGCCGTGTCCACTGCGGGACGAAAAAGTTGCTATCCAAGACGGAATCTAGGCTGGCTAGCTGTTTGAGATGAAGTTTCAAAGTGTGGAGAGCGCATCTCGAATATTAATTGGTAATAGATCGCAGAAAACTGTTGTGGGGTCCAGGAAAGGCTGAAAAGAGCAGGAGCAGGATGACGTCGTAGGCATATCGGATTCTGCGTGTGGTTACAGAAACGACGACAAGGCAAATTATCGAATGTTGGAGCAGTGACGCAGCGCCATGAGCACAGACTGTTAAGAGGCATCATTGCATGTCGGACAAGTGGAGGCTGGCTGTAATATTGCTTGCTGCAGGCGGCATTAGCACAAGAGTTGTCAAAACTGCACCTAAGAGGCTTCTGTTCCGACCCACATGCATACCCGAACGCCTTGTGGTATCCCAACACCCAGAGGAAGATCTATTTACTCTTGAGTATCTATCGCTGAGAGGAATATGCGCCCCAAGCCAACGTCCAACCAGAGACACGCATAGATGTAGTGACCCAGGGTTTGGTAGGCCCTGGAACTTTTTGCTAAGGCAATCTCGGTGACCCCTAACCCTCAGACGTCATCCTCAACTAAGACAGGTAATTCTACGCAGAGTGAAGAAGAATGGATTCTGCTCCATGCGCTGGATGAAACGCGGTTTGATATGTGGCAACTTCTGTCGTCATAGTACTCGATAAACCGTTTTGAGGTTAGTAATGTCATAATAAGTCTCTTAAATCTCTGTGATTGTTGCGTAAGAAACGGATGAAAGGGTTTCAGCAAGGTTACCTCCTTTGGCATATCAGATAGACGTCAAGAGGCGAAAACTGACGCAGTTTTGGATCAATGATGCCCTTTCGGGAAGGGTGAATTCTCGATTTGGAAGTCAGCGGTACTTTGGGCGAGTATTCCCAGCTGATCTTTCCTAGCGCGCTTTGACAATACCTTTCCGTCTATAGGCTTTCGAATAAAGTAGGAAATGTACTCATAGCGAAATCATTGAAGTAGTAATTAATGTCAGGAGAACATCAAGGAGGGCCGTCTCCAAAGACGTGTGTGCTTACTCGTGTGCCCGTAGGATGACGAGCCAAGTGTATGAAAGGGAGGTCCAAAACAAGGCTGAATCTTGCTGATGATGGCGATGATGATAGCCAAGGAACACGGGATGAAGGAGAAGATTGAGGATTTTCTTCGGGTCAAGATCAGCTTCGCGCACCGTTTTACGCCACTTATCAGATCTCGACGAATATTGAGAATGAATAGATGGTGCGCATCTAGAGAAGGTAGAAAACATGTATCTTCAATGGTTATACAATCGAGATCATGATTCAGTATGGACCAGTGGCTCGTGGCTATCACGTCTGGACTTGACCAGCGATGAGAGACGGTGAGAATATGGTCGGGGCGTTTTGTTGATCACTCGTTGCAAAAAGGGTCCAACATCCCGCCCTCATGACATCGCCCACACGCAAATAATGCCATCTGCACGAGAAAACCGACGCCAGTTCACCATCATCGCGTGGCGGGTATAATGCTGAAAGCCATGTAATTCAACCGTCCAAATGCGCTGTCACCCGCCTAAAATTTGAAGATCCGTGAGGGACGGAGCCGCACCCACCACTATCACGGCACTCATCCGGCTTTATTGCTCACAGGGCTCCACAAGGAAAGGGAAACCCTGCGTCACTGAGAAAGTCCATCTTCCTGACATTGTTCACTGGTGTTTGAGAAACGTTCTCTTCTTGTCCACTACCGAACGCGGTCGTAAACCGCATAAATTGATGTGAAGAACCCACCCCGAGCCGCCTGGAGCTGTCCAGATTCAGGTTATTCCCTTTCGGACACCTGTCAACGTCAATACATGCATAGTAACGAGCGGCTAGATTGATCAATTTATGGTGGTGAAGAATTGCCAAGCTCTGGAATGCCATTTTGGACCCTGAGGAGCTCAAAACACATGCAGGGTCACAATAGGGTCGACATGAATGCGAGGCGAACATAGCATCCCCACCGACGAACTGCCCCCGGACCAGTGACATTTCTTCGATTTCTTATCCTTGTTTTGGCTGGAAATCACCCCGGCTCGAATCATACGGGAAAATGATTGCATTAGCTTCTCATGTTGTGGATCTATTCCTGATGAGGACTACTTCCAGGGTAAAGTGAAGTGCATTTTGGGTAGGGTGCAGTATCGCTGATATGACCCGTTTTACTTCTGCAAAGACAGCAGCAATTCTGTTTAAAAGCCGGCAATTCCCTTCTCTCTGTCGCCCCATACTCATTCATCAAACTAAGCCCACCAAGTCTGCCAATCTTCCCCAAAGCCACAAAAGACCAAAGATCATCACCCCTACCTTTGTGATCTACTACAAGCTTATCAATCTCCGCCTCCGCCTATATAAACATATATCATGGGCTCTGTCTCTCCTCCACAATCCAGTCCTTACGTTCACGAATATTCCGATCCAACAATGCCAAGCTCCCAAGACTACAGCCAGTACGAACTGGACCACGCAGACAATGCCATGTCCGAGTACGCCAAGTGAGTATGCCATTACTCTCGCGTTCTATCCGGTCTAACACTTAATAGGCTGATGCACAAGCACACCAAACAGCAGCTCGAAACCGCATCCAGTTCAGCTCGACGCCGCTCACAAGGCACCGCTGCTTCGTTGACACACGAGGCATCAAACACCAGCCGAAGTTCCGTCAGCTCGACGGACTCATAGTGGAGCAGACTTTTGCGAACCTTTCACGATATGAATTCGACGTTTTAGCGACTTTTTGGGTTTCAGGTGTGAGAATCATTTTTTCTTTTCAAACGTACGCCTTGGAAGGCTTCGATCGGTTTTCTCTCCGGCGTTGTTCTTAGGGCGTAGATGAGGTCATCCTTCGCATCTGGGATGCTGAAGGCTGACGAGCACATATTGCATGTGTAGTCAACATTATTTTCAAATACATGCCTCAATGGCCTTTTCCCATCTTTGATTGTCTCCTTGGCCAAATATGTTTGCTATGTTGACATAGTCTGATTCTTACGCCCCTTTATGGTGTTTAAATTTGCTTGGGCCCATCAATCTTTATTGTTCCCGTTTACAGATTAATCTTTCTAACTGTTGCAGACTCCGTTCAGTAAGAGTGTACTTTGCAATGGAAAGATATGTCTGATCTAGTATTTTAATTGACAACGCAGATCGTCGCAATATTCGTGCCCGAATTGCTTTCACACTTTCTCTGCTCACATGTCCATCGACGATCGCAACGCACCTAGTTCCACTGTGACAATTTCGCCTACGGCTGCAATTGATAGTCAGGAATCAACCCCGTCTCGGATACTTTACGTCGAGCATGTCGCCTCGACTCACCGCGCAAGATCTTGTTATTGCATTGTCGAATCTGCGAAGCTCCTGATCTCCGCGAATAGTCCTAAGGGCTAGTGCACTATATATCCGGATTCTACTCCAGCCACGACATATCAACCAACCTCATGCCCTTCCACTCAAGCCATTCTGCTCCATCTCCGGTATTTGCCCATACTTTTCTTATGGTCATTCGATTGCGGTGAAGATCTGTTCAGAGCGTTCACGCGCTCCGAGACCCACCTTTGTATGATCTGGATGTTACAATATGTTCAGATCTTCCGAAACAGGCTGGAAAGAGAACAAGGCAAATGCGATCTGCATTGTCATGTCTTCGGGAAACATCGCAATCCTAGAATAGGAAGAGATGCCAAACACGGGAGCAAAAGGCAATGCAGGCTCGTGGAGATGCAAAGAACTTGAAGGGACAAAGCTTGCTGCTGTTTTGCACATCTCAGGATTTCAACTTCGTACAAAATCTTTTCCTGCCAAGGTTTCCTCACTTGTTGTTCCTGATTGTTGTCAACAGTCGTCATCCGCGATTTCCAAAAGCGGCAAGGTTCCTTTTCTGGAAGCCATCACGTGGATTTTATTTCCAACTTCCGAAGGTCCCCGCCTTCACGAGTACGCTGGCTCTGGCGAACTTTACTTTCACAAAGTATTTATCTTCTCTGAGTCCCGGGCGTCTCTTTCTTGGAAGCAGGTGCACTCAAGCAAAATGACGATATGATCATTTGAAAATACTGATGTGGTACGACATTCTTTTACGACTCAGAATCTATC
The DNA here is from genome assembly GCA_023078705.1 of Venturiaceae sp. KMAF11. Classification (NCBI taxonomy): domain Eukaryota; kingdom Fungi; phylum Ascomycota; class Dothideomycetes; order Venturiales; family Venturiaceae; species Venturiaceae sp. KMAF11. Next base: position 1,372,110 of record JALGOQ010000005.1, read on the forward strand.
ACTCCTTTCATCACGATCTCACAGCTGTAACAGGAACCATGTGTCACTAATTGATCATAGGACGAGCAATCTGCCAAATGGCACTCTCAAGAACAATTCACCCATAGTTCTAGTCACACCAGCCCGTGAACCATTTATAGAAACGCAGTATGTTCTCATCACCAAGATAGACACCACAGGATTTCCTACACTCCATCCGCTTCGCGACACTTGCTAGAGCCAAGCCACGCAATTGCCGCAAGGATTTTTTTCTTCGAGATACTTATTTGCGACATCGAATATGGGCATATCTCAATCTCGCCATAACGAGGATTACAGCACTATTATCTACGGTTACTACGGTCCCCACGGCCCCAGAAATTACTCGTATTCACGACACCAACGGTATCAACCACGTCACTACGACCAGAACGAATCCAACGAAGACTTACTACCCAGCCGCCGCCAAATCCCCTATCTCTACGCCGGCGAAAATGGGTCTTTGCCAATCCACCAACCGAGATGGCTACTCCAGCGATCGTGAGCCTTCCCGCCCAGCAAGGGCTCGCAGATCTCCGCCACAAGCCCAAGATCGGAGGCAGCGAAGGTATGAACCAGATCAGAGAGGCTATGCACCGAATTATGATGGCGGGCCACCTTGTCCATTCCCACCTTGCCAAGGTTATGGGCGGTGTAAACATGGAAACCAGAAACTGCATGTACAGGGTGGTGGATACTATGTTGAAGAACATCCGCAGCCGAGGAGGAGGAAGAGTGTGGGATTTAATCCGTTGGTACAGGTGAGGAGTTATTAGGCTGACTCGGAGGATTGAAAAGTTGGAATGTAGAAAGCAAGTGATGAGGTGAGGAAATGTATCATTACGGTGCAAGACTGAAACTGGTACTGACTTTAGAATTGTTGCTGACTTCCACGTGTGGTGTATTGTCGTATCTGCGCTGTTGTGACTCTTCGCACTCCAACTACATACCCCAATTTATTTTCCTTTAACAGTATCATCAGTGTCAACAACGCACACAGCACCCAAAGCACCTCCTTCGCCAGGACTAATATCACTACGGAAGCGCTCGCCCCCAAAATTCTTCTATTACTACTAGATCAAACATCGACATGGGGTTATGCAATTCTACACATAGGTCTAGCTACTCCAGTTCACCCAACCGTCCAGCACGCGCTCAAAGACCACCTCCCCGTGCTCCGCGACCTTGTGGAGGACCTGGTATTCTGCGGCCTTATGATCAAGATGGGTATCATATGAATCGGTACCCAGAACACAGGGGAAGGAAGAGTGTGAGACTTAATCCGCTAGTACAGGTGAGGAGGTACTAGGAGGGATTTACTATGAAGGATAGGAAGAAGTGAGGAGGGAGAGGATTGAGATCGTGTTGTATGATAATGTTTTCGCTTCCCGAAAAGGCCTTGTCGAGAGTTGATACAATTGAAAGCCTGGACTTGTTGTGCTGAATTCTCGCGATACTCTGATATAAGTTGTTTGAGCCTTGAAGAGGGTTAGAGGTAAGATACTCGGCAATGCTTCTGGACTAATGTGGGTCTCTTGTATGTCTCTCAAATTATCTGTACCGCAATTTCAATCCTGAGGAAGCCTTGCGAGCCGATTAGCACAATGGAAACAGGGAACTTGACAGAACTGCACTACAGTTTTAGTCTACGAGAGGGGAAGCGCTGAACTCATACGCCTCGACAAAGGTACAGCAATTCATAGCGGCTATGAATTGCAACCTCATCCAAATTGTGAAATTCGATGAATTGTACTAAAGTGTAAAATGAGAGAGTAGAGCTACGGTATATATTTGAACCTGTCTTATGGACTTTGGTCGAACTGAATAGGGATTTGCTCCTTGCTCTAGCAAGAAGGTAACGACATCCGTGCTCATTGTTTGGTGGTGAAGCGTATCCGGCCCAGGGATATTGGAAGTGTCAAACGACTTGACAGCAATTTCGAGAAGAGATGACAAGGTCCCTGTGCGAGCTGTCGTATCCAAGGAGTTTGTCGTCGATTCCATGGTGGCTTGGAGGTAAGGAAGAAGCTGGAGTCGCACAGCAAACTCGAGAAACGAGGAGGACAGTGTCAACACTTGAGACCAATGGCCGCGTTGAGTTTGGGCATTTGACCTGTGGCTCGTCGCGACTTGATCCACTTCGTCCAAAAGGCGTTTTTGTATTTTAAGGGGGTTGTCTGTACGGTTGATGTAGTCGATGATGTGCAGCAGTGTATTCCAAAATTCGGTTGCTGTAGGATGAAGCGCTGGGCCGCCTGGCCTTGCACCCCGACCCGAGTCTTGGATTTGGATCGTCTTAAAATAGGCTAACTTGGAAAGGTAGATACGCAACGACGGGTCAAAAGATTCGAGGGTAGCTTCGATGAGTTTGGTGCCGACATCCTGCCCGAGGATGAAGCTCCTCACCGACCTGTGTAGATAGCCAACTGTTCTGAAGGGAAGAGGCTGTCCCTGTGCAGTGCTTTGAGCTCCAAGCAGGCCTTTGCAGCAAGCACTAAGGCATCTTCTCATACGCTTAGCTCTTGGTAGAGACACTTCATCGCTCAAAGGCGCCGTAGCTAAGTTGGATGTGAATACATAGTCATCTTCGTCTGCGAAGGACAATTGAATTAATGTCATTGGAGGGACTGCCCGCACGATACGTAGTAGCCGCGAAGCTCTCCCGATATCAATCGAGTTCAGAATGCTCCAGAAAAGCCTTGCTAGCCCAGCAGGTAGTGAGTCCAACCGGCGCTGCAGATCAATCAGTCAATCTCCATTAGTCAAACCTTCGAGACGGGACTCTACGACCAGAGCAACCCAAAGAAAGACTCCAGAAGCTTTGACGATGACATCTTCGATAAGAGCCCCAGCGCGGTTGGTTTGATCCATCTGCAGTTCTTGAAAACATGAATTGGCACGCAGCTTTGAGTTCACGAAGTGTTCCATATCCGGACGTGTCAGATCTTCGATGCTCAGGTTTGGCCGAGCCCTGAACGCGTCCTCACAGTGATTCCATGGACGACTCGCCACACACATTTTGACTTGGGAATACAGGGCCTGTGGGAAGAGTTGCTTGAACACCTCACATAATCTCTGGTGCTGGTCCGCATGATTCCATTTGGCCATGAGGCAGCGCGGATGGCATCGGCCTGCCACTAGACATTCTTTTCCAATTGGAGCAGTAATTTTGTGCTGAGATCCGCGGATATTTGGAGCGACTTGAGAGAGTCAGACATACGCTCATCACGGTGGTCCTGAGACACGGCGCTGATCTGATTTTGTTCCCTTGCCAGAATTAGTCACGAATCATCCGTCAGCCTTGGTCGGAAAAGTACTAACCGTATCGATGCAAGCAAATAAAGCGATGTCAACTCACGGAAAGATTCCAATTCCTCCTCCAACGACTCAATCTCACTCCGCTTCCACACTTCAATAAGAACATCTCTGAAGATGTCCCACGACTTGGCCTTTGCATTATTGTTCCTGCTCCGAAGTGTATCCAGAACTGACAGAAAGCGATCCGTAACCCTATTGCATGCATTGCAAAGGTTCACAATGTCAACATCGCGTGGGATTAGTGATTTGTCCGTCTTCTGGGGTTAAATAGCGCATATGTTGTTGTTTAGATTTTGCAAATATGTCATAAGCTTTGTCAGTTGACGAATCCATTTTTCCTTCCGTCCTTCCTGTAGTGAAATTGGTATTCTCCAGAAACGAGTGCCCCAGCGAAGGTGACAAATTGAAGGACTGCGGCGGCTACGCCGACCGCAGAGATTGGGTTCATATCAAGGAGTGGGCAAATGACTAGAGAGCAGGGCAGACCACTGCCAGAGGATATTTTGGCCCACTCAAAATCCCGTCTGGATAATAGTAATGATCCCACAGAAAAACCACGGTTCTGAACTGTGTGCACTGCCTTTACCTGATGTGTCTCCCGCAGTGGCTTTCATGGGCGCAAGACAGATTTGTTAACATTCGTGGCGAAGGCTGCAAAGTGATATCGATATCACATAATAGATCCAAGACATGTCCGTCAGTTGCCCACACCGCTTCAGCATCATCTAGCAGGTCAAAATTTGAATGACTGTGACGTGCTGATCATATACCGAACGCATTTGAAGATTCGATCCCTAAACTACAAGCTTGATTTCGATGAGAGCTTAAAAATGATACTCATATTTGCGAACGCGTCAATACGCAGACATTCGGGTTTTTGTCGGCATAGCTGTGAGGTGGAGAGGTATTTTGAATACTGACCTCTAGGCAAAGCCATCGTGTGCATATACGTACGCCTGGGGCCGCCTTTCTCCATTCGCTTGGGCTCAATTATAAGCATCATCTCTGAAAGTACGGTAGATCGCGAAGGCTCTGCGTGACAATGTTGTTGATGGAGTCGCGTCCTCCTAAAGGCAAAGGCGCTGAAAGCTGCAGGGACCAAGCATCACTGAAAAATGTAGATGTCATCACCCCATCGGGACGTCTATCAAACTCCCCTCCACGATTAATAACCATTGAGGACATGCGACCACTTCTCTAGCCTCTGCCTTAGCATCAAGAAACTCTACAACTTTAATAAAGACCTCTTCAAAAGCACTGTAACTGGAGACACCTATTCGGGAATCTCCATCTCATCCGTACGGCCTGATCGAGCACCAACTACAACCACAACTATGTCAGGAACGCCCGTTCCTTCGTCCTTTGACGAAGATGAGTATGTCTGCCTCTACACTCCCTATCTTCAAGTCCTTCCAAGTCCCACCTCCGACTCCCTACCAACAATCACCCCACCATCTCGCATACCATACTAACACCCCGTCCCACAGAGAATTCTACTCCGAATCCCGCCTCCAAACCCTCACCCGCCGCATAAAACAAGAACCTCTCGTCCCCCTTGGCTGCATCCTAACCGTCATCGCCCTCGTCGGCGCGACCAGGGCCATGCGAAAAAATGACCACGCAACCGCAAACAAAATGTTCCGTCGCAGAATCTACGCCCAAGGCTTCACCATCGTCGCCCTCGTCGTGGGAAGTAGTTATTGGAAGGGTGATCGGGAGAAGCGGAAGGAGTTTGATAAGGTGGAGGGGGAGAGGAGGAGGGTGGAGAAGAGGGAGAGGTGGTTGAAGGAGTTGGAGGTTAGAGATGAGGAGGATAAGATGCTTATGGAGGAGGCGCGGAGGAGAGGGGTCAGAAGGGCGGAGCATGCGGAGAGGATGGCAGGGAAGGGTGAGGAGGATGATGCTGGGGGTATGTTACCGAAACCTGTTAGTGAGGCGACGAAGGATTTATCTTGGGGCAAGGGAAAGTAGTTCTGTATTTTATGGTGTTTGGGATTACTATGTATTATTGCGTTGGGAGAGGCCAAACTCCGCTTGTACATATCGTGGCCGAAAATGGAAGTCACATCATCGCTCTTGTTGGAAAGCACAGCCATGACAAAGGGCGCTGTTATTGTCGTGACTTTGCTTTCATGGTTTGATTGAAAAGTTCAGAGTAGGTATAGGTAAAATCGAACACAGACGACGGATTGCCAGAGATGCAGCGGCTATCATTTTTGACTGAAATATGAAATGGAAGCTTTGCGATTAGCGTCCTCGGAAGTTGAAACTGCCAGAATTTCTGTCCATCCTTTGTAGAATCATCTACGGCCGCGAAAAGTGGGAGTATTGAAAAATCTCACACCCTCGATCACCCCGTCTATCCTCACAACATTCACATCAACACTTGCAAACTGTAAATCCTTCGATATGTGATAATTAGTAGTATATTCATTGTGCCAAACATTCCCAACACCAGCACCACCCTAAGCTCCCAAGGAGACGTAATGAAACAGGTGACGAAAACAGCAGCAGCGACGAGCCGAGGCCTCCCACCTCTCTATGTCATCAATTCCGGCTCAGCGCGACTCGCGGCTGGTATACAAATACGCAAATGCAAGATCCAATTGATATCGTATTCTCTTCCCCTTGCATCCTCCCAATTCCGATAATCTAGCAGTTGCAACCTCCTGCGCCCTGTGTGCCGTGCGTCTCCGGTCTCAGATCTACGCCGGGTCGTTGTGCGGCGGAGCGCATGCTTCGTGGTCCGGCTTGGTCCAGGGGCAATTTCTTTGCTATCGCTGTGAAGAGTTCCTTGACGTTCTCGGCGGTTTTTGCGGAGGTTTCGAAGAATAGGAGACCAGCTTCTTGGGCGTATTGTTGGGCATCGGCAGTTGTGATGGCACGCTTGTCTGGGCTTTCGGTGACGAGATCGAGCTTGTTTCCGGCGAGGGCGATGATAATGTTCTCGTTGGCCTGTCTCTGTAATTCCTTTACCCAAGCCTTTGCTTTATCTAAGGATGACTGTTGCAGATGTTAGGGCATGTGATCAGCAGGTGCCAGATAGCCAACGTACTGCTTGTGTGATGTCGTAAACGACGACGGCGCAGTTTGCATTTCTATAGTACATGGGTGCCAGTGACTTGTATCGTTCCTGACCTGCGGTGTCCCATATCTCGAACTTGACAGTTGTGGATTCATCTAGGGCGATTGTTTGGGTGAGGAAGGCGGCGCCGATGGTTGATTCTCTGTAGTCATCGAATTGATCCTGCAGAGCTGTTAGAGGTGTAACTATGGAGTAGAATCCATTAGCAGTACTCACTTTGACAAAGCGCAATACTAAGGAACTCTGATTCAATAGTTAGTACCCATACAGGCTTCCGCGAGATAAAGACTACCAACCTTGCCAACAGCCGATTCACCTGTTCAAGATCATCAGTAACTGTGCTATATCACTCTCCATCAGAGTAAAAACATACCAAGTAATACCAACTTGAACTGAGCAAAGCGCGAGGAACCGCCTGGTCTGCCGCCTGGCTGGATGCGAGTTGCCATGATGGCGGTGGAGGTGGGCGAAGAGCGTGGAAGGGATGTGGGAGATGTTGGTGATGGAGTAGAACAAGTGGTGAGTTCTTGGAGGTTGGTGGATAGGTTCGATGGTCTACGTCGTGTGTTGTTGGGATACTCTCTCAATGTCTGGCTTCGATGAGGTCTCTTTCGGACAAGGGCATCACGAGTTAGGTCTCAGACTCTCCAGCCACAGGAATGACGCCGACAGACAGGAGCTTGGGGCTGTCATCCTTGCAATGCCATCGCGAGTGTCAAGACCGTGTTCACTTTGTAACAATCACTACTTGCTCACTACCATTGAACAAATCATCACCACATCTCTCGCACCTACTCCTACATTCGGCCATGGCCGCTGCGACTCTCCCTTTTCGGGACATCAATGTCCACTCGTCGCCCTCCCATTACGCCTTTTCTTCGCCATCCACTCCTAATGCTCCTACATTGGTGATAGACCGTCCTACCGGAGATATCAGGCTCAATGATGGAAAGCTGCTTGGAACGCGAAGGGTTTCCAGCATTGCTGGTATACTCGGAATCATCAGCTTGCGCCTGGGTACATAATATTTTGGGTCTCCATAAAAAAATCATGGCTGACGAGGTTAGACAAATACATCGTCGTCATCACCAAGGCACAACCCATGGGACGATTAAAGGGACATATGATTTACAAGGTCGCCGCAACTGAGTTTCTACCCCTGAGAGAGGGCTCGTTGCGCGACCCAGACGAGGAAACCTACTTGACACTTCTCAAGAAACTCATCAAGACCGGTCCCATGTACTTTTCCTACTCATTCGACATCACAAACACCTTCCAGCGCCAATCAGAAGCAGACGCGGCTACACCACTGTGGAAACGCGCCGATGACCGATTCTTTTGGAACAGATTCATCTCCTCGGATCTGATTGATTTTCGATCGGGCAAGAGCACATTCGGCCAGCATGGCGAACAAGCAGCTGTGGACCCATTCATCCTGCCAGTCATGTTCGGTATGCTCCGGATCACCAACACGTCAATCAAAGGCAACCCTCTTACATTTGTGCTCATTACAAGACGGTCGCGACTTCGCGCAGGAACGCGGTACTTTTCGAGGGGTATTGACGAGAATGGGAATGTCTCCAACTTCAACGAGACGGAACAAACCATCATTTTGAACGACGACGCGTCAAAAGGGCCTATCAGCTATGCAGGAGACGCGGGCATGAAGAATGGCAACATTGGTGGCCGGGAGGCTCAGGTTCTATCCTACGTGCAGACGCGAGGCAGCGTTCCGGTGTATTGGGCAGAGGTCAATACATTGCACTACACGCCAAAATTGCAGGTTCGTGGCGTTGAGACTGCTGTACTAGCTGCCAAACGTCATTTCGATGAACAGATTCGGTTGTACGGCGAAAACTATCTCGTCAATCTGGTCAACCAGAAAGGTCGAGAAAAGCGCGTGAAGGACGCATACGAGCAAATGGTTCATTTGTTGGTTTCGTCGCCAGCAGGAGAGCTTCAAGGTGACTCGAGAAGCCCAGAAGCCATAGGCTCAATCGAGTCGAAAGGAAGCAAGTCTGAGTTCGATCGCCTTCATTATGTCTATTTCGATTTCCATAACGAGACCAAGGGCCTTCAGTGGCACCGGGCACAGCTCCTCATGCAACAGCTCCAATCCCCAGTCAACAAGGGTGGTTATTTCCGAGGCGTTGACATGCCGGGTCACGAAGGAAGGTCCGAAATTCGCAGCAAACAGGATTGTGTCGTGCGCACAAACTGCATGGACTGTCTAGATCGTACAAATGTTGTCCAGAGCATGTTGGGTAGATATATACTCACCCATATGCTCATCGATCTTGGTTTGCTACGCGAAGGCGAGAATGCGTCCGATGATCAAGCCTTTGAACATCTCTTCCGCAACGTTTGGGCAGATAATGCAGATGTTGTTAGCAAAAGCTACTCTGGCACAGGAGCTCTAAAGACCGACTTTACCAGGACCGGGAACAGGACTAAACGTGGTGCACTTATGGATTTCTCAAATTCTGCCACACGATACCTGAAAAACAATTTCGCCGATGGACCGCGACAGGACGGCTTCGACTTGTTCTTGGGCGCCCATCTTCCAGCTCAGGGCACTTCTCCAACCTTTGTTGACAAACGCCCTCTCATTATCCAGAGCATTCCCTATATTCTTTTGGGAAGCTTGTTCCTTGTATTCGTTGGCTCGTTGGCGCGACGTGATCCTTCGGCCGTTATCTGGCCGTTCAGACTTCTCATGATCGTCGCATTGGTGTTTGGCGTCGCAAGTGGTTACTTCATTCTCACCCACGGAGCGTTATACGTATGTCGATCATCTCCGTTTGTACATTTCAACATACTAATATGGCAATAGGTGAGCTGGCCCAAGCTTAACCCACGACCCTGGGCAATTGAAGCCTATGAGGATGCTTTGGGCCGCGCGCGACAAGAACCAGTTATTGGGACGTTCGTAAAGACACACGAAAGAGGAAAGAGCGATGCTAGGTTAGGCTTCATGGAGGAGGGCAAGAAGAGGATTGAATGAGATTCATATGCTAATTCATTATTTGGCTTCTTAGAAAATATCCCCACACGCACATCGATTAGTTGCCGATTCGAAATGTTGCACTGGAACTTTTGTTTGTAGAATAGCGGTGGTAAACACTTTATAGGGAGAGCATTAATACCATTTTGGCGAGTACACCATTTTGTTGCCGAAAATTTTATGGCAGTGTTGTTTGTTATCGCGAACACAGCATATCCGAATTGGAGGTTTTTACGAAGGTAACAATGTCACTGTCCAAAGAGTCGTCGGCTCTTCCGCATTCGCTCATGGTGGATCTGCATGAACAAGCCCTATCTCGATTTGCCGGTTCCTGCCTAAGGACTGCTACCTGAAGTCAAGCTCGCCATTTTAACAAGATCACCTATCTCTTGAATAGACAGTCTCAAATCTTTACTACTACAGCAATAAGTTTACGATACAACCAATGGCGACGCATCGTTCAGATGTTGATAAATTCGCTTACTATATCGATGTGGAGGAACAGCCCTATGGACCATCAAGATGCGACGTTGACATGTTACAGTGGTGCTATCTACTACGAGCTTCAACATCATATAACAATGGACAGATGCACGGAATTCTGAAGATGTGTTGAATTGTTGGAAAGAGCGCAATTTGTTTGAGAGAAAATGTAAATATGAAGACAGCAGGATTTTTTCTTCTTGCGCCGCTGGCGGTGCATGCGATTCCTGTACTGGGTAAGCTTTGACCAATGAATATTTTGTGGAAGACTGTATCTAATATGACGAACAGAAACACGACAATTCGACGGAGGACTGCCAGCAGGTTTTACAGCACTGCTCCCAGAAGCCAAAGCCGCCAAAACCGAAACTGCAGCACCAACGGTCAAAAGACAAGGCGTCGAAAGGGTCAAGGTTTTCTATGGACCATTTGAGCTCTTTGGGGCTAATGTAATTCTCTCCTCCGGCTAGAGTTGAGTACTCACTAATTTCCATTGTTAAGATACCACGCCCCTATTCTCCCATGCGCATGGATCCCAAAGGCAACACCTGGAACAACATTGCAGGCGGTCTCCCCACAGATGTCACTGTCCTAAGTTCAAACACTACTCTGCAGTATGAGGATGGCACTATGGCAGATATCAGTTCCGGCGTCTACAACCACCACGTCATGTTCTTCGATGTGTCTCGCTCCTCGATCGTCCCTCTCGTCTGTGCTAAAGCCACCAAAGCCTCCGGCAAAAGCAAAGCAGATGACCCTGGCACTATGGCTCCGATGGGTGGCGCTATGTCTTCGATGAGTGTTCTCATGGGCACGTCCGCCGATACAGGTACAACGGGCGCTACGTCGTTCACAACCCCGGATGGCATGTTTAATTCTGGATACTACCTTGGGACGAAAAACAAGATCATCATGACCGGCGAAGTCGTAAATTACACTAATGACACGAAGAAAATCTATGCGGTATCAGATATCGAATACCTCCCCGGTAAACCGACTGGGCTTCTTGGTGTAGCTATTATGATTGCGAGTGTGTCACAATGCGATGTGGGAGGAGACATGGCTTTGGGAGCACCAGAGGGGAAGAGTAAATTTGCGTTTACGAGTAAGGAGATGGTTGTTACGGCGGATGGATGGATCCTCACCCGTCGCGGTCGTAAGTTCCCGTCCCCCAAACCCACACTGACTTACGTATCTTAACCAGACCTCCACGACGGCGGCACCTCCGTCACCTTCAAACTCAACAACAAAAGCATCTGCAACAGCAACGCCATCTACGGCACAAACGGGCAAACCATGACATCAGTTGATGGCACAAAGTGGCAAACTGTCAGTGAGATGAGTGAATGTTCTGATCCGGTTAAGGTAAAGAATGGGGATAAAGTCACGATTAATGCGCAGTATGATCTTGATTTGCATCCGGCGAGGAAGCATATTGGTGGGGGGATGGCGGAGGAGATGGGGTTGATGAGTTTTTTGTTTGCGAGTGATCCGGAGGGGAGGGGTGGGGTTGTGCCTTTTTGAATAATAAGAGTCGGGGGGGTTGTATATTAGAGTACTACATAGTGAGGTGTTGTTGAAATGAAGTCTTTTGTGTCAATGGGCACGACAATTTTAGGTCGGAAAAATGAAAATCGTGGTTGAAAATTGAATGGAGAACATATCAGGCCTGGCTAGGAAGCATACATTTCATTTTTAGCTTAGCTTTTGTAGTTGAAACATTTCGAGTCACTCCTGATATTTTTTACTTGTTCACATTCCGGTTCTCAAAATTTGTGGCAAGGCTGAGATGGATGAGTAGTAGGACGATTGGACTGTTGCAGAAGTTTTTTTTGACGGTCTCCTTATCAGCGAGTAGAGTGATGCAGAAGGAATTGAGATTGAGGTCCAGAGGATGGAAGTCTGCTCCTAATTCCGAGAAGAATGGACATCGAACTATGGTGATTACCATCGCAAATATACAACCACAGCGACTCACAAAGCTTCGAGCTCAAATATCGAAAACCGGCAGGCGCAGTATATACAGCCTCCATCATGGAGCTGGTATCAAATTGGCTGGTCCCCTTGAGAATCTTCTTTCCTCAATACTTCAAGCACATTCCAGATCTCCTTCAAATGTCAACAGGATGACCTACACCGCAACTTCAATCCAGGCCTTCCTCCTCCCACTCCTTCTCGTTGCTCTCTACTCGAAGCAGGCAACCGCTGCCTCAACGTTCACGCCAAACTGTACCTTACCCCCCAGCGCACACGAATTTCGTTTCTGGTCCTAACACGCGGGGAAACCTCTCTATCTTGTGGAATTGTCTCTCTATTATTATGCTATGCACATGGAATATCCCGCATCCGAATACACCAGCCCAAAGAGCTGTACTGCCGCGAGAGACTCCTTGGAGCATACGGAAGATTTTATGGTGTAATATCCTAAACTTGAGGGCACAGCTTAAATTGATGGTGCTTAAGGTTTTGATCCCCGGGTATATCATGGGCAAAGCGCTGAGTGACCTCAAATCTGCAGCTCATGCCTTTGGGCTGTTATTGCCTCAAATATGAAATCTACGCTTCAAAATCTTTCAGTAAAACCAATGTGTTTGAACATCTCTTGATGAATCCGGCAGTCTAATATCAAAAACAGGCGTCGAAATTGTCCATGGCTGCTTTGCCAACATGGGCGGCTACTACCTCGATTTTTTCGACTTTCCCGAGATTACTCCTGGAGCTGCTCAGGGGGACGTTACCACTCTTGCAACCAATCTTGTCATACCATCAAAACTGCCAGCCTTCCCGCCAAATCGACGGGACATAACTTTATACCCGAGATATCGAAGCACTCGATGATAGTAATCTCCTCGTTAAGCTGTTAGCTATAGCTCAAGTAACTTAGCTCATAGTTCAACTATTTGTTCGTCGAATATCGAGATATTCCTTCTTCCCAACTGGAAATCGTAGTCCTAGCCTTCTCGGTAATAAATTTCATCACATATTCAATCCGCTGGGATCGTCCACGGTACATTACACGGCGGTACAAGATTCTAGCGACGCGATATCCTACACAGACAGATGAGCGAAGTCAGCTCCCATCCCGGGCCTGCATATCATGTCGTGCGATTTCGAAGCAAGGACAGGGTCGATGGCGAGTACGATGTGGTCCCCGATTCCCAACGATGCGATGCATAGTAGCTATGACTTTGAAGGAATGCAGGTGCTCATACCACTAACAACTGTCTTGGGTGGAGCTCTCATGGGTGGAATAGTGTTGAATGGGCTCTATACATATGTATAAGGGTCTCGTATGAAATGTAGTATGTCTTGATTGATTGATCTATCTACTATTCGTGCGATGAGGTCGCAACCTCATCGCCCCTGAATACCCCTGCTGGTGGCGTTCCAACAAATAGCTTTTGGCGGAATTCATTGTCTCGCATGTTTAATTGGAAGATAGGGACAGGACAACGGCAGGGGGAGTTGAGCATTGCTAGGTCGAGGTTCTAGAATCATGAATAGCAGGGTCGACGGGAAAGGGGCGCTATCGGGCCAAGCTCGGCGCGCTTCGAATGACGAACTCCCCGGAAGTTCATCCCAAGCAACAACATCAACATCAATGATATCTTATAAGATTGACACTAGACTGTAGCCCCATGGATATTGAGCGATAATTAGTCTTCTTATCGACAGAAGTTCGGTCTTGTTCAAATGGATTTACTATGTTCAAGCCTCTTGCTTGTTGACCAACCAGAGAGTTTGTTTGCCGATCTGCAGCAATCCTGCGCAGCAATGGAGAGTGGCTGCTTCTCTCACAGCCTCACCAGACCTTTGACATCTTACTGACCTCTGGGCCCAAGCAATTTGACTTCTTGTCCGCTTGCTAAATCTTATACAATTTCACACAGTTCCATCCGCACACGAAAACCTACATTCGCACATCGAGGCTGCGTCAAACAGCGGGGGCTCAAGAGCTCTCGTCAACCCCCTCACCCACGTTTTAGTGGCCTCTTTCCTCACGATGCGGTTACTAAAGGTCTTGCCCAGTGGCGACTTCGAGTTGACCCCAAGATTGCTCGACAAAGCGATACCCAGATACGCCATTCTGTCGCACACATGGGGACCTGACAGTCAAGAGGTTATCTTCGAAGACATGCTGGATGGCTCAGCCCGAGACAAACTTGGATACCAAAAGATCAAGTTTTGTGGCGAACAAGCAGTCAAAGATGGCTTACATCATTTCTGGGTGGACAGCTGCTGCACTATACAGGTTCAACGACGACGACAATGCCCTACGAAATGGGTGACATATGCCGCTGCAAACTGCGGGAGGGTATTACCTGCTTAAGTACTAGACTTATTTAGACACAGTATATTTTCCTTACTCAGCTACCTTTTTGGTTGAGGATCTGATCATGCAATTGGGACTGAAACCAGTCCCGCGCTGTTGCCTTGAGTCCTCGGCACGGATAAACTTTAGCGCCGAGTCCTGCTGAGGTGGAGTGATCTAGGTACAACTAGGTCCCCGAGTAATAGATCTTATTAGTACTCTTTCTACGTCACGTCTACTCTACCTACTGGGTGCTTTACACTATTAAACATCATTCTATACCCTACGCCCTACAAAAAATATTTCCTTACACTCCCTTCCCACCTGAACCTTGCCAAAGGAGACTATAGAAACTTAGCCTCAGATGTCGAAAGCTACAGAGGAGGTCATACAAAAGGCCTTTGAAGCGCAGCTAGAAACACGTCAAGCTCCAAATGAAAATCGAGATAAATCCGCAGCGATTATCGACCACCTCCGGCAACGCTTAGAAACTCTGGTAGTGGAAGGGGATCCTGAAAACAACAAGGAAAGGTTGCGGCTTCAAGAAGATATCAATATTTCGAGGCAGTTCCAAGAGTTATGCAAAGCTACCGAACTTTCTCAGCAGAAGATCCACATCATTGGGGAGACGATTGTCGAGAATAACAGCGATCAGGTAGCATTGACTACCGTAGCGGATCAATTCCATTTCAAAAAAGCAGTGGCGACGGGACATTCAGTACAGACGGCTGGCTCAATGACGTCAGAAGATTTTCAGCATCTGAATAAGATGCGTTATACCAGTCGCTTTGGAACTTTAGTCGCAGACTCCAGCCCCACTGAAGCTGGCGCCAGCCCCTCACCTTCAGTTCCCCAGGCTTCAAGGAGCGTTGATATTTGTCCGCCTTCAACTCTCAGCGACGAGCACTCCCAGGGTCTGAGAACAGGCTATGCTAAGCCATCCCTAACGAGATAGGAAAACGATTCAGGAAGGATAATGTCGAACAGTGAAGAGGAGTGGAGGTTCTTTAGGCAAAGATATTGTTGAGGTGGCGTTCTGTTGCAAAGTTGATGAGCTCTGAGGACAGAACTCCTAGGAGAGACAAGCTCCGCAGATAACCAAGCTCCTAGGAGAGGAGAGCTCCGGGGAGGCTTCTCTTGGAAGAATAAAGCTCTGGAGAGAGATCTCCTAGGAGAATAGAGCCCCCAGGGGAGCTGAGCTCCTAGGCGGACGTAAATCATTATCCTAAAACGCGCTCAACTCTCTCCGCTCGTGAAAATCTTGTAATTCATATCTCTAAGAACAGAATGTCGTTTAAAGTTTACAGCCGTATTCTTTCGTAACAGGACTATATATATGAACTTTAGTATTCAAAAATACGCCTATGATCGCAGTTGAGTAAAATCTTCAGGCTCACGAGCGTAAGTAGCCGCATAAGGTGGCTCATACAGATAAGCGCGATAATCAGCTGAGGGATATAGAAAGAAGAAAAGCCCAAGAGTATAATCTAACGTAAGTGTAAAAATTACAGCTTAAGTGGTGGGAATTATACCAGGCTTACATAGCATTTATCGCCCCCAGTTTGTCTGTGGTGTACACCGAGTTTGCATCAAGAAGTCGAGCGATGCAGAGCTGTCCGAGTCACTCAACTCCATGTTTCGCTGGTATCGTCGAGCCGAAAAGTGCTACGTATACTTGTCTGACATCTCTGCAAACGAATGGGGAACTGGGGACGTATGGGAACAATCCTTTCGGAAGAGCAGATGGTTTACTCGAGGTTGGACGCTTCAGGAACTTCTTGCTCCCACGACGGTGGAATTCTTCACTAGAGAGGGGAATTGGCTGGGTGATAGAAGGTCTTTGGAGCGGTATATCCACGAAATAACCGGCATCCCGGTCCCGGCGCTCCGAGGAGCTTCTTTATCTGGGTTTGGCGTCGACGAGCGGCTTTCTTGGGCAGAGACGCGCCAGACAACACGGGAGGAAGACCATGCATACTCTATGCTAGGCATGTTTGATGTGTATATCCCTCTCATCTATGGTGAAGGAAGGGCAAACGCGCTCAAACGATTACAGAGAGAGATAGATTACTCTTTGCATGGTACATTTACTCCTATTTGATGTTTCGCGTCTTAGAAGGCTCACCGCAAGCATTAGGCACTGACAATCGAATGCCGAGAAAAGTTCGGTCCGCGCACCCGGAACTCAGACCCTATAAATACTCGCCTCTCAACAATCCTGACCACGTTCGTATTCTGCGACTTCGTCCTTCAAGCTACGACAATAGCGATGTCGATTGCGAGATCATTGAAGTCGCTTTTGAGGGGGCTGATTTCGACAATTCAAGCCCTCCAATTGGCTACGATGCAGTTTCGTGGTGCCGGGGCAACGAGGCGGAAGATCAGCTGCTACGCATCCACAATCGCGACGAGGTGACGGCTTTATATACCTCCAGAAATCTTGCTGATGCTCTACGTGCCTTGCGTAAGCACAACACTGTTCGCCAGTTGTGGATAGAGGACATCTGCATCGACCCACGTAACCTGGACGAGCGCAATCAGCACGTAGCGAAGAAGGGTAAAATATACGGCAAATCGATAAATCTTTGCGTATGGCTTGGCCAAGGTGACGAGAATACCACTCGCGCGATAAAATTCATTACATTAGACCTTTTGAAGATGTGGAATTTTGACTCCTTGGTGGAAAATCACAGCTTGGTCCCCAAGTGGCATTCGCTTCTTATGTTGATGAAAATGCCCTGGTTCTCGCGGCGGTTGTCAGTCCTGGAAATCGCTCTCTCGCCTAGGAGCGCCATTCTTTATTGTGGCAATGAAAGCATCCCCTGGCAGGACTTTGCCGATGCTATCTCTTCTCTTTTTGTAATTGAACCTAGAACACATCGACTAGTTGACACTCCAGGCTCACCAGATTTCGGATGTGTGAGGTCTATGGGCGCCACTAATCTTGTGAGCGCCACTACCAATGCCTTCCTGGATTCCGAGACAGGGGTGCGGCAACCACTTTTAACTCTGGAATACCTGGTGTTTCGTCTTTCAGTTTTTGACACTACAAATCCGCGGGACACAATCTACGCATTCCTTGCCATCTCGAAGGATACGACACCCATAGTCTTCCAAGGTGACGCTGGAACATCGAAGGCAGACAAAAATATACTCGATCTGGCTGAGCGTCGCTTTGTGTCGGAACCATACGACGTGAACTACGAGATGCCAGTGATTGATGTCTATCAGCGATTCGTCGAGTTCGCCATAAGCAGGTCCCATTTGCAGGATCCTACCAAGGCTCTTGACATCATTTGCCGGCCATGGGCACCAATCGTAAAGGCTAGTCACGATCAAAATGACTTGCTGGCGCATGGGAACAAACGCAAGGCCGATCCCGAGATACCCCTCCCATCATGGATTTCAAGCTTGAATGGTGCTGCATTTGAAATGGTAGAACACCCTACAGCAGGGCTCCGAATTGATCGACAGGGGGCAGACTCCTTGGTGGGAATGCCAACACCTGGACAGGCCAGTTATCGAGCAACAGGGACGCGAGGTCTTGAACTCAGGAGGTTGAGATTCAAGAAGTGGGAATCACTCAAGGCCAAGGACGCGCTGTACCCGGATTACAGTATGTTTGTTCAAGGTTTTATTCTTGACGAGATCAAGCGAGTAGAACAGGTTGCGTCCAACGGTAACATACCCTACCAATGGCTCGTAACTGGAGACTGGAACAACACCGAAGAGATTCCGCCGGACCGCTTTTGGCGAACACTCGTAGCTGATCGAGGCCCTGATGATCGAAAGACCCCAGCGTTCTACCCTCGCGCATGCAGAGAGTCAATGAAGTTCATGCCTAAAGTCAAATCCAATGCCAGAGGGACTCTCGACTGCAAAAGAATGATTACCGAAGGACGATCTGAACTTATAGCCGAGTTCCTTCGCCGTGTGCGATTGGTGATCTGGAACAGAGCATTGATCAAGACAAGAGAAGGCCGCCTTGGATTGGCGAGGGACGATGTTAGATCGGGATTCAAGTATGCATTCTCTACGGCTGTAGCGTCCCGGTGATTCTGCAGCCTTTTCAAAAAAGCAAAGAACAAATGGAAGGAGAGCGGCAAGTGGTCTATGAAGAGTGGTGCGAACGACGCAGAATCCTGGTTTTGCTTTTACAGAAGAAAGCGCGAGCCAAATTTGGAAATCGAGCCAAAACCAAATTGAAGACATCAAATGTCCTTGCATCGGATGACACCCTTGGTATCCCGACGGTGGACCTGATGATACGGATCTTCGTTTACCATCAATGGCTCTGGGTGTCCATTGACAGAATGATAATCAATGAATTGGCAACAAAAAGGAACATTATTAAGACCTTTGAGCTGAACGTCGCTGGTACCCAAGAGGGGGCGCAAGCGACATTGGAAGAATTGAAATAATCGAGAGAGGAGGCCAGTACGGCAGAGCAAGTGTCGAGCATAAAGAAGGTATTGAGAAGGCGGATCACTGAAAGAAAGCATATCCTCAGTAAGATTACCAGGTTCTTCAACCAGAAGGAAGGTAGTTCGGCCTCTTTGGTTGAGAGCTTATTACACATTGACTTTTGTCTTGCCGTGGCGAGCGGCATTATGTTCGATTTTACACAAAAACAGCTAAGCATTTTGGAAGCAGTGAATCTGCTAGATCGATATAACTCCAGGCTCGAGGAGGTTCGACAAGTGCTGCTTTCTCGATGGGGAGTCCAGACAACCCAGCGGAATGTCATACCAGAGGGATTGAGGAGGTCGAAACTGGAGACCGAAAATAAGAGCGAGGAAAGACTGAAAGAAATCTTGAAGAAGGTGAAATTGGCGCTGAAAGCAAGAGGGGAACTGGACACCGAGCAGCGAGAACATCGAGAACAGCTTAGGGCAAGAGATATGATCAATCCGACCTGGTATCGACTGGTCGGAGAATGCTACATTCACGACATGATGGATGGACAAGCTGTTGCCTATCAGAATGAAAAGAACATCCGCCCTCAGACTTTCGAACTCAGATAGTGTGTAAGGGGGTCATTACGGAGGCTTATAGTTTCAAATTGCTCAAGATTTCCCGCATTTCGCATTGCCTCGTGTAACGCAGTTTTACTCTTGGTCGCGTGAGAGCCCACATCTACAATGAGAAGACCGAGCGCGGATGGTTATAATGTTGGCAATTAGGAAGTGAGCATTAAGATTGAATACATATTTTCTCACTCCCTGGAATGGAAGGGGCACTTCTAAGCAAAATGTATCACGCTGCACACTTCCTCCATTCCTGTCAGCCTCGTGGGAAGGTGATGATCGAAGAGCTTGGGTCGCATAGAATTTAAAGAAAGTTTGAACTTTCCATTCTTCTTCAATTTTACAATCACACCGCAAAGACGAAGCTGAACTAAACGGAAATGAGGCGGAAGATATCCTGGATTGAGGAAAAGCGAAGGATTAGGAAGTGGTGTAATATGAGGTACTGTACATTCTAAGCTAGAACTGTAAACCAACAACTGGTCAATAAATATATAATCACGTACAAATGCTATCTTTTTAAACCAACCTACAAAACCGTCCTCCCTCACAAACTCTACAATATTGTCTTATTTATGAATACAGATAGTCAAAGTCACCTTTGAGCTGATCTTATTAATCCTACGCTATACAGCCCACCTACTCTCCTCGTTAACTTTCTAGCCTCGTGCCCCCTCTTCCAAGCTAAGATTGCAGTGCAGTGTCTTTTCTCCGATTTATTGACCCGCATATGCAGCTCTGCTATTCTTCTGAGCTAAAATTGCAGTGCGGAAACGCGAGAGCCTATCGTCGGAGCCGCACTAAACAATGAACCTTTTAATGCTATCAGACTTGGTGAAGATAGCTCTTACAAAAAAACCCGTTTAAAATACTATAGATACTACGTCTAGCTGATATTGTTCCCTCTCACCTTATTTACCATACAAATAAATAATTATTCTTCTACTACTTATCCTGTCTTTTACTCCTCCTACACTTCCAGAATCCCTGCATCCCGTCCTTTCCAGTTAGACAGTAGAGCCTTACTAATATTAAATGGAGCAATGCCTGCTCCAGAATTGAACAGATGATTTCATCTTGTAGTAGTGGTTACAACTTATACCACATTTCCTCCCCATTTCAATAACCTAGTATCATAGACCCTCCCCATCCCCATCCCTCACAACCAAAGTCGTAAACACCCCTTCCCTTTCCTGCACCCCCCTCTCCGCCTCAACAACCACATGTACAAATTCCAACGTCGTCGCTGGTTCATGCGTTTTGTGAAAGCCAAGACCTCGCGCCACCTCTATTGTCATCGTTGATATATTCATCTCAGTCAATACAGCACCAATCATTTGCGTCACATTTGCTTCTAGAAAAATATCTGCGTCAATAAAGTGAGTGACGCATGGTATTTCCGCCGCACCCGACTTTAGTAGTATTGTTGTCCTCGCGGTTGAGGTAATTGTGGCGGTCGTGGTTGGATTTGTTGTTACCACAATGCTTGTTTTTGTTGTTGTGCTAGCGGTAACGCTGGGCATGAGGGATGTGAGAAAAGACGAGACAAGAATTTGAGGACGCATATTGTACTATTTCGTCTGGGTAGTGATTCGACCTTGGATTTGCAGAGATGAAAGTGAAGACTTGTTGGGTGGCGGTTTACAACTCTAATTATCATTCAACATGTTCAACAGTTTGAAGGGAGATAGACATTGTTCGCATCCAATAGCGCGCTAGAAGTTTGTTGTGAACTTCATCAAAGCAATTGAAAGAAGTGCAATGGATTGTGGAACTCGGAAGTTAGCTCGTCTTTTCCAAAGCTGGCAGAGTTGGTGGAGATTTGATGGAGATACCATTTGTGCGTTTATCCGGGACTTAATACTTGTGCCTTTTTTGATCAGAGTAGTCTATGGAGATATAACCTGCGGCTACAAGCACTCCTACGACATCAACCAAAGAAAGAAAGGGAATAAAGGCAAAGTAAGGATCCTCTAGCAACTGCCACGGTTATTGCATACTCATATTTTTGACGCCCTCGCTGAGCAAGTATATCCCACATATTTTACACATTCCCCCAGAAACGCCTAAGATTCTACCTGCGCTGTCCAAGAACGCTTCAATGCCTACCATGATATAACATAACCACCTATTCCTCCTTTTCGCCATATGTTTTCGCTCTCTTATCTTTGTCCGGCCAATCTCCTTTCTTGGACCTCTGACAAAGCGCGGCTACCGCTCAAGAAGGCGACGAGCCCAACGACACCTGCCACTGGCAAGATCTGGAACAATGTCCAGGAAGTGTAGTAGAGGAAGAACACGCCCTCCATGGCAACGATGCTGCCGAAGAAGAGGGTGTGACTGATAGGCGCAGCACCAAGTGCTTTTGACAAATGGTTCAAGTTTGCGCCTAGCATTCCCCATCCGATGAAGAGGGCGGGAATACACGCGAGCAAGGCTGCGGCGAAGACAAGCGTAATGATCTTAGGAGGCGATTTGGGGTCGGCGCGGAAGATGTGGTGGATCTCAGGCTGCTTACCGTAGCGGAGCTGGGGCTCAGCAGAGGGTTGAGGAGCATTGGGATCCAGAGCGATGGAGAGATCGAAGGGAGTGCCCTTGTACGGAGTGGATGAGCCGAAGGAACCAATGACGATGGAGGCTTTGAGAGGAGTGGAGGTCTTTAGGAGGACGGAGGGAATGATTGTGTGTGTCTGGGTGTCGTATTAGCTTTGCTTTTCGGTTGATTATCTCGAAATACACGTACCAAGTCAACCTTCGCCTTGCCAGTGTCCTTGACAGTAAATGGGAAGGATTCCTCGAGTCCGGTTGTTGGATCGGTGATTGTGAGGAAAGCCTGATGCGGCTTCCTTCCCTTTCCTCCATTTGTGACGGTGAGAATAACTTTGAGGGATTCGCCTTGGCCCAATGTAACAGCATTCGCCAATGGCTGTGATACGGTGAAGCTGTCGCGATTGTTAGTATTTCAAAAATGTCGACTTCTCTGGCAAACGTACCTCTCTTTCTTGGCTCTGTCCACGCTTCCCTTTCCTTGGATTGACACACTCGCATCTTCATAGCTCCATGATGCGGCCGACACCAGGGAGGACCCAAGGAGCAACAATTGGGGGAGGAGAGAGTTTATTAACCTCATTTTGATGGTGATGTGAAAGTCAATGTTGGACTCTCGATCTTGATGTCTCCTTGCATTAGAGCTGTCTGTCCTTTCGTGAATCTTCAGCCAATCGGGGAGGAGCTAGGATTGAAATCACGTGAACATACTTGTATCCAAATCAATCAAATGTATCGATTGTGTCAATTGTACAATTAATACTGTATTGCTATCTAAACTCTTCTGTTCCTGATAAGAAAACAATTGTATCTAGAGTTTCGTCTTGAAGAAGAGGGGGGGTTTCTCGGTTGCTATGCCGAATCGAGTGTTTTGTTTTTCATCATCAACAAACGAGAAGCTGCAGAAGTGCATCATCACCTTTCCTACATCAACAACATCAATTATCCAAAGACAAAACCAACAACCGACATGGTTCTCACGAGAGCGCAACGCGCGCAGGCAAAAGACAGTCCACCTGAATCACCACCAAAACCAAGTCTCGCAAAAGCACCAGTCCGACGCGGTAGACCAAAGAAGACAGAGGAGGAGCCAGCACAAAAACCTGCCCCCAAAGCTACCGCACCAAAGACCGCACCCTTGAAGAGTTCTGTATCGAAGGCGTCCACATCAGCAAGAACAGCTACCACGAAATCATCGGCTGCAAAGACAGCTGCGCCAAAGGCCACAACAAACACTACCAAGCCAAAAGAGAAAGTTGCGAAGACAGCTGCACCAAAAGCCACGTCAAGCACAACTGCCCCGGAAGAGAAGACCGCAACGAAAGCACCGGCAGCAAAATCTACAGCCCCTAAAACCTTGGCCATCAAGACTGCATCGCTGAGGGCGTCGACGACGAAGAAGCCGGTAGCTGCAAAGAAGGGAGCGAAGACATCAAGACCAGCGAAACCTGCGGCGCCGGCAGCCGACGGCGATGATGAACTTGCGAAAGAAAAGGATCAGATTGAAGTGCAAGACTTTGCAAAGGGGGTAGATAAGCAAGCTGCGGCTCCAGCAATTGTGCATAAGGATACTGTGATGGAAGATCGGAGAAACGAGCAGGATACAATGGCAGGCGCGCCAATGGTCAGCCCTTCCAAACTTCCACAATCGTCATTACCTGTCCCTGAACCAAGATCGCCGTTCAAGCTGTCTATGCTCTCGCCTAGCAAGATCTTCGGTTCTCTCCGGAAGCCACCTTTCTCGACAGTGCTGTTCGCTACTCCAGCCAAGTCGATCCCTGTACTAGAACATGAACCTGTAGGTGTGGGATCACCGAAGCGACCGAACGCAGTCGAAGAACTAGTCGGCCTAGCAAAATCCCCGATTCGTCCTAACGCCACGTCAGATGAGTCTCTGAAAGAAAGCAGCATCACGAGGGCAGAAACAGCAAGCATCTTCCAGTCGCCAGTCAGACCCGCTCCTACACCCGCAAGGCCAATATTCAGCCAAAGCATCTCAAAGCCGGAACAGTCAGCAATGCTCTCTCAGTCCCCAGTACGACCAAATACTGCCATGAAGAGGAGTGTCCTCAGCCAGAGCACTTCAATTGCAGAGAAGCCCTTGGGAATCTCTCAAACACCTGTACGACCCAATTTCTCACAACAGAGTGCATTCAGCCAAAGCCTGGCACGAAGTGTGAAAGCTCCAGACTTTGCCCAAAGCACCAACAAACGCTCCGCCATTCCCTTCTCAGACTCGGTCCTTGTATCTCCAAAGCGTATAAGAACTTCTCTCTCCATGCCGTCACTTAACATGGGTTCACCAAATCGCACTTCGAGCACTCAATCAGGCAGCCCACCATCACCCGTGAAGTCGTCTATGCGTTCACCAGAAAAGCGCATCGTCTCATCGCCCAAGAAGGTGAGCTGGCATCAGTCACCAAGACCACAATCTGTGCTGGAAGAAATACCAGCTGAGAAGATACCCGGCCCGCTTGCTGGTTTGGTCTTCTTCTTGGACGTGAACAAGACCAATGGTGAGAACTCAAATCAACTCTTCGTGCCCCTCATCGAGGAATTAGGTGGTGAATGTGTTCCAGAATGGTCAAGCAACAGCATGGGTGTCACTCACGTGGTCTTTATGAACGGGGAAATGAGGACTTTGGAAAAAGTGGTTGCAACGAATGGACAAGTGCACTGTGTGAATATCAGCTGGGTTCTAGAGTAAGTTCATCGTTAGCCGCCCTAAAATTCTATTAGCTAACATAACAAAGTTGCGAACGCGAAAACCTTCATCTCGATGAAAAGGAATTCAAATACGCCATCGATCTCACGCGAATCCCAGGTCTACTCACACCAAAACCAATGCGATCATACAACTCATCCGCAACACCAATTCCCTCTCGCACACCAGCAGCACCGCCACCGTACCAACCCACAACACCAGCCCGCGAACCCCTCGGCCACTCATATGGCCTCATTATCAAGACTCCCGCCTACCTGGCTGCCAACAAGACTCCCGCTTCTGTAGGTGGGGCAACGATCCCGGAGGACTGGGATGATAAAGAAAATGTTAGTCCGCAATCCGAGAATACGCCACTTATGCAGAAGACTTGTCCTCCCAAGCAAATGAACAAGAGCATTTTTACTTTGGATGAAGCGGCGACGCCGTTTCGGGAGAGATTATTGTTGGCCAGGAGGAGGAGTGCCGAGTTTGTGCCCAAGATTGGGAGTCCGTTAAGGAGGGGATTGGGTGCTTGAGCATTTTGATTTCAAGCTTTGAGTTCTGTTTGGATCTTCTGATGTGGTGATTGTTGGATGATTGCTTTCTTTGGAGTATTGGAGTTTGCGTTTGGGAATGATGAGATACCCAATGATTGATACATTTACAAATTGGCACTGTGGAATAGGAGTATGATTTCGATGCTTGTGGAAATGAACAAACAAACTTTTGTATTACCTTCCCCTGTCCGCCTTTTCGTCTTCTTGAATCATTACATACCATCTCAGGCTCTCCTTATGTGGCCTCTTCGCCTCTGTAATGACCAGCCACTAAGAAGGCCAATTCCAAAGCCTGCTTTTCATTGAGTCGTGGATCGCAGTAGGTGGTGTAATTCAAACTCAGATCCTCCTCTACCAACCCTTCAGATCCGCCGATACATTCTGTCACGGCGTCACCTGTTAACTCTAGATGGACGCCACCTAGGAATGAACCGTGTTGTTTATGGATCTTCAGTGCTGAAGATAGTTCTTTGTAGATGGAAGAGAAGTTGCGGGTCTTGAGGCCGCCGGCAGTGCCTTTTGTGTTTCTGCGGGGGGAGGGGAGATTAGTTTGGTATGTCGCCAAAAGGGGTGATGGGAGGGAGTAAGGGGAGGTAAGAAACATACCCGTGCATAGGATCACATTGCCACACAACTGTGTGACGACTCCTCTTCACAGCTTCAATATGGTCCCCAAGCATGGCTTCGACTTTATCTTCCCCGTATCGGGTTATCAATGTTACTTTTCCGATTTCTCGGCCTGGGTTTACGATTTCCAGTAGTTTGATTAGTTCGTCGTTTTTCATTGAGGGACCGACTTTGATGCCGATGGGGTTTTCGAGACCGCGGAAGTATTCTACGTGGCCGCCGTTGACTTGACGGGTTCGGTCGCCGATCCAGAGGAAGTGGGCGCTGGTGTTGTACCAGCCTTTTCCATCTCCCTTGTCGTTGTGGGATGAGGGTGGTGCTGTGTAATTCGTTGGATGGCGAAGGCGGCGTGTGAGGCTCTGTTCGTATTCCAGGACTAGACCTTCGTGGCTTGTGAAAAGGTCCACTGTGTGCAAGGGTCCGGCTGTATCGGCACCGACTGTACTCATGAAGCGGAGGGCGTCTGTGATGCTAGTCACTATACTTTGGTATTTTGCTTGGAGATCTTCGTCGCGAACGTGCCCGAGACCCCAGTCCAAAGGATTGTGTAGATCGGCGACGCCAGATGAGAGTTGGGCGCGGACGTAGTTGTTTGTTGCTGCAGAGTGAAAGTATGCATCGACAAGTCTATTTGGATCGACTCTTCGATCAGCAGGTTCATAGCCATTCAATATATCGCCACGGAATGAGGGTATTTCCTTTCCATTCAGCATTTCTGTCGGGCTTGAGCGCGGTTTTGCGTATTGCCCCGCCATTCGAGCAATTCGCACGACGGGTTTGTTTGAGCCCCAAATTAGGACTAAACTCATTTGAAGCAGGAGTTTGATTTTGGAATCGATGACGTCGTCTTCACAGTAGGAGAATAGTTCTGCACAGTCGCCTCCTTGGAGGAGGAATGCTTTTCCCAATGCGACATCTCGGAGACTGTGTTTTAGTTTGATGATTTCGGTTGGTGTCACTATTGGAGGTAGTTTTTGGAGTTTGTCGATGGCGATTTGGGCCGCTGTTGCGTCTTCGTAGAGGACTTCTTGTTTTATGGGCTTGGATTTCCAGGCTGATGGAGATTAGACATCTGTATGCTCCCGTGACAACAGATACTTGCATTCAGGACTCCATTCTGCTGCGGTTGGCACCACTCGGTCTCCGATAGGAGCTTTTGTTCCTTGCATATTCAGATTCAGACCCAATTTAGGAGAACAATGGATGTTAGGGTCAAGCAAGCGCGCCAAAGTCTTCTCTCAAATTGAAGCGGTGAGTTGATTTGGCGAACGGCGTTGACAGAGCACAACCGTGAATCACTTAGACTGGCACAAATGTATTAGTCCGACGAGCCTTTCAAAAGAAATGACTTCAAAATTGGGCGTATACAAGAGGACGGAATTGGAGAGTGAAGAGTCCTAAGGTAAGGACATATCTTAAAGTCAATGAGTCAATAAGAAAATTCTTGAAGCAGGAAAACGAGGATGAAAACGAGATTTGTCACTTACAGAATGATCTGGTCAGCTTCTGAGTACAGTGTCCAACTACAGGGAGGTTACAAGGGACAAAAGTGGATCATTGAAGAAAGGGAAGATTTCCAGTGGTGAGATGGGATTTTGAGGACGCCCATTAAACGTCTAGCTATTTTCGGCCCTCCCCACTTATTTTGACAACGTTCTCGATATGACTTGTTTCTTTGTCTGCAATCCTTCACTCCATTTCGATATCCGACAAGTCCCCGCTCTCGTACTCAAAGCACCTCGACCACCTGCTTCCAATACTCCGATTTCTCGCTATTCACAGTCTTACACTCGCCAGTGGCTCGACAAAAGCAAGACATGGCACAAGAGGTGACTTGCAACGACCAGCCGTCGCTGACTATTGTGGCCGGCGAGAATCATTTACACAGAATATGGTTTACCAAAGAGGTACAGAGGGCGAGAAATATCTATCAATGCTACTAAATAAAATTCCAGGAATTTTCAAAGCCCTCAAAAGGACTTAAGAGCCTTCTTTCTAGACGTAGAATCGATGAATTCGAGGATCGGGTTTTCATTTTGATAATCTGTAGTGTATATGATTCTCGCCGGCACAATGTCAGTTACATACGTCACAGGCATTCTTATAACGGCGGCCATTTTAAAGCACCTCGTTCGAACCTTTTCCTTGAGCCTGGACGCTGCTCATTTTCTTAGAGGCTAGCAAATGATGTCTTTGGTTAACTTGTTCCCTTCTTTCTAACCTTTTCTCCATCAAGTACTTTTCTTTTTCAAAGTACCTTCGCTGGCTAACTCACCCGACCCTTAGATTATTTTAGTCTGTTATTCACTTATGGCACCGCGTATCTGGCTAACAATCCCTGTGTAACCTCTTGACATTATCGAATAAGTACAAAAAAGCAAATGATATATAAAAGTGAGGCTATTGTGGCTGTTATAGTATTTTTGGGCATACCTTAGCTGTTAAGCAGCACGTTAACACAGCTACCCAACTTCTATTGAGATCATATGCTGCATCACGAACCATACTGGACCCACATCGCCTAATGACCTGCCATCTGTTATAACATACCCGTAGGCAGCCATGTTGCGATTGTCCTTGAATACAGCTTAATCAATGCCTCTTTCAACTCTATTCCCCCAACACTTTGATCTCAAACAAACCGGTCTGTTAATAACATATTTACCATTTCTCTCACTAATCTTGGAGCAGTAATCATGGTCAACACAAACCAGATCTGGTTCTTCGTCTCGGAGACGACAAAGACAGGAGATTGGCAGCAAGCCAAGTTTCCAGCTCAGAAAATTGTTACTGAGTGACCATCTCAAGCCAGAATCCTCAATGGTCTCAAGCTCTCAAGACAGCCATCTGGTTACAACTTCTGGATTATATCGTCATCCATGAATGCTGCAGTTCAACTGCTCACAGATGAGGCACCTCGGGTTATGTGGCAACTCTATTGTCAGAACGACGAAGTGGTTCAAGTCGTCGTCCGTCCAGCAGACGAGCTATCCCCAAATACCACCCGCGCTCCAAGCCATACCACTTCCCTAGCTAGTCGCAAGAGTGAAGCTCGCAGTCTGAAGGTTTCCGAAGTCTCCATTCGAGGTTCTGTATCACATAACTCTCAGAACCTCGATGTTTTGACTCATGAGCCACTCAAGTCTCTTCTAGAGGAGCACAAAGTGCATCTGTCGTATGGAAGGGACAAGGATGGTAAAGAAAAGCTCGAAACCTTCTCAAAGGAGTATTTGCTCGGTAAGTATTTGCTTCATTATTCTCATTTTCTATTTTTAATCCTTTCACCTTGTAGGCTGGATCTCTGCAGAAGTCGCGCAAGGAAAGTCGATCACGAACATCGTCGTTCAGGTCTTGACAAAAGGCGGCCGTCCTATCGAAATTACCTTGACTCAGAATGTCTGGACCTCATCTCTGCTTCGTGGAGCGCATAAAGATGCTTTCCAGAAGATCTGGGATGAAGAACAAACCATCTAGGCTACGCGCTCCAGTGAGCTTGAGGCTTTGTTTAGCATCTCAGGCTTCAAGCTCAATGCTGCGCGATTTATTCGAGACTTGCACATCCACGGTGGCGATTCCAAAGCTCAGGCTAGACTCAACGGAATCAAGCATGTGTTCTTCATGGGCCCACCCTATTTCGATGAATCCACGGTGGAATAATTTTTGAAGCTTCCCCTTGGCAGCAAAGGCACTCTCAAGGACCATCTTGACGCTCTTATTCGTCGAAAGAATGAACGTTCTGAAGGCGACGAAGTCTGCGCAGCTCATGACCTCGCTCCGATTTTCAAAGCCGCAATGGGACCAGACTGGGAGTAGAAGAAGTTGAAGCAAGACAAAGCCTTAGCTGCTCAGTTTGAAAAGTTGGACAAAGGAAAGTCAGGAGCCTTTGCCACGATGACCAATACCATCAAGAAGGGCTTTGGAGGCAAGAACGGTGGTAAAGGTCCTCGAGAAAGCTGGGGACCTGGTAGGAAATGATGGATTGCGATATCAGGAGCTGATTGGAAAGAAAACATCGGACTTTTTGCTATTCACATTGAATTTCTGGAGTTTGGGATTTGATACAAACAGGAGTTCTGCTTGGCTTCGATTTGCTTGCGTGGTCTTTTCCTATTCACATTGATGTTCTGGAGTTTGGGGTTTGATACAAACAAGAGTTCTGCTTATTTTTTTATTTCCTTGGGTTAGACACGGAAGAAAGACACCTCATATGGGGGCATAGGAGTCAATAGGCTTCAATTAAGATATCATTTTTGTCAAACAACAACCGCTAGTCTAAGGTAGATATTTAACTTAGCTTTTACTCTGCGACTCTTCAAACCAACGGAATCTTCTCACCACTTGAGCTGAGGAACAACGGAAATTTAGAGCCTCCGACTCTTTCCCTCACCAAGGGTTATCACAATTTCATCTCTGCTTCTCTACAAAATGTCAAGCCCCCCCCAAGACGTATGCAAAATTCGACGGGTCAAGCTCATTAGAATGCAAAGAATGTCGTTCGATCGCTCACTGCTCAGCCGAATGTCAGAAAGACGACCAATTTCTCCGCACCTTCATTTGCAA
The DNA here is from genome assembly GCA_023078705.1 of Venturiaceae sp. KMAF11. Taxonomy (NCBI): domain Eukaryota; kingdom Fungi; phylum Ascomycota; class Dothideomycetes; order Venturiales; family Venturiaceae; species Venturiaceae sp. KMAF11. Next base: position 1,402,352 of record JALGOQ010000005.1, read on the forward strand.
GGCGTTTACCGACTTCAACGAGTCCTGAACAAGCAAGGATCATTATCGTGCCTTCGTCTTCCCCTAGCCAGATGCTAACGGAAATTCTGAGCCGAACCTGCTCTGGATTGAGTTGTTTGGAAACACTGTGCTCACTTTTTATAGGACAAACACTTAGGATCTGGGATCAAAGAGTTTGCTCCCGGTCGTCCGGAAAGGGACGGGAGTTACGAACTGAGTAGGAAGAGCCGAACGAGTTGGGTTGCTATCTGGTTGTCCTTGACTGTCAAGAACCACGCCGAAATTTGGTACAGGTATGGCTCACAGAGGACATAAGTATAAGTGAGACCGGACTGCAAATCTTTTGACTAACTCTCCTCTGCATACATACACACACAACGACACGCAAGCTGCGAGGTTGCGACTCATCGAATCGCATCCGATACCTATACCACAATCACACCTCACGCGCGCACACATTGCAAACGCATGTCAGAAGCAGCCTATAAGCCGCAACAAATACGACCAGACAGTACACGCTCCGAGATACCTCCCGATACGGGCAAAATGGCCTCACCACCTTCAGAATCCAACATTCCAAACATGGCCGTTTCCATTCAAGGCCTTCAGCAAGACAAGGCCTTGTGGTACAAAATCCATGTTTTCGTGTACGATCTCCGCAACTTCCGCGAAGTTGCCGCCTCTCACGATCGTTTGGACAGCATCATTGACGCTTCTTACATCGGTATGCCCTATTTCACACCAGAGGAAGTGCAAACAATCAAGTCAACCGCAGTACAAGGTACGAAAACTCTTGAAACCGTTATACGCGAAACCTTGGATGAACGCCTTAATCGACGTATAAAAAAGAGAGTCGAATCAAACGATTACCGTGTTTGCGCAGCCCATGATCTTGCACCTAGTTTCGAGAAAGGACTCAATATCGACCACAAACGGCTAGCCAAAGATACCGAGTTTCTTGCTTTGATGGACCAACATAGATTACGACTTCCAGATGACAAAGACTGGGATGGTTTGGGTAAAAAGAAGACCATCGTCAGATCAGCCCAGGAAAAGAAGAAGAAAGGCGGGCGCTGAATTTTCCCCAAATTGTCGTGAGCACATCTCACCACCTTCTTACATCATATGAACGAGAGTTAGAGAGACCGCCTGAATCCCTCAGGTGAGCAACAAGCTCAATCCATTTTGACCAGCAATCCTCAGCATCTCCTGATCTTATCACATCAAACACAATACCAGAGGTCATTCAGGCCTTTGGGTTTCTCGGCAAAGAGTATATTGAATAGTTTTAGAATGGTTGGATGTGGCTGGATGCGGTTGGATGGGAAGGGAAATTCCTGGATTGGGATGGATGGATATTGTTGAATTGGGATGGCTGGATGAATGAATATAGGATAAGCAAATGACTGAGATGTTGAGAGTCCTTCGCCTCGCCCTTGCGTCCACCTTACCTCGAATTCCTCCACCGGACCGGAACGCCTCAGTGGTCGGAATCGCATAGCTTTAATTTGACTGGCATACATATATCCTGATCGTGCGCGAGTTGACTGTACGCAGATTTTCAACAATGCCCTCGCTCATTGAGGAACTGGAACAACTTGCTCGGGTTTGGTACTCTTCCAGGTCGGGAAAAATATCCTCGACACGCAGCCCGCATATCGCAAACACCAACGTGGAAGAGCTTGCTCGGCTCGCGTCCTCTTCAAAATCTGGAAGTCCTCGCCCTCGGCTCACATCAAATATCGCCATAGAGGGACGACAGCTACCCAAGTACCTAGACTTGACAGCAAAGAGGAGAGAGCAAGTCTCCATGTCTCGTCACGTTGAGATCATCACCGCTGTGAACAGCCGTTCGAGAGAACTATTGTCGTGCTCGTCTCATCGTTTGGCAGATTGCTCGGCGGGAGAAGTCGATCGTGGCTTTGGCAAATCGGGGACATTTTCGCCTCAGAGATGATCAGCTGGAGCTCGATAACGCATTATTTGGAAGCATCGAGGAATTGGATGGTCCAACAATGGCCGAACTGAGGGTTCACGATCTGCGTGACAACCCGTTTGAGCAGATCAAGCACGTAGTCGTCAACGAGAGACGGCTAGCCGCAGACTGTGAGTAGCAATTCCTATCCTAATACAGAGTCTTAGCTTACTGAAGTATAGCAGATGCTAAAAAGGCTCTTTCGGAAAATGGCAAGCTGTTAAGAGAACGCATCATTGCGCCTCTGAAGCAGAGTATGGCGTTGAGAGAACCATTGGATTATGTGGTGATGGGAGAACTCGTTTCGCAACACCGGAAAGTGATGGATATCTGCACCAACCTTCGAAGTATTTTTGATGACCTGAGCAATATGCATGGAGTCGACGTAAATAGGAATCAGCGGAGTAGCAGATTGAACTCAATGCAAATCGGTATCGCGTTATGAAGAGTTTTATCTCGTACTGTCATCGTCCTCCATTCTCATGTCCTTGGGAAGAGGTTCATTGGGGAGAGATTGATACGCTCTAGATGTAGTTTATTCAATGTTCATTTCAGGGACGGACCATCTTCCTTTGAGACCTCTTCTACTCTCGGCATTGGAGCACTCCTCAATATCTGCTCAATTTCATCCTTTGCAGCCATGATAGGGGTCGCCAGTAAGCCTTTCAGATTCAATTGCTTACACGGCTTTCCACCCAAAATAGTCGGAAGGGTGATTCGTTTTAAAAATCTCATGTCCATCTCACTTTCTTCGAGAGCCTAACTTACGACCTGAAGTCTGAAGTATGTTCGAAGTTGAGGGTTAAGCGATTGACGAAGGCGAATTTACGGTGACAATAAAGAAGACGTGAACGAGACGTGAGCGGCACGCTTGGCTGGTAGTAGCCTGCATCCAGCCAAAGACATTGGCCAGTCTCGATCATTAGTTGAGTCGAGTGTTTGAGACTGGAAGAAAGCGAAGGGGGAAAATGGTGATAATCTCTCGCGGACGGCCCTCACTACCCACATATTTAGCACTACCCCATTTACAAATTGTCAACTTCTTGAGTCTCGGGTCTTCAAGCTTCCAATTGCTCATCACCAACCTCCATAATGGCAGAAGATCGCCAACCCGACTCCATCGTCGAAGGCGCGACCGAAGAATCTACTCTCCCCACGAACGCTGAAGACCGCAAAGCCGCCGCCGCCCTCTCCTCCCTCGATGCTCGCGGCGATGACGATGAAGACACCTCAGGAAAGGGCAAAGATGTTGACACCGCGGCCTTGGACAAGGCGATGAAGAACTTGGATGTAAAGGCGTCAAAAGCGGACGTGTACAAGGGCAAGATTGAGACCTCGGATGTGAATTTGGTGGTGAATACATCTGGATTATTGGGCATAACGGACAAAGCTGATATCAGAGATAGGTTGCTGAGTTAGAATTGACGAAGTTCAAAGCTACGGAATTACTGAGGGCACATGAGGGAGACGCTGTCAAGGCTATGGTCGCATACGTTACGGCACCCGTTTGAAGAGGTGGTCGAATTTTGGCATGCTTTGTGGCCAGCATGCTCAGTATCAGCGTTACAAATCATCGAAAGAGCTGGATTTTGACGGATATGGGCAAAATTCCATGCAGTCAACAGCAGGCAGGTGCATGCTCGTTCTGATAGATGCCATGCGAAAAAAGTGCACCAAAGCTGATATCGGCATCATCTCGATATGCTCTGCGCTATAGCTGCATTTACAAGCGAAGAGTGAGAGAATCTCACCATAGTGCTATCACAGGAAAAAGATTCGATAAGAGATCGTTGACTAATTCATCCACAAAGCAAAAATGCCGAACAAGTCATTCTACAGTCCCTTTTCATCATCGTAAAGCTTTATTGAGCTATTAAACATCCAAATGAAGTTGGTTTCTAGCGCTGTCAAGAACCATACATGAGATATGAGCTTCACGCGATCTTCCCTACAGGTCCATTTGTGTTTGCATCTTCGTTACCCTCTCAAATGAGTTTATAAGTTTCATTTCTTCTACCTCTTTGCAAGGGCATTTTAGCGGGAGCATATGCACCACATACAGAAGGTCATCGGCTCTCCATCGCTGTTTTAGTTGTAGGATCAATCGCTCCAGACTGGATCCTGACCCAGATTTTACAAATTAGGCTGACTAGGACAAAGTTTTCACAGTTCGACAAATTTGGACTTCTCTACCATGCATGTTATTAATGCATATGATGAATTCACCAGTGATATCCAGACAGTTCGAGTCTACAGGGAATTTCTCGAGCAGTCGCGTCTTGACTTATAGTCCGCGACAGGAACGTATAGAGCTAGCGCGTACATGAATTTTAGTTGGACGCACACTTGGTGGGATCGATCGTCATTATTTGATGAGTCGAATTCCGCAAAGATTGGAAAGTTATCTTTTGTATTCATTTTCACTTCGCACCATGATCATCTATTAATAGCAACAATGATGACTCCCAAGTAATTAGTCGCATGAGCACATCACAACATCAAATCCTCATATATCTCTCACTACACCCATCCTTCCTCAATCATGGCTTTTGTAAATCCAGCAAAGCTTCAAAGACTCCCTAAAAATGTCCAGGACATTCTCACAACCCTCTCTGATCTCGAGCTCCGCACTTTGCGTGCAGCACTTTCGCCGTAAGCTTCTCATTTCAACCACTAAGAATTATATGCTAACCACAATATACCCCAGCTACGACTCTTTTGATTTCCTTTCCCTCCCTCGAGAAATCAGAGACGAAATCTACCGCCTCCTCCTCATCCCGCCGTCCAAAAAGATAAAACCCAAGCATGTCGGCTCCCTCCCAACATCAATCATGTCCGTCTCCCACCAACTCAACGCCGAAGCACGCGAGATCCTCTTCCGCGAAACATCCGTAAAACTCACTTGCTCCTCTCTCCTCTACCAACCCATACGAGCCAAAGAGAATGGTTGGTTCTACCCCGGACGTCAGGAGTGGCAATGGCCCATTTCCAATTTCCGAAATATTCGTCTTGAGATGAATTTCTATCCCAAGGAGTTTAGGAATTTTGATTGCACTTTTTGTCCCGAGACGAGATTGTGGCAGGTTCTTTCTGTGCTTAGAAAGGCTGAAGAGGACTGTGGTGGGAAAGGCTTGGTTACGCTTTTGATTGAATTTGTTGTGGTGATGCCTGGACGCGCTTATAAAGAGACGCGAGACCCGAAAGAATTTACGGGTGAGCAAGCTGAAGCAATCATCAAGGGTATCGTCAGGGGGAGGGAATTCATCGAGAAGAATGACATGAGGGTCAAAATGACTAGCAACGTAGATGCTACTTTGATAACGACGGATAACTCTAACAAAGAAATACTTTCCCAAGGGGAGTAGCCAATATTGAATAGTTAAATAGGTATGTCTCCATCGCAAACTTGCTGGGACGAAGGGACCCACTTTTCTCAGCCTCGCTTAATTCTGACACCAAAAACAGAATTTTCACCTCCCACCGCACAGTCAATAAAAATACAAAAACGTACAGCAGCGGGGATTCGCTAGTGGTCACCCACCTAACTACTAATCCGCCGGTTTGCAGCTTATCTGTGAGTGAGCGGACGGGGACTCGAGTTCTCTGCAACCTATGGCCGTACGTGGAAGAGACATCTGGGGAATTCACTCATATAGGTAAATCTAAACCAGGTTTGAGCTGGAACAGCTTTGTTTCGAGGACGGCGTGAGTCTTGTTCAAGGGTTGCTTATAAAATCTTGCCGAGCTGTGTCTCTTGCTGACTGATGCAACAAATTAATGGGAGAAACTCTGCTAATGCCAGACCAAGTGCTCTGTCGTTGTCCTTCGGTCTTTGGTTTTGACACTAAGAATTAAGATTTGATTGTAAAGTCTACGAGATCGGTCTAAGTTTAAGTCTAAGTCTAAGTCTATCTAAATCTGTACAAATCGCTCTTGTAAAACATGCTACTAACTGGTATAATTTGCAACTAACTCTGACGCATTCTAGCTTCGCCACAGACTCCCCATAATGGTACCCATTCGTTTCTAATTCTCCATCCAGTTCCGCATATACACCCTCCAACATAAGAAACATTACCCTAAGGCTTCGATAGCTGAGCTTTTCGGAAAAACTAGAGAGTTTTGATTAGCACTCGACAGACACATGCTTCAGAAGTGAGAGAAAATACCTTGAAATATCCCACACAAATAACCAACTGACAGACAAGCGCAACCCAAAACACTGCCTTAGGAAACCCTTGCACAAGATTAGGAAAAACATCTCCGGGCCCAGTCTTGTCTGGCGAAGTGAGTCTCGCCAGAATCGTGACAGCCGAACCAACCATCTGAGAAACGATAAAAGCATAAACAACATGGATGCGCGTCAGGGTGATTAGCAAGATCATGCCAAACCCTACGTTTTGTAAGGCAGCAAGAGTACCGAGCCATAGCCAGATAGCTCGACTGAGAAGTGCACCACCAACCGGTCCAGCCCAGGGGATGTGATTTCCAATGCCTGAAATGCCCCAGAGCATCTGACACCAGGCTGGGGCACCTAAGGCGATGGAGAAAATTGGGATGATCCAGGTGTGACTTGTACTGAGACGACCGAGGATGAAGAGACTGGAAGCCCAGACGACGACAAAGAAAAAGAGGATGAGGAGGATGAGAGCCCAGACCGGGGCATGTTTCGAGGACCATAGGAAGGTCCAGTTCCTTCCGTAATTGGTGGAAAGCCAGTAGCCTTGCAGAATGACCATAATCCAGAACCACAGGGCAATGCCTTTTTTGAACATGGCTTTGTAGAATTGAGGCACAACTCCTGGCTTCTGTCGGTAGTAGTCTGGAAGCCCTATGAACAGCGCTAGACCAACGGCCCAGAAAAGCAAGGCGAGGATGAGTGCTATTGGCAGGATGTGTTTCGGCGAAGGGTTGCTAGTGAGCACGTCGCCACGAGAAATTGAAGTTCCTAATCCCCAGAGAAAAGTGATAAACAGCTGCTGAGTACCACTGATCACCGTTGCCCTCCAAGCCCATGTTTGCGTGGGTGTGCCACCTGAACTGTCAGCCATCAAGCATCATGATTAAAATTGTAGGAGCATACCTTCAGTGCCGAAATTCAGAGAAAAATAGAAAGACCCAGCGGCAGAACCAGCAGAATATAGGCCACTTGTGGTGTTGTTCAGCCAGGCTTTTGACACAGGGTTGTTTACATAGACAGATGCAGCCAAAAAGATCAAGGCAGTGCCGAATAAAGCAAAGGGTAAGCTAAGGACATAGATCGACTTCATCCTGCGGTATACGAGCCACCAAAAAAGTGATGCTGCGAAGTATATACCGCACAGAGTATACAGTTGGTTGGCAGATTCACCTTTAGCACCAGTGAGAAGAGTGAGTTGTAACGAGCTAATTGAGGCAAGTTGGCCCTATGAAAGATTGGTTAGCCATACTGCATGATCATGGTCAGGGAATGATTGGACGCACGAATGCAAGAAGAAAGCAGTAGATGCTCCAGGTTCCAATTTTCTTCGCTAACAACCGCTTCAATCGCCGCGGGGCTTCGTAGCCATTACCCAGAAACTCTCTGTATTCTGTCAAAGACTCTCTTTTTGAGGGTGCCTCCGCCTCAAGAATCGCAGATGGTGATGACCAGTCTTTCCGTAAGGAGGCCGTATGATACTTATTAAACCAGTCTTTTTCAGAAGTAGAGATGTAGTCGTCAATAGTGTGCGATGGCCTCGGTGACTTGAGATCTGAGATGTCCAGCTGCATGGACAGTTGTTCAAAGTATTTACCATTCGAGTCATTGAAAGTTGGGGTCATGGTTCGTAGCGAGATCGAGTCCGCTCTGGACGCGGACAGCGACTCTTCACTGAAATTCCCTGACATATGTGGTATAGTGATCCCAAAAGGCATGGGTGAGGCTGGCCGCGAATTGTTGACGATGGTGCCTTCTGGAGTTTCACTGAGGTTCAGCACTGAATTTGTAGTCGAGTGGTCTCCGGACACAGCTCCATAGACGGGTGAGACTGTTCCTCTTGATGACAGCCTCATCCATGGTGCACTTAACATTGACCGCGAACCCGGACGCGAGTCTGAAGTATCTGCGGCTGAGACTGATCTTGTTGAAGAAGGTCTTGTCGATGGGAAGCCTGGGGATTGGGTCCGTGGTGTTCTGAAAGCTGTCATAATTGACAAATTGCCGGATGAAGCGTTGTTGAATGTGGTCAGCAAATCAGTGCGGGATTTGATTTTCGTACTCATGTGAATCGATGTCGAATACAACTTCTCCAAATCTTCTACCCACTGGGCTACCGGAAACCTTTGCACTACAGAAAATGCTCGCATCATCTTTCGCGTCTCGACCGTTGACGCAAGAGCCGCGGCGATCGCAGATCGAAACTGGTAGAGAAGATGCTTCGAAGTCATTGCCTCGACAGTAAACCACCACTACGGAAAGTTCAGCTCAACGTTCAAAACAAAGGACCAAAATTTACTCACACCTGGCATATGACCAAAACCTCCAACTCGACTACCAACGCAAAGTGCACCTTTACGGCCAAACTCGACGGCTACGAGGCCAAAAGGCTCATCACGGGAAGGCATCAATGCGAACTCAGCTCCACTAAAGATGTAAGGCGGCAGGGCGGTAAGACGGGGCTCGAATAGACTCGTCCAGGAAACTCGACCATCAGCTTTTCGAGCTTAAGGGCAGCAAATTTTCCATGAAGATCAATAACAGGTCCTACACAGATAAGTTGTGTCTTCGGGTAGTTGGCCAGGATGGAGGGGAAACTATCGGCAATCAAGTCGATTCCTTTTTGTTGCGACCAGCGGCCCTGTTGTGAGTGTTAGAGATCCCGACATAAAGAACAAAAGTAGAGCGGAAGCTTACGACGAAGATGAATAGTTCAGCCTGCATGGAAAATAGGTTAGTGTCTGAATTATAGCTAGGACTGGAGACAATTTACCGTCGGGTCCACGTTCAACCCGGCCCATTCCTGTGCCTGTTCTCGGAAAGCGCCTCTTTTCTCCTCTTGAGCAACATCAATGTGTACGCTTGTACGCTTTGTGTTCTTGTCCCATGGTGCAGTGTCTGTTGGATCAGGATTTGGAAGAGAGCCAATTTTGTCGAGGCACCAAAATATGGGATAGCGTGCCAGGGACCGTTTTCCGTATTTCTTCGACACCCCAACCGCACCGAAACCCTATAATCCGTCAGTCAATGATCAATGTATACGAGGATGCTCATCCTACCGCTTGATGGAAATGTAAAAACGTCGCAGCAGCGTGTAAAAGGTTGAAGACCTAAGGTGTATCGTCAGCTCGTCGTTCGCCGGCAATCAAGTGAGATTTCGAAGTACCTCTCCAAACTGAATGTACTTCTTGACTATCTCCCTAGATAGGTTGAAAATTTGACAGACTTCTTGCATCTCTGAAGCACTCCGTAGAGGCCACATGCCCTGGAATTCGGCATTGTGAAGAGACAAGCAGCAAGGAATGACAGAGGGAAGTAGATAAAGTGGGGCAGCAGCGCCGTGATAGTCATTGATATGGTAAATGTCTGGTTGGAAGCGTCGAATAGTCTCTGCGATACATCTACGTATATCAGATTTGTCGTTTTCCTTGAAAGTGTTGCTCTGTACTTACTGGTTCCATGTCGAGTAGTAGACCCCTCTTTCTGTGATTGAGTGTTAGGAATATTTGGACTCAAAAATCAGAATACAGAATGGTACCTAAATCGTCCATACGGGCTGGGTAGGGATCCGCTTTGGTCCGCTTTCGGAAGACTGGTGCATCTAGGAGCACGTAGGTTACGTTTTTAAGGACATGGTAGTAGCAAGCAACCTCATACACTTGACCGAGTAAGGTTACTTCTATGCATTCGGCATTTGATCCTAAGAAAGTTAGCAGAGAGCTAGAAATCGACAATGAGCGAGTTGTCAAAATTACTCACCATCATCGAAAGGATACTCCACATCGCCAGTGCATGGGACCACCCAGATAAGGTCTTGGTGGTTCGTATGGTCGGCCATGAGGGAAGACATGACGCCGAGGCCACCAATCTTAATCTTTACCTTCCAATCTGAAATAGCATACTCGATCGTTGCCATTAGAACTTTTCTTCTGGCAGGTGATCCGGCGTCTGCGGCCAATCCCGATGATGGTTTGATTGTATCTGGACTTGGGCTCGGGTTAGAGCGTTCGACCATGGACTTCGAATTCGCTTTGTTTCGAGTGATGAACCTGGAAATGAAGGCGGAAAGAATGGTCCATGGGATAAGTGACTTCTTGGTTGATTCTGCTCCAATCTTGTTGAACTTCACTTTGTAGAAGACTCCCATGAATGTACGAACTCCCAGTATCCCCGTCAAGAGAGGCAGGACACACAGTAGTGCAATAGCTATGGCTTGGATGACGGATGAACCGATGGGATCCAGGGCATAGCGATATTTCCCGTCATTGGCAACCACACGATAGCCAAGATAGCCGTGAGGTGGAGCGCTGGAAATGTTGATAGTGTTCTGAGCCAGACTATCGGGAGGGAGCCAATCCAAAACTCCATCTCTGTCCACATCCCCATATGTGGCGCTCTTGTCGAGGTAGCCATCCGGGTTGATGCCCCACACGCTGAGCATGATGTCTGTTGGCCATTCATCGAACAATTCGTACGTCCATTCCCCTGCCGAATTCTGTGACATTTGATTTCTGATCCCTGAGTCCGACCCCCACTGGTTCCACGAACCCTCTATCCAAGCATGTGGCCAGCGACGAGCGGGATGACTCCCAGTTCTCAAGTCACTGTGCTGGACATGGTCACTAGATCCAGCCATCCGACTCCAATAATGGAGAACTACGTGCTCGCCTTCCCATTCTTGGAGTCCTGTTCCTGACCAGTTTTGCTTCTGGAGCGTGATGTTGTCGCCCGTGTAAATTTGCCAGTCACTGAAGCTCGAACCCCAGTTCGTGGAGTATCGCACCTTGTCAGCGCCAGCGGCTCTAGGCGAGACATATATAGACCCGGTGGCAAGGTCCTTCTGGAGAAGTCCAGCCGTATAGTTGGCTGAGTTTGGGAACACCATTGGGTTATCGGATTGGCCAACACGGAACATGAATTTGTCGCGAGTGTTGGTGAAGAGTGTTCCATCCTCACTTGAAACATTGTGGAAGGTCCAAGTGTGGATGCCGTTCGCCACATTCTGAAGCTCGGCAGAGAATGTCCATGTCGTTGGAACTTGACCAACAAGACTGGGGCTGTCGGCTGTGACATTGGTACACGAGATCGTCGAAATGTCAATGCTTGCGATTGAACCTGATTGTGTCGTGGAGTTGATGACAAGGCTCGCGGCCACCGAATCGCAGTCCATTGGAATCGAAAATCCAATGCTGATCTTGATGGATTCAGTCTGATCGAAAGCCACAAGCGAGTGTACGCGGGCGTCATGACCTGGGGAAACTTCTGTGATGACTGGTTTAGGCTGCTCCCACTCTGCCAAAGACACGAATGCCTTGAATTCCCATGGTCGGAAGGATATCTGAGGCATACATCCTTGAGGTATGCTGGAATTTTCTATTCCAAGAGTGAAGGTCGAGCTGTCCAGAGTATACTCTTCGTAGGGATAGAACAAGTTTTTCACCGTCGTATTTCGTGGGAACGCTGAAATGAGGGTTCCAGTGGACGAGGAACTGTTTTGACTTTCGCAATCGAAATCGTAAGTGACGGATTTGTTTTCGTTGTGGAAGAGCAACCAGACTGGCTCATTTCCATGGCCGGTGCCGGTGAAATCCTGCACTTCAGCACTGCGTCCTCGATATACGCTCCATAACCCATGAGGAGAGGGAATTCCACCGCTCCCTCGTAGGTAGATGTCGTAAATACGTGTCGAAAGCGTCGTCAGATTGAATCCGTCATTAAGGACCGGATATTGCTCGCGAAGCTCAAACATCCTTTTGAGTATGTTTCTCATGCCTTTGGAGGGGTCCCTGTGGTCCAGGCTGACAGAGTCGTCATTGCAGCCATCGGAAGACTTCTCGAAGGGCATGTCGACATAGACTTCCTCACCAAGACCATAACAACCATGCACCTGCCAACCGCTTGAAGAGGCCATCGGGGTTCTCCCAAAGAGGTAATCAGGGGCAAGATTCTCAAGGATGTAATGCTCTTGTTCTTCACCATACAGAATCATGGGTACTCCCGGGAGCTCTAGAATTGTGACAAACCAACCAAGTAATTGTCTGTGTGTGCCGTTTGCGAGTGCGGGCCAGCGAAATACCTGTCTAGCGTTAGTCTAGCCAAACTAAAGAATATAAAGCCACTGACATCCTGATTCGTCAGACCAAATATGTGTCTTGGGTCGAACAATCCTGTATTCGCATTGACGAGGTCATTAGTGGACAGCATATTATGCCACATATCGACCCAATCAACACCAAGAGATCCCCTGGTCCACATTAGCCGAAATAAGTACAAAGGAGCAGAAAATACATACCAGGGTCCGTCCAAGCCCAGGAATCTTGTGAGACTGCCGTATACATCATACTGGAATGCTGCGCCATCAAGCGCAGAGTTGCCAAAGTCGCGAATATACGAGTCCGAGCCGGTGGTATTGCTGGTGTGCACGGCATCTGCACTGTTCGAGAGAGCTTGGTCTGGTTGTTTACCTCTCCCAAAATACACGGCGGCCAGCTTTGGATTGGCAACCACTTCACCCACTACAAGAAAATTGTCCTTTCCCAACGATTTCGCGCACTGTCTTTGGTAAGTGGAAAATGCCGCCATTGAGTCGATTGTCGTTTGAACTGCTTTATCCATTCGAAAGCCGTCGATATCAAGCATTGAGATCTGCATGCAAGCCATGACCATGATCTTCTCCAAAACATCTGGGCGCCACTCTCGAAGACGATCTTGCACAGATGCAAACCTTGAGAGCTGGTTGACGTAACTTGGGTAAGAGCCTGTGCCTTTAATGTCGCCATACATGTCGAACTCACTGTCACGGCAGCCAGTAAATTTGCTGGTGATGTTTTCTGGTTCCAGGTATCCGTCCTGTTCCCAAATCCTTGGCATCTGGCAAGATTCGTTCCGTGAATCGCTCGGAATGAAATCATGGTATCGACGTTGTGGATCCTTCCAGACGAAGTCATGTTCGTCGAAACTGAATGGCACGCTGGTGTTGGTATATGGTGCTGCAAATGCGAGAAGGTTGCCCATCGTGGCCATCGTCAGATCAAAGATCAAGTACATTCCACGTCGATGAATCTCAGTTGTCAAGGTACACCATTCTTCGATAGCACCGTGGTGACGATCCAGTAGGGTAAAATCGAGAGGGCCATATCCATCTGCCGACCATGGCATATTAAGCATCATGCTTCCCGTGAAGTATATCGCTTTGGCTACTAGAATTTAGAAACAGCACGACAAAACCCGCACTCGGGGTAGGATTTTCAAGCTGGACAGATCAGAAACACGGTCGCGAAATCGAGATAAGTGGCACAAGTTCCGGCGTTTATATGTTCTATATTGCCAGAAACTTTGCACCCTTCATCTGGATTCTGTGACATGCTGTCTGGACCAGATAATGCTTACCACCCATTCCTTCAATGTAATCCAGGTCCGAAAGGACACCCGCAACATCTCCTCCAAATCGGAATTGGTTGCTCATCCAATTGTGCTCGAAGACTGTTTCGTTGGCGTCATTGTTCGTTGGGTCTCCGTCCACGAATCTATCGATGGTGAGGGCGTAGAATGGAAGGCGCCAATTTGAAGGTGAGGGTTGATATGTATGGTTTTCCCACTGACCCCAATAGTCTCTGGGCTCGGTCGCGGTTTGATTTTCGTTCAGGTTGTACCCAACATGTGCAGGATCAAATTTCAAAGCCAAGCAATGCTGAAGGAGCACAAATATATAAAGAAAGAACATTGCCACTACCATGATCAATCAAAGTAATATGGCAACAAACGAATAAGAATAAGCGAAAGACAGAAATGAAATCTACAGAGCAGACGTGAGAGAGACTGAACAGTGAAAGAACGCAAATTGAAGTAGTATACCTTATCCTGCCTCCGTCTACAGCTCGCATCATTATCTCCCCCAGCGACATACCGTCACTCTCCCGTTCGGCCATAGCAGTTCACCAACATCCCGGAGAGCTACCCGCCAAATCAAATCCACCTCTGCATCTTATTATGGGGATTTCAATAGTTACCCCTGTGCCACCGATATCATAACCTGGCTGAATTCTGTTTCGAACTCCTATAACCGTGCGTACAAGGTTTATGAACGAGCCCAGACGTGTGGAACTATGACAATCTTCCGCACGGGTGCCGTTGCTAGCTCTCGATGCTAACGGCCAAACTATTCGTAAATAGATCTAGAAAGGCGATGGATCCAGTGTTGTGTTCAGTTTTGGCTTATCGGACTGTCACCCACCTCAATTAGTCGATGTTTGGCCCAGTTTTACAACAGCGTGGACAACACGGCCAGGGGAAACAGAATCTGTTCACCATTGTTTTGGTCGAGAACAACAAGCAAAAATGTTAGAAGAAAAGCAAGAAGTTGAGCTGACTTTGCCATGTTCGTCCGTTTAACTGACAACAGCCAATATCCACAGAAGAGTGACATTCAAGCTGAAGATAACGCGTACTAATCATAGCGAAGACGACACCGCCGGTGGGGATGTAGTGGACCATGGCTTAGGAATGATAGTGGAAGGGTTGAGTTTTTCCAGGGGTAATTGCACTTTTCAACTTCGATCATGTGACAGACTTTGCCTCTTCAGGAGTTGACGTCAGTGAAGAACAAGGTTAATAATGATCAACAATTCTTCAACAAATGCAAATACTGTAAAGATCTGCCAACCTTGAAGAATTCGAGTATCACAGATTATCTCCCAACATCAGCCATTATGCCCAAATCACACACCAAATCACATACCAAATCACATTCCAAATCACATACCAAATCACATATCAAATCACACACCAAATCACATACCAAATCAAAAACCCGTTCGCAAGAATATTCCCTTAGTAGTGGTGTAGCTTTACTTTCCTTTTTTTTTGATCTGAACCTTGTTCTGCAACTACTGATAGCGTCCGAGATCCCTAGATGCACATCGCGCAAGACCCGGGAAGCGAGCAGATGTCGGAGCAATGACCTTGCCAATGCTTCGGGATTATGTCCTTACCCTAGATGAAACAGTGCGGAAGAATAGATACACAGCCTCCTAATATTTAAGCCTCGTCACGAGAATTCAAGGGGCGGCATGCACTGTCATCAAGAACGTTATCTGTGGGTACACCAAGTTAGATCATCATTATTTCAAGAGATATCATCTATGTCTTGGACTTTAGCTGCAATTCTTTCAGCAACGCCACAACATTGACGAGGCTAACTTTATGGACGGAGTGATTGGCAGGGGCGCATCCTTCAGGTGTTTTTTGGCTTGAAATTCCTTATATGCATCCTTTGCACGGCCTTTACATCGAAGGAAAAGTAGACAGCGGGGCGCAAAGAATTGAACATAGGCGTGAAAAGTGTTGTCTTCAAATTTGGAACGATGTCTTAGGATGTGGCGAGATAGGAGTTTTCCTAGTTCCAACTAGATGCCACAGCTGGGCCACCAAATTTGTCCTCCCTACCGTAAGCGACTGATTCGAGTTCTACAGGTGCGTGTTCAATTGGAGTGCGATAAATTCCTGGCAATATCAGAAGGTTTCAGAATGCTCTACGAGATTGAGAGTGCGCTCTTAAAAGGGTTATCTCGTTGTTGATTGCATCGCTAACAAGTGAACAGAAATGATGGCCCCGTTGTGGTCTGCATTTTAGGTTCAGGCATCTCGACTTGAGTCGTTGGGAGCTACAAGAATAAGTGTGCTTCAGAACTCTAACTCTCTACCTGGTATTTAAGCGCCAACCCCTGGCGGTTTGCAAGAGATGCTAGTGAAGGTTTGATTTTCTGTGAAGCATTTGAACAATTTCTTTACCCAATCTACAAATATCATGAATTTTCACGTTTCATTCGCTGACAAAACAAACATTTTCAACCCTCAAATCCCAAAACAGACGCTGCAGAATTCTTTCAGCGTCAAGTGACGATGCAGGTACACGATAAGATCAGCAACAGTTGGGGTACCTGTCATTCTCCTTGTCCGCAGTTCGAAGCAGCCCCCGGTCATTTTTCTGAGAGCAATAGGTAATGTGACGTAGTGGACGGCAAACCAACGAGCATCTGTGCTATAGATTAACATAGAATTCAGCCAGACGGTGTATTTTGTCCACTTTCTAACCTGCCAACGTAATTTAATCGACCACCGGCGAGGAATTGGTTGACATTGGCTTGGAAATTTTCAAATCGAATGAAGTCACAGCTCTTGCTCTCAAGCTGGTTGAACATAGCAGCCAGAGTGACAATCTGAGTCGTACAAGCAACTTTGGGGCAATGGTAAAGATTTGTGCGTAGGCTGGCGAGCTAACGTGCTGATTGAGTTAGCTAAGCTGTCTGATTTCCCCGTTACACAAATAGCACTCAAATGCCTCGCCGTTTCAGACTTGTCCGGTTGCGATGTTCTGGACATCGGACTATCCATGCCATCCAACGAGGTTTTTGGTCAACAACCTGCTTGGATCTCGGCGCCGAAGTTCGCGAGAGATTGAATCTCGGTCCATTCCTCGAGCATTTGGACAGATCACAGTCTCCAAATGATGGGAGACACCGCTGGCCGTGGTAAATCCGACTTTTCAGAACGGGTATATGATTGTAGCTCCACGATGGAGACGCGAGTTGCGGTGCTACTTGCTTGTACGTGAAAGTTTATCTGAGTCTCAGAACAACTCACGATGCAATAGTTGTTTAGGGTTTCGAACCCACACTCGCAGTCATAGCAGGAGCGGTCAGTAGGTTGGTTCATCGCATATATGTGCTGGTCTGCAGCTCCTTGGCTAGCAAATTCGGAATTGTATATTTCGCTCTCAAACATCGGAGGCCAGTGGCCCAACACATCCATTTGTTGAGAAGCTCCATTCCAGGTTATGAAGCATCAGGTGCAGGCCTGGCATTCGTGGGACATTTGGGCTCCGATACAGCTTTGTTGGGTATCGAGGAATTTGCACTATGATCGAAGGGGGTAAATGCCACTGTACGATGTTTGTTTATTCACTGTTTGTGTTGTGGAGGAGAGATTGAAGGTCTGAATCTGAAGATAAGGGATGTCAACCTGACTCACACGCGGAAGCGGCAAGCCTGGCTGCTCCCACCGCTTTTCTTTCCGTTTGCCCTTCAGATAAAGACTGAAAAAGCGATTCAGGTTCAAGAACGACCGTTATTGAGGAGGTTGGCAGAAGTCCATTAACAGCATATTGCCTTCAACGTAGCGCCATCAGGCCGAGTTTCTCAAACTTCCCAACAAGACTTCTGCCCCAGGCCATCTCAATGACAGCTTCGCCAATAAGGCGACAGCTGTGCCAAAAGCGCCAAGCATCTCGGATCGTGGCATATCCTCACTGTCAAGAGCGCCTTTGATCAATGTCCCGGAAAGAAAAATCCAATGTGGCGTGACGAATGTTGAGATGTATCGAGGATGCGTGTACGATTGAAGCAAGCGCACTGCGATGAGTTGCGATGGCTCGATCAACATTTGAGTCTCATATGCCGTGGATACAATATTTGGATGGATTTTCTCGATTCTGTTCTGCTCAATGATAGCAAGCGCATCTCCAATCGAAGTTCCAGTGTTTTCTAACACATTATTGCGGAACCTGGACTGCAAGCGGTACAGGGAACACATAAACTTCGCGTCGTTTCCGACCACGAAATCAATCGCGTCTACCGGTTCTGGGAAGATGTTGATCCTATCCAAGGCCGTGGCAACCTGATTCTCAATGCTGTACACAACAGGATAAATTGCCCAAAGAAGTGGCGAGGCATCAGGTCCATCAGTATCTGCAAGGCCTATTGACAATCGAACAGCAAAGGCGACATGCTGCCCAATATTGCCACTCCCAGGATTGAGCAGTGAATGCAAGGCGAGCAATGTCGCAATCTGGAGGGTTGCCAGTGAAGGTTCTACTGTTGCGTTCTCAATGTTGGCCAAAGCCCGTCTATAGCAGGACGCTCCCAAACCAGAGATTTTGTCTTGTTCTGGAGAAGACAGACATGAGATCGCATACAGCATTTGAAGTGAAAAGACGTCGTTGGGTGCCATATCAGCTTGAATCGGTGCATCGGGCAACAAGAATGGCATCCGAGGATCGAGAATCGGATATACTTGGTGAATTCCCTCGAAGAAATTTTCCACAAGGTATTTGTGCATTTTGGGGGTCATGTTGAAGTTGGTATCGAGCTCCGATAGTGGGCATTCTGCGACGTCGCGAGCGACATTGAAATGGGGCAAACGTGCAAGGGGTGCAATTCGCCCGATCAGAGCATTTCCGCCTAGATAACGATACGCTCCATTTGCATGAGGGAATTGATGCTGCAGAGCAGGAGAGTCGACCCCATCGGCCTCTACCGGGGCTACCTGCACATTGTGCAGCGTGGGAGCTGTGTTCGTCAATCCATCTCTTCGGGTGTTTTGAAGATGATTGACAAGGGAAGCAATATAACTGTTACTATCAGCTTCTTTCTACAGGAAATTCTTTTATGTTCAAACCTCCGAGGGAGCTCTTCTTGTAAGGCGTTGTCGTAAAACAAGCAGTCTACGCCTTTCTTGGCACAGTTTCGACACGATGGTAGCTAAGCGTTCTCAAATTAGCTTCTTTGTCGCAGTGACCTCGAACTACTTTATCAGTAGGAGAAAAAGGTGGCCGAGAATGTCTACCAAGGTCATGTTCGGAACAGAGGGCGGTAAAATCCTGGCAACCTTCTAGAATATTTCGCCAGCATTTTTGATACCTCTCAAATGAATAACCACTCACAACACGTACTCGGCCACTTAATTCTCCTACCATGACCTCGAATCCAACTTACTTGAGTGTCACATCTCCTGCGAGCATCTCGACACGGACGGCAAGCAGGAAGTGCTGCCAGGAGCGTGCTGAGATCCACGCCCTCAATCGGAACAGCCATTGGTGGTTATCAAGCTCTTTGGCAGCATGATATTGAACGGGTGATGGTGGGTGCTTACTCGAGGATAAGAGTCGGCTTTGAAATCGATCATCGTGTTGCGCCGAGCCGTGGTGGATCTCTTCATTTCAACCCCTGACGATAAGCCCGCAGGCATTGCCGTCGGCTGTTCACCAACCACTTTCTTTGTCATCATCGTGATTCGATCTGGGCAGCCGAAGTATATCGAGGAGGTGGCTTACCATAGCGAAGAACTTCCTGACAACGCATAGGATAGGTTTTGGATGGTATCAAAGCTCTACAGTCGAAATTGTATGTCACACACTCACACCCATACAAACAAACCCGCTGTTCTTGCCATGTCGCCGAAGAGTCAAGCCAGTTCAAAGGCAGTTATGTACTAACCAATACCCAGCCCCATAATGTCCTCCCATACTCGGGTACGTCGACGTGCAATCGCCTGCGCTCGATGCCGGCTTAGAAAGGTCCATTGCGATGGGCGGTTTCCATCATGCTCCCGCTGCTCAGAAGCTGGAGTTGTCTGCTCTTCAATGGATTCCACAACAAAGACCACCACTCCCAGGTCCATTGCGCAGTTTCTTGAGGCTCAGATAGCAGAAATGGATCGTCAAGGAGGACAGCCTATTGGGGCATCTCGTAAACCGGTCTCTCGTCCCTTGCCTATGCCAACGAGTCCAGAATCTTTACTCAAGTCGCATGGACGAGCTTTTTCTAACGATGCAGTGAATAAGATTGTGAGCGATGTTACACCCTCATTTCTCGGTTTATCTCCGGCTGTTCCACTTGCCCGTTGTGTTATCGTAGAGACTGGTACTCGAATTCCGTCTGCACGAAGATTTCTTGGCCCATTGAAGATAAACGACATCAACGAGGCCCACCCACGGTCAATCATCAACCCTCAGCCGACGACAACTTCTTTATCCTCAATTCCTGTAGACATAGCCGACTTTCTGTTTGAGCTATACACTACGCGCGTGGTTCCGCAACATCCCATCTCGTACTTACCGAATTTGATTGCTATGAAAGACAAAGTATTTCATGGAGCTTTGTCTGCTGGGGGACCGGAGAGGGGAGGAAGTCCTTATGAGATCTATACCCTCAGCTTGATCATGGCCATAGCTCTCTCAACCGCAGCAAGGACGAAGCAAGCACACGCGAACTCCATTGCAACTGGTCTGTTCAAGACTGCGATGTCACATGCTTCTGCAGTCCTCTCGAACGATCTACAGGGGCTACAAGCATTACTTCTCCTCGTCCAGTATGCGTTCCTCAATCCAGCTTTAGCTAATCTCTGGCTCTTGACGGGAATTTCTAGCCAAGCATGCATCGACCTCGGCCTGCATCAAGAACTCCCCGAGCATTCCATGATCACTTTTCTTGAAAGAGACATGAGACGTCGAATATTCTGGTGCGCTTGGGAGATGGAAGTCGCTGTTTGCGGTGGGCTATTACGGCCATTTGCTATTCTTCAAAAGCATATGCAATGTGACTTTCCATCAAAAATAGAGGACCGCGCAATCTCCTCAAACGGTATCGACCCAAATGGACGACCAACAAAGTTCACCTCCCAATACATATGGCGATTTCGTCAAATCGAGTCTGACATCATCTCTGTGCTCTTCCATAATGAGCCAATAGCAGCACACCATTCTACTCTGAAGTCATGGATGTCTTTTCAAGAGAAGAGTATTCTTGATTGGAAGACAGAGATCCTTGAAGCAGCTTCCCAAAACGAGGATCTGGATATGCAGTCTCAATTTTCAGAGATGGTTTTGTATTCAACAATCGCCACGGACTACATTATCGTCACTCTCTTTCGGCCTTGTCCGCTCAACAAAGAGCCCCCTGCAGAAAACCTGATCAAAGCTTTTGCAGCAGCCCCTGGAGTTGCGAATGGCTATGCCCAGCAGGCCAACTCGAAACTGGGCAACAGCAAATATGGTAAATGCTATCCCCGTTCCCCTCCAATGCCATGGGACGATCAAGTCTGACAAGCTCCTTCTTTGCAGTGTTCCATCCATGTCATCACAGCTTTTCAGCAGCACTGGTGTTTTTACAGGCTTTGCAGAGGTTCAAAGCTGAAATAGCAGCTCTGTATTCTCTAGAGACGGTCGAAGCTTACATGGGAGATTTCTCTAGATTTTTCACAATGGTTGGCGAGCGATGGCCCCAGGCGTCTGGGTGTCTGGTGGAATGGGAGAAATTGTTGGCGCCTGTAAGAAAAGAATATGTTGATTTCCTGTTCGAGAAATCGCGCAGAGCTTCACAAGTCACTCTCGAAGAGCTCGCCAGCTTCATGGAGATCGGACCGACAGGGGGTTCTCTGGAAGATGCCCTCAACTTTGACGTTTTCCATTCCACGAACACCCCAACAGATGACCTGCTAGGTTATTATTGCAACGTACCCAATGACTGGAATGCGGAATTCAGCTTTGGCATGGAGGAAGTTATGCCATTCTCTCCATACTCCTCGGCTTTGAGGCCAGATGGCAATGGAACAATGAATATATAAATGCTTCGTGAGTCTCCACTGCAATTCACCGATTCTAGTGCAAAAAGGATGAAATAGGCGTGGGATTTTCGGTATATCTCTTCTGAAAGGTTATTTACTGCGTTGGTACGGGGGCCCAAACTTTCTGACGATGTTTTTTTTTTCAAAACTCCGGAAATTTTCGTCCTTGATCTTGGTTCTTAGATTTACTTCTCACGTTGAAGTGCTTATGGATCCTGAATGCTGGTGCCTGTGCACTCTTTTAACACAGTAGTCCTGCAAAGATGTCTTTTTATAAATGTTGGTAGCTCTTTGACAATTCCACGAATGCTGACCGACATTCACCCCAGCAGATCAACCATGAACATCGACCTTTTCGCCACCCTTGACATCCTCTTGGCCTTCACTGGTCACGCTTCTGTTTTCCTCATCCATCGCACTGGACTCAACAACGTGCTCCTCCAAGACATGTTTCGGAATAACAACGTCATCTTCGCCATTGAAGTACTCTGTTTCCTTGATTTGCATGAAAGCAAGATAGTAAAATACTATCACTCCAGTGGCATAGAACGCAAAGATTACTCCAGCCTCCTTGATATACGGAATAGCGATGGAATCGACACCGAAGCAGATCGCCTCCCCCGCACCCAGGACACCTCGGAACACACCCTGATGCCTTGTTAGCTTTCTGCACTGTACGTGGCGTTAGGCGAGCTTACAGCATAGTTGGCGGACTTGCGAGGACTGTTTGTCAAGCAACCTAAGAAGTACAAGATGATGTACTGCCACAAAGAGCTTGCGAGCCAATTCAGCATATACAGAAAGAAAATGGCCACGAAGCCTTCATCGCTCCAGTCCATTGGTCTCGTTGGTGGATTTGCACGATCATAACTGCGAACTCGTACGATTTCCCAGATCCAAGCACCCATGAGAGGGATGGCCACTATGGTCAGCCCAATTAAAGCGCGCGTTTGTCGCTTCCAGGCTTTGCGGTCGAGGATTTTCTGAAGACCATAACCGCAAGGGATTTGAAGCACAACAGAAATGAACGACAGTAGGCATCGGGTGCGCAGATTGTTGTGGTAAGCGTTTACCGAGCCACCATACACCAAGAAACACTCAGCTGGAAGAAAAGCTGGAAGCATTATCACTAAGGAGCGGTTAGCGTTGTTTACTTTAAGCCATATTGCAGAAAAAAACGTACTCAATTTCCAATCTCTAAATATCTCCAGATTTGCCTTCAGCTCTTCGACAAAGGTTCGAGGCTTGACAAGGCCGACCATTGTGCCATCATCACGTCTGATCTTGTTCGGTGGCATCAACAGGAATGCTCCGACAGCACCACATCCCATCATTACCATGAAGACGATGTACACCGGAGCAGGTACACCTGCGGACTCTGTCGAATCGCGATTGATGATGAGTGGAATGATGCCTCCGACGACAGACCCAAGAGCCTGCAAGTTGATTGACATTGTGATGTAAGAACCTCGATCCTGCTCTTCTGAGTACGACATGGCGATGTATCCCATCGTAACGAAGATTAGGCCTGAAGAAATTCCGATGCATATTCCTGCAAAAATGGGAAAACCTTGCTTTCCATACTGGTCGAAGTACCATAAAGACCCGACATATACGATATAACCAAGCACTCCGAGACATGCTGTGATGGCAGGTCCAATGAGGTTCAAAATCGTGCCTCCGAAGGACGCACTGAAGAACCATACAGCACACAATGTTGCGTTCACGATCTGAACCGTTTTGGCAGAATTTGGCTTTCCGCCACCTGCTCCAAGGGAATTCAAGGCAACATAGAGACTAGCGGTAAGACCGACAAGGATTCCGATGATGACACTATTTGTTGCTCATATTATTATTAGGTCTTCTGGAAATATCGAGTGGACTTACTTCTGCCAGAATGGAGAGTGTAATCTAAGTTCTGGAAGTCCAGGGATCTTGATAGGCTTGTTTTCCTCTCGTCGTTTAAACATTCTCAAAGATGTCTTGGTACTTCGAAAAAATGGTATTCTTGATGTTGTTGATTCCGAGGTCGAATACCCCGGGTTGTTCTTATGCTTCCCGGCATGTTTGTTTCTTGATTATCCACAATCTCCAGGCGACAATCCATTCCGCAAACGGACCAAAGCGCCATGTGTTTTGATGGGGATGTCTCCGAAGTTGCTGACATTGTGGTAAAACTGTTGCGCTGTCGTCCGTTATCTTGTTCGGAGGAAGGCGCATGCAAGGTACCTTATCCTAAGAAGGGCCGATTAGAGCTTGTCACCGGCAACTGTTGTCGTTTTCCGACCTCAACAACTCCAGCACTTTGCACAGCATTTTCCAGATATGCATGCTTTGATGTTGCGTTCAACCCCGAGAACTCTAGAGCTAGTAGTCGTTCGTGAAGCTTGAACCCGTCCGGCGTTTCTACCCGTGGTACAGGCGCTAATCAGGTGCTCAAAGCCGAAGATTAATTCGATCTCCACTTAAAGTTGAATGCATCTTAGTATCGAAGCCCTGGAAACTTGACTGCTGTGTCTCTACAGTACAGCTTTCGAAAAGTTGGCTTACCATCAATTTCTGAAGCTGGCAACATGGCAAACGAAGAGATTTCCGTCACCATCCCAATCGTCGACATCAGCCCTTACCTGGCTGGTGACGCAGCAGGAAAGACAGCAGTCGCTACTGAAGTGGGCAAAGCCTACCAGAACCAAGGGTTCCTTCAGATAGTCGGCCATGCTGTCACTCAAGATCTCCAATCACGATTTCTTTCACATGTGGCCGCCTTCTTCGCTCTTCCTAATGAGGAGAAGTTGAAGCTGTCTGCCGAGTTATCGCCTTGCTTTCGAGGGTATGAGCGAGTTGGGGGACAGAAGTTGGACGAATTGGATGAGAGCGCGACGCCAGACCAGAAAGAAGGATTCACCATTAAGCCTGAAAGACCTTTGGGACGGTTCCTTGCTGGGCCCAATCAATGGCCGAATTCGGCTTTACCAGGCATGGCAAAGTTCAAAGAGACTTACATGGAGTATTTCTGGGCAGTACATGAATTGAGCAAGACGATGTTCAGATTGATGGCGTTGAGCTTGGGTCTAGAAGAAAAGTATTTTGATGATTTTGCTTCGGATCCAGACGGCAAGTGAAGAGATTCTGGCGGCAAATAGGCAGAGTTAACTGATACAGGAATCCAATCTTGCCGTTCACATCATTATCCGCCAACCCCCTCGGACACTTCTAAACGAACTCGAGGTGTGGGAGCTCATACTGATTTCGGCGCCCTTACTTTATTGCTACAGGACGAAGTTGGTGGGCTTGAAGTCCTTCACAAACCAACTGGAACGTGGCATGCGGTCCCACCAATCAAGGGAGCTTACGTCGTGAATGCTGGTGATCTCATGCGTAAGAACAGTTCTGAATTACATTGGATATTGACTAATGTTGTAATCAGAAATATGGACCAATGATCGCTACAAGAGCACCATGCATCGTGTTATTTCTCCACTATCAGAGAAGGATCGATATTCATGCGCCTTCTTCAATGATGGTATGCTCGACAAAATCGTGGAAGCATTACCGGGTTGCGTTCCAGCTGGCGAGAAGCCTAAATATGCACCATTGAGGGTGGAGGACCATTGCATAAAGCGGTATGCTCAGAGCTACGGCGCGGGCGGAAGCGATATCAAGGCGTTTGAGGTTGTGCCTAAGTCAAAGATGAATGCTGTGATTCAGGAAATTTCTGCTTCGGCTTGATCGTTTTTGGACCAAGGCCCTATCGCAGTTGTTTTACTGCTGGTGTACGTTAAAATATCTATCCAAATTTCCAAAGAGGTGCGTAAATTTCTGGAGGTTTTAGGAGTTACAACCCCAGAAATTTTGCTACCCTTGAGATGAGGTTCAGGTGTCGAATTAGAACGTGTGGCTCACGGTTCGTACCGTATGCCCTTCACTAAACGAGGTCTTACCCGGATCTCCGGGATTTTTGCTTGCTGAAAGGCCTGCGCCACTACTTATCAGCTACTGACTCCTATCCCTTCTGCATTAGAGCATGGTAATTTCATCGATTGCTCGTAACAAGAATCACCTGCAATCTACAAATTACACCAAAACTCAAGTCATTACAGCACCTCCCTTAATCTCAGCACCACCGAAATCCCCACTCTTAAACTCCGCAACCATTTCCTCCATGGTACACCACTCCACTCCCTCATGAGTGTTGATATACTCTATGATCCTCTCATGCATCAGAATGACCTGCGGCTTTCCGGAAACTTGTGGGTGAATACTCTTCTGGTTAGCTATTGACAAGTAGAGAGAAGTGAAGAAAAAATACCTCATAGGGAATACAAATGTATCATACTCCCTGTAGAAATAATCAAACTGCTCTTTCCACATGCCTTCAATGACATGTGGATCAACGTAGCCATGGGTAGAAGGTTGTTTTAGGGAGAGCTGAAACGGCGGCCAATCGTCAAGATGCCAATTAGCAGGCACTTCGACAACAGAACTAGCATTCAGAGAGCTCATTGGAGTCATCCACGTTGATGCTTCGTTGGCGACGTTGGTTTCGGCGTAGGTTTCTGAGAGATCTGGGACGTAGTACATTTGGCAGTCGTGGTGCATGAAAGAGTGATCGTATTCCTTTGCGCCGATTAGCTTCTCTAGTTAGCGGTGGGCCTTGAAGAGTGATCTTACAATCCCAAACTCTTCAAGAAGTTTTATTGTTTCTTTGGATGTGCTCCATGCTGGTGCTGTCCAGCCTTTGGGGTGTTTCCCGGTGAACGCGGTGACCACCTTTATTGACTTCTCCAATACATCTCGCTGTTGTTGCTCGCTCAAGGTTGACACGAACTCATGAGTGTAACCATGCAGCGCTCTAACGTAAAATGAGTAGACTTCACTTAAGATTTGGGGAAGAAAAATCTCACATTTCATGTCCACCATCTCTCACCTTTGAAAGCTGATCTGGAAAACTCTCAATCGAGTGTGCCGGCACAAACCAGGTCGTTTTGATGTCGTATTTAGACCAGAGCTTCAACAACCGGTCTATGCCTACAGTTGCCCCGAATATCCCCCTCGATATATCAGTTGGATTTGCTGGAGAGCCGTCTCTTGTGTTCAACCTAAAATTTCAGTCAGCCATGGTAAACATCCTGCTGCTTATACCATACATACCATCCACTGACAGCATCAACATCAATGCCGTAGCCGACAAGCACGCGTTTAGGCATTTTAATTGAAGTCTGCCACAGATTAACCTTTTGCAAACTAAAAAGAAGTTGGTATGTACCGAAAAAGGTTTGAACTCCAATTTAAGAAAGAAGTAAGGAGGAGTGAAGGAAGTGCTTGAATATGCTGATGGTAGTTTAACCAATTGAGACAAAGTAGATATGAGCCCTGTTGCTGGATGGCAATTTAGACTCCCATCATGCAGGTGTCATTAGGTCGGCCCGCAGATATCGAATGCGGAGTTGAGCGCAAGTTTGTATGATCGGCGTTTGCTTTCCTGGGAGCCGGAAGTATTAACCGAGAGGCTTTTTCATATCCTCAAATACAGAGGGGACTAAAAAGTGCTACATAGATATGGGCGAAAACGAATTCCGGAGCGCTAATGGTCGTCGACCTGCTCTTCGAAATGTTCCGCTCAGCAAGTACAAGCACGCTGATGGGGATGTGTTCGATCATACGAAGTACTCTCGGTCGCTCTGCAATTGATAGACGCTTGTTTGGGCGCCTGTTCGCTGTCTTTCAATCGACAGGACTGGCCTTGTTGTTGAGTTCGCCATAATGACGCCTCGAACTTGACTCTTGGTAGAATTGTTGTCCAACACCAAATATCATCCATTTCCTTAGAAACCAATTCACTCACTATTGATCTGCAGTATCTCCCAATAGATATCTTGTTCTAATTCAAGAATCTAAATCCTACGTCACCCAAAGGCTTTATATCACGTGAGAGTCGCCACCGTCAATTCATGCTTTCTTTTTCGAAGGGAGACACATCATCCAACATCAAACAAAATCATCAAGACCTTAAGGCAACCGTAAAGCATGGAACAAAGCGCCTCAAAGTTCCTAGCTCTTGCCGATGAGCTGCTGATCGAAATCATCTCCAACATCAAAGACCGACAGTCCATATGCTCTCTCGCATGCGTGTCACACCGATTACAGGGTTTGGCGGAACCCTACATATACAACTCTATCTTCATCCGAACTGGAGACCAAGCACGCAATTTGGTGAAGCTTTTTAATTCTAGGCAAGCTCGAATGCGGTCTGTCCATGACCTCCAGATTCGCTACCTGCAATCTGATGAAGAGGGAATAGAGGAACTCGAGGGATTCTTCCAACACTTCCCTCAAATCAGACAACTTAGAATTGAAACTCCTTGTTGCAATGATTCTCCATGGCAGGCATACCCGAACAAGCCTGCTCTGCCATGGAAAAATGAAGGGAAGATTGACATTGCCTGTATTTTGGATCGGGCAGTGGTTGCTCACTATAAGTTGAAATTAGAGCAACCTATGCTTGGTCAACTCCAATCCTGTATGTTCACTTACAATCTTTCAGACCACCATACGCGACTTAGCTAATTTCTTACCAGTAACGCTCCATTCACACAACAACGGTGATAAGTCTGAGCGCTACGAGCTGGGCGACGTTGCCAACATCTTTCTTCTCCCAAATCTCCGTTTCATGTTTCTATCGTGTTTCGATATTGGCATGTCCAAGAATGTGGAGACGGTCATCTCAAAATATGTTGATACGTCGGCCACCTGGAGTTCGACTTCGTTGGAGACTCTTGTTTTCGAAGAATGCAACATCTCGTATCATGCCCTCGAAGTCCTTCTGAGGCTTCCGAAGGCACTCAAGAACCTTACCCTAGGTGAAAGAATGCACCACACCGGCGATATCGACCCCCTCGGTTTCCGACCGAACTTACTTGACGCTTTTCTCCCACAACGAACTTCGCTCAAATACTTCAAGCACGTTGGCGGTGGAAAGTACATCACCCAAGCGTACTTGCTCCCCTTCTTGCGAGAAGACATCTCACTGCTGCAGGCTTTAGAAACGCTAGAGCTTGGTCAAGCGTTGGAGAGCAAGTACATCTCACAAGGCCTACCACCAACTCTTCAGAAGATCAGATTCCTGGATGTCTTCTATCGAAAGCTCGATAGCAAATCCAGCCTTTTCGACAACCCAATGTGGTCCTCGTCCTTCCAAAATTCTGGGCTTCGTCATCAAATAGACGTTGTTTTGTACCGGCTCCATCCCTTGCAGCACTTGTCCGTGGACTTGTGGTCGTTTGAGGAGCGCCGTGAAGAGATTGACAAGCTTGCAACCAAACTTCGAAAGCAAAACACCGATTTTGCTATATACACGTTGAAACCTTGCGAGAGAAGCTTCATACCGCCATACATGTATGGGGAGGAGTTACCGGAAGAGGTGTTGACTTATGCATCGAGTAGTCCCAACGTTTTTGCAGGTAAGTATTATGAGCTTGGTATTGAATTGATGAACACGGAGCCCGAGACAAGTTCGACTTTTGTCGAAGATGGTCACAGCGAAGAAGAGGATGGAGAATGAACAGTTTTTCCAGGCGCGCACTAGGGCTTTCCATTCTGTTCCTTTCTGATCCTTGGGTAGCATAATCGACGAGGAGACGGGGGTTCAAGAGCGCTCTCTCAATTTCACATGGGAGAGGCAAAATTACAGGGAATTTTCAAAATAATGTTGCCAGGAATTTATCGCTCTCGGTCTGAATCTGATGACGGCATATTCGAGTCATAGGTGTTTTGTGCTATGGAACTGAATGGATGAACTAACTAGGAGGGGTATGTTTGGTTTGGTTTGGGTATGATCTTCATTAGTTCACGAAGATACAGTCTGCAAGGTGCATTTGCGAGAAGTATTTGAGATGGCGTCAATTCCTAGACAGTCTTATACACTGAGAATTCTGGGCATAATTTCATAGAACATCAATCCTCAATCTCGATGCTCTCATCAGGTCGCCCATCAAGATCGTGACTGCCTCCTTTCTTCCGCTTCGCCCCTCGCCTCTCAGACTTTGACTTGTCTTTTGACCTCCAACCAGGTTGCGCAGGAATCTCTCGCATGAATCCGTCAAGATGAACTCCACCGAATGTCGTTGGAGGTCGCTTCTCTACTTCCGGGTCCCAATCATGCACGGTCTTGATATGCCAACGTAGACGACGCCTTAAATCAAAGCCAAGAGTATGTCTCGAACAATCCTCATGAGGACATAGAAGAGTATCGAGGCTCCATTCTTCTTCTTCCTCGAGATCTGGTATCATGTCTGGTTTGTAGTCGAAATGCTTGGTTGATGTCGACTCGGCATCGAAGCTGGCGAAAGCCATTCCTTCCCCGAATATTTTGCTGCATCTCTGTGCCGCGCTCCCCACGGCCTTTGGGTCCCATCCTGTTAGTGACGCCATGCCGAGAATCTCGCTCCAGTCTCGCAGCCCTAGTGCTTCCTTTCTTTCTCCTTCCGAGCTGGAGCTTGATTTGGGACGTGATGACTGCGAATTGCCATCATGACTTAAGCTGATGTGGGCTCTATGATTCAATCTGGAATGGTAGAGAGCTGTCATCAAAGTATCAAATTTTGACATGACCGAACGTATTGTTGGCCGGAGGATGTTACGAGATCGATCTTGGTCTGCGGAAAATGAGAGCACTGACCCGTCGTCTTCTGGTAAGGTCATTTCGGTCGTCTTTGGTTTCTTAAATTCATACTCGGAATCGGTCTCAGATTTCTCCTTTGTTGAGCTGCTCTCTTCTTCTTCTTCTTCTTCTTCTTCTTCTTCTTCTTCTTCTTCTTCTTCTTCTTCTTCTTCTTCTTCTTCTTCTTCTTCTTCTTCTTCTTCTTCTTCTTCTTCTTCCTTCTCTTCTTCGCTTGCCGTGTGCGTAGAAGATTCTGATCCTGGAGCCCGTGCCAGCTTTTCTCGAGCCTTTTGAATCGCAAAGTCACAGAGGGCTTCTTCAAACTCTTCGCTTGGTTTGTTCAATCTCCGACGCTTGGCATGAAGATGGTAGCTATTATCATCGCGTGTTCTATTGAACCGCTCATTCAAAGAAGGCACATCATCTGGAAGCAATGGCCATGCCGTCCAGTATTGCGATGGCAACGCCGCCCTGGCTTTTCGATCGTCCGTCCATCGAGATCTCGATGCCCATGTGGTGATGCTTTTTGCTGGATGTTTTGAAAGGTTGAGATGGCGTTCAGATGCAAAGCCTAGCAAATTACGACCCAGATCACCAGATCTCGCATTTTCGGACGCATCAATCAAATATGATTCTTGAATATGGTATCTTCGATAAGCTTTTGTTTCTTTCTCTGTCCTCTTTCGTATCGGTTCATCAATTTCTTCATCGCTGTCCAGATCAGATTCGAAGTCAGAATCGTAGTGGTCTTTTGGTTGTTCTACGATTTCGTCGCGTGGCGAACTTGCTGATCCTTCATCGGAACCGCTTTCGGAATGGAGAGAAGGAGTATCCTCATGAGGCACACCGAAGACAGACATAAGAGATGACGCGTCTCATCAGTGCCTTCCAAAGGTTGTATTCGAAATGCTAACTAGACTAACGAGAAAAATATGGACAGTGATCCCGCGCTGAGACTGCAGAGCGGTACGTGCACTGAACGACGTTGACAAAGAGGCACCAACACTCCACATCATCAACATTCACAGCTCCACCATAATGATTCTGTTACGAGGTGTCCTGTTCAGCATTCGTGGCCTTCATATAAAAAATGTATCTGGTCCGCGAGTGCTGGAAAATTCAACGTTCTGTCATAGACATTTCATCTATTTCGTCCATCTTACCCAATCAATCTCAAAAAGAATCAAATACCCCTGAGATATGGGCCGTGAGTCCCGTTAACGGTGAACGACATTTCTCGTTTATGCCCCAAATCGACCTCAGTCGGCGAATGTCTTGACTATAATTCCGCTATATTCATTACTCCATACATGGTTAAAAGCCCCAGTGGCCACGCGTGATAGGACGTACTATCCATAGATGTGTTTTTTAACTTAAAGTCAATGCCTCGAAAGAGGCTGGAGTTAATGGTTCCGGAAGGATGGTATGATGCTGGAATTCGACTCTGTTGATCTTTGTCGAGCGGGTTTAGGACAGTCACCATCCGACCGTTTACAAATTCGGTTTGGAAATGTCTTATATGTGGTATGGTATTTGCCATAATTGTAAACGGGTCGGAACTCGAGGCTCTTCCAACACAAAAACTCTATAGATCGTAGATCCAATTCTCGATCAAACCCATGTGGCGAACCCGGGGTGAATCTGTACATCTAACATGATTAACGGCTAGACTCCTGGGGTTGCACTTTTCCTCGGCCATACTGGGTGGGTAGATTGTGTCATGAGTTGCCGGGACTCCTCATTGAATCTATTCAAGAGTCCCTGCAAAATAGGAACAATGCTGTGCCTGCTACTGGATCTCTGAATCTGGCCCAAATTACAATCTACATCATTCATTGGTCAACACCTGAACTGTTAACATCCACGAGGTTTCGTTATTCTACAGAAAACATACTTTGTAAGGGTGGAGGACAGGCATGGCCATCGGGATCTCCGCATGGAGTGAGTACTAGTACCTGAGTATTTATGAAAGAATGCTCCCTTTTAGTTGCGATTACTTTTCTTCACCCCAGTCACTCTTTTTACACGCTGATCAACAATATGCGTATCGTTTTTGCTCTTTCTTGCTTGGCAGCGGTGAGCTTGGCTTCTCCAGTCGCCGAGCCTATTGCTGCCCCAGCACCAACAGCAGCACCAGTTGCTATTGCGGAACCTGATCTTCAAGGTCTTGCAGTAACGTTGGTCTTCCAAGATAACGATTCGAGTGAAAAGAAAGCTAACAATCTCAAGAGCTTTTCATGGTGGAATTCTGTCGGTTGAGGCGCCGCCGGCCTCAACACGTTCTTGGGGACCACCTCCAGGTAAAGGCCCACCACCTGGTAAGGGTCCACCATGGTTGCGAGGTTCACCATCCAACCCAGGTAAGTACTCCACCCTTTTGCAATTGTGCCATAATCTGATAACAATCTAGCACCGCAGTCCCTAGAGCCCTGGGTAGCACCCGCATATTCGTCCTCGGTATACATTCAGCCTCGTCCCACACAGCAAATTCAGCCTCAGCCAGGACAATGGCAGCCACCACCACTTCAGCAACCAAACAACGGCAACATGCCACCCTCTATAGTCACCCGGACAACCACCGTTTGGACCTCCTCTCCGACTTCGCAAAGTGGCAGCAAACCTGGATATAACAGCAATCCGCAGGGCAACAACGGTGGAGGATGGGGCAACACTAACAATGCGCCGAGCAACAATGGTGGTGGATGGGGAAATAGCAATACACCACAGGGCAATGGTGGAAGCTCAGGGTGGGGTTAAGAAAGGGCCTATCGGCGGTCTGGGCAAGTTGTCAGCCCATAGGGGCTTGAAATGATATGTCGTCCTTTAAATTTTGTATGCTCAAATCGACTCCCCAAATCGACATACTGGGCAAACTTTCAATCAAATCCTATCACCGTTCAAAGCGCGTTATATAGGCTTCTTACTGCTTTTCATATTCCAAGAAATGGCACGGTAGTGTCATGGTCAACACAGCAGATATCAAGCTAGGCTGCGGCAAGTGCCGCTGCTGTGCTGTTCGGGTTGTCTGACTTCGGCGTGTGCCCCCGACAATCTGCAATTTTTAGTTCGAATCTGAGTCGTGCCAATCCTCGGCTTCAATTTTTGGTCTTTAGGGTATCCTCTCATGCAAGTGAATTGAAGCTTTTTGCCTCTATGTATTAGTCTGAATGCGTTATTTAATGTACATTTCTCCCAACTCTTTACTACCTTCACGACCCAGCATTAGGAAAAACAATCTTAACAAGCTCCTTCTTATTAACTACAAACAACATTAGCATCATTTCAACAGGTGAAGAACGGTCCAACTTACTTTTTCCCATAGCATTCCTCGGTATATCATCCACAACCTTCATCTCCTGCGGAATCTTATAATTCGCCAGTATCTCTTTCAGCGCCCTCCTCAAATCCATAGCGCCATAAGCCTTGCCCCCCTTGCCAGCCGTTTTGCCTTTTTCGGAGAGTATGACTACGGCGGCGACTTTCTGGCCCCAGGCTTCGGATGGGAGGGCTACGACTGCGCATTCCTCGATCTCGGGTCTAAAATGTGAGTTAGCAAGAGATCAAATCGGTGGTGGTGGTGGTAGTAGATATACAATGAAAGCATCTCCCTCTCAATCTCCAAGGCACTAACTTTCTCACCACCAGTTTTAATAATATCAGCGCTCTTCCTCCCCAAAATAAAGTACGGCCACCCCTTCGTCCAATCCTGAGAACTCTTGCCCGCGCCGTCGACTTGTCGTCTCACAGCAACATCACCAGTCTTGAACCACCTCCCCTTTCCATCTTCGCCTTCTACAAATTCCGAAGCTGTGGCTTCAGGATTTCGCCAATACTCTTTGAATATCGTGGGACCTCGAAGTTGGATCTCGCCTTGCCTCTCTTTGCCATCCTTGTCGAGCTCTTCACCCGGTTTGATAATTTCATTCGTTTCGGTGTCGACGAGGCGGGCTTCTACGCTTGGTAGTGGCCAGCCTACACTTCCGTCTACGCGATCTGCAAAATCGAGACCACAGGAGAGCGCCATTCCTACCTCAGTCATACCATATCGCTCTAATAAGATGTTGCCAGAGGTAAGGTCCGTCCATGCCTTTTTCGTTGGTGTTGGCAGAGCTGCTGAGCCAGATATGTTCAAGCGTAGATTCTTCGGCGATGTAGCTTGCGCGGCAGCTCCCTTGAGCTCCGCTGAGAGTCCGTTGTGTGTTTGTAGGAGACGGTTGTAGATTGTGGGTACGACTGTGAAGAAAGTGATTTTCTCGGCTCGCGTGGTGTCGCTTTCGAGGAAAGGGGCTGCTAACCGTTCCCACACTGCTTGTGCATTGAATGGGAAGAGGAACTCGATAGTTGAGCCGGCTAGTAATGGTGTAAGGAGGGCATTCACGGTGCCGTGGATGTGGTGGAGAGGAAGGCAATGTAGGAGACGATCCGTGGGAGAGTAGTCCCAGGCTTTGAGGAGGGATTGACATTGTGCTGTCAGGACCGAGGATGGAAGAAGAACGCCTTTCTGTTTTGATTTAGTTATGATAGATCGTGAAATTGAGATATAACGTACTGGTCTACTCGTTGTTCCCGAAGTATACAACATCATACCGCCCTCATCCGACTTCAATTCCTCCAAGGTGATATTTTCCGAGCTCTTCTTTCCCTCTGTAATTTTCTCCACGGCCACAATAGGCTGGTGTTCCAATCCCTCTTTCGTGACATCTAGAGACTTCTCTCTAAACTTTTCAGACGAAAGCAGCATCAAAGCCTCACTCTGGTCGATAATATACCGCAACTCGTGGTTCGGAAACGTCGTGCATAATGGTACAGCAATGGAGTGATTCGCAAAGATTGAAAGCAGAGTTACTGGATAATCCATCAGCAATGTACGGGTTTGATTGATTTCAATAACACACACCTACGTAGTCATAGCCATTCTCCACCAGAAAAGCTATTCTCTGTCCAGGTAGACTATTTCCCTCAGCCTTTCCCTTCAATTGCTCCGTCGCATCAGCAACATCATGGACCAATTCTCCATATGTAAAGCTTCTCCCAGACGGGTAATGTACTATGGCTGTCGAATTGGGATCATGACGCGTTATAGCTTCGAACAAGGGTAGCTTTGGGAGTGTAGATGCCATACGAGCGGCAATTGGGTATCGACAGGATAGTCTGGTGAATTTTGAGTATGTAGGTCGTTTTGAGAAGAGTCGAAGAGTGGATAGGACTCGGAGCGACATAGTATCAGATAGTATCTGCTATCCTCGGGATGCAATTATGCGTCGGATACCGAATATAAAAGCATCCGGATTTTATTGCGGGGAGACGCGGATCAGACGCTGCTGTAAGATGTTCGTCATATTAGTCTGCAGAAACCTAGAAGACGACGACCGGGTTACTGCTTTTGGAATATTGGATGCATTAATTGGACAATTGTAGGAGTTGTTGATTTCGTTGCTCGGTCCTATTCCGAAGACGTTCTTCTTCGCCGCATTTCTGGCTGGCGACGGCGACATCAATCACACCACCTCTCCTCCTACATGTTATTAAGAAGAGCGATACGACTCGTGCCTCGCAGGCCAATGTCCAGCATGGCTCAATCAATGACTCCAATGGAGGATATCATGAGAACGAAGGTATTGATATGTTCAACATCAAGACGAGCCTATGTATACTGACTGGTGACATAGATCACCGAAGCCCTCAAACCTACCACTCTCGAAATCCACAACGACTCCCACCTTCATGCACATCACAAAGCTATGAAAGACAGTACGTCGGCAGAGACACATTTTCGCGTATACATCACCTCGGACGCCTTTGAAAAGAAGAGACAGCTACAGCGGCATAAGATGATCTATTCGCTCATGGCAGATGAGATGGCTAAGGAGGGAGGCATACATGCTTTACAATTGCAGACGAGGACGCCGGAAGAGGCTGAGAAGTTAAAGGCACAAGAGGAGGCGGATAAGGGTGTGCCTGTTTGAGGTGGCACTAGTGTTGAAAAGCAGAGGAAGAATTAGAATAGGCAGAATAATACCCAAAGGTCAGTTGCTTCCACTGGAAACCACCTAAACACAGGCAGAACTGGGAAGAGGACTCGGGGTGATGTTGAAGTATCCATGTAATGCGACCTTGCAAGCAGCGAGCAGGTCCTACGCGAACAGAAATTGCAGCAGCAGCATCACAATAATCTAGGTCCGAAGAATAGCTACTACTACTATTTGGAACAAAGGCGTTTCGAAACAATTTAAGAGTAGTCAAACCTTCAACACTTTTCACTCCCAACCCTATGCTCAACGACTATCTATCTCTCCTCCACCCTTCTCTAACATACACGAAGCAAAAAGGAAAGAAATACATTGGCACGATTCAGATTCGAACCGAGAATTGCAGATTTTCCTGGGAGTACACGCCAGCGCCAAAATAAATCCAGCAGCGCGTGTCGGCCTCCCCCTTCGCGAATAAGTAAGTCAACTGCAACCTCAAGCACAATCAACCAAAGGTTCAAAAGGTGATTGCTAGCCGCCCGCCTAAGGTCTGCTCTGCTAGCCATTACACTACCGTGCCTGTTTTCTTGTTGGGAATTGAATGATAGTTTGCTAGCAGGCTGGGGGCATGAGATGGATGGATGCGGGATGTTGCATTTGTTTACAGCTGTGGTCTACCAGATGTGAAGGTCTGGAAACTAGGGGAGCAAATTTTGTCACTTCATGAATGCCAGCAACCATCTTGAATACTTGTTTCGAAAAGTCCATGATAGTTGTGAATGTGAGAAATGACTAGGCTTGAATGCTGCCAGTCAGTGTGATAGATTGACACCAAATCGATCAACTCGCCCCTCGTTTTCTTTTCGTGCAAAGACATGAAAGTAAAGATGAGAAGAGACTGCTGTAGTTGTATTTAAACTAGGTCTGACCAAGAAAGAAAAGGCTGTCCAGCCTGCCTCATCTTGTCGGAAATCGACTCGGAGCTACTTTTGGGCCGATCGTCCCTGCTACTGCTAAAGTGCCAACAGCGTTTCGGGCTAGCATTTTTCTGCGTCATCTCTTTTTCTGATCACTCCTCCTCCGCTACCATCATCAACTCACCTCACCTCGTCGGCTTTTCTTTTTGTAATTGTGCCAGTATGTCTATCGACCGCCCTTGACCTTTTGCACACTCGAATCCAACCAAAGCGATTTCGGCAATAACAACAACAAACAAAACGCTCGGACTAGGGCAAGAAAACTTCACCGAACCCAAAGCGTCCTGTTCACACAAGATGGCCAATGAGAAACCGGAGTCCAAAGACAAGGATCAAGATTCTGCCGAGCAAGCAAATTTCCCAGAAGATGAAGCCGACGAAAGTGCACCAGACAACTACAATGACCTCGACGAAGTCCTCGCCCCAGCACCGAGCCAGAATCCCACGGATGCGAGATGGGCTCGACGGGAAAGTCTCGAGGAAAGACGATCGGAACAGGCGTTGAGCAGGGAACACTCCCGCGTCCATCCATCGGAAAAGCCAAAATCAAAACATCTGCTTGTTCAGTTGTATACGATTTCCTACCTGATTTTGTTCGCTATATTTGGGACCCTCGCAAGATTAGGAGTCCAGTGGCTTACGACCTACCCAAACGCCCCGGTTATCATCTCCGAGCTATGGGCGAACGTGGGAGGTTGTGTCGTTATGGGTTTCCTGCAGGAGGATCGAGCTATCTTTGAACCTCGCAGGGGAAGCGCGTTATTACGTGCACTCCAAGACCCGGAGAATCTTGCAAATGGCAAGGAAAAGAAGTTATTGCCACAAAAAGAGGATCTCAAAAGAAAAAAGACGTTGCCATTGTACATTGGTCTTTCGGTCGGTTTCTGCGGGTCCTTCACTTCCTTCTCATCATTCATACGAGACGCCTTTCTCGCCCTCTCCAACGATCTACAGGCCAATGGTGTGGGACATCTTTCACGCAGCGCTGGATGGAGTGTTTGCGCCGCACTAGCCGTTCTAATCATTGAAATCGGCCTCTCCCTCGCCGCATTATCTTTTGGAGCTCACATCGCAATCGGCACCACACCTCTCCTGGCCCGCCTCCCAAAAGCCCATTCTCATCGATTTCTAGATCCTCTCGCGGTATTTCTAGGATTCGGCTGCTGGCTCGGTGCCGTCTTCCTTGCCATCTGGCCGCCTGACAACAACTGGCGAGGCGAAGTCATTTTCGCTCTAGTCTTTGCTCCGCTAGGCTGTTTATTCCGTTTCTACCTTTCCTTGAAACTGAACAGCAAAGTCGCCAAATTCCCGTTGGGCACTTTTGCTGCCAACGTCTTCGGCACCATCATCATTGGTATCTGCTATGACCTGCAGCACGCTGGCGCAAGCGTGGCTGGAAAGGTTGGGTGCCAGGTTCTGCAAGGGGTGGAAGATGGATTCTGTGGATGTTTGACGACTGTTTCCACATGGGCTGCTGAATTGAAGGCATTGAAGAAGCGACATGCTTATACCTACGGGTTCACGAGCGTGGTTGTAAGTCTTTCCGCTTTGATAATCATGATAGGATCGTTGCATTGGACGTTGGGGTTGCAATCTCCGGTTTGCATAACATGATAGATTTCTTGAATATATTTTATTCGTTGATGCAACAGTCTCATGATCTTATCATCATATCAGCATCCCAGGCTCCGACAACACAAGAATCAAAGACAGGAAGCCGGGTTCCATGTTTCCCATCAACACAACCCTCATCCACACAGCAATGTGTTCCATTTGACACTAATAAACTACCCAATAGGAGAAAGCCAAATCCATCCCATGCCCATGATCCGGAGTTTTGCGGCAAATTCGGCAACTAACATCTAGAGTAACGCGGGGAGATGAACAGCTGCGGCTGGGCATGCATGTCTAGCTCCACCAAATCACCAATGCCATGCTACTCGCTTCATCCAAGATCTCTGCTTGGTAATAATTTTCTACAACTCCCTCGACTGACTTGCGTATCATGCGTCTCTTGAGAACAGAAATTCCTTGGCTGGCGACGATCTCTGGCGGAAATGATCATCCTCGAGGGTGTGGTAATAGAAATTGGGGAAGATCGTCCTCGGTTCAGCATGGCAATGCACAAGTTTGCGAGAGGGGATGATCTTTGTGGTGCCTTCCTGATATTGTGTATATCAGGAGGTTTAGACAGACTGAAAGATTGACTTCGGCATCAAGTCGTCGCTTCAA
The DNA here is from genome assembly GCA_023078705.1 of Venturiaceae sp. KMAF11. Lineage (NCBI taxonomy): Eukaryota > Fungi > Ascomycota > Dothideomycetes > Venturiales > Venturiaceae > Venturiaceae sp. KMAF11. The sequence continues at coordinate 1,441,740 of JALGOQ010000005.1, forward strand.
CAACTTCCTTCGAGATCAACTGCTAAGCTTGGTGATTTATCGGATGATACCATGAAGTCTTCACCACTATCAAGTGTGGACGAGAAGGACACAGTTCAGCACCATGAGCACCACGAAAAAGTTAGCTACCGTGTTTCTCTATATTGCAATCTCAAACTTTCTAACACAGGACACCAGGCGCTAAAAGACCAAAACGGAGGCGTCGATCACGGCATCGATGTGGCAGCAGTTCTAGAAGAACGAGGCCACGACCTCCCAAATGACCCCTTGGAACATGAAGACAAAGAAACTCGCCGAATCATCAGGAAAATCGACATGAGGCTTCTGCCAGTCCTAGCCACCATCTACTCCTTTGCACTGATTGATCGAGTTAATTTGCCAAATGTAGGTCCTTCCATAGGTTTGAGTATATTGAACCCGTTTTCAACTGATCTGATATTTTTCCAGGCCCGCATTGCCGGCATGGACGAAGACCTCGGAATGTCAATCTCCAACCGCTACTCCCTTGTCTCAATGATGTTCTTCGTCCCTTACGTAATCTTCCAATTCCCAGCCAACATCATCATCCGCAAACTCGGCGCCGCGCTCTGGCTCTCTTCCCTCGTTGTTTTATGGGGGTGCGTCTCTATTGGTATGGGCTTTACCAAACAATGGACCCAATTACTGGGATGCAGAGTTATTCTTGGTGTGCTTGAGGCTGGATATTATCCTGGTTGTATCTTTCTTTTGTCGTGTTGGTATTGTAGGTTTGAGGTTCAGAAGAGGTTTAGTGCTTTTTATCTTCTTGCGCTTTTGGCTTCTGGTTTTGCTAGTATTTTGGCGTATGGGTTGATGCAAATGAAAGGTGTAGGAGGGCTCAATGGATGGAGGTGGATTTTTATCATGGTCAGTTTTACGCTGACAGACTGAAGCTCATGCTGATGATTCGATAGGAAGGTATTGTCACCGTTGCGCTCGGGCTGCTCGGATTCATCGCCATCGTCGATTTCCCAGACAAAGCAACAAGACCCGGTCTCATCCTCAAGAAGCCATTCTTGACCATCGATGAAGCTGCTATTGTCCTGGCTCGCGTTGATCGTGACCGCGGTGATGCAGTGGTCGATAAGCTATCAGCGAGAGTCATCCTCCATCATCTCAAAGATTGGAAGATTTGGGAGTATGCTTGGCTCTACTTCTTGAATGTTAGTACTGCTCACCTCCTAACTTGAATATGGAACTAACAACCTTCTGCCACTCAGAATATCGTAACCTACTCCTTCAGCTACTTCCTCCCCATAATCCTCCGCTCAGGAATGGGTTATTCAGTAGCAATGTCCCAAGTTCTCTCCTTCCCACCTTACGTCCTCGCTGCCATCGTAAGCCCCTCCCCTTCTCACCCCACAAAGACCTAACTAACACTAACACCTCAAAGTGGATGTTCACAACAGCCTACATAGCCGATCGCACCCACCGACGTGGCCTAGTAATAATCTTCAACTGCCTCCTCGCCCTAATCGGCGTGGCAATGATGGCTTTCCTCAAACGTCCCCGCGACCGCTACGCCGGAGTCTTCTTAGGCGTCTCAGCCATTAATTCAAACGTTCCTGCTATATTGAGTTATATGCATAACAACATTGTTGGACAGAGTAAACGGGCGCTAGCGAGTGCGTTGTTGATTGGTGGGGGCGCTTGTGGTGGTATCACTGCTAGTAATATTTTTAGACAGCAGGATGCGCCGGGTTATATGTGAGTTATTTCCTCTCCTATCTGAAGTTTTGTGGATATGTTTGCTGATTGTTGGTAGTCCGGCGCTGGTTGTGGTTATTTGTACGCAAGGGGTTAGTATTTTGCATGTGCTGAAGAATTTCTATGTTTATTCGAGGAATAATAAGAGAGCTGATCGAGGGGAGATTATCATCGAGGGGCAGGAGGGGTTTAGGCATACGCTGTAGTCTCTCTCTCTCTCTCTCTCTGAATGAATGAATGAATAAAGAGGAATCGGGCTGAAGTATCAATGGTCGAAATCTGCAACCGCAAATCACAGTACATCGGTCTGAGTTATTGCGCTGCCTCTTTCTAGCAAAGAAAAGTCTTAAGCTTCAAACTCGCTTCCATCTTCACGAGCTCGATCATCCCAATCTCATTCTCGCTTAGCTCGCTTTCATCGCTTGTTTCCTCTGCTTCGTCACCATGAAATTCTTTGCAGTGGACGCTTATCTTGCACCCTAGACCTCCGCTATCTTCATCACAGCATGTCCACTCGAAACTGCCGGGTTGTCTTACACGTACTCATGCGTTGGATGATTATCATCAGGGTTGATATCGCCTGCGCCATTCTACTTGTACAGATAACTGTAATCGGGACAAGTGAGCCTCCCTATGTTGCACATCTCTTTAGTTCGAAGACGATGAGGGTGAGGTTGTCGATAACATGTCATTCTCTCACCGGTCGCAAGCAGGTCGTAGGTCTCTTCGCACCTGGCGTACTCTGCAGAACTGGCGTGATCGTGTTCCTCTATTCTCATTCGTGCTGGGCCATTTTCAGAAGTAGGTTATGGGTCTTCCTTGACAAAGACTGTAACAACCATCGCCTTGCGGGTGGCTTTTTGGAACGTTTGGTTCGATCGACATAATTGAGATATGACTTTTCGTAATTCTCCGATGTTGGCAGTGTCAATTTATTGTTGAAGGATTGGATCGAGCTGGACTGCGCCTGAACATATTCGTTTTGGTACCATTTTGACGTAGAGAAGATAGTGAAAAGTACTTCAAACAACAAAATCGCATCGAGCGACAAATCTCACGCCAATAGCGAGGAACTAAAGACTCTACGATCAATTCAGGTACCTTGTAATCTTTTCGATAGTAGCTGAATTCCTCGGAAAATAATTTTAAAAATTGCTAGGAATTTATCGCCCTCGCTGTTAATTGGGACATGACACACTTTACAGTACCCGCTGTACTTTTACCGACGAATGACGAAGCGGAAGAGAGAGATCTTGACATATGTCTATCTACTCAAACCACGAAGAGGTATTGAATAGAGAATTGTGGGGAAAAGATGGAATTATTCATGATACCAATGTTCCTCGAGGGGTTGCTCACCTTCGCATTCTCAAGTCGCGACAAGTTCTACACAAATTCGAACACGCGGTCCCGTGAGGTCAGTTTAGTCTCAAACGCATACGTATCGTTATCGAGGTCAAAAAGGTTCGCTCGCTCTTCTGGAAAGCTAATTGCTATTATTATGAATGAACGCTGTAATTTCCGTGATCGAAGGCGTTATTGAGAATTGAGAATCATCGAGAGATGGATGCCTCCCAGTCGTAACAATATGAGGCAATCAAAATGGCAATTTTGCTTCACCTGTCTTGCAAACATCCAAAATGTTTTAAGAACGCGAGACAAATAGCCTACCATGACTTCGTATTCATGCGCGTGACAATTTTAAGGTTCAGTTATTTTGGCCCCGAGTTTAAAATGAAATTTATATTGCTCTGCGATCATGCTGATCGCTCATTATATTGCTTTGCATCTTTCTACGAGGACCGAACTCAAACGAGCCCATAGGACTAGGCCCAGAATGAAGGTAAGTGTAAAATTAGCACATGGTGGAATTGTCTCGTAAATATTCCTTCAGCAACATGGAGAGAACTAGAGTGAAACTACGAGGACGCCAAGCAGGCAATCTTACAGAACGAGTATAAGTCTTGAGTATGAACGAATACCTCCATTTTCTTATAGCCCTGAAATCACTTTACACGATACATGCTTTTCCGCAACTGTCTCCAATGGCTTCACTCAAAATCCCTCTCGTCGCTTTATTCGCCAGCTCAGCTATAGCAATTGCATGCGTCCCTACAATCCTAACACCTATCACCTATAGCGGCAACGGCTGCCCCAACCCCATCGACACCGGCAAATCGACAGTCGACATTCTCTCCCAAGGCCATATCCTCCACCTCGGAACACCCCAATATCAAATCAACGAGTTCGAAGAATATGAGCTAGCGCAAGATTCAGAGAAAAGCCTCTACTGCAGCGTATCTCTCGACCTCGAGAGCTCTCAGAGTTGTTCTTCAAAGCAGTTTTTTTTCAGATGGCATGTACTTACTCGAGGCTATTCGGAGGTCCGAGGGCAAGGTGTTGCAGCTGGGCAGGATCTCGTGGTCACAGTGAATAATTTACAGGTAAGCGTCCTGGGCGATGGGTTCGTCGGAGCTGCAAGAACTGATTTTCGTGTTAGAAACCGATGGTCTCGGGCGATCTGACCTCTGTGTCCGATTTCACTACAGCAGACCAGAACGGCACGGTTTGGGCATGGAATAGACGAAGTCAGTTCAAAGTCGATACGAGATTGACGTTGAGACGCCCGAAAGGTTCGAAGGGGTCTGAGAAGGTGACGATCGATTCCATCGAAATACGATTCGATTAGTTCACGATAGCTGCATGGCCCAAAGGTTCCAATTTAGCTACCACGTAGGAAATTGCTGATGTATGCTGTTGCTAAATTAGAACAAAATCGACAAAGTCCTCCTTTCTCTTAAAGCCAGTTGCCAGTCTTTGTCCCTGTTGGCTATCCACTTGCGCATCTGGATATGTTCCCAATTCAAGCAGTAACTTATCTTGTCTCAGCATACTCGGTATCCTCCCAAAGTTTCCCGTTCCCAGTCGTCTCAATACTCTGTCGCCCTGTTTGACAAAGTCATGCTCAATGCCAACAGTATCCCACGACTCCTCTTCTATCAAGACCATACAAGTACAATCAAGCATGTTTGATCTGAACGCGAGGGTTAACGGCATCCACACCAACTTTTTCACATCCCTCCCTCGTTCGACCAGCTCAATTCCCTCGACAGTATCGGAGCAAAACCATAATTTCTCCCCAGTGACTTCATCTGTCAGGCTTGTGTTCTTCGATTCTTTATCCCAGCTGTATCTCTGCTTTCTCTCGCCTGTTTTGACACGGTTCAAGCGTCCAGCGACTCTCATCCATCCAGCTTTGACCGAACCAAAAGCATAATCAGTCTGAAGTGCTACGTCAGCGGCGTGAACATCAATGAGTGCGATCAAGTCGTTTGACGTGTTAAATATAGGTCGTGTTTGAACACACGACTCGATACTTGCCCAACTCCAGCTCGGTGCGACGTATTCTGAATCACCGACTCTCTTCCTCCGAGCCGTCTTTTCACCTTCAACATTGATCCATGCCATTTGATAGGGTAAGTTGAAGTCCCACAGCCCAGCGAGATATCTCTTGTTGACCAATTTTGTGTTTGCAAGTTCTCGTGCCACAGATGACACAGCGATGAGCTTATCGGTGTGCTTTGTGAGATTGCACAACGTATACGCATTCACAGTAGACGTCCAGTGCCAATCAAATGCTTTCAACAATTCGAGGCCCTTCCTTTTGGCCATCACGCTCCGTGCGCCATAATCGTCATTTTCACCGAGAGGCGCTGCAAGCATCGTGGCAGTATCGAGAACGGAGTGTAATAAGCCTCGTAAACCATCATTTGTGAGACTTCCAGCGGTCCAATCCTGTCGCTCTGCACGGCTGGATTCATCACAAGCCCAAGACACGCCATTGTTGGTGAAAGCTAGCGTTCTCCGAGCGAGTGCACGTTCCTGATAGACCCAGGCTCTTTTGAAAAGAGGTGCGTTTGACGATGTACTCCCTGGTATGTCATTTGAATAATTCCAGAGTAGTCTCGCATTTCCACGGAGTAAGGTACAATCCTGGCCATTTGAATTTTGCTCTCCATCTGCACGGCCCAGGATGCTGGAAAGGGGAGCGCGGAAACCGAATTCGATACGCGGATCTCGGGATTCGTTGATGAAGCCTTGACTGTCTGATGTGCTGGAGAGGGCAGCAATATTCAGCCATGCAAATTTGTAGACGTCACCCATGACAGCACTTTGAGTCTGCCAGTCTTCCAAGGAATCTTGTAATATGCAGAGCGAATCGATCCATATGTATTCGAATCCTAAACAGGCGGAAACCATGACTGCATGCTGGAATGTAAGAGGTAAATGGTCCAATGGCAGGTCATCTCTCCAGGCAGAAAGGTTCGACTCGGTAAGCACTGTTCCGGCACGTCCACCGAGAGGCGCAGAAGGATTGGGAGAAGGGCCCCAACAATGGGAAAGTGAGAGATAATTGAGACCGCCCGCTATTTTATTAGGAGGAAAGTCGTTGGAGTTGGACTTTAGCACTATTCGTGCAGTAATGTCAACCACTGAGTCGTCAAAGTTGGTATTGTTTGGTAATTCGGAACGTTTGATGTGAATGAGACGATCTGGGAACCACGCTTCTTCTGCTTGTCCGAAACGCTTGGTTCCGAAAATACGTTGGCATTTCGAGTGAGAAGTTCCGCATTCATGCGCCCAAGATAGCACTGATTCTATGACACCGATACTCAAAGTCGAGGAGAAGTCGTGTTCTGGTCTGATTGGATATTCGCTTTCATCAAGAGATCGGATAATAGGTAAATCGCCAACCGTAGCCTTCTCTCCCGCAGCTTTTGTATCGACAACACTTCCGTCCGGGTAGATTTCGAAGCCTCCTACGAGGTGTTACTAGGTATCGCACGGGATTGAGGACAAAGAGGAAATGAAGGTGGACTTACCAATTCCCCAACCATAACCGCCCTTATGCTTCACATTCATGAGAATAGCCATTGAATGGTGTGGAAATGCAAACTGCGGATATTTCTCTGCATCACCTACACTCATTCTCGTGTTCCAAGTCAAACTCCAATCCTTGGCCGGAGACGTTCGCCAGGAGTTTTCGAATGACACATGCGCCTTCATCGCATTCCAAAGTACCAATGTTTTGATACATATAATGCAGGCCAGCGGAGGATCAAGCATAGATCCAGAGTGGAGTATTTCGAATGCCTCGTAGCCTGTCCCGTCTCCATATTGCGTTATCATGTGCGATATAAGAGTCAGGCATCGTGCGCATACCGAACCAGTTCCAGCTCCTGCGGGAGGCGGCGAAGGGAAGAAAAGAGTTGGATACGAGGATTCAGGAGAACTCGATGATGCTGAGTCTTGGACGGAAAGCTTTTTGAGCGTGCTATTCAATAGTCTCGAAAACATTGTCAAAGTATTCGCAGCTTTTATGGTGTTGCCAAAGAAGACTCCGGAGACGTAAGAATACTAGAATAGTTGCAATTGCTTCTTCGTTATTCCGTGGTTGTACGAGAGGCGGGGTCGATAGCCACAGATATCATCCTCGTCTCGTATCCATCATGCGTCTTGTCCTTTCGCGGTACCTGGTTGGTAATACAAAACCATCAAGTGGAGGAATTGGAAATCATGCTAATTATGAAAGAAGAAGACAGAACGGACTTGCCAATGAGGTGATTTACGTGTTGTGGCTCCCCTCGGCGTAAGTTGAGACACGGTAGGCGCTCATGTGGTCACTATCTAGAGTTCTTCAGCTGCTAGATCTTTGTTAGTCTCTAATTGAAAGAGGAGGTTTATTCCACTGGGATGTGTCTGGCGTGCATTTGCAAGGTGAGCCTAAATCCATCAGCGATTATGCATATTGTAGGAATGAGAAATAGGAATTTGATTATACCTTGACGTCTCGGACTATTCAAACCCGAGCCTCGGCTGCCGAAATAGGTAACGATGAAACCAATGATTAGAAGCCAAAGAATCGTCGGTCAAAACCCTCCAACAGGACTAGGAAACCGTCGAGCTAAGCTGCAATAATGCCACGATGCATAACTCCCTAGGATGATGAAAGCACTGGCAATCGGAACCCGGAAAACAATCATCCCGCAAACCTTCTTCTCCATGAAATCACGATCTCTGTGCAGATTTCCCGTGCACCCGAAACCCTCAGAATAACTTCAAGGCGACGCACTGCATCCGCATGGTTCCGCACCGCATTTCAGCCTTCTTTCATCATCAGATTTGCTGAAGAATGACTATAGATTACACCACCATGACGTGTATCATCATGAGCCAAGAATGTATATCATGCGACGGTGGTGTTGAAAGGGAATCGTTCGTGTAGATCACAAACGTTGTTGTAAAATGCCATTTGATTGCGTTACAATTGGTGCCCGCATATGGTTCGTAGGCTAGGATCGGTGGTGTGATGCAGCCATGGCGCGAAAAGCAAAACTACTTTCGGTGGTGTTCTGCACGCTGACTCGGGAGTAGAACGACTCCATAATCCAGATTAGGAACCTTTTGGGACAGTCAGAACAGTGTGAATATTTTTGAAATGAGTGAACAGTAATAGATCATTAAATTTTTATTAATTCGAGACTATTCGATTTGATCAGCCAAATGCCATATAGAGCAAGGCCATCCACCGATCCTCCTTGGGTATTGCATTACTCCGTAAACCAAGAATGAATAGTAACGACACAAGATCAACAAGCAATTGAATGAAGAGTGGCTCAGCTTGAACCTTTTATACAGAGGCCTCAGCACGAGAATTCTCGTTGTTGACCTTTGCACGTCGCTCACGTCCCTTGTCTGACCATGGGAAATGTGCAACAGGTACGACGAAGAAGCTATTGCGGTCGTATTAGCGATCTGAGCAAACAATAATGCATATGGGAATCCATACCTGTTGGACGAATCGGCGATACCAGCGAAAGCGTTGTACCAAGCAAGGAATGCTGCCAGAATTCCGAATCCACCACCAGCTTTGATAGCGGTGCTATTTGGCGCTCCACCAGAGTGGTCGAGATATCCGATACCGAGAGCAAGGAAGGCGAGGTCAAGGGTGAAGAATAGCAAGAAGAATGCTACGGTAGACTTCAGGGTGCAGAGAAGCAGTAGGAACGTGAAGATGAACCAACCCTAGTAACAACTCTGATTAGCTTCGTATTCCAACGCGAAAAAACACCAAAACTTGGACTTACAAACAAAAAGAAGCCCATAGAGTTCAAGAACACAGCGCTGGTACCACCCCCGAGTGCGGTGACGATACCGAACCCGCCAGGGGTAAGTGTAATAGCAAAGGAAATCCAGAAACCGCCGTACGAGGAAAGCGCAGTGGCACCGAAGGTATTTCCAACAGCCATTTCCCTAAGAGATTGTTAGCACAAAGTCAATCATGGTATCCATTAGGAATCACACTTACCACATGCCAGCAAGCAATTGCACCAAACCTCCATATGCGAAGGCAGAAGCAACGACGATGTTGGGCTCTCCGACACCTCGCGTGTTCAAGTTGATCAAGGAGAGAATGAATGTGGTCAAGGCGAAAGCAGATAGACCTAGAGGTGCTGGATTGGCGATTCCTTTCTTGGGAGCTGCATATAGACCGGGCTGGAAAGCACCACCGAAAGCTGGCATGCCCAAAGAGGAGTCATTGGTCGCGACATGAGCAAGAGGGTTTCCACCATAGTCGTATGGAGCACGACGCTTGGTTGTGGCGTGATCAGTCGCGCCTACTCCAGTGCCATGAGTCCCGTTGATACCCGTGCCATTCCCATTGAGATCCTTCTCAAGTGTCGCAGCCTGATATAATTAGCTGTAGCTCAAGGTCCATATGCAACATTGACATACATTGTTGAAAGTTTCAGGGTGTGTTGTTGCCATTGTGAGGTCGTGCGAATTAAACTTCCTTTGGTCCAGGTGAGGGCGAGATGTGAGACTGGGTGGCAGTGGAGACTGATGAGAGATTGAAAGAGAGACGGGACATGAAAAATATATAATAAGTTTCAACTAAGGTTAACCCCGGATCCGGGGACGACCAACCCACCATGGAGAGCCAAAGCTTCCTATGCTACTCTAAAGCTAGGGCACTCTGCGAATTGCAGATCACCCCAGTGCTGGTCATCCGTTAATATCCCGTCTAGGACAGGCCCGAGCATGTCATTTGAACCCACTGTTTAGATTGGTCAATCATCAATTGGATGTGCAGACTAGGCTTGCATCAAGATCGGGTAAGAGGAACACCTGGACCATTTTTACACCAATACCGAGGTGCGGTGACGTTCAAGGGCGTGAAAGAAGACGGCAAATCCGATCAGTCCATGGAGACTAAGATCCCGGCATTGGGAGTGTGGAGAAACGTGGAAGGGCGGCACAAGTCTGGCGATGTTGAAGCAATTGTCATCCACGCTCCTGGGAGTCTGGACCAGCATGTGAGCTGTTACTTTTCGCCTTGCAGACATCGGATGTAGTTGCACACAGCAGCGCAACTTTCGTTGCCCAGCTGGAGTAGCTTCCGACGTCACTTCGGGATCTTCATCGATTGGAGCACCAAAACAAAAGCAGCACGCGCCATGCTGCTGCTGAGTGACGGAGACGGCTTGTACGATCGATACGCCATTTATCGAAGATCGGGTTGACGTTGACGGTATGGCGACTACTCGGCACCAAAGCAGATTGTCATCAAAGCGCTCCCGAGCAAGTCGCAGTCGTTCATCTCGTTGACCGTCGACGTTGGTTCGACGCGTAGAAGAAAAAATAAAATGTGGAGAGAGAACAAACCAAGCTTTCGTCGCAGAAAGCCACCAAAAGCCACCGAAAGCCATTATGCTCTGCGGCGCATTTGTGGGGAAGCCAAAAACAGAATGGTCATAGAACCCTCCTGCTAGCCTGCTCATTTGCCAGCTAGCATTTTGACATTCTGCATAGCTTGAAATCATCGCAATCATTTCAAATCCCCTCACAACACGCGCCGCGGAGACACCAGATTCATGAACAATGCTCTAAAAGAGTGTGGCTCACATAGCATCAAGGGACGTTGAGGAGGCCCACATCTCAAGTCTTGAACGCTGGGCCTTATCGGAAACTCCATCTGCCCGAAGGAGTGGCAAGTATCAGGTCACTATGATTACTGTCTGAAGAAACGAGAAGGCAGTTTCTGTCAAGCCATGTGCTCCAAGCTGCTGAGAATTTCGAATCATTCCACTGCTCGAATCACCTGAGAATCGGCATGCCGAAACATCTTCGGATGAAAGGAACAATCCAGATGCTCTGATTTGCCTGCAGCACGGAACCATCCCCTGCTCTAGACCTATCTAACGAGCTCACCTCCTATGCGAATGAAGAATCTTCCATTCAATATTCAGCCAAGATACCAAGTTCGCATGGAAACTCATATTCCACGTGGCGAGGAGAGCACTTTGACCACGATCAGGCCATTCATGCAGAAATTTTGAAACAACATCTTCCATCTGGCCTTTAATTACCCAATTCGCAAGAAACGTAATTTTCCTTGCAGGAAGCAGGAGAGAACTCTGCACATTCGTTCGCTTACCTCCAACCAGGTTAATTCTAATCTCTGCTCCCGGCAGGTTGGACCCGGCGGCGGGAAATAGATACTGCCGTCCTCCATCAATCCATGCAGTTAACCGGAACCAGAGGTGCCTCCGAAGGGTTCAGGTGCTACCCGAAAGGCGAGCTAAAAAATAATATGTTCCTGACGATCGGGTAGGGCCCTTGAACTTAAAATATGTTGTTGTTCTTATAGGCTGGGCGTCATGTCGTTGAGAAATTTGTTGGCCAGGCCTTTTTCTTCGTACGACACGAGGCTAATATGGCCCACCATTACAATGGACGAAAGGATCCGCGAAAGGTCGGCGACCTCTCATAATAACCGAAACTTTGCATTGCCATGGCTATCAGCTACTGCAATTCTTCAGAACACCCAGAACGGATTAGGCGAAGGAATCCATCCTGCTAAAAGAAACAAACATATTACATATTGCTTTTAAGGCCAAGGGCTAGATGAAGTTGGAAAAGGGTCAAATTAAGAGAATTCATGGCCAAGCACACTGAAACCAAGGCCAAGTAATACTGACTGATCAAGAGCATATTGGCCACGAAGAATGCTTCATTATGAGACTAACAACCTCTCGATACCATTTCCCTATCTTACACTTAGCACAGAAATACACGAAAACCTGACAGCAATCAAACGATTACTCCAGTCATCAATCCAGCCATTATACTCCCGGCAAACACAAAAGCTGTCGCCCATCCACCTTTCGATATCAACCCATCTCCACCTCTCCTCCAATTCACAGCACCCCCAGTTTGTGTACTCGCACTCGTGGAAGTTCCAGTCCCCAATTGAGTTTGTGTTTCTGCGGGCACAGTGCTAGAAAAGCTCTCTCCACCCCTATTACAGACGATGAAAAGACCCGTTGCGTTACTCCATCGCTCTTTAATACAATCATTCAACTCCTCCAATGTCTGGTTCTTAGCTTCGCAATAGATGTTGCAATTATTAGCATACAGAAAGCGTGGGGCATCGTTGCAGCATGAGCGGAAGATCGAGGACGAAAAGTTCGATGCCAGGACTGCGCAGGCTGGGTTGCGCGTATCTGGGCTGGAGATGCCGCCGCTACATGATTGGGCTGTTGGCAGAGCTGTTTGTGTACCGGTGAGGATGGTCTCAGGTGGGGAGGTGAGGGTACTGCTTGAGGTGCCCAAATTGAATGTTGTAGTTCCTGCGGTTGCTATGCTGCCAGAGATTGCAGCAGGTATTGATCCACTTGATGTTAAACCGGTGGGAATAATGCTAATGGAGACTGAGGATGAAGACATTTGACTGGATGATATGAAGGAGAGTAAACAAAGTGAGTATTGTTCTTAGGATGTTGATTGAATTTTGTGTACTGTACACAACTACTGCACCACTTCTGGGCAATGCGCCAGTCTTTATAGCCACGTTGAGGTTGCTATTCTAAAAATGCATTCTGACGATCCTCTTTGTGGCAGTGAATGATATTCATCGTATTCTGGAGTTGTTATAAAAAATTAGAGCCTTGGTAAGGGTAATAGGCAGAGTTCCTGCGTCATGGTGTTTAGATCGACAACCACTAAACATCCGGCTTACTTCCGATCACGATGTACTGTTTTGTCTATGAGCGTTTAAGGGACGGGTATGTGGTAAAAGTACTTCGTAGCCCAGGCCATTACAAACTGCTCTGCTGTGTCTTGCTCTTCAATGAGACAAATAATAAAAAGACACTTGACCATTTTAGTCCAAGACTTGTACGGTGTTGGACCCGATGGAACTATTTATCAGCCTGGCCCATTGCCAAAGGGATACCATTAAAAAAGAAGAAACTTGAATAACAACACCTTGAATGAAGTGAGATGGAAGGAAGAGGAAGAAAACTAGCGATAAGGATTGAACTGCCTACCCCTCCTCCTTATCAACTCGTGATAGCGTGACGCCAAAAAGCGCTATCCGAACCCTTTTCACCTAAAATTTGTCACCTTATTACTTTCTTCCACGGAAAGCCATGTCCAACTCCAACCTATTGAACTTCAACTTCGACGCGTCGCCAAAGCCACAGGCAGAAATTCGGTATGAACGCCATCTCGCTCTCTTCGACAACACAAACCTCCTTTCTTCGTTAAGCAGCAACGCGAGACAAGAAGAGATCAAGACGGCGCCACTATTCTCCTCTCACGTCCAGGCTGCTATTGCGAAGGGCTCTGTTGGTATACAACCAAGTCAAAGCAACCAGATCTTCCCCCAATATGGACTTCTCGGAATACGCCAGAAGACAATTGGCGCCGCTGAAGGCGCGGATCCAGTTCCAGAACCTCATCAAAATTTGATATACACGAACACCAATGCTCCATGGTCTGCGTTCATCTGCGGCTCCCAAGGTGGAGGGAAATCTCACACTCTTTCGTGTTTGCTTGAGAACGCACTATTGACCACGAGCCCCGCCGGAACTCTCCCGAATCCATTGGCGGGGCTCGTCTTCCATTACGACAAGTTTACTAGCCACTCAAGCAGTCAACTGTGTGAAGCAGCTTATCTTTGCTCATCAGGTGTGCCTGTTCGCGTCTTGGTTTCTCCAAGTAACGTATGGGCGATGGAGAAAATTTACTCCAATCTTCCGGGACTTCCAAAGGGCGGTCCAAGACCTCAAGTCGTTCCTTTATACATCTCAGAGAAACAGCTGAATGTGACAAACATGATGACGCTCATGTCTGTCGACTCGGCATCAGGACATCCACCTCTATACATTGAGGTATGCATCTAATCTTCGCAAGTTTGGGAAGAGAAATCAGTGCTATCTAGAGATTGTGGAAATTCTGAATTTTCTTTATCATTATGTCAATGGCTGAGCTGACATCAAGCGCTCAGGGATCCTAGCAATTTTCTTCGGACAGTTGCCAGGAATCAGGGCCTTGAATTGACCTCCATAGTGATATTGATTGAGCAGACTTCAAAACTACGATGCTCTTATAATTAGAATTTATGACACAGTTTCTAGTCGACTATTCGACTCTCTGTTCTTCATATAGTAATGGCTTGATGTACTAACACTCTTAGGTCCTGTTCAAAGTTCTTCGCGACATGGCTATGGAGAGCAGAGGAGCGCCAGGTCTGAAATACAGCGACTTCAAACAACGACTTGCAGGTGCTGGCTTTAGTGGCGAACAGGCTGGACCATTGAAATTACGACTTCAGCTACTCGAAGCTTTCATGGAACAGCTTCCCATACCTGGCGCTCTTGCGAAAACAAAGATGACAGATGTGTGGCAGTTTGAAAAAGGGTCTCTCACTATAATTGATCTGAGTTGTCCCTTTGTCAACGAGAATGATGCTTGCGCATTGTTCTCCATCTGTCTGTCATTGTTCATGGAAGGTCGGAGCATAGGCGGAAGAATCGTGGCCTTGGATGAGGCGCACAAGGTACAGGTTTCACAATCCATCGAACGACAAAAGCTAACTCGAGTTCAGTTCCTTACAGAGTCAAGTGATGCTAAGAAGTTCACTGAACAACTCACATCTATCATTGCTCAACAACGACATCTAGCCACCCGTGTGGTTATCGCAACTCAAGAGCCGACTCTGTCACCTCGTCTGCTCGACTTATGCAACGTGACCATCGTGCACCGGTTCGACTCGCCTGCTTGGTACCACACGCTGCGCAACCACCTTGCCGGGACCAGCCTCGGTGAGAAGAAAAATGAGTCCGGATTAGAGATCTTCCGCGAGATTGTGAGCCTCAAAACCGGTGAGGCTCTCGTCTTTTGCCCCAAGGCCATGCTCGACACCGTAACAGAAAATCCTGGCTACCTCTTTATTGCTACGGCTTCAATTCGCGACCTTCAAGGTGCCTATTTCAAGATGCAAGTCCGAAAGAGAATCACCGCGGACGGCGGAAAAAGTATCATGGCCATTGAAAGCTCCCAGGCCGTGGTACCTACGCCACTATTCGGAAACCTCAACTTGACGGTAAAAGCTGCTGCTTCCACCGCCCTGGAAATATCTCGGGTTCAGGCACTGGATTCCAAACCCGAGAGGTCTGTATCTAACTTCACGAAGTCCAAAGATGTTGCTCCCCCCGTGTTCAATTCTGCCCAGTCACAGTTTGCTAAAGTGGAGACTCCAGAGTCCGCCCCTTGGAAACAGATTCACATCGAGCCAATAGCGGACACCGCCGCTACGCCTGTTGTCAAAACCGTAGAACAAACTGGCAACAAGCAAATTGGATCGGATCTGATGAAAGAGATCTCCAGAACCGCCCCAGAGAGAGAGCCCTATGTAAAATCCTCCGACGAATCGGAGGAATCGAAGGAATCTGAGTACTCAGAGAGCAGTGCTGCATCCACGCCTGTGGAACAGAAAGCCGTCGATGCAGTGAGTCGTCAAATGGCCAACACGAGCCTGTCCGTAACTAGCCCGACCGCGACCAGTCAGGCGACGACCAGTCAGACTACCAATACTCAAAAGTCTTTCGTTTTCAAGTTCGATTCTAAACCGAAGAAAGCTCCTGTCTTCCCAGTGTTCCGACCTTTAGAGAAAGGTGTACGCCCCGATCCCGTTAAGTTCAGAGAGCGTGAAGAGCTTGACCCAACATTGACGGGCGTTACAAATAGGCATCAGTCTATTAATGCTGGCTCGTCGTGGTACAAGAGACTTTCATTCGAGGTTAGGAGATTAATTATATTCGAGAATGTTGCTAATGTGCTGTATCATAGGAAATCAGAATGCATGAGATGGGGATGATGTTGATCACGAACACAAAGCCTGAACTGACTTTTGGCCCCATCCGGAAGCCATAGGGAACGAGCGGTGAGGATTTCATTATTCCGTTTGTGAAAATTAAAGGTATCTATAGGCATTGCAGCATGGCGTACGGGAATGGCATTGACCTCAGGGTTATAATCATATCTAGTACTGGATCGCATTTCTGCAGGATACCACTGGTCACATAGATCGATTTGGACGTTGAAAAAATTGAGTAGGCATGAACGCGTGGACTTGGGGATCGTATCATTATTGGAAGATATTAGATCAAATCTAGTTTAAAGTAAATAGTAATCTACAGATTGTGAGCTTGGTTACTATTCTGGGACACACAATACTTTTTACAGCCCTGGTATTCTATCTCTCCCTCCTGCCTCACGAGCGAGCTCTGGACATTGTGTCATAGTATTGCCATCATTTGAAACTTGTTCCGCCCTGCCTTTGTAAGACGTTACACCTAGCCAAAGCGAATTTACTCGATGCCAGATATAATTCCAACCGCCTTCATTGTTTAGAGCTGTCCACGCATTCCAGTCTGAAAGCCATCTCATGGCCCCAACCGACCTGCCTCCAATTGGCCGCAAATGTTCCTTAGAGTTGTTAGTGTCCACGGTCTAGCCGTTGGGCTTCATGACATCCTCAATGCCAATGATAGAGGTCCAAACACTCATCCCTTCGTCGACCTTGCCCACCACCTCTATGCTAGAGATAGGAAGTCAATCCCAGTCATGTCTCAACTCCATCACATCTCTTCCTTCCGAGTCCCCTCTCCCTCATCCTGTTCTTGTCTAACCTTCTCCAACCTAAGTTTGTTCCTCTTTCCAAGCACCCTCAGCGTATTCGTCCTCTCAATCTCACTCATCTCAACCCAGTTATTGATACGACTCAATGTTCCATCTTGATTCACGACTACAGGTCCTAGATGATCGAGTTTGACTGCATCGCCGTTGACGTTGAGGGAGGTTGTTGTTTCAGAGGTTGATACGGTGGAGGTGTCGGGGAGGGCGAGAGGTTTGTGGGTGGTGGTAGTTTCGGAAGAGGATGTTGAGGATGCCATTGAGCGGGTGATGTAGATTTTTGAGCGCGATGGTAGAGAGAGGGAGCGGGAAATACTGGGGAGGTATAAGAGTCTGGCTAGGCGGAAGTGGTGCATTGAGTTCAAGTTGTTGTTGGAGGGAGATGGATTTCAGGTTCAAGAGATCAGGAAAATAATATGCTATTTTTAGAACGAAATCATGTTATTTCGATTGAGTCTATATCTAAGGTTCCTTGGAGAAGACGGAGCTAGCAATGGGTCACAAGAGCTTGAGATTGGGCTATCGTTTCGCAAATACGGATCGCATTTCACTTTGTATGAATGATGCAGAAATACTAAATAGTGCGCGAACATTTCTTGCATTGGAATCAAAGAGATATTCGCCACAAACTTTAGAAGCTCGACCTCAAATGGAAGATTCATTAAAGGGTTCGGATCTCGAATTCTCGAACTTCATTTCCCATTTTACACACTATACTCATACAAATTCCTAAGAGCATATGGCTTTTAATATACTGATGTTTACATTGGGTATACAAAGTAAATAAAGGCGACAAACAGCGGTTTTGTTATGTTCTGGAAATGGTGTACATGTCCCAGCTTGTGTACACATTTCATTCAAGATCCTCTAGATCTCTGCAATGCTGCCGCGACGTTTGTCGCTGCCCCTCCCTTTCCGCAGACCGAACAATTGCACGATCTCGGTCCAGAATCCGACTGGCTCCTCTGTAAAGCTCTGCTCGTACAAGTCGATGACCGGTGCCTGCCAGACAAGATCGACCTCCTTGGATGGGATGATTCGTGTCCTGTGAATTACCTTCCAGACAACAAAGAGAACGACGGCCACAATCACCATCGTATAGTAGATGAAAAAATTCTGCACACTCCATGGCTTGAATGATGAGTAACCGTAGGTCATGACAATGAAAGACATCCATCCGAGCCCAATCCATCCGCAATAAGGTTGAAACCATCCAGTGTATGGGAGTTGCTTGCGGTCGAAGCCTTGGGCTTTGCACGCGTAGAAGAATGCGAGGTAGGTTACACACATGACGATGTAGTCGATAACACCTCCGGCAGTGATAAGATTGACGAGCCAAGTCAAAACCACGTTTGATCCGTTGGAGAGCGCAAGGAATGATAAGAATGGAAAGCACATGACAACGACGAAGCAGTTGATTGGGACACCGTTCTTGGTGCACTTCAGCAGGATCTTGGGTGCACGTCCTTCGAGAGCCAGTCCGTATAAGTTCCTGGTGGCGCAGTACGTGTAGGTGTTGCCAGCTGAGAAGATCGAGGTGATCATTAGAGCGTTGACGAGATGAGGTAAACCCTCCACACCTAGGTTTCTAAAGAGGAACATCCAATATCAGCATGTTGAATCAAAATGAAGCATCATGAATCAACTTACGACATCGCAATGACATACGGCGAGGCAGCTGCAGTTCCACCTCCTGAAGCGGTCCCAGAGAGAATCGCAACGAGCGCCGGGTCGTTGTATGCGATCACGATTCCTACACAAAGTGCGCCTTCTAATAGTTAGGTTCTAGTCTTATGCATGAAGCCTTCAAATCTTACCTCCAATGAAAAAGATTCCAAACCGAATGTACATGGTTTTGAAGGCGCCCTTGATGTAGGTACGAGGACGCTTCGCCTCAGCAGCTACCATCGAAACATATTCAGGGCCAACAACCGTGAATGAAGCGGACCAGAGTGCCGCAAGGAAGCCTTCGAAACGACCGAGGGCACCAGTCGTTCGGTATTCCGCGAAAGCTCCAGGATTATTCCAGTAACGGAAACCATACGCGTCGTGTTTTGGATTACCGCCGACCATTGTCACAAAGGTGAAGGCGAAGAGAAGCATAATCAGGATCACTTTACCACCTGAGAGCCAAAATTCGGCCTCACCATATGCTTTCACAGCCAAGAAATTCAGGATACTAAAATAATGATCAGCACTCACACGTCAAGATATGAAGAACTAGCTGGCCTATGGTGGTAACAGCCATCACTTAGTCGTTCGATTTAGAAAAACGGATTTCACTTACGCGTAAAGAACGATGCATGCAGCACATACGGCCGCAACTGGAATATCATCACGCTGGAATATATGTTAGCGCAGAACAAGCAATAATGCCAGGGATTTTCGTACCCAATAACTCAGAACGGTGTTCAATGCAGTGATCTCGAATGGAATGAGCAACGCTTCGTAGAAGAAGAAGTTCCAGCCAGCCATGAAGCCGAAAGCCTCATCGACCCAGTGACCTATTGCAAGATTAGTCTTCCCAATCGTCAAGGTCTACAACTGCTGCACCAATTTGTGTCCCTTCCTCGAGAAGCTAGAATCGATATAACGGGACCAACTCGATGTTGTTTCGAGTTAGTTAGCTGTTATTTAAAAGCGAAATAGCTTCTCGACTCCGCTGGCAGGGACCTGAATTGAAGAGCCGGCTGTGGGGTCTAAGATTTAATACCATCATACCTGCGAGTCGAATGAAGCCACCGCTAACTGGCATGTATCTAATAGAGGTGTCAGCAATTGTGACTTGAACCCCCGAATAACATATTATCTCACGTCGACATTTCGGCCACGCAGTTATTGACAAGACCAAGCATACAGCTGTAGAGAAAGTAGGCGATCAACAAAGAACCAGGGCCGCCGTGGTAAAGACCGCTATTGATTGAAACGAAGAGGGCCGTTCCGATGCTACCTCCAACCGCTATCAGCTGGATCTGTCGATTTCCGAGTCGTCGTTGAAGATTGTCAGCATTGTCGAAAACTTCGCCTTCGACATCAGAGGTCCTGGGCTCGTTTGCCTTTTCGTCATATTTTGGCGTTTCTTCGAACTTTGGGGACTCCATTTTGAGGATGGAGGGAATGTGAGGATGAGATGAAAGGCTCGAAAGGCTGACACCGGGGGGACGGCTCTGCT
The DNA here is from genome assembly GCA_023078705.1 of Venturiaceae sp. KMAF11. Lineage (NCBI taxonomy): Eukaryota > Fungi > Ascomycota > Dothideomycetes > Venturiales > Venturiaceae > Venturiaceae sp. KMAF11. The sequence continues at coordinate 1,461,682 of JALGOQ010000005.1, forward strand.
TTATGAGTGGATGGGTCCAAGCGATGAGTGGATATCGCTTTGAAGAACGAGGGAGAAACCCAGCGCCTTTGCCGCACTGGGTTCTTGGTACCAACCTCAGATATCCCGCCCCAGGCCCCGGTTAAAAATCTTCCTCTAACCCTAGAACTAAATGGTGCAGAACTCAAGTTTTGGGTCCGAGATCTATAGGTCAATTTCGAGATGTCCTTGCAGATGCCAAGACAGATGGTTGCCGGCATGCATGGGGAATTTCCATGGCTGACTTAGCCTAGAATCCCATATGCGCAGCGATACGACCGATGTTCAGAATTGTCTGCATTTGGAAAAGTGATCCAGCGAGCCTTTCGTTTAGTAAGATAAGAAAGTAAGCAGAGAGAACTGCGCAAGATGTTTAAGACATGATGAGAAAGATAACAAGAGATAACAAATGAGTTTCGGTAAGAAACGATGGAAGGAGATGAGATCGCCCACGTGATGTTTGCCAAACGTAATGGAGAAGAAAATTGCTACGCTATCCAAGACAGGCAAGACGGCTCGTGGGGTCATTCTTAAGGTCTTAGCATTTCGCTAACCTCAACTTATTCATTACTTGTGGATTGGTCCGTAAATCCAACAGGTTTTGCCTGTCTGTCGTCACACAACATGAACCCAGAATCTGAATCTCAAGACACAGGCCGGACTTCGCCGCCATTCATGGGATCTCACAGATCTCTTCACCAAATGGCCCATCCGGAATCATTTAACTCCAACCTTTAGGTAGAGCAGTATCCAAAGCGGAACGCGCCTTCGCTGTGTCGATAAAGGAAAGAGCCTCGATGCTGCAGCCACCTTGGTTCCTCGCCTAGACACAGTTCGACAATCGCGGACCATTTCCTTGTAGGCATACAGCCTGTAGTTAGGCTCAAATTTAAGTCCATCAAGGCACCACCAAGGAATGAGTGCAGACTTTGAAGCAACAGACAATAGATGGGGCGACACCGGAAGCTGCAGCTATATCATAATTTGAGAACAGTCTACCTGGAGTAGGTAGCTACAGACGGTCTCGGCCTTATCAGCCTCGCTCATCTTCAATGGGGAATCCTTTTCCTGTTGGACAACGTGTTGTGAGGGATGATGCGTCTCTGAAGCGTTCAACTGGTCATGTTCCTACTGTGGCTTGACCATTGACTTCTCGAATAGCTTTCGAATACTACGACTTGAGTAGGAAAGACAGGCTTGGGGGAAAGATGTTTGAACTTGACGTTCCCCTCGATTGAAGAAAAGGAGAGCACAATCATCTACGCCTCTTGATTCAGCTCCGATACATTCCGATTGGACGCCTTTGGAATGCTCATGGCTTTCCTACATCCCTATTAGAAGAAATGATATGCCTCGTTTAATCATATATTAAACCACAAGAGACGGAGCTGGGACAGTTATCGTACCGTTTCGGACAATGACGAAGGCATCAAGACCTTTTCGGGCAAATTGTTCGTCCTTTTGGAAGCCTCGCTTTCTATGTTCGTGGTGGCGGAGCGCGTCTCAGCCGCAACACAACGAAGCGAACGATTCATAGGATCGAATTATACCTTGCGGATTGCGCCCGAACTATGCGCGTGCAGATAAGGTATGCGTTTACGTTTGTCTTTGAGTCTGACCTTAATCTCCCTGACGCATGCAAGTCTGCCATAGAGCTCTCTCTGCCTAGGTAACTTCTTTCATTCATCGTTCGTTTTCTTGCGCTCACAAAGTTCAGATGGAGTTCGCAGACCAGCTCCCGCACCACAGATTCACGAAGATTATTGGAAACCAAGACGATGTGATGGCATCCCACGAGCCTCAGCTCTACCATCTTGAAGCTGAATGGAGCCACAACGGTACACCGAGGCCAAGAATATTGGCAGCCTTTCTCCCACGTCGCAGCCTCGCACCGTGACTCGGTTACAAAGTCGTAAGGGTGTGAGGAGAGGAGGCGAAGCCCACATCACAAGCGCATAGCATTTCACCACGCGCCTCGTCCGAGAATATGCATAAATGCGCTTCACTATCCCACCTAGGCAATAATATTCGTCTATCTGTTTACCTTTTGTCATGGCGTGCAACTTTTCTCCCAACCAAACCGTCGCCATATATCAGAATCAAACTTTTACCTACTCACAATTCACAAACTCGATAGCAGTCAACGCGACATGTGGTGGAACAACTTACATTCGCCCTGATGTGGGGGGAGCTCTTTTGCCTTGGTTCTATGCCGTTGTGCTTCTGCTCGTACATTTGCCTACTGTCATTATACGCGCGACGAGATGGGAGAAGGTACAGGTTCTATCAGTAGCTTTGGCAGCCTTCGCTGTAGCCTGTGTGATTCAATCTTTCGTTAGTACGAAGTTGAAGCCTGAGGGTGTTCTGGTATGGATGCCTCTCATGCTTCCGCTCGATGCGGGTGCAATGATGCAGCTTATGGTGTTGATTGTAGAAGAGGAGAGTTTAAAAGGTTTATGGAATGCGATTCTGGGAAGAGACCATAGTACGATCGACGGATCTGGTATACTTCTCCTCGGGTCTTCTTTTTCGCGCGACAGGGCTAACGAGAACAAGTTATCAACATGGAAAACATGCGCTCAACATCCCACCTCTACGCGCCCGTCCTCGATCCCAAAGACGTTACTACCTCCTACCTTCGCGAACGTATACCTAGCCCCGCCCCCGGAAACCCAAAATATCACTCCAGAACTCCAGCCGAGATCAAGAATAAAGCCTGGATCGCAATCGGCGCATTCCTCCTCCTCCTCATGATCATCGCCTTAGAGATCACGGCAGCTGTTTACGCTACTCAAGGCCACAAAGCCATTCCTGAAAAGACAGTCCTGTGGTGCTCACCCATATTTCAACCCTTCGCCATGGCGGTACAGAGCGGATGCGAGTTCCTTCCTACAAGCCAGGACTCGACTAAGGGCATTGGATGTGTTGGACTTCCGGCAAAGACACAGGGACAATGGCTTCAGGCGATTAGCATATTGATCCCCGTAGCATTGATACTGCAGGGCATCGATTTCGCGGTCTTGATGATGGTACATGGCAAAAGACGCTGGAAGGCTGTGAAAATGCAGAGACCTTGGTTTACCGTAAGCTTGCCATTCCCTCTCCCCTTCCTTGGATACTTACTAACATTGAATAGATGTTCTTTGGAATAATCATCCTTGTGCTTTTGATCACCGTCGGCTTCCTTAACAGCACAAATCTTCCTGCGGGCATAAATGCAGATGTGTGGATCTATAATAATATGTTGGGCGGGCAGGAATTGTCTGTTTGCAGGGGCTCTTTGCACCCTGGTGGGCTGCGAGGCTCTATATTGGGCTGGACTGATGGAATGTTGCAGGGTTGGGGTACTACCTATTTGGGCGGATGAATGGCTTGTTTGCTGGGAGTTACGGAGTATGGCTGACATAGAAGCGAGATACCCTGGAAGTTATGATAATGATGGATTTTTAGTTTGAGTTGTTTCTTATGTACATTGATATCACAACGGCTTTATCTACCCAAGTCCCTGTGATTGCAAAGACCATTGAAACAGCTGTATCATGTAGTTTAACTAAAAATGAATAACATCTTCTTCGCAAAGTTACAGTCTTTGCTTACACTAGACTACTACACGCGTCGCTTCCAATTGATTTTTTCGTCATTTTAAAGGAAACCGCACTCGAAAAGCGTTATTTGCTCTGCGTAGCAACTCTTCTCATGTCCTGATATGTAACAAATGTCATAGTAAGGTAACACTCACATGATATTGGAGCTAGCGCTTTCATCGGTACTTAAATTCTCCTTTCCCATCCGTCGCCTCTTCTTCACCTCTCGTATATACTTTACAAGCATGCCATGAAATCATTCTTCTTGCAGCATGTGTGCACATTCAACTTTGGTTCCAATCCTTTACCGAAGATAACGATCCACTTCTAGACCATCAAAGTGCAGCAGCAACGCCTAGCGCTAAGCACGCAAAGTCTGAATCCACGTTAGAACCCCAGTCCTTCTCTGCTCTGAACTTTCATGCAATGCCATTTTAGCTTGGTTCGTTGTACGCCTTCACGTGTCCCTGAATTCTTACCACGAAACGCGCCTTTCACAGCCGTAGGAGAAAGTGCAATGACATAGATTAATAGGGCTCGTCTTCGTGAGGACCTCATTACTTGAAAGCTGAATGACCAGATCAGTGATTGTCGAATTCATGGTTTAAAAAAGGGGTATTTACAAGAAGCCACTAGTTCCCCTGACCTCCATTGCCGGGATGGGGATTTGCTTGCACACCAGCCTGCGGAACGTTTCTAGAGATAGCTGGCGCTGGGTTTGGGATTATCTGAGGGCCACTGGCCTGGCGTCCGTTTCGATGGTGAGCATTGGGTCCAAGAGTACTTGGTTGATAACGACCTGACCGAGGGCCGATGGGCTGGGTAGTATTCGGTGGCTGGACAATGTGCTCGGTATTCGGCTGGATTGTCTGCTGACCAGTCGACTGAGTATTTCGATGACTGTTCCGCTGGACAATTGGCTGCGTGATCGGTTGTTGTCTCTTCATTTGTTGGATGTTAGGGGCCTGGTTGGCGTTTGGCGGACCAGTAATCGGCTGTTGTGCCGTTATTTTTTGAAAATTGAGCGGCTGGTTGGTATTTGGCGGATGAGCAATCGGCCGCTGAACGGATTGCAGCATGTTTTCCTGTGTAGCAGCCATGAGACCGGATGCCAGGGGAGGAAACGAGGGAAGACCAGTGCCCTGATAGTTGACTGGCCCACTTGAAGTTCTTGCATATCTCTCTGCACGAGTTCTGCCAATCGCTGCCACAAATCTAGGATTACGTGCAGCAATGCGATCGAGTTCGACGTTCTCTTCGTCTCCTTCCACACTGTTGTTGAAGAATATACGCATCGCATGGTACGCAAGTGCACTATCGGCTGGAGAGATATACACGAGGACAGCGAGTAACTCCACGGGCATAATTTTGTTGTTCGCCAGATGCTCGAGGAGGGCTTTCCGCATCAGTGGTAATCTCTCGAGGTAGACTTTAGAACAAATGATCATCCCATAAACAGCACAAGCGTTCATGAATGGCAATTGATTGGCTTGCATCTGCTCTTGGGTTTTTGCGAATGCCATGGCGACTAGAGGCATATCAGAGGATTGCTCAGCTCTGAAGATCTGCACGAGCATGACAAAATTCTGAGGAGTGAGGACTTCCTTAGCAACGACGTTTACGATGTGTCGACGCATCACGATCTGATGCGCCAGGATGTGATCTCCCTCCAGAATGAGAAGTGCTTCATGGACTCGGAGGCATTCCTGAAAAGTCAGATTCCGAGCACCATAAGGGGAAATTTGGTAGTATTGAATATCGGCATCTGTGAGCTCGTTGAGCTGGATTTCGCCGTTATGCACTTGGGTCGTGGCGAGCCACGAGAGCACGTTGTGGAAACCGAAGGTGTCAGGCTCCCAGAATTCGGAAGTAGCAAACTTGATTTGGGTGCCAACACGCTGGGTCTGGGTCTGTGCCTGTGCCTGGCTAGCTTCGATGATTGCGTGACGTGCACGTTTAGAGAACGAGACCAAGAGAACAGTGGCTACTTGTTCAGGCAGTTCGACCGACTTGGAGGAGTTGACTACGTGAACACTTAGGCTGGGAGCTGCAATTTGAGAGAAATCGACCGCCATGGTTGCGCTGAGGTTTGCGAGTGTGCGGGATACGTGAAGCGGGCTTTTCGATATATCCAGTTTGGTAGACTGTGATTGTTGTTGACGGGATAATCTTCAGTCTTGCTGCTAGTACGAAGAGAGTTTCCGAATTATATATAAGCTCCGGCTGTGTTGAGGGCCCCTTCTAGCCGTTAGATAATGTTAGCAGAGCTGTTTGAACATTACCCGGTTGTGTTCATGGTCATCTGATGTATGGCCTGGCATCAAACGCTTTAACCAGTACCCTCCCTATTCGAACATACGAGTTTACACGATATTAGATTTAGCAGTTGTTAGGGATGCTATCTGATCTGAGAAAGCTGAGAAGAGAAAAAAGGCCTTTCGACTGGGGATTTTGAATGCATGCAAAATAGCGGCTAGCTAGAATAAAGAATCAGGTAGAGGCGTCGTTGCTAGTACATCAAATCATAGAGACCACGCATATTAAAGCCCTACTCACTCGAAAGACGACTAAGCATGTTTAAGCCTCAAGAATTCTGCGCTCCTGCTCGGTCCCATCATGACATTCAGTTACAGCCTTGTGTGCTTGCTTGGGTGAACAATCTCTCGTGAAAAGTAATAGGGCAAGATAGCGCCTCCATCCGGGCTTTGTGATGGAAGAGCTTAGAGATCGGCACGCTATGCAGCAGCAAAATTGAAGTTAAAATGTGCGAAGAGGCCATGCGATTCTGACTTGCGTATAATTATCTGCAATGATTATCTTTCCTTCGCCATGAAAACAACGCTTTTTCTCAAATGATCATCTTCCCTTGCGCTCAACCTGGCGTTGCTACCGCCATATTCGGACCTTTGAATCCAGCTGGGTATACTCCGTCACTAGCGGTTGTAGAGGTTGTCGGAGTTGCACACTCGATGCTTGTCGACGGAATCCTGAAGGTGACGTTGCCAGTATTTTCGCAGTGCTTTTTTGGCATGGTCATGGTTTCCAGCGCACAACCTTTACAGTCTGTAGTGATTGTGATAGTCCATCCACGGTCGTATATGGTGCAGAAGTGAGGATTGTCATGATAAATGTCCGAAAACAGGGAGGCAAGCGCTGATGTAGTGCAGCGCGGACGCGGCGCTACTCTCTCAAGAGGAGGAAGGGTTGGAGTGGGAGGTATGTTGGGCGTGTTCGACTTTGTAGCTGGTTGGTGGTGCATTCGCAGACAAGCTTGACATGGTGGTGTATGGGTTCTGCGCTTGGTCAGTCTGTGCCACCTTCATCTGAGAAGGAATTCCTAACTCGTCGGGACTGCGAGGAGCGAGGGCGCCAACAGAGGCTACGAGAGCCCAAAGAAGGACGATAATGAGGCCCTTCATGAATGCGTCATGAGGGCTCCAAAGAAATTGCTTGCGCTACCGAAGGCCTGTGTGTGGGATTGAGCTGCAATGAAGCAGTCAATTGTCGTCTGATAGAGGGGAGTCTCCAAAGTGTCGAGGAGGATCCTCTGGCTCAGGTGGTCGTTTTTTTGTCGAACAAGTAGGAGTATAGCCACCTAGCAAGTCTTTGCGCAACCAACATGACGATGTTGAATGCTATACATTGCCAGATGATCCAATCTCATTTCCCCATGGGGTGACATCGAAGTACGGCTTGTAATTAGTATATTCCGTTTAGCTATATTACTCCGAGTAACTGGCGATTCAGAGGAGTCTCTTGGTCAGGGATCAGAGGCTCCAGGTATATTGCCTTTCATTTATACGCCGAATTTTAGCCACTCAGGACCTCATCAGATAGGGAAGGAGCAGCAAATAGGGCATCAGAGGTTCTTGTGTACCTGGATGTGGGACGGGCTTGTTTAATGCACCGAAGCGTCGTCGGAGAATTCCTGAGAAGAAGTGATGCAGGGGCCGAGGAAGATGAGGCTCCTCGGAGTGATTTGTACCTCACTCCTTCATCAACATCGACACAATCATACTCTTGGCTACTACGTTGCTATTGCTCACTTCTCAGGCTTTCATAAAGAGTTGGAATTGGTAGCAACCGTCTGAAGGGGATTACAAGCGAAATGATGCAGTTTCACCAGAGCGCAACTACTATATATCCTGCGTGCGTACTTATTTCTTCATCGAGCATTTTTCAAGAGCGGGATTCCCAGCTCAGTTCTTCAGATGACATCTTGTTCCACATATTTCTGGACGCTAGCATATTCACCAATAGCTCCTTTCTTCATTTCGTAGCTCGCCGATACGTTCATTGATACCTCTCACTTCAATTGCTCTCGAATTTTTACGCCTCAAACATGCACAGTGCTGTGTGCACTAGAAACACCTCAAAATGACTCCATTTTTCATTTCACAGTTTGCCTCCAAGCTTGCCGATGCTTCGCCGAACCTCAGAAAATGCGAGTAATCAGGTCAAAAGGCTTGTGATTTTATTTGAATAGAGCCACCACGCGGAGATAGGTTCTTGTAGGATAATAGCACGACAAATTCGATTTACCAGGTAAACTACCATCATGATGGATTTGCTGACAACGAACCCGCGGCACTTACTCGGGTCGTCACAGTTTGCGCTGCTTCAAGATCACGTTGGACATGGAACGGACTGGTCAAAGAGATGAACATCATGAATGGAGTCCTGGTTGCGAGAGTATGTTTTCTTCCAAAAAAAAAGCGCAACTATCCAAAGGGCAAACAACAATTGGTTTCTAGTCGTGTACATAGTACTGGCCGGTCCCTACTCTTGACTGGGAATAGCATCCGACCATTTTATTGGGCCAGCTTTGCTTCACAGCACCAATCTCAGACCCATTCACAGGTCCTTCAGATCTGTCGGATGTGCACCTTTCGTTACTACCATGGAATAATGAGGAAACTTCCATTTATCATGTCTGCCTAGAATTTCTTTTGCACAGGTGTTGAGCAAATACCTTGGCTTGAATAAGATGGTCCGGATCAACCATGCCTGCCTGTAAACTCCAGTCACGAACCAGTCAGATCTGTTCCAACCTTCACGAAGCTCGCCACCTAAAAGCATCCATGCTCGCTCAGAGAGGGATAGTGCCTGATCAAATTTCTCGCAAACACTCCCAGGCATCTCTGATTACCCAGATAGTAATGGCGTAGTCGACGATGTCCCATTGCGGCAGTGTTTACAGCGCTACAAAGCATCTTAATAGGTTTGCACCCATGCTCATGGTAGGTCATGAGCCTATCCTGAGTCACTGCAGTTACACCAACAGATCGCTAGCTTCAGGATAACACTCGAAGCGTTCAGGCGGGTTCTATATAAATTCATCTTCTAACCGCTCTAAACCTTCTTTTTTTCTTATAACAACGACCTCTTTCGCATTCGCATTCGCTCCAACCAACTTCAGATACCACAACCATAACCACTAGATACCATCCCATAAATACCCATCCTCAAGTAGGCTTCTCTACCATGACCGCCAGAGCACCTTGCATCACTAACCCCAACAGCAGAAAGTACCAACCACGACGAAAAACTTCAATCGTTCAACGACTTCACCACCCAAACCTACATCAAGTCCTTGTAAGTCTGCACTCGTCAAGTATGAAGGTCCATGATTTGTTAATACGAATGTCCAGAATCTGAACTACTGTCAAAATAGTCCCCACTACCCTCGTCAAGTTCGGCAACAGCGCCAACACTCTCTCTATACCATCTTTCCCTGCCGGTAGGCTCATCGCTTACTCGAAGACGGCGGAATTCCAGCTCAAAGCAGCGGGATACGGCAGCAAGCACTTTGAAAGCACTGGACCCAGAGCACTCGTCTTCAACACCTGCGAAGGCATTTCTTCAGTTGAATCCGGAATGAAGACTGTGCTCATTTGGATGGATCAATATCCTCTCCACGGTTATGGTGCCGGCTACGAAGGCCACAAGCGCCTGACCAAGGAAGGTGCCGAACAGATCGCACAGATGCCAATGACATTGGCTGGGCTGCTACGGATTCATGAGCTGCAGCTCCTACTTCAATTGAAGGCCCCTCTTTGGTGGTCAATTCGACATACGCAACGCCATCTTGGATCATATCTACACCACGCCTCTCACTCCGCGCGAGCTATTCTTGGTCGACAAGATCTTTGGCCATTCCACCACCCTCGACATCAAGCTGATCATCTACACCGTCCAGGCCACTGTGGACTTCACGGACGAAGCTATGGACGAGGGGGACTGCAAATGCAAGCAAGACCGATTAGAGCACCAGGAAGCAAAGGCGGCTAGGAAAGCCGAACAGAAGGCTCTGCGAGAGTAACAATGGCGTGCGAATGCCCCATATCGTAAGGTGAAGCGGGAGTTGGGGCGAGGTCAGGAGCAAGCAATTTCCCAAGATTCTGTTGACTTCTGAAAACAATGGTCAAAGCACTGGTGCCTTCTTTGTAAAAACGAAGCATTTATTCAATGAATTACTTCCTCTTTTATTTCTGCACCGACAACAATTTTTTTGCACTTGAAGGCTGAAAAAAGGAAAACAATCAGACTTAAAGACTGAGGATAGTAATGAAACTTGATGGATTCGTAAAGTATAGAACCCCATTCATTCATTCATTCATTCATAGCGATGCAGGTAAAAGCAGAAGTGTAAGATATAGAAGCCGACATCGCTTCATGCATGGTCACGTGGATGCCCCATTTGACTCGCCGTCATCGAAGCCACATTTAACGTCCACATTTGGCCACCTACTATCTATCTCACCTTCAAAGGTTCGAACCATCGTTGGCGGCGTGACTCCATTTGTATTTCTTACCGGGCTGCTGGAGATCGAACGCCCCAAGCCTGTCGAAAGGCCAGTGCGAACAGCATGAAACCCTCAATCATAAAGCTGATGCATGACGACAAATCAGTTTATCCTGCATCGTCGACACTTCAAAACAAACCAACCTCGATTTGTATTTCAATGATGTCTGTCTGGACTTCTGCGCGTCTTTGCGGCGTCGAAACAGGGGCGCCAAATGGGTAGTGAATATAGCATCTTCTCTTCGTCGTCTGTATATTTGAGGTAGGAGGCAGAGCTACACGTGCCGTGTATGCGATGAGGGATTCTCATGTCTTCCAGTATATTTGTGTTCTCTGCTCCCTGTATTCAGAGGGTTCTGTCGCACTTCTCATCCCGTCGTCCACGATCTTTTAGCTTTTCATACCCTCATGTCGAGTTCTTTTACTTACTTCTTAATTTAATCTTTCGCCAGTTTGTCCACAAGATTTCGTGGACCGGAGACTCTGTCGGCAATGCAGAAACATCGCAAGCGAGCCATTTTGATTTGCTTGATCGTGTTGTTTTTCGTCTTGGGGGCAGCAATAGTCATACCAGTGGTCATTGTCACAAGGCAGCACTTCCAAGACCAGCAACTGAATGGTGGACCGAATGGCGGACCAAATGGTGGAATATTACCGTCAGGAGGACTGTCTGGTAACATACCACCTGGAGGAATAATAGGGCCACAGACCGCAGGACCTGGAGCAGGGCAAGGATCATACGTCCCGAACCAAGTACGAGCAGACGCAGTTCGCGAAGCTTTTCAATTCGCGTGGCAAGGTTATCGAACGTACGCCTTTCCTCATGACGAGCTCCACCCCGGAACCAATACTCCAGGAGATTCGCGAAATGGGTGGGGTGCGACTGTCGTGGACGCTTTCGACACGGCTGTTATAATGCGACTCCCAGACGTAGTGGCCGACATGCTCAACTTCATACCAACGATAGACTTTTCACGCACCGCTACTCAAGTCAACGTGTTCGAAACTAACATTCGATATCTTGGTGGCATGCTGGCTGGCTACGATCTACTTACTGGACCGTTCTCCAACGTCCCTCACGATGCGAACAAGCGAGCTCAGGTACTCAAGCAAGCTGTGACGCTTGCAGATCTTCTTTGCACAGCTTTCAACACGCCCACCGGTATTCCGGATAACATTCTCAATTTCAACAACGGCCAGGTTACCATCAACGGTTCTGCTCAGGCCAGTATTGCAACCATAGGCTCTCTAACTCTTGAGTGGGCTCGTCTCTCCCATCTTACCAATAACCCGAAATATGCAAAACTCACCCAGACTGCTCAGCAGTTCTTGCTCAAGCCTGTAGCAGGAGGTGAACCATTTCCCGGACTTCTTGGCCAATACGTTCGCCTCGCAGACGGTGCCATCATCGATCAGCAAGGAGGCTGGGGCCCAGAATCAGACTCTTTTTACGAATACCTGATCAAAATGTTTGTTTACAAACCAAGCGATTTCGGAAACTACAGAGATCGATGGACGACTGCTGCTGATTCCTCTATGCAATATCTTGCGTCAAGACCAGCATCAAGACCCCAATCAACTTTGATGGCCCATTTCGACGGAACCAAAGTCTTGCCAATAGGATATCATCGTAAGTCTAACCTTCATTTAAACTTCGGGCATTTATACTAACATTGTACCAAGTCGATTGCTTCGCAGGAGGTAATTTCTTACTTGGTGGCTCTGTTCTACAGCAGCAGAATTATATTGACTTTGGACTGGTATGTTCGAAATTTCAAGAGATGATTCTAATGCTAAATATTTTACAGGCGTTGACAGCATCGTGTCGAGACTCCTACACCAACACAGTCACTGCTATCGGCCCAGAAGCTTTCGCTTGGTATCCCCAGAGCTGCGGATCGCAACCGGGTGCACAAACAGTGCAACTAAAAGCGAAGTAAGACCCCTTCATCCTCTACTCAAATAGACCTTAAATTAACGAACCTGTTAGCATGACTTTCACACCCAAATCCAAAGTCACCGCCGGCATCCAAGCAACAGTAGACTGCTCCCAACCGCCACCAGCTCAAGACGATTACTTCCAAAGATCCGGTCTCTGGATCAAAGCCGGAACTTACGACCTCCGACCTGAAGTCCTCGAATCATATTACTACGCCTATCGAATAACAAAAAATCCAATGTACCAGGACTGGGCTTGGGAAGCTTTCCAAGGAATCAACACCAATGCGCGTTTGGCAGCTGGATTCAACATTTTGGGAAATGTTGACGTTCGTGGAGGGCAGAATAACCAAGCGAATAATCAAGAGAGTTTCTTCTTTGCGGAGACATTGAAGTATGCATATTTGATCTTTTCAGAGGATGGACCGCATCAGGTTAACTATCAGGGGAAGAATGCGTTTGTGTTTAATACTGAGGGGCATCCGATGCAGGTTGCTTGATTGGGGTTGTCTTTTTCTATGGGGGTTGGCATTGCAATGAGCAGCATTGTTGGCGTTTCTTTCTGGGAGGAGTTGGGGGATTATATTTGGGACATTTGTATGATGATACCGGTCGTATCGACCATTCTATGTATATTTAGTAAGTCCAAGGACTCGAAGATGATGGGTCGCCTACCCATCGGCAATGACAAGATTGCCTCTAACAACAATCCATCAACAATATGCAGCGCCTCTATATGATGGGAAAACATTTCAACTTTCACGACCACCAAAAAAGCCAAGAACCAAAAAGAAAAGATCGCCACATCGCGCAAACGACTCCCATCCCGATTCGGAATCCCTGCCACCTCCTTCCGGCGCATCCGTGCATTAGATCCGACACTATTTGCAACAACAAGCAGAACCCGTTTGATGTAAGAACTTTAAAGAAACATCATCAACAAATTCTGGATCGAGAGGCACATCCTTTGCCCAAGAAAACGCTAAAATTTGCTAGAAGGATTCGAAATTCTAGGATTGGTTGCCATCGCGAAAGCGGACTTTCGTAGCCCGGTCTGGGTTGCTTACGGAAAAGAGTATCTCTGTTTCGACATTCCTGTTTCAGCAAAGTCTTGGCCTCGAACTCGTTCTCATGGGAGGAATCAAAGACATCTTGGAGCCAGGATGTAAGTATCATTGTGTTGGATCACGTGCCTTATCAGGCTGACTATTCTTCCTCAGGTCTTGTTCTACTATTCACGGCCGGGACTCTCATCAACTACAGGCCATTGCCTTCCAATCAACCCCATGAAATTGACCCTCTTCTCGGATCCCATTCAACAACACCAGATCCCGAGAGAAAAGAAAGATGGTGGCACCGACTTTTTCCGGACAATACTCGATTCCGCAATAACATCACCTCTCGATTCCTCAATCACTTCCCATTTCTAATCGAAATAACATACTGGAACCTAGCATACTGGATCTACCAACTCTCCCGAGCAATAACAGCCATCGAAATCCGTAACAACGACTCCGTCTTCGACAAATCCCGCGAGCACGCCATCTCCATTCTCTCGTTTGAGCAAAACCTCCACATCTCCATCGAACAACCTCTCCAAGCCTGGGTCCTAAAACATACACCCGCTCTTATGCACCTCTGCGCAATAATATACTACTCCCACATCGTAGCCTCCGTTGCCTTTACAGTATATACCTACACTTATCTCCCACGCCCTCACTACCAATATATCCGCCGCTCCATGGCTGTTTGTAACATCCTTGCTTTCGTCACATTATCAGTCTACCGCGTGATGCCACCGCGTATGCTCCCCTCCCACTACGGCTACCACGACATCCTGCACCCTTCAAATTTAAACTCAGGCTCAGGCTCGAGCTGGACAAATAACCGCTTTCAACTCACCATCGCCGCCATGCCATCTCTGCACTTCGGCATCTCAGCTCTAATAGCTTATTCGCTTACTCGATGGTCACCGCACACGTGGCTGAGGGTTGTGGCGCCCTTGTGGCCTGTGGCGATGTTACTTACTATTTTGGCTACTGCGAATCATTTTATTCTTGATGCTTTGGTTGGGGCTTTGGTGAGTGTGATGGCTTTTTTGGTGAGTGATGTCATGTTGGTTTTTAGACCGGTTGAGGAGTGGGCCTTTTGGGTTTGTCGGACGGAGAAACCGGGGACAAATGATATTAATCCCCCGGAAACGAAGAGATGGGGTAGTGTTTGGAGTCAGAGCTGGAAATGAGATAAGATAAACCTTTTTGCAGGTCAAGAGCAAGGCGATTGGAAAGAGCTTTCTGCGAATTTGTAACATATTCTATCCTGGGAAGACAAGCTTATTTTGATAGGCATCTAAGTTTATTGGCTCCTATGGTACCCGCAGGTTGACAGTACGGTCGAGCAAATATCAATTCCCGCGCCTCAGCAACGAAGAACAAGATCGTTCAGAATGTGCCAGAGTCAGCTAGACTAATTTTAGCAGTAGCAAAATTCTTGGCTGAATCCTTTTTGAAATTGCCAGGACTATATCGCAGTCGGCGCCGGCTTGCTCTGCGCCCAGCCAGAAATCTGAAAAGAAGGTTCAAGAAACAAGCCCTTGTCGGTATGATATGAGCAAATGGTAATCTGCAAAATCTTTGATTCTCCAAGATTCTTGCACCAGCATCGTTGGCCTCAAAATCGGAGCGACTTAGGTAAAATGATATCCACATTCGAAACACGGAAGATCAGCTATTCATCCATCCAGCTCAAGTTTTTTGGCGTCGCGAGTCACAATCGATGAGGATTGGGATATATAGCGACTTGGATTTGGGATCGCCAGTTTTAGCAGGACGTGAGATCCCGAATCGATAGACGATTTGGTCATCTTCATGTAGAATTTCCACCTTACAAAGCTTTCTCAAGTTTAAAGACAAAGCAGTGGGCAGCATTTCGAATATCCTCTTCCTGGCCGCTGCTTCGTTGGCTGATAATTTGCCCACTATCTGGATCTGATTTTGGATCATTGCTCTCAGAAAAGAAGCTGCTCTCGTGCATTCCTCCTGGCTCGGGTCATCAGTCGATAGGTCTGATAACCAGGTGGCTGCAAATTTCACAAACTCGTTCTCTGCTTTGACCAAGGCTTTGGCTCTCTCAGCGAGTTCCTTCTCCCTGGTCCGCTTCTTTGCCAGCTTCAAGAGGCTACCTTGAGGGTCGTTTGTCTTTATGTAATTTGCCAATTCGAGGACGTCCTTCTCTCGGAGGAGGGTGGTCGACGCGCAGGTAGCCGTATTGTATAGGGTCATTCGAAGGGGCTGCAAGGTAGAGTCGGGAAAGACGAGTTGCGGCGTCTGCCAGTGGATTTCGGATACTTTGTGTGTATTCAGCGCTTCGCTCTTGGACTGCACGCGTGGTATTAGTAATGGTCATAATATGTTATAAAGCAAGGCGTGGATAGCTTACCATGAGGCGCCCAAAGTGCTTGATGTCGCATGGCTGGTCGCACCACATGAAGCGGTTAAAAACAGCCCTCCGCGTACATCCCTTTCCGCAGAAGATACATTTATGAAATACACCCTTCAGATAGCGAACACGGTGTGCCATACGAAGCTTCGGCTTGACTCCCTTTGCCTTTGCCGATGCTACGACTTGGTTCCAGTCACCCATTGATATCTTGGGTAATTTCGAGCGGCCGTAATTGCCCTTCATGAGATGCAAGCAAAGAGCTTCTATTGCAGTCCGCAGTTGTTGACACGTCGCAGCGAGTTGATTGTATGGATGCTGCATAAGTTGAACACGGTCATGGCGCAGCTTTTCAATTCGGTACTGTTCTTCAACTGTGACTGGTGCGGGCGAGAAGCCTTCGTGGGAACTGAGAGGCTGGACTAGGTACAAGAATATCTCGAATTGAACCTCGAGAGGAAGGGCGTCCAGACCCGCCATGAGAAAGCGAACAGGGCCGAATACAGTTTCTTGAGATCTATCTTCGGGTCTGGTCGTTGTGGGGTTAAGTGAGAGAAGGAAGTTGGAATGAAAGTGAAAGGTTGAAGTGTCAGTGGGGCTGAGAGCCACGAAGTGCTGTGACGATCTCCTGTGCGGCCTCACGTACATGTGCAAAGTGGGAGGGCTGTATACAGTAATGTCTGGTCATGACGAAACGGAGATCTCGAAGACTTTTGTGGTTATTAAACAAAATAATAGATTATACAAATTTGTCTCAGCGTCCAGCTTGATATATCAGATCCACCCACCATTTCTGTCGAACTGGGATTTATAAAAGAGCATTGCCATGTCTTCATTTGCTTTCGCCAAGATGCCTCAAAAAATAATGATGAACAAGAACGCTAAGAATTTAATCGAGCTGAGCCATTAATTCCGTCCCCTTTCTGATAGCGTGATTGAAGATGTGGGCGATTTTCAAGAAATTGTTGCCAGGAATTTATCGCCCCCGACCTAGACTTGAGTATCTCGTACTCGATTCCTGGTCATTTGTGAGGAACAGAATCATGGCCCGATTGTACCTCTATGCAGCCTCGACTTCTTGCTCCTCCGATGTTGTTGCATTTGCCTCCGCTGTCGATGTCTCTTCCTCCGCTAGTGTTTGTTCCTCAATTAGCGATGCCTTTTCTTCCACTGGCGACTGTGCTCCTGAGACAGGCGTATCGACAATGTTTTTCCCGTTCTCCTTCGCCTTAATCAAAGCTGCAGCCCACGCCTCCACTAGCTCAACTGCCTTTTCAGGATTCTGACGGTGTTCCAACAAAAAGCCTTGCACTTCAGCTGCAGTGACGGCAGCCTCCGGAAGCTTGCTAGCAAAGCTGTCGGCAAGCCTAGAAATGTTCTCAATTTCTTTGATCTCGTCGGTGGAATACATTCTTCGGAAGATGCTGGATGCAGATGATCTGGATATGGCGAGTAACGCAACCTGCCTATCGATGCGCCCGGCACGGATCATAGCTGAATCCAGAACTTCAGGCGTGTTTGTTGTAAGAATAACAATCCTTCCTTCAGCTGCAATAGTGCCATCAAGGATGTTGAGAATGTCCGACAGAGTAATTCCCTCCACAGCTGCAGTTTCGGGGCTTCCCTTCACGGCTTTTGTGGTGGCGGCAATTTGTTTGAGCTCGGCTCTTGTTTTGATACCTGCAGAGTCAATGTCCTCTAGCATTACGATGCAGCGTTTGGGGAGTCGATCGAACAACGCAGACAGCACCGTGCCGTTCATACCATCTATGGACAATCCAATTACACAAAGAGCTACCTGAAAATCTCCAGCAAGTGCTCTTGCAAGCGAACTTTTTCCTGTCCCTGGAGGGCCGTGGAACAGATATCCTCTCCGATATGGAATACCCTGCTGTCGATAGTACTGCTTTGTGGATAGGCTGAGAAAGTTCTGCACATCCTCAATCAATGGGCGCTTGATCTCGTCATCCAGCTCAATTGTATCCAGTGGGCGGCTCATGACATACTTAGGGCTTCTCCAATAACCCAACCAATCTTTGGCAAGGTATGGTACCCAAACTTCTGTGACTGCTCGCTGTTTGGTATCTGCATCAACCCAGCGCTGAACATTGGCAAGGAATGCTCTCAAAGGCGCCGCGCTCCACCCAAGACACCGAACGACAAGAACAAGGTCTTCCTTCGTTGGTGTTATGTCATTCACGGTTTGATCGAGCGTCATCGTCTGTGGCATAGTTTCGAAGTACTCTTCGAACATGAATGGCCAATAGTTGAATAAAAACCAGTGACTGCCAACGGAGGGAAAGTATTGAATTCCAGACTCAGAGTCGTAGGTCTCATCTGTCGGTCTGGATTCGTTGTCGTTCTCTGCGTTGGCTGAAATTGCAGAGATGAATCTTGGAGCGCGTTTTTTCATGTACCTCTGCGCCAGATACTTGGCCACCGCATTCCGCAGACCATCCTTCTTCCTAATGGTGACTGACGAAGTGCAAGAATTCAAGATTTTTGGATAGATGAAATTGTTCCAAGTATAACGTATCAGCGTAATCAAAGCGGCTCCTGCTGCTCCCAGTGAGACGACGCGAGTGATGTCGAAGTTGAATTTCCGAAGTATCAAGCCATGGAGCAATTTGAAGCCTGGGATTGTCGACTCCAACGCACTCTGAACAGTGGCGTTCCGGCTGAGAATCCGGGTCGCTAAGTCTAATGCAAGTGTTGTGTTACTTGATTGAAGGACATTTGATATGAAAGAAGCCATGGTCCGCCGGTGGTCGAGGTCGATGGCGAATGATGACGAATTTGACCTGGTTTCGATGAAGCAAAGAAGAAGCCATAATTAAGTAGAAAAAATCTCACACCGGTGTTGAGGCGGAGTGTTATGCAGAAAGTGGCTGAAGCTCTGTTGCCTCACCCGGAGCTCAACACTATCAAAATTCACTCAATTTTGAGTCTACGTTGTACAAAGTGTACAGATTAGCACATCGTGTTCAAGATTGTCCAGATGACGATGGATTCTGGCGAGAGTCTAAGAGTTCTCGCCAGGGTCTTGTCTACCTCTGACTGGATTTGGAAGACATCCTTCCAGCTGGTGAGCTGACGCTTCTTGCTACATACCGGCGAAGAACTGGCGTTTTTCCTATACTCAAAAGGAAACCCGACTACTAGCCTAGAGATGATTTAGCAACAGAAAAATGGGTGCAAACTTCAAGTGGTAATCCTGGTTATCATGTGACATTCATTTTGGTAAGCGGCGCAATTTCCCATCCCAAACTCAAACGCAACGCGTTCAGAGCGCGGCAACCAGCCCATATATCTATCAATCTATCATATCTTTCTAATTTTATCCTCTTTCATTCGCGATGCACGCCCAGGTATCCATCTGCCCACCTCTTCATCCTTCAGAAGCACGAAGACCCGCGTTTTATCACCATTCTTAGATGATGATTTCGTCTGGAAGCCCCCACTAACCACAATCCCACTCCGCTGACCACCAAATTTAAGGCTAGACCGTTGTTGTGATTCTTTATCAGACCATTTCACACGGCTAGACCGCCCTCTCCACCAGTTTTGCACCCTTGTACCACTCCCGTCTCTTATCTTTGGCAAGCAAAATGGGGCTTGGCATTCCACATGGAACGGTCTGAGGTGGGTTGCTTTCTCCTAGGGTCCATCAGCCTCGCGATTTGTTGTAATCTCAGTGCACTGATTGGCCGGTCTTGCATGGACATGCAAAGCCAACGTTCTCAGCCCTCGGGAGCAAGGATAACCAGGATCCCGAATACACCACAATCCCCGTTCACATATGCAAACAAGCTCTATATTACACCACAGCCATTCCCGAATAAGCTATTGTAATGCACTTAGCTACCAGGATAAGTTGAAGCACAGCCTCTAAAATTGAAAGCTGACCGCCACATCCACCACTGAAGCTTAGTTATCAGGATGCCTAATCCAACCACCTCGATTACTATCGCCGAACTTCCCGCGCAAATTAGCCAATTTGGATAGAAAAGGTATTATGGCAGCCTCTCTCTCACCACATCTGCATCCATGCGCCATGGCTACTGGACACGATCTCATATCAGAATGAGCTCGCAAACTGTTGTCGTTGTTGTTCGTAGGGCGTTGTCTAGGGTTGCAGTTTTGTATCATACAGCTGTGTCCTAATTCGGTAAGCTACTCTAAGCTTCTGTTGGTAGGGCCAAGCAAATAGAGTTTCCTGGCAAGGGTGTGCAGACTCTCTTACTTCAAACGCTCGCGTATCGTGCCACTTTGTCGACCGCATACCGTACAATAGCCTATCCCATCGGTGAGTTTTATCATGAGCGGGGCCTTTTGGTGTCCCGTGAGGATTCACGACATCTATTCTGGCGACCCCTCACTATGGTCTGCATGACGGACACAAAGAAGCGGTAGCTAGAGAATTTGAAAGCATAAGCGGAGCGGACCAACCCCAGGAGCTGAACACACACTGCGCATTCTTAGATTGGGGCGTCGATATGCTTACCTCCACAATGTGTCTCGGGCGCGGCGAAGAACCAGAATGCGGTGCGGCTGTAGCTTCTATTCTGAACATGTCATCAATGAATGACATCCTCCAGGAATTGTTCCTGGCTCCCGTCAGATCTTTACGGGAAGACTCAGCCTTCGCCATTTGGGTAAAACCCTTGGACCACGCACCTGGCTTTTATTCTTGATACACACTTTTAACTAAGCAGGCGTTCCTCCTTTCTCTCCGCCAACAGTGGGCATGATGTTGTTTTCACTTCTCCTCCTTGCTGCTGGCATCGTCTCCTCTTTAAAATTCGATCCTCGAGAAGTCGATTACAACCTTAACCAAAACCAAGCAGCAACTAATCCTCTCGACTATAACGGAACCTGGGATGGGCATGTTTACCATCCCTCCCCGGACAATTGGCGTTTTCCTTTCTATACTCTGTTCCTGGATAGATTTGTCAATGGAGACCCATCAAATGACAATGCGAATGGCACTGTATTTGAGCACGACCCCAACGACACCCAAATGCGACATGGCGGGGACGTGACGGGATTACTTGACACACTCGATTATATTCAGGGAATGGGAATCAAGGTAAGCACTGAAAGAACCATTTGCGATGACAATGGTACTGAGAGACCTAGGGCATCTACATCGCCGGATTACCATTCGTCAACCAGCCTTGGGGATCTGATGGATACTCTCCCCTCGATTTATCACTATTAGACCGACATTTTGGACGTATCAGCGAATGGAGAAACGCGATCTCAGAGATACATGCACGCGGCATGTATGTGATTTTGGACAACACAATGAGCACAATGGGCGACTTAATAGGTGGGTCAAAACGGCAAGAGAATAGAACATGAGATTCCAAGAGAGCATTGGAAGATCTGCAGTGCTGTAGGAGCTACCTCGAGCTTGCAAGATTCCTGGCAAAAACCAAAAGTTGCCAGGATTTCTGGAGCCCCGATCCCGTCTCAAGACCTGTCTTTAGATCTGGAAGGCTTCACAACTCCACGCTCTTTTAAGCTCTCGTGACCATTAATCTTATATTATCCCCGTTCGTGCTGACCACTTGGGTAGGCTTCCAAGGATTTCTTAACGAAACTGCGCCCTTCACCCCAGCCGAGCATAAAGTCGAGTACAAAACCAGTCGCGAGTATGCTGATTTCAGTTTTGGAAGCAATGACTACAAACCACAGTGTACTTATCCAAGATTCTGGAACGGCTCAGGGCAGAGAGTGCTCCAAGATGCAGGAGAGGGATTTGAGAAACTGAACGGATGTTATGACAGTGATTTTGATCAGGTGTGTTTAATTGAACTCATCTCGCTGATTTTCTGACGAACCATGCACAGTACGGCGACGTCGAGGCCTTCGGTGTGCATCCAGACTGGCAACGTCAGCTTGCCAAGTTCGCGTCTACTCAGGACCGTCTCCGAGAATGGGATCCAAAGGTTCGAAGCCGCATCGAAACCTTCAGCTGCTTGACAATCACAATGTTAGACAATGATGGGTTTCGTTATGACAAGGCGACTCAAGTTACTGTTGACGCGTTGGCCGACTATGCTGAGACGGTCAGAGGATGTGCTCGCCGGTTGGGAAAGGAGAATTTTTTCATGCCAGGCGAAATCACTGGTGCCGACTCATTCGGTGCGATTTACCTGGGTCGAGGCAGAGAGCCACAGATGCGACCAAAGGAAGCGGCAACGGGTATGTCCTTGAATAGCAGCTCGGTAGGTGTCTTTCTTCGCGACGAAGGAAAGAATGGTCTCGACGGAGCCGCATTTCACTACTCCATCTACCGCCATTTGGAAAGATTTCTGGGCATGGATGGAAACCTCTCAGTCGCATACGATGTTCCTGAAAACTGGGTAAGGAGCACTTTCCAATTCCGATGTGGTAATGCTGACAATTTAAGGTTGACACATGGAACACCTTCCTGACGACAAATGATTTTGTCAACGCAAATACTGGAAAATTTGATCCAAGGCACATGTACGGGGTTACTAATCAAGATGTTTTCCGCTGGCCAGCCATCAAAGACGGGACGCAAAAGATGCTCCTTGGTCTTTTTATCACCACCCTCCATATGCCTGGTATCCCACTCCTACTGTGGGGCGAAGAACAAGAATTCGCTGTTCTGGATTCAACAAACGCAAACTA
Organism: Venturiaceae sp. KMAF11; assembly: GCA_023078705.1. Taxonomy (NCBI): domain Eukaryota; kingdom Fungi; phylum Ascomycota; class Dothideomycetes; order Venturiales; family Venturiaceae; species Venturiaceae sp. KMAF11. The sequence goes on from JALGOQ010000005.1 coordinate 1,484,128, forward strand.
CGTCTTTGGAAGAAGTCCTATGAGCTCGGCGACCGCTTGGCAGACCCACGGCTGCTACACATTAGGATCAAGCCAATACTACGACTTTCCTATTGAGGCTGGTGCGAAAGCCTGCCATGACGATTCAATCTCACTCGATCATCGCGACCCAAGTCACCCAGTCAGAAACATCATCAAATCCATGTACGCCCTTCGCCGAAATTATCCAGTTTTGAATGATGGCTATTTCCTCCAGTCTCTCTCAAGTCAAACTCATATGATTGTCCTCCCTGGATCGAACAAAACTGCTACCGAAATTGGTTTGTGGTCTACTGTACGAGACTATACCAATGGTGTTCAGAACTCGGAGCCTGGTGCTGGTACCAACTCTTCAGTCTGGCTTGTTTACCACAACGACAACAAGACTGTGAATTACAAGTTTGACTGTGCCTCAAATGATAGCGCCCTGATTTCACCGTATCCTGATGGGACAACCGTCAAGAATCTGCTTGCTCCTTACGAGGAGATCACATTGAAAACTGGACCAAAGAAGCTGTTCCTGGCTGGATCGCAGGAGCTCAATGGCTGTCTTGACAACCTTGAGCTAGAACCATGGGCATTCAAGGCCTACGTTCCCGTCGAGCACTGGATGGGAACCCCGCCTCCTACCATGACGAAATTTGTCCCAGGCCATGATGCACGAATTATTGCATCAGCAACGGGTGGCAATACTGTGGATATAGAGTTTCAGTTCTCTCAAGACATGGATTGTGGCTTCATCACAAAGAACCTACTAATCAACTCTACCACGACAGAGGACTCTACAGCGAAGCTTGACAATGAGAGTGTTGTATGCGGGAATCTAACCAACCCAGACGCTACATCACTTGTGGGCCAGGTCCGCTCAGCATGGAGCTGGAAGGGAAAGTTGATTGATGTTCCCTCGGGAATCCATTCGCTCACGATTGCCAACGCTACGACTGCGGACGGAATTGCTTCTACAGAAGCAACCGACCGAGTGATGCTTCGTGTAGGTCTCGTCGACAATCCAATGGTATTTCCCCGATCAGCAAATTACAGCAGAGATGTAGTCTCCCTATCCGGAACCGATTTCGTCGTTTCCCACAAAGCTTCTGGGGCCGACAAGTGGCGGTACTCCACCAACTGGGCCAGTTCATGGAGCGACTGGCTAGACTATAATGGGGGCAATACCACAGTCAAGAAGCTGCCATGGAGTGGTACCAAACGCCAGGAATGGACTGGGGAGCATATAATTTTGGTAAGTCCTCAAACCGTGGAGTAGAAGGCTTGGATGCGCAGGATCTTTGAGGTTATCAATTCGCATCGAAGTCGCAAGGTCAAGATCAGGTTCTCAAAATTTCTGGCATTTCAATATGAAAACTTGCCAGCGACTTTGGACCCTAGTTCTGGTCTTAGTTGTGCGAAAGTCGATTGCGAATACTAAAAGATCCTACGCCTCTGTCTTAGCTTCAGGATCCATGCCCTACCCCTTTTATCAGAAGCCATCAAACATTTACTAACGGATACAGCAATATTGGTCCAAAACTGCCGGCAGCAGCGATCACGTACAGCATGCAGATGTGGATCCAAAACAGACGCCCCGACGATTTCCTCGAGTCCTAGCTCACGGAGAATTCAACGCCTTCGGCTTCGACGGTGGTCTAGCCAACGCCTTCACCTTGGATAACGGGATATGGAACTTTCATCTCATGACGGAATGGCCTTCTAAGCTTCAACTCAATATCTGGGGCATGAATCCTGACGGCAGACCTGATCAAACCTTCGTCTATGGTGATCTTGACAACGACACTGTGCTCGACCGTTCGCATCCAGCATTATTGGCTGACAACATGATCAACATCACCCAATTCCCTCCTTCTCCCTTCATCGCATACAAGATACAGCTCAACGAGGCAGATCTCACATATAAACTAGTGCCAGGTGGTAGTCGTCTTGTCCAGATCCTCGTCTTCTCCCTTCTATGGGTAATCCCAGTCCTCACGGGGGCCATCAGTATCTGGGCTTATGTGGGTTTCTTCTACGCTGTCAAATTCAACAAAAGTGGTGTTGGTCGTGTCAAGAGCAAGATGCTCAGTTTTGGATTCCGCCGCAAGTTCGAAAAGCTGCCGGACCATGAGGAGGAAGGACTGCAGCTAAGCAGTTTACGGCATTCGAAAACTCCAGGCGCGTCCTCTGTGCCGATCATTGCCCTCAATGACCACAAGCGGCGAACAGTGGTAAGTTTGCGTTCTACTCAATTCTTTGTTCTTCATTCCTGAAAGTTTTTATGCTAACATTTGATCAGCTCATCGCGACCATGGAGTACGACATCGAAGACTGGCAAATCAAGATCAAGATTGGTGGATTGGGTGTCATGGCCCAGTTAATGGGAAAGTCATTGACTCACCAAGATCTAATTTGGGTTGTTCCATGCGTAGGCGGCATAGATTATCCTATCGATACTCCTGGAGAGCCCATGGTGGTCACCATTCTCGGAGAGCCATACGAAATCCAGGTGCAATACCACGTCCTGAATAACATCACTTACGTGCTGCTTGATGCTCCTATCTTCCGCCAGCAAACGAAGAGCGATCCGTATCCTCCTAGGTAAGTTCTTTTCGCAAAACCATTGATCCTCATAACTAAACTGCTAACCTTTTCAAGGATGGACGACTTAGATTCCGCAGTCTACTACTCAGCTTGGAATGCTTGTATCGCTGAAACGACGAAGAGATTCCCGATCGACATCTACCATATCAATGACTATCACGGAAGTGCGGCACCTTTGTACTTGCTACCAGAGACGATCCCTTGTTGCTTGTCTCTACACAACGCAGAGTTCCAGGGGCTCTGGCCGATGAGGAGCCCCAAAGAGTCTGAGGAAGTCTGCAAGGTGTACAATTTGAGCCCCGAGATTGTTCAGAAGTATGTACAGTTCGGCGAAGTATTTAACTTGCTACACGCCGGAGCCAGTTATCTTCGTGTCCACCAAAAGGGCTTCGGTGCTGTCGGTGTCTCCAACAAATATGGTGCGCGATCTTATGCCAGATATCCAATTTTCTGGGGTCTTAAGGTGAGTATCCAGCGTTATAGTATACAGGCGGCGCAAGCTAACAACTCGTAGGAAATTGGCAAATTGCCAAACCCAGATCCAAGCGACACTGAGCCTTGGAACAAGGAAACTGAGGAACTCATTGCCAAATCGATACGGGTCGATCCAGAATATGAAGCCTCTCGTGGAGATCTTCGGCGTCAAGCCCAGGAATGGGCGAAACTTGATGTTGATCCTACTGCAGAGCTCTTCGTGTTTGTGGGGCGATGGTCGAATCAAAAAGGTGTTGATCTGATTGCTGATGTCTTCCCTGCTGTGTTGGAAAAACACTCCAAGGTGCAGGTAAGTTTTTTGTTTGAATTTTTCCCATCTAGCGAATGTTAAACTGACTTTTCTACAGCTTATCGCTATTGGCCCTGTCATTGATCTGTACGGCAAATTCGCAGCACTCAAGTTGGACATCATGATGAAGAAGTAATTGCAGAGTCTCTACAGTAAGACTTTAGCTAACAAGTTCTTAGATATCCCGGCCGAGTATATTCAAAGCCAGAATTTACAGCTCTGCCTCCGTTCATCTTCACTGGCGCCGAATTTGCCTTGATCCCCTCCAGAGATGAGCCGTTCGGACTTGTGGCTGTCGAGTTTGGTCGCAAGGGAGCTCTTGGAGTTGGTGCTCGCGTTGGAGGCCTCGGTCAAATGCCTGGTTGGTGGTTCACTGTCGAGAGTACAACGACTTCCCACATGCAACGACAATTCAAGTCCGCGATCGAGGAGGCCCTTGAATCGAAGACAGCGGACAGGGCCTTGATGAGAGCAAAGTCAGCCAAGCAGCGATTCCCCGTTGCCAAGTGGGTAGAGGATTTAGGAATACTTCAAAACACCGCCATCAGAATTCATGAAGAAGAGCAAGGTGGACGTCATGGTAGATCTCGACCGTCCTCTTCCCACCGAATTTCAGGCTACTTCGGCGGTGACAGAAACTCCATGAGCCATGAAGTTCCCGCTCAAGCCGATGATTTTCTTGCTAGCGGATTACGCGATGTTCCTGCGGCTGGTTTGACTACTGGCTTGAATCGATCGCTCTCACTGGGCGTTCGTACAGGCCCCGGACATCGAAGCCGCTTTGTCGAAGAGGAGTCTGTGTCGCTACCTCAAATTATGGAGATGCCAGACAGACCAAGATCAGAGGTCATCGGAGAGGAGTTCTTCCTTTCTCGCGAACAAGCCGAGCAGATGTGGAGATCGGACCAGCAGCATGAGTCTCTGCGCAACTTTGAACAAAGTGGTGACAACTCATCTCTACGAGAACCAGATGAAGCACACCCGAGAAGCAGAGGGCGATCTTTGTCACCCGCTCCTGGTGCCCGATATTCTAGATCACCAGATGATCGGGATAGGTCTGCCAGTCCGTCTGCGGGAGACAGCCTCCTCAGAATTGGCTCTCGAACACATCGCCGCAATCGATCTGCAGACGCTTCGAAGAGAGCATCTGTCCTTGATCTCAGCGAAGTCAAGGGCACACGTACCGACTTCAAACTTCAAAACGTCGACGCAACATTCAACGACACCACCGGAGAGTACTACAAGGCCTTTGAGTCAAAACTGGCAGTTCTCGATGGCAAGACAAGTGAGAAAGATCTTTGTATCGAAGAATATCTCGTCGAGAGCGAAAAAGCCTGGTTCAAGAAATACCGAGCAGCCAAGCTTGGTCGCAACCGCGACTCATCCGTTGGTCTTCAACGTGCCAGTCCCAGACCTTCTGATGATCGCAGCCGTCCTGTTTCCTCTGGTTCTCTGTACGCACATGGAGTAGCCCCGTCCAGCGATGGTGATGGCGAGTCTGTTGGAGACGCTGCTTCAATGGCAGACGATTTCCTCCTAGGCGAGCATTACGAACGACCATCGATTCTGAAACGATGGCTACAGACGAGGATTGGTGATTGGCCTATCTATTCACTGCTACTTGGTCTCGGTCAGATCATGGCAGCGAACAGTTACCAAATCACTCTTATCTCTGGAGACCAGGGCCAGACTCCTGAGAAACTTTACATCATTGGAGGTGTATTCATGATAGCGTCTTGTCTCTGGTGGATCATGTTCAGGACACTCAAGTCGATGTATGTCCTATCGCTGCCATTTGCGTTCTACGGACTCGCATTCGTCTGTCTAGGATTTGCGCCATTCTTAAAGGTCGGCGGAGGTCGCGATTGGATGCGAAATGTCGCCACAGGTCTCTACACGACAGCAAGTGCAAGCGGATCTCTCTACTTCGCTATGAACTTCGGTGACGAAGGTAAGAAGACACTATCCCGTTTGCCAATTCCAAGCTCATACTAACAACAACCAGGCGGCTCCCCAATAAAATCCTGGGTCCTCAGAGCCTGCATAATCCAAGGCACCCAACAAATCTACATAACCGCCCTCTTCTACTGGGGCAACAGCATGACCGTCGCCACCGCAACCGGCGCCCTCCAAAAGAACCTAATCACCGAATCCACAAAAATGGCCGCCGTCACCCTCCCCATCGCCGGCCTCATGTTCGCAATCGCCATAATCCTATTCACTTCCCTCCCACCCTACTACCGTCAAACCCCCGGCAAAATCCCAGATTTCTACCGCACCCTCCTTCACCGCAAACTCATCCCTTGGTTCTTCATCACCGTCATTTTGCAGAATTATTTCCTCTCGAGTCCGTATGGGAGGAATTGGGGATATTTGTGGAGTTCGAAACATGCGCCTACTTACGCCATCGTACTGTTGGTTCTCTTCTTCTTCATATTCATTTGGGCAGCTTTCCTAGCCATTTTCGGTAAACTATCCAATACGCATTCGTGGGCCCTCCCCGTTTTTGCAATAGGATTAGGAGCACCGCGGTGGGCACAAATGCTCTGGGCAACCTCTGGAATCGGATTCTGGGTTCCTTGGATGCCAGGCGGTCCTGTTGCTGGTGCCCTTGCTGGACGTTCATTGTGGCTGTGGCTTGGTGTTTGTGATGCGATTCAGGGTGTTGGGTTTGGTATGATGTTGTTGCAGACGTTGACGCGTATTCATATCGCCGTCAGTCTCATGGCCGCTCAACTCATCGGTACCGCTGTGACACTCATTGCCAAGGCATCAGCGCCCGATCGAGATGGACCTGGAGATGTATTCCCCGATTTCTCAGCTGGGATCGTGCAAGGATTGTCGAAGCCATGGTTTTGGATTGCGCTCGGGTGTCAACTCATCATTCCGATTGGATTCTTCAAGTTTTTCAGAAAGGAGCAGTTGAGTAAGCCTTGATTTGTTGGGGGATTTTGATATGGGAGAAAGTATTTTTTTGATTCTATGTTTTGATACGCTGGTTGGTTTGGAGCTTGGGTGTACATATTTACGTTTTTTTTTTTTTAAATTTGGCATTTGAGCCTAGTCAATTACTATTTGTTCCTCCATGGCCTATTCACAATTGTTTCTTCGTCGCTTACCTCACTTGGTATATACCACAAATGCCCTACTAGAGCGAATCTCAACCACATGCAGTTCTGGCATATCCAAGAATTCAAACTTGCCAGAAGAGTCCTGTTCAAAGATCCCGAACACTTGAAACATTCGGCGCGCGCCACGAATCGAATCAACCCTCTACAGCCGAATCTTACTCTAAGCCAGGTCCGAGGAGGACGACCAAAACCATCAATCAATCAATCAATCAATCAATCAATCAATCAATAATTAAATCAATCAATAAGAAAAACCTATCAACCACAAGACCAATTTCTTTTCGTACAAGATACTAATTGTCTTTCCAAAAATGTAATGAAGAATATCAGATTATTAATTAGCCATGTTGTTTCCCCCCCCCCCCTTTTCATCACCATAGAAAAGACAAGCTCAAATCATTATTGGATTCTTGATTTGGTTTCGGAGGGGTTCGATCGTACGGAGATGGGATGAGGCTACAAAAACATCTCGCCATCTGTATTTCTTTTTCTCTCCAATGTACGTACGACATTGATTGGGATTGGGATTGGGATTGGGATTGGGATTGGGATTGGGATTGGGATTGGGATTGGGATTGGGATTGGGAATGGATACAAAGGCTACCCCAATTCAGTACTCACAAAGCATATCGATCGTTCCTATTCATTTCTATTCATTCAATCCATCCAGACATCTCCATTACAAAACTAAACACACAAACGACAGAACATCTAGACAGGCGGCTGCTGCGGTCTATAAGGTCTATACTGCTGTCCCTGTCCCCCCTCTACAATAACCCCATTCCCAGCCCTAGCATACGCCCCAATATAAGTCGGTACCTGCTCCCCCAGCCCCTCACACGCCGCCGACCCCCTCTGAACCGGCGAACCAACCATAGGACTATTCGGACCCGTAGACAACTCCGTCGGATCCTCCTTCCCCAACATACTAGACCCCTGCGTCCACCTTGAACTAGGTGAAAAATAGGGTGGATGGGAGTCTGGAGATGCGGTACGGGATATACTTTCTGATTCTAGTTCGTGGCGATCGTTGGGGGATTGGCCCGTGTAGAAACCTGCATTGTATTAGCGGGGGTTCTTTTGAGTAAGGGGGTGTTGGAGGGGGTGTACCCTTTTCAGGAGCAATGATGGAGGGACTATTATTGTTATGTTCAGGGAAGTCTCGTTGATTGTTGGTCTGACTTCGTTTCCGCCTATGAAGGAAGAACCAAATGCCAAAGATCATCAAAGCAAGAACAGCAACAGCACCAATAGCTATTCCTGCAATCGCACCGGCAGATATACCAGGATGTGGGTTGGGTGTTGGCGTCGTGGACCCTGTTGGCCCAACAGTAGAGTTCGATCGTGTCTGTGACGCCAGCCAGTTCATCACCTCGGTATCGGTCGTTTCCCATTGAATCACGACGCCATAACCGTCGACTCGGCCGCTGGGGGCCACGACGTAGGCATTCGAAGTTCCGGAGCTATAAACTGTCGAGACGTTGCCGACACCATACGTGATCAAAGCACTGGGCAAGTAGTGATAGAGGACTGTGCTCGATGTGAAGAGGGAGGAACACTCTGCAGGGCTCGTGGTGGTCACTTGGTGGTAGCCACTGTCTTGGTTAGTTATGATTGGTGCAACGAATTGAACTAGAATTTCTTACCTGAGACAGCAGACGCCTTGATTGATTGTCGCCAATCCTGTTGATCTGGTGGATGAGGTCGTATTAGTCGTAGCAAGCCAGTATCCGCTCGGGCAGATCCCAGGAGAGTAGTATGGAGCATTATTCTCCAACAAGAAGAAGTCTTTCGGGTAACAGTCCACCCGCTCGGCATTTGGTAGGAAGAAGGTGGGATAAGCAAGCTGTGCATTCGAAGAATTCCAATGGAGTGCATGCACATCCGTGAAACAGTTCGAAGGTGGCGTGAATATGGTGGTCAACGGCGCATAAGGCCCCCATCCTGTAGAGGTCGGGTCCGCAGCCGTGGATGTAGTCGTTATACCAGAGGAGTCGGTAAGGGTGTAAGTAGCTCCCAGAGTGCCATAGATGGTGACATCGGTCTCCAAGAGGGTGTGAATGATATAAGTGTTAGGGCCTACATGATACAAGGTCGTCGGTACAGTGCTGGTGTATGGTACAGGGATGATGCTCGTCGTAGAGGCCAAGTCTGACGAAAGGGAAGACATGGTCAACGTAGCATCAAACGGATCCAGGTATAGGATTTTGGATATAGCATTGTGCGGATATCGTGAATTTGTACTCGGGAACCCATGAATGGGCCATGCTCGTGAGCTTGCTTCTCCACCTCCATCATCTGCAGACTAAAATGTGGTAGTGCACAAGGCGTTGTTGGATATCCGATAAGCTCACCAATGGCGCGTATGCATATGCATGCCAGAGACACGCCCAATTCAACTTCAAGGACTTCCATAGCCGTTAAACTTGCGAACAAGGTGACTTTGCGTCCCATAAGTCACTGACGCATAGTTCCCATATGGAGGTATCGCGACGGTGAACAATGGAGATTTTCGACAGGAAAAGATGGCAAGGCTGAAATGCGTTGCAAAAAGCCAAAAAGCCCACCCGTCCATGCGGCGGTCTCGACCACATTAGGTGGTTGTCCAGCTTTCTTTGGCAATCGCAAATGTATGCATGGCGGCCCGGGAGGATTGAAGTATTTCGGTTTTGATTCTCTGCCGCTCATGACCACAACTCCATTGGGCAATTCAAGACTCTGCATGTTTGTGCAACGAGACGCGTCGTTAGCAACTCGCTTGAACTGTCATTTTGAGTGTCTTAGATGCGCATATTGAAAACTTGGCAAGCCACGTACGGATTCGGTTGCGCCAGATTCTAGATAAGCGGCTTTATTGCGGTGCCATTCTGGTGAGCCGCAAAAAGCAGAACTCAACCTCCATAGAGGAGGCTGGTCGCGGTGTAACGCATGACGTGTATGCGCCAGTAGTGGGAAAGGAATACGATGGAATCTGAGAATGGCACCTCAGGTCTTTAACACCATCGTCGTTTTCCTCATTCCAAATCCGGAATAGCAAGATCTCGTTTTTTTCATGTAGTAAGCAATCAAGATTTGCGGTAAGGCTCGAGGTTGCTCTCGGCTGTCTTCTCGTCGCGATGACATTTAGGACGTGCCCTGATTGTGTCTTATGATGGAAACATCCCGATTTGACTTGTTCTTGTGGCCTCGACCAGTTTGTGCAACCAAAAAGTCGGCCAGATCATTTCGGCGGCCCATCCCCCCAAACAATAACATTCCCATCCCCCCCAGCACTACACCACTCCCTCCTCCTCTTACAAACCGCCACAGCACTAACGACATCCTTCTTCCCACTCCCCGTCCCAGCCGTGTGCCTGTACTGCCCTACAACCTGGCCATCAACCAGGTCCCAGGCAAAGATACTGCCTTCCTCTGACCCGGACAGAACAACGCTGTCACTCATACCTAGGGCAGAACGGATTCTGTATTCAGTGTTTTTGTATTGTAGTGATCGGTAGGATTGTAGGAGTTTTCCGTTTTGGCGGTCGAAGAGGCGGAGGGCGGAGTCGAGGGTTGAGATTAGGAGGGAGTCGGCTTGGATGGTTGGTGTGAGACAAGTTACGGAGTCTGTATACTCGTTAGCTTGAGTCGAGGTTTGATATGCAACATACACTTACAGCCAATGACATCGACATAAATCTGTCCCATTCTGATGTCGTATGTTCTTACTTTGCCATCGATACTCCCAGCAATAATCTCATGCCCAACCACCGAAACACTAGATACACTATCCTTCGCTTCGGTGAGCGTCATAAGCGGTTTATGGGACTGAGATTTTGTATCCCAAAGGCGGACTGTAGCATCATAACTACCTGATATCAATGTTAGCCTACGCTCTCTGCTAAATGAGCAGTTCTCCCGAGAATCTGATGAGCTTAGTCAACCATTGAAGCTACATGACCTCCATGAAGGAGGACCCAACAGCCCGACAATTGCAAGACCTGCCAACACCACCACTCTATTCTGCAAAAAACTCACCACTAACAACCACACTCCCATCCCCCGCATCCCCTCCAAACCCCACAGCATTAACCCGTCCCCCATGCCCCTCAAACCTCCTCACAGTCCTCCCACCCACAACATCCCACAAAAAAACAAGCTTATCCCCACCACAACTCACAAACCGCGCATTATCATCCGCAACCGCTATATCCAGAACTTCGTACCCGTGTCCCGAGTACGTCTGCACCAATCCAGCACCTGGGGGTTCCGTCTTCGTCTTGCTTCTAGGTGTAGAGGTCGAGGTTATGGAGGAAGACTGGTTGGATTCGGTGGCAGGGTTGATGAGGGCGCGAGCAGGGTTGAAGAGACGGATTTGGCGGTCTGTGGAGCCGGTGAGGATGTATTGGGCTGAGGCGGCGGAGTAGGTTACTGCGTGGACTTGGCCTGTGGATAGAGGTTAGCAATCGAGTCGCATTTGTAGAGGAGAGGTTAGTTGAGCTTGAAAGACATTATCATGTCGATATACATACCATTATGACCTGTGAGCCTCGCAATCTGCTTGCTGGGAAAGATCGAAGCCATTTTCGAGGTTGTGTATCACATCTTGAAGTTGTTGAAAGAAACATGGAGTGGATTCATTCTCAAAGACAATTTCACAATCACGAGCAAGACGGACAATGTCATGCATCACCAAGGAGAAGACCAGCAATACGACGACACATGCACTGAATTAAACTACTACCAACTATTGAAGAAACTCGGAACTAATTGCTTTTATAGTCCACGTAGCCACTCCCCCAGCCAAAAATGCAGGCCCTCACAATATCAGATTAAGATATCAAAGTCTTTCCCAAAATCCCACTCCGCACCCAAATTACTTTGCGCATCCGGATCCCATAGCAGACTGGCAAAAAGAAACAGCAGAGTATCTTGAGTGGCACGAAAAACGCCTCCGCTCGACCAACCCAAGCAAACAAACAGCAGAATAACTTAACGACGACCGTGCGAGCGGTTGACACTGCCCGAGATCTGCTCGACTTCCGACTCGAGTTGCTTGATAATAGCGTGGCTCTGCTCCAGATCCTTGTTGAGTCTGTCGCGCTCGGCAATGAGCTTCTGCTCCCACTGTCGGAATCGCTGTTCCTCGACCTTGACCTGCTCTGTGAATCTCTTGCGGAGCGCCTCTTCCTCCTCCTTGAACTTGGGGTTGTCCAACTTGCGTGGGCGGGCCTCGCCGAACTTGCGGGTCTCCATCTGCTGTGCGCGGTATGCCTCGTAGTGGTTCTCCTCGGTGGTGTGGATGAGATCGAGCATGTGTGTGCGGATGAGAATGGCGCGTAGCTTCTTAAAGTCGCAGTGCTCCTCATTCTCGACCTCAGCAACACCCCAGGCGTATTGTCGGCCCTTGACGGTACGGCCGTCGTTGGTCTGAACGTCCTTCTCGGATCCGATGACGGAGAAAGGCATGGCAGCAATCAAGCCACGGGCGTGGAGAAGACCTGGCTCGTCATCCTCCTCAAGTGGTGGCTGGTAGATCTTGATGCCTTGAGCCTCGATGACAGCTTGTATCTGGGGGAGTTAGTGGCCTGCATTAAATTTATCGGAGTAAATACATACTCTGTGCTTGAACTTGGCCAGATCAGCTGGGCTCAAAGTATCGGCTTTGGCAATGACTGGGATCAAGTTGACTCTGGTGCAAAGACGCTTCATGACTTCAATATCCAAAGGCTTCAATGTGTGTCCAGTTGGGCGGATGAAGTAGAGGCAGGTGTGGACACGGAGATCGATCTTCTCGGTACGGCGTGGCTGCTGCTCTTGGAGCATATACGACTCATGCTGATCGTCAAGGAACTCGATAATTGGTTGCCAGGAGTCGCGGTTGTTGACATAGTCGCCAAAGCCGGGTGTGTCAATAACGGTCAATCGCACTTGAGGATGTCAGTTACTGTGTCTTGAAATTCGTGCAACCTAATGCGTACCCTTGAAGAACTTCTCCTCAAGCTCGGCCTTTGTGATTTCAATCTCGACGGTCTTGTCGATTTGCTTGTTGTGGCGCTTCTTGTGGTCGGCGTAGTTCTTGATGGTGGTGGAGAAGAGGGTGTTGATGAAGGTAGTCTTTCCGAGACCAGACTCGCCAGCAACCTGTTGGAATTAGTGGTTGAAGTTTGCAATTCCTCGATAATGGCACATACCATGATAGTGAAGGCAGCTCCGCGCTTTGCGACAATCTTGTGCCTGTTGAATGTTAGGTGGTACTTCAACATGCTCTTCAGTGAAATTGTACCTCTGGTTGGGCAACTATCGCAGGTCATTAGCAGTGTCTTGCAATGGTAGAAGCAGTACAACTCACATTGGCAATGCCAATTGGCGATGCGGATTCGGCCATGGTGGATGTTTCTTGTGGTGGACAGGGGCGTGGAGGTAGTGTGTGCTGTGCAATCTGTCAGTACTGTGTCTCGGCCGTGGATTCTGTCGAGACGTACAAGTCTAGAGGCGACTGTCAGTGACAATGATGCCGATTGCTTGGGAATATGTGTCTGGAATGTGAGAAGCGGGTGTTTGTGGTGGAGGGGAAGCAACAAGAAGTTGGAGGTTTAGGGGTGCTCGAAAGGGGAGAGTGCCCATAGCCATCCATCTGTGCCTCTGAGTCGCGGAACAGGGAAAGTGGAAAGTGTGGCCCTGGCCTATCAAAATTTCGACAAGGCTTTCTTCAATCCAGTCGCAAACAACGTCGCAATCTAGCATGAGCCGTGAGAGATAATTGCTATAATAAATCATGAAGACCGACTTTCAGGTAATTCTCTCCAATCATAACATATTCAATTACTAACATGTTCAGTTCAACAATCTGCTAGGGACAGTATTTGCGAGGGGAAATCTCGTCTTCTCCCCAGACGGAACATGTCTTCTTTCTCCAGTCGGGAACAGAGTATCAGTATTTGATCTCGTAAAGTATGATGGAGAGGCATTCTTGCTAAATCCATACCCAGAACTAACCAATACTCGCAGCAACAAATCACATACCCTCCCATTCGCCCACCGAAAGAACATTCAGAGGCTCGCCTTGAACCCGAGAGGAAACCTCCTGCTCTCTGTCGACGAAGACGGTCGCGCAATCCTTACGAACCTCCCCCGAAGAATAGCCATATACCATTTCTCCTTTCGAACAGCAGTCACAGCTCTCGAGTTCTCGCCATGCGGAAGGTACTTTGCAGCAGGCATTGGCAGGAAGATTGAAGTCTGGCATACACCTTCGACGCCGGACTCCAATGCAGATGGGGGACTAGAATTTGCGCCCTTTATACGTCATAGAACATACACAGGACACTACGATGATGTGCTGAGCATACAATGGTCGAGCGACTCGAGATTTTTCCTTAGCTCCTCCAAGGATCTGACGGCAAAAGTGTGGAGTACAAACCCCGAGGAAGGATTTGTGCCAACGACACTGGCTGGACATCGACAGGCGGTGCGCGCAGCATGGTTCTCGAAAGATCAGGAAACGGTGGGTACGAGTGCTGAGCTCTGGCATATAGGACGATATACTGATGGCGGAATAGATATGGACGATAAGCAAGGATGGCGCTCTCTTCCAGTGGGAGTACATGTCGAAAGCAGAGGCTGAAGATCAAGATGAAGAAGTCGCAGAAGGATCTCTACATTGGAGAATAGCCCAGAGGCATTATTACATGCAAAACAACGCCACATTGACATGCGCTGCATATCACGCACCCTCAAATTTGATAGTCGCAGGATTCTCGAATGGCCTTTTCACGATTCACGAATTACCCCATTTCAGCGAGATTCAGACGTTAAGCATATCGCAAAACGACATTGATTTCGTCACAATCAACAAAACCGGAGAATGGCTGGCATTCGGTGCCTCCAAACTAGGACAGCTTCTAGTCTGGGAATGGCAATCGGAATCCTACATTCTCAAACAGCAAGGCCATTACGATTCTATGAACTCAATCACATATTCGCCTTCTGGCCAACACATAATAACATGCGCCGATGACGGCAAAATAAAGGTCTGGGATGTCAATTCCGGATTCTGTATCGTCACCTTCACCGAACACACGAGCGGTGTCACAGCTTGCGAGTTTGCGAAACGTGGAAACGTCCTCTTCACGGCGAGTTTGGATGGTTCAGTGAGAGCATGGGATCTCATCCGGTACCGCAATTTCAGGACCTTCACCGCGCCTAAACGACTCGGTTTCTCATCCCTGGCAGTGGATCCAAGTGGCGAAGTTGTGTGCGCGGGAAGTCATGATTCAGATAGCATCCACATCTGGTCTGTACAGACGGGCCAATTGCTAGATCAACTAGCAGGGCACGAAGGACCCATCTCGTCTGTCGCGTTCACACCAGATGGAACCACCCTCATCAGCGGCAGTTGGGACAACACAGTCAGGCTATGGTCCATCTTTGCCCGGACACAAACCAGCGAACCCCTCCAAGTCCAAGCAAATGTCCTGTGCGTTGCAGTGAGACCGGATAGCAAACAGCTCGCCGTCTCAACTCTAGACGGCCAACTAACCTTCTGGAACATCGCCGAAGCCCTCCAAACCAATGTTCTCGACGGCCGCCGCGACGTCTCAGGCGGTCGAAAAGTCAGCGACAGACGAACAGCAGCTAATGTTGCCGGCACAAAGGCTTTCAACACAATCACTTACTCGGCAGACGGTACTTGCGTACTCGCTTCCGGCAACAGCAAGTACATCTGTCTCTATGAAGTCCAATCAGGGACTCTAGTCAAGAAATTCACCGTCAGCGTCAATCTTTCTATCGATGGAACGCAAGAATTCCTCAACTCTCGAAACCTGACGGAAGCCGGACCAGCAGGTCTAATAGACGATCAAGGCGAAGCCTCAGACCTCGAAGACCGAATCGACCGTACCCTTCCCGGCGCCGTCCGCGGCGATGCCTCAACACGCCGTTTGAGACCCGAAGTTCGCGTCCCAGCCGTAGCATTCTCACCCCAAGGCCGTTCTTTCTGCGCCGCCTCAACAGAGGGTCTACTAGTCTATGGACTCGATTCCGGAATTGTGTTTGACCCCTTTGATTTGGATATCGACATCACACCCGCCTCTACTCTGTCTGCATTGCGGAAGGAAAAGGATTACCTCAAAGCCCTCATCATGGCTTTCAGACTCAATTCCACACCACTAATAAAACAATGTTTCGAAGCTACACCCACATCTTCAGTCCCGTTGGTTATTA
This sequence comes from Venturiaceae sp. KMAF11, assembly GCA_023078705.1. NCBI lineage: Eukaryota > Fungi > Ascomycota > Dothideomycetes > Venturiales > Venturiaceae > Venturiaceae sp. KMAF11. The sequence goes on from JALGOQ010000005.1 coordinate 1,499,857, forward strand.
AATCCCTTCCCTCCGTCTACCTCGCGAGGTTGATGCGTTTCATCACGCTTCAGGCAGAGGAATCGCCACATCTGGAGTTTGTACTTATTTGGATTGAGAAGTTGTTTCAGTATTGGGGTTCTTGGTTGAGGGAGAGGAGGGGGGAGTTTGCTAGTGAGGTTAGGGGGTTGATGAAGGTTGTTGGGAATGTGGAGAGGGAGGTTAGGAGGTTGGGGGAGGGGAATGGGTATTCCGTCGGCTTTTTGTTGAAGCAAGGTGTCAAAGCTAAGGGTGTAGATGACGAGGCTTTGATGATCATGGATGTTGATGATGGGGTTGAAATCGTGGCTGGGGAGGGAAATGGTGAGGATGAAGACGAAGACGAAGACGAATGGATTGGATTAGACTAGCCTCTTGATGTTAATCAAAGCATTGCTGGCGTTTGGGAAAGCTGAATAGCGATTTGAACTGGAAAGAAAAATAGACATGTCATGAATTCAAGAAATCTTTACCTCCCCGTTCTTTCTTCAAGATTTCTCCTCCCCGCGAGATATGTAGCCATCACAGTTGACCTTGATCCAATTCCCTTCCCAACACCATATAGTAATCGACGAGGTAAGTTCTTGCAAAGTATCCCCTTCATCTTAAAGCGCTCCATCCATCCATACTTCAACATTATGCAATCTTTTTTTTTTTTCTTAAAAAAAAAACCCCCCCATCAAAAATTTACCATTGTTGAAAAACCAAACTTAATACACCCACATCACATCTACATTACTCAATTAACACCAAGAAGAGAATCAGTAAACCCATTGTATCGACGACGGAAAATGTTGCTAGCAAACTCTCCCTTCGAGGTTAGAGGGTATTTACAAATCGCGCGCAACTAAAAAAAAAAGGGGGGGGGGGGGGGGGCTGTTTGCGTCGCCAACGATGTACTGTACTGTACGTGTACGTGTAGGAAGAAGGGCAGGGGAGAAACGTTGCTTGAAGGTTGAAATGTCCGGGTTGGTCCTTCGTATGATGAAGGTATTGTGTGAAATTGGGTCACTATATGGCGTGCTAGAGGTTAGCGTGAGCGTTGGAGGAGAGAGAGGTGAGAGGGAAGAGAGGGAAGAGAGGGAAGAGAGGGGATGGCAAGTGACGGAGACAAGAAACGAGCAACCCTACCCACAAAGAGAGAGCAGACGAGAGCAAGTGAAGTAACCTTTCCGCTGACAAGACCATTTCAAAAAATGTCTCAAAAGTCCCTGTTAAAACGAGTAGAGTAAGACAGAAAGGGGGTATATGATGCTACTAAGCTGATCATTGCTATGTCCATTCCAACTCTGAGCATGCGATTAGATACAAGAGAATAAACGAGGATCACGATGAAGAAAATATGTCGCCTGTTATCCGTGCATATACCCCGTAGCCATGCGTGAGTGAAAAAGCCTATGCGTCCAACCTTTTTCCCCGCCTTCGCTATGCATGATCAAACAATTTTTTATTAAGAAAGTGGAGTTGAAAGGGTGAACTTTTGGATGCGCCGCGGTGAATGTCCATCCATGCCCTTGCTGATGCCCGTGTCCACGCGTATGCGATACTTGATAACAAAAGAAGTATGTCTGGTGATGAGTCGACAATTTGAAAAGTGGTGTCGCGATGTTCGTACTCCTGGCGCCAGGCTGAGGAGGCTTCCTGCGTGTCGCCGAATGGAGGCATCTCCAGGACGCACACCGCCACGACGCATTGACGCCATCAAAGAGGGTGCTGCTGAAATGAAAAGAAAAACGTAAAGATCCATGGAGCGTCGAAGTCCTCTCCGGTGGAGGTATCCCACACCGCGTGATCCCGAGTCGACAGCCTCGCTCGACCAAGCCACCACCTGATTTTTTAAGGCGAAACACAATTTTCCTGAAGACACACAATTGGCGACACCCTTCGCCAAATTCCTTCTCTTCAAAATAACCCGCACTAATCGGAGATCTCAAAATGTGAAATGAGATCACGCAGGGCAGACATGGATTCCGCATGACCCCGAGCAAACCCTAGTCGGCACGGAGGACGCCGTTTTCCCCGCTTTCCGACCTCAGCGCCCCAAGCGCGCGTTCCAATTCAGGTTCTGCAACCATCACAGTCCCTGCTCTTGCGGTGGAAAGGTAGCTCATCTCGACAGCATCCAGGAAACCCATTCTTGTTCCTCCAACCAGACGCCCGGCAACGCCACAAACGATGCCCGTGCTTTCAAGTGGTAGCAATCGCAGGTCGAGAATGATGGGAACTTGAACTTCTGCTCCATCGCCAGATCCGAGGAGGACAGAGTCATCTTCTGGGCCGAAGAATGGGATCATCTCCTTCTCTAAGAGCAGACTGGCATCTTCTTCGTCTGTCAAGGTCAAGCTCAAAAACTTTGGCTGTGATACGAAAGCTCGTACGAGACCTAGTTTGAGCTTGTCGCTCGTCGACGAGCTACCGCGAGATGAATCCTTGCGTGCTGAACATTGGACAAGGCGAATGGTCCGGTCCACTGTTGGCTCTACTTTGTGCTTCTTGAGGGTTGCAAAGGTGCGATTCTGGAGCTCCGAGATGCTTGCAGGCGGTGGGGTTCCCGGCAATGGGTGATCGAACGAAGAAGAAGACGAGGTGCTTCTATGAGTGTATGCCTGGCTGGTATAGGAGGAGTTAGAGGCTTCGAAGGCGAAACCACGAGCTTCCAGCGCAGAGACCACCTGAGCTCGAGAGCGCTGTGGAACGAGGATATAGTCGGAATAATATGTCGTGATGAAGAATATTGATATTCCAGCCATGGCCAAGGGGAAAGTGAGATCCAAGACACGCTGACCGGCTTCGGGTCCTTCACCCTCAACTTGCATCACGCAGTAGTCGTCAGTGGACATGGAAACCGAGTTGCGATCATCCTCAGAGCCTAGAGCATCTCTTGCTGGAGCAAACAAGGAATCCGCGATTTTCCGTGGGCATGCTATCGAGCATTCCACGGGAGTGACTGAGACGTTGATGAATACATGTTGTTGCAGATGAGGAGCAGAACCTGACCCATTGCTGGAGGGGCGATTTTCACTGCCGAGATTGGTTGGAAGGAGGAGTTGGAGTATGGGGTGCAGAAAACTCGAGTATAACCGCAAAGGTATATGAATCAGTGTCAACTGCGTGTCCTGGATGTAGAGCATTTTGTCAGTTCATTTTGTGATATTGGACAGCGAAGCAAGGAAGGAGTGCAATGTGTTATGCAGAGTTTTTTTTTGCAGACTCAACGAAGTATATGTCGCACAAGACGAGCCTTGCAGTGTCAGAGCTGTGCAGCGTTCGCACGTCACAAAAATACTGGGGCGGTTGTGACGTTGCAAGCGTATTTTTTTCTGCATGTCTCACGGCAATGTGAGATTCAAGCAAGGGACAAAAGCTTACCAGGAATTGTATTCTTGCCGACAAAAGCGTCAAGGACGAGTCCATCGCGGGCTATGCCTGCCCAAAAGAGTCGCACAAGGACTGTGCGTGACGTTCAGTATCGACGCTTGCCCGAAATCCGGGGTTGATGGCGCAAGTGGCCGGACAGGTAAATAGTAGCTGTCGATGGAGATCTCCCGTTCGAGGGTCGAAAAAGCAAGCGTATCGTGATCGAGTGACGACGGTAATTGAAAGGCGTTGGAAGTGTAACTATAACCGGCCCTCAACGATTTATGTGCTCTTGTCCGACGGGCCAATGAGAAGTGTCGTTTTTAAAGTTCATCACAAAGGAAGTGAGTCTCGATCGAAAACGGTGGGAGGTGAGAGAGCAGAGGTCGTCAGATAAGGAAAGTGTGTGGGTCAGAGTCAGACGACAATTTTCGCTTCGATGAACGGATATTGCGGGAAAGCTAAGTTGAGGTCAAATCCAAAATCTAGCGGAGAACGGTGCCCTGGATGATTGATGTTGGCGTTTTTGAAGAAACTGGGGTAGACCGTGGGGTTGGCCGAGTGGAGTGGTTAGGAACTGATATTGTGACGTGATTGGCCTCTCTTGCTGCAGGTGATTTGGGTCAGTCCAGCTTTCAGCGCAAACAACCGTGGGGTGTCATTGCGCTCCTAGGATGTTGAGAGATGCATCGAGTATTCGAATATGCGCAAGGTTGGAAGAGGGGACATCAAATATATGGCCAGACTCGGCCCTAGCAGAATTCGGGCAACCTGTAGCCGTGTATAGCCATTCGCTCGACCTCTAACGGACCCCAGTGCCTTAAATGGTTGTTGGCTCCACCAGACGTTCAGCCTTGGTCACGAAACTCGCAGAGAAAGTCGGAGCGATTGTCCCTAGGCTGGCTCTCGCTGTTCTGCCCCAAACGACAAAATGTTGACCAGGTCGTCATCTGCAGCAGGCTGAATTCGATCATTGAGCGCCCATGCAATGACCGGAGCTGAGGAATTAGCACACGTCAACCGCCAAACCGCCTAAGATCTGTGGGTCAGTTGTATTTAGGACTATCAGGCCTCAAAATTTGACGGGTGATCTCAGTCCATGGTGGAGCTTTTGCAATTTGCAAAGTATTACAAACTGGTGACACTAGATACCTGTCTGTTGCCGTTCCGATCAATTCTCTAGCCTCGAGGTCACAACATCCGAGATCTCGAGAACGCTAGATCTAATCACCAGGTAAGTCTCATATAACGGGTCGATTTTCTCTTCCGAGCGCAACCTGCATGAGAACCTCGTCAGCAATCATCCATCGGCCAGCTCACCACACGTCTATCGGCACTCTCAGGAACAACAATAGCCAACGGCCTGTCCCGCCGCCATTGAATTTGTTTGGTCAAGCTCATTGATGGGTTGGGGTGGTTCGTGAGGGGTGCGTTATGCAGGTCGTCAAATGTTCTGCATTTCGAAAACCACCTCCACGGATAGCGTGGGGGTCATCCGTAATTACAGTAATATTCTCCTCAAGCGCTGGATCCTCAACTCAAAAGGCATTATTGGTGACCCTTGATCGGCAATACGGAGCTCGTGATAAGAGAGGACGAAAGGAACACGAGGCATCTGTCTCATCGAAAGAGCTACGTAGGCTGTCTGAGAGGTACTGTGGTCCGTCATCTCAAAAAACGCCGACTGCCCTCGGACGCATCGTATTACGCCTACTGCCAAGAGGAATGCATATCACCTCGAGACATGCCTGTTCTCCTCGGCGCCATAGAAAACGTCATGTACGAGGCTCGCAGAGTGTAGTAAACAAATCGGAGCTCATTAACCCCCGCAACCCCTCTTCCATCTTCACAAGAGATGGCATGAATATGCACGTGTAGTGGCGGAAAACATATTTCCCGGATTGACAGGTGGTGCAATGAGCAAAGGATCAGCCCGATTGATAGATGAAGGGCAGCTTTAGAGACAGAAGTTGAGGAGCAACAAGTTGCCAAATGGCGTTCACTAATGACGAGAAGTGGGAAGGCCATGCAAATCTTACTGCTGTGTACCTCAATGACAACGGGAAACAAAGAAAGATTCGACCGTGGCAGGCGATCTATTTCTTGTGCGTCCTCACCATCAATTTCGTCACGTCAGCCGTGCCAACATTTCACGACTTGGTCTTTGATTGAAATGAGGAGAGTATAGAAAGGGGCCTCATAGCTCGACGCTATTTTTCTACGAAGTATCGTTCCTTACCCTCTGTACGTGTTCGTGTCGCTGGACTAGAAAAATCTCTTTCGTTAATGTCTCCAAAGCTTCCAGTATGCAAAAGGCAAATATATCCTCAATGGTAATAACAACTCTCCTTATGTGTCTTAAAAACCCTATATCTTCAGGGGGAAAATGGGTGCCTTCGTGGTCTTGTTGGACGCTCCTCCGTGGTAACTAACATCTAAACATTAAACCCTCTCGTAGCTACACCTGGTCGCCCGAATATGGATGAGAAGTTGGAACGCTGTAGTATGAGCGAGAAATTTCCCAAGATCACGGGTTTTTTGTTATTTCTTGGTGGTGGTGAAGGTGAAGGTGAGGTTCAAACGAGGTATTCGAACCAAGTGTTGGGCAATCAACTCTCAGTGTTTTTTTGAGGTTGGTTTTGCACAACACTTGATGAATTTTGTTGCTAGTTAGGCTCACTTGCAGAAGGAGTACATGGAATAGATATGGGAACGCGTATATGAAAAGTAGACGGAACTCCATTACCATTGAATATCCCATTGAATATTGCAAACGCGGCGGGACGTTTTCAAAACCTCGACTATGTTGGAACGGCCTCTTTCTTACACAGTGGTCTGGTCAATTTGGTTCCTACGTTATTTTCGTTGGTACTACGATGTTTCTGTCTCGTAGAATAGTCTATGAGTTCCTGGAGATTCTCAAAAGTTTATCACGAGGGGTTTAGTTTGATCGAAGTGAATTGAAGTAGTCCACATCAGTTTCAATTAAATCTTGTTGGGGAAGCCAATTTGACGAAGTCGCTGTGCTTTATCCACAATTTCGTTACCTCTTCCGTTACTCAAACGTTAGATCACTCCACCAGCACCCACCATACGGGCAAACGCGGAAGACTGCTTCCGGAACTCACGAATTTTGGTCCATCCGGCCTGGCTCACGGCTGTGGCGTATCATTAGGATTTCATGGGAGTTGTGACTCTGACGGCTCTGTTTTGGGGAAAGGATTGAGATAGAATAGGCAAATTCTGTGAAAGATAGAAGGAGATGAAGCAACTCTGCTCTTGTTGTCCCCCTTGACAGCAGATTCGTACGATATCCATCAAGCTCTTCGTCGAGTTCTTCGGATTGCCATACGTCTAGCACCACGTCTTCCATTCCATCAATTGTTTGCTCCTCTCAGAATCCACCCAAGGGAGGGAGAAGTGAAGCAGAGTACGGAGGGAGTGAAAAGACAGGGCTAAAGAGAACATAGAACCACCATATTCATAAATGGCATATCTTCATCTTACATTATCTTGTTAATCTCTTAGCCCAAGTATACACATCGAAATAAAGAGTGAAGATTCCCATGCCAACCCATACACCACGCAATGCACATTAGCCGATTTATCTGCCCATCATGTTTCTCAGCTAAACCTGTCCCCCTTCTTACTTCTCCACACCTCACTAGCCTCGTACTTGCTCTTCTCGCCTACTCTCTGCGCATCATTCTCAGGCGCATGTCTTGTGGGAGCAGGTTCCGTTGCGCTGGCTTCCCGACTTGGGCTTGCGGCAGTATCACCGTTTCCGTTGCTGACACTCTTATTGCCACCGTATTGTAATCTCGCATCTTCTTCGTATTGTGCTTGGAGTTTGGCGCGACGTTGGACTTCAGTTGTGTGTCGGGCTTCGCGGTCGGCGTTGATGGACTTTTTGGCGAAGTAGTAAGCTCCCCCCCCGGCGGCGCAGAGGACGAACCAGCCGTAGCTTTGGAAGGTTAGTATTTATAGTTGTAGTTGGAGCATTAGAGGAAGTGGTTTACCCAACTGAGCGAGCCTGGCAATGGTTAGCTTGAGCATGTGAGAGGGGCTTGTACAACCTACTGTATTCATGTTGATGATGTAAAAAGAATTGGTGGATTTAGGGAGTTCAATTAAGAAGATGGATGTGTTTTTCAGTGGAATTGCCTCTCAATATAAAGTTTGGATATCTAGACAGTGATCGTACGACTTTCAAACTTCCCGAGATGATCCACTCTCACGACATCACCATCGCCGTTCTCTTGCAGTGCCTTTCCACGACAACACCATGAATCAAGAACGTCAGTATGATCTGATAGTTGCAATCATATAGATATGCCTAATACCATTTTCCAGATCCCCATCCCCTTCTCGCCCAGCTTCCTCTCACTGTCTCCCCCTTCCTTTCTCTCCCAACAGCTACACCCCTCCCATACAGCTATAAATCTCTCCCTTCAACCCTCCCCCCTTCAGTAACAGATCCTCAACCGACCGCCCACTCTCCAAATCCAAATCAATCTCAAGATCAGCAACAATCACAACAGCAAGCAGCCTACGTCATATCTCCAAATACTGGCCATGCAGCCCACCCAGACCAAATCATAGCTTCATGTCATGCCTTGCAAGCTCATCTACAGAAACTACAAGACGAGTCTCGGGAGACGGTGAGGAAATGGCAAGATGGGATCAGGCAAAGGGAATTGATGGAGAAGAGGAGGGTTGCACCAGGTTGGTTAGATGTGGAGGATAGTGGGCACATGCTTGTGCCCGAGAGGAAACATGCTACGGCAGCTGGAGAGACAGAGTTGAGGGAGCGGATGGATGAGATGCATATCCAGGATGGCAGGCAGCTGCATAATACACGGAGGAGTGGTCAAGGCGATGGAGGCGAAGAGCTGGATAGGGCATTTGGAGGATGGGTCTAAGATGAGCATATGATGGATCTGAACAGGAAATATTCATTGGCGTATATTTGGGTTCGCATATCATGGGCGCATTATGGACGACTTTCACGCAGCACGAGAGGAGTTTGTATAATTGAATACTTGTTTGACACAAGCACGGCGCAATTAACATTGGAATACAGGAGGTCCTGGAACTATATAACTTGTCGGTGGTGGATTATACATCTACGCGGAAATCAGCATGAGCATCACACGTATGACATTCCCAGCGCGACTCACGTTGATCTTGATCCCCGGATCAGTTGGCTTATACGCTCCCGGAAAGCTCACAGTCAGCGGCTGCTTATTTCCACCACCATGTATGTTCAGTTGTGCGCATTCCATGTACAGCTGTGCTCCTGGGTAGTTCGAGGCTCCATGCAGGGCAATTAACTCAGCGCGCAACAGATACTGTCCAGCTGCAATGCAAGATGGGATTTTGAAGGAGAATTTACCACCCTTTTGAACGAGCCGAGTCACTCCCCATTTCCTTTGGCTATCCATACCGTCTTGAAAGACTTTGAACCCTGTGACGAGGTCAGCATGTTGCCTGTGGGAATGCTGCAACAGCATCGCATTTTGGAAGAGCATAAATCACGCACATTTCAGCCCAGTAACTTTCTGAGTCCGAGCATCGTCGACTTTGGCTAAATAAGCCATTACTGGGCCCACATGCCCAGGATCGATTGGATCTGCTTTGTCGCCGGGCTTCGCGCCGTCGAGCGTGTGGTGCCATTCCGTTGTTATCTCGTCGCCAGCTGTGGCATTTATAATCTCTCGAGAGATTCTGACAAGAGGATTTGGCCCGCCATTGCAGATAACGTCGTTGGAGGTCACATCGGTAATGGGTCTGCCTCTTGTGTTATAACATCTTCGTCCGAAAAAGAAAAATCTTGTAACCCACCCGTCATAATTTGGCGCTCGTATACCAACAAGTTGCCCAGGCGATTTGCCGTTGACATAAAGCTTCTGAAATATGGTATGTGCAGAAACGCACGTATTCACGAGGTATAAAACCTGGAGTAATCTCATATCGTAGGTGGTCGACGATCGTTCAAATCATTTCAGCCAAGTGGTGGGCATCCGCATTTTAATCAAGAGTCATGGAAATTTACCACCTGGTCAAAATGCCTAATTGGTACCGGAAAATCTCACTTGAGACCGAGAGATGAAGGCAGCTTGATGGAGCCTTGAATGGAGACCGACCTCAGTGCGAATAAAGCCGAATAAGTTCTCCGTTTACTCAATTCAAAATATCTGTTGACTTTTCCATTCCCCTTCCCTTTTAGAGCTTTATTCCTTCGACTTTCCTTAAAAGGGTGTCCGTCTATCGAGGCCTTGGCTCAATGACAGGATATATTCGGACACTTCAGTTGGCTGGGGCTTTTGCTCCACCTGGAGAAGAAAAACAAATGCGCAGTCTTCGATAGATGAGGGCAGTATAACAGGGTCTAATATAAGGCTGTTCCAAACAAGATCAGGAGTCTAGTAATTCGGACTTCAACTACTATTTTAACACCTACACAACAAACCTAGGGCTTTTATTAGTACTATTGTGTGAAAGACGAACGATGGAATAGATGGAAGCGCGGTCAATAAATGCAAACATTGAGGTTGTGGTGATATCAGATCGTTTGGCGAACCCAGTGCTGTTTAATCAACCTCAATCAACACGATCCGTGTCCCCTTTAACAAACACCATTTTCACTTTGCGCAAGTATTAACGAACCGCAACGACCAGGTATTTGTGTCCCTTCAGTTTCGCAGATCTCTTCAACAATATGTCTTTGTCCCTGCATTTCTCTGTCTCCACCTTTGGTATTGGATGATCTCTGCAGATTATGCTTCCACGTTCATCCGTCCTGTAACTTATTAGTGATCCTTGTGGATGGAGAAAGGAAAAAGACCTTTATACTCGTCAACGACTTGCTTCGCCAAATTTCGCGGTTTCCTGGACTTATTGGCTTTGACCTGTCCCCAGCTTGCCGGTTCCGAGGAACGATGGATTGAGGTCATTGTGGATTCTTCCGACTGAGTTGTTCTCTCTTTCTCATCATCTGCTCTCCGACTTGGAAGCGTCCGCTCTTTTCTCGTTTCTCTTATCACTAGGCACAAGGCATAGGCGTTGGGTAAAATGAGGTTATTCCCGTCAGTGCCTACGGCACTTCTCGCAGTGTGCTTCAATGGTAAGTTTTTTTCAACTTCCTGATATGTCTCATTCTGACATAAAACTTAGTCCTCCTGTCTGGAGCACGAGCGCAAGGTCCTCAGCCTTTTACAGACCCGGAAACTGGCATCCTCTTCTCCCAGTACAGCGCACCCGTTACGGCAAACGTACCCAAGGGGGGGTTTTCATTGGGACTCGCTTTCCCAGCAAACCTGGATAAGAATGAGTACATTGGACATTTGGTGCGAGCGAGATCATTGGCAATGATATTTTGAGCAACCACTCATGTTCAATAGGTTGCGTCGCGTCCCCAAGGAAAGGGCTGGGTGGCCATAGGTCATACGCAGGAAATGCTGAACAATTTATTGCTCGTCGCATGGGTTCAAGGACAAGAAATCCAGACCTCATTCAGATATGCTACGTTCGTATTCCATCTACAAAATATTTTCAGAATGTATCAGCTCATCCATGGTGTTAGGAATTATACCCAGCCCGACATCTATGTTGGCGCTCTGTCATTCTCACAATTAGCCCACACCATCAATAAGACACATTTCACATTGACATATCGTTGTCAAGGGTAAGAAGAGTCTTAAGGAAAGGGTCATCTTCGTCAATCTAACTCTATGCAGCTGCTTCGCATGGAACTATAAAGGAGCGAAAGCGTCAGTGAGTCTCAAAGGCGAATCAGTCCTCTTCAGCTGGTGCCAAGGTACCCACGATCCCTCCATGCCAGGAAACAACAACTCTCCCATAGACTTCCACGACAACGGTTTCGGCGTCATCGCAGCCATCCCAAGTCTAGCCGCTAATCCAAAGTACGACTCTTACGGGAATGTAGCACACCCCCCAAAGAATATCGGCCAACCAAAGATCTCGCCTCTTGATCCCAAACTCGCAGGGAACAGGACATCATGGCCTGTAGGAACAAAGGCCCCAGGTCCTCCACCCACCTACACACCTGGCCAAATCTCCATCGTGCCACCTAGGCCGAAACCAAACGGTGGCGCTCCTGGCTCACCACCAGCTCAAAATACCCGTCCGCCTCTTCCTCCAGTAGCGCCAGCTCCAACACAGGCCCAGAATAACATTCCAGTGAACAAACCACCGACCCTTACCGTAACTGGAAACTGGGAAGAAGACGCAAAGGATAAGGATAAGAGACAAGTCACACCCACACCAAACGCCTGCCCACCACCCCCTCAGATCCCCAAACCAGAGGACGATCTAGGAGCCATGCCAGCCATCTCAGGCGTACCTCACAAGCCACCCGGTGCAGGATCAAACCACGGGACTATGAACGATCTTCCTCCCATGGTTACACCTCATCATAAACGACAGGCTCCCCAACAAGGAGCGACGGAAGATTGTTTACCTCAGATTTCGTCTCCGCCGCCGCCGATGGGTCTTGAACCACCAAAGCTAGCAATTCCAACGAGTACGGGGAAGGGAGATGGATCGCAACAAATTCCACCGCCGGCGGATGATTTGGGACTTTTCCCGAAGATGAGTGGGGTTCCTAATAAGCCGCCTGTTATAGGGAAGATTGAGTGCGGGAGTCTTTATGAGGTGCAGGGGAGTTTGAGGTATATATGCTGATCGAACAGTTCCGTGGAGAGATTGTGCTTGTATCTTCTATCATGGATGGGAGGACTCATATGACAGTGGGGGCTGACTTTCCGGCTTTTGTATATAGGTGCAAAATCGCTAACTGGGCTGCGGAAGGGTTGAATATATATTGTGAATTGAATTTATTTTCACTCATACAGCTCTTCTCTCTTCCAGGATGTTTGTCTGTAACTGTGGACATCATCATTTAGGAGTCGATGTTCCGCAGTGGCTGGAGGTCTGTACTAGACTGCTCTACACGGTGAGTCGATACGCGGAATGGCTCACCTAATCGATATCGCGTAGTACGAGCTTGATTTGAAGGTGACGGTTGAGCAAAAGCGCTCAAAGTCGACCTTCGAAATATACCAAGGCCTCGACTCTGACTTTGGCTCTGGTTCTGGGCTGGGTTTCGCCGGCTACTCTCGTCAAATGTCCAACTCATAACCTTTCAAAGGAATGATAGGCGCCACCGGTCGGAGCCGCAACATGCAACGCTTAATCAAGCAAAGCACGCGACATAACAAATCTAAAGGATCATTCGCAAATAGTAAATAACCATGATAACTTGTCCCTCAAAATCAACACTGAAGCATGGAGCGCTGCAAATTCTCGCTCATCATGAACAACAAACAGCAAATAGTGGTTCAGCCCCCTTTTCCATTTCTCTCTCCCTTCCCATTCATAAACTACATCTCAAGCACTAACAATTAGGCTATAAAGGGTACTGAATCGATCTAGACACTTCCGGCTATCGTCGGTGGTCGATAGAAATCCGGTGAAGATAGTCATCAAAATTGTCATGAATTGATCGACTCGCTATTGATTTGAATATAACATGCTTGACAAAAAAAAAATTGTACACCGAGCTGTCTGCTCAAGTAAAACACACACGCAAAGTCAATATGTACACTGACTCAAGGCAGTCAAGTTTCTCATGTCCATCTAGGTGACGGCCCTGAATTCTTGGATTTCGACTTACCCCTTGGGACTGGGGATTTGCCGCTTGGACTACCAACAAGAGTCATAGGGGAGAGAGGGCCGATCTTGTCGACATCGTGCGGGAGAGTGTTTGTTGCTGGTTGGGAACCCAAGATGGTTTGATTTGAAGACGAAGGTTGTGCAAAAGTGCTACTGGTCGAGCTCCGAAAGATACCAAGGCCCTGATTTTGAGCTGAGTGACGCCGGGCGGTCTCCTCAAACGTCGAAACCCTCCTTGGCTTTTGAGCCTGATGTTGCGCATATCTGAGTGCGGTTCGAGCCTTTTCAAGCTGGTCCATCCTTTTCAAGTCTACCACTTTGAAGCCTACTTCGAAGTATTTTCGTTTATCTTCCCCAGAAATTTTCTTTTCCGCACCCCCTTTCTCCTCTCCAGTGTGTTCCTCGTCATCCTTGAAAAAGAGTACCATGGACGTGCAATCAAGCGTCTCGACGGTTGGAGACCTTATCCCTCTTGATCCTTCGTAACCTGGGACGACCAAGGCACACAAGTTGAGTAATTCCATCCTAGACTTTTTCACGGTGATGCGGCGCATTGTGAATGTTTTGCGATGGACATGTTGAAGGACTACCTGTGAGTTTTTGGCGTCAAAGGGTCCTGATTCCGTGATCTGCAGATCCGAGACTGAGGAGTGTTAGTTTACGTCTTTATCATCTGCTCATCAACTCACGTTCTGTGGCCATTATGGTATATGTTTCTTTATTCTCATTCTCCATATAAGATAACAACAGCGGAGGAGGGGGTAAATCTGCGAAAACATGGTCGCCGTCGTCTGTCTCTGTAACAGAGAATAAAGTAGGGTCCAATTTGCTGAGAGCATCTGAGACTGTTGAGTTGATGGAATTCGAGCGGAAGGTCCTTGCGTCGCTGGAAGAATTGTTCGTAGATGTCGAGAGCTGGCGAGCACGTGGGAGAGGGCTTCGTTTGGGCCACTGCCAGATCTGCACCTCACCTCGACCTTTGGATAGTTTGTCTCTCGTAATGTGAGCCAGTATTGAAGATGGTTGGTGTGTTACAACACAATAAACGTCTGCACAAGACTCAGGCTGAGAGAATGCGAATGGTTCGTAGCCGAGGAAAGCTTTCTGGAGCCTGGAGACATCTTCTCTGCTCTCAAATTCATACACGTCAAACTTTCCCTTTCCTTGATTCACATCGACACTCCAAATTCTGTTCCTCGGGTTCGCAATGGCATATAGCGGCACAAAAATGTCTGTCCGTGGATCGAAAACTTTCTCAGTTCGGTCAATGGTCTGTCCACCACTTGATTCATCAATGAATCTTCGTACGGACACTGTCCGTAATGTCCTATCATTGACCAGAAAGATCACTAGGCTCTCAGTTTGTTCATCATCTAGAGAGACCAGAGGCAGTTCTTCCAATACTTCTTCGCCAACCTTTGCTTCAGTGATATCTCGTCGTTTTCTCACTTCTTTCGGTGGCCAAACAGAGAAAGAGGCTTCGTCTAGGCTCGCAAAATCCTCCAGGGACCATTTTTCAATCTTCCAGGTGTTATATATTCTTGCGACGTCTGAGGCGGCTTGTTTGATCATCTGCCGACACAATGAGCCGGGTCGACTATTATCGAAGGACTGGGACGCTCCCAGAGTGACAACAAGCCAATGTGCCTTCAGCAAGCGCAGCTTTTGTTCAAGAGGGAGATCAGTGCCAGGGTGAGGAGCATAGACCGTGCATTCTTGAAGATGAAATAATAGGGCACTGACACCATGCTCAAGATGAATGGATGATCGGTCAGTGAGCGGAGTTGGAGAGGAATGTATCAACGCCTTGTCTAAAAAGACTTCAATCTCTAGAGGAATCGCAGGCAACTTCGAAGTCTTTTTTTTGAGATGCTCCCAAATTTCTTCGACAAAGGCGTGCACTTCTGTCAGGAGTTGCAGTTCGATGGTGCGAGAGATTCTGTAGGCATGCGACTGGATCTTGCTTCGAAGTTCTTGGACGCGTGCATGGCCATGTGGTGTGACATGCCATATGATGTTGACAACTGGGTTAACATTACCCAAGGCCAGCTGTGCATTGTCTTTCAAGAACAGCTTGCACTCTTTGAGCGTCCTCTCTACCGGGCCCACTATCGCGGCTGATTCCTCCTGGCAGTCAAGAAGCTCGTTGTAGTTCGTGATAGTTGCTGCGCGAGCAGAGGCTACTTGAAAGGCCTGCCGGAATTTATGGAGCTGGCCTTCCAAGCTGGCTATTTCGTCACGGAAACCGGCGTACACGATATCTGCTCGAGTAGCAGGATTGAAGCACGTTTCTCGGATCCAGACGCAGATCTCTATGGCCCTCCCAATCTGAGGAAAGGGGGTGTTAGCATAACTGTTTCTCTCGGGTAAATGATGATAATGAGTGTATGTGACGTCTCACTCCAGTTGAGTACCTAGCAGTAAAGCGAAGAACTTACATCTCGAAGTCCAATACCAATACCGAAGGGTGAAGCCATTCGATCGGCTAAATGCGGAAGTGCAAAAGTGGGTCCGGGGCAAATTCGGGTCGATGGGAGCAACCCCTTTCTGTTGACGAGCAACAACAACTGCTGGCGATGGCGATGGTCTAGAAGCTTTCATATCATATCTTTTCCCAGACCATGCCGAACTTATAGCAGACGTCTGCTGCCTCGTGAGTTCTCAATCGTCTGATTCGGATCAGCCATTTGCGAATCGCTGCGCGCCCGATAGAATACTTCTTATCTCGCGCCGCTCACTATAATTATCCAGACATCCGATGTTCATGTGCTGCATGATCAAATACTCATAGCCTTGTTCAGAAGAGTCTTCTGGCTTCTCGGAGTGGACGTAAAGCTACACAGCCCCCTTACCAGGCATGCGATATGCAATGCACGACACGCCTTCGCTAACATGGAATGCTCAGGTTCTCCATCTATTGGTTGCCTCGATTTCTTTTTGGTCTAGATGCAGGCTGGCATGAGACCAACTCGGTTCGCAATTTACTCACTTTCTTTTTCCACGCCAACTCATGTGCACGGATTCAGACATGACATTAGCGAAGTCAGCCTCATCGACGGTCGACCTCATGCATATTAGGCAGACTCGTTTCTTCTTTTAGAGCTGGTCGCATGGGGTTCCATTGCTCATAGTTATCCCTGATTACCTTTGAGTTTTAGTTTTCTCTTTATCAACCTATCATTTTCGTCTGATTACAACCCCTCGAGGCCGCATGAGTTCAACCCGCGCACTGGTTTCTCAGCCTTGCGAGGCGTTGTCTTGATGACAATTGAATTCGTCGTCTGTGTCTTGGACCTGATAATAAAGTCGTCCCCAAATCTCAGCCCCTTCTTAGTCGCACCATCTTTCTAGTACCAAAAACGGGCCTCGGCTATCAAAGAGCTGAACCTTTTTACCATCCAAAAATGGAGGACACGGACAATATACAGGAGGTGGCCCAAAGCCGTAACGATGAATTTCCAACCATAAGTAAAAAGGAGCTTGAACTGGCGGTCGAAGATTACGATAAGAAAAAGCAGGTACGCTCATTACTGAAGACAAATATACACCCTAATATTGCCTTGGATTAATGAGTGTCGTAGCGGTTTCTTGTGTCTCCGACCAAACAACAACTCCTTGGCCGAGGAACTGTCTTTTGTATGGTTTTGAATAGAACAATAGGCTCGGGAATTTTCACAACGCCTCCCAAGGTACTGGCCGGCGTCGGAAGTGTTGGTGGATCACTAATGATATGGTCTTCCACTGGGCTGATCGTTTTGTGTGGCGTTCTCTGCTGGTTGGAGTTGGGTTTATCCATCCCCTTTCGCTGGGTTACCGATCACAATGGCATCACCAGAAGGGTAGCCACTCCGCGAAGCGGCGGTGAGAAGAACTTCGTAAGGTGGCCTCCATTATTGTGAAAAGGATGCAGAAGCTAACATTGAGGATAGATTGAATTCATCTTCAGGAAGCCACGACTTTTCATCACTTCAGTCTATGGTGTAAGTCTTGATGTTGACCAATGACTCTTTGAATCCTGATCGATGATTAGATTTTCTTCATATTACTTGGAAACATATCGGGTAACGCTGTTGCTTTTGGCATCTACGTTATGATCGCGGCAGGGCGGGACCCAATCTACGACCAAGAAAATGGGTACGAGAAGAAACCCGTTATCGGTTTGGCTATCGGAGTCCTGACCTTTTGTGCTGGCATGCACTTTTTCACCCGTCGTGGAGGCATCTACGTCAATAACTCCTTCGCTGTGATCAAAATATCTATGGTCCTGGCTCTTACAATCCTAGGCTTCGTGCACTGGGGCAAGAAATACCTTCACAGCAATGGTATCAACGAATCTCCATTGCACAACAGCACTTTTGCCGCCGGTCAGCTCATTCCCAATATCACCAGTCCTGAAGTCAACATTGCGGCGTCTATCAACCTTGACCCTCATTCTTCTTTCAGTGGGGGCTCCTCCAGCGTGGCCAACTACGTGGACAGCTTTCTCTTCGTTCTTTTCTCGTACACTGGTTTCGAACAACCATTCTACGTATTGAGTGAAGTTGAGAGGCCACGCAAGGTTTTCCCTACTTACACTTTGTTGGGGATGTTGATCACCACAGTCCTATACACTCTGGTCAATCTCAGTTATTTCTGTGTTGTTCCCAAAGAAGCTTACACATCGACATCACTCAATTCCATTGACATGGCGGGCCTTTTCATGCACTACTTGTTCGACAAGTCCTATTCGCCACAAGTTGCAAGAAGAGTCATGGCTGGCTTGACAGCAATATCCATCTTTGGGAACATCGTAGTCATGACATTTACGTCCGCCCGCGTAAAGCAGGAGATTGCAAAAGAGGGAATTCTACCATACTCGCTCTTCTTCGCAACGGGTCACACCACGCCGTGGGCAAAATTCCAAGCGTGGAGGCGGCGTGATACCACATCTACCGGCAATCCCCAGGCTGGCCATATAGACCTCGAAAACCACCTCGAACAAACACCCATGGCCGCCCTTTTTCTTCACTGGGTAACGTCGATTCTCCTCATCGCCGTGACTTCAATGCTCAAGCCAGTCACCGCATATGTCTTCCTCGTATCTCTTTACAGCTACGTCAATTGTGCTGTTGTCGGCTTTCTGGTTAGTGGCGGACTCCTATACCTCAAGCTAGACTCTTACTTCCGAGGAGAACGAGGCCGCAACTGGGCACAGCTCGCAGATTTTGTTCCATGGTTCAGCCCACTCCACGCCATAATCTACTTTGCAGCTACCGGGTTCTTCCTTTTTGCTACATTCACTCCTCCACCAGCGGGCTCGACATACGTAAAGTCCGTGCAGGGCTATCAGTGGTACCTGTTACCTGCTATTGGCCTCTCAAGTCTACTCTGGGGCGTGCTGTGGTGGTGTGGCATCGAATGGCGCCAGTGGATTTCCAGGACTGTACTCGTTGTCGCTCGACTGGCGTATGTGGAACAGGATGCGGATGGCAATTATGTACAAAAGGCGGAGATCGTGGAGCACTGGTGGCGACCGAATGTGAATCCTAATAGAGGGATTCGGCCCTGGGATAGTGGCGATGGTGATATTGAGTTGTCTCGTCCACCATAAGAAGTGTTTTTGGATAATCTTTTAGCAACGGAGAAAATTCGGATGGAGCAAAACAAAGCAAAGCATTCATTCTACCTGTTCTTTCCTCTTGACTACTCCATTTTTGACATCATTCCCTAACTTCTTGACGGACAGCTAAAGCATCATTGGATATGAACAAACTCCATGCCTCGATCTCCTTTCATAAACCACAAAGAAACCTTCACCAATAGTCCTTAACATTTTCAAATGACCTCCGGTCACCTGTACAGTACAAGCTGAAGAAAAGTGCAGGACCTAGTAACCAACCTCAACAACATCCGCCTTTTTTGCATGAATTCTGTGGAATGTTCCTTCACAGATCTCTTTGGAAGCTTCATGTTCCCTTCCATCGCATCAGCATGCCACATTCATTCGTCATAATCTATCAACCACAAGTAAGTCCAATCTCAATTGATCGCACGATTGTACAGGTTGGTGCGGTTATATCGCGTCTTCTGGTTCGGACGCTGTGAACCCTCCTTTAAAAGCTGTTGGGCCGCTTGCTGGATGGCTTTATCAAAGGCATGCTTCAACTTTGGTCGCATAATCGAAATCGCGTTGGGTAGAGCAACTGAGCGATCTGACATTTCCAATTGGCCGATGAAGGTGCTGAAAGCTTGTTGTTGGGCTTCGGAATCTTCGATGTCAATGCTGACTGCCCATCCTTGAAGAAGGTGGTAAATGGTTTCCGTAATGACAGCCTGGTCTGAATGGAAGGAGATTCCGAATAGAAGGCAGATTTTTCCGATTGCCATACCGACACGACCGTCTAGTGGAAGAGGGTCGGCCTTAAATTTTGCCCGAGCCTGAAAAATGGAACGGGTATTCTCCAAGACATTTAGCCGCAGCAGGGATTTGACAGCAAGGGAAGCCTCCGAAAGCATCTCGAGATGTTGACGGCTGATTACCGCGCTTATTGCCTCTTCTCGGATCTCTGCCCAAGCAAACCATTCCATGGTTGCTTCTACAAGTTAGTGTCATGTAAGAAGGAAGTGAAGAGCAGTCACAGCACTCACCTTTGTACCAGACTCTTTTCGAATACATGGCATCGTTTTTGAGTTTTTGTAAGATTGGTCCAGTTCGATATAGCCGGGTGTGCACTTCGATCATCGGACCGTTGATGATGGCGAACTGTTTTGAGTCCTCCTCACCCGCCATTTTAAAAAGGCGCTGGACGCACCAGATAAGGGACGGGGAGAGGCTTATGAAGGGTGTCGCAATTTTACTTGCGACATCTTGGGCAGGTGACAGATGGTTAGATGCATCCCATGCAAAATGTGCGTAATCGCTCTCCGAGTTGGGATTCAGAGGTGGTGGCACGGCATTCATGCGTCCGATGAATCTTCCAGCTCGAAAGCCTTCTTCGCTGTTTAAGCCAGCGCTCTCACTTGAGAACGCTCGGAAGAGCAAAGTGGGAATGTCTCGATCGTGCTCGGCTTCTGAAGTTGTGTTAGTTTATGCAGATGACAACAGAGAATGAAAACCTTACCATCTAGAATCGGGTCATTGTGCTCGACAGAAGGAATAACAGCAGCCTGCCTCGACATGATCATTTCTCTCCAAATTGCCTTTGGACTCGCAATCTGAAGGGGGCGAGACACTGAGGGCTGATTAGGGCGAGCCATAATCTTCTTGGTATTAGCTACTTCGCGGCGTTTGACAGGACGGTTTCTGAGCGCGACTTGTCGGCTATCGGCCTGTATTACACTTCTACCATCATCGTCAACGCGCCGAAGAATGGCTACACCAGTCTCGGATGCAATTTTTTCCAGCTTCTCCAGATCGGACTGGAACTGTAGAGAAGCATGATTGAAGTCGCCATAGTTCCATACCGACTCCCAGGCGAGATCCGCGTCATGTGAACACTGCTTCCCAGCCCGCATTTCAGTGTATTGCATTTTTACCATCCCAGATTTGAATGGCATCAAGGCTTTGGGAAAGATAGCGTTCATGATGGTGGCAATGGCCAGAAGATCTGCGACGAAACTAGAAAGCGTTAGCTGAGGTGATTTTAATCTAGGACATGTGAGGATTACAATCGTTTCAACAAACAAAGACACTGACGTTCTTGACTTGTCCAGGTATGACCTCGGGCACGGTATCCCACATTAACTTGATAACCAGTGATCTGAACTCCATCATAGTCGTCGTCGACTGCTGGTTGCGGATTAGGGAGAGATGCGGCAGCTAGATTAGCTCTGAGATTCGAAATACCGTCCTTCGGAATATGCTTTTGAGTGGCCTTCGAACTCCCGCTTGAGTAGGCCGAGTCTGGTGGGGAAGGGTACCCAGCTGACGTGACATGCGCATTTTGTTTCAAATGGTGTGGGAGGGAAAATTGTCGCTGGGGAGTTCGAGGCGACGGTGCTGATGTACACACGCGTCGTGAGGGCGTGAAGTTCCATTCACCTTCGAAACCCAGCTCATCTTCACTACGAAGATCGACGACTTCGTGCGTAGAGGCCTTCGAGGCCGAGCGCACAACGCGTGCGCTGTTCGATGGTCGGGAGCTGGAATTCACCGAAAGTGATTGTTTCGTCGATGCCGAAATTCTGTTCTTTTGGATGCAAAGTGCCTGTGATTTGAGTTTTTGGAATTTGTCCCTCTTCTCCTTTTTTCGCGTCGACGGGACATTTCCTTTTAATCTGGCCATTCTTGGGTTGAGCGCGTTTGGTTGGAATAAAGAAGTGGAGAGGTGGTGACTAGTGACTTTATATTGACCAGAAGACTTGATCTCGGCGCGTCTCAAGACGTGAGACACATGTCTGAGACCGCAAGTGAAAGGATGCTGTGTGGGTGTAGATGTTGAAGAAGAAGTAAAAGGTTGAGGCTGTCAAGTTAGGTAAACTACTGAAATAGAAAGCAAAACTTGCAAAAGTCACTTCAGAGTGACAATTACACACTACTGTGCCTTAATCCCACTAAAGCCGCAGCAAAATGTGAAGTCGATGTGAAGTCGAAGTGAATTGAGTGACCACGAGGTACCTTGTGGGTCCAAAAAACGGGTCTCAACCTTGAAGCGGGGGTGGTAGGAGAATGGTGATTCTGTTCAAGCTACCGGGTAACGGAAAAAGTCAATTGCAGCTCCAATGTGGACCCCTTGATACTGCTAGAACTCATTTCAGGGCTCGGCTCAAAGATGGCTTCCCAAATAACTTGAAAGCACTCGAGTCGCCCTTGAAGATTGAGAAGATTGAATTTCGGGTATGGAAAACGGGTTGGCCCAAGATATCCTCAAGCCCAGAAACATCGATCGTTAGTGCCAAATATGTTCAAGAAGACGACTTTCTGCCCCAAGTGGCATATCTCTCCATCCTTCTTCCACGCTAATGATCCTTTTTCCCAAATCCCCAAGATTGTCCGAGCTATCAACGCCAGTCTATGCATGACATAAAAATACAAATCGACCACTTCTGCAATGGCTTTTCTTCTCAAACTTTCGACCTATCCTGACCAAAATTACTATTCATATCCTGGATTATCATCGTCGTAACCGCCGCCTGGTGTCGCAGCAGCAAAAGCGCCAGGCGTTTCGGGATATTCTCCAGGAGTAGGAGCGCTCATAGCACCACCAGGTGTCCTGTAGTCACCGTATGGCCGAGGCGTGGGACCGTCCATAGCTCCGGGCGTGGGCGCAGTGTAGGCACCAGGAGTTGGAGCGGAGTTGTATGGCGTTGGGGCACCTCCGTAAGACGCACCTGGAGTTGGAGCATTATACGCCGATGGATGTGCAGGAGTACGCGATCCTGAGAATCCAGGAGTGGCAGCTGCACCTGATCCCCAGGCTGGAGTCTTCGAGCCAGAGTTGTAATCGTCACCAGAGCTTCCTGCGAAGCCGCTGTTGCTTGCGAAGGGTGTGCGAGAATTGAACTAGGGGATTGTTAGCAGGTGTCAATAAAAGGGGCGAAAGCAAAACGTACTCCGCCAGCGCCACCGTACTCTGTTCGGCCGCCATATGCCGTTCTGCTACCATCTCCTCCGCCATAGGCAGTGCGACTCCCGTCGTTTTCTCTGCTCCAGGCTGGGGTTCGGCCGCCTTGATGTGCCTGTGCTGGTGTTCGACCGCCACTTCCAGCTTGCTGCCATGCTGGTGTGCGTGCGTCCGATTGCATCCCCCATGCCGGCGTTCGGCCACCATTCGCAGCGCCAGCAGGAGTTCTCGAGCCGCCTGCAAAATCAGGCACACGAGAACCTCCAGGTGTGCCTGAGCCGAAGCGGCCACCAGGAGGTCCGCTCCCACGTCCACGACCTGCTCCGAAACTCATCGACTGACCAGTAACAGGATCTTTGATCCGCAAGGTGGTCTTCGGCACCGTAACCACCTTATTCTTAGTATGAAGCTCGACTCGAGCTTTGTCGTCTGTTGTATCCTTCACAATGCCCAGAAGTCCCTTGTAGGCACCAATTGCGATAGTGACTGTCTTTCCAATAAGCTTATCGCGTCCAAAGGATTTTGGTGGGCCCATGGGTGCGCCTCCATTAGCAGACTTATTTTGCAGTGCTGGATTCATTTTCGTAAGATCAGGAGCGAGACTGTTGATCTTGCCGCCCTTGGCTGCGACAGTCTGAACATTTGCACTGCGAACAACAAACATGCCGGCGTTCTCGGCTTGCTGTCGATTCCAAACGAAAAGATAATTTCGATGAACGTGAGTTACGAGACCAGTCCGCTGCTCACCACTCCATTCCTTCACAGTGTCGTCCGCTCGGACTTCGGAGCCCTCTCTGTCTGTAGCCACAGCGTTGCGCCGCTTCTCGATCTTTTGAGATATGGCTGTAGGCAATACAGTGCGGACCTTTCCTTCCTGGTCAAGAATTCGCAAGCTCTCTCGATCGACTTTGATGACTACTGCCACTGTTGATGCGTCCAGTTGTACCAAATCCTTGATGGCATAATTGGAATGTGCTGAAGCAGAGCCTGAGTCTGTGGCTTCTCTCAAATCTTTGCTGAACACTGTGATTTCTTGATTGTTCGAATTGGTGAGCAATGTTACCCGATCATCTACCACACGCACAACCAAACCGACCTCATCGAAGAACTTGCTGCCTCCGATGACCTTGACTTGATCACCGACTGTGAAGAGCTTGCGCAAGCCTTTGATGGGAGCCTCGATCTTTTGGCCAGCAAGTGGGCCCGAAGAGACTGCGATGGTAACAATGTCACCGTGCACCGCAATCGCTTTACCACTAACGCCTTGTTGCTCGCCCTGATAGATTTCCACGCGGTCACCAGGGAGATAGTCAGAAGTTGAAGCGCTGGCTTTCAAAGATGCGGCGATTGAGGCGAGATCGAGATTTTCTCCCCCTTCATCGTCTCCATGTGCAAACCGCGAAACTTCTTCCAATGTTGGAACGATGTTTTCCATGTCTAAGGCGTTGATTTTCATATCCTTGATGAGGAAACCATCCACGTACTGATCTCCATAGTAGGTGAAGTGTGTTCGGCTGAGGGCCGAACCCTGTAGCAGATAGCGGCTGTTTTTCTTTCGCGCCTCTACTTCACTGAAGAGCCGCTGTGGTGGCCGAGCCGCTGCCATTGGTCGCTTGCGCTTGATGTTCTGTGGACCGTTCATATCTTCGTCTACTCCATAGTCGATGCGAGGGACAATCCTGAGCGTGACGTCCGACCCATTGTCCTCCACTGAATCAACCTGGGCCAAATCTCCTGCGTACTTTGCAGGTCGCTTGATTCGACACCACATTCCAGGTTCGATGGCCTTTGGAGGGGTCGTGCGCAGAAGATCTGGTCTCTCTTTGATGTCGATGATGGTAGCTCCACTTCTCGCGTAGCAGAAACTAATGTCTACCGTTGCAGCCATGACATGTTCCGTTTGCATTGCTTCCACGTAAATGTAACCAGCCATAGCGCTCCCACCACGAGCAAAGCAGGACATGATCTTGATGGGGTCACGAGCTCTCAGGTTCTCAACGTATCGTTTCATGACCATGTTGACAACCTCAGCCTCTTTGCCTGGTTTTACCTTCACGGCCCAAATCATTGGATCAGAGACGCTAGGGAGGAGTAGATGCTGGGGAATGGCAGAGACTTCACTCGCAGCAGTACGAGTGCGGCCATATTTCTCCCGCAAGGCAGCAGCTTGTTTCTCAGCGTCCATACTCGCGGCCAATTCTCGTTTTCTGTCCAGCTCTCTATGCCGTCTATCGTCGTTTTCAGCGCCCACTGGCATGTCGAGCAAGTCGTCCGGGTGGACCTCGTCTGCCACAATATCATCATCCTCGAGTTCCTCCTCTTCGTCCTCGTCGTCGACCTCGGCTTCGACATCGATGAACTGTAAGCGTCGATCGCGTTTGGCACGTTTGCGAGGCCGATCGTCCTCTTCTTCTTCGTCATCCTCCTCGTCGTCCAGATCATCACCTTTGCCGTCGTCGTCCTCATCTTCGCCATTCGCGTTCAAGTCTTCGTCGGCAACTTCATCATCCTCCTCTTCGTCTTCGTCGTCGCGTGGGCTTCGTCGCTTTGCTGATTTGTCTGTGTTCGAAGGCGCATCATCCTCGTCCTCAGAGCCATGGTGTCCGCTTTGTTTCCGACGTGAACTCGTCTGCGCAGCATCTTCGTCGTCAGATAAGGGTGCAGGCTGTGGGTTGAAATCGTCGTCCTCGGACTCGGAGCCCATTTCTTGGTTTAGGAGATCATTCATGTTGAGGAAGCTGTCGCGCACGAATTATGTGGATGAGAGATAGAATTTATATGGCGATGTTGACAACACTGAGCAATGATGAATGCCGTGTCAACATAAGAAGAACTCGTTTGAGGAATGCAGAGAGTTGTGAATGTTGGATGGTTTGAAGGGAGACGGCCATGAACGCGAAGTGAGCAACTCTTACTAAGCAAGATTACCTTTAGCGTATCTGCTAGCGTGTAATTTATACCTCTCAAAGTCCTCGCCGTTCTATCAGCAAGAGCAAAAGATGGCCAAAATGGTCCTAACATGTTGCAAATGAACGAGAGGGTGATAAATTCCTGGTAAAATATGTTGAACATTTTCCAAAATTCGCCCTCTTATTCGAATATGAATGTGGTAGACATTTCCGGCCACTTTGCGCTCATACAGACAGCCCGTTTTCACTCT
This sequence comes from Venturiaceae sp. KMAF11, assembly GCA_023078705.1. Lineage (NCBI taxonomy): Eukaryota > Fungi > Ascomycota > Dothideomycetes > Venturiales > Venturiaceae > Venturiaceae sp. KMAF11. The sequence continues at coordinate 1,525,630 of JALGOQ010000005.1, forward strand.
TCGGTCTTTGTTCATCTTTCACAGAGTGCTGTTTGCGCCACATCATGAAGATGTAACCGATCGTAGCCAGCTAGAGGAGTTCCGTCTTACTAACATCGTTGGACACAGTTTTCCTTGACAAACACAAACTCTATACAGCTGCCATCAGGAACCAATCACTCGCGGAGCGACTTGGCCGACACTGACATCTCGCTCTGACTAGGTGACCTTTTCTCTATACTCGTCCGAACACTCTCAGTCATTTCCAATGTCTAGCTCTACTTCTGTTTCCACGTTATGCCTTTCACTCAACTCTATTGCTCATTCACCACCATGAACGAAACCATGAATAGTGGTCACCAACAGAAATCTTGCCCCGATCCCAACCTCAAGCGGCACAGTACCTCATCCCGGCTTATAAGAGGCTTGTCAAAAAACATCAAGCGTTTATCTGCACCAGTTCGTGCAGCAAACCGATTTTCATTCCATTCAAATGAGAGCACCATCCTAGAAGGAAACACCTCTATTTGCAGTGGTCGTCTCTCTCTCAAACCCGTGATTGCAAAGCCTAGAGTTGACTCCTTTCTCCCATCTCAAGAACATATATCGGCTGATGTCAAGCCACCCACTGCGAAGCTTCAGCGCATCAGATCCATAGCGATAAGTGGCCCTATTGTTCCATTTGAGAGGTACTCCGAGATTCTGGACAATTATGCGGATACTCAGCTCCTAGATGCTGGATCGGTTCAGACCTCTAGAAGCAAGAATGATGATGACAATGGTTCCACAAGCTGGCCATCGCTATCATTCAGAAGTGGTCGACCTACCTCAACAACGAACTCCACAAACTCATCTACCCCTTTGACTCCATTCGCGATCGTAGATGAACATGAGACACACGACCTTCCACCGCTTGATTTAAGCGCTGCCGGACTCACGCGCTTCTCCATCGAATACATATGCCCGCGGCCTCAATGGACGATAGCCATCGCAAGCTTAATGGCCAAGGAAGGACAAACATCAAGAGCTGAAGAAATCAGCAGGACGTTTGTTAATCATTTTAAACATTCCACACCTACGGTGCAGCATATCACAACCTCTTGTGATTATCCTGTTCCTTTAAATACAACAATTGATTACTCAGAGTTCACCAATCTCAGACCTGATTTCACAGAAAAAACAGAGACAGAGTTGGTCGCAGGAGCTAAGTACTCTAGTGGTCTACTCTTCGAGAAACCCGACGAATTTCTTGAACCACATTACTTGATCGCTCACCCTGTAGCTCGACATCAACCATCGTGGAGCTCACGATCTTCAGAGACCAGCAACGTCTACTCAAACAACGACTACATGGCGGGAGCAAATTCAGAAGTCATTGAGGCCAACGCTCAAGTAGCACAAGCGGTCTTAAAAAAAGAGACCACGCGTTCTCATAAGACGAGCCTAACAAACCCTCTACTCCGTCAAACTTTACAGACTTCAGTCGACGATGACGAGAACGACTACGAAGTTTTAAAGGGCCATAGTCATGAATCACCACTGATGTCGACGGCTGTAACCTGGCGTGATATACCCTTCATTCCAAATTGGGCAAAGTCAAGAAACCGCAAGAAGCTGTACAGTCGAACAGCTCCAGACGGAGAGTCAGCCCCAGATCCATCACTGTTCAGCAAGTGGCGAAGAGGTGCAACGTCAGAGACAGAGCTTGGTTTCAAGAATACTGGGCAAGAGCCCTGAACTGTGAAAGGATGGAACTGCCGATTTTGATTCAAGGATAGAGAAGAGTGGGCGTGAAAGGAGAGGGAGTTTTAAGGAGCAGTGATGGCTGATTAGGTGATTAGTGGATGGCGGTGCAAAGATTGCAGCCTTTAGTTTCCATTTTGGAGTTCTGGGGGCTGACTTTCGGGCGAAATAATGATACCCACATCGATGATTATTGATGGCTGGCTGGCTATCCTGTACTTTTAATGTGGAAGATGTAATGTATAAAATCTGTAAAACTTCGACCTCGATTCCCAGTCTCTAAGTCAAGAAGGATGGACAGGGTGACTTGCTATTCTGTACAACAAAATGTAATAGTATTTCTGAAGTGATTTGACATGACATTCAGAAGGTGAAATCCAGAACATCAGACCTATTCCTGTTCGACACCATTAGAGTCAAATGACATCCTTTAACACAGCCAGATTGCAAATTCACAAGCACATTATCATCAATTCCCACTGACTTGGATCTAACCAGTTCTTCTATTCAGGAGCAAACAACACTCTAACTAGGGTAAAAGGAGATGCAATATCATACATACATTATCATACACTCCATCTATCTCGACTACACCTCCAGCAATTCCGGAAAATCCTCCCTGACAACGTCATCACACCTCTCACAAAGCCCATTCTCCACCAACTCCAAATACCGCCAACACCTCCCACATTTACCACCATTCGGTCTCGAAACCAAAATTCTATATCTACCACTTAAACTAACAATCCTCTCCACAGCCCCGTCCGCTACCAAAGCATCCAAAACCAATGTTGCTGCTTCAACACCTTCGCTATTGTAAAAGTGCACTTTACTGACCACAAAGAAATTTGCGAGTGAGGATTTCATGTCAGTTAGGAACTGACTTGGCTTTTGAGACGCCTCTCCGAGAGGTTGGATGTGCACGTCGCACTCAAGAGAACTACCCATCCCACCTTTCGCTCTAATCTGCTCTTGGGCAAATTTCACCTCCATTAGTATACGAGCAAGGAGCTCCGCAGATGCAGAGGGGAACCGAGTCGCGTCAAGCGGCTTCTCAGCATCAAATTCTGCACTTATCTCCAATACCCTCGGCGCGACAAATGGCGTCCAAACTTTTTGCAGTGGGTTTTCCATTCCTATCTTCAATTTTTCAGGCGTGAATTCCCACACTTCTTCCACCAAGAGCGGCGTGATGGGGCCAAGCATAGCCAACATCTCTTCGAAAATGTGGAACAGCACTCTCTGAGCAGTGACTCTTTCAACAGCCGATCCTGTGTACAACCGGTCCTTGAGTGTCTCAAAATAGAACGCGGAAAGGTCGGCGTTCACATATTTGTTGAGAACAGCAATGCCCTTGTGAAACTCATAACTCGCGTAATGCATATGCACACTTGCGGATGCGGCTGATAACTGTTGAATTGCTAGAGAGTCAATGTATGTGTATGGTGATTTTTCTCGAAGTGTGCTGATGTCTTGTGTTGGGTCATGCTTCGCCAACGCGCCCAGTAGCCACTTGAACGTGACTCGGAACTTGTGCAAACTCTGGTGGACGGATTGGAGGACAGGGGTTCCGATGACAATGTCGCTCGTGTAGTCGCTACTTGCAACCCAAAGACGAAGCGCATCGGGCCCAAACGCATCAAAGGACGGTTCCGCAGAAGAGGGCTTCCCCTTCTGCTTCTTCCGCTTCACGGGTGGCAAGAGGGAGCCATCTGTGATCTGGGACGGGGAGATGGTATTGCCGATGGACTTACTCATTTTTCGTCCGTCTTGGTCAAGAGTGAAGCCGTGAGTGATGAGAGTCTTGAATGGCGCATGTGAACTACTGCCGTCCTTTTGAGTCGCAACGTTCGTCAGAAGTGATGATTGAAACCAGCCACGATGTTGATCGGAGCCCTCAAGGTACACATCAGCGACAGGTTGATCAGGCCCTCGATCATCAAGTAAAGTCCAACTGGTTCCACTGTCAAACCAGACATCCATCGTGTCTTTGCCTCGGACGTATTTCCCTTCGAGACCTTGAGGTACCCATGCTGGTTCATCTTCAGCATCGGTCCACCAAGCATCAATCCCTCGCTTTTCAATGACCTTCATAATATGATCAATTGTGCTCCCGTTCATGACTGACTCTCGTGTCTCAGTGTCAACACGATAAAGCGCTGGAATTGGAACTCCCCAAGCACGTTGTCGAGAGATGCACCACTGACTCCGGCCTTTCACAAAGCTTTCGAGTCGAGAGCGACCAGTATCCGGGATGAATTTTACAGAGGACATTGCCTCGAGCGCACGAGGTTGCAAATCAGCTACATCAGCGAACCACTGCTCAGTTGCTCTGATAATGACAGGTTGCTTCGTCCTCCAATCGATAGGGTATTTGTGCGTGATTTCGTGAGCTGCCAGAACGTATAGTTGATCCGGACCACTCCAGCTCTTCGGAATTCCTCTACTGCTGAGGTAGGAAAGAACAGCTTTGGTGCCGTCAGTCAACACAGGTTTATAATGTAGCATGGGAACGCCAACATCAGGCGTGAAGTTTCCTTGGTCGTCTACGGGCGCGGTGACGGGAAGTCCCAACTTGCTGCAGACGTTGTAGTCGTCCATGCCATGCCCTGGGGCGAGATGAACAAGGCCAGAGCCAGTTGCAGAGGATACAAAATCTGCGGCAATGACTGGACTGATGTATGCTCGTCCCTTCCCTGCCTCGTCATCGTCGAAGTGATCACACTGGAGAGAATTGAAGTATTTTGTGCCCACTATGTCTGAGCCAAGAATGGTGCCAGACAGTGTGCTGACATGATCTTTCCCGTGTAAATCTTTGCCTACGATCGAGCCGGAGAGTATGGTGACTTTCTCTTCACCGAAGATGGATTGTAAATACTCGACCCGGGATCGTGCGACCAGGACTTTTGCCTTCCTACCAACGTAGTCTTCATGACCTTGATGAAGATCAAGTGGGAGGAGGGCATTCTCAGGCAGTGCCAATTCCTGCATCTCCACGACGACATACTCCAAATCCTCATTCACAGCAATAGCTTCATTCGCTGGTAGTGTCCAAGGCGTCGTCGTCCAAATCAATAACCCGATATTATCATCACCTCCCACAACCCCCTTCTCCCTCAACTTCTCCGAAGCCATATGAATGGGATACCGTATAAAAGCAGCCGTACTCTTATGGTTCTCATCATACTCCAACTCCGCCTCCGCCAAAGCAGTTCCACTACTTGGAGACCAATAAACCGGTTTCCTCCTCCTCTCCACCAACCCCCTCTCCACCATCTCTTTAAACACTTTGAGTTGCCTCATCTCAAACCCCTTCTCCATAGTCCTGTAAGCATTATCCCAATCACCCATAACACCCCACTCTCTAAATCCTCGCTTCTGATCCTCCACGGTCTGCGTCGCCAATTGCCTCGCCGCCTTCCTAACTTCCACAGCACCAACATCATCATGGTGGACTTTCAGCGCTTGAAGTGCTTTGATTTCGATTGGGAGGCCATGGCAATCCCAGCCGGGAATGTAGCTGACTCTTTTTCCCTGACTGACTTGGTACCGACAAATAATATCTTTCAGGATCTTGTTCAGCGCATGTCCAATGTGTAGGCTGCCATTGGCATATGGCGGCCCATCGTGCAGGACAAATGTGTTTTCTTTGGGCCGATTGGCTCGTTGCCAGGTGTAAAGGTCATCGGTGCATCTTTTGAGGTAGGGCGATGGGAGAGGTGCGCGCGGTGGGAAGCTCGACTTCGGAAGATGGAGGGTTTTAGACCACGATGTCAGAACGGAGGGTGTGGGTTTGAGCATGCTATACGCATCCTTGGTCTGTTTATTGACGTTCAATTGAAGGGATGCGGAAATTATGGTTGGGTTGGAATTGGAGCTTGAGTTGTGGATGGAGGCCGCCAACATTTCGCGTCCCCCACGTGGCAATATTTACGATTGGTTCAAGTTTCAACTTCCTCGTGCATGAATAGGAAACGATATCGAAGATTCAAGAGGCCCAAGGTGATTATGCGTAATTTAAATAGGGACTCAAGTAGCCATGGCAAAGCGCTAAGGGATATATTATCACATTGAAAGACCAGACATTGACTCAGACCGATGAGCAATGGCTTCTCATTACTACTAGACGACTATAATCTCCATCCATGCCAAGTATCGATATCGCAAAGTGCTGGAACGATGGATGACTCCCAAAGCTTCAAGTCAACCACCACAAATGGGAGCTCTTCATGTCTCCCATCCCATCCCATCGAACAAGCAAACCATTCCCTCGTATGGTGTGAACGTATAGTGACATGCATTGTCCCCCTCAACAGCAAGAATATCTCTTAACAGCATAACAATGCGTGAAGTCGTCATCGCCAAAACATAAAGTCATTCAAATTAACGACCTGGTCCAATCTTGTCACCATGGACAATGAACACATAATTCTGCTTCGACATGATGCGTGTTCATGGGTTTCTGACCAACATCGTGAGAAGCGCGACATCTGATGCAACCATGCTGGTGTCAGCAGTTGTGGATTAAATATCTTAGAACACGGTTCCGTCGGACAGAATCATGATCGGCGGCTCCTTAGTATTCGGTCTGGAGACCTCCGCAATTTCGCGGCCACCCTGTGAAATAAATTAGTGTGTTCTATCATAGCAGAGGGGTGCAAAGCCTTACCTTCCAAGTACCAGCCTCAAGCATTTGTGGCAGATTCAGTCTCTCCTTTCCATGCAGGCCTAGCAGCTCATTGACTTCCGCCAGCAGCTCGTCAAGGAACCCAACAGTGCAAGCTCTCCATTCTACAATGACATCATCGTCGACCGTAAACAAAGGCACGACCTCCATCTTTGGTTGTCCCTTGATCTCAGCATTCTTGTGGTACTGGTCGAGACCTCTCTCCATATCGTCCTGCTTTAGCGTTAGGAGGCCAGTATCTATGAGAAGACCACCGTTGCGATATTCAGGCAGCCCAGTCATGAGTTCGGCTCCTGCAAAGTGAACGTTGAGAAGCTTGGTCATTGGGACCATGAGAGAATAGCACAGCCATTGTGTCAATTTATGGAATGGAACAATCGACTCCCATGGTTGCGAAGGGTGTGACGGCATGATCGAGAGTGGCCAGGCGTCGCCAATTGATACGCCATCGATTTGTGTGCGGGACGAGGGCCAGATGGGTCCTAGAGACTCCATGAGGAAATTCCAGAAGGTCGGCAGAAGGACAATCGGGACAGAGGATGCCTGGGTGGTAGGATGCGAGAGGAGGTAGTCTGGTAGTACTGTTAGCTTCAATGCCAGTGTGAACATTGATGAATGCCCACCGATCATGTTTCCAGGTCTTGAGTCTGCACCAAATGCGACCTTGTCCTGCAGAGCATCTGCCAATCTCATCAACAGACCTGTTCTGCCCTGTAGCCCCTCAATTGGGTTCTCATCTGAGACCTGCAGTCCTTTGGCCATGACAACCACGCTCAATTTACGCAGACCAGCACTGTCGACCTGACAAGGCTCTTGGGGATTGCTACTGAACAGACCACCCTTGAACATTTCCAAGCTTGCAACAGCCAATCCTTCACTCCGTCTGTATATCCTTCCATTCTCCTTACTCTTATACGACCATTTGGTGCCCGCACCAGCATCGAGGAGTACCGAGACAAGGAAAAGGTCGATGAGCCGTCGACAGCGTTCTTGGCTATCCACTGACGCCGACCACGAGTCCATGAGCTGCTGCACACGTGGGCGGCCACCAACGTCAAAGTGCTGCCATCTGCCATGAGGTGGAATTGTGGAGTATCCCACGTCTTGGAAATCTCGCTACCAACAGTCAGTCACACAATTGCTCAAGCAGAAGTATACAGCATTACCTTGATGATAGAAACGACATAACTCGCCGTATCTCCAAATTTGGCCATATCCACATCGAAATGCTTCAATTGGTTCCTCTTCGCCTTCTCCAGCACCAACCTCGACCGCTCCCTCACCGCATAGATGCTCCGCAGGTACGCAACGGGATTCGTGTTTGGATCCGGTGCTTTTGGGAGGGGGATATTAGGAATAATAGGCTCGATAGTTCCGTTCATCGTGCCGTCTCTTGAGCTGCCTTTTGATGTAGGTGCAGATTTTAGAAAGCCGTCTTTTGAATGTGTGAGTGGCTGCGGTGTCTGCTTCGACTTCCTCCTGCTAAAGAGGCCCATTGTTGTGTGATGATTGGGCGGTGAGAATGGCGTTAATGCGAGTCAGCTGCAGGTTGTTGGTGACGATCCCCGGCTGGCAACGTTGCAGTGGTGGAAGGAGTTGCAAGGTCCAGAACGTGACCTTGACAGCAATTGTATTCGATGTAGAGGGGAGGTGCAATTGGTGAGTGATGTGTTGAAGAGGAGAAGTGCAATAATCGGGGTCATTCGAGTGTTTATCGATTGAATCTCGCTTTCAGCTCGCTCCTCGACCAGCTTGTTGCGCAATTGGAGGGATGGCGTCTGCTGGGACCAGCATACGGTCCAGTACTCCCGCATTTAACAGCGGGAAGGAGAAGAGATCCTGGGTTGGTTCCTGATTGCGAGCCGGGATGGGGCGGATTGCGTTCGCGCCTCACTCTGACGAGAGACATACAGGACGATCCTCAGCCTCGACCACTCTCTCGTCGTCACCTTGACATCTCTCCATAGACTATTCAACCCAACTTTTCACTTGCTGCTATGATGCTTCAGTCGAGAAATTCCCATCTCCAAGCTATTAATCAGGCAAACTCAAATCCCTAGTGTGCCACCAACCTCGCCGCGCATTGATACAGAAGCAGCATCCTTTCACACCCTCTATCGATTTCACCGGTCCAAGATCCCATTGGTCCAGACACCACATCGCCGACTACCGTTTCGAGCCAACCCCCGGAACGTCAAAATATACTTTTCAACGAAATTAGAGGACGCATCCATCACCATAATGACATATTGTGGCCAGAATGGCATTTCGCGCTCAAAAAAGCCATTCATCCACTCGCCCGAACTCCTCCAACCGATCGCGGATGATTTTTGCCCCTAACGAGGTGAAGAAGGAACAAACGTTTTGAGACAGGGTGTAAGCCCGCGTGCTGGTGATTCTTCAACATTAATTCTCCATTTGGACTTGTCCTGCTGACAGGCTGCGTGAGTCTCTCCTTTTAAGTGCGCCCGTTGTGGCCATGGCAATTATTTACACAAGATGCGGTAGCCAATACTTGTAAGGAGTGTGATGAATTCCTGGCCATCTGAAAGAATACATTTCTAGGAGTTTTGCAACCTACTCAAGCGCCGTCCTTTCAGATTCGTCGTGAGCCATTTCTAGATGCCTTCAGCAACGTAATGTATAGATGACTCGAGCCGCCGCAATGCAAGGTTGGCACAGCGAACATGCTCTCTCGACTGAACGAGAGTCATATCTAATATATTGGAGTTCTTAATAGAAAAATCTGTCAAGGCAAAAAATACTTTACTATAACCAAATAACAAATACAGCTACTCGCTTGCTTCGTGTGCCTTGCGAAATAATGCCCGTGCAGCGAACCGTAGAATAAAAAATACCCAAATACCCTGTCATAATGGTCCTTTCCACAGAAACAAGCAATCGACCTGTGAGAATAGCAGTCCCAGGACCCGAGTACCAGGTTATCGTTACCCCGTCACACAAGCCTCGAAAACGACAATTCACCCAACGCCAACATCGCTCATTTCGAGTCCTCACCAATTTGACTCGAACCCCTCAAACCGGAGTCTCCGTAGGGTCACGAATCAATGAACACACATGGTGCATTCACTAATAAACAATGTTTCAAACTACAGCCAATATTCTGCACCATACCAAAATAATTAAACAAACGCAGCTATGCTCGGGTATCCCATACTACACTGACAAAATTGAAGTCCAAGCCATGCGCACGCCACCAAGCCTGACCCCTAAAAACCCATAAGCCAAAACGCGTCAGCCTTTCTGGCCAACAACAAAAGCACCAGACCAGCAACCCGCCTACTTGGCAGGCGAATGGCCCCCAGGACTCTGCGGTCCACTACTCAACTCTTCTTTATGCTCCTCCCCACCATCAGCATCACTAAACTTCCAAGCTCCCTCCTCAGCACTCGACCCCGCACCCGCCTTAGCACTCTCATCCACAACTCTCTTCTTAGCATCATCGCCATTCGCATCCCCATCATCATCCCCTGCTCCATCCACCCTGGCCATCTCCGCATCAATAACACGTTCAACCTGCTTAACCTCTGCATCAACATCATCACTAGTATCCCCATCATCATCCTCATCATCAGAGCTTTTACTCGTATCCTCTCCAGCCTCGGGACGTTTCTTCCTTTCAAAATCTTGTGCGTGAGCCATGTGGAGTATACTTCCCATTCTCTTAATCAACGGAGAAGCTTCCATCTTCACTCTTCTCCGCACAATTGACGATCCCGTAGTCTGTTGAGTATGCGTACGATGAATATCCGTGCCCGAAGCGCGGGAGGGGATATGAGTGAGACCTGATGGTGAAAGTCTGATACCTTGGCGTCTCTGCTCTTCGAGCTGTGCCTCGTCGACCTCTTGTTCCTCGCCCAATGGAGCTAATAGTCCTTCTTCTTCAGCGATGGTTTCTGGCTGTTTCAGGGTGTAGGGAAGTGGAACATCTCTGCTCGCTCTGAAGCGCTCAACATTTGTGCAGTGCTCGTTTTCGACACGGAAGATTGTCCAGATGCCTCTTCGACATACTTCAGAGAAGGCGATGCAGAAGGATAGTAAAGCCGAGGTTTGAAGTTGTCCAGGGACGATCACGTAGAAGATCCAATTGAAACGGAGGATAGGATCTATTATCATGGCCGTGTAGTACCACCAAGTGTTCTTGAAAGCAAGGTTTTCGCGCAATAACTTTTTGGGTGCATAGAAATCGAACAAACCTAGCGTGCTGTCAGCAAACAATAAACCCGAAGGGCAAGATGAAACTCACTCCAATCCATAATCAAATCCCAAAGACTGCAGTAGACCGAATTGATCGTAGCACAAAAAATGAAGAACGCGCGTAGTTGGTAAGTCTTATCAATGCGATACAAACTCAAGCTCATATAGAAGAGAATCGTGCATGTGTATTTGCCACAATTGGCAAGATGTGGAAAGGCGTTGCGAGTATCTTTGTAACGCCGAAGACATTGCAATGCTCGCCAGATGCCGGGAAGTGCAGAGAAGAAGCCGATGAGACGAAGATGTGAGGAATTGCACATGGGCGGATCTGCCCAGCCCATATGGTAGAGGCAGAAGAAGAGCGCAATGTTTCCCATACTATAGGTTAGCGAGCAGAACATATCGCCGAGGAAGAAGTCTCGAAACTCGACTGGGAAGAATGGAGATAGCGACAATCGTCCCTAGAAGAGCTGTTAACGAAACTTCCATAATTTAGGAACATATCCACATACCATAGAGACCAGGAACCATGTTCGACTTCGATGAAAGAGAATCGGTGCCGGCATGAAGAGAAAGAATGCGGTTATGCTGATCAGGACGACAGGGTAGTAGATATACATCTCCTCAGCGCCATATCTCGTAAAGTTGAGCCACACAAAGAGGCCAAGAAGGAACAGAAAGAAGCATGGTAACTACCAACATTAGAATGGTCGACTCTATATCTGAGACACTGCAACTCACCTCAGCGAGCTGTCTCCAGTCCAGATGATGTCGGGTATCAAATTCAAAGACGAAGACGTAGTTAACCTTGGCCTTAGTCCAAACCCTGCAATCAATCACGAAGAAGAGCATCAGAATGAGCATGAGAAAGTAGCCTGCGTAGATCTGTGATGTGGTCAGCCGGATTCACCATTCTTGGGAAAACACACCGACCTGCATGAGATAGCTTGTACTCGAAGCGGTTGCGGGATTAGGGTGGTACAGTAACTCGGAACCATAAACGAGGCCCTCTATGCCGAAGCAGGCGCCTGTTGCGGCCATGATGCCATTGAGAAACACGGTACCATTGAGGTCGTTAGGCCGTTCATGTTTGATGCGAAGCTTGCTTGCTGCGACTTTGTAATTGCCGCCTTCAAAGTATCGAGCGTAGAGATCTTCCACAGCTCGTATGTGACCTTCTAGAACATCGCTCTTCACGAAGTATGCCTCGTTAACCTTGTCCGTCATGTATCGAAGTGGTGGTCGAGCATGTACTGCTTTGTCGTACTTTTTGTTGATCTTGCGGAATGCTTTCCGGTTGAGCAGTGCATAAGACTTGAGCAGCTCTAGACCTCTGTAGAACTCTTGCATGGCAACCTTGAGTTTTCTCTTTGCTGTGCGATACGGGATCTCTCCTTTCGTCGGTCTTCGAACGTAATCTCGATTCTCGTCTGTAGTTCCATCTACAGCAGGCATATGAGGCGAAGCCAAAGTCTGCATTTTCTTGGTATTCTTTCCGAACCGACCATTTCGAGCAGCGCTAATGGCACCGTCCAGGGCGTGTAGCCATTGCTCTCCCCGGTTCTTGCTGCTTTTGATGGTTCCATCTAAAAGGCCATCGGAGCTAGAGACATCTTTCCTGTTGTTGATCTTATCTCTGCGCGCCTCTACGAGCTCTTCGACCCGACTGTCTCTCATGAAGTGAAGCTGTTCTCTCATAGTCTGAAGCCTGTCCGTCGCTTCATCTTCCTTTTGCTTGTAGAAAGACTCGATCTTTTCCAGCTCACTATCCAGAAAATTGAAAAAGTCGTCCTGACGTTGATCAAGATCCCGATATGCTGGGAGTGGAACATCGCTGGTCGAAGGAGAGACGTTTCCACCAAGTGACATAAGTCTCTTCATCAAAGGACGAGCACCTAGTTGTTGGTCACCCGTGTTGTCAGGCATCGAATTGATTCTTTTCGGCTGGAACATGCTCTTGCTTCGCCGTGAGAGACTGCCACTTGGGTGCTTCGTTTCTCCTGCTTCGTAAGCATTGTTTCTGCCATTCCCCACTGATGGCAACGGTTGTCTTGCGAATCCTTTGTTTCCACGACGTAAAGAAGGCGTAGGGTCACTCGGGGTTATCGCTGGATCGGGCAATTCAAAAGACGTTTGCCCTTGTTCGTCTCCTCGCTGATTGGGACCCCAGTTTGACCCATTGTCTGGGCTTCCAATGATGCTGCCGTACCTCGTCAATCCTGGTGGATCTTGGTCTTTGCTGGAAAAATCGTCGTGTAATGGTTGCCGCTCTGGATCTTTGCTTCGCTGTCGCGGTATTGAAAGAGGGCGTGCGGATTCATTATTTCGAGGTGTTCTTGATTGAGTCCGCGATGGCTGCCTTCCCAGTACAGGGCCTGATCTGGGGAAACTGCCTGGTGTAGGAGGGACGTTGCGAGGGGTGGAACGATTGGGACGAGGACCGGTGCCAGAACTGTTGACATTTTTCAGGGCGCGCGAAACGGCCGACACCTTCTTCTTGCCCAACTAGGGAGCATGTCAGTTGAAAAGAATTGATAGAGAGAAGAATCTATGGCACTCACCTTATAGTCGAGGTACTTGATGCGCCATTCTGGCACGAGTTCGTTCTCGAGTTCTCTGTACAAGGGTTAGCATTAGAGAGGTGAAGGGCCAAGGAGAGACGTGCTTCGCAAACTTCATGGCAATCCAGCCAATGGCGCGAGGTTTGTTTCAGAAAGTGGTAGCACAAGTAAGTGAAAGCGGATGTGCGACGATGAGACAACAATAAAAAGAATTGGGTCGGGTACTACTTCCACATCTACATATCGCCAGCTCGATCGGACGAGCTGAGAATTCCTCGAAAGCACAGACGACGTGGAGATGACGTGGATGGGATTTTAAAAAGAAGGATGGAAGAAGGATGGATAGCAGCAAGCTCCATCCATAAGCTCTTCACATTGCTGATGCAGACTTTTCCTGCTAGTAGAAATCTCTATCATGTTGTACGAATAAGTCAATGTCCACTTCTTTCCACTCGTTTGGCCTGTACCAATTCAACCTCACGTCCACGTTCCTAACAGTGATCCTGGGATTGGATCAAGATCGATCTATGTATTTTCTTACTATCCCAGCTGTGTATTAATGAATCGACTGTGCCACACATGCGGGGTAGCTGAGGGGACAATCAGATCACAACAAATGTTGCCATCAGGGTCATTTGGTGGGGTCTTGAGAATAATTTATTTCACTGAGTTCATGCTATCCTGAAGTCTGAATGTCGTGGACTGCTACAGCAATTTTGCAATTCCTAGCCCTCCATGTGACATCTTTCTGATGTTGCAGCCACTAGTAGCGGTCGCCGAACTCCCTCTGCAGACGCTCATTTGGTCGTTGACGGTTTGGGTCGTAGTTGTCCTCACCACCGTAGTGCTGGTCATACATGTGCTCGGCATTCTTCTTGGCCTCGTGCTTCGCACGCTCGCGGTCAATGTAGTCGGCACCTTTTGTCTCTGCCAAACGATCGACTTCAGCACCGGCGAGACCGACGAGGAGCTCTTTGGCGAACTGGTGGGAGACTGGCTTGCCTAATGATCCTGTTGGCGAGAGTAGTGTTATATGGGGATCGTTACTACGTACCATCCTTGCGTTGACGGTCTTCGAACATCTTGAAGGCAGCAAATGAGGCGCCACCGGCGAGGACCTCGTGGCTCAGTTCGGCTTGGTTGTCGCTGTTCTGAACTTGGTTATACGCATCGTGAGATTCACCTGTAGATTTCTGTCAGTCGGTGGTGCAAGGAAGGTTTACGAAGAGAACGATAGGAGGCAGAACAGAGCCTGCCTTTGACAGTCTCCAACATTGGAGAAGGAGAATAGGAATGAGAATGCTTACCCCAACCGAAAGGCATTTTGACTGATGTAGATGTGTATGAAGTCGACTTAAGTGTATGGCTATTGGTATGATGACAGTTGCTGAATTGAAGATGTGAAAAGGACTTGGAGGGGTCAATGAGGGGGCTTATATAAAAAATGCTCCCTCACCACCGTTCTCGAATGATCTAGCTTCGTTCGTTCGTCATTGGAGCTCATCCTTGTCCTCATACGCATTCACAGTTCAGCTGTCCAGGGTTCCACACTAAATGATCACAAAGTGGACCAACTGACAATGCCCTGACAGCGGCGGTGCCATACGAGGGGTCCTCGTGCATTGATGGACAATCGCCATCGGTACTAGCCCTGATGCTCCGATTCCGCCAGCTTGCGAGTTTATCCGAATCATTGGCATTCTGCTCCTCGAACCACGTAGAGAAGAATCCTCAGCAAGGCTGGAATGTCAGACACGTCCTCGTGAATTGTCAGTCAATCCTGATGCAAGAGGTGGTGAAGTGTTGAGGTTGCGATTGGCCATCGAACTTCGAACTGACGCGATTCACACACAGCCAAGACGGAGATCACCACAAAAGAGAGGCTTGTGAAAGCTTCAGCCACTCAACAGCAACCTCATCTATCCACCACCACCCGGTTCTGGATCCCAGTTTCTCCAAAACATTTACATACGTGGCGGAGGCTGTGCAGTTACATTTAGACTGAGTCTGCAACTCACCTGCTCGACTACCCTGATCCGCATCTCCTCGGCCAGAGAGAGCAGCTCGACCCGTACACGCCATGCCAGGGAGATTACCCACCGAGAAAGACTTCGACGATGCAACCGTCTCCATAGTACCTCGTAAGCTCACACGCTTCCTTGGACGGTGATGCTTCCGGTACGCCTGTGGCGAGCAGTGAGATGTCTTGTTTAGTTCTTCTTCACATTTCAAATGTCTTTCGGCTAAGCTGAGGTCTAAAGACAGTCTACAGATGTCCTACTGTCACACCGCCAGGAACTAGTAGCTGTATCAAGCTGCTGGCAACACGGTTACGAGCATTGCAAAGGCAATCATGTGTACATGTGGAGCAAGGCCTTACAGTTATCAATCCTTGCAGTGCTGTACACAATATGACCCGGCAATGCACACTTGGCAGACATCACAACATGACAGTGAAAACAAAGGCCTCTCACAAAGTGCTCGCTATGGCGTGCAGGAAGCTTACACCAGTTCACTGGTGAAAAAAACCACGATACTGACTTAGACTCCTCCAGCTTCCACCACACACAAACCTACGAATGTCCTGCTTCTTCTTCATGGCCTAGGCGATACCCATCTCCCTTTCGCCTCATTCGCTCAACGCCTTTCACTGCCAGCAACATGCTGCATATCTCTACGCGCGCCTGCACCACTGCCTTTCGATCTCGAAGGCTATCATTGGGGAGATGACATCGTATTCGACAATGCTACGGGTGGGATAGACGCCGACAACGGCTTCAAGAGATCTATGAAGCTTGTGCTTGAGAAGGTTGTGAAAGGCATCTTGGTTGACAAGTGTGGTTACAAAGGCAGGGAGATCGTGCTGTTTGGATTTGGACAAGGTGGCATGGTTGCACTTAGCTTGGCAAAGGAGATGAGTGACGAAGAGCTAGGTGGTGTAGTAAGTATCGGCAGCGCCCTGCCTACCTCTTTTGTTATTACATCAGATGGGAAAAAGAGCAAGACCCCAATCATCGTCTGCAAAGGAAACCAAAACTCAGCAATCAAGGACAAGGACATACAGAGATTGAAGGACTCCTTCGAGTACCTGGAGTTGAAAGAGTGGAAGAAAAAAGGGGATGGCATGCCAGCCAGCAGAGAGGAGATGCTGCCCATCATGCAATTCTTTGCTCGGAGACTGAGAAGCGTGAGGGGCGTACCCAGCGGCAGTGTTGAGCTTTCTTGAAAGAGAATCGCATTGATTCGTAGGTTTCCAATCTGCTCTATCCGGACATTCCCTGTCTTCTGGATTGTATCTTGACTTCCTACGGCAACTTCTACCTGATCTCGATCGGCACTCCAGAAGGCCGACTGTATTCCAAAAAAGCTCGATCTGCAACAGTGTTGATACTTGGCGGCCACGCCGGGACGACGAGCCTTCCGGGAATTTCTCGTGCGGAGGCTGAGCCGCAAACCAAATCAAGGGTGCATTGAGACCTTATCAGATTCGCAGTACAAGATATACAACATAAGACATTGACGTGGTTTGTATTCACCTCAGAGTGGTTGGAACAGTGATCTTCATGTCGGAAGGTCTAGATCACGTAGGACCGATTTCGCCAATAAATCTGCAAGATCAAGAATGACTGCCTGAATAGAGACTGCATTATTATCTGCACACCGTCCGCCAAATTCAAATCTCATGAAGGTCACGTATTTAGCAGCAAATATATGAGGGTACGTACACAATTTGTGTATCTGTTAGCCACATTTCAAAAGAGTAACGCGAACCATTTTGCAACCAATCACGGAATTGCTCGATTTTCGATCTCCTGCTTGCTCTATGGTTCGGGTCCAGTATTGCTTTCGTTCCTACTGAGTCTGAAAACGTCTCAGAATTTCGCTGTTCTCAGTTATCTTTCATCAGGCTTCGCCCGTTTCGGATTCTTGGCTTCCCGGAACATCGTCAGACAACGCACTGACTCCCGTAGAAACGAGCTACTTCACTCAAACAGACGATCCACTACTCTTCATCAAATAGATATAATCATAGGCTTCCGTTATCATATGCCTGGTGTATCGTCTCACTCAGTAAGCCGCATATGTTTATTCATATTTACCATCTTCGGGCCGCGTTTCGGCTTGGCCTTCACGAGAAACACGATCAAAGCAGATAAAGGTTTTCGGTCAGGGACAGGCTCGATTCTTCAACGCTGAAGCTAGGCTCCGATGAATTGCGAGATTCATATGGTCTTAACCAGCAACTTGTCTTCACGACGACCATTGAAGATTGATTGAAATGGCAAGATAGCTTCCAAATATAGAAAGAACCATGAAAGATCGACAACCATGTTTGTATTTTCTAGGTGCGTTTCCAAATAGGGCCCATCGATTTACGCTACTCAAACAAGCATGTGAGAGCATTCGATTGGGAACCAGAAGCTCGAAAGTGTATGCATCTGGGTTCTTTAGGCTTCTATGGGTGGCAGGTTCCAGCCCTCCGTCTCCCGAAGCGGGAATGGAATGGCACCGTGCGCAAAGTTTCTTTGAGAGCCGCAACCAGGATCACCATTCACGGTGGGGAAAGGTATGTATCATTGTATCACTGATACTGGTTGTCTTGCACCAGAACAAATGCCCCCACACGGACAGGCTGGAAACCGGAGGTACCTCGTGTTGAGAGTGTCGATCAGCCTTGTCCAAAAGAACATCATCGCCACCCTTGGCAAGTCTTGGGAAACTTCTTGGTACTTGAAATTCAGATCATCAGATTGATCTAATCTTTCACTGGCGAAGCTCAAGATGAGCCATGAAAGTCACCTTGCATCATCGAAAAAGGGGAGCGGACAGAGGGTAAGCTCCATTCCTCCTTTTCCCGTACATTCTTTCAGTTCAGAATTCTCGCACACACGTACTGTCCTTGATACACCACTCTCCAGCGCTTTTGCGACTTCTCTAACGATGCTTAAGTGGGATCCCGAGGACTTAAAAGCGGCGGAAGAGGCGTTACTGCCTTCCTACCAAACTCCATTCAGTTGCTACGACGAAAATGAGCACAGATCGGTTCACCTTCGACATCAGTCTAATCTGCTCGAATTATTCTTCGATCTTTTTCTTGCTGCAAATCTAGCCACATTCACAGAAAGCCATTCTATCGTGGATAAAGGATCGCTGATAGCATATATCGGATTCTTCGTGAGTGGTCGTCATACAACTTCTCTCAAAGAGCTATAACTAACAGTATGCCTCCAGCTGATCATTTGGTCAACATGGTTTCAAATTACGCTCCATGATGTTCGATTCGCACAAGACTCTGTGTATGAACGAACATGCAAAATCCTGCAGTTCATGGTATTCGTGGCTTTCGCTCTTGTTGGGTCCAACTTTTCGCCGCCAGATGATCCAGAAGCAGGGGGGGAGCCCAGGGAGGTCAAAGTAACGCAGCATATGGTATAATATAGTCCTATAAATGCCTGTCGAAACGGATACTCACTCTAGATATAGAACTTCTGGCTTCTCTCTATCACGTTGTGCTTCAGCCGCGGTCTTTTGGCTGTACAATACATGGTCCTCTACTTCTCAAAAACCCGACCCAATCGACTCAGAGTTCCGCTACTCCTCAACGTTGTTGTGTTTCTGGTCTCTGGTGCCATCTTTATTGGACTAGCCGATGTCTTTAGTGATCAAGCTGAAGCCAAAGCTGGCGTCTCAAGAGCTTACATCACCTGGTATCTTGTCTTGCTCTTCGAACTTGTTGGCATCATCCAGATATCGACTATCTGGAAGGAAATCAATTTTGAGAACACCCATCTGACTGAGCGCATGGGACTTCTAACAGTCAGCCAATCCCACTTCAACAAAACTAAGTCGGTACTGACCTATCATAGTTCATTGTGATTGGCGAGGGTGCAATTGGTGCTTCGAAAACGACTGTTGAGATGATGGGTGGGCGTGTTCTCCAAGGCGAGCCCGTTTTTTTGATTATGTGTATCCTACTCGTCTTGGTGAGTCCTAAATCATTAAAATATCAGATCATCAATTAACACAACGTACAGGTTCTTCTATGGGCAGTATACTTCGACAACCTCCCAACCAAGCCCCACAGTTCAACCTGGCAACAAGTCTGGGCGTGCCTTCACCTTCCCCTCCATCTCTCATTTGTCGGCATACTCGAAGGCTCGAAACAAGTCGCCATGATGCGTTATATCTCCCAGGCTCTACACTCTTTTGCCGCCGGAGCTAACAAGCTATGCCTCAAGAAACATCTCGATGGACCAGATCTCACCAAAGACCTTATGGAACTGATCAGTAAATACGAGTTCGGAGCCATGCACCCCACAGCAGGGGAGTTTATGACCATGAAAGAGGATATCACGACGATTGGAACCCTGAAAGGGATATGTTCCGCAGCCAACACAACGGGCATAAAAGATATCTTCACAACTACAACGAACTCGACAGTATTTGTCGAGTTCCAAGAACTCCTCTACCACTTTGCACGCGCACTTTTCATCTCCGATGGCGCAGAGGAGATTCCCAAATCCAAGAAAGGGAGAGATGGATTTGCATTGCTCGAGAAAAGCATCATTACTGTATACCTGTACTACTGGTCTTCAGTCCTCGCGATGCTACTTACCCTCAGCATCCTCTACCGCCTCAACAGACCTCGAGACAACGATTTAGGAGATATTTGTTCCTACATTGGTCGAGCGTCTATGGCTCTCCTCGTTATCGCCCTAATCGCTCTCTACGGGAATACAATAGCCTGGACCGATTTCATCGCCAGCAGCGCCATGCTTCCCACGCTCTGTGGCATTCTTGCTGTAGTTGTCGGCTTCGACTGGTTCGGACGTAGGATTCGTGTTCGCAAGGTCAGAGCATATGTCGGTGCGAGAGAGAGGGAGGAGGCAAGTCAAGTTAGGGACAAAGAAGAGCAGGAGAGGCATGATAATACTTGGATTGAGACGATGAGGCCAGCACATCATTCTACGGCTAGTAGGAGGCATGCTGGGATTTTTGTACCGACGAGAATGAGTATGTATAACTGGCTGATGCATACGCAGTATCATCCCAATGGGGCTAGTGAGTGGCATTGACCATGGAATTAGGCTGGACCAGAATGATTATGAAGTCGATTTAGCGGGTTTGGTTTTTGGATTTTAGGCTTGTGCGGATTCTAGATATTACCTTAGACAGAGTAGACTAGACGTTAGTTTTGTTGATGTTGCATTGGTTGGCATTAGACAAGAGATCATGTACCTTCCGCTTCCTTTCCTCCATTTATGCAGTCTCCTCCTCCATTTCTCTCTCAACAAAAGTATTTCCATTGCGAACCATCTACAATCGAATTCAATTGTCGTTCTTATCTCTTGTATGAGACACACACTGTTCCTCTACGTCAAGGTGTTCACATCATTCAACTGAGCACACCCTGAAACATTCCCGCTGCCGGTCGAAGGTCGGTGGTCACTATGACCATCAGTAACAAGACTAAAAGAAACGTCTGAAAAGGCCCAGAACTCTCCTAATCTTGGCCCGTCTTTGCGACAACGAGATGAGATGTAGTGTCTGGATTAAGCGCCGCTCGTTGACATAGCCTCTCCAACGAGGAACACAAACGATGAATGTCTTGTGTCGAAGGACTTGAAAACACCACCTGAGCCAACTATTTGGAAGCCCTATTCTATAGGACCTTTTCCATATTCTCAAATTCTGGTTGTCTTTGCCAATTCCTGGAGAGTCACAGCTATGTTTCAGTCCTTTGCAACGCCTGCATCACAAAATATTTACCATTGGCTGATTGCCATTGCATAAATGTTTCTAAACTTCATTGATCTAGAATCTTACTGCGCCCTTGGAACACTTACCCAGTCAGCCTTTCCATTTCACCAAATACAGCCGATCTCTCAAAACATCTCACAATGTTGCACTCGGTCCGTTCTTGCTGGCTGCTATGAGCTGCGGCATAAAGCTTTTTCTTGCTTCTCCAGCAAGACACTGGTTTCTGTAATGTTTGGGATTCTAGCGGTCCACTAGGCCGAATGCTTTATTTCAAAGTCTCTAAAGACCATAAAGAAGGCCACAGATTTGTGAATGTGGTCTGTATTCTATCATTTCACTTCTCAATTCAAGCTGGTCTCGAACATCATTCTTTCTAATATAATATCATATTAATATTTCAGACTTACCCTCCTCTTCAAACCCTCAATATGCTTTACTCATTTGTCACAATCGCCCTCATCGGCCTCTCAGCTGCGCAAACCACTTCCATCAGCGCAGGTATGGCCTCCACGATGACCATGATGCCTATGTCAATGATCACCACAACCGAAACTCTTTCTGGCAAGCTGACGACGGCAACACTCGAAGTTATGACCGAAACCGTCAATGGTAAACTTACGACAATGACAATGGCCATGTCAACATCCATGGCCTCTTCAGCCGCTATAATGTCGATGGCATCATCCGCTTCTATGGCCACCATGGCTACTGGAACCTCCATGAGCGGCATGTCTATGTCCGGTGCTTCGAGCGACAAGAATGCGAGGCTGGGAGCGGGTGCAGGAATTGCAGGTCTGGCTTTGGCTTTGGCATACGGCCTCGTTTGAGATGGAGCTATCTTTTTTTCGTTTTGCTTGGTCATTATAAAAGCAACAATGGTATTCATGCATTACAAAATTGTCCTACTGTGATATTCTCGACGACATTCTGTTCTTCCAAATCCGCTTTTTGAGTTTGTAATGGGCGAAATAGGAGTTTGGCAAGAGCATGGAGCAAAATAATTGATGGAAGTGGCCAATTTTTTTGTCCCTGCGAATCGACAAACAATTTTATAGCTTGAGTTTGAGTAGCCGAAAACTCTGGGAAGTACTTTTGAGCCTCGGGAAGTCTTGTGGACCAGTTCTGGGGAGCGGTCCAGGTATTTTGAGCCAGCCGCATTTCTATTCAGTTTTTGGGTTGGTTTTCTTGCTTTCGTTCATTGTTATGGGAATACAGTCTCTTCATTACCCTACCTATATCGATTTCAGTACCTCTCTTATTGATTAACAGCTGCTTTACTTCCTGGCTTAAGTTTCTACGGTCGTAAGAGCTTCCACGGCTACCGAGCGGATGCCAGCTCAGGCACGCAATCAATTCAAGACCTCGTGGAGATTTATCTTTCTCACACGTTATAAACGAGTTACTCTGTCAAAAGCAGCTGATTGTTTCAGGGCGTAAGTCCTGTATCCTTTTTCTTTTGGTAGCTATGAAACCTTCCGTCTCTTAGAAAATCGGCTGTGGCCATTTCAGTTGCATGGCCCAAACGGGTAATTCTGCCTGTTCTGCCTCAGGCTTGAGCTGGTCCCAGCTTAACGAACTCGCGAGACGCGAAGCGAAGTCCTCGATCGTTCATCAATCTCTACATCACCACGCGACGATAAACGAGCCGCACCAAGAGAGCCCATGGTCTCTGGATGTACCGGTCCTGTGAGCTGCCTTCCATCTCGAATCTGGATTTGGTCCCCCAAAATAGCCCATCGCACGCAAACGCGAAGTCCACCGTCGATTCGCACTTTGACCTTCATCTATTCTTCCAGGGGCCCACAATCGCGGATCTTGTAACGGTGTCTATCCTTGCTTTCCGAGTCCTCAAATGGAGTGTATTCACGATCCTTAACCAACATCTTTAAGTATATCTTTGGTACATCCAGGCCTTGAGTCACTTGATTCCGCGAACCCGGCCGTAAGCCCACCTCATTTCCGCAGGAAGGATCTTCTTTGGAGCCTTCTACGGTATTTCGATTTGTGCGAGCACAATCGCACATCCTCGCCAGGTGTGGCATACAGTGCACTTCTCGGATCCTCCGCTACCAACCAATGGATATCGTCTATGCGCGATGATTTTTCTACCCTGTAGACTATCGTTGTGGTAATGAAGGGCTCGATAGCTCCATCTTACCTAGTTTTGACTTCAATCCAAGTCACAGCTCGCCGGTCTTATGGTGAACTTCACGGCCGACAAGGTAGGAAACGTCTCGACTTCTGCTTGAGCGATCTTGGCCTTTTTGGAGTAGATATAGTTCATTCTGGTCATTGTCAGATCATTATCGGACCATTTTGTCTCACTCAGGGTTCGCCTACACATTCATTTTTGTCATCATGAAGACTGTCATTCTTTCATTGTGTTTTTCTTTCGCTGCATCGCAAGCTGTTTCGTCGGATCCTGCTGCTTGCAAGATTCTTGCAACAGATTTAGCTTGGCCTGCAGCTTCGTTATGGCGGCAAGCTATGCCGGAGGTGGAGAAAGCTGGGGACAAAGGAACCAAAAAACATCCTAATTGGAGATTGGACGCGACTTCGGTGGATGAGGTTCTGGCGGCAGTCAAATTCGCAGCTAACCATAACATTCGTCTGAGTATTCTGAATTCTGGGCATGATTTCCAGTAAGCTGAATTGTTCTGCTGCTAGACGCATTTCCTTGCTGACAATGAAAGCGGCCGAAACGACGCTCCCAATGGACTTGCCCTGGTCACCACAGGCCTGAAAGGAGTGCGTGTCCTCTCAAGCTTCACACCCACAGCCCAGGGCGCAGAGTCTGTCAATTCGACGACAAAGACCAATGCCATTCCCCCACAGTCCAACCAGGCATACGTCACGTTCGGTGTTGGCTTCTCCACCCAGCAGCTTAACAATGAGATAGCCAAATCCAACCTCTTCACGCTCGGTGCTGCGCACAGTGAAGTCTCGGTGGCTGGTGGTTGGGGACAAACAGCCGGACATGCTCCATTGTCTCCTAAATATGGACTCGGCGCAGATCAGCCGGTTGAATATAAGGTTGTCACGGCTGATGGACAACTTAAGGTGGCGAATGCGGTGTCAAATCCTAATTTATTCTGGGCACTTCGTGGTATGTACGACCATCGTGATCTCGCGAACCATCTGCTAAAGAATCCTAGGTGGTGGAGGTGGAACTTATGGTGTCGTTGTGGAAGCAACAATCAAAGCACACCAGTCGCCAAAGGTCTCGACCAGCTCTTTCTTCATCAACGCCACCGATCACAACGACAAGAAATCCATGTACAAGGCTGCTGCATACATCCACTCCCAATTCCCAGAATGGGCGGACAAAGGACTATCATCTTACTACTACCTATACCCGGATGGCATGTATCTGTTCTCCATGAACTCCGGAGAGAAAGAGGGTGTCAAGGAATGGCAAGACGCGAACTGGAAACCAGTCATGGAAAAAATGGGAGACATGCCTGGAATGAACAAGTCGACAATCACATACAGCTCCAACACATTCCCCAACTTTAAGGCTTTCTTCGATGCTGTCTGGGGACCAATCGATGGACCTATGCCTGGTATGGCCATGTCCAAGCCAAGCCCAAGAGCAGTCCGCAACTCTGAAGAGTTTGCCCGTATTCGATCTTTCTTTAAGCGTCACGGCCCAGGCGAGGCCAACATGGCCACCCAATCCAAAGGTATCGCTCCAATGGACAGCTGGTTGCTAGGAGCCGAACATCTTAAATCCGACAAATTCGCTCAAGTCCTCGAAGACGCCATGCCAAAAATGGAAGACGGTCAAATGAGAGGACAATTGATTGGTGGCGGGAAGGTCAACTCCCTCGGAAACGACACCTCCGTCGTCCCAGCATGGAGGAAGACATATTCCCATATTGTTCTCACTGGTTATGGACAACCTGATTCCGGTCCATTCCGAGCACATGCACCGAATATGGGTGCTTATGCCAATGAAGCCTCGTATCTCACTCCAGGATGGAAAGACGCTTTCTGGGGCTCCAATTACGAGCGCCTATCCAAGATCAAGAAAGAATATGATCCTCAACATATGTTTTGGGTGACGCCAGGTATCGACGCAGACTACTGGTCTGTACAAGCAGACGGTCGATTGTGCAAGAGCACGACCCCACCAAACCAGCTTTCCAAAGCTAAGGAACTGGCACCGAAGAGCGATAACCAGAACTTTGTGAATCAGAGGACGGAGGATGAGACAAGAGGGACACCTTTCCCTTGGCAATGGACTGCGCAAGGGAATCAGTTGACGCCCGCTAAGAAGGTTTCGCCGCCTCCACCTTCGGGTGGTGCGCCTGCAGGTGCTAATCCTTCGCCGCTTGCTGGAGGTGCTGTGGGAGCGAATCCTGCGTCTCAGGCTCCTAAGAGGTTTCTACATCTTGGACACTAGTGAGTACGCTGACATCACTATAAAACTCATGGTTGCATGCTTCCTTAAATTTCCCGTTCGGTTGTCTTTGTGGTGAATCGTTTAATTATTTTCCTCGAATGAACCAAATGATAACCAAGTTCATCAAATGCAGCGATGGCTTCTACCAGGGTATAATTTAGCCAAAATCCTCACACCTTTCCCACCACATCCTCGGCAGCCGGACCCACCTTCTCTCCACCCTCCTCCCCTCTCCTCTTAAGTATCTTCACAATCCACTGAAATGCCTCCTCGCTCTCCGGAAAAATCCCATAAGTCTTCGCAAGCGGCCAACAATGCATCATCTTATCCCACTGCAACCACTCTCCCTCCACCCTCGCCTCCTTCAATTTCTCTCTAAACTGAACGCCATCATGCGCCAACAGGTCGTACCCACCTGTCACACCGTCGACTTTGACACCTGCCCTCTGTAAGAGGCCTAGATCAGCGCGGATGGGGGATACGCGGGGATCGGAATCATCCCATTCGCCTTGCCAATCGCGTGCTGTCTTTTCGATGAAGGGGATCCGGAGGATTGGATCGACCTTCTCGATGTCCTCAAGTTCGGGGTAGTCGCGATGCATGTTTGCTGAGGGGCAGATGCCCATTATAGAGTATGGCCTTGGAGCATCGGGATTGAAGCGGAGAGCTTCTAGTGGGAGACAAAGGACGAGATTTCCGCCTGCGCTGTCTCCTGCTAGAGTCACAGACTCTTTGTTTTCGTTTGACTCGGTGAGAAGTGTATGATAGAGCTTTAATAGTTGTGGGATTGCTACTGGAGCTGGAGAATTGGGGGCCAAGGGATATGAGACGAGCGTAATCGTCGTATCTGGTAATCCCTGAAGCATGGCCTGGAGGAACTTCCAATGACTGGAACTCGGTGGCATTTGCCATCCGCCTCCAGCAAAATAATAGATTCGATGCATTACTTTCTGTTTTTCTTTCTCAACCGGTGGTGGTTTTTTCAGCCGCATGTCGTATATCCAAATGTCATCAACTTTCCTTTCTTGGACATCTGAAATCTTGGTGATGGCGGAAGGTGGTGATAATTGCGGAGATCCGGCTGGATATTCTTTTTTTGCCTCGGCGAGTTTGTGACCGAATGGACGAATGAGTTTGTATATTGATCTTGTGACTATGGATGCATCGTGTCGGTTTGTAACGTGTATCGATGGTGATTCGGAAGGTGGCGGTTCGCCAGTTGTGTCTTCTGCCATGGTGTTTGGTTGATCGTAGGGTTTGATTCAAAGCAGGTAAAAGATAAAAGATATGTAAGAGTCTAAAACAAGATGTGTTGTACAGAATAAAAAATCCGAAAGCGATACATTCCAAGATCACCTTTACATCGCGCAGGAGCTGGATCGGATCTACGCGTCAGCGGCTTCGGTCTTCTGTGCCGTCTCTGTAGCGTCCAAGCCCAACACTTTTACTCATCATCTTCTCATTTGTTGAACACTGATGCACATAATATATCGACGTGAAGCTACGTAGGCTGCAGCGTGTTGCCCTGCAAATCTCGAAGGCAAGATATTTCGGTGACGTCGTCTGCGAGGATGATACCCTTGAGCGGTCCAAGGGGTCCAGAGATCGAAACGATCACTACTCTTTTAAGGCAGACATGGGTGGAAAGCAACTTCATCTTATTACTCGTTCTGGGCAGCCTGTGACCTCGAGGTCTATACATACATTGAGAGGCCATCAAAAGCATACTTGAGGTGATCGACGGTTTTCGAGAATCTAAGCTGTCAAATAGGAGTGGAACCCCCGCGAAGACGCAGGGTCTGTCTGGCAGTATGCAAAATTGTCTTTCATTCATCTATCCTCTACCTATTATCTTCTTTCCTGCACACTCGACATTCCTCCATCAACCATAACAGCCACGACGACATTGTCCAAGCGCCCACCTCAACCAAGAATCTAAGAAGAAGATATTAGCAAAGACTCTTCCTAATGTGTTCCAAAGTATGTTGCAGTATGGCTGGATGATTTCGGAGAGTGCAAGTTGTAACAGTCACGACCGGCTTGGGCCGCCCATGGTCAGTGGGCAGGAAGGATGTCTCAAGTCCCGATCCACGGTGCTAGTACAAGGCAAGGTGGCTACTGAAGGGCTATTCGATCCTCCCCTTTGCTTGATGTCTCATCTTGGAAGCGGGATAGAGGAAGCGGCTGTCTTACTTTGATAGACATCAAGTGTTCAGAGCAATCTTGTGTACTGGCGATGCTAAACAGAAGAAGAAGTTAGTGAAGATTCCTTGAAGTGTGTTTAAAAATTAATAGTCTATAATGCTATCTCCTTCAGATTACCAAAAAAAACTGCCACAGTTGACCTCCAGCGCGAAGCCGACCTCAGACCCGGACACACAGTATGGTGGTAATAGGCACCGGCGGGTAATTCGGTCGTGTCTCGCTTGCCTTGATCATCATAGGAGAAGTTGGGGAGAGAGGAGAGGAGAGGAAGGAACTCATTTTATCTGAAAGCGCCAGGTCGAGATTGCTTTGATCGTGCTGATGGACTGTTGATGAAGAGTTAGAAAGGGGTGCGTGGGATTGTGTGCTAAGAAGATGATCCTCTTGTTGGAATTCAGAGGAAGCAACTTGAAGCTGTCATAGTCGCGCTCTCCAGTCTTTTCAAGGCAACCTCATACCCCGACACACAGTATGGTAACAAAAAAGGCACTGGAGGGTAAGCGGTCTTACATTTTGGCTTCTTGATGTCTCATCACGTGGTGCGATTGGGATGAAGGAAGGAAGAAGACTTACATTGGTGGAGAACGACCATGGCCATGTAGTGATTGACGATGCTACGGAGAAGAAGTGTTAGAGAAATTTCTTGAAGTGGACTGAGAGGGAAGATGCTCTGGGTCGAGTTCAGAGGAAGCAGGTTGTCATGGTGCTCTCCAGCGTTTGCAGTGCAGCCTCAAACCCTGACAGCCGGCTCTTAGGGTAGTTTAACCCGCGGGTAATTTGGCTGAGCTTCTTGATGTCTCATCATAGGGTGTGACTGTGATGGAGAAAGGAGAAGACTTACTTGGTGTTTGACAAGACCCAAAAGATATTTACACGACCCGGCCGCGTGTTACGCATCCCTAAAGAGGAAAGAAAAGGTTAGCCAAAGCCAACCTGTGATTCCAAAGAGTGATTTTTAATTGGTATTTGAGATATCAGAGAGAAGATTAGTCTTGCACAGTCATTGCCACCAAACGGATACAGCTGAAGTCAACCTCAAAGCCAGACAGAGCGGGTGATTCGGTCAAGCCTTCAGTGCGCCCAGAAAGGTCAACTCATACTAAGGACAGTTTCTCATCATGTCAAGTGAGAGAGAGAGAGAGAGAGGTGAAAAGGTGATTGACTTACATAGTCAGTGGCTATATTGGAAGTCGATGGACTTGGCAGTTGACCAGAAGATGAGCTGGTTGGAGGACTGAAGGCAGCCTGCGCCATGTCTACTGAGTAGGCGACAGGCCTCGCTGGACGTGAGAGAGGTTAATGTGCAGTTGATCCCCAGATGGAGACTTGCAATTGTGTTGCGGCGGGCGAGTGGATTGGCGACTAGATGGATGTCTGGCAGTGGAGCGATTTCAGAGGTAGCAGCTGGTGGAGCAGCGAAATATGCCGATGTTTGCTTTTCAAACTCTGATTACGCTGCCCGTGAGCGTGGCATGTAGACTGGCTGTGCTGGTATCATGGCGTGTGGTGCAATTGGTGGATTGGTTGGTGGAGAATATTAAGCTGCCTCTTCAGTGTATCGTGTAGAGGGTGTTTTTCTCATCAAGCCATGTCAACAACCCATCGAACTGAATTGTTGCTAGGAGATGGATATTGTGTAATAGTTAGGCAGAGCAAGGGAGTGCAGTGAAGGAGCGGAGGTGATGGAAGACGCGTGCCCAGACCAGCCGCCAACGACGCTGGAAGTTGGAGAAGCCGCAAGATGAGCGCGGCCCATGGCGATAAAGGAAGTGTGAAGAATAGATGAGCTATAAGAGCCCTGGTGTTGAGAATGCAGCTCTTGTTGATGGAGTTGACGGAGGATTGGAAGTGAAGGAAGATAAGGAAGAGAAGAGTAGAATTTTTTGTATTTAAGGGGGATTGTGCGGCGAGCTTAGTCAACAATGGCAACCCAAACAACGAGCTATTGACCCATGCACTGTTCCTCAGTGTTTAGTGATGATAGGATGCATGTCCATAGAGAAATAGGTAAGCTTGGTTGACTTTGGATACCAGAAATACCCCTTGACTTCCAGAAGAGGCAATGCCACATTGGCCAGGAGAACAAACACAAAGGACGGCGATCAGCCTCCTGGGAGTCTTGCAGGACTTTCGTCGAAGAAATTGTGCAGCCTTAATACTTGAGGCTCAATGCTTGCAAAAAGTCTGTCAGCCTGCGAAGGCTCGAACTGGCCCCACTGAGCAGGTGCCCTACCAGATGAAGCGATTACAAAGCCTCGACAGCCATTACAAGCATCTGTGAACAACCTCAGAGCCCAAGCAGCCAACTTACCTCGATACCCGTTGCGCAAGCCGCCGATAGAGCCTCGCCCTGAACAACCTTACCCCTTCATAGCATGCACGTCGCCTTACAAGCACAGTAGGGCAACCAGACAGTCTGCACACTGGCATGAAAAGGTCACACTAGAAAGCCAACAGAATCATTACCGACAACGAAGAGGCGCGTACCGGAAGTCAACAGGATAGTACAACAGGCCTCGAGACAAGAGCAGGAATCGCAGGCATTACTACAATAGGACAACAAATTCGCCAACGACCAAGCTCCGGGAATCAAACCTGCATATTCCCTTAATATCATCTTAACCAAGGCATTGCATTGAGATGGCCGAAAATCTCCGACATTGAGAGCGCCTTTTCGAGGCATACTACCTCCAACGACTATAGTCTATACCACAGGTTCTGTCCTGCAGCGCAGCGACAGCCGTGGCACACAGTCGACAGCAAGATGATGGAAGCGCCCATTGTGGACGATTGCTAACGAGGAGGACATGGAATAGGCATAGAAGACCTCGAGTCAACAACAGAAGAGCGGGTTTATGCAAGAATCGCAGCAGATTAACATGCCGGATGGCAACAGAGACGGAAGGAATCAAATCCCCCCGAATCAATTTGGGCTGAGGCAGGAACAGCGAACTGAGACACCATGGCAATTCTCTGGCATAATTTGTGTCTCCAGGCGTGCAACCTTCGGGCAGCAGTGTCATACACATGGCTAATGGCAGGCCAATATTCTATCCTCGGGTACAATTGGCTCCCACCAGTAAGTTGGGGACCACAAGAATCAGACCCAAGAATATCGTTCCAGAGATGGCACCACCTCTGCGATGGGAACACCGAGCGGAGGGGTGTGCAAACTTGGACATCAATCCAGGACAAGCCCATAACTTAACGGTAAAAACGTGGAGTAACAGAAATAAACAGAAGGCCGGAAGTTGGAACTTTCCATCTCTGGATTTAGATCTTGCAGGGTCTTGCAATCGAGATCGAGCCTCCAAAGCTCCTGGCATTCTCCTTCCCATGGGCAGAAATTGTGAGGCCTTGATCTTGACTCATGCCCTTGGATCCGATCTTCTGATTTCAGAAATTTCGGTCTTCTGTTAAGATCTTTAGCACCACGCTCTTACCAGTCTGAAGGAGGTAAAGACAAACTGTGGCAATCTGCGGTGCCATGCATAGCTGGTCCTACATCAGACGTATTTCGCGAAAATCGCTGATGTAATGACGGCATCTGCCCTTTTTGAGTCCATTATGTCTTCTTGTTCTCCATTTTATTTCAATCACTGTTCTTATTCGTCGATAGCTCTGTTATATCAGACCTTGGTCGAAACCAACAAAAAACCTTTTCACATGGTTCCATGCTCTTGATAGAAGGAAAGAAAACATGATGTAGAAAGAAGAGCTCTCGTTGAGAAGGAAATGCCATAGCCTCAGCTGTTGAGTTTTTGCAGAAAAAACTTCCAAAGACAGGCAAGATCTCCAAAGCATAGAAATGACGGGGAGACTTGCATAGTCCAGAGCCACACAGACATGTGCTGCCTGATCAATAGAGCCGCCTAGGAGGTCTGTCCGGTGCTGCGGAGGAACTCTGTTTTTTGGATGTGCCTACAAGAGGGAGGATTAAGCCCGCATGGAGTGGGCTTATAAGCCTCTTTAGTCCCTGCACTCAAACCAATAGCCGCCACTGCAACAAGGCGACCCAGCTGTAACTGCATATACTCTGTAGCATAAGCACGGCATGTCTGGGAAAGGTCGTTTGGAGTTGGCATGGTGCAAGTGGTGCTGCAAGGTATCCTGGAAGCAATGAAGCTGAGAGCGTCGTGTCGTGCCATCTATATGTCAATAGCTATGTTTCCTGCTGGAGTATAAGTAAAGAAGAACAGCTCTAGCAAAGTGAGACGTATATGAAGCTGCTGCGAAGGGGCTCTATTCGTAGTTTGTGCGATGGCAGACAGCAATGGCGGCTTGTATGACGTTCAGGGGAGCTTCAAGCTGTTGGGTAGAGCAGGCACGCTGAGAAGGAACGGCTCTCTGCAGCTATGATGGCCTCAAGTCTTCTCCAAGCTGTATGAGAAGCACAAGCTGATTCTCTTCCAATTTCGTGTGGAGATGAATAGTATATGGCACCGCCGCAACGTCTCAGAATCACAGCTTGGACAATGGATCATGCGGAACATGTCCGCCCGCTTGATCGTTACTCAAACGGCCAACCACCATCTACACTTAGATAACAAACAGGTTGAGCTCTTCTTGATACCACTGTGATTAGGATTTCTGCGAGCCTACAACAACAACATACCAGACCCATCACACCCCGACGGTTAGCCAATATGGCCGAGCTACCTGTCACGCCTGTTCAGCCAGCTCAGTATCTCGGCTTCTTCAGTGAGTTGAAGGCACCGGTCACGGTGCAACTTTGAACTGATGCAGCTACTTTCCAGCTTTGGGAGCTACTATCCACCATATCCTCACCCGAATCAAGTCTGAGCCTTCCAAATACCCAAAGATACAGCTCCTCTACTCTCCCTCCGAACCCCTCCTCCACCAAGCTATCGTCAACCTGCCCAAGAATGGCATACGCCTAACCTTTGACGGTCCAGAACAGCGCCTCCGGCTGATTGAAGTGCTCGACTTCCAACTGTCACGACTTCGCTACAAGGAAACAACCGTAATCTTCAAGCAAGAAGATTACCCCTCGTTGACCGGACCACCGTTCAGGCACATCTACACAAAGTTTGGACCAACAACGCCGGGTGAATTTCTGGGAAAGGATGGAGAGAAGGGAAAATACTGCATCTCGTGGCCTGGAATCTCTTTCTGGTTTTCTTTGCAAGCACCGCCGAACTTCTCACAGAAAGATTGGGCAAACAGCATCTCGGACTTGTCGTCAAACGTTTGCAGCGCTGCAGTCTCCATGGCTATCTTTGATGGTGAATCATGGCCAGTAGCACGCAAAAACATCTTCACAGCCGACATGTCTGCAGACTTTGCTCGTGCTCCAGGACCACATGGCAGGAAAGAGGGGGTGCCAGCAGAAGTCGAACGCGCAAAGGTGTACGACAGAGGCAGAATCGAGCTCGTCCGACGAGGCGACACACCCTCGTTCTGGATCAACCTGAGCGAAACCACCCAACAAGATCTGCTCACCGAGTTGGGTCCTCCAGACTCAACGGTGAAGAAGAGCAGCAGACACACCTCAGCACATCATCACCGTCGCACAAGCAGCACAGCCACAAGAGCATCGGTGGTGCAAGACAGTTCAAGCTCAAGTGCAAACAGTGAAACAGACGACGCTTCTGCCTGGAGTGATGAAGAAGAGGAAGACCCCGAATCAGCTATAGCCTCCGAAAAGGAGAAGGAAGACCTCGGCACATGGTGGAATTACTACACACACGGTCTAGATATCCTCATCTCCACCCCAACGCGCATTTCGAAGCGCTCTCCCACCTCTCCAGAGTCAGCAGCAGCATCTGGGGCAGAGTCAGATGACGATATAGTTCTACCACGCAACCATCTCACGGTAACCAAAGTCGTCATCCACGGCAACGTTCCCGGCTCATACCAATTCAACCGCCATCGCCGTCTACGATGGACGATGGAATCATACCCTTCGCCCAAGGGTGATCATACAGACGCTCTCACCTCTGAAATGAAGTTCCGCGATATCCAAGGCAGACTCATTGAAGTCTTCAAATCGTGTTACGAAGATGAAGCTGAGGAGCGAGAGCAGCAACAGCCCATGGCTATCAATCGTGATTGGGGTGAGGGTAGTAGCCTTGGCGGGAGTGTAGAGTTACTTGGTGGATTTGAAGAGGGGGGAAAGAAGTTGGGGGCTTCTGGGGTGAGGGATGATGTTAATATTGGGGAGGTATTGGTTTATGGGTTCCCGGGATTGGGATTTGAAGTTCTTAGGAATGGAGTTGTTAGTTTGCTTCAGGTTTGGTAGGGGCGAGGGAAGTTGTGTGGGTGGGAAGGGAGGGCGTTAGGTAGCATTTTGGTGGCGTTTGTTTTGTTATAGATACCTCAAGACTCGGAATGAATGGGCATGACTTTCCTGCAGTGCGTAGAATCTAAGCATTTATATG
Organism: Venturiaceae sp. KMAF11; assembly: GCA_023078705.1. Taxonomy (NCBI): domain Eukaryota; kingdom Fungi; phylum Ascomycota; class Dothideomycetes; order Venturiales; family Venturiaceae; species Venturiaceae sp. KMAF11. The sequence goes on from JALGOQ010000005.1 coordinate 1,559,590, forward strand.
ATAATTTTGAGAATATGAACTGATTATGATGCTCTGACATTGCCTACATAAGTTCGGTGTCCATAAATGTGATTTTATCAAATCAGGAATACCCCAACATAAGAGGAACCACTTTCAAACATGGATCAAGCTTCCTTGCTTGAAAAGAAGCTTCATATTGTCACTCAAGTAGGTCAGAAGCAGAAACTTGCCTTACAATTGATTTCAGCTTTCCTATTATTTCTCGCTCATTTCCAATCTTTTCAAGATTTTGAACCGTGGTTTGAGGAGAACAGGATCAAAGAATCTTTTGTGTTTACAATCAACTAATATATCATAGGCGTCCATCCACTTCTCCTGCGAGAACTTTGACCATCACTTGATAAGGGTAGGGCCCATGAATTTCTCATATCTACAACCACATCTCATCTCATCTCATCTCATCTGACACCCATCTTTCTTTCTACCAATCATTCCTCATCCTCTTCCCCAGGTCCATCAACATCCTCGTCATCATCTTCCTCCTCACTAACATCATCATATCCAAGCAAAGCCTTATCATCCTCCTCCTCCCTCGCAGCATTGCGTCTCCCAGCTTCACTAGGACCAGGACTCCCAGCAACAATACTGCCCCTCCTACTTCCACTTCCACCACCCACTCCACCCGCTTGACTCCCTCCAACTTGACTGCCAGTCCTATTCGCACCGTCGGCCCCAGACAAACCAGCAGCACTCTCACTAGTCAACCGTCTCTGCCTGCCATAGAACTGTGCACCACGGGTTTCAACTCGCCAGGCCGCCATGGCCATACTCCGTACTTCTGAACTCATGAGTGCGAATTCGGTGTCAATCGGAAAATCTTTGTATTCTCCTGATTTGAATAAACCAGGTTTATCATAATGCGTCAATCCCACATTCTGCCCGTCAATAAACGGTGGAAACATTGATACCAGAGCTGAGTACATTTCTGTAATCGGCGGTTTCCCCTCTGCCAACAGAGCAAGTTTATGTTTCATAATTCGTCGGAAGAGAGACCACGTTCCGTTTCCATACCAGCCTGAGAAGGTCATATCGCAATCTTTCCTCAGATCCTTTGTTTTGAGGAGGCGACTGAGGAAGGGATCCGTGATATCGCAGACTTGCCACACTTTTCCATCTGTGTAAAGTTTTGTTCCGTCGAAAATATGTGTACTGTTTAGAGTAGCCTTTTTCGCAAACACGCGACGACCGCCCTTTTTGGCCATGTAGGCCCCCGGATTGTCGGGGGCGGTTTGTACTTCGTTACCGACTTGGAAGGAGACGGCTTGGTAGATGCGATATTTTGGGTCTGTTCTTGGATCGATACCGAAGGCGATGAGGACGTCTTTGAAGGGGCCCGAGGAGAATGTGTAACCGCAGTAGCCGGCTGCTTGTTTCATTTCGTATTCGTATTGGCCGTTGAAGAGGTTCATGTAGACGCGACGTTGCATTAAAGGACGCTTTTTTAGTTCGTCACGCAGTTTGTTGATGCGTTCTCGCATTTTGGGCGGGAGGGTGTGTTCTGCGGCTAGTTCTGGGGGACGGGATAGGGGCACGTTTTCGTCGTCTGGGTCTATGTATGTGCGGACGTGTTTCATGGGTGCGGTGATGTTGACGGTTTGGATGACGCCAGTGGGGTCTGTTACTGTTTTTACGTAGATGTTCTGGCGGTACATGTAGTTGTATGGTGTTCGGTTTGTAGTAAAGTATGGCGGTGGCCCTACGTCTTGGTCTTGCGGGAGACCTTTTCGCATGTCCAGTTGGAAGTTTCTGATGGTGTCTATGCTGTCTGTCATGATTGTTTCTCGCAGCTTGTCCATGGTGTTGTTTCCTCGTGTGGCATATTGGTAATCTGGAAAGCTTCGAAATCTATGATTTTCCTTGCTTTGCCCAACTGCTTGCACAGTGAAATTTTTCGGATTGTCGATGAGAGATTGATGGACCTTGTCTGCTTCTGATTCATGGTGGGCGTGTAATGATGATCCATTCTGAAATTGACTTTCCTGGAGGAATGGTCCATTTGTGCCTCGTTTCCTTTTCCGTCCAGTTCGTTTGGGAACAGTCACTCTGAGCAGAATTTGATTGACGCCCACCTTCTGACCCGTTACCGTCTTTGACAAGGCATCTTCGGGACGAAATGAAACCTCGAATGGAGTTGTGTCATTGTCTTCGAGGGACTGATGTTGTTAGTGTTCTGACATCTAAAAATGGTCTTTGAAAGACTTTTCATGGCCTCATTCTTTTTCCATCACACTCACCTTGTTGATACCATACTCACCGCCGAGAGACTTGATACCTCTATCCAGGTTCTTGATGATGCATGGGTGCTCGACACATATGACAGGGTCTTGAGAAATGGGAATGAGAGGAGCAGTTGACTTTTCTTTGCTATGTGACGACGGCGCATCTGTCATGTCAACATCTCGCGGCTCCATGAATCTCCAGACCAGCGAGGTGGAAGGGGTCAACCAGGGCTTGATTCCCGTGCTGTGGTGCAGGAAATGGTGAGGATGAGTGGTGATTGTAGTTAGGATTATTGTGACCGTCAGGAAGAAGACTGTACGGGTGACTGTGCTGAGCCGACATAACGTGATACATGGATTCTCTCAAGCAGTAGTAATGATGCATCTGATCTAGCCTATTCTTATACGTGCAGAGTGTTGCTTGTTTCCACCCCCATCGCCCATCCTCTCATCTCTCCTCTCCTCTTTTTGAAGACACGGTCCGTGCACACTCTCGAACCTCATTCCTCGAGTCGGACTAAGGACGAACAACAAGCAACCTGAAAGCGAAATTGACCGATACAAAGAACATAACCTGGACAACCATCCCACACAATTCAAAAGAGAAGACTCTAGCCATCACTCAGCGCCTGACACCGGCGTGTCTCCCCGCCTACAGCCTGCAACAGGGCCCCTAATCGCATCCAAGTCCCGTTTGCCCACCTCTCGACTCCACTACCACTGCACACCTACCTACACTACAGACACAACATTTACCACCGACGTCGCCAGCACCCCAATGTATGCTCTTTGACAGCATCCGCTCTCTCCTGTTTGCCCTACACCCTACGCTTCATCGCGCCAATCATCCGCTACCCGCCCCAAGCTCACTGGCCATCGACCACTGTCGTAGCCACTGCACCCACCGAATTGCTTCAGTACACTACCGACGCAACCGATCAGTGGCATTCCTTTCTTCCTAGAAGTACGCGCAGGACGCAATCATGAAGGGTTTTCGCCAACGCGTTGTAAGTTCACTCCTCCTCTCGTAGAATCACCCCGCCGGGCACGGGGTCACCGACGCTCACTGCTAATTCCAACATACACAGCTTTCGAGAGCCAAAGATCCAACAAAGTCATCGTCATCCAAAAAGGGCAAGGACTCATCGTCCGATAAATCTGGCACCGCTTCGCCCTCTTCGCAACATCCAACCCAATCTCCAGCCGGCTCTGCCAATGCCACTCCAACCTCCTCACAAACCCAGCTCGTCGACCCTCGGAATAAGCCACTGCCCAGCAACGATCACATCGCCGGCGCTACTCAACACAATTCGATAAACGCTGGGCAACCAACTGTGCCTAGCTCGACTGGGGCATCGTCGTATGGACAACATACAGCTTTGCCAGTCGTGGGTGGCGCTTCAAGCGTAGGAAGCGGTCTGAACAATGCTGGCGCGACAACTCCTCACCGACCGGCTCACTCTCTTCCTCCAAGCGTAGTGGTCAGTCCAAGTGGTCCTGTAAGTCTGGTGCGACACTGTAGTCCCCTGTCGTGGTTGTTCTCTTGCTAACTTTTAAAAGCATGTCCCTGCTCCAGGCCAAACCGAAACAATGCCGACCGACCTTCCCCCTCCAAAGGCCGGCGAGAAGCGCCTTCTCTTCGACCGCCTCCAAGCTACGCCCAAGGATGTTCCCGAGGGCATCAGGACGCCAAAGCGCCAACATTCGTCGCGGTTTGATATTTCGGATCAGCGCCAGAGAGAATTGGACAAGCTTCCCGGCTTCCACGAAGTGCCACCAAACCGAAGACAGGAGCTGTTCATGCAAAAGATTGATCAATGCAACATCATCTTCGACTTCAACGATGCCAGCGGCGACATGAAGTCCAAGGAGATCAAGCGATTGGCCCTCCACGAGCTCCTTGATTATGTGGCGAACAATAGACAGGTCATCACGGAGCAGATGTACCCTCGAGTGGTGGAAATGTTTAGCAAGAATCTTTTCCGTCCAATTCCGCCTCCAATGAACCCACAAGGCGAGGCATTCGATCCAGAAGAAGACGAGCCGGTGCTCGAGGTCGCCTGGCCGCATATTCAAGTTGTTTATGAGTTCTTCTTGCGCTTCATTGAAAGCCAGGACTTCAACACGAACATTGCTAAGCAATACATTGATCATCATTTCGTACTCCAGGCAAGTTTTGATGCCCTTCATTTCTTCCAGGCTCAACGTTAACCATTTACAGTTACTTGAATTGTTCGACTCGGAAGACCCTCGTGAGAGAGATTTCCTCAAGACCACCCTGCACAGAATTTACGGCAAGTTCCTCAACTTGCGATCATTTATCCGTCGATCCATCAACAACGTATTCTTCCAGTTTGTCTACGAAACGGAAAGGTTCAACGGCATCGCCGAGCTTCTTGAGATTCTCGGATCCATCATTAACGGCTTCGCCCTACCGCTCAAAGAAGAACACAAGTTGTTCCTCACTCGCGTGTTGATCCCACTTCACAAAGTCAAAAGCCTCAGCATGTACCACCCACAACTGGCATACTGCATAGTCCAGTTCTTAGAGAAGGATGCCGCTCTTACTGAGGAGGTTGTATTGGGTCTACTGCGCTATTGGCCCAAGGTCAACAGCACGAAGGAGGTGATGTTTTTGAATGAAGTTGAAGACATATTTGAAGTCATGGATCCGGCCGAATTTGCCAAGGTCCAAGAACCTCTTTTCAATCAGCTGGCAAAGTCTGTCGCCAGTCCACACTTCCAGGTATGTTTACCTGCTTCATGCGCAATGCCAAAGGCTAACCATCATGTCAGGTCGCCGAGAGAGCGCTGTATTTCTGGAACAACGAATACTTCTGCAACTTGGTCAGTGACAACGTCGAGGTGATTTTGCCGATCATGTTTGCACCGCTCTATGAGAACTCGAAAGGCCATTGGAATAGGTAAATCACTGTCTCTTCTATTTGATGCCCACCCACTAACGCACCACAGAACCATTCACGGAATGGTGTACAATGCGATGAAACTTTTCATGGAAGTTAATCCACAGCTGTTTGACGATTGCTCGCATGACTATGCTGAACAGCAGAACCACGCATCCGAAAAGCTCGCGAGTCGACAGGCTCGGTGGGACAAACTCTCCGAGCTCGCGTCCGCGAAACAAAATGGACGCGTCCAACCTCCACTTCCGACCACAACAGGGCAAGGTTCAAAGGTTGTACTGCCAGTGAAGTTGGATGAAGGCGAATCTCTGAGTCAGGAAAGCCAACGTCGTCTGGAAGGCCTCAAACTTCAAGATGACGGAACGAAACGAGAGAGGGCCTACTCTGGTAACTCGGTACGTTGATCTTTGTGGCTTGGTCTGAACATCCCGAGACTCCTCACAAATGTCCACGAAAAACATATTTATCTGAATACATAAATCTTGTATCACCGACCTCACTCACGACCTGTTCGATATACTTATTTTCCTTGCCTTTCATTTCTTCACATCTTTGGTTTCTGGTCTCCTATTCAGCGCTGCTGGTCATGGTCAAGCTAGAGTCTAATCATTGTTTTTTTGGTATTGCAGCATCCGCAACAGAGGCGTTCGGAACCACCGGGTTCGGCAGCATCCGAAATACGATTAGCATCACGGCCAGCAAGTTCGGGCAGAGCGCGCAGCAACAGTCGACCTGGATCATCAAGTGGACCCGCTGCACCATCTGGCCCTCCGCGAAGCAACTCGAGCGGCGCCATCACTCGTGCATAGCGATGCGCGCCGACATCTCTTTGACTTTTCAATGCTCCTCGGTTCTTCGGCGTTTGGTTTCTCTTCGTGGGTATTTCTTGGCTTCCACACACCCTGCGTCACATGCGACTCTCCCTTCTCGCTTTTAGACGGGCCGGCTAGATGGAGCGGGAGTTGGAACCTGCTCATCATCTTTTGATCTTCCTTTGTTTATACGCGCGACTGGACTTGCACAACATAGCGAATGGATCACAAATTTTCTCTCTCCCTTTCGATGCGTGGCCGTGGTAGGGAGATTATGTGGGCAGGCAGGCAGGCTTGCTGTTGAGACGACGGGAGTGGTGGTTCCAAAATGGTACGGATGGATGATTTGAGGCATTATTTGCGTGCGGTGGTTCCTCTTCTCGCCAACGATGACGGTGGCTGGTTCCCTTGGGGATATCTTTCTGTTTGTTCTCTCTTGTGTGTGGGCGGGTACCGGGTTTTATGTACACCAAAAGCGCGGAGATATTTTGATGGGCGCTGGGTAACTTGTTGTTCGAAGTTTTTGTTCCTCCTGATCGTCTAGATGATTCAATCACAAGTACACTACCTATCCCTTTTTGGCCCTCTCCTTTGTCTATAGAATGGATAGGGATGAACTGGGTTGCGGTATCTTTTAATGGAACGAAGGTTTATCTTACCCGTAAAAAAGTACAAGACTCCTCACGATACAAATCTGGACAGTTGGGATCACGGAACCTCTAAATTTGAAAGGGACATTATATCCCGCTATTGAATTCAAGAAACATAACAGGCAATATCATTGGGTAAACGCGTTGTCATTTTATCGCCTGCTCTGTGAAAAGAGAATCTCAAGAAAGGTAAAGACTTTTGATGGTTTGGATAAAGGGAAAGAAGATGAGACAGAATCATCTCACGACATCAACTATAACTGAAAACAAGCATATTTCAAGTTTCTACATTATGCAGTATGTGCTATGCTATTCTACTTCTCCTCCCCCACTGCCACAGCATATCACACATCAAGCTGTCCATCCATCCAAGGCCAGGCTGTAAATTGAGTGCCATCAACAACCAGCAAGCTAGCCAGCAAGTCTAACCATTTGCGCCGCCACCACCGCCTCCTCCATATCATACAAAGCAATCGTCCGATTAAGAACACCAGGAACCATGCATATATGCAGCAAAGACTAAAACAAGTATAAAGCGAAAGTGGGTACAACGAAATGAAAAGAAAGGGAGTTTGGTGGCTGTTGTTGCAAGCAAGGTGTCAGCGCCTTTTTGAAAGCAATAATTTTGTGATGTTGAAAACGACAATGCTGAAAATTTATTCCTCCGCGCTGTACCCAAGGCCGCGGGCCCTAAAGATGAGGTAGTGGTCCAATGCATTGGCATCCGCGAACAAGACCTGAGACAGAGACAAGGTCAGCACATAGATGTTATCAATGATAGCATTGACAACTTATGCCTTTCGTGACCTCGTAGTAGCCCCGCTCTTCTCGTTCGATGCCTGGAAATCATGAGCGACACCTCCATTGCTTTGGGACAGACGGCTTGCCGCCTCTGGAACAGTTGGAACTCCCTCGCTAGCCATATCCTTGAGAGCAGACTTGGCTCGGGCGCGACCCTTTGGAAGTGGCTTCTTGTAGGTTGCGGCGTAGAAGGAGATGAAGAGAAGGAGGTAAGAGGACAGAATACAGATTCCGGCAATGGCGGCGAACTCTTCACCGGCGCATCGTCCCAAGTTGGGGAGGGATGGGAAGTATGTGGAGGTGAAGTAGGTCCAGGACGCGAAGTAGACGAAACCTGGGAGTTATTAGTTTGGATAAGTTGTCATGAGGTTTGGCATCGTTCTTACCGAGATCTACAACGAATTGAGTGATTTGCATAACGGTGATGTACTGCTTCCACCAGATGCGGATGCCTCGGGCGCTCTGGAAGTAGTACCAGTACATGACAACGTGAACGCTCAAGTTGAGGGTAATTGGGACCCAAGAGACAGCAGTGTGTCCGATGAGCTGAGTGTAGCAGAGGAGAGCAGTGGCGCCATGGTGGTAGGTATGGAGGAAGGCTGAAATACGAGGTTAGCATTTGCGGTTGCGGGAGAGACGGGGTTATTTTCATACTGAGAGGCTTCTTTTTAAGGAACAAGAAGCAGGTATCGAGCAATTCCAGGAATTTGGTGAGATAGTTGAGCTGAATCCATGTTAACACGATTTTCAGCGACTAGCACATGTGAATGCCAAAACATACATAGTACAGAATAACCAGCTTATCGGCCCAACCACCATCAATGTGGCAGATGCAGTAGAATAGACCATTGTTGTATAGCGATGGGATCATCTGCTCGGCGAAGAGGGCAAGGAGACCACCACTGATAAGGGTGAGATAGAAGTTGTGGAGCTTGAAGAAGAAGCTGAGCTTGATAGGGTCGCGGGAGCGCATGAACTCTCTACCACCGAAGATGATGAGATAGTACATGACCAGCACGGAGAAGGTAGTGCTATATGTCGAGAGGTTGGTCTTTGCCTGGACGAACTTGAAGTCTTCCGCATGGTAGCCGTTGATAGCGAAATAAGCCTTGTCGAAGATGGGCCATAACGCAAGACCAAATGGACGGTCGATTGCAGGCCAGCCTACCTCGAGCCAGTCCGAGTGTTTCATTGTTGCCATTGTGTGTGATGGAGAATTGAAGGAGACGATGGAGTGTTGGAGTTGTTTGTTGACGGGTCGAGACGGTGGGAACTGACGAACTTGAAGTAGAATAAGTGGCAGGGATTTGGTATTGGGAGAAGAATTAGATTGCGCTGTCGCTTGGGGACTACAACTTTGGCAACTGCGAAGAATATGAAGGAGAGACTGAAGAAAGTGTATGTAGGTGTATGTAAAGACACGGTGGAATTTTCGCTCCTTTAGAAATGTTGCATCGCTTCGGGCCCCCAGAGTTGACAGATTTGACACGCGAATAGGGGGTGGTGGCCATCGCTGCTAGGAGGTAGCTAATTTGTTCATCTCCGAATGGCGGCGGGAGCTAACTGGAAGGTCAAGCAAGGGCCTCATCAAAAGAGTTTCCACCACAGAGCATCCAACGCTGAGAGTCTCATCAAAGCTGTCTCGTTGGACATCAGGCAGTAATCATGCCTCCTGTCCACGTCCTCCCCTCTATCCTCTTCATTCACCCCATTCATGCATTTCCGCCCTCTCCCGACGCATTCCGAGGCCGACGATACTTTATTGTACCTTCCTAATTATAGCCCTAGGGGCACTCTGCAAGGGGCATGAGGGTTCATTGAAGATCGTGAAATAGTCAGCAGCAGTGACATTCACTATCCAGGTGCCCTGAGAATGTCCACTTCACAGTAATACAGTCATGCAAGCAACGTGTGCAAAGTACCGCGAGTGTATCAGTAGAACTATCTCCACACTTCAAACAAGAGAACAGAATTGACAACGACCATAATACATATACCTAAGCTCTACATTACCGACAATCATAAACATGGGTCTTTCAATACCTGATCCTCACATCACCTTAGCCAGTCTCGTCCAAGACTACGAACAGGTTCACGCAGATTATGTTGCCTCCAGTTTTAGAACCTCGCTCCGCACTCTCCTATGCGAGACCGACATGATGATTGACGCAGCCTATGCTACAGGCATTCTCAGCTTTTCAGCAACCAGGGCTCCTGACGTTAGCAGCGTTGTATCAGCCAATGGACGTGTAATCAGCCTGTACCAATTAGCAATGTTCATGGACATCATCGATTTCTCATGGACACTGGTAGAGTACGAGCCTTGCATACAAGACGACGACTTTAACGATCTAGACAAAGAATTTTGTACCCTCCTTGGCCTCGCCGTACTCAATTCCAAGGATGAATTGCGTGGCAAAATTGAGCAAGAAAGAGGTTCCACGAACAGGGTTTTTTGTTTCACCGGCCATCTTGAAAGTGTAATCACAGCTGCGCTACTTTCTCATGTTTCACCAGAGCTGTATGTTGGAAGAGAGCTCGAGGACATTGCTCGTCAATTGGGCCATGTGTGCAGCGAGTATTGTCCACCTGTTTGCACCGCGTTTATGACGGACGTTCAGCAACTCCGACCTTATCAGAAATCTGAGTAAGTAAGCTCTGCCTATCTTTTCACAATTTCTAACAAGAACGCAAGAGGTATAGAGCACGTGTCCATCAATCGCGATCGAGCTCTCACTGTGCAAGGATATCGGGCGTCAGGATTAATAGCAGCCGTGGACAACCTCGCCGAGAGCCGGCATTCTCACACACTGCCATCTTTCGAGCCACGCTCTTTCGTCAAACCATTCGAGGCCATGGCCATTCACTGGCCAGTTGAACGGCTTTGAGCTGCGGGTCTCAAATACAAGCTCGAATAAGCATTGAAGAGTGCGAGGAGTTTCTGACAATCCCTAAAATCGTGGACATCGTGTCACAGTGTGGTCCTATAGAGTCGGTCCCAGAACGTGGGGATAATGAAGTTTAATCTACACATCCATGCTTTTGATAGGACCTTCATTCAAATAACGCCCTCAGGCAGTTCCACACCCGCATCGTAGATCTGAGTGACACCAGAACCTTGATGCCTCATCTCATAAATGCTCACTGCATACGCGGATTCGAGGTACGCAATTCTCTCGCTTGATAAAGACAATATGCCCAAATACTCCTAATCACTTTTCGAACCCTGATTCGCTCTCTTTCTCCTCTTCCATTTTCTTGCTTCATTGCCAAGATGAGAAACACAATTCCCATCATCGTCAGCCTCGCTGCATCTTTCAGCACTGAGGTAGCAGCGGCTCCATACCAAGACTGGCCCTCCTTGCCCAATGATGGCTGTACTAGAGATCGCCCGTCGACTATGCCAATTTCTCGAATCGAGAATGCAGGCACTCCAAAGAGTCGACCAAGCGGTAGCACTGTCACATTCCCTAGTCATCCAGACAAAGAGCCAACCTTCGATGTCCGCAAGCCAGATCGACCACAGGTTGGAGGCTCTCCAAACCGCGGTAGCTTAGGCACCCCTCAGCATATTGATGTCCCCAACCAAGAGAGAGACCAGAGCCTTCCCATCAACCCCTTCGACCGCCATTTCAGGAGTGGTCCCAACAGTCCCTTCCTCCCAGGAGGTTCGGCTCACTTCCCAGGCGGAGCTAGCCCTCGTCACGGCGTGCCACCGCCATGGGTTCATCCACCACCCTCAATCTCCGTCACGCCCTCTCCATCTTCTGACGAGCCTGTCGGCGTACCTATCGATGCATATGTCGGCGGCATCCCAACCCAAGGCCCAGTCATCGAGAACGGCCGCGTAATCCAAGAACGCGACCTCTCCACCACTCAAGATGGGCACCTCGGTCCCCTAGGAGAGAAAATCAAAGACGTTGTAGACAAGGTCATCGCCGACCTAAAAGACAAAATCGAAGACCTCCTCTCCAAAGCAAAACTAAACGACATCATCGCCCACATCACCAACATCATCGCCGATGCCAAATCCGGCGATATCATGTCCAAGATCCCAGACCTGATTTCCACAATCAAAGACATGTTCTCCAGCGATAAGGTCGAGGGGATCAAGGCTAATGTGGCAGACGTCCTTTCCAAGCACAAGATCACAGAAGTCAAGGCTTGGGAGGAGAATATGCGCGACAAGGTCGAATCGAAGAATTCAGAGTTGGTAGAACACCTCCAAGACACCGTCTCAAACCTACGCGAAGGCCTCGGCGGCCTCATAGGCGGAGGAAAATCTGAAGAACAACGGGACCTCGTCTCCAGAATGGTTGACCTTCCAGATTTGAGCAAAGAAGACATTGAAGAACTGCGAAAGAAATTTTTGGGAAGACATGGAACCCATAGCAAACCCTCCACCCAAACCTCCAAACCAGTACCCAGCCTAAACCCCTCAGGTAAACCCAAAGCTCCCTTCGCCGAAGCAGTAGAAAAAAGGGCCATCCTTCCAGAGCACAAAGCCAACCTCGTATGGTCCCCTTTTCCCTTTGATGACTTAGTCAATCCAAAGCGCTCCAACACCCCCAAAGGCTCCGACGACAGATTATTAGACGAACTTCGAAAAATCACACTTCCCTCTATAGACCTAGCACCAGGATTCACCACCCATCCCATCACCCCTCGCCAAATCGACCCTTCAGAAGTTCTAGGCCACTTCTCTGACGTCTTCGGCTCCTTCCGTGACCGCTTCAAAACCAACCCCATCGCCGAAACGGAAAAACTGAAGCAAAAAGCAGCGGATATGATGAAAACATTCGATACTATCAAATCGTCCCTAGAGGAGAAACTGTCCTCCGCCTCTGAGAGATCATCCTCCTCCTCAGCGGAAGATAAAATCGCCTCAAAGATCCAAACGGGGATAGAGCATATCACATCCACCGTCAAAACATTCAATGAGAAACTCCACGCTTTAGCTAAGAGTAAGGGCGTTGACAAGGCTTTGGCAGATATGAAACCGAAGTTGAAGGCCAAGGCTGAGGAAGCTGTGAAGCATGTTGTCATCAAGACGTTGGAGAGTGTGAAGGGGCATTTACCGCTGATTAAGGGAGAAATGGGTGAGGATGTGAAGAAATTTTTGCAGGAGCATGCCGAGGATGCTATGAGGGTCATTGCTGGGATTGCGGATAGGGAAAATGCATCGGAGGAAATATGAGAATTGAGGGTGTGGGAGTTTGGTGTTTGTTTGAATGTATAGAATGATGTCTATCTAACAAATATCTATCTAACAAATACATAACATATCTCGTAATCACTTCATTCTTACATATCTCGTGAATTCGTGCTTGCTGCTACTTTATTTTACTTTGGAGCTGGATCGTTTTCCTTTCCCCATCTCGTGCTTTCGTCGACGCCTTCCCATGTCCGCTCCGTGTATCCGAGTCGACGCTTGACGTCCTCTACTGTTGCTTTGTCACCAGTGTTTTTGCCAATGTTATCGCTGATTTTGACGGCCGGGCGGCTCTCGCATGTTGAGATTTTGATGACGATGTTGAGTGGGACTGATTTCTTGCCAGTCGAGAGGTGGGTATAGTCGTCTATGGAATGTTAGTCACAACAGTATTTGGGAAAGATTTAAGCCATCACTTACTCGTCAAAAACGTTCCTATCCCAAAACTTGGTGCAAACCCAAGTGCCTCAGCTTCTTTCTTGTACTGCAAACATAGCTCGACGTTCAAGGAATCAGAGAATACGATTGCTTTCTTGTCCTTGATTCCCACTTTATCATAAAATTGTCGCATCATTTTCATGAAGTCGCTTGGATCGCCAGAATCTTGCCTTACACCTGTGAAAGCTTCAGCATAAGTCTTCTGCCTCTTTCCAGAGCCAGCTTGCTTCACCTCGCTCAGAGACGTGGTAGCTGGCGTCGTCGAACTAGCGATAGCCGAAGCCGTAACGGCAGCTGAACCTGGTGCAACAGTCGTGAAGCTTGGTATGGCCTTGTCGAATGCCTTGAGAAAGTCTGGGGTACCAAACGTATCGGTCAAAGCTATCGCAAGCACACCTTCCCCAAAAGTCGCAACCCAATACTTGAGCGCGGTCTCATTGGCATGCTCATAATCATCCGTTACCGCTGCAACTCCCATAAACCATTCATGAGCCACCGTACCAATCGGAACCAACTCATGCTTCATCGCAAAATGTACATTGCTCGTTCCAGCTAACTTTCCTGTCCAGCCATTGTGATTTGCATCGTCTTGTGCTTGCCGTAATCCTTGAAGAACGAGGTCTTGTGTATGGTAGTCTCGTCTTCGCCTACTTCCAAATTCTGAAATCATGCAGCCGTTTTTCAATAGCTCTGTGCCCTTCAGCTTTGCCTTTTCCACTTGTCCAGCGTAGGTCCAGTCTCGATTCATGAATTTGAAGTATGTTTCGCTGATCAGAGCCAAGAGTGGAATCTCATATAGGATAGTTTCCAGCCATTTGCCGGAGGTGGTCAACTCTATGTCGCCAATGTCGTCGTCGCTCCCGGTATCTTTCGCGGGTGTGAATTTCAGGTGGACTTGCTTGTCCGGGTATAAGCGGAAAGTAGAGAGGTATTGGAGGTAGGGTTCGCTGAGGTAGTGGCATGTCGTCTTTAAGAATTTGAGCTCTTCTGCTAATAGTGTGATGTGGGCCAGTTCTGAAGCACAAATTAGCGCGATAGCAGTTGAGCGGAAGGAAGTAGATTCTTACTCTCTATTTGAAGTGACAGCCACCGTACTGCTTCTCTGGTAAACTTCATGTCTGGTGTGCGATTCGTGTATTTGTAGGTGACATCTAATGCGAGCGTTAGTATCAAACTGGTGTGGGAGTCATGTCTGCTGGCAGAACTTACCAACGTTGGGGAAATATTTGAGGACGCAACCTGAAGATATGTTAGACTTGGGGTCAATATTCAAGTGTCGCATACATACATTGCATAGTCAGTTTGTAGAGATCGCTGCGCAGAGTCAGCGTGAAGTAACCACAGTCGGATTAGAGACTAATTCTTACGTATCGAGTAGGGAGATGATGCCCTCTGGGAGTTCAGAATTGAGCGCCATGGCTAGTCCAGTGAGACCCCTCGGTCTACTTTTTGAAATATTGCTATCCAGAAGGTGAGAGATTCTGGTTGTTGAAAGGTGAAGGTGGGGAGCTTGAGCTTTGGTCGCGAAGAGACCGGAGGAGGCAACGCGTCATGCAACGTGCAAGGCGTACAAGGCTGAGTCGGGGTCTGGTGGTTGAACAAATACGGGTTTGATGCAGGGCAATTATGCGTATTCGAGGACTGTGAAGATCGTTGAGTAAAATTCTTTGAAATTCGCTTTAAGAATGTATGCGATTTCCGGTATGATTTACGTTTCCGAATCTGGGTCACTTTGATCTTCATCTCACTCGCCGTGTTTATATCTAAACCAGATTGACAGCAACCCACCTGAGGTAGTACCTCAACACGGAACATGTTTTCCTTTATTCGCTGGCCAGTGGATTGTAGATGTGGTAGAAAGCATTAAAGGACGGCACGAAAGGACACACCATATCCTGTTGCACAATATTTGAACAGAGTGGGAGTTTTGAGCAAAGTCAAGAAATTATCAAACAAACAATGGTGTAGGAATGTTAGTATATTGAAGAAGGAATCTTGTCACGATATTTGCAAGTTGGATGTCGATTAGTTGCACTGGCGCATCTCTTATTATACTCAGATGTAAATAAAATCCTGGCAAGATATTTTGGAAGATTGCCAGGAATTCATTGCACATTGTGTAGCTTTGAGCATGGTATATTCAATTGCGCTCTCAATACAATAACACCCAATACACCAAAGACGCCCAGAACTCTGCCCTTCTATTCATGGTCTGTTCTATCATGTGTATCATGAGCCCCCATCTATTTCAAGCACCTACCAACCAAATTTCTCAACCAAAACCTGAACATTCTTCCCTTCGCGCATCATCTTCGAGCAAGTATTCCTCGCAGTCCTATTCATCCCGTCAGGGCCACTAACAACCACTCCGATCCGTTCGTCTTCTTCGGCATATCTGGACACCCAATCGTCCAAAATTTGTGGAATGTCGGGTCTCCCTTCCTCAGCCGTTGGCGGTGTTATACACAACTCTAGACCCCATTCTCTCAACGCCTCAAGACGCTCCTCTGGTATCCAAGACAGATGAGAACGGGAGTGAATCACCCAGAGGAGACATACCTTCCGCTGCGTCTGCATAAGTTTCTTCAGCGCCGCCACTTGTGGTTCTGAGTCGTCGTTATGTTGCAGCAACGACCAAATCAAAGGAAAAGCGACGGCAATGCCACTGCCGCCAGCAACGACAATCGCAAGGTTCGAGTCCTCGAGTATCTCTTGGGGTCTTCGGGTACCGTAAGGGCCATCCAATCGCACTTGAACAGTATCGTTCTCGTGGGCATAATTGAGTAAATCTCTTGAGAACCCATCTCGCCCTCGAATCAGTAGCGAGAGCCATGCGTGGATTTGATCTTGGGCCTGGTTGGGTGACGATGATGCGATGGTGAACGGATGAGCCTGTAGAATCGCAGATCGTGAGAGTGCCGGGATTGCCAGGAATACGTGGTCAGTAGGCTTCCATCCTGACATAATCGATTGAGGCAGTATTCTCCCTGTGTAGGAGGCCGCGATGGCCCAATCGGTAGAGACCAAGACCGTTTCCTTGTCCTCAAGAACAGTGACGGAAGCCTGCAACGTTGTCGATCTGAGCATGATGCGGAACACGACTCGATCGATCAGTACGATAACGAATGCAGCAGCAACATATGGCCTGCTTGTATGGTAATGGAACCAGAGGAAAACCAAAGCCGCAAATTGTAGAATGATGTGAGAAGTCAAGAATAGCTCGTACAAGTGCTGACGGAAGCTTCCCAAAGAGGTAAAATAGAGCGCCTCGTATGCAACGAACGATCCTATTCCCAACAGGACCAGATCGTTTGTCAGAAAGTGCCATAGTGAGATGTGCAGCAACGGTCGGAGCAAGGTGTACCACACCGTCAAAGTCCCGAGCGCATGCAGAAGTGCCAGTAGACACATCAGCTCGCCAAGTCGTCGATGAAAGATGTTGAGAGATTCGTATGAATGGCCAGTAAGCTGCTTGATAGGCTGATTCTTTGCTGCCATCAGGTACAACAAGGGCAAATTCACCATAAATGCACATCCAAATCGATCTGCGTAAACAAAGAGCATTCGACTTTCTATGGGGATACCGTAGAGGCAGTAGAATATGTTGAGCCCGATCAGTGCCAGCACCGCAATGGTGGACCCATTGTCAGGTAACACCTTGTTAAAGAAAGGTATTGGACGAGGCTGATAAGCCAGGAAACCTCTCAACTTCCTCTCAAACAACGCCCATCGCGAACTTTGCCCAGTTACTCCGAGCAGTGGTCGACTTTCATCGTCGAGGTCCATTTTTCTCTTGACATCCGGCGGTGTAGCATTCCCACTCAAGGTACTACTGGAGTCAGAAGAGCATCCCTCGTTGGTGTATTGAGTTGTGATGCCATCTCCACGGTCTACGGCCTCATAGACAATGCATTTCTCGCGCTGTTTTGCGTTCCATCTTCCCCTCCTTCTCTCCGTGGCAATGAGGAGGACGATAAAAACCAAGACCAGGTTGTACGAATGAATGAACTTCCTTGAGAATTCCACTCCTTCCAACAACGGTTCAAACGGCGAATGAGTACCGTTGGAACCACGATTCGGTCCCTCGGTTGTTCTAACGGGCTGCGGCAGAGCACTGCGAAAGTTTTGGGAAATGGAGAGGAAATCGCCCATCGACTGATTCAACAGGTCGATGCACCTGTATTGCGCGATAGAAAGGAGGGATCTATGGAGGTGATACAATGACGAGGACGGAAGTCCTTATCAAATCAAGAATCTAATCTTGTGGCTCCATAAAAACATACCGTAATCGGCAGGACCTCGGGTCATGGGCTCGAAACTCTAGCCGACTCTACTGATTCAATACAACATTCTGACATTTGCATCGAGGGTGATGAATTCCTGGCAATTCCTGTCAAAGTTTCCAGAAACTTTTAGACTACTTTACAAATTCAAGGATGAGGTATTCCAAAGTCTACCTCTCAAGCCCAGTACAGCTTCAAAACAAATCCTGTGGTAAGAGCTGCGTTGTAACTAGGTATATTTCAACTGATGGTGATGGTATCTTTCATCACGGACTCGTGGCCTTCTATATCACCGCCTTCTTCTTCATCTGGATGTCAGAGGATTGATGAAGGACTGCAGCTCGCCTCACAGTGACGTAATGCCCTGAGATTGAACGCGAGATCTTCCAGGCATCCTTGCCTCGATCGACGTGTTCTATACCTCTCGTAAGATCTTGAACGCCGATGGCCATCCTTTCCTAACCTTGGCTTCTCAATCTGGAACTGTTCCGCCACAATGATGTGGCTGAGTATCCTATATGGTTCAAACATCCTACTTCCGTCATTTGTTTCGTTTCTACTTATAAGACGTGGGATGTTTTTTTGCTCAGATGAAAAGATCGTGGTTAGTGTATCATTTGTCATTGCCTGAGCCATCGCCTTGATCTTAAGCCAACATGCGTTTCCTTTCTACTTTTGCTACATTATTACTCGTTTCTTTCTCTACAGCTCTCCCACAGTCACCCGTTATCAAATCACCTCAAAATGGCTGCGACTTGAACGGCGTTTACCAAATCATGAACAGCTCCTTAACAGCATTCATGGATCTATTCCATTCCCAAGACCGACCAGACTGCTATCACTGGTGCACAAATGGCTGCTCCAAATCGCCAGACTCCTGGATCGGTGTCGATCCACTCACAAAAATATCATTCAAACCCGCATGCGCACGACACGACTTCTCGTGGCACAATCTAAAAAAATTCGGTGCTTTCAACCAAGGCAACAAATTGAACGCCGACGAACATCTTCGAGCCGGGATCAAGGAGCTTTGTGGGCAGCATGAGACTTGTGGGAGCGAGGTGGCTGGCTTATACTATCACGCGGTTCGACTTAATGAAGAACCTGCTTCTGAGTACAATACTTGGGGGCCAAAGGATATAGCTAAGGAGCTTGATTGCACGATATTTCCAGGGTGTTGTTCAAACCATAGCGATGCGAACAAATGCGGAGAGGAGAGGTTGCCGGGACAGTTCAAAGGAGATCAAAGTTGCGTTGCGCGATCATGACAGCCTTACGAGATTCGAGCAAGGCTTTATTTGTCGAAAACGGCGACAAGCACTGCTTTGTTTACGGCGTTGGGGATCGTGAATGGAGTCTAGACCATTTATCATCGATTAAGATTCTCTGAACAATGGCTGAAGTGGAAATACTAGAAGGAATATGCTCGATTAACAATATGAGCTCTCAAAGATTGCGCGGGAGTTCATCTGCCTTTTTTACCGCCCAATCAAATGAAGAATCATTATCAATTCCTTTGTTGTGCTTTCCTTACATATAGTCCTTCTGAAGTGGTTGGGAAGACAAAAATCTGCACGAGCAAGCTTTGCAGAACAATTGTCCCTTGCATGAAGAATCAAACCCTTGCTTACATACGCCACCGAACTGCACTATCGGCAATTTCTAGATCACGGTGGCTAATTCGAGGAAATGAGGCATCGTCTCTCTGTAGTTCTCCACAGCGGCTCACGCCACTAATGCGGTAGTGTTCGCTTACCATTGATCATAATAGAAGGGGCCTTGCGCAAGGATTGGCCCGGCAGCGGGTCCGGATGGTCCAGGCTGTACGTTCTCTGTGTCGATCTCCAGCCTCGCCGCGGACTAGTGAAGCTTTACGACTCGGCGGCCTTGTAAAATCTATCATTGAGGCTGGAGATGAGATGCCGTTGCACAAGCCGCGGGGAACGAGAAGACTCGTCCTTACACGGAAGGATCGAGCCATCAGTACTTAAGTCTCCTCTCCTAATGCCCATGTGCACATCTCTGATTCTTGAGCTCAATAATCCTGAACATCTAAAAGAAATCCCTTACCATGCGTACTTGCTACGGTCGAGGGCGGCCCCTCAGGACCGCTATCCAGACATGCTGTTTGGCAGCCTTTCTTTTGGATATGATCAAGGGAATTTTGGTGGTATCCTCCAGAACCCGGATTGGCTCAAAACTTTCGACCATCCCGTAAGTCTTCATTTCTCCAGTTAATGTTCAAATCCTAATTTTTAATCCTAGAATGTAACCACGACTGGTATCGTCATGAGCTCATACTGCTTTGGTGCCCTAATTGGTTTTGCAAATAAACTTCTATATCGGAGACATCTTCGGACGGCGACGTATGATGTGGATGGCCATGGCTTCATCATCGCTGGCGCCACATTGCAAACGTCTGCCTATACCATTGCTCATCTCATCACCGGCAGGGTCATTTGCGGCATATGTACTGGTATTGATAGTTCCACGTTTCCGATGTATCAGTTTGAATTGTGCGAGAAGGAATGGCGTGGACGTCTGGTATCATGGGAAGTCCTTTTCATCGGTGTTGGAGTTGTGATGGCTGCGAGTCCTCAGTATCAAAGATGACTTGATCTTTATTCAGCTTTGATATAATATTGGATCAATTTTGGATTCTCATATCTTGGTGTATCCGTTGCGTGGCGGGCACTCATCGCGATCCAGCTAGTATTTGCCTCTGCTGTCGTCATCCTCGTGTGAGGACTTTCAGAGAGACCTAGATGGCTGGTAAATCGGGGACGCGAAGCAGAAGCTGTCGAGGTACTTTGTGCAGTCTTTGACCGGAATGCGAAGGACCCCTTCATAGTCGAACAAATTGAGGAAATCCGAGAGCCATCTCTGTTGAAAGGTTGGCAGGAGCTCAGAAAATCTCAGGCCTTTTCAAGAATGATCATGTCAAGACACGCAGACGAGTGATCCTGGCATGGGTTATGCTGTTCATGAACCAGCTCAGTGGCATCAATATTGTAAGTCTTAGATGAGATATGTACCCATATCAAAACACTAATTCCCGGTAGATCATTGCGTACCTACCCACTGTGTTCGTAAACCCGTCGGTATCGACCCTCAGATCGCTACAGTCATGGCAGGCTGCGCCGTGATGTTATTCTGCATCGGCGCTCTCGTCCCATCTCTTCGTCTAGACTCTATGTGTCGAAGACCTGCCATGATCCTTGGTAGCATCGGACTCGGCTTCTGCATGATGTTGGTCGCCATTTTCCTCAGCTTCCACAAAAGAAGCACATCTATTGGGGCCACAGTGTTCTTCTTCCTCTTCATGTTCGTCTTCGATATAAGTATCAACGCCGTACCTTGGGTTTACGGACCTGAAATTCTGCCACTTGTTGCCCGAACTAGAGGCACCGCCATTTCGATTTCGTCGCATTGGTTGTGGGATTTCTTCATTTTGATGATCACGCCGACGCTCCTTAATCATCTTGACTGGAAGACATACTTCATCTTCACCGCTACAAACTTTTGCTTTGTGCCTATTGTTTATCTTTTCTGTCCGGAAACAAGCAACATCTCGTTGGAGCAGATTGACAAGCTGTTCATTGATCCCGAAGAGCGCGATGACGGGAGTATGGAGTCCGGCGAGGCTGGTATCAAAGAGCTTCAGGAAGGAGGAACTGATGTCAAGGTCGAGGAAAAAGGACGCCCAATTGTGGAGATGCAAAGTGATGAAAACTTGAAGATCAGCGCAAAGGGCAAGGGGCTAGTAAACTGATTTCGTTCGTCAAGAGAAAAGGCGTACTCGGTTTGATGTTTTGTACATCGTCCTATGTCAAGGAAATGAAACATGACTTGAATTTGGCCCACGTGATTCAATATAGTATATAATTGAAGACATAGCTTCCACTGCAACGTTCCGCATCGAGAACCAAATGCAAGGAAAACTTACTATAGTCAACCCATCTCGCATTAATCAGCCTGCTTGGATGCTTGCTGGCGATTCAAGATGGTCCTTATCACCATTAAAGGATTCTGTGGGATCCGATCCCGGACAATGTTCGCAGGCTGTTTCCGGGCTCGACTGAAAACTACACCGACGGTTTGAATGACTCACTTGAGCTCACATCTCGAGTGTAAATCACCCCTAGACATGCTTCCTTAAGTTGAAGCTTCACCTACGTTCTAGAAATGGCGTCTCCAAGCAGCAGACCTTCCGAGACCTCACCACTGCTACCAAAACTAGACCACACCCACCATAATGCCTCGCACCCCATAGATGCTAGCGGAGGCCTTGTACCAGAGGGTGCTGATCCTTATGAGGACCATGACGCGTCCGAAGATGAAGAGTTGGACGGTGGAGACATTGAGCGACAGGACAGCGGGCATAAGACTCACGAGGGCATGCCCGAAGTCAGAAAGCAAATGAAATATCTCATGCCTGCTCTGGGGATTGGAGTATGATCGACGCTGCTCTTATGATCCGCTGAAGCTCAATTATCTCCAGGTTTTCCTTGCTGCAGCTGATCAGACAATCATTGTTTCCAGCTACGGTCGGATTGGTTCAGAACTTCATGCGTTGAGTTCCACATCTTGGATTGCTACTGCGTAGGTTGGGTTAGAGATTCGACAAACAGCAATTGCGAGTCTAACCTGTTTTACAGGTACTTCCTCACCTTGACCTCCTTCCAGCCCCTGGTATATAAGACTCCCTTTCCATTCCTGAGTGGCACATCTTGTCTGACCACCATATAGTACGGGAAGCTTTCTGACATCTTTGGGCGCAAGTCATGCCTCCTCTTCGCCTACACTGTGTTTGGGCTGGGCTGCCTTTTCTGTGGCCTAGCAAAAGACATGAATCAGCTGATCCTAAGCCGGGCTTTTGCTGGTATTGGAGGAGGAGGCATGACCACTGTTGTCAGTATCTTGCTATCAGATGCTGTCTCTCTTCGAGAAAGAGGCACATGGCAAGGATACATCAACATCCTCTATGCTAGCGGTGCTGCCACAGGAGCTCCACTTGGCGGAATACTTTCGGATACAATAGGCTGGCGAGCGGCATTTCTAGGACAGGCTCCGCTGTGTTTACTGGCATTCATAACTGTTGGTTTCGCCCTAAAGATGCCCAAGAAAGACGATGGTCACTGGAAAGAGAAGCTCCGCAGAGTCGACTTTTTGGGTGCTCTTGTGCTTCTCTGCGCCGTGGCGACATTGTTGTTGGGCATGGACCGTGGTAGTAATGTATCTTGGAAAGACAGGTATACTATTGGATGCGTATGCGGCTCCATCCCCCTTTTCATCATCTTTGTCTTGGTCGAATCTTTCGTGGCATCGGAGCCGTTCGCCCCTGGGCATATCATTTTCGAGCGTTCTCATCTTGCGGCATATCTCTGCAATTTCTTCGCCTTTGGAGGATGGCTTGCTGCACTGTTCTTCATTCCGCTGTACTTTCAAACCGTTGGAGATATGAGTGCCACACAAGCTGGCCTCCGACTGATCCCTAGCATCATCTGTGGTGTCTCGGGGTCCTTGTGTAGCGGCTACTACATGAAATGGTCCGGGAGATACTACTGGATCACAGTCATATGCTATTCGACGCTTGTTCTCGGCATGGTGGATGTCCTCCTATTCTCGGGCGTGGCTGTTCCATCTATCGCTGGAATGATATTTGGTACGATGATATGCGCATTCTCCAATGGTACTGGCGTCACGACCACTCTTATCGCTCTCATTGCCAACGCAAGTCATGAGGACCAAGCTGTAGTGACTGCTTGTTCATACCTCTTCCGCTCGCTCGGAAGCGTCATGGGAGTGTCCTTGTGTGCCACTGCAGCGAACTCAGCCTTGAGAGCTGCTCTAAAGAAAGGATTGAAGGATGGAAAGAATGCGGAGGAGATTGCTCGAAAAGTTCGTCAGAGTCTGGAGTATGTCAAGACATTGGAACCTGAAATCGGAGATATAGTAAGGCGCTGCTATGGAAAGAGTACACAAGCGGCTTTCACTGTCGGTCTCATCCTGGTATGTGGAAGCGCAGTGTCGGCCTTATTCTTGAAAGAGAAGAGGCTCGGACGTTAAAACACACTGTTATGCTAAGCTAGGAGAGTGGATGTTTGCGACATGCTAGGCCGCTCCTAAACAGATATATCAAATTCTCGAGACTTCTCTAACTCAAGACACAACTTTCCTTCACACGGCGAATTACTCCCATTTTTTGAACGACGAATTCGAATCAAGTTATAGTGAGTGGTAACGTAGAGATGTTCCGATCTCCAAGTAATTGACATCTTTTAGTAAAACACTGCACAAGTCTACAATATCCAACAACAACGATTCCATAATGTACGATCCTCGGGCAGTTGACTTCGGCGACGTCTCTCAAAAGCCTGCCACTGTCAATGACTCCACGACGCCAGTCGTTGACCACGACGATAGAAGCCCTGACCTCATCAAGACCCTGTAAGTGGGAGCAGCAAATTGTGTAAAATCTCATCAATTAATACCTCTATCAGGAATGAGAGAGATATCTACGTTTTTGAAACTATGATCGGAGACAAGTATATTTTCAGCACTGAAGTACCTACACGACTTCTGGCAGAGAAGAGTGGTGATTACTTCCTAAAAATCATCGAGCGAGACTTCAAGGAAGGACACAAGCGCAAGGTGGTTCAATTCAAGTCTGATAAAGTTCCCCAAGAGAAAGAGGAAGTGAAAGCCTTGATGAACGGCGAGACCTCGATAAACGGAGACATCTCGACGAAGGACGACGATTCTTCAGAGGAAAGCGCTGCTTCTTCAGAAAAAGTCTCTAGTTCATCTGAAGGAGGAGAGGTTATTTCACCATACGGAGATGAAACCTTCGGACGCGTTGTCAGTTTCTTCTGCGATTTCATCAACGACCCCGAAAGCTGCGTAGGTCCAAGCATAGCTCTGGTCCCGTTCTACATTTGCTGCTATAAGTTTGGCCTTCACGTTGGAAACCCGGATTTCGCGAACATGTCCCTGACCGTTCTCGAGAATCTTAGTTCGCCAGACCAGTCTGAGGCGCATCGATCACCCGTATACCAACTTTACCATCCCGTCACCGACTTTGCTCTCGCCAAAGAACATGAGAAGGTTTTAGACATAGCAATGGCTAGAATCTTGGCGCTTGCGATCTCCTACCATGCTGCTGATTTTGTAACACGAGGTGTGCCTGTCTTCGAAATGATTCCAACGATCTATTTGAGTTGGCCGGGAATGGCCCAGGAAGTGACGGAGCAGGCTGTAGAGATTGTCAGGTACCGGACAGAACGAGATACCATGAGTCTCCATAGTTTGATTAGTGGCATTGTTAGCTGGGCCTCGTCGATGCGTGTTATTGAAATGGAAGAGCCAGGTTGAAATGAGATTGTGGTAAGCTTTTGAAGCATCAACAGAGCCTAGAGTCACCTGGGAAGGATTTTCAGTACACTGAGTGCAAAACGACGGTGGCTGCAACCTTTCAATGGCTGCAAGATTTTGTTGTTCCTGGTGGATTACGACTACACTTTCTGGGCCTTTACAGGTGTCATTGAGGAGAAATCATTGTAGTAGAACAACAGGGTGTCTATTCATCCTATTGCTTTATGGAGCCATGTACTACGACTTCTCTTCTGCATCCGACTTTGCTGCTTTCTTCCTGTCCTCCAATATATGTTTAAGCAGGAACGCAATACTAATCATCATCCCCAACCCAGATAACCCACACCCAACATACCAAGCCCCACGATACCCCTTCAACAAATCCTCCGGCGTCTTCCCCCCATTATTAACATGCACCTCCACAGTCCCCGCAAACCCTAAACCTAACGAAATACTATAATTCACAACCGTATTGACCAAACTGGCTGCGATACCTTGATGCTCCTTCTTCACCGAGTTACTCAATATCAATGTCGCGGCTGGGAAACTCATATCCATTCCCCATGGTATCACTGCTGCACAAAAGAATGTTTGGAACCAGTAGATTTGGTTTACTGGGGCTGTCATGATGAGGATTGTGCCGATTGTGAAAAATGTGAGCGCGATACACATGACGACGCCTGGACGGACTTTGCCGAGGAGCCAGCCTGTTACTATTGCTGCTATGGCGCCTGATACGCAAACGGGTGAGATCTGTATTTGTTGTTAGATTTGTGGGTGGGACGTATGAAGAATGGAAGAAATACGTACCCATGCTGATGCGAGTATTGGCCCTATACCGCGCAGAACTTCGATGTAGTTCCAGATGTAGTATGCCCAGATGGCGAAACAAGCCCAACCGCAGGCCGTACACGCTAGCACGAATCCAACCGTGCTCGTCAAACATTCTGCTGGTATCAGAGGTTGTTTGGCCCATCGGAGCTCGATGTAGAAGAATAAGGGCATCAAGGCAATTCCCAAAATCAGAGTGACGATGATATAAGCCTTGTCCCATCCCACGATTGGCGCTTGATTCCATGCAAAGTTGATCAGGATGAGACCCGTAATACCTACTGCGGCGCCTTCGAGATCTAGCTCTCTGATCTTTTGACTCAAAGGCATTGTAGCGAGAGCTTTCTTTGGTGGATCAGGGATAGCGAAGTAACCGAGGACAGTCGTGATAGCAAGGGCAATTGAGAGGGCCCAGAATGCCCAAGGCCACCATGCCAGCTGGCCAAAGATACCGGCAAAGAGTGAACCTGCGATACTGCCATTCGGCGCCATGGCACCAAAGATTGCGAACACCATGGCCTTTCTCTTTCCCGGGGCGTACGTGACACCGAGGATGGCAAGGCTGTTGGGTAAGACGATTGCGGGTCCAATTCCCTGTAAGACTCTGGCGAAAACGAATAGTACATGGTTCGAATAAACTGCAAGCCCGCAGACCATGGACCAGATTGAAAACCAGGCAAATCCTATTAGGACCATCCGTTTGTACCCGAATGCATCACCTAGACGGCCAGAGATGAGAATGAAGGTACCAACGGTCAAACTGTATCCAGCAATTAACCAACTTAGTACTCCTGGATCCGTGATGCCGAATGAGTCGCCAATGATGTGCAGAATAGAGAGGACCTGTCCCAAAGCGGCCTCTGAGTTTTGTCAGCTTCGGCATTCATCGTAGAAAAATGTGATGACGAACGAGTCATAAAATTGGCCATGCAAATGACACCGACAAAAGCTATCTCCCTTGGTAGAGACAAAGTTTCTGCAATTGAAACTGCAGATTTTGTCCTCGAAAGTTTTTCGTGTTGATTTCCATCCCTTTCCATTCTCTCCACATCCTCACCATCCCAATCCCGGGCTTCCGTAGGAGAGATGGGCGTCGAAACTCCAGAAGATGAAGGAGAATTTGGTGGTAAAGTGTCATGCGACGTCATTTTTTCTTTCTGGAAACCCATAGTTCTTCGAGAAGGCAACGACGCCTTCGAAGGGGGACCGCAAGCTTTGTATCAAAAGCCATTATCGTTTGGTCTCCACTGAATACTGGAGCTTACAACGGCGAGCAGTGTGGCACTAGAGCCGGCACGCTTAGAAAGACTTCGGAAGACCCGCGATGTGGTTGATAATGATCTTGATGTGATGACCAAGTCCGAATCAGTGCGGAATGATAACCGCCATGGTTGAATCTGTTTTCCACGAGCCCAATTGCGTGTTAAAAATGATATAATTGGAGATGAATTTTTTCTTTATTAGGGGCTCAAGATGAGTGGTCTGGCTGTATTCCGGAGTAGGTGCTCATGAAGTGTTCTTCTGACACAACTGTACGAATAGGATATCGGCAGCCCGTTCGGCTTCATGAATGGGTCGGGAGGCGTTGGGATCTCGCCAAGGATTCACTGATACACTCCACCTCAATTGCTGCACTGTTGTTAATATCCTGGGCTTCGGGTCGCATCGCCACAGCAAGCGAGACCGAACAATGCTGACGGACAATTGAAAGAAGAAGGATATGAGGAAGTCCAACGGTTGCAGAATCGGTATCGGTATCGGTAAGCAGGTGAATGACCATCGCGTAGATTCATGCATTCCTTTCGTAAATCGAAACCCTACTACGGGTAGTTAGAGGCCACCCCAAGCCAATAATTAATGCTCCTAAATTTCTGAATGCAGGCACAATCTGCGCAAAGTAGGCACCAACCCAATGGCAGCCTGTGCTAGACAAGGATACAGCTCCTCCAGATTTATATAGCAGCCGCCGACCAACTACACACTCCACCTGTCAATCGCATCACAATATGACCTCTATCTCGAGATGAGAAGGATTCACCGCATATCCTGATACCTGTCTAAGCCCTGGGAAAACAATTGGCAGGATGGGAGCCAAGGATCGTCCTCGCGGACCCGAAAGAGAGGCACAACCGTATTTGCAAATTGTTAAAAGCGCTTTGTATGCCCAACAACGACGGCAGGACCAAACAGCCCGTGTGTCATTGTTGCCTTGCCCTTGACGCTCTCGTTACTTCTTTACTTAAACCCGTAAGTGCCGCCTTCCGATGTGTGAGGCCTTCATTCCACTTTGTGGTGCTATTTTCGAGTGTTGCATTCCACTTTGCTCTCTCCTCGGCGAAACTTGTCTTCCTTTTTTCTTCTGCAATTGCAGTCCTTATCGAAAACCATCTCAGCATAACCCAGAAGAAGAGCCCGAAGAACAACAATGCAATACTTCGCAGTACTAAGTATTATCGGCCTCGGCGCCATTGAAGCCCTTGCTGCTTCGAGCACCACCAAGACGGCATCGTACTCCTATCCTAACCCTGATCCCAAAAGCACGCAATACGTTGGACTCCTTGAACCGACAGCTTCGGCCGACTACTGTAAGCGGACCATGGTCCTTTAACACGAAGCATAGCTGAGCTTTCACAGATGACACCTGGAGTTGCAAGGAAGGCTCATACACGACATCCGGCAGCTACTTCAAATGCGATGACGACACGAAAAACACCATATTCGCGACCGCTTGTGGCGGCTCTAAGCCCACTATCTCCTTTTCTGGAGAAGCTGTCGCTTGGTAAGTCAATTGAGCAATCACCTTTTCAGCAATTACTGACACGTGTCACTCTAGCCCTGCTAAAGCTACCTGCGTTACTGATATTGTCTATGACAACAAAGAGAAGAAGCATGCCGTTACTGGCTATGGCTGTGCTACAACTTCCAGGGCAGTGAAGAATACTCTTTACCGCAGCAACCCCCCCGAGCTCGTCAATGGCAAGCCTTCCGGTGCATCGAGCCTTGGAGGTGAATACGTGACCGTGGGAGCACTCTTTGCGGGATTCTTCACACTTGGTATGGCAATCATGCTATGAGCTTGTGAACTGTGGGTACTGGAAGCGGAGATGGAAGGAGATTGAATAGTTAGGCAGACGGGTGTTCAGGTGGTCCTGTTTCTTATTCATTGGTTCCTAGACGCTTCTCGGATGCATTGGCTGGATTCTCGTTTCCTGTACTCTTGTCTCTTCCTTCTCACAGTATTGATGATAATAAAACTTTGATACCCTGTTGAAAAACCGTGTGCCTACCTCAAACAACATTTCTCAGAAAAATCTTGCGAACAACTCTCCTCTGTCACGATTGTGCCGATACTAATCAATTACAGATACGTAAAACCATGCAGATTGATTGGAGCTCAATCGAACTCCATTTTGCGAGCTTCTCTAAGAACAGCCTCACTCTTTTTCTCTAAATAAGCACTAACAGCTCTCTTTAAAATAATAACAAATGGCCTTCATTTCTTCTCATCCTCATCCTTCCCAGCCATGTCCTTCGTATCCAAATCCTCCCACATAGCCTCCACCATCGGAAACAGCTCATCAGCATCATCAGGCAACCCCAGCGCAGCCATAGCATCCTTAATCTTCTCATCCATAAAAGGAAACGCCTCCTTCCAAAGCCACTGTAGCCTCCTAAAGAAAATATCTAATCCCGCAGGTCCCACACCCTTAATACTCGACCTCAACAACTCCCTTTCCTTACCAACATCACGTCCGCACTGCTAACTCACACTCTCCAAACTCGTATCGTCCTCACCACCAATTTTTTCATCACAACATCAGCGATGTGTAATATCTCGATGGTAGTCTTCTCTGTATGCTGTATATGTGCGTCGAACATTGATTTGTGGCATTTTTCTTTGCCTGCTTCACGAATAGATTTTGGCGTTGTGAAATTATAGGGTGGATTTAGGATTGTACGGACGGAGCGGTGGCCGAGAGCGTGGGAGACTGGCCTAGACAGGATTGCGGTGCAGAGGAGTTCTTCGGGGGGGGAGGTTAGGGTGCTGAAGGAGTACGTTCGAAGCGGGTCCTTGTTTTCGGGGTTTTGGAGAGATTTGGATTCATCGTTGGGTCGGCAGGGCTTGAGGGGGTATTTCATAATTTGATGGGCTGTCGCGGGCTTTGCTTTACCGTCGGCGGCGCGACGTGCTGCTTTGTTGGAGGAATTGGAAGAAGTTGGTGGCTGTTTGCCTTTCTTTCATGTGTTTGGAGATGCTTTGGTATTAGAATCAGCTTTGTCCATTGCGTCGCTCAAGTCTTCTGCATCGACAGTTTGTTCTTGGTGATTCTGCTCCTGTTTTTGGCCATCTGAAGGCTCCTCCTTTGTCACGGATTTGTTCTTGGACAGCATGTTGGACGAACTTCATGGTCAAACACAAATCGTCGAGCTGGACTGTACTTACGCGTTTCATGGAAATCATGACGTTGAAGCCGACCTAGAAGTTTCTATCACAACAAGAAGAAGCATCGTGCTAGATGTGATGGGTCAGCGATGTAGATTTACATGTGCCAGTGGACTTCAGAGGTAGAGTTTCGAAAGCTAGGGACATACAGGTAGAAGGCGGAGATTACACGTTTGTTCAACTTCTTTTCTCAGATCAGAATGATATGATGTCTTTGAAATAGAATTTTCCTCCTGTCCCAATGTGGTGCATTTAGGGCTCCAAATACCTTCTTCACCAAACCGACTCTTTGGAAGACCTTGAACTGGAAGCCCGTTCTTCCCGGCATTTGGCCATCTGCTCCAAGGACGCCCGACCATCTGACTCGAGCCCATTTCGCAATCTCGGTGAAACCATGGGTAATGACTTCTCGAACTACCAAAGCTTCGGGATACCAGGGATCAAGATTCAGAAGATAGAACTTTGGTAAATAGACAGGTTGCTGAGGCCCTAGGGGTCCATCTGGGTAAAAATCTAGTGTATCGGCGTCTTTATGAAACTCTTTCGGGATATAGACCTGATTTGCATCGAGAAACACAGTAGACAGGCCATAGTCAAGAATGAAATAGCCGCTCTGAACATGGCCCCACGGGTTGGCGGTGGCTGGAAGGCATGTAGCGAAAAGTATCGAGGCCTTTGTGTTTGAAAACCGATAGAATATAGAACCTCTTCCCTCATCATGTCCATAGAACTTGACACGCCCTGTAGTTGAGGCCCACGACCATGAAGGCGCATAATGACTGGTGTGCTTTGGGTTTGTTTGATGCTTCTCATCCCGCGAAAGTTCATTTTCATGGTGAGGAAGGTACCGGTAAGCAATGGGAATAGCAAGTCTTCGATTTTGTCGCCCTGGATCCAAAGACCGTATAAATATTCGTCTGCACTTCCCATGGCGCTAGTAAGTCCTGCCATCGCTGGGAGTCGACCTCGCTGATTACTTAGCTTTCTTGTGGTATACATCTCCACCAGATGCATCTAGTCATCGTTTGAGTCCAGAAAATTGTTGCGAGATGTGGTTTGAGGGTTTTCGAAAGTCTGAGTCGGGATCGAATCATGTGACTGATGGTATCCCTAACATTGCGGCGAGGCGGCTTTAATTAACATTCACAAAAGGTGTCGAGATTGCACTCCCCAAGAAAGCTCAGTTGGCCCATAGTGTAGTGTGTGTGTCGGTAACAGCCTCCCTTATAGTACCCAACCTCGGGTGTCAAGAGTGCTATAGATATCAGCTCCACCAAAAATATGCCACAGCGTTTCCCTCTTTACGAGACTAGCTGATGCTCGACGAATGTGAATTCCAGATGCTTTTTCATCTCCTGGCAACAAGAGCAACTGAGAAAGAGACTGCTCTGGATGAGGGTTGAAGCAGCCATTCGACCCGTCTTGGGTAGAATCTGCAGCTATGGTAGCGAATGCTCCGGCATAGTAGTCCTTCATCCGAGATGATTGTTCCGCCCAATCATCGCAATCGTCCTGCACAATACACAAAGAATCATCCAGAGGTAGTGAAATCCGAGACGTCGAGTGATTGATACAGCGTCCTGAAAGGTTTTTGTTAACTCTAAGGTAGGAATTTTATGACGCCGTTCTTCGAGTGTTTGACGTGTAGTGGTTAACGGAGGTATTTCGGGCCATGGATGGCTGAGTATGACATATATCGCCTTGTCCTCTTTGTCTGGGGCATAAAGAAGTAAGCCTTCGTCTTTGTTCACCACATAAATGACCCTGCTGAGTAGGTCTGGCACAGCAGAGGCACATTCTGGATGATTCGCCGCGCAATCTGTAAGCCATTGTTTGACAAGATCGATGCATTCATCTTCGATGCGCTGTAGCAGCAACATCTCGTCGAATAGGCAGAGTCGGCCAAGCAGCCTTGGAATCTGGGACAGGATTGTGAGCAAGGCTGGTCAAAACAAGGTTGTGAAATTTACCTTCAGTAGCAAATCTATCTTAAGATTTAGGGTTAGTAATTACTTTTTAACTATTAACGTAAGCTACTTAAAGCTAGTCTCTAAAACGTAACGGCCGAAAATAGTAAGTATAATTCTAGATTTAGGGGGGTACCCCGACTGGCTAATGGGAGGCGCCCGTGGTCTCGGCGGAGGGTGAGCCCGGCCGTCGGTCGGGCTGCTGGAAGCCCTGCTAGTAGTGAGGGAAGTTCAAAAGCGATGAAAGCCCTCAAATACTCCCTTTATTCTGTCTGTGATTCGTCGTGAATTTCTTGGTGGGGCACCTACCACAGAATAAAGGGAGTATCACGTATAACCCTACCCACCTATGATAAGCGTTCAAATGAGTGGGCTCCCAAGCTGCTGCCAGCCTTTCCCCTTCCCCTACTTTCTACGAAGCTAGCTCTCGTATCGCGTAGTCTCTAATACAGAAAGCAATTGATGAGTTTCTGGCAATAAATTCCCCGAAATTGCCAGGAATATATCACTATCGATCCCGAGTTGGGCGCGTTGTATTAATCTCAGCTTTTGAGGGAAATCCGAATTCATACATTGAATGTGGCCTCATTTTCTCAAAACCACATTTATTTTGTCTTCAATGGCTTATTACATTATTGTAGCTAACGTGATCCCTCCAGAACCTTGCATCTTCAAGTCCTTCCACTACGATCCTACACCGTTCCTCAAAGCAAAGACACCAACAAACCAAATACAACAGCCAACAACCCAGAGCCTCCAGCAACCGAAGCGGAAGCTGAAGTAGATACAGTCGCTGGAGCGGAGGACTTGGTAGCAGTTCCCGAAGCAGCAACAGAGCTCACTGATCCTCCCGCAACAGGTGTACCACCAACGCTGTTGTTGCTGGCAGTATCATACGGATAAGCATTAGTATAGTTATAGGTTCCTGTAGTGTTGCCCCAGATGGACTTGACTGAGCTCAAAACACCAAGACCCGAAGCGCATTTGGCTTGTGTGTTTGGCGCAGGCCATTTTGGAACATACTTGGTGTCTGACAAAGGACCTGGGTATGATGAATTGAAGAAAAGGTTGGTCGTGTCTACCTTGGCATTGGTATAACCGGCTTTGTTGGCCACGAGAGCGAAAACGTTGGCTTCACAATCCCAGCGGCCCAATGAGGGAAGACCCCAGTTCACGGCCACGGTGGAGATGGTTGAGTAATGGTTGTAAAAGGTGTTGTCTGTAGTCCCCTTCAATGAAGCCGGGATGGCACCACCGATCAGGATAGAAAAGACCTTGTTTTGTACTGGGTAGCTTTCGATTTCATCAAAGGTGAGCAAGATGAGGGTGTTGTTCCAGAAGTATGTGTTGTTCATCAGAGGAGCGAGGAACTTCTTTTCCCAGGCTGAAGTGAAGCTGACGTTCGTGTCGTGGCCGTCATTGCTCATGTTGGCTGTGAACTATGTGCCATGTCAGTTCGTAGTTTTAAGAGGTGGAGGAATCTGACTCACAAATGCCCATTGTGGGAGCTTCTGCGCGCTCAAGTCGCTCGCAAAACTGGTAAAGTTCTTGATCAAGGAGAGCCGAGTAGCATTATTGGCCACCGAGTCGAAGATAATAAGAGGATTATGCTTGCGAACATAACTGTTGTTGCCAGTTTGTTGGTTTGTGTAGTTGAATCCTGTGTAACCAGCATATGGGAGGCCTATCACAGAATCAGCAAGTTATCTAACAACATTTCTGCTTGGACCTCTCACCTTCTTGGTATTCGGCCCAGGAGATGCCTTTGGTATCAAGAAGATCCACAACGGTGGACACGTTGGAGGGAACGGCATGGAAATCATCATTCTCCATGCCAAAGTAGTCGCCTGAGGCCGCAGCGACGTAGTTGGGCTCACTGGGATGGGTTACACCCCAATAATTGGTAAGAGTAATGCCCATGGCAGCAAGCGATCTGGGTATGGTTTTTAGTCTTGCATCGTCACAAAGAGGACTCTTCATGCCTACTTTTGGTTGGGATCTGCGGCGGCAGCGGTATAGTCGATGTTTTCTAGCCATATTTGATAAAAGCGGTCAAA
The DNA here is from genome assembly GCA_023078705.1 of Venturiaceae sp. KMAF11. NCBI lineage: Eukaryota > Fungi > Ascomycota > Dothideomycetes > Venturiales > Venturiaceae > Venturiaceae sp. KMAF11. Next base: position 1,593,623 of record JALGOQ010000005.1, read on the forward strand.
GGCGATTCCCTTGACATTGGAAACCGGCGAGGAAGCTGTTGCAGTAGCTGCTGCGGCACTGATGGCAGACGGAGCAGGGTGAATTGTTGACTCTGGAGGTTCTGCAACCGAAGTAGCAGCAAGGACTTGAGCTGCTCCAGCGAGGAGAAGGGCAGAAATTGAGCACAACATAATGATGATTAAATTATGAGAAAACTGAACGAGAGTTACTGCATCTCACGAAGAAGCTGGTCATACCAAATCTTATAGCTATAAAATCCCGAACGCCTCTTCTCACCTCGGAACCCATTTGCAGCTTGGAATGTCACTGCAGTGACACAATTGAGTACCACCATCTGACAGTTTGCAGATCAGCATCGAATGCTTGCCCTGTATTGCTCAACGTGAGAGGGGAGCAGCTTCTTCTAGACGGCTCGACAAGGCTGGTGCTTGGTCCGAAGCTTCGTAAAGCTTGCTTCTACGGCACGAGTCAGGTACCAGCAGGGAGGCGCTAGGGTTGTCTCCGAATCGCAGCGCCTCTTGAGAACACGCTCTTGTAGATCAGGAAATCGGAATGTCACTGCTCTTTTGCTATTGGGCTTTCACCATCTAGCTACCCCACGTGTCTGCGCATGGTTACGTGCCGTATACAGCAAAATCCCATACGGCATGTCCGTCTTTTGGGGGTTTGCAGAAGAGCCTGTTAGCCTAGATCATTCAGCATGAGGAGACAAATAATCCTAGAACGTGGCACAAGACAACAATGCCATAGTGGGTTCATCAATCCATGGCTGTGCGACAAATGTGCTGGACTCGGAATATCATCTTTAACCTAAGATCAGGGCGGATAAATTCCTGGTGAAAACATCTTCTGAAATTTCCAGGAAATTACCGACTATTCTACAACACAAAAAGCTCGAAGTACCTGCGGTTGTATTTTAGGATTAGAAAGTAGTATGGAAACAGAATTGGTTAAAGCACTTTGGTGTCAGGGCCCTGAGCATCATTTACGGTCAACTTGCCTCTCTCGAAACCTTCACAAGCTAATGCTATTGAGTAGGAAATCCATTAAGAGTACGTTTTCAATTAACAATCGAACAGCGAAGTATTCACTTGGTGAAAGAACCAAATGCGAAAAAGGAGTTCAATGTGGTATCATAGTCATGGATATGTCGAACTTATCAATCGCTAAACCACTCAACGACCAAGCTCCTGCATTGAACTCAAAGAGAACGAGGCAGGCTCTCTCATATCCATCCCCAAGCTCCATCGACCACATCCAACAACAACCTCATACAAAAGTCCTCTCAGCCCAAAACCTCTCATACCACTCCCCATCCCACTCCCCACCATTCAATCCCCTCGCATCCCTCACAGCCCCCTCAATCTCCCCCGCCAAACAAATACACTCCTCTAAAACCGCACATCTCAAAACAACAACCCTCTTCTCCTCCCAAAACTCTCCTGCCATGTCAAGATCATAATCATAAACATGTCCCGTCCCAAACCCACCCTTCTTCGCAACCTGCTCGCTTCCACATCCAACACCCCATTTCACCTTCCACGCACCCTGCTCATCCAATCCTCTCAACTCCTCCATTGCCACCTCAATCCGGGCGCGTTCCTCACGAACGAGGTTATTGATGTACGTGATCGTTTTCGAGAGCAAAGGCAAGGAACCAGCCAACTCCAAAAATTTCGGATTCCTTGGTGGCCTATCAATACCCCACCCAACCCTCCTCGGCCTCACCATCGGATTCGCTCCAAGGAAGTACTCCACAATCTGATGTCGATACCTCGGCGGAGGCTTCCTCGGGTGCAAATGGCCAAACTCGTCTGGATCGAACGGCGCAAGATTTGGTCCTCCGAATGCTGAGAGGAACTCTAAGGGTGAGGCTGTGCTTGCTGTCGAGGTGCTGTTTGGTACTGCTTCTATGATGGGAGAATCGTCCGAAATGTAGTGCACACTTAGGATACGGTCTTTCAACCTTTTGGGAGCCAGGTTCTTGAATGGAGGAGGACAACGGCGTTGGGATTGGAGGCGGCCATTTTTGCGTTTCCAGCCTTCTCGTTGCTTGGTGATGCGGGTTTTTTGGAGGCGAAGAGGCGCCATGATGATTATTTGATGTTGGTATATTATTTGTATAATGAGAATGAGAGTATGATGGTGATGATGCACTGTTTGAACAAGGAAAGATGCTGAAAGCAGAGGGTTTATGTATGCGTCCGTTGTGACAATAGACCATGGCAACAATAAGGGAGAGATGATTGGCGATAATAGATACTTATGCTTTGAATTGAACGAAGACCATGGCAATAGAAATCATCTGAATCAAGTACGGACAATAGCAACTCACTTTCAATTGATCGAAATCATGAAAATAGAGAATATTGAAATGTATACGGACAATAGATACTCTAGCCCTTTGATTAGCCGAAGGTACTGATAATAGAGATCATCTGGTCTCGGTCCGGACAATAGATAGCTCGCCCCTTCAATTGACAATAGGAAAACTATACGGAAAAAGTGGGACGCATCGTGGGTATTGAAGTTGGATAGAGGACAATTGAAAATGAGGATCTGACGATAGCACAAAGAGAAAGGATGACAATTTGTACTTCCAAAAATCCATGTTGTCAAATCTCGACATCGTCCCATGGCTAGACACCAGGATTCTGCGCCCTCGCATGCCTCTTCATCTTCCTCAACTCTATCAACACCTCCTCTTTCCCAGCTCTTTCGTCCAGCATTTTCCTCAGAACATCTTGCTCACTACTCGGACACAACCCATCAGGCTTTGGTGGTCTCCTATCCAAATTCGTCGGAAACGGATATCCCTCCGCAATAGCAGCAATCAACGCTTCAACCTTCCTCCTCAACCCAACATCTTCATTCATCTTCAACAACTGATCCCAACAACTCTCCACCAAGGGCAGGGTATCGATGCTCTCCATCGGCTTCCCAAATGCGGAGCTGATCTGCAACAAATTCGCCGACCTCGAAAAGTCTCTCGTCTTATTCTCGCCCGCTGCATGCATCAACGCCGGGTTGAAGAAGAGACCATCCCCCTTCTCCAAAGGTAAACAGACATAATTCTCCAAAAAATAATCGTTGAATTCCTCCGTGCGAAAAGCCAGATACCCAGCCTCAAACTTCTGGCTAAACGGTAACAATCTCGTCGGTCCGCTCTCAACAGGCATATCCGTGTGAGCAACGGCTCCCTGCAAAGTCAAGAACTGGCTGGCCACCTGCATCGCCTTTGGAAATGTCGCAATCGACTCTGTAGACTGGAATCCAAGATGGTAATCTCGGTGCGCGACTTGTGGTTTCCCGCCTGGGTGGACGATATTCACTTGCGCAGTGATCTTGTACATTGGACCTAACCATGACTCGCAAATTGCCGCAAGCCAGGGGCTCGAATAATAGGTTGCGAAGGAAGATGGATCAGTGAGACAGTGTTTTGAGAATGAGTTCCAGATTCGAGAATTGGCGCCTGCGGAGAAGTGGTCGCCGCCTGTACCATTTGAGCTCGCTTTTTCGGACGCAATAATGGAAGAATAGATTTCGTTTACGCGGTCGATTAGAGAGTGGTCTTTGTAGAAATTTTTGACGACGAAGACTCCTGGGCCTGAAAGAAGGACATGATTCCATTCATCTTGGATGGCATTCAGATTTTCCGGAAATGGAAAATGGTTGGGAAGATCGTATATCGGTACGTTGGAACTGATCGTTGAGGCTAATGGGAATTGTTCTGACTTGATTTTCTGGGAGCATAATTCATGGAACTCCTTCAAAGATGAAGTATGGTCATTGGAGAAGAATCGCGATGGAACTGTGGAGGCGGACTTTCCGTTCATCATTTTGGCGGGAATGTGATCGAATTGGGAGATTTCAAGCATATAAGCCTTCAACTACGGCTATCAGCGATTTATGTGTATTGTTGCCTTCGGAAGGGATGCTGAATGTAATCCGGAACTGTTTAGCCCAATGAGATGACGTAAGTTAGCGGGTTCGGAGAGCATTACTGTTTTGAGCAAAGTCAGCAAAGGTCGGCGAAAGTTTCCAGAGTGAGTTTTGAAAAGACATGGGACGGAACTGCCACAGTGGATTCCTCAATTCATTGCTGCTCTCAAAGGGCTAGGATCACTACGATATGTCTGATGCTACATCTATATGGATAAAATTCTGGAGCTGTAAAAACATTTATCTCCGGAAATTATGCAACAACGTTTCCGAAAAGAGGGAGCGATAAAGAACGAGAGACCTTCTGATTTTCGAGAGGGATCGCAGCAAAGTATTGATGAACCGACCGCGCTGCTGGGCATCTCGCCAGATCTTGGCTGTGTATATTAGCATCAATAATTGGAGCTGAGAAAAGCACTTGCCTTCCAAGTCACGTCCGGTTCCCCGATTATTACTAACTCAACCTAGCGGAATCAGGCCACTCAAAGTCGTTAAAATCCGCTCGCGCGTAATATGTATCTATGTACGAGAACCTGTAAATCAAGACGTTTTATAAGCTTTACCAGGAGCCGGCCCAGCGCTCAAGGCTCCCGTTACAATTTTCGTCAAACCAATTCTACTCCTACTCCTCCCTCTAGTCCTATTATCCGCCGCTCCCACATCAGGCGCCTCACCATCCACACCCGCCGTCTGCGCAGTTTGCGTACTGCCTCTTCTGAGCCCAGATGGCGGCTGCGGTAGAGTGTGGTTGTATCCAGGACCAGGGTGCTGGAACAGTACAGCATCTTGCCCCGTTGCTATCATGGTGTTGTGACGGTCTAGACCCATGCCTATAGAAGGTCGATGCATAGAAGCCATGCTGTTTCTCCTCTCGTGTCTGTATTGGTCCATTTCTTTCTCTTTCCGTTGCAAGGATTCTGATGGCAGTAAGATGGCTCGGTCGAGAGCGTATGGCAAACCACGATGCCGGCCACGCAACATCATAGCGACAACGATGAGTTTGCTCAACGTGCGAAATTCGGCTGAGAACGAAGCGTTGATGCCTGGATACCCCAAACTGAGCCCGACGGTGCCGTAGGCGGATACTATCTCGAAGAGGACATTGAAGATGTTGAAAGCGACATCTTGCTGGTTCGCAAGACGACCACCTTCGATGCAGGCAATCAGAAACAGTCCCAGAAATACGTACCACAGATCGAAGGACAGTTGTCGTCGCAAATGCGATCCGAGATAGGATGTGGAATTTGGATCCAATTCGTCTTCTTCACTTGAGCCACCATAGATACCCAAACTTTTTTCTTCGTAGACGTTGGTTTGGCGGACAGAGATGGCAATGGGGAACACGGAGATATACATCATGACTAAGTAGGAAACTTGAATGGCGGGATGCAAGTCGGCCAAATTGACGCAGGCAAATCCAGCTGTTCGTGTACTGGCAGCCTGGAAGAGGCCATCAAGAAATTGATAGGCGGCGGGCAAAGCAGTAACGGTTGGGTCGTTGAGATCGAGGATGATGAAGAAGATGAGATCGAGGCCGTTGAGCAAGACCAGGACGCCAAAAAGCCACCAAGTTGCTTTTTGTGGAAAAAGAAGAGTGAAGCATCGGCGTGGATGATCCAGAAGGAATCGAAATTCTTCCCAGAGACTGCTCCCGTACGGCACGCATTTGGAAGCAATCCAAATCACAAAGCGTAGCATACATGGGAAGCCAGTATTGCCAATGATGATGAGAAAGCTTCCAAGAAGCATGGGCATCGATGCCTTCTGGAAAGAGATCATGCTGTCAGGCGTAAGAGTGAAACCAAGATCGGTGAACATTGACATGGGCGTGAAGAACCCCCACCAGGCCGGAGAGGCTCCGTCAGCGCGGACAATGGAGGAGTATTGCTTTGTCAATGTAATCCATGGAAGGAAAATGATGAAACTCAGGATGAAGAAGCCAAAGTAGTAAACCAACAAAACCCAGGCCAGAGTTTTCAAGGCTCGATACTCGATGCCACCAAGCTCTTCTCGCTGCTCTTCGGTCAAATCGACGAACGTAGAATTTCTCCCGATAGTTGCTGCATAACTGAGATATGGAAGGGGATCGGAAGTCTCTTTGTCCTGGCTGAGATGGGACGCCAACGTCCGACTGCGTGACATGACACGATTCCGGAAACCTCTTGGTGGTGAAATTTCGTTTCGCTTTCGTCCATTTTTCAGCCTAGACAAACCTGACTTGAAGCGCTCCCGCTTCGAGCTCTTGTCCTTGATTGGATGGTCATCACCATTGAATTCGACTGCCGTCGTTGGATCCACGTTTGCCTCTCGAGATGTCTCGCGGACAAGATCACTGCCCGAGTCTCCCTCTTCAACAGGTTGAGGACCGTACCCACGCTCAACATCCCGAGGCCCTGGAATGTATAGAGTGGAGGTATCCTTCGGGTTGCGCTGGTTTTCGACGAACGCAATGTGCTGTGCCTGCGACCTTTGCTCCGGTACCCTCTCTTCATTGCTAACATTCCGAGGCGGCCTGACAACCTCGTCAGCAAAAACGATATCACGGTGAAATGGTGTTTGCAAAGTGGTTCCTCCCGGTGACACAACATCCTCGTCGTCCTCTATTGCGTTCTCAGAGCCACGCCGCCGCTCCGCTGTGGTTGATTCTGACCGCCCAGTCTCGGCGCTCCCTGCTTTCTCAGTCTCCTGGCCGGTGATCGCTGCTTTTTCGTCATGGGCTTCTAAGTGCTCATCGTCGTGTAGAACGTTGATCTGCCTTCCTTCGATTCCTCGCTCCTCCTTTTCAACATCGAGATCCTGCTTTGCCTCGCTCCTTGACTTTGTTAATGTTCTTGTCCGACGAAACTCCCGAGCTTGTCTTGCGACTCCGCGAAATCGCTTCTCGAACCAGTAGAGTCGCACAAACACAACGAAGGTATTAATAATGATAGGGTTGCAAAGGCAGGCAATCAATACCATGACTATCTGCAGTATGGCGCATTAGCAATGGTCTTGTCTCTGTAACGCACTGGGGGCACGTACTTGCTGATATAAGAAGAGCGAGTTCACATCAACTCTACTATCAATTAGCTTGGTATACTCGCCAACTTCAGGGAGAAACCTACGTATTCAGTCCACTCTGTGTAGCAGAACCAGCAGCAAAAAATAGAGCATCAATGTAACGTAGACGGCCTGCTGGGTAGAGAAGAATGGAACCAAGAATGGTCATGCCAATCATGTACAGGTCTAGGAGCCATTAACTTCGCTTTCCACCATGTTCCAGTCATTACTTACAATGTAAGAGAATAAAGTTGAAACTATGTAAATTGGGCAGCTTGAGCCATGGGGGAAGTTTTATAGCCGGTGTACCAGGGGCAAGTACAGCCTCGCTGATTCTCTCCATACGAGCCACAATTTTGCCCACAAATCTTCCCAACATTGCGGCGGGTGTATGGGTTGTAGCTGAGTGTTGGAGAGGAGTAGTCGAGTGAGATGTAGGGAGACCAACGATAGGATCTCGAGGATTTCGGGATGGGCCAATTCGCAAAGAGGCGAAATCGAGGTATGGCAGTAGAGTTGGCTCAGAACGGCGTCATGGTTGTAGATTGGTGCTAAGCTGTATGAAGAATCGAGTGTCTATGTTGACTGTGAGAGGCCAAGCGCACGGCAGGAATTGGGTGTTAGAGTCGGGGTCTAAAGGCCATGGATCGCGAGGTTATCGAAGTGGACGACATTCGGGTGAGGCTCTTGTGGATATAGGTGAGCTCGTGAGTGATATGGTGTTGGTGTTACGACGTACGACGAAGCTGGCAGTTTGTGGTCCGACAGCTACCTACCCTATCCTGAGCTGAGGAGAAATGGTAAGGTGACAAGTGGAGCCGGGCTGAAATCACAGGCCTTTAGGGGTAGTCCCAAGCATACCAAGCATACCAAGCATTGATATGGTGCGATTGGCATCAAAGAAGTTGGGTCTTCGGAACAGGCTGGCCTAGATTGGCAAAGTACTTGGATGCGATCAGATCGAGTCCGCGTAGAAATGTCGTAAGAGATCTTCCTGCAGCCACGCGAACTTTTCCAGCCAAACAATGACATGTCAATTGTTCCTTGGTCGCTAAACAACCGTGCCATCCTGGCTGCCATGGCATTTTTACCGCGAAACTGGGACTGGAGTCCTGAAAGCAATCAACTTTGCGCATGTCATTGTGGGAACGCCCTGAAATCTTGGGCGCCCGCCTCCACCCGTCATTCCTACTTCCTCACCAACCCGCCACTATCGATTAACATGAAGCCGCTGGGTTTAAGACTCTCGAGAGGTTGGCTTGCTAATCAGCAGGAGCTCCAAAGTTCAGTGCAAGGGAAAACGATCTCACCTCCAAACTAGAGCCATGCGAAGATTCCTGACATTGTTACTCAACAGATTGTCAAGAGTGTCTAAACCTCTTCACTGAGCTGAGTACTTCATTTCTTTTCTCATTCTGTACAAAGGGTATCCAAAAGTACTTCATATCGCCTAATCGCGTCAAGCTAGATCTCTCACGCCAACGGGGAGGCACTAAAGCTTTACGATTAATCCAGGTACATTATATTCCCTTCGACAGTAGCTAAATTCTTAGACAAATAATTTTAAAAATTGCCAGAAATTTATCGCCCTCGCTGTTTATTCGGATATGACATACTTGAGGGCACACTATGTACATTCCCCTTCCTCTCTGGAAGGATTTCTCGCTCATCCAACCACGAAGCCATAATCAAATGGTACAAAACATTACAAAACGGACCGCTTGCATCGTCGTTCAAGTCCCAAGCCGTTGTTGGGCCTTGGTGTTCTGGAAATTAGGCACCGAATTTCCCTGATCTCTATCAATGGCGAAATTCAGAGCCCGAAACAACCTCAAGGTCTTTCCCTCCTGGCGGTCACAAAACGTTATCCCACGCTTCTCCAGATTCTCCGTGATAGCTTGATAAACTGCGTCACCCTCAAACCTGGAGGCTTTCACTTCGATTTCCATAATATGCAGCGACGGGGTTACCACATCATCAAACACTGCTTTGTATCCCGCGACCTCCAACTTCCATTTCGCATTTGGATACGGCCCAAAGGCGGTGAGACCATCCCATTCAATATCCCGGTATCGATCGGCGAACCGGACTTGCTCATCGCTCCAAAGGCTTTCGGTGTCTAGCGGCGACCGCTTTTCACATGTGTAAAATGTGTCGTTGCCATATCGGTCCCAGAGGCAGTCCACGCTGTCTGGTACATCTGATGTTTCCTTTGGGAAACGGCCTTTGACGGAAGATATCCTTTCGCCCTTGCTGGTTTTCGTACGCAGCCCGAGGCCTTGTTGGGTGTGAATAGGAGGATTCATGTCGTAGTAGGTGATGTTGTGCTCCTTGCGTGGGTTGAGCTCAGCTTTGCCGAATTTCTGAAGTACGTCCTGTGGGTTCGGATCGCAGAGTGCCCACTGGAGGTGAATTTCGTCATTTGTTTTGGCTTCGGAGAGTATGACGAGCTGAAAGATGGCTACAAGAGTATAAATATGCATCTTCGTTGTTTGTGGTTCTTCCAAGGTAAAAGAGTTTGAAAGGTCAACCACAGCAATGTTTGGAAGTCCTGCGGCTTTATACCAGTAAATGCCTCAGCGATCTTCACCAGCAGGTACTGATCATGGTTGACGATCCTGACCTACCTATAGTTAGTAGTATTGCAAATGCGAGAAAGACGGCGGTAAGATGTTTAATAGCTCATTCGGTGTGGGATGATATATTGCCAATAAACAGAATCGAACAAAGAAATAGGATTTGCAACCTCTACAGATATCACAGTTCAGCTGGTAGGCATAGCGGTGTGGTCAGCTGGCCACAACGGTTCCCAATGCGGAAGCATGCATTACTAGCGCCACGTGACGTTCAAGCCCATCTTCGAATCTCGATCGATGCCATTAAACTTCAACTCTACCTCCATCACTCCACCACTCCATCACTCCATCATCAATCGCAAGACAGCATGGCCGCCTCGCATCGCCTGGCCATCGCTAAGGCTACATTCTCAGCTGCTCTGCTCAATCAAGATACAGTCTGCGCCCCGCTCTCCCGTGAAGACATTGCGTACTTTCACAGTTCCCTCGAGGCCACAGTCCAGCGCTGCTCTCCCTCGAATGTAGAGGTTTGATTGTTTATCTGCTCCGGACATTGGAATGAATAAGCTAAATTCGCGTAATCATTGTAGAAATGTAAGAAATGGCTAGGCGATAATGTGCTGCCCTCATCGTCCCGAGTGAAGGCTTTTGGAAAGTTTCTCAACACTATCTCTGCCTCTTTTGGCTTCGAAGTGCAGGCCAGCAAGACGGCTCAGAAGCCAAATGATAAAGTGCCATCATGTCAACGGAAGCGCCTCCACCTACTCTACCTGGTCAATGATTTGCTTCACCAAACCACCTTCTGCAATCCTCAAACTCGAGCAGGCCGTACTTCATTGGCGGACGCGATTCGCCCTACAATTGTGGACCTGGTCAAGGATGCAGCATCTTTCGATCAACAAACGAATCGTAAACACCATAACCGGCTGAATGCCTTGCTTCAATTATGGAAGGAGAAGGCATATTTCGACTCCAACTTCAGCGCGGATCTGGCTTCAGTCATGGCAAGTGAAGGGAAATCTGTGCCCAGTCGAGCAAGAGATGGTGTGGGCGCGAAAGGCGCCACTACCAGTGACTCGAATAAAGAGAATTGGGCTTTGCCAGCACAACATGGTGAGAATGGCACTCCCTGGTACGACCTTCCGGCAGCATGCTGGCTGCCCTCTATTGAAGCTGTCATGGATTACCGGGAAAGACATCCACGTAGACGACGGAAAGGCATGGATCCTCGCGACGTCAAGCCTCTTCGATTCAATCCAGGTCCTGCCGACCCAAACCTGGCCACTGCGGTTCAGCAGTTGATCAAAGACGCTGACAGTATCTACCACTTTTCGCTTGACGACGCGGAAAACATAAAGTGCGACTATGATCGAATGGGTCAGAAGGTCTTGATCAGGAAGATCAAAAGAGAGAAGGGTGGACGTAAAGTCAGGATGATCACTGGAGACACATACTATGGCTGGAGCAAGGATTTTGCTGAGCAGTTGTATAAGGCGAGGCGACAAGCGCGTGAAAGAGTGCGTCGGGGCGAGTCCGAACCTTCCGAGCGGTCAGATTCATCTCGCAGCCCTTCGCCAGAGCCCGTATCGACCTTGAAGAGAAGGTGGGACAGCGAAAGGAGCAGCCCGCCACCAAAAGCTCCTACTGGACCGCGTCGAAGTTCGCCGCCCAGCTCCAGCAGACCAACTTCTTCTGATGGTCGCTATGGCCCTCCAAATCCACAGTTCAACAATGCATTCCCACCTCCTCCACTAATGCAGCCGCCCTATCAAAGCTACCCAACGCCGCCTCCTCCTCCTGCTGGTCAAGGTGGATATCAAGCTCCTCCGCCGCCACCTCCCACAACAGGATGGCAAGCACCATGGCCTCCTGCTCCGCCACCGCCAAACTATCAGCAGCCCCAACAATATCCACAATATCAGCAATACCAAGCTCCCCCTCCACCACCAAATTACATGCAACAACAACAACCGCCACCTCCAGGGGGGTATATGCAGCAGCCACCGCCGCCACCTCCATTCCAATCTTTCCAGCAGCCTTGGATGGCTCAAGGACAACCACCGATGCCGCCAGGTCAGCCTCCCGTGCCTCAGTATCAACAGCCGTATGGTGCTCCCAACCAGGGACAGCAGCCATGGGCACCCTCTGCACCCCGAGGTGGTCCACAGATGGGTAATCGCGGTCGTGGACGTGGTGGGAACAGAGGTAGTTATGGATATGGACGGGGTTACTAGTGTCATCGTCACCTGTAGAGTCAAGCTTTGCACTCAATCTCATATCCGAGGCCGCTTTGACGTGTAGTATGGTGTATTGGTTAAGCTGCTAGTTATATAGCTTTCATGGAACTTGAATTTATTGTTCTTCTTTCCACGGTTTTCATTCCCCTCCCTCCTAACAAACTCTACAATCTCCATTTCTAGCTACTAGTTTAGTAACACCTACTCTCTTTGGAGTAAATACAACTCGCAATGATATCGTGCTAACAGCTCTTGCTACATCCGTATATCCGACATGTCGAAGTACCACTCAGCAGAGACAGAATTATAAGGTAGGGTTTGATGACATGATAGCCGAGGCCTATGACGTTTGCGGAGAACATAGACTTGGGCACTCGATTTCTCTCGATTCCTTCTCTTCACATTTGCAAACAAGTTATTCAAAGCTTAAGAAGACTTCGGTCACACCTTTACGAAACTGGTTAGTTACGTCTTTTCTTAGGCGAGAAGGCTGAAGCCTTAGGTCCTATACCCTTGTTCAATTCAAGCTCCAACGCCTCAGCTGTTGCTAAAATACACAATTCGTTCTGCCACTAACATATTCCCTGCACAGAAAACCACACCATCAGCTCAATCCCACAATCAACTCAATATCGGCACCACGTGACACACCCCAAGACAAAATGACCGACAACAAGCTCCTGATCATGCTCGGTTCCGGTCCAGGAATAGGCGTCGGCGTCTCCGCCCTCTTCGCCTCCCGGGGCTTCAGCAAAATAGCCCTCCTATCTCGAAACGCAGAACGCCTCCAAACCGACGCCGCGAGCGTCAAGAAAGCCGCCCCAAATGCAGAAGTCAAAACATACCCCGTTGATCTAGCAAATACGAAGGCGATTGAGAGGGTACTAGGAGAAGTGGTGAAAGAATTGGGAACGCCGGAGGTGGTTGTTTATAATGCTAGTCATTTGACTAAGAGCAAAGTTTTGGAGTATGGGGAGGAGAGTGTGGAGGAGGATTTGAAGGTATGCTAGTACCTCCCCTCCTCCCATTGATTTGAAATTTGGTAAGGTATAGCCAAGCTGATTTTTGATTGCCATCCAAGATCGCCACCATAGGCCTCTACACCACTGCGCGTCTCCTCCTCCCTCAACTAGCCTCCCTCGCTTCCTCTAACTCACAAGCAAAACCAACCCTCCTTGTCACATCAGGTGGCCTCTTCAAATCCCCCTTTTCACCTTACTTCTCGCTCTCTCTTTCCAAAGCCGCGCAGCACAGTTTAACTATGAGTCTGGCGCAGGAGTACGGGAAGAAGGGTGTCCATGTTGCGGCGATGGTTGTGCATGGATTGGTTAAGCCGGAGGGGGATAAGATTTTTGGGCCGGGTGTTATTGCGGAGGTTTATTGGAAGTCGTATGAGGGCGGTGTTGGGGGCCAGGGGGAGGTGTGGATTTCTCCACCTGAGAGTGATAAAGAGAGTAAAGAGTGGATGGAGAGGAAGAGGGCGGAGGCTTTGTAGGATGGAGTGCGAGAGAATAGTTGCACAGGTAGAAATGAAGTTTGGGGTAGAGATTAAGAGTTAACAACATCTATGAGCCTTTTCTTAGTACGTTAATTGAATGCTTGGTAAAATTGCACTCACTTTTGAGAAAAGAAAAATGACTACACCAAAGACGGTAACAACAAAATTTCCTCCGATAACCCAACTTCCGAATTCTACACCTGCACATAAAAGCATGATCCATCTCCCCTCAGATCCGAGCCAACAAAAAATCGTTCTCAATCCCAGTGATCCAGGACTCACAAGCTGCGGCTAATGTGGATTGAACACATGACCTTCAGATATCAAGATTTATGATGATAAAGATGATGAAACTAAAGTGGACTTCAGTCTGACGCTCTCCCAACTGAGCTATACCCGCTCGTTCATGCATTACAACTGTGTAATTTTGTGGATATACTAGTGCATGGTTATCGATAGGCCCTTGTTGTACGTGGGTGACCATTAGCGAGGCTCCTTTCCTGTGCACTTTTGCCCTTCACGATCTTGTTTGTAGGGGGAACAGGTAATTCGGGCTGAAACTAATTGGTTTCGTGGCCGTATAAGAAAACGTGTGGAAAGAGGTGGTGGCACAGTCGGTTATCAATTCATATCCGCCAGCCGAATCGCGATGCTATACTACGTATGTAGTTGTCAAATAAGAGTTATTCGACTCGATAAAAATCTCAGTAAATTCCTAGCGAGACTTCTGTTTGTCGTTTCTAGGAATTAATCGACATCGAAATTGAGTACGACGTGTTGAATTGAGTTTAGCTTGTTAAGGGCGCGTATGGATTGATGAAGTAGTGGTGGTGGAGAAACTTGGTTGGAAAAAGACCAGAAATTTGATACATGAGAGTTTCTACAAAGAAGGGATATATAAAAATCAAATTCATACTCACGCTTCGCTTTTCCTCAAATCGGATTCAGGAAAAAAGGTCAAACCGACAACTCCATACCCCAACAAATCGCTCGCAAAAAATATCGATAGGCCCAAAATGTCTAGTAGACATATCTGAAATCAGGTCGCTGCCAATCAGTCTTATCACTCAAATGCTCCTCCTTAATTTCAGCAGCTGACATATGCGCTGTCATAGCCTCTGCTCTCTCCTTGCGGGCATTGGCCCATGGCAAGTACAACCTAATTGCAATCAAGAAGAAAGCAGCAAGACTGAAGCCGATGAGGGATGATGTGATACCAGTCTAATCGAGCAATTAATTTGGTTCTAGTCGATAAAGAGGGAGAAGAGTGTGGGCTTACAGTATATCTCGGCGCCTCCTTAGTCATGTAGAACTGGGGTCCAGCGATGTTTCCAGCACAGTAGGCGATGAAGAGCATGGCGTTGACAGTGGCTTTTTTGGTGAAGCCTCCAACATTAGAAGATATGAGGGATAGTGCGAGGGGAATGTTGGCAGCGAAAACGGTGCAAAGACAGTAGCCACCAAGTCTGCCGCCTTTATTTGCAGCCGGGAGTGCGTAAACAAGAGCCATTCCGATGAGAGATATCAAGTTAAGGCAGAACATGGTAACAACTCTGATATTCTTGAAGCGAGATGGCAGGTAAGTCGCGATGAGAACGGCAACGAGTTGTGTTGCTCCTCCGGGCATTTGGAGGAGAAGAGCTTGGAGACCTGTATACCCGAAACCTTTGATAACGAGCGAGCCGAAGGCAGTAAGACCACCATTGGGAAGGTTGACAGCGAATGCCCAGAGGAAAATGAGCCAAGTGAAGGGATCACGGAGTGCTTCAAAAACTTGGGACCAATCGAAGCTGTGGCTATTGACGCCAGTGTTGTTCGTTGCGACACGAGTTATGGCGACTTCCTTTTGGCGTTGAGAGAGGAATTTCGCAGAGAAGATCGAGTCGGGAAGGATAAGGAACATGACGATAGACCAGAAGACGGTGATTGCGCCAAAGACTAGGAAAAGAAGCTTCCAGGGAGCAAGAGAGGAATGCGTAGATCCAATAGCGTACGCGAGAACACCACCGAAAATGTTGGCGCATGAATTTCCTGCGAACCACAATCCATGGCGGAAGGGTTGTTCCTTGCGTTTGTAAAACATGCCCATGAGGAGGGAAAATCCGGGAGCGACAGATGCTTCGGTTACACCAAGGAAGAACCGGGTAACCATGAGACCAGAGAAGCTGGTTGTGGCAGCATGGCACATCAAGACAGCTCCCCAAAGGCAAACGGAGATGGAGAGGTATTTTCCGATGGGCATGCGAACCATAAGGTAAGATGCAGGGAATGACCAAAACAAATAGCCAAAGTAAAAGATCCCGGATATCCATGAGTAATCAGTACCAACGAGATGCTATGGATAGAGTCAGCCTTCTTGAATTCTTCAGCCTTGTAGTGGTGTGCTTACAGTATCCTTGACGATACCGAGAAGAGATGAGTAACTAAGAGTCGCCTTGTCGAGGAATTGCAACATATAACAAAAGCCCAAGAGCGGCATGAGAGCCATGTCGAGTCTTCGCTTGGTTAAAGTGTCCTCTTCATCGGTCATAATGTCTCCAGGGATAGCACTGTCGACAAGGCCAATTCCGTAAGAAGGTTGGACGGAGAGTGGCATCTCGGATTCGAGACCACTCTTCTCCTTGTAACTGACAATTTTTTCCATGGCGAGTAATAGAATGAGGTATATCGAATGAAGTTGGAGTATGAAGTCAAGATAGGATGAAATATCTAGTTAAGAGAAGACTGTTGTAATTATGTTGCTGATGATGAGTTTGGGAGGAGACCTGAGCTCCCTCTTATGCTTCTCGAGCAGACTTCCTTATCTTTCATGGAACAAGCCATATTCGCGTTCGGATCTTGGTATGTTGCCCAGAGCTTCGAATGATGGAGATTTCGAGATGTTGGAGGTCAGGTAGAACTTTTAGCGTCGAGCGCGCAAGTCGATTTCATTCGTTCGCTTCAAGGATGAAATTCGTTCTTATTGGCTTATAAAATGCGTGGGACTTAGCCGTGGTGATAATGAGGAAGCGATCGCTATCCGACAGCGGATAGTTCCTTGGAGCCTGATTTCCCCTCACTTTATCTCCTCATGCACAGCGGTATCGACATTCATTGGGGGCGCGGTTATGCAGAATCGCTTAGTCCCAAGAGGCGCATTGGTGGCCAGGGCTAGGCTGGACGCCAGTTCAGCCCTTTCGAGAACTCCGATATCTGAGAGCGGAATTCGATATCACTGGAATAAATTCGAAAGCTCCATGAAAAGATGTTGGGTCTTAGGATCATAGGTGATCATAAATATGGAGGGGCTCCTTCTGATTGCAATGCAAAGAATACATACTCTGCGCTATCTTAACCTCACTTGCCAGATATTCACCAACATTTCTCTCAAATGGCTACCACCACCATCGAGCAACACCTTATACTTTCCGCTTCAACTCCTCTCCCAAGCAGTGAGCAAGTGCAAAACGACGTCGACAAGGCTATCGCGGCTGTCATTTCAGGTGTCTCAAAAATCAATAGCGAGGTAAGTTATCTGGCACAGTTTCATCCATTCATGCATGTCCGCTCTCTAGAAGTCAAGATCAATACAACTCTTGCAGCTCGATAGCGATATCGATTCAATACTGGCGATAAGGAAAAGAACAATAGCCAGGAATTTTCTGATATCTGTTTGGAGTTGAATAATTGTTCTACAAAAGCTGTAGTTTCGTGATTAGGTCGGGCGAGGACTTGAATTGAATAATTGACTGTAGTGGCAAGCCGTCTGACTATTTTAGATCCACGATCATCCTGAACTCGCATGGGAAGAGTACGACGCCCACGACACTCTCTGCAAATTCCTCGATAGCCATTCCTTCAAGCCCACTCGCAAGGCGTACGGCTTCGACACAGCCTTCGAATGTCGCTCCACAATAGGCAAGGGAGGCAAAACAATCAACTTCAACGCTGAATATGATGCTTTACCCGGCATTGGACATGGTTGTGGGCACAACTTGATCTCGACAGCTAGTCTCGTAGGCTACCTCGCGCTGAGCCATTTGATCAAGACGTACAACATTGAAGGTACGATTCAGTTGCTCGGGACTCCTGCAGAAGAGGGAGGTGGAGGCAAGATCGAGTTGCTCAAAGCTGGTGCATACAAAGGAGTTGATGTCTCCCTGATGGCGCATCCTTGCCCCATGGCTGATGATGGATCAGTCCAGTACCCCGGTGGATGCGCTGGAGTTCGGACGAATGCGAAACAAGGCCTTTCAGCGACTTTCACCGGGAAATCAGCGCACGCCGGTGCAGAACCATGGCATGGTACCAACGCTCTCGATGCCTTGGTTTCCGCATACAACAATGTCAGCATGCTCCGTCAACAAACGCACCCGAGCTGTCGCATTCACAGTGCCATAGTAGAGGCTCCGAAGGTCGCAAATATCATCCCAGAACGAACAAAGGCTGCGTATTCCGTGCGAGCAACCAGTCTGAGCGCAGCTGTGGAGCTCACCAACAGAGTGGAGGCTTGCATCCATGCTGGTGCACTTGCCACAGGGTGCAGCTGCTCTATCGACCGAGAGGAACCATATGCAGAGCTGCGGCCCATTCAAACTCTCTGTGAAGCATATACATCGCATATGAAGTCGTACGGGAAAGCGGTGGAAGTGATGGCGACGGAAGTACTGGGTGCCAGTACGGACCAAGGAAATATTTCTCAAAAGATGCCAGCTTTGCATCCAATGTTTGGTATTTCGTGCCAGCCAGGAATCAATATCCATAGCAGAGAGTTTGCAGAAGTGGCGGGCACGCAAGAGGCGTTTGACATGGCAGTAGTAGTTGGAAAAGCTTTGGCGTTGACAGGGTGGAATCTTTTGACTCAAAATGAGTTGTTCATCGAAGCAAGGAAAGACTTTGAGAGGGAGCTCTAGAGGCTGCGTATGTGCTCTCATGTAAAAGTATTCAAATTTTGCGAAAGTACCACGGTTTCGTCTTCTGCATCATCGCTTCTGGTCTTGAATCTTCTTTCAAATCCTTTCGCAACCCATTCGTAAGCTATCTTCCCAGCTGGATCGATAAGCGGCACATCCTGGAGCTTCTCCTCGACAAGATGCGAGGCTCGAGTATCTCGGATCACTCTATCGATGATGGCCAGTGGCCAATAGAAGTAGCGAGTGAAAGTGGAGTTGGTGACTTGGATGGCGGAAAGATAATTTAGGCATTGTTCGAGCTCTTCTTGAACAAGTTGATTGAGTTGTTCTTGTAATATGGCTGGCTGGTTGTGGTAGTTGGATGAGGTCATTGACAAGTGATGGTAACCGAGAAGTTTCGCAGCCGAGATGTATAGCATGATATGCAGTCCATAATCGTTGGTGATTGTGTCCAATTCCCAGGCCTCAAGCTGGGTCATAACTTCGTGAAGATCGCGTGCTTCCTGTGTGTCTAGCACTCCTTGAGAATGATCTATAGCAGCAAGAAGATCTGAGAGAAGACGAATGATTTGATAATGCATTCCGAATACAGGCCAGTTCTCAGCTTCTGGGGATGTAGGCACGAGGCAAAGGTCGAAATAGTTGTCGAAAATGGGACGTAGCAAAACATCTTGAAGTGGAGTGAGATTGGTCTCCTGTACCGACATCACCATGCAGTGATATAGGAAGGCCTCGATGAAAACGCGCTCGAATATCAGAGTCGGCCATGTCTGTGTGCCCGATAGCCAGTCGGAGGCTGTAGAAACAGCGATCATTTTAGTCCTGGCTCGTTCACGGAAGACCTGGCCAGCAGCTGCGATATGGGCTGCGGCCGCTGCTGCATTGTATCCCGGCTGCCTGTTTTCATACAAGCAGAGGATTACCACAGTGGCTAGCAGCCAGTCTTCACTACCCTGGCATTTGCCCCCTTGGATTGCATCGCGTAATAGCCGGATACATCGTGCGTAGCGTTGGTCAGCCCCGCTCTGAGACTCGGGGACCAGGAATTTGGCTCCAATAGCGCTTGTTGAGCAAGCAAGGCAAGCATTGAGGAGAGTCGGATAAGATAAGGCCATGTCGTAGACGTACGAGAAGTCAAAGAATCGAGCATTAGAGCGAGGATGAATGCGGCTGGGCAAGAAATCGTGCACAAAAGAGGCCAACAGATCCCGGGAACTAGAATCCTCTGTATTTATGGGCTCCATGAGGAGCTGGCTTGGTGCAAAGATCGTGTACTCCGCAGTTTCGTCAAGAGAAGGACTGTTGATTGAGTTGCAATCGAAGTCTTCGATACGAGGCTCAGTCCACAATGACCTAGAAGTTGTTGGCGAGAATGGTGATTCAGTTGGATAGCTATCGCTAAAGTAGATTTGATCAATTCTTTCATCAGGCGAGTTCGAGGCGATCAGAACTAAGGCCTGTTCTTGGTTCACATCGTGGTCGTTCGCGTTGGCTTGGACAATCTTGCGTTTGAGGTGTCTTTTGTCTTTCTGAAGCTCCTTCGTGGGCCAAGAGCAATTAAGTTCATTCCTCTGACAGTTTTGACAGATGCCAGGCGTCTCGTCGCATTTCTTTCGACGTTTACGGCCTGATGCACAGTCAGCGGTGATGATCGAGTAGTCAGTGTACGGTGTCCCTGACAGGTCAGACAACCAGTCTTGGTTCTTAGCTTAGCCATTGGAAGAGGTCCTCGGTATTTCACACAAAGCCTTCATCATGTTGATGTTGATGCTTCCTTATCGCGAATTGAACGCGTGATTACATTGAGGTATCTGACTTCCTACTTAGGCCCGATTGGTCCGAAGCGAAATCCTATGGGATGCCCACATCATTATTATAGGATAAAGCAAAGGAGTGTAAACGTCAAGGAAAGTTGTTTAGCCATGAAAATGGATTCTTAAAGAGCGCAGTCTCAATCTCGGAAAGCGGTCTAAAAGCTTCTAGCAATCTTAGAAACATTGTCGTCAGAAATATATTGCCCTAAATTAAACTTGAGTATTTTGTATTCAAACTAATCATTCGAAGGGTGAATGAATTGGTAACCGCTATTCAGATATTTCATAAAATAGAAAACTCAAGTTGCTTCGCTATCGAAACAAGTCATAATACATAAAATCGTAACGACCATCCAGTCCCACCTCATCTCCCACGATCACTCTCATCTTCAACATCCCTCAAATACTTCTTCCTCTCCTCCTGATTCAATTGATGACTCCCATTATACTCCCCCCTCTTAATCGCCTTCGCCCTCTCAATCCTCTTCCGATGCCTCTCCTCACTCTTCTCAATAATCTCCTGATGCTCCTTCGTCGCTTCTCTATACTCCTTGATCTCATCTACAGCACCCTTGATCCACACAGCCGCAATGCCAACATTAGCCGCATTCCTCCATCGACCTTTATTCTTTCTCTTCTCTGCCTCTTGCTCGCTGATCTCCCCGTCTTCAAGTTCTTCGCGGTTCTTCTTGCGTTTTTCGATGGTGCTGTGGACGCCTGCTACGGCGTGGATGGTTGCGACACCGGCCAGGCCGATTGAGCCCCATTTCTTCAAATTAGCCTTCTTCTTGATCTTTTCGTCATCCGAGGTGCAGCCGAGATCTGAGGAGGAGGCAGAGGAGGAGGTATCGTCTTTGCCACTTCCTCTATCTTTGCCATTGCGATTGCCTTGTTGTCTATTCTGTCTTTGCGGGATAGGACGTCGTGATCGAGGTGGCACTGAGCCTTCGCTATCGTATTGGTTGTTTTGATCTCGTGGATCTCGTCTTCTCGCTCCCTGACCTCGACGACGAGGGCCCCGTTCGTAAAAGTCGTCTCCGTCTAACGAGCTTGCGCGGCGAGGATATTGAGGCCGTCGTTGTCGAGGTACGAGAGAGCGTTCTGGTGGTGCTGGTCCAAGAATTACATCACCAGGCTGGACTTCAGACCGTCTCACCCTTATGACGGCAGAATTGGGTGTAGAGTAACCATATTGTGCCATCGTAAACTTTGCGCCAACAATTGAACGACGAAAAATATAGGAACGAGAGACGAACAGGGACGAAAGAAAATGCTAGCACAATCCCATCGCGCCCAATGGTAAATTCAGGACAAAGGAGGAATACGGTGTGTTCCAGCTCGCACAAAAAGCGGAGCTCCCATCCACCTAAGTATCCATGGCCCGCACCAGCTTCGCAAGCTATGCAAAGTTGCGGGCAGAGGAAGGCTAGGATAAGGAAATGCCGTGCCGCATTGACCGAATGCAGAGTGACATCGATCCTCGTCTGCAGGGCAACAAGGCGAATTCCACCGTGTTATCGTGAGGGTGGGACGTTTTGATTTGACCGGATACCCTAGGAATTTCTACAAAGCTATCTCATAAGGGCTAAGCTTTTATGAACCGCCTTGGAGAAAGCTTGTTTTTGTCGGCGATGATCACGGATGTCATTTTTTGACATTTTGTAGTGTTTGTCCAATGAGTAGCGATAGAGGGTAGATAGTCGTCTGATTTTTAAATGGATTGAGCAATAAAATTTGGGCATGTGCAATTTATGAAAGAGAGGACGGATGCATTGGGCTTCGGCTTTATGTCGGAGGATTCGGACTAGTCACACTTCTTCAATTATTGCGTGGACAATTAAAGTCTGTACATTCGCGTTAAATTCCTAAAGCGGATACGTCCCAGGATACATGCAGATGGTATCTGGACTGCTTTGCCCAGGAACTATCGGTGATCCTGTCGGATAAATGCATCTCAAGCCTTTTAAAACTCATGTCTGAGAATATCTACTGTTCGTTGTGACATCGAGCATGGAAGATAAGGCTGCGTGCTTGATTGACAGTGGCATCGAACCACATCACGAATTTTATCACCGTCAATTGCAAAGGCAAAGTCTTGGAGATGCGAAGTACCATAATAACATTCTGTAAAGCTCGCTACTCGATCCATCAATGAACCTCCGATCCGTCACCAGTTCAAGAGAGCTCAAATCAAGTCGATTGAAGCAAAGCGAAAAGATTTCAATGATGATCCACGCTATACGCAGGGTACATTCATGATGTGTGAAATGAAGAAGAGAAAGTAGAAAAGGGTACACACTAGCAAATTAAGAGGAAAAGAAAGCAAAATCGAAACCCTCCAGCAGTACTCAATCGGCGGTCGAAATCTGCCATGGCCGAAGTAATTTCATCCCATCCATCCTCCATTCCCATTCGAGTAAAGCGAGAAGACAGAAGGACAAATGCCAAAGAAAAGAAACCCATCCCCCTTCGCCTCGCTAATCCCATCGATTTGATGTTGTAATCCCCCGAGCAAAACCCCCAAGCAGATGATGTAGTTAAACGATCCAAGAGCGGTCGACAACAATGACAACTGCCGCCCCAGCCATCAAGTTTCTTGCCCAGCCCGCCCGATTTTGCAATGATGCCCGAATATGCCATATTCAATTTTATGAGTAAAGCTTGAGCGCCTGCCTCCCACCGAAGTTTCCCATTCTCACAACACCGTCGCTCGAGCACCCATATGTTTGGCTGCCATGAATGCAGGCATAAAGCAGAAACGCATATGGAAAATGATGAAAAAAGCAAAGCAACTTGTGGTGTAAATGGACAATTTAGACAAGTTTTGGGAAGGAGATAATAGATGTGCAGGTGGAGAGTGTAGAGAAACATGGACATGAAAGGAAAGAAAAACAAAAAGATCCCGTGCGGAGCCCAATAATGCCCCAGCCTTTGAAAACTTTTTGATATCGGCCGCCATTCTATAAGACCCCCAACCCCACGCCAAATGGTCCAGATATGCCGAATTGCTGAGAAGATGACCACGCATCAAAATTTGTTGTTATCGCTTCGCTGATGGAAATGACCAAGCACAATGTTTAGTTGTTGGGAGACTTGGATGCTCCTGGGCCTGGGTTACGACGGGAGTCGTTGATCGAGAGGTTACCCAGTTCGGAACCTAGGAAGTGGAAAGGGTCGGTTGAGCCGTCGAAGGCACCATTGCCGAAGCTAGCACCACCAGTCGATGGCTGTGGAGGACCAGCAGCGGAAAAGGCGGCCTCAGCACGGCTGTCGAAGCCGGATCCATGCTGTTGCTGCTGTTGTTGGTGCATACCATTGTTAGGAGCATATTGTCCACCCATTGGAGGGTAAGGGCTTGGAGCACCGAGACCTGATGGAAGAGCATAGGTGCTTGGTGGGCCTCCGAATTGCTGTTGAGGATAGCCACCAGCTCCACCGAAGCCACTTGGTGCATATGGTGATGGACCTGGAGTGCCTCCCATGGAAGGTGGACCCATTCCGAAGGAAGGATCGTTCATGGCAGCAAAGTTGGAAGCATCGGCAACAACGGCAGCATTGGCACGTGGCGCACCGCATCGCAAGCAGTTTACGTTCTTAGCAAAGTTGTGGTAGTTGCAAGTCTCCTGACCACAACGCCAATCACCTGGCCTGAATGGAGCTGATGCGCCAAGCTGGTTGACAGAGTGAGAGGAACGCATTCCTGGCGGATGGCCGCCCATGTGATGACCACCACCGTGTTGCATCATACCACCCATTGGTGGTGGACCATAGCCACCATAGGGATTGTAGCCTCCCATGGGATCAGCCGGAGCCATTGTCTGTGAGAGAGGGTAGGAGCATCGGAAGCATGCTGTTCGACGCTGAAAATTGGAGAAGCCGCAAGATGGGCATGTCCAGTCACCTGGGCGTGGGCGGTTCTTGCTTGGAGGGAACGGGGTGAGGATATCTTGAGCGCGGTCAAGTACGCGGCTGGAGGAAGGCGATACTTCGATCGCCTTCTCGTTGAGGGCGCGGCCGTTCATACAGAGCGATTCGGCAGCCTAAATAATGTCAGCGACGTTGTCAAAAGATTGAAATAAAGTGAGCTCACTTCTTCGTGGGATGAGAAAACAGCAAAGCCGGATCCAGTGGGCTTGTGTTGATCGGGAGTTCGGAGAGTCCAGAAAGCAATTGGGCGACCGCCGTACTGAGTGAACCAAGACTCGAGCTCTGATTGTGTGGTATCGTGTGGGAGACCAGTCATGTGAAGTACCTTGCTACGTTCAGAAAGGAAGGCTCTAACGTCAGCCCGAGCGTCCATAGGACGGGTCAAGACGTCAGGGTGGTCGTGGAAAGGCTGTGACTTGCGGATCAAGCCACGAAGAACACGAGCAAGTGTGACAGCTTCCTCAATTGCCCGGCGTGGTGACGCGGGTGCCAATGCCTGGAGATGGAATGGCAAGTTGTGCTTAATAGGAGCTGATGATTGTACCGGCTCAACCTCGAGGGCGGCACAGATGTTGGACAACGCCGAAGAACCAAACGGAAGGGACTCTGGATGGTGTGATTGCCAGTGTTGGTATTCGGTTCGGAGGTCGAATGTGCGGGAATGTTGGAGGTATGGAGGAAGGACAACGGCTTTGTCTCGAGCTTCACGTGGAAGCTGCACGCGAAGATCCCACGATTCGAGGGTGACAAAAGCAAACTCTGAGTTGGTCGAGATCAAGTGTTCCTGGGCAAACTGGTCGAAGCGGTTGACGGCGTCACGGAAGGTACCTGCGTGCTTGACGTGCTCCCATGTGAGGGTGGTCAAACTGGCTGTGTGGTGTTAGTGATTGAAGATGGGAGACGAGGAAGCGAGGAAACTGACTGCAGAGCGGCGTGATGGGTGTGTTCACGGGCTTGACCAGGATGTTCTCACGGTGAAGCTACAGCACATAGTTAGCCGGGAGCCCAAGTAGAGATTGATATTTTGTGAGGCTTGGGATAGGTCTAATGGGGATCGGGTGGGGGGCTTGACGGGAAATGTGTTACCTCTTCGCAGGTTTTAGCGTCGAGCAGTATCCAACCGAGTTCAATGACTTCTGCGGAGTCTTTTGTCACGTAGACGCCGTGTTCGTCACAGGTCGTGGCTACATGAATGACAACGTAGCGGTCCAGGTTGTTGGGAGCCTGTTGGCTCTGGGTATTGGTGGACGCCATGGTGAAAGCGTTGATTGACGGATAGGCCTGGTTGGAGGTGTTTGTTGCTGCCGGGTGAGGTCGAGAACGGACTTGTCGAAGAGACACAGGTCTCAGGAGAGCAAACAGATTTAAGATGAAGAACAAGTGAGTGTGGAGCTCTCAGGGAGGTCGTCTCAAACAATGGTTTCCGTGTAATGTCTGACTGAGCTCAGACGCGAAGACTTTTGGGAATTGGCGGGCAAGCTGAGCGTGCGGTGATGAAGCACGGGGAATTGAAGCTTGCTGGCCAGATGGAATGCACACACTCGGTGGTGTTGTTCAGTGAGGATGAAGTCGAGTCGGAAGATCTTGGGTTGAAAGGCTTCGCCAGGATTATCACCTTTTCTCACTTGGGCCTAGTTCACTTCTCCGTGGCTGAATAAAAAGCTGTCACTATTTCATTATTGTTCAAGAATAGAAGCATTGTTGCGCAGCTGAAGCTGTGTGTGGAATGTGTGTATCTGTCCGCTATTATTGTTATTGTGGTGCTGCCGCTGTCATCCATTCTCCATTCCCGAGAATCCACATAACACATCCTACGTGACAGCCATGGAGCCCTACTCTTTTTAGAGTTTGTCGTTTCCCTTGACATCTGAAACAAATACGGCTCTACCGTGCTCGACTTCCCGAGTCCCACGCACCTTAGATCTCCCATCCACGCAGCCGGCGAATGGCTTCATGATGGCTTGTTGCATTGTTCCTTCTCCACGCCCGGTCCCCCGTACTTCACTCCGAATATTTTTCCAACCATGATGACGATATTGGACCGAACATCCACTTCTTCCATGACAGAGGGCATGACATGTGCAATGGAAATGTATCATCGTGTCGATTGAAGAAACTAATCTTTCGACGCCGAAGGTAATATAAACAAACCTCCTTGGCCGCCTACACCTCAGAGTCCCACCTAATACGTCGGGTTGTCGGTATGGCTTCCGGGATTCTCTTGCATGATTCCATCGAGGGTAGATGCGGGTTAATGCAATCCTCAAAGTAACAACCCTCCTCAGGAGTCCTGAGCAGAACATATATGCACAATATCCGCAGTTCCTCTTAAACCTTCCATCTCGAGGAAGACCAGGATTTCCGCAGGGCAAAGCTGAGATGTAACTTGTTGTTCTTCTAGAAGAAGCAGGTCAGCCCATTTCGGCCTCGTTGGCAAGGTTTCCTTGTGCAAAAAGGCAATTGTTGTTCAGGGGCAAGTTTGACAGAACCAGCCTTGCGGGAATGGGCTCAATTTAATTTACTTCGGCTTCACAGCCGCGGTGATCGCACAACCCCTCTCTTTTGACAGCTTCTTGCCCTCACATCAACAACTAGCATCCGGAAGAAAGCTTGCGCCACATGGACAGGGGTAGCAACCCGTTTACATGGCTTCGGCGTTGTGCCACATGGTGGTCATCCGGGTTATGATTTAGGAGCCGTTTCCAAACGCCATGCTCTTCGCCAAAAGCTCACATAAACAACGACATCCATCCAATAGATACTGATCGCAAGTTGTTTGACTTTAGTCTTAAGAAGTAAGTATTGTTCTCCATGATATTTAACACGACAACGATCAACATGATAGACATTGCTTTACCCTAGAGCACAACCTGATTGGGTCATGTCCGATTTTGCTGCGTACTTCCTCTTTTTCCACCATTGTAGCAAGATCAGAAGTTGTGTCCTTGCCACGCTGGCCGTGCAACACTGACGTTGAAGGATGTAACGTCGTACGTCGTTGGGCTGGTGTGCGGTGGGAGTTATCAGAAGTTGACAAGCTATAGGACATCTATTTCGAGACTTCTCCCAAAATGTCAACCGCTGTTCAAATTGAGAAAGACCTTATTATTGACCGTGCATTCTTGCTTTTTGAGATTCCTATTTGATATGATCTTATATCGCATGGGAACCAGAAGGATCTCGCGTGGCAGCTCCGATACCCATGAAAGGAAGGCAGTTGTATTGACCACATGTCAACATCAAAGATCTCCACTGTTTTGTCTAACAACAGAGTTATGTGGCAGGTGTCCTATAGAAAGGATCTGCTTCCTGGCACGTCTCTCAACATGATTCCGCGATGTTTCATTTGCCAATTTGAAAAGTTCGGGATCCCATACGTAGCATAGAGTCGCGTTCGGCGATGAACAACAAAGCAACTTGATTCCACCACCCCTGGCATTGAAGTTGAACAAAGAGTCAGGGACGAATGGAAAAAGTGCCGGATCTGCAAACGCAGTTCGTGCTTCTTTTCAGAGATGGTGCGACCAAACAAGTTCAATAATGGTCCCTCTGCATGGGGAAAGCGGAAGTGAGAGTTCGCGTAAAGTAATACAGCCTTGTGGAGATGTGCGGCTTAAGATTGCTGAGGACAATCAGATTCCCAATCTATCCCATGCGAGATCACGTTCCGAGGCGGCCCCTCTCACTATAGAGTTCAATATTGGCGTTTTCGCTGTCAAGAGAATGCATATTGAGGACCGACTCTGTCCACCTCAACGCGTAGAATGAAAGGAGGATATATCAATCACATAAGTAGTGAATAGATGACGCCCGTGACAATATTCACTCACGCTAAATGTCAGCTCTAAATGTGACTTAAGGAATTGGGGGCGGCTCGTTCTCCCTTTGTTCCCTTTCCAGCTTCCCCTGATTATTCACGCGAATGAGGCGTCTGTTTGATCCGTCACAGGGAATCCGTCTGTCTCTCTCTGTGTTCGCCATTGCTCCTTCGCGAAACACATCTGTTTGCCATCCGTGGCCAAAGCACCCTTATATTCTTCCGAAAGCAGCATTTGGCAAAGACTGTCCCCCATCCATCATTTCTCAGCTTGCTAGTCACCTTCCAACCCCAGAGAGTGGACTCGGACCCTTGCAGCACAGCGGGACCCTCTTGATTGCACGTTGATCAGGGATGGCTCAGCACCCAAAGCCGAAGAGGAGGTAAGTGCCACACAAGAACCAATCTATCCATATTAATTATTGCAAAACAATTGACTGACAGAAGAGCCTGGAACAGAGGCATCATGGGTCTCCTCAAGCACTTCCGCTCGCGCTCAAAGCTCAAGGAGCAGGAAAAAACAAACGGACAGGTGCAGTTCCCAAGGACAACCGGCCATGATTACATTGTCAGTCTACCACCAAAGATCCTCACCAAGATCTTTGGGTATGTGTGTCCACACACGGCGGACAGGAGCTATGAAGACAGCGAGAAGTCGCCTATCAACCCCGATGCGTGCATGCTCTGCGATTTGCGCGATCTCTCCCATTGCGCTCAGACGCGGAGAGACTGGTACAGGCCAGCGCAGGAACTGCTGTATGTACAATGGATGCCAACATCTGCCTGCTCTACTGACAATTCCCAGCTACTCAAGCATCCGCATAGATGCTGTCCACTACTGCGCTCTCGAGGAGATCTTCTCCATGAGGCGAAGGCGCAAGTCCAAGCATGGCGAACTCGAAGACATACCGTCCACGCGACTACGACTACTGGCGAACTCATTGCGCGACAACAACTGGCTGGCCTCACTGGTGCTGTTCCTCAAGATCCCTTATATGACCCGGGAGACGTGCAAACAAGACCTGGCACGCGCTGTTGGAAATTGTCCCAACCTACGATACGTCGATCTTCCTGAGGGATTCTACAATGGCAGTTCAGACTCTCACACATTACGACAAGAACTACTGGCACGATGTCCAGACATACGGAAGATGAAGTTCGAGTCTGGTGCGGAACAGTTCATTCAGTACCTCACCCAGCGACACTGGCAATCCATTCAAATCCTCGAACTTAAGAAACTCAAGGTAGAGCCTACCATGTTTCGACAAGTCTTGGGATGTCTGCCAGTCCTCGAGGAGCTTCATGTCACAAATGTTTCTACGTTCACCGACGTCATCTTCAACATCTCACCCACAGTCCCCAACTTCCCTGCTTTAACAACCCTCAAGCTGGAACGATGTCATGGTATCACGGCGGTAGGTCTAGTGCACTATCTTGAACGACCAGAAACGCGCGAAGTGCTCGAGACACTCTCGCTCACGAATACTGGCCTCGACATCACCCAACTAGCCCACGTGCTCTGGTCTGGCACCCACCTCAGAGATGTTACCGTCATTGCGACAGTCAACCATTCCCTACCTCTTGATCCATTGCCACCACTTTCCAGTCAGTCGCTTCAAAACTTACGCTTCGAAATCACACCTACCGAGGAGTACCTCCGCAGCAGCCTTCCCAAACCCTCCGACTCCTACTACAGCTACCTCGCCAGTTCCCTCCTCTCGAATTCTCTCCCTGCTCTAGAATGCCTCTACGTTCGCGATCCTTCCTTCCCAGACACATTGCTGCTGGCACCTCCAGCACCGAAATTTGCTGGACAGTCACAACCTCGCGGCTTCTCACAGCCTTTGGAAATATACACGAAAGGCCTCGATGATGACCAATGGGTCTTCAACACAGTAGCGCCCGAAGAGCAGTACTCGCCTGGCTTCGGTGGCGGCGGACGGCCAATGTCTACATACTCCATGAATGGCAGTAGTGGAGGCGGCTGGGGCAATGAGGCCCGTCGCTCGGTCATGGTCGGAAATGGCGTCGGCGGTTTTCTAGCCGTGCCTGGTGGCGGAGATGACTACGGCCGCCCAACCAGTTCTCAAAGCATGAAAGGTCCTTCCTCGGATTGGGGTCAGCGTCCAATGAGCTATGCTCGGCCGGGTAGCTCGCATCGCCCAGGAACCAGCCATGCAGTCGCCAATGCATTGAACGCAAATAATGGTGCCAGAGGCAGCTGGTGGGGCGGACCCAAGCATCAGAGAAGCGGCAGCACCAACAGCAAGCACGATTTGTGGCGTTGAGATGTGCAAAAACGAGAGTCATCTTGTACGACTATAGATTATGGCGGGATCCGGATCTTTCTTTTCTTCCTTGGACAAACTTTCTCAACCTTTCTCCATTCTAATCTTGGACTGGCATGTGGAGAAAGTGTTCAAGAACTTCTAGTGTATTTTCTATTCAATGGCTGGATACTGGGTCCTCAGGACAGGGCGTCTTTCCGGGGAATGGGTTATGTTTTCTTCATGAAAGGAGCTTGGCAGATTGACGGATGGATGATTGATGGGAGAATGGATATGGATGTGCTGGGCTTTGTACGTGTATGTGGATGTGCGATTAGATACCCGACGATGACGAGATTCATAACTTGGTTTTTGTTCAAGACATGCCGCGCTAACTTCCATGAAGAGGTTAGAGTCCTAATCAAAATATCTGCAAATCCCTAAAAGCGACTGAAGTCAGCGGCCATCCTCTTTACAGACTACGGATGGTTCGAGATGAGCTGTAGCATGGGTCCTGGAACATCGCTTTCGCAAAGTCGCTGGCCTTTTTTTGTTTAGAAAATCGAGTATGACAAACCTCCTCGGATCCTTTTGCACTTTCACCACAGATGAACCTTAACACTTTCTTTTTCTCAAATATTCCGACCTAATAAACCTCAACTATTATGACATGGATCGGCTTATCCGCAATCCCGAATGCATGTCATGCATCCTCACGTGGAGACACGGGCCGTGTTTGGTGTTCTGCCCTTGCCCTCTCCACCCAGAACGCATTACCATTGGATGAGTATTTCAAATTTTGGACTTTACTTCTGGGACCTACGAGTTAAAGATATTATGGGATGATGTTATGTTACAATAGAGGCTCGGAGGGCTCAAATACTCTTGCTCGTCCCCGATTCTGGGTTTCTGGTTCTTTCGAGATTTTGTCCTTGGGTTGAGCGAGTTGATACTGCTCTGAGACATCGCGATTGAGATTTTGTAAGTTGGTTCCTTCGGGATGTGCTTGTCGTTTGCTAATACATCCAGTCTCTCATCACCAGTTACATCATCAAAATGCTCCTCTCCTTGCTATCGCCACTCCTCCTCCTCATCCCGACCCTAACGCTCGCCACACCCTCCCCCTTCTCACCCCCAGACATAACACTCCTAACCTACGCCGCCGACACGCCCTCAAACTGCTCCAGCGTCGACTTCAAAACATGTCCGAAGGGATGTATGCAGTACATGCAACCGCGGGATCTGTTCCAATATTACATCGATTGTGTGTGTGGATGTAAGGATAAGGTTGCGCTGTGTGGGGAGAATAAGGTTTGTAGGGATGATCGGTGTGCGGCGGAGGATAGGTATGTGAGTAAACTCCCACCCTCTGTGATGGATGTTGGAGGGTTTTGTGGGGTGCTAATGAGGGTAGTGTTCAAAGTGTGGAAGTACGGAGTGCAAAGCGTGATAGAGGGAGGGAAGGATCGAATAGGTGAGTTGGCTCTCGTTGCTTGAACTTATGAGAGGAAGGATGATCTTGTGCTGAAGGTATCTTCAATAGTAGTATCCGAGATTTGCGAGTACCGAGTGCTGAGTTATAATTTTGAGGGAAGATATGATGACTGGATTTTGGAAAGGGAGGAGAGGAGAGAAAGATGTTGGGAATAGAAACGGAGTCTTGTAATATACGAGGACGGGAGAAATGGAATAAATTATGGTTGCCAACTAATCGATTGAGAAGTTGAACAATTTTTGAAAAAACCTTTTGAAAACCTTTGTTCTCGTGTCGATCTGTGAAGATCCATATTCTCTGGAAGTGAGGAAACATAAGTTTCGTTCGTTCTATCAAAACGCTGTGTTGCTTGTGTAAATTATTTTCCATCATGAGAGGTACTGTTGTTACATAGCTATTCATCAAGCTACCAAAGCTCTAATACCAAGTCCAAAGTCATGTTAATCTCAAAACTGTCAAAAAGACTTGGACGCAAACTTAAACATCACCTGAGAGTCTTTGACAGGAAAGTAGGTTTACCAACGCAGGTTCCTGTTCCTCGGTACCCACACATCACATACCTCCGCGATCGCGGTCCATGCACCTCAATATCCCCACTACCTCTAAATCAACCACCTCTGGAATTTCCTTCTAGAAGACACATTCCAATCAAAACACCGTCGGTTGTCTAGATCCACAAAGGGGCCAGTCGCATTGTTCCTAGCTTACCAAACCTCACCTTCTACCAGAACCAAATTTGCAATCCTTGCATACCACGACAAAGGAACCGTCCATCTGGAACGAGGCACAGACGGTTTCCGACATGGTCATTTCCGTAGATGGAACGTGGATTGAAAATATATCTGAGCTCCAGGAGAATGAGATAGGAGAATAGGGTGTTCATAGCCCACGAAGCTCGAACTTACTTTTACCTCCGAACAGCGGTATAGTCCGACCACTGCAGACAGTAGGAAGAATGGCCGCTTTTCACAACTCACCAGAAAAAAAAGAGCCAGGAAGAAAAGCACAAAGGAGCAAGTCATAATGTGTTCAAAATTTTCCTATATGCACACCAAAAAGTCGGCTTCCCTCTTGGGGTACCCTTAAAATATCCCAGCTCCAGAAATCGATCGAGGGAGTCTATATGTTCATGAATCGAAGACCAAAAAATATGGTAAATTGTCAAATCGCTAACCCAATCCATGTGCGCCTCTCAAAATCGAGGGCAATGCAAAAAGTAATCATCCACGCACACACAACTCATTCCACTAGATGTGTAGCATCTAGTAGAAATAAGTCTTCAATGCAGCAGCATTACCCATACCCGAGCATCCACCGCTCGCAGCACCGGCGTACGTTCCGATTTGCGCACCAGGTTGCGATCCAGCAGCGCAGTTGAGGAGAGAGTAGCCCGTCAAGCAGGTGGTTCCGCTGTCGCAAACAAAGACACAAGTGTTCATGTCGGAGATGCACTGAGGAGTCTCGATGCGCATACCACGACCAGTCATGAGAACCTCTCTCGAAACATCAACGGTACTCCACTGTCCGGAGAAAGTGTACTCGCCCCACGTCTGTCCAATCTGTCCGTATTGAGTAAGAGTTGTCTCCGGGTAGATTGCTGCCCAGGCTCCGGAGGCACCGTTGGCGAAGGAGACGGTTTGGACGGAGCCGGCTGGGAGGGAGACGGTGATGAGGGGTTTGATGGCGTTAACCCATGAGCCCGCTGGTCCCCAGACTGCGACGATGATGTCTTCGGTCGAGTTGTTGATCATGTCGTTGGTGTATGGTCCGTCGTTTCCGAGCCAGACGCCGCCGTTGTTGGCTGCTGCGTTTGTGCCGGCTTGCATACCGAGCTTTGTGAGGAGAGATGCGGAAGCGGTTGAGAGAACGTCACGCCTAGGGCTTGTTAGCATGCTGATCAATTTGAACTGGAGTTGTTGCTACTTACTTTTCGACCTCGGCGATTGGAGCATGGGCGGCTCTACGCATGTGGAAATGGCGGTGATTGAGAGTAGATGCGGCAGCCTGGCCGATTGTGAGAGCCGCAAGGGCGAAGATGGTGGTGAACTGCATCTTGATGGTTGTTGTTGGTGTTGTAAGTTGTTGTTGGAGTAACGATATATAACGTTGGGTATAAGGCTTTAAGTATCAAATCGATATCAATTGGGTATCTGCACGTCAAATGAGTCTGCAGGATAACAGTATGATTGCCGGTCGGATAGCTGAGGTACAAGAGTGCACGAGGTTGTTATATATCGCGATGATATGGTCAGGTGTATGGTAAAGAGTGAGTATGTTAAAGATAGTGTGTAACCGGTAGACTGGAGCGTGAATGAATGAACGCAGAAGTCAAGTTCTTGTACAAGCGAGTGTAAAAACGAGTGTGATGTGTTGAGTAGGGACGGACGTATAAAGAGAGAGGAGAGACACAACATCCACAGGAGACGAATATGGAATGGCGCACGATTCGGGAAATGGGCTGCTGGCTGAGCGCCAACGTGCACTCGGGGAGTTCCACCCTTACGCCTGCCAATCCGGAGCTAGAGGCCAGCAATTCTTAACCCTGTTTAGGCGTTGGTCGTGGAGTCTCATTTCCCGCTGGCACGGGAGAAGGACATGCCTGTTCCACTCTTTGTCAGTGATCGATTCGTCTAGAGCTTGAGTTGAATTCATCATTGGATGTGCCAACATTTTGCCAGCGAAGTTTCTTTCATGCATGTTCAATGCAAGAGACAATCGTCCCACTGTCAGGTACAATCGTGGTCTCTTCGTGGGATGTAGATAGAGTATTGACGCAATTGCAAATCCCCCGTAGAGAAAACAAAATTGAGAGAGACGACATGAGATGAAACTCGAAGCCACAGCATCCCACCTTACCAAATCAACAATGGCTCCAAACTTGGACTGCAAATTTGTGGTTGCTATTGGTGGGTAGGGTTCGTTTTGTGCCGTTCAGGGGCAAGCGCCAACTCTCGAGGCTTGCGTCGTCAACTTGGCCCTGGACGCCGCATCGTAAGCGGCCCCTTGGACGTTGTTGAGCGATGCGCTTACGTTTGCAAAGTCGGAGCTGGAGGTGCAGTCCTCTGGAAAAGCGAATCCATCTTTTACTTTTCTCTTGCATAATCAGTTTGTGATTGCATAACTTTGATGCATTAGTGCATGCGCAGAATGTCGCTCAACGAATCCTCGTCTGCAAATAATAGAGGTTGAAAGTGTTTCCTCCCGACAGCGCAACATTCCCTGAAGAAAGAGATTTTCGGGTCCCGCTGTTCTGATTGCGACAGTCCAATCAGACGATGAGGGTTCCTGGTTCCTGAACCGTCGCGGGCCGGGAGTGATTGTCGGAAACGAAACAATCGTCGTGTTCTAGCCTGCTGCCATGATTCTTGTTTCCCGACCGAATATCTTTGTGAAAGAAAAAAGTCACAGACGAAACAGCTGGGTACACCGCTAATCTTGCGACACATGTCGGCTGCTAACAGAGAGGCATAGACACGTCGCGCAACATCATACTGACATGTCAACTTGCCGATAGGGGAGCTGCGTAGGCAGGACAAATGGAGAATTGGAAGTGATCCCAGCTGCACTGTCGTCGCCCTCTTGACAGTGGAGATCGCAATCAACGACCCCCGGAAACTCCACAATTCCAAGCCCAAATTTCGAACTCTCGTTCAACATGATAGACGGGAACGCAGCCGAGAACCTTGAAAAATGGTCGCAGTCATTCTCGAAGCAAGAAAGAAGAGCCAGGAAGAAAAAAGTAAATCCACCATTTCTGCAGGGCCACCAACAGAAAGAAACTTCCAAAAAATGTGATGAACATGTGAAACTTGCATGATGAAGATGAAAAGTCAAACTCCCGCGCGGGCAGCTATCCGGTCCTTTTCGTTGACTCACAACCGAAAATGTATGTGGCGGGTTGCGATCGGGTTTGGTTGGCGGTATTATGTCGAGAACAACTGTTGTCTCAACACGTGTTCCACTGCCTGCTGGAAGTAAGGGCGCGGTTGCGAATTATGAGCACGACGTCCGTAGCCGAAAAGTAGGCGAATGTGTATGCAGGAGAGTTGTGGAATCATTCATGGACAACGGGGAAAGCGCTTCAAATACCCTCTCCCCAGAAACTCGCACAACAGGCATGCTACCTCACTTCAAACATCACACGTGGGTCCAAATGAAGCAGTACTCTCTGCGGGTGGTACATATGTAGGACAGAAGGGTTGGTGGGGAAGAAGTCCGTCCCGTTGTCAACTCTCTACCAAAAACCGCCAATGAGTTTGATAGCTTCAGACATGATCGTTTCATGTAGGACGATATCCTGGAGATCTAGTTTCATGATAGATGTAGCCAGGACTGATTGACTGGTTTATGAGATTGTATTTGACATATCCAACACCAAGCTTCTAACGACACAAACTTACGAATCACAGAAAGGAAAGACGGGTGTAAAACTCTAGGATCTAGTATTGAGAAGAATGAACCTGCTCAATCTGCTCAACCTGTTGAGCTGAGTATAGTAGTAGTAATGCAATCAGTCCATCAACTCCATCCAACCAAGGGTATTCGCACTCGAAACACATACGCTCATAATCATTCATTGCCAGTGGCCCGCCATGCAGAATCAGCACTCGCAATCAAACCGCACCTTCTTCTTCTTCCTCACCTTATACCCATCGTTACCACCATGTCCCATGCTTTTACGCCGTCTCTTTTTCATACAAGACTTTAATACTTCAGGTCGTTTAGGCTGACAAGTCATCCTAGCAATAACGCGCTTGATACCATCGGTCAATGGGAACAGTTCCGGGCAAGAACCATCCCACCATCGGTGGTCGTACATCTCAAGCGTTCTGCTTGGCTGTCAGTGGTGGTTTCTTGGTGACGCGTTCTTGTTCAATGTATTCTCTGGAAGAAATAGAAATGTAAGAATGTGGCCAGAAGGTCAACAAGTTTTCCTTTGTTCTTACCCGACCTCCTTGATGTCCACGTCGTTGTACTCCTGGGTATCATGTTTTTGCCAAATATGCCGCACAAGACCTTGTGGACTCTCTAGGAGGGTATCTTTGTCCCGTCCACGAGCGCAGAGGATACACGCATAGAGTCCGTTCTCGCGATGGCTCTTCACGATGAAACGGTTGCCGATGAGGTATGTGCGCTCTTCGATGACTTCTTCGTCGTATTCTTTCGTCTCGATGCGTTCGTGCACGACATCCTTGGTAATCTTCCACGCTCGACCTGCCTCAACCTCCAATACCGTCTGGCAAGCTGGGCATTGATTGGCGCCGCCTTTGCCAAATGCTTTATGTAGGGACATCCTGTTGTCGCGCTGAAGGTCTTCACTGTAGATGCAGAAGAGTGGTCCGTCAGAATCCACATCCACAACTGTCTTTGATTTCTTGACCAGACTCATTGACTCATCCTTCCCGCCTCGAGTTGACGCAGCTGGCCCTGGAGGACCTCGAGTAGAACCTGGAGGTGGCGGTGGGCCTCTGGTCGAAGCGGGAGGAAGCGCTCTGCTCTTGTTGGAAGCGAGAGAAGGTTGGCTTGATATGCGCCGAACTGGCTGGTTTGGCCTACGAATTGGTGCCTGTTGCATCATGCGCTGGTATTGTTGTTGCAGCGCAGATAATGAGCCTTCTCTTGCCAGTTCCGAAGCATTGTACAACTTCATCGGATCGGCTATGCGACCAGTGTAGAGAGCGTCTTCGAGAAGGTGAATGACTGTTCCTTGGAGAGTGATGATTTGGCCCTGAAGCTGATTCTCTGTGATTTCTACGCGATTGTCAGTTACCTGGCCACCATCATGTCAGTAGAGACCCTCAAGTAAACTCACGATCTCCTTGCGCGAATCGCTCGCCCAATCTGCGAATGTCCCGGTCATATTCGCGCTTGATCATGTGCCCAGAACCACCAAGTGATTGCTCAATATGCTCGTCTCTCGGTCCTTCTATCTGCCGCTGGTTTCTGCCACCCTCAAGCTGCCTTTGATTGTCTTTCTTTTCCCGCTCCTCGTTCTCTTTGACTTTAGCCTCGAGTGCCTTGATTTGATCATCCTGACCTTTGTCGGTCTTCTGCTGCTGTCGCTTCTGTCCGATTCGTTCGTAGAGGCCGAGGCCGGTGGTGAAGGTGCCAATGATTGTGGAAACTAAGGTGGCTACTATGAAGGTCTTTTTGAGGTTTTTCTGTGCCGAGTAGAATTAGTACTCCCGTTGTCTGCGTGGACGCAAAGAGAGTTACTCACCTCCTCGATCATATTACTGTAATTCATGGCGCATGGAGTGTTGCTGTAGTAGGCCTACAGCTGCCTATGACTGTGATGAGAATGCAAAATATCCGCGATTGACGGAGAGAGGTAGGATGGCGCAAAGTTGGTGTGAGAGCGCTCGAGGGAATGGGAGATTGAAAGGCGCGTCCTACTACTAGGAATGTCGTCCTCTGGGATTCAGATAAAGATAAAGATTAGGGTGTTATCAAATGCCCTAGGCCGCACCTTCGTAAAGAAATTGGCAGGCAAATATCCTATTCCTTCTTGCTGCCCAAAGGAAATAGCCGACCTTAATACGAAGTCGCCCGGTCTCGTCCAAAGATCTTCGAGATCCGATTTGTGCAATGACGTTGCTTTTCTTTTGCAACACCAACCACGAATGAGACGTTGACTGTCAGATCAAGGGTAAACGGCTGTCACCCGAGATCTTCCTTTGTATTTGAGCTTAAAAGAACCCCACGACTACAGTGCTCCAATCCATCGAACCGTCGCGTTACACCGACTATTCAGTTTGTGAGAAATACGTCATGTGGCGCTTTCAGTTCAAAATCACTCATTATGGACCTTGTCTTCCTTTGAGTTTCGGTCTTTCGCATTTGGAAACTCCAAGGTTGGGAGAATCTTTACTGAACCGAGTTTTCCATACCAATACAGACAGGATTCCATGTCTTTGGTTAAGGTGTCACTGCGCAAATCGCGATGGATGAATACCAAGACGGAACGGCTCGATTTTGGCATCAGGGATTAGACCGAGGTAACGCCACTAAGGCTACGCAATCGAGCTTGAAGATCTCCATCAAGTCACCATGGTATTGTTGGCCCTACCTCTATGACCAAGTATTCGCATTCGCAAGAACACGTGGCAGCTTAGTAGAGGACTGGTGGGTTCGTAGGCCTACCGAACTAGCAACCCACACTCGAGGTACGACATGTCTAGTGCTCTTCGACCCTCACTTTGTTTCCGAATGCCATTGCTATTCATCAGAAAAGATGAGATATTTAGTCATTGATACAAAAACAACGACCTTAAAACGGTTGTCCCACGCTCATCCGCAAAGGCAATCCGGGCCATCCCTTCCCCTCCATCGCTGTCTGCTGTCTTTCAACAACTTCGCCCTTTCCATACCATCAGTTGTGCTACTACGAACCGGGGGCTCAACAAACTCGCTGCCCCTCGTTAAGCTAAAACAGTATCCCAGAAAATCAGGCCCCAGGTACAGAAGTCATACCACGCTTTTGTACCGACGACAATTAGTAGAACGAGATAACAGAATGGGAAAATGCCAGGGATCGGTAAATGGACGACATATTGTTCTTCGAGGATAGCTTCGAGCCCCGTTGTTATCAGATTGCGTGTCGGTCCTTAGGCGAAATTGATCATGCTGACAGATTGCACAGTTGTTTTGATAACAGGTGTTCAGAAGCTGTCCAAGTCCCAACCCAAAAATATCTTCAGGCACTAAAGGAATGCCTACTGCTCCAAAGCCGCCCGTGTCTTCACGGCCAGTACAGTAGGGAGACGCCGGATTCGCAATGTAACATTCTATTGCAGTGGAGTTTATGGGCCCGAGTGTGCCGATAGTGACAACAGCAAAGTATAATGAGAACTGTTGGAAGACTTCTTTGCAGCTCAGCGTAGTGATATTGAAAGACGCATGAGGGAGACAACTTTTGCGCAAGGAGGTGACCTTGCAAGCAAGACCTTCACATGCCATTGCTGATTCAATGTATTCTTGCGTGAGAGTACAGTAGGCAAAGGCTGTCTCATTGGCTTTGCCTCCCACATCAGCCTGAGATTGGAAAAGAAGGGTGTGTCCCGTCCCTCTGACGTCGGTATTTTCTGGAATGTTTCCGATGCTGCCATACCACCGAGGAGCACTTCTATTGCAACGGTGGATAAAGCCATTCATGGCGACGGAGTGAGTGGTGGATCGTGTTCCCAGTGACCAAGGCGAGTCAGCTGCCGAAGACTTGTACGTCCTATTAGTGATTATGCTTTATCCCCGCGAATATCTCAGATCGAGGACTGAATATATTTGACTACCGTCAGGACTCTCCGATCGAGACAAGATCGCATGGCGTTGTTGAGGTGAGCAATGGGTATTATTACACTAAAAAATAAAAGTGCTTCTAGGTGAGCGGAAAACCCCTCAAAATCAGAACGCCCCGCTATGTCAATGCCAAATTCCCCATGACGGCCCAGCAGATCAAACTTTCTCATCTCTGATATTATGGTCGTCCCTGATATTATGCGGTTCTCGCTCATCCGGCTGCTCTTGCGACTTTGTAGGTTCAGCAATGTCAACCTTCTCGGAATCCTTCTCGGAGTCCTTCTCGGAGTCCTTCTCGGAATCCTTTTCGGAATTCTTCTCGGAGTCCTTCTCACTGCCTTTCGGCGTATCTTGCTCGCTGGCTCTCTCGATATCCATTTCGTCGCCCTTCTCGATATCCTTCTTTGTGCTCTTCGGTGGCAAATTTTTCTTTGTAGACTTCCACTCCATCCCCAACGCTCCAAGGATTGCGATACAGACAATGCATGCACCAACCAGCATAGGGCCTTGCATTAGAGCATCATTGTAGGCTTTGAGGACTGCATCCAATTGATCGGGCCTGACGATTTTCCGGATGTTGGTCGCCCCAGTCTGCATGAGTTGTTTCGGATCAATGGTGCCATGTGGCAGCTTTGCCAAGTTCTTGACGAACTTGTCTAGGAAAATGTTTTGTGACACGCTGACAAAGATGGTTCCACCAAGCGATTGCCAGAAGAACATCAATGCCGCGCCGGTCGGTACGTCTTTGTGCTTGAGAACTGTTTGCACGGCGAGATTGGATTGTTGCATGCCCATACCAATACCAAGACCGAAGAGAACCTGGTAGCCGATCCATTTGGAGTGATTAGTATCCTCGTGGAATGTGGTAAGGAGACCAGCACCGATTGACGCGAGTACGACTGAACCGTACATGAATGGAGTGTAGTAGCCAAGTTTTTGAACCATGGCACCACACATCATGGCTGCAATGACGAGAGCTAGGATAAGTGGTATCGACATGATTCCGGATTTGACGGCTGTTGCGCCTTTGATGGCTTGGAACCAAAGAGGAAGGTAGTACACGCCTGTCATGAAAGCAGAGCCGATACAGAAGGTGAAGAGACTGCCAGCGAGGACGCTTCGTTGCAGGAAAATACGTGCTGGGATCGTTGCGGTAGTGTTCCTTGTGACGATTTGTACGGCGATGAAGCAGACGATGAAGACGGAAAAAACTGTCAATAGCAGGATGATCCGCCATGAGTTCCAGGCGTAAGTGGTGCCGCCCCACTGCAGCGCAAGAAGTAAGCAGATGATGGATGGGAGGAAGAACAGAAAACCGATAGGATCCAGCTGGCGGATTTGTTGTCGCCACGGCAAAGATATCTTCTTTTTCTCCTTGAGGTGCAAGAAGAAGAAAAGGCCAACCATCGTGGCACCACCAAGTGGTAGGTTGATGTAGCTGTACAAGAGTTAGCATAGTTGTTCTGATTGAGCTCCCAGAAGGACTAAACTTACAAGCACCATCGCCAAGTTGCACTACTGTCTGTGAAAGCGCCTCCCAAAAGCGGACCTGCCACCGAAGCCACCGCAAAACAAGCACCGAAGAGACCTTGATACATTGGACGTTTGTGCAATGGCACAGTGTTGATCATGATCGTGATAGCTCCCGTGAAGATTCCCGACGAGCCGAAGCCAGCAATAGCTCGTCCAATGATGAGAGAGGTTGAAGTTGGAGCAGCGCCACAAAGAGCTGAACCAACTTCGAAGAGAAAAATGCCGGAGAGGAAGACCCATTTTGTTGGGTAGAAGGTGTATAGTCGTCCATAGAGAAGAATAAAGCCGCAAGCTGTAAGAAGATATGAAGAGCCATACCAACCGATGTCCTATATCTAAATCAGTAGCTGTACCTGAACAATCCACGTGATCGATGGATATTGTACTCACATCAATGGAGTTAAACTCGTCAGTAATCCGGGGGATGGCTGTCGCTAGAATAGTTCGATCTAAAGCCACGAGAAACATCGAAATATAAAGACAAGCCATAATGACCGCCGTCTATTCAGTGTTAGCATAAAGAGCATTCAGTACAAGCTATTCAAGCACCTTTGGCCCACTCGGATACACCACCTCCTCAGTTTCGAGTCGCTGCAGAGGCGCACCGCCATCGGGACTCGTTGATCGAGATGAATCTGAGATGTGATCTGTGCCTGTATGTGGTTCCACCTTCTGGCCAACATTAGCCTCTTTCGCATCCATGGTTACTGTTTAGTTGGCAGGCTGCCCAATAGGCGATGAACAAAGATCGTCAATAAGACAAGGTAGGAGTGTTAATGAAGAAGGGTATGAAGTCGAAACGCAGCTACTTGTTCAGAGATGGTAGGCTTCGAGAGGCTTCATATGAAGTGAGGGCCTGGTTCGGTCGCGCCTCTGCAAAACACGTAAAACGGGAGGATGTTGCTCCATGCTCGAGTCGGCGCCGACTGGAGATTGTCAAGTCCATCTCATGAATGCGGTTAGAAGAGTCATGTTACCAATAGGTTATTAGAGCATGGATCGCTGAATGGTTGGAGAGCCGTTTGGGGCGTCTTCTCGGTCTCTGGGGAAGGCCGAAGCTCGTGCACAGTTTAAAATCGTTCCCTCTTCTTCATCTTTCGGCTCCGAAGAATCATTCCTTTGCACTCTGACTTCTTTTTGGACAGTTGTAATCGATCAATGATCGCGAGGGAGTTCTGGAAGACCAATAGAATCTTCACCATGAACCCATTTCGCTGATAACGTCCCGTCCCAACATCAAAACCCTCTCCTAAACGCCTTTAGACCTCCCTGCAGGTTCCACGGATTTAGCCGCATTGTAAAATCCGCTTCATAATCCTGGACAACCAGAAATCCGATTCGGCCCTCTCGGTCGTTGTACCACCAGACAATGGTAAAGGTGCCCTGACCAGTATCGGCATGACTTCATACGACAGAAACCCAGAACCTACCCAAGGCCCGAAGAAATTTTCCTGCAGGCTTTGTCACCAGCGAAAAGTAAAATGTGACAGGTTCTTGCCTTGTGGATATTGTTCAAGACGACAAGATGAGTGTGTCTATGAACTTCCTCCACCACCGAAGCGCAGGAAAAGAGCACATGAAGGCGACGATGGCCAGATTCGACCTCTTCCCAGGCTCAATGAAAATCTACCGACACCGCCGCAGACCGATACAGCCTTGTCCGTTACCGTTCTGACCCCCGAGTATACTAGAAGTAGCACTATTGCGGATGCCATCAGGGAAGCATCGAGGAACAAACCAGCTTCAGATGGTCGACTGATTTCGGATCAAGGCCGAACTCGTTATCTCGACAAGTACGCCATCCTTGGATTGATCATCTATACTACCTCCTCCAAAGCTTGACGTGCTGACGAGATACAGTAATTTATGGGTCACCGTTGACGACGAAGTTGGTTTCATCATTGTCTTTGTAAGGCGATGGTGTACGAAAGTTGAATAGCGAGCGGGGCTGTTGAACTCGAGAACGAGTGTCCAAGTTGAAATCAATAGCTCAATATTTCTAGCAGATTGAAAAGAGAATTTGCCAGTAACAATAGAAGCTTGATCTCGAGTTGAAGATTTGTAATCGAGGTTCGGTATTTCGAAGATCCAGCGCCCTATTCAATTTTTTGCACCATATTAGTATATTCATGACTGACAGTTCGTAGCTTCGTAACCCTGGTCAAATCCTGCGAGAAGGAGTTCCAAACAACGACCTTTCGGCAGGAAACCAGAGTCCAGATTCTGGAGCTATCGACGCTGGCTCTATGCTTTTCGGTACGGGAGCCTATTCGGATGAAGCTCTCGTTGAGCTTTATCCATGCCCCGGACACTCTTTGGCCTTATGGCAGGCATATCAGGAGAATGTCCATCAGCTTTGCCATATGATCCATCCTCCGACGGTTCAGAAAATTGTTGATGAAGCGTCGATGAATCTGAGAGCTATCTCGAGAAGCAACTTGGCCCTGCTGTTTTCCATCCATGTCTTTGCCGTTGCTTCGATGAGTAATACTGAGTGTGAGAAAAGGCTTCATGAACCAAGAGCTAAACTGCTTACACGCCTGCAAACTGGCACGCGGCAAGCACTTATAAAAGCTTCGTTTGTAAAATCTTCGGATCTCAATACTTTGACAGCGTTCTTGAACTTTTTGGTCAGTTACCCAATTCTCGAATCAGACTTCTTGGGTCAAATCGTCGGCGCTGACAATGACTTTAGCTATGCATGCGGCATGGATTCGACGCACAAACGCTCTGGGTTCTCTCCGGTGTTGCTTTTCGAATTGCTCAACGAGTTGGACTCCATCGAGATCAAGCATCGGAATCATTGAAGCCCTTTGAGATCGAAATGCGAAGAAGACTTTGGCGCCAACTGCTCATTCTAGATCACACCAGCTCAGAGCTGGCAGGCTCAGCACCCACATACAGCATCATGATGGGAATTGCGGACGCCAAACTTCCCCTGAACGTGAACGACGCCGATCTCGATCCCGAAATGCACGAATTGCCGAAGCCAAGGGAGTGCGCCACAGACATGATCTTCTGTCAGCTCCGCTACGAGTTCGGCACATTCTTTGTTCAACTCACTAAGCCCAATTCTCATAATGGCTTCGAAGCATCTCACTCAAACCACGGTGTCGAGAACAGCACATTAAGTCTGGCGAAGAAAGATGAAACAATCGACGGGCTCGAACAAACCCTCCAGCAGAAGTTCCTCAAATACTGCGATCCCCTCGTACCATTACACAATCTCACAGCCATCGCCGCACGCGCAGCAGTCTGCGGAATGCGCTTGCGAGCTCATCATCCTCGCCAATACGCTGATGGCGGAGCGAGTCTGTCCCAAACAGAAAAGGATATGCTCTTCTCACTCAGTCTCAAAATCATGCAATACGACACACTTTGCCACGCAACCCCATCACTACATAAGTACCTCTGGCATGTACGCGTCTACTTCCAATGGCACGCGCTTATCTATCTCCTTACCGACATGCGATTTCGAAAGGTTGGGAAAGATGCCGAGCGGGCGTGGGAACAAGTAGAGGACGTGTACAAATACCATCCCGAGATGCTGAATCAGAACGATTACGCACTATACAGTGCCATTCGCATTCTCACTTGGCGGGCATGGGAATCTCGAAAGGCGGAGCTGATA
Source organism: Venturiaceae sp. KMAF11 (assembly GCA_023078705.1). Lineage (NCBI taxonomy): Eukaryota > Fungi > Ascomycota > Dothideomycetes > Venturiales > Venturiaceae > Venturiaceae sp. KMAF11. The sequence continues at coordinate 1,638,587 of JALGOQ010000005.1, forward strand.
CGTCTTGGTCTTCCTATCGAGACCCCACCTATAATTTGGAAACTGCAAGAGAAGGGCGTGGCGAACGGAAGGCTACCTGTCGTTGCCCTGGATAATGTTGCTATACCGAACGGTCTTCCTTCAACTGGACGGGATGCTTTGACATACTCGCAACCACCTTATGGTCGTTCATTTGGCGCAAATGAGTTTGACAATGCGCCTATGGAGACTTCGAAGGTGTTTGAGGAGCCGAGTCCTGTGGATTGGGAACAGTGGGATAATTTGTTGAGGAGTATGGATTTGCCTGATCTTGATACCAACCTTGATAGCTTCTTCAAATGAACAAGAAGTAGTCACTAGCACTTATTGCGTCACGTCTATCTAGATCTGCAAGCTACATAATGATTACCATTCAATCCTATCACCAAATCTGTCCTTCAACGTGCCACTATCCTTCTTCTCCAATCGCTCAATAAGCGGTAACATATCCGCCACACTCTCCTCAGCTGAAATAGCACCCTCCTCCTTACACATTACCAACCCCGACTCCACCCTTCCAGGATGCAAGACCGTAAAGACAGCCTCGGGTACATCAATACTGAAACTCTTCGCAACAGCGTTCAACGCCGCCTTACTAGCCCTATAAGCATACGCCGAGCCAGTAGTATTATATCCCATTGACCCCATCCTCGACCCCATTATCACGGCTTTACTTGGTGTACCTGTTTGTGCTCCGCCTAGAAGAAGGCTTGGGAGTACGCCTTTGAGGAGGGAGAATGTGCCGATGACGTTTATGGTGAAGGTTTGAAGCATTGTTGCTTCGTCCATTACGGAAAGGGTTTCTGCTGCTGCGACATTGGAGGGGTTGTCTGCCTCGATGGAGGGGACGAGGCCGCGGATGCCGATGCAGTGGATGAAGAGGCTTAGGGGTCTGCCTTTGATGTGGGTTTCGAGGAAGGTATTGATGGAGTCTTTGGATGCGACGTCGACTTTGTGGGTTTGTATCAAGGCAGCTGAGTTTGGGGGGTTGGATAGTTGGATGGGGGCGCGGTCGATGGCTATGATGTGGGTTTTTGGATCTGAGGCGTACGCTTCGAGGAAAGCGCGGCCGATGCCTGACGCGGCGCCGGAAATGAGAATTGTAGGCATTGGAGTCTTGTGTGTCTGGGATGCGTGAGATGTGTGAGTTGGAAGATTGTTGGCTAAGGAAGAGTGGAGATATATGTTAGCTGAGGTTCTGATCGGGATTGAGACTTCGCATAGCTGCTGAAAGTGAGCTGAATCCAATGTGAAATTACGGATCGCTTTCTGGTGTTAGTGATCTCGAGCAGCACGCATAATCAGAGAAATAGTCATTGTTGAAGATGCTGTGCTTGTTGTGGTGGTGACATTCTACGAGCGACGTCGGCTTGGGAACTTCTCGTACTCCAGCTTTTGTTTGTGTCTCATCGAACATCAAAGCCAGTAGCAAAACGCTGCGAAAACACGTCCTGAGAGGATTCGCAGGAATCGTGAGAGTATGATATTCGCAATGTCTTGACTACCGTGAAAGAGAGGTAGAAGAAGTTTTGGAAAGCAACCAAAAACAATCCGCCAGAAATTCGAAGTAGACTCAGCGTATCAAAGCATCAGCTCGCCTGACTAGACGTACAGATAAATCCCAGCAACTCCTGCTCTCAACTCTTCAGGAACAAAACCGACTCGCCACCCATACGTGCGTCTGCTCGACGATTAGAAGTACAACCATGATTCCAACAATCTCTCTCCTCGTGTCTCCAGGAACTGTCCACCATCTGCTCCCATGAATGCACCCTCTTTCCCATTAGAAGTATAGGCAGATCCCAGAACTTTTCACTCTCATATTTCCAGGAACAAGACGAGCCATGTGTCCATACGTGTGTGGGCTTGTTAACAACAGGTCCAAAAATCTCCCTGCGTTTCTTTTCCCTCAATTATACAGGAACTCCAGAATCCAATCTCACCGCAGGAAAATCATGTCTCCCATCAAAAAGTTCCACGTCCTCGTACTCCCAGGCGTCCTGACCACACTCGCATTCAAATTCACATCCTGTCATATGATTGCCGTTGTGAACGATCCAGGACTCTTCCAACACCTTGCCACTAGACTGAATCTTGAATCTTGTTGCTCGGCAACCGCCAATATAGGTATGTCCATGTGGCAGTCTCTGGGTGATGCTCATCTTTTGGATTGCTGAATTGAGCTTGAATGCCTCTCTGACCGCGACGAGGATTTCGAATTGCTGAGACCAAATTTCGCTGATCTTACTTGCTTTGTTCGGGTGTTTCTTGTGGGTGGGTACGCGATCGACGTAGACGGCGAGCGTGTGTAGCCTAGGCAAGGAAACGAGGAAGTTCGTGAGCTCGTTTGTCATGAATGGCCATTCCCTTCCAAAGTGATTAACTTTCGTTCCTAAGCAGTCTCCGGGCTGTCAAGGGGGAGGGACTCACTTTTTTTCCATCTCAGTCCTCTGCCAAACCGCAGAAAACCTCAAACTACATTCCTTCAAATTGTCTTTCATGTCTTCGGAGATTTCCCAAAGGTATCCATGATTTGAGAAGGTGTTGACGTCAACCTTGTCACCTAGATTGAAAGTGAAGTGTGATGCTCGATAAAGAAGTGGCGCGAATTCGGCGTGAGCTTGATGATTGATCTGGAGCAGAGAGTGCCATTTCTTGGCACGCAACTGCTTCTTTTGAGAGTCAGAGTTCTTTCTTCCGAAGCTTCCGGTGGGTTGTTCGTCGTCGTTGAGTACGTAGCCATATATTTGATTGCGGAGTTCTCGTGGAAGTTTATGGAGGAAGTTGATACCCGCTTGCGATCGGGATGATGAGTTTGAAAGGACGAGGAACTTGCGAGGCCGGTAGCGCGGATCGACTGTTTGATTCACGCGCGGGGGAGTGAAAGATATGCCCTTGTGGGCTTTTATGGGCGGAGGAGGCGAGGTTGGTTGAGGTTTTGGGGGAGAACCCCATTGTGCGCCGGCGGGGAGTTTACCCGCGAACTTTATAGCCATTTTGATGAATGGCTTGTGATGGGTAGATGCGGTGCTATTCTCCATGGTTAGTTCCGGTTCTCGAAATCGGCCCTAGGAAAGAGTCAATATAATATATCATTGAGAAAAGAAAGGGAGAACCGATACATATCCTGTCACGTCGAAAGTATCTTCTAACGTTAATCCAATCATCCCTAAAGTGTTAGCGGGTCATATCGTTCTAAAGCAAGGGAATATTGCGATACAAACCTTCTCATGTCATTTTCTTCTTCCAACGCGAAACCAATCCTTCTAAAAGTGTTAGCATATTATCTGACATGGAAAGGATAGAACATACCGATGATAGGCTCTCCATATCCCTTCCTTCCAACAATGCATTCCATCCAGCTTGATACCAGCCGAATATCGCGTTAACCGACCGTGTTGTCGCACTGCTCCCTCATCGACCAGGCTTGCCCAATCCCAAACAAAACGCTCGCAAAATAAATCCAAACGCTGAGTAATACGTACCTTGATTTGTATTGTTGATGGCGCAGGAAGGGAGCGCGAACAGAGTGCTTCCAGCGCCGCGGGCTGGAAATAATATGATGGTGAAGGAAGAAAGAATATGTTTGTTGTGGACGCGTGAGATATATCTGCAAAATCACGCTAGCCGATTCGGGATGGGGTGCTTGGAGTAGGAAGGTTGACTCCGGATTGGTTACTTCGTGACTAGTACGTCATGGTTTCTTACTATTGTTTATGTGGTATTGAAAACTGCCTGATATGGGTTTGAGGATTTGGATTTGCGCGAATTTGAGAGTATTGATCTGGGGAAGCAAGGCTAAGTATTGAGATCGATGTAAAAGGACTACTCGCAAGATTCTATCTGTACTCTCTAGGAATCTTGGAATTAGTGTATCATTTTGCACAGTTCTACGTTGGATGGACTCTCGGTAGATCCTATCGTTCCATTGATACCACAAACGATATCCAAATCTCAAGGAACTAAACATCCCACCCAGAGCCACATCCATCCTGCAGCCTCAACACCAAGCTTCTTTCGTTGCTCTTCACAGTTCTCACTGCAAGAAGTCTCCTTCAGATGGTGAAGATCCTCACAATACCATGTCCTCTGAATTCTCCCCGTACCATACCCATCCGAACATGCAAACCCATTCTGTGCAACAGCGTGTATACACTGCCACTGCTTGACCCACCAACCATTCTGATTTACAACACGTGTGTGTAATTGAACTGCTTTACCGTGACGTACACAAAATGTCTCCAGAGGGCGATGTTGCAGCAGCGTGACAAACATAGAAGCTTTTACCTTCTCGAGAGCCTCTCCGATCGTCCGCTGATCTTTACCAAACGGCGACGATTCGATGGTCAAATCGACAGATCTAAGGCTTTCATATTCCCAAATGAAACTGGCAAAGTCCGATTTGATCTCCTGGTTGACATGATATAGTTCTATTCCTTGAGAGAGGGATAAATCGATGTGAAAGGAACAAGAGGTGAGCCACTCCTTCATTCGTGGGCGTGTGACCCAATATGCCCTGCCGGACATATGTTCTCGTTCATCGAGGAAAGTGGTGACATGAAAGATGGGTTTGGCAGCTTTGTCTGCCACATCGATGTAACCCTCGTGGATTGCGCGATTGACGAGAAGGAGGCCGTGTTTTGTTGTAGTCAGTGTCTTGCTTGATCGCGACGAGATGAGTTTCTTGATCCTTGATTCAGCCGGTTGTGGTCGGGAAAAGTGTAGTACTGGGTTTTCCTGGAAGCAAAAAAGGTAGATCTCATTTCGAATCTCGGCAGGCAAGTCCATGAAGCCGGTTTTGTGCGATTCTTGCACCCGGCTTGTGATGCTTGGAGGTGGGGTCCTTTTCGACTCCTTTGAGCGCCTGATATCAGCGCGGAAGGCTTTGAGTCGGTCTGATAATTTGCCCATCTTGATTCCTATGCTGAGATGTGTTGGTCGCCAGATGAGGATAGGATCGTCTGGGGGAACAGTTGGTGCTTGCGTCTTGACGTCGTTACAACAATTAATCTCTTAATATTGAACACTTCGGAACCTCCAATCGAACAATGCTTGGTGGATATTTGGAGAGGAGAAGATGAAGTGGGGTCTAAGACCTTTTGCTGACTTCGACTAACTTAATGGAAGTTGGATGTCAAAGTCAAAGGGTGGGCTGTGTTACCCCATCTATTAATAGCACCACAATGGTCGTGCTTGATCCTTCTGCACTCTCGAGTCTCTAACATATACCTTGCCGAGGCAGTATGGACGACTTGGAAGCATGGAATGGTAGGAAGTCGAGCACGATTATAGAACAATAGGTTGTGGAAGCGATGTCGGAAATATCGTCGCTTGTTCTGCTGAGAAGCAACCTCCCCAAGACAACATCAACTTCAGCGTCAACCTATACTCCAGCTTTACCCTCCGTACTCAAAAAGCAAGGTGTGTCCTTTGACCGTCACAGCAGATCAGAAGAAAAAAAAGCACGATTCCTCTTAATCATGTCTTCGGCTTCATCGGCATTATCAGCTCTGCGTAAATTCAACGCTTGCGATGTAAGTTGAAACTTCAATCACAGAGGAACCATCGATCTAAGCCCAAGAAAGATCGGAGATGCCCTCGTGCGATTAAAAGTTCCCTACGGAGGGTATCTGTCAGGATTGAAAATGTTCTCTGCGCCAAATCAAAGTCAGACCTCCAAGATTCTCGGGCCTGCCTACACTGTACGCATGGTCCATGCATCAGATAAGACTTCACCAACACCATCGACGCATTTTGCGGATGCAATTCCTTCTGGCAGCGTGGTTTTTGTATCGCAGCCAAAGGGCTTGATAAGTGCTTGCTGGGGAGGCTTGATGAGCACAAGAGCGAAGAATGCTGGCGCTGCGGGTGTAGTTCTTGACGGGCGATTTCGTGACCTCCTCGAACACCAAGAGTTGGGCATGGGACTTTTTGCGAGAGCATCAAGTATCCTCGGCACTAACACATTTACGAGAGCTTCTGAGCTTGATGTGCCGCTGACATACCAGATTGAGGAACTGACAGATGTAGAGGTTCAGATTCGGCCTGGAGACATCATCATGGGAGATGCTGACGGAGTTGTGGTTATTCCGCCAGAGCTTGTGGATGAGCTGGTCGATACTTGCGAAGCTCGATGGCAAATCGATGAAGAGACCAGGAGCTGTCTTGAAAAGGGAGATCTTATTGGACCAACGATAAAGAGATTGCGGAAATGAAAGGCTGCCACAAAAGCTTTATGGTTGCAGCATTTACGTGTATGTATAATGCATTCTGTTGCGCTACATCTATCTCTTGATTTCTTAATTACCATATGCTCAATAGTGATAGCTTATTAACAGGCTTATCAAACCTGTTAGCTTGCAAAGCGACATCTTGCGCTACAGGACATATGCAATTGCTTAAGCAATTGTGAGAAGACTCTTGATCACTGTTCTATCGTTTATGGGGGTTGTTAGTTCTGTTGGGTGCTTGTGGAGGGAATAATGGCATGTATTCAAGAAGAGTAGAGAAGATTTGAGTGTTAAGTTTACGATCATTTAGATGGACCTCTAATTCAGTCTTTTCGTATCATTGAAAATTGTGGGGTCCTTGAGGAAAAGATAGAATCGGGAAGGTTGGTGATGGCATTTGTATAGTTGAAAAGGGATGTCAATCCGTGCTAAAAGACTTTACTTCTTTTGACATTATCTATATCCTATTGCGGGAACTTCTTCTTCCGCGAATGGGAACAGGAGATTGCTATATTTCGCTGAACGCCATGACCGAACACCGAGTTCAACAGTGCCATGCATTTTTAAGGTGGGCGACCATTTCCGCCTCCTCTTCCTCCACTGTTCTTGGGCTGTTGACCTCCACCACCGTTCTTTGGTTGACTTTCACCACCATTATTTCTTGGTGGCTCACCACCTGATCTCCCACCTCCATTCTTCGGTTGTTCACCGCCTTGTCTCCCACCACCGTTCCTTGGCTCTTGACTTCCGCCGTTCCTTGGAGGACTACCGGCACCATTTGGTCGTCCGCTGTTGTTAGGGGGCTGTGAACTTCCACCACCAAACTTGGGCTGCTGATTTCCTCCTGGCGCTTTTTGAGATGGAGGTTCCCGAGATGGAGTGGTGCTGCTTCTCGGCGGCTCTCTACTCGGATTGTTACCACTTCTCGGCGGCTCTCTATTTGGTGGCTCTCGGTCCGGGGGATTGCCAGTCTTCGGAGGTTCTCGGTTTGGAGGATTGTTGCCTCGTGGCGGTTCCCGCGGGGGAGGAATGCCATTTTGAGGCGGTTGGCCCTTTGCTGGCGGGTTATTGCCCTTGGGTGGGTCTCTATTTGGGGGATGGTTGGGATTATTAGGAGGATTGCCTTGTGGTTGACCATTCGCTGGCGGGTTGTTGCCTTTGGGTGGATCTCTATTTGGAGGATTGTTGCCTCGTGGCGGTTCCCGCGGGGGAGGAATGCCATTTTGAGGCGATTGGCCCTTTGCTGGCGGGTTATTACCCTTGGGTGGGTCTCTATTTGGGGGATGGTTAGGATTATTGGGAGGATTGCCTTGTGGTTGACCATTCGCTGGCGGGTTGTTGCCTTTGGGTGGATCTCTATTTGGGGGACTAGGATTATTGGGGGGATTGCCTTTTGGTTGACCATTCGGTCGACCATCATTAGGGTTGCCTCTCGGATTGCTTGGTGGTCTGCCTCCATAGTTGGGAGGCTCATTTTTCCCAGCACCACTTGGGACCCCATTACTCGGAGCTTTGGCAGGTGGGGGCCTAGCAGGATTGTTCGTTGGCCGTGGAATACCTCCTCCTCGAGTAAGACCCCCACGATATCCCTCAGGTCTGTTATTAGGGCCCAGTGGTGCTGGAGGTGGTACCACTCCCCATCCACTGCTGATGTAGCTAGGATCGATACCATTTTGCTGCAGTGTAGTGTTGGTTGCGAGTTCACCCAACCCGATGAGTGCACCGAATTCGGCGCCGAAGCCTTGGAATCCGCCATTGGCCCATTGATCAACGTTGTACTGATCTTCAGCACGGAAGCTACCACGAACAGCCCTTGGAAGCACTTTGGTGCAATCCGTCAAGGCGTTGATATTGTTTACACCCAGTAATGACAGCCGCACATATTCGCGAGCATAGTCGTCATTCCAGTGGTCTTGGCCTCCTACGTACAAGTTAACGAGGGTATCGAGTAGGTGGTACAGGAGAGAGAGAGCGCGCTATCAGTAGGGGAGAACAAAGTGGCCGAAAATATTTACCATAGTCATATTTGAACAAGAAAGCGATACATTCCTAGCAATCTTGTAGGATATCTTGCTAGGAATATATCACCCTCTCATTCAATAAAATTATGTTAAGACCAATTCCCCCACTTCAATCTCCTGTAGTAATAGAAGGGGTATGTACCTTGACCAGTGAATCCATCCCATTCTTGCTTGGTGCGTGGATGCCGTGACAGATTGATATCAGAGGGAAACTTGACAATTCGTTTCGGTCTGGCTTCTGTCGTCTGGCTGTAGAACAGAACGTCCCAAACACCGGGTGTGGAGTCTTGCGGATCCAGGGCCCGTCGAGGATCAAAGAAACGCTGCTGACTCGTAGAATGTGCCCCTACAAGAGCTACTAGGCCGTGAGCTTTGATCGTTTTGTCTTCAAACAGACGGATCAGATTGTCTGCCGAGTCATTGGCATCAGGCAGGAGTCCGGGCTCTGCTGGTCGTTGACTATCGGGGCGGCCGACAAATGTTTTGATACGAGGGCCAAGAGGGCAAGTCACCGTTGCCACATTTGCTCCCATTTGAATAAGGTCTGCCATGCCAATACCGTAATTCCGGTATTGAGTATACCTTGGTATATTAGTGATGGCACACTCTCAGAGTCGCAAATCCTACCATGCTTTTGTTTTGGTTGCAATCTCTTCTAGTCCTTTGTTCTCATCTCGTTCAATCTCATTGGTCAGAAGAATTCCACCGTCTGCACCACCATGATCCAGGCCTTTTCTCCACGCTCCCTGATTAGAATTAGATTGACGCAACAGAAAGGTAAACACCGTAACAAACCGCATCGTGAAAACCAAGCCGAACAGCGCCTCGTGCAAGATCACTGCATCTACCACTGGGAGTTGTGAATGTTCGAAACATTTCCTCAGCAATGTAACTCCACACGCAGCACTTGTCTCCATTTGGGTTGCATTGATTTATCGAGCCGCTGGTCTGCATTTGGGGCCCATTGTCTACTGCATCTGTCTTTCCAAGAAGTATGCCTTCGATGAGCTAGAATTGGTCAGTCAAGTAATGCTTATTCATGAGAAGAGTTGTCCTACTTTTCCAACCTCACTTCTCGCTCCTTGCGTGACCAGGTCGCCAAGCAATTCATTAGAGTCTTCTTTGCCATCCGGTGGCCGATTCGCGGAAGCAGTGCTATTGACAGTGGCCAATAGCTCTGATCGTTTGGTCTTCCATACAGCCGCTTTTGGTCCTCTGGCTACTTTAGCAAACCCACACGCAAGAACGCTTGACAACAAAGACGAGGCCAAAAGAACGGCGCTAGACTTCATTATGAACTAAAACGAGTGTTCCCAAAAAGTGGTTGTAGCTTCTTAACAAGCGAAGATGAAGGGTAGTTGAGAAACTTTGCAAGCTCTCTGTGGGAATTATATATCATTCTTCCAAGATGCCAGGAGGGGTTTCCCAAGTGCTGGGTCACGGTTTGACTTTCCTAGCATAAGCGCATGTAAATTTGGTAGCTAGCCGGATGAGGTGGCAGATTAATGAATCAGTATCCCGATTTAGCCATTACATGAATGTCAAATCCAGGCCTTCGAGATACGAACCAGTATATTAGACGGCTCAACAACAAACCGTCAGTGCGCGAAATTTGATCTGAAGATTAGATCAAAACGCTTTGATGCCGTGTATGCAGATGGATTACTGCATCTATTTTGAGACGACATGTTGTCGTACGCACGCAACGTGTGATTGCTAGTGCCGAACATGTTTGGAAGAAACGCGGGGAACCAGCAAGGAAAACATGTCAGCGTGGTTGATGCATAGTCGACAGACACGAAACATGAGACTAAACGAGCGAAACAATCAGTTTATCCTCGATTAATTCGCAGGAGAAACAAATGAACAGACGACTTGGCAGTCACTATTTTTGAATCAGGGCTTAGTCAGGGCAGGACGAAGTCGATCGACAGGGATGTAAATTCTATCGTACCTGGAACAGAAGTTTTTGCAGTCCCAAAAGAGTGTTCGTGCGCCTTGATAGGCCCTTCAGATTGTCAATAACTAACAGAGGTGGAGCGACGTCCTCGAAATAAGGCGACGTAACCCTGGTGATGCACAATTTTGGACAGCACTGAAGTCGTGATGCAAATTCGAGTCGGAGCATTTGAGCTCGCAAGCAAGATCTTCGGGAGATTAAATCTTGCTCTTGGCACCCTTTACACTATTTTAATTTCCCCACACATGTCTTCATCAAAAGCTTGACCCTGCATGATACCATGTACATAAGCATCGCCAACAAATGTCCATCTGGATCCTGAAGAACCCTTGGCTGGCCTGAAAATAAGAGGTACCTTGGAGCCTTTGCACAAAATGATAGAGTCTCCAACTTTTGCAGCTCTGGATGCAAGACCAATATAGCCCTTTTTGGTCTTCACCATACGTCTGTGGAGAGTGTAACGCCCCTGCAATTCGAATTCGAGCAGTGGTTTGTTGGTGACCAGATGCCAGCTAAGCAGAAATAGGCAATAAGGCAATCCCAGTACCTTGAATGAGGCCGGAATGTGCTTGATTTTCAAGTACGGAAACCATGTCATTGTCTTCCATAGTTTCACGGATTTGACAACTTGTTCCGAGTCATTGAGTTCGCCGGCAGAGACTGTTTGCCAGAATGCGTCGGAGAGCGTTTCTTCGGTGCCAACGTAAGGGCTACTGGCTTTGGAAGAAAGTGAAAGCATTTCTTGCCACTGTATCATGAATGTTCGAGCCAGGAGAAATGATTCCTTCGTTTTCATCCAATCCCGTGCAACGTCTGGGACTGTGGACACGGTCCGAGGGAGTGAGAGCCCTTTGAATGAGGGTCCTGCTTCAGCAATTATGTCGAAGACAAAACCAGAAAGAATAAGGGTATCCGGGTCGTCTAGAGAAAATGCATATTTCGTCTCTCTGCTGGCATGAAACAGTGATTTGCTGACTTTAGAAGTAGTGTCGGCGCCGGAGAGCGACAAAGGTCCATGACTCCAGGTGTGACTCGCATTCATGCTCGTACAGACGCTCCAATCAGGAACCCAGGAAGGGAGATGTTCCATTCCAGAAGAACTGGCGGAAGGTGGTCGACTGAGAATGTCTAAGCTTTTGGTCGCTTGTAACAATTGAATTGCAAGGTTGGTGTAGAGCTTCAAGGCACTCTCCTTATAGCTCACAAGGACTGATGCTTTCATTCCAACACTTTCGACCAGACCGCTGAAAGAATAGACCTTGTCCCTCGGGTCTGTTGCGTGGCACCGCTGGTGGCGAAGTAGAACCCCAAGAAGGGTCTCGGTATGGCTTTGGTAAGTAACCCGTTCGTCCTCGATGGATGCGATATGCTGGAGCGAGAAGAGGAACGAAGGTGGGAAATGCTGCTTCGTCATAAACCGAACCGCGCGCACCAATTCGTCCCAGTCATATTCAGCGTGATCCCACACAACGGTCACCTTCTCAGACACGACCACCTCTTGCACAACCCAGGCACGTTGAAACCAAGGCCTTTTTAGCATGCTGATCAAAGCGATGTAAAACTCGCCGGAAAAGGGTAGCAAGATTTTTGTTTGATTTCTCTTCGGGTTCCACACTGAGATAGTGGGGCAATCTTTGGATCTGATGCTTTTCTGGAGAATCCACAGGCCAACTTCGAGAGACAGTGTTGCAGCTTTAGAGATGCCCTGCTCATGCCTATCGTTCAGGTGTCCCAGCCAGACCAAAGTTCGTGCTGCAGACTGATAAATCATCCGCATTAACTGAACTTGTTTGGCCTTTTCTTCATCGTCCCATTGGTTGATGCAGACTGCATCAGCCCAAAGTATTCGGGGTCGATCCGAAAATCGCAGTGCTTGAAGCGCTTCCGCTAGGTTCGCAGGCACCTGCAGGGTCTGTTCATTGCATAAAATGCTGGATTTGTCCTTGGGGTCGCCCCAAGTGTACGATAGTGACTCGAATTGAGTTGCTCTCGCTCTCGACAGGGGGATCTCGCCTAGCCTACATCGAATTGGGTCGTCTCCGGCCCCAGGGAGCAATTCCAAAAGTCGTGTCGTCGGTGAACCATCGATATTGTCCTGCAGAGCATTATATTTGAATGTCCCGTGGGTAACAGCCAGGCCCAATTCGTCTGCGAACCCGCGCTTCAGCACGTGACTATTACCGAGTGATGACTTTAGAGATCGCGTTGTTGGAGGATCGACCTTTCGTAGAGCATGATATCGAGATATTCCGAGTCGTTTCCTCTGGCTGGAAAGGACACATCTGTGAGCTCCAGGAAAAGATGTATTGCGTCCAGCAACCCTGACCAGCCCAAGCGCAAAGCGACCGCTCTCTCCCAATTCTGCCAAAGGAGCCTTGGAAACCAGACGAAGCTGGCAAAATGCCATTGGCTTTGACTCACGACATTTCTCGATATTCGTGTTGAGCTGTCGTCTGTTCTGTGAAGGTTCGTGAAGGAGGCACGAGGATCAAGGATCAGATCAGCTCAGGTGTGTCGCAATACGAGTAGCACCTGCTCTTCGATTCTGATTGGCCCAAGAGCACCCGTCCTGGCCTCGAGTATTGATCATTGGTTTGGTGTATTGGAACATCCAGCCATCTTGCTACACAATAATGAAGGCCTATCTAGCAATAGAATGTGGTGTTGTGATGATGTCGAGGGAAGTTTGGGTCGACACCGTTGAAGCCACAGTCATCTGACAACGCGCTTTTCGTCCGAAGCTAACCCGCCTTCGACCTCCAAACACAATTGCACATCTCACAACAAACCGCGTCGCTCAATGGAAGTGATTCTCCATGGACTCAATGAGCAGCAAAGATGCGCCGTTACCAGCCCATCGTCCGTCCTCCAGGTACTGGCACCGCCAGGCTCCGGCAAAACGAAAACACTCACAACACGCGTCGCGTACCTGATTGCGCATCGAGGAATGAAGCCATGGAACATGATAGTCTGCACCTTCACTATCAAAGCTGCCAAGGAGATGAAAGAGCGGATTCGAAGCTTCATTGGCGATGAGTTTGAGTCCAAATTGGTGCTGGGGACCTTCCACTCGATTGCACGACGGTACCTGGCTAGATACGGCCATTTTATTGGGATCGTTAAAAACTTTGGCATTGCGGATAGCAATGACTCCTTGGCGATTATCAAAAGAATCGTAAAACGACATGACTTCAACATTGAACCTGCCAAGGCACGCTCGCGAATCTCGAAGCGCAAGTCCGAAGCAGCAGTTGGCGACGCGAAAGCCGAGACCAAAATGGATACGGAGCAGCATGAATTTGAGAATATATTTGAGAAATACGAGGAGGCCTTGAAAACGTCAAATTTATTGGACTACGACGATTTACTACTTCGATGCGTGGAGCTGTTGAAGCGCTGTCCGGAATGCGTCTCGAACATCGAGGCTGTATTGATCGATGAATTTCAGGATACAAATCATGTTCAGTATGAGCTCATGTCTTTGTTTGCTCAACATCGGAACCCCAAGCCTAACAGGAAGGTCCCGAGCATCACAATCGTTGGAGATCCGGATCAGAGCATCTACAGCTTTCGATCAGCAGAGATAAAAAATCTCAAGAAAATGGCGAGGCAGTATGCAGACACGCAGATTGTACTTCTTGAGGAGAACTATCGCTCTTCCGCTTCTATTCTTCTATCGGCGGTGGAAGTCATTGAGCAAGATGAAGCTCGACCTCAGAAGACACTGCTAGCTACGCACAATTTTGGCGAACGTCCAGTTCTACGCACTTTGCCTTCAGCAGCGGCAGAGGCGGCATGGATTGTCGCTGAGATCACTCGAGCCAAGGCGTTGACTGGCGACCTTTTCAATCACGACGACTTCGCGATCCTTCTCAGATCTGCCGCTCTTTCACGACTCATTGAAACGGCTCTAGGCAAGGCTGGTATTGCGTATCGAATGGTGGGTGGTCATAGGTTCTTTGATCGAGTTGAAATTCGACTTTTACTTGACTATCTTCGAGTCATTAGCCAGCCAAACTCAAACGATGCTGTAGCCCGAATCATCAATGTGCCAGCACGCAAAATCGGAGATCCAACTATCAAAGCCTTGCTCGAGGAAGCTGAGAGCAAGCATCATAACCTATGGACATTAGTTTTGGACATAGCTCAAGGCAATCGGAGATCGAGCACGAAAATCTCTTCCCAATGTCAACAGGGCCTCGAAATCTTCACGAATATCATCCTCACATCTCAGAAGAAGATGTTGGACAATTCTTGCACTATCGTCGATCTCCTGGGACATGTCATGAAGAAGATCAAGTTCGAAGATTACCTGGAGGCGAAATTTCCGGAGGACGCGGAAGCTAGATGGGCCAATGTGCAGGAGCTCATCATTCTGGCCAGCGACAACTCGACTCTTCAAACAGGCGAGGAGATCAGTGAAGAGGCTCTGGTCAAGATTGAAGGGGTCGAGCAGCAACACGCATCCGGACCTGAAGAAACATTGGTCAAATTCCTTGCCAATGTCACCCTTGCGTCTGCAGTCGATGCGAAACGTGATGACGAGGATGCGCCCAGGCAAGTCACAATCTCGACCATACACGCTGCCAAAGGTCTCGAATGGCCAGTTGTTTTCATCCCGTCGGCATATCAGGGTTCCATACCACATTCGCGGTCGGACGATACAGATGAGGAGCGAAGGCTGCTGTACGTCGGTATGACCAGAGCAAAAGCTTTACTATACTTGAGCTGGCCGAAGAAGAGCTCATCTAGTGAGACTACGACGCTCTCGCCATTTCTGTCCGGAACGAAAATTGCGCCACGCTTCACCACTAAAGGGCCAGCTTTTGGCTACGAGGCTGCTAGATCTTTGGCGAAAATACTTGGTCGTGAATGTCCTTCGGAAAAACTTATCATCGGTGCTTTGTTAACAATCGAACACGTCAAAGACAACCTTTGGCCAGAGGATGGCGAGGACAATGGACGGCTCGAGAACTCGTACTTGTCAGGTCCACATTTTAGCCGTGATTGGGGCTCGAATTACAGTAGCGATCCACTGATGATGGAGACATCACTATCTATCAAACGACAAAAGATTGGCCAAACCTCCTACTCCTCAAAATCTACGGTTAGTGTTGGACCACCGACTCCAGGTGCATACTTTGTCAACAACACCACCATCGCCTCCGGCTTCAAGAGTGCCGGTCTAGTGCGAAAAGAGCTGGAGGAACAGACTGCTAGAGAAGAAGCACGAAAGAGCATCGCCGACGGCGAAGAGCCCAAGAAATCGAAACTAGCCGCCAAAACAACCCGCAAAAAGCAGGCAGTATCCGGACAAGGAAGCCTCCTCAACTTCTTCAGCAAGCCGTCCGCGCCAAAACCCCCATCTGCCACCCAACAGCATAACCCGCCCCCTCTACCATCATTCCATGAACGCAAAGTCCCTACCAAACGCCAACAACACTCCTTACAAGATATCTCAAACCACATCCCAGCCTCTCTAACCTCCCTTACACCAGCTATACCATCCACATACACAACGCACAAACCTCGCAAAACACCCTCCCTAAACCGTCCCCGCGCTCCAATCCACTCAGAAGAATATACCTCGGCAAAACATCTCCTGCACTCGAGTTCGCCCGTCAAACCAAGTGACAATGAAACCACTACACCTAATGTCGAGAGTTCGACGCAAGATAATTTGCCAGCCATAGGGGACACATTGGGAGGCTTCACGCAAGCATCAACAATGCACACGACTACGATGGCTAAGTTGGGACAGGGACAGGGACAGGCTCAGGGACAGAATGGATTGCAGCAGAAGAAAACTCTTGGAATGAGGAGGAGTATGCAGGGATGGAATGCGAAGAGGGTGAATCGGCCTTTTTCTGTGCCGGGGAAACCGAGCGGTGGGTCTTAATGTTTGGGATTTTCTGCTGTTCATTCTCAAATCATGGTTGGTTGCAGGTCTGGCTGGAATTACGTGTTATATTGGAGTATGGGTACTACATCAGAGCATTGGGACATGGCAATTTTGGGATTTGATCATAATGACAAGTTTACAACTAAAAGATGACGAGTGGTTTTGAGAGACTTAACTGAAGGGCGTTCAAATAAGCTCTTAATCAAGGTCACTAGAAGATCTGTGTCTAAAGACAAAGCAGTTAGAGCAACAGCTTGTATTGACATCAATTCAAGTGTCATCTACGGCCTTTCCAACACTTATAAATGCAAAAAGTGGGTATCTTCGCTCCCAAAACGCCTCCGAAGACCTACGCAATCCTCTTATCCTTCCCCTTAAGCAACCTCTTCAACATAACGATTTCCTCCCTCAACCTCTCAACCTCGCTTTTCAAATCTTCACATCCATCGCAAGTGGATTCAACGCCCTTCTGCTCATTTTCACTTCCCTCCCCCAGGACAACCTTCCCCTTGATCGGACTGGAAACAGGACTAGGCACAAACGCCAAACTCCCCTTCCTCGGTAGATAATTAGCCACAGGCACAGGCCCATGGAAAGAATGTGCGAACCCAGGGGGCAGATCTGCGGCAGAAGCTAATCGATGCCGTGGACTTGACGGCATGGGTTCGTTTCCTGCTTCCTCCACTTCCCGTGCCGTGGGCGCACTGCGGCTTTTTCTCCGGTGGTTAGGTCGGCGTTGCGTGGACACTTGATTATTGAAATCTGTGAGATCGGGAGACGGAGACGGGTCAAAGCCTCGGTATCGCTTATCAAAGTTCGTTGGTTCGACTTTTTCATTTGGTTCGGAAAGGGTTGAGCGGGTTTTTGTTCGAGGGGGTGCTAATTTGATTTCAATGGATTGTTTTTGAGTTGATGTACATGGTGGTTTGTGGTTGGTTTCTTTCTCGACGTCTTCCCATATCTGGCTCCCTTGCCAACTGACTTTTCGTTGGTGGTGTATCGAGGTAGGCCTCGTCTCGTGGGAAGTATTAGGTGATTCTTCATCATTGTCCGACTCCGCCGTCAACCAAATATCCTCTCTAGCCGATGTGTCTGCGGTCTTTCTGTTCTTGACTGGTGCCGTTTCCGCCACAGAAACAATCTTCGCCTTTGTCACGGATCGACCTCCGAGACTTGTTCGTCTCGTTGACACCTTTCGGGGTTGAGAAGGTACATACGGCGCCAAGATGGCTCGATTGCCATTAGAACCACTCTTGCTGGAGGTCCCTTTTTCGCCAAAACGACGAAGATCTGCGAGAATCTTGGAGTTGGCCGAGCTGGCACTCGAACTGCTTGCCGGGGTAGCACTGCTACAATGCGAGTACGAAGCTGGTATTTGAAGAGTGCTCAGAAGAGGAGAGCTATATGATTCCTGAACTGGTTTTGGGGTAGTGCTACGCTTTTTGGGTGGCGATGGGCGTTTCTCTTCAGCTGACTTTGAGGTCACGATCGTCGACTTCACAGGATCAGCTTTCGCTGGGGCCTTTTCACAGGCTCGGAAATTTGGCTGTGGTGGATTCTGCTTGTCCGACCCCTGATACACAAAAGTTGAGCTGGAGAGCCTTGGACGAGACCTTGGAGTAGTTCGTCGCTTTGGAGGTGATGGTCTGGGAGGCGATATTTGCTGCGGAGGTCGTTTTACCGGTGAGAAGAGATCCATATAGTCGTTACTCGAGACGAGTGGTAGGTCCCGATGTACTGGACCTTCTATCTCGTTGTGCTTGACTGTGCTGAACATGTCCGCCGTACAATGTTCAATTTTGAAAGAATTGAGGATTTTATGAGAAGTGGTGGGCGGGACTTCAGGAGATGTGGTGGTGCTCCCACCTGTTCCCATCAGCCTATTGGGAAGCGGTTTGTTCTCCTCGTGGCTTTCCTGGGCTTTTCTCCGTGATAATTTGGACGACTCTCCAGACATCTCGCTCTTTCGACTTCGTAGAGTTCCACCAACCGTGAACAGCTCGATCCAGGTCTCACTTGTAAACTGAACTTCTGCCGAGTTTCCTAAGACCTTGGGCCCACGACCTTTCACCCATTCAACATCCACAACTCGGCCCGCGGTATCATCTACAGGTAGGTCGTGGAGCTTCACCCCAGAACTGTCGAAAAAGACAACCTTGCCATCTATGCGCCCAATTGCAAGAATTGTGCTTGAAGTACCCTTCGTGGCCGTGGACTTCTTTGTAACTCCAGCTTTCGAGGCCTTCCGTGACTGGCCAGGTGACAAAATCGTCAGCGAGGTTGCTGGACCTCTGATATGCCATGTCCGTATGATTTGATTCTTCTCGAAGTCGACAATTTTGCATTTCCCATCAGCACCGACAGTTACAGCGCGGCTTCGAAATCCTGAAAGAAAAGCAGCACTAGTAATTCCAACACTCCTGAGTCCTGATCCTTGATCGGTATCCGGCTTCAGACGGCCAGCTGGATTGTGATTGACATGGGTGGCGACATGATGGAGAGACTTGAAGGAGGCAGTTTCCTGACCCTCAGCGCGACCATTCCCACTGATTTTGTCCGATGGCCTCATCAAGTGGGTGGAATCGTAAGCGGCAAGCGAGCCATCTTTGAATGCCAGCAAGAATATGTTGGACCGCTCTGGATGAAAGGCGGCGCAAGTGACGGGAGAGAAGGAGGCATGAGGTTGTAGAAATAGTGGCGGGGTGCCTAAAGTGAGGTTTTGAAGATAGACGGTCGGCGGGAGCTCGGAAGCTGTGAGCAAGAGGTGCGACGCAGGCGATATGGCTAAGACTGTGGGTGCCGAGGCGTGTGTGGGACCTGGGTCGAGGAGACGTGCGTCGCGCAACGAGTACGACTGGACAGCATTGAGGAGGGTTGTGGTAAAATACAGTGTTTTTGAATCTGGAGTGAATTGGAGAAGACGAATCTGACCCTGTACCGGAATTTAGAATGTATGGTGGAGATATGGCTTGAATTTCAACGCACGTCGGTTCCTTTCAATCTATAACTCTTTTCCATACCATGGTCAACTTGGTGTAGAACAACAACCTGGCTGTCTGCTATGGCAAGGGTCCCACTTCCATCTCTTGCTTCCTTCGCGGCCAGGATGCCATTGGAGCCCGAGTGGAATATCTTGTCGAGGCCGCTCTCGTCGTAAGATAATACATGTTGTTCGGTGGTTATAACCAAATGGTGGCCAGCAGGGAAGACGAAGCTATCTGGTGGAGACATTGATATTGCATTGTCCGATACGACGCGCAATATATTCGATTTGTTTATCTTTGGTTGCTATCAACAAAGATGCACGTGACCTAAATTCCGTCCGCAAGGTATGCTTGGAAGGAGCTCTTGTTGTACAGAGAGAGAGAGGTTGATTTCGATATACTACCGTTGATTTCGATATACTACCGTTGATTTAGCAGCCAGGACAGCGAGCTTAGCAAGTTATCCAATAAGTTTGGTGGCATCTGATGGTTCTGGGGGACTTGGGAGCATGTCTTCCCTATTCCACACCGTCCATTTCCTAACTCGAGACTTGCTTGATATCTGCTCGTCTTCAAATCAATGAGAATCTTCCCGTAGTAGTATAGAAGTCGAAAGATAAGGTGAAATTCTTTCATCCGAACCATTCCCAATTCTCATGACGGCCCCAAGCTTTGGCCAAGCGAATCCGAAGCTCCCTTCGAGCTCCCACCTATCAGTTCAAGTCGACTTTATCGCACCTCTCCAGCCCACCAACACGACAAAGACCACAGCAATTGCATGCTTGGTCTGAGACCCAAATTAAAGCCTCGTCCCTCTCTATTAGATCTTATAGCGACACATAACGCACAGGGCTATCAATTCCCCCCGAAGCCCCACCCTCTTAGTCCAGACGACGAGATAGCTTTTCGATACCCGCTGCCTGCTTCTCCATCCAAGCTTGAGGCTCCAGATACAACACAACCCGCCCAACCAGACCCAGCCGCAACCATGGCTCCTTCTAAGAAGCAGCAGAGGGAAGATGACGATGAGCAGAAGGGCCAGGTCTTCTCCGTCTCCGGACCCGTCATTGTCGCTGCCAACATGTTGGGATGCGCTATGTACGAGCTTGTATGTCAATTGGAGTCCTCGTTGACAAGTTCAAATTACTGACCAGTCCAGGTCCAAGTCGGTCACGACAAGCTGGTAGGAGAGGTCATTCGAATCGATGCCGACAAGGCAACCATTCAGGTCTACGAAGAAACTGGTAGCTACTGCTCAACACTATATCCGCCGCCGTTTGCTAATCACCATCACAGCCGGTGTCACGGTTGGCGATCCTGTCACTCGATCCGGACAGCCTCTCTCTGTCGAACTAGGCCCAGGTCTTATGGAAACAATCTACGACGGAATTCAGCGACCACTAAAAGCTATCGCCGAAGAATCAAACAGCATCTACATTCCTCGTGGTGTCTCGGTTCCGGCTTTGGACCGACACAAGAAATGGGACTTCACACCTGGCAAGCTAAAGGTCGGCGATCAAATCACTGGAGGTGATGTCTTTGGCAGCGTTTGGGAAAATTCCCTTCTCAACGACCACAAGATCCTGCTCCCTCCACGAGCACGCGGAAAGATCACACGGATTGCCGACAAGGGCAGCTACACTGTTGATGAGAAGATTCTCGAGCTTGAGTTCGATGGCAAGAAATCCGAGTTCAGCATGATGCACAAATGGCCCGTCCGGGTCCCAAGACCTAGCACAGAGAAGCTGTCTTCGGATCAGCCCCTCATCGTCGGTCAGCGTGTCTTGGATGCTTTGTTCCCCAGTGTTCAAGGTGGAACTGTCTGCATTCCCGGCGCTTTCGGTTGTGGCAAGACTGTCATTTCTCAATCACTTTCCAAGTTCTCCAACAGTGACATTATTGTCTACGTTGGATGTGGAGAGCGTGGTAACGAGATGGCTGAAGTCTTGATGGATTTCCCAGAGGTCAGCTTATTTCTACCAGTCCCAATCATGACCAATACTAACTCTCACATAGCTCACCATCAAAGTCAACGGCAAAGACGAGCCTATCATGAAGCGTACCACTCTTATCGCCAACACCTCCAACATGCCCGTCGCTGCCCGAGAAGCATCCATTTACACTGGTATCACCGTCGCCGAATACTTCCGTGATCAAGGTAAGGATGTGGCCATGATGGCAGATTCGTCTTCTCGCTGGGCTGAGGCTTTGCGTGAAATTTCTGGTCGTCTGGGAGAAATGCCTGCTGATCAAGGTTTCCCTGCTTACCTCGGTGCCAAATTGGCTTCCTTCTACGAACGTGCTGGACGTGTCACAGCTCTCGGTAGCCCTGACCGCAAGGGCTCCGTCAGCATCGTCGGTGCCGTCAGTCCTCCCGGCGGTGATTTCTCCGATCCTGTTACCAGTTCCACTCTCGGTATCGTACAGGTCTTCTGGGGGTTGGACAAGAAATTGGCGCAACGTAAACATTTCCCAAGTGTCAACACTTCCATGAGTTACACAAAATACGGCACATCTTTGGATAAATACTACGCCGAACACAACCCGGATTTCCCACGTCTTCGTGACCGTATCAAGGAGCTTTTGACCACATCTGAAGATCTCGACCAAGTCGTGCAGTTGGTCGGAAAATCTGCCCTCGGTGATGCGGATAAGATCACTCTTGATGTCGCGACATTGATCAAGGAGGATTTCTTGCAACAAAATGGTTACTCCGATTACGACCAATTCTGCCCGCTGTGGAAGACGGAATGGATGATGAAGGCTATGATGGGCTTCCACGACGAGTCACAGAAGGCCGTTTCCCAAGGTCAGAGTTGGGCCAAGATCCGCGATGCAACCAGCGAGATTCAATCTGGGCTTAGAAGTATGAAGTTCGAGGTGCCAAATGAAGGCCAGGAGAAGATCACGAAGAAGTATGAAGAGTTGTACTCGAAGATGATGGATAAGTTTGCCAGCGTTGTTGATGAGTAGATGGTTATTTGTGTGAGATTCATCGAGCAGGAGTGGATGTATGAGAAGGCTTTGATAGATTGAATAGTCTTTATGAATTTGTACATATTCGCGGTTGTAGATAATGATATTAGTTGTTTAACTATGAGCGGCTCCTGGACCTCCTCGACATGTTGATGAGTTGTGAAATATCTTTCTTCGAGCCTTGTGCGAAAGCTTGTCTCTATCCAGGTGCGCACAACACCAGCTTTTGGGTCTTTGAAGTTCTCACGCCGCTTTCTCGATGGTATGAGAACGCGCCCGAGTTCAGCGGTTCGGTGAGATAGTTTGTCTTTCGACTGTTCAGTTTGGACGGATGGAGTAGGATAACATTTAATCCGGCTAGAGAAGTTCGACGTCGGCGACTATGATGACGAAGACTGATGTGATAGCTCTGCTTTATTCGTAGTCATGAAATGGACTTTGTATACAAATCTCGACGATATGGAACTTCAATCAGAACGGTGGAGAGTTTGCAGAAATGAAAAATGAACAAGAAGGATAAAGAGTAGAGTGAAGAAGAGTCGTTGATTGAATCTCATCAGGACGTAAAAGAGTCATCGAATCATGAATCCCATTCAGCAATGCGCCCATCTCACCCAATCCCATCCCAAAATCCTTTCACTCAGAAGGCCTCAAAGCAAGCCATTTTTCGCTCAAACCAAACCCCTTAACACCTGCACACCCGCCCACAAGGCCAAGCCCCAAGGACCAACCGCGAGTAAAGAAGCAGCGTTACTATGCGTAGGCGCACTCGCACCCGTCTTCGTTGCTGAAGAGGACGAAGAAGAACCGTGGCTACTAGTCGACGCACTCGCGCCCTTTGGCGCAGCACCTGTACCCTGCTGGTTCGGGTTAAATGAGACACCTGGTTGGACGGGTCCGTGGCCTGTGAAGAGGGGCGTATGCGTTGATGCCGATGCTGTTGTTGACGCTTGTCTTTTCAAATCTTCGTGGAGGGATGGCGAAGCAGTTGCTGTGAGAGTTTTGGTGTGTGAGAGAGAAACAGTCTCGACGATTGTTTTGGTGATGATGTGGTGGGCTGGGTGGATGGCTGCTGGAGGTGTACTATCAGGACTGTCCTGTAAGAGAAAGGGCAGTGCTTTTATGGCATGGTGACCGCATAGGTGCGCAGTACACGCTATAGAAAGCATCGAAGCGAGAATGGTTTGTGAGAAGCGCATTGTGACGTTTGTTTCGCCGGTAAGTTTGTTTCGAGGGAAGAAACGAGGAAGAAACAAATTCGTAGAATTGGGAGGAAACATATACTCAAATATCGAGCTGGTGCTCAATACGAGCGTTGAACTAAACCTACGACATCAATTCGGAGTAAATGTAGTTCGTGCATGTGGACTGGATGATGGTGGTTTCAGAGGTGATCCCGGTGGAGGGAACCAATAGGAGGGGGTATGCTGTCGGGAGTAGATTGGTTGACGGAGATCAGCTTTTGTCAGGTGATAGAGTTTCATTCTGCATGCCAATAGTGAATTCTAGCGACTTAGTGCTATATCGTACAATATCTGATTGATGTTGAAGGGATTCCGATACCTCTTGCGTCTGCTGAATTTGTGCTAAATAAATGGATTAGCAAAATCTGCAGAACTCGAGAAATGAACCAGCATACACATCTTGCCCCGGTACCAGTGTGTATTTCAATCGTCTATCGTGTTAGCCTTGATCTCAACTGAGATCTGACTTCATCCTGCGTTCACCGCAGTCTGTACGGGCAAAGCTACAGTACTAACTGCGAAGAACTTTATGTTCACACCACCCTTAATCCTAAGTTCTGCAAGAAAGTCCACAGAACTTTACCTCTCTACTCTCTTATATTGGCAATATTCTATACCTCGAACAATCCCAAATTCAAACGCGTTTTGATTGTATCTTCCAACTTTTACTGCCAGCTCCATCGTGCAAGTTCCACATCTAGAGCGTCTACTCTGTAGTACATCTTAGGGTCATTCATTAGATATTGAAGCCACCCTCTTGGCTTGTGATAATATCACTTCCTCTTTCGGTATCGGGCCTAGACACGACTCTGAATCATCGACGGTTGTGAGTGAACGAAATCGAGTTTGCGGTAATTGAGGTATTCCTGCTCTATATTCCTCACAAGCCAGGTGTAATCGAGGGTGTGCTTTGACTGGATGAGCGAAGGCTTGGTGAAAATGCCTTAGGTGAGTTGCTCTGAGCAAAATCAATGGTTTGCTGGTCTTCTGTTGTGTTTTACATGTCCATGATAAAGTACTGGTATATTTCTTGATGTAGGAAGCTCAAGCAGAGCTTATGCTGGATGTCGCGGTCATCGTTTGGGAGTTAATACTGAAGTTCCTTAAAGGCATGACAGCAAAGGCCAGATTCGGTGGACAGCTATTGCGAGGATCTAAGAATTTGGATTCGGTTTGTCGTAGCCGAGGTCGGAGATCGTACTATCTATGCGTCAGCTCACTCAGGAGTAAACCTTCAGCTCACTTACAACCCACCAAACTTCAGCCAGGTTGCCGAAGAAGGCACTGAAGAGCTCGGAATGTTACTATCTGCAAAAGCTTCATTGTGTATCCTTGATTTTGACTTCGCTCCTCGACCACCCGCAACTTTTATTTGTCCTCACTTGTACCTCCCAGGTTCAACTATTACTTTGGATTTGTCCGTGTGGCGAAGTGTCTCTCTTTGAACAGCCGTGGTGCATCTGCCAGACTCAGAAATGATGATTTTTCAATGGTCGTCTCGAGGAAGTCTCATCCAGACAAAGTTTTGAGAACTACACAGCCGAGAGCTAACCACTTTGCATCTTACTCCCTGGTCTGTACTTTTGACCATATTTTAAGACATGCGTCTGTTTTCAATCTTCATTATCTCTTCGAATTTCCTACTAAGACATGTAGTTTACCTTTTCACTCTTATCTATAAGTACCCTCAGCATTCGGCTGAGGAGTCTTGGTGGTAGACTTGCTCCTGACTTCATTTAGGGAAATTCGTCTCGCAGAGCGATGATGGTCATATAATCCCAACACATGGCGCCGTTACTGCTGCTTCCTGTTGCAATCACGCCTCTGCTAATACTGCTCACACTTTCATGTTCCCTAGACAATGAGTCGGAACTGTAATATTGATTGCCTCTCAACTTGCCTTCATGATGCACCCTCCAACATTTCTTTGGAAAACACTTCCGATTGTACGTATACCCGTCTTTATCAACACTGGAAAAAGCACGTCGTCACTGTATAACCATTATCAGTTCACTGAAAACTTCATCCTTCATTCAAACAATCAACTTCGATCTACATAATCATTACAACCACCCATACTATCAACTGCAACCAACAAATATATCCGGTCTTACCCAGTTTCAGAAACCATCAATCATGTCCTCACGAAGCTCTTCCACCAGCTCAAATAACAAATCTCAGCAATCCTCAACCACCACCAGCCGAAGCTCGAACACTAATTGCAGCTCAGACTCCAGGAATACCAACCCACGGAGCCCGTTCAACTCGAAGCTCGCTTCTCCATTTGAGCAGTATGTCAATATATGGGTCACGGAAGGCGATTCAGAACCAGAGCCAGTCATCGAGAAAATTCCCCTCTCAGTGCTGTGGAAGTACTCTGCTCGCGCCAATAAATAGATTGGGGAGAATTGGCGTGTCGGAGCATCTGGACCCCGTCACATCGACTGGACCATCAACATCCTCAAAGAAATTGTTCATGATGCCGTGGAAGCTAGAGGTCTCACGGAGGTTCTCAAGTGGATCCTTGACACACAGCCAGCAAAGGGCTACGCAAAGACATACTTTGGGCGCCAACGATTTCCTGAGGACCGACTGAGATCGCTGAGCTTGAAAGCACGCCAGTATATCTACAAGGCGTTCTTTCAACTCGATCTCGAAGCACCTCTGGACCACCAAGGCCTTCGCAACCTTATCAAGGCCCAGCTATCTGATATCAATAACCCCATTAGCCCATATAACCTTGAATTTAGCTACGATTTGCTCCACAACAACGACATGGGCTTGTTCACTATTGCTTTAGCTCGGCACGTCGAAGCCTTCTACGGTGCTGATTACGAGAGCGAGGAATACAACGAATTCAATCAGCTCTACGAGAGTGCGATTGACGAGATTCAGTCAATGAGGGATAATCTTGTGCAGAAATTGGATGACCGCAAGAAGCGTGAAGCTCAAAAGGTTGAATACGACGAGCGTGAAGCTCGCTGCCAAGCTCGCGCACAGCGACAGGAGCGAATAAAGGGTCAATGGAGATGAAGCTGAGTTCGACTGCCTCGTTGCTGCTCGAGATGGACAAGTCATTTTTCGCGAAGATGATCAGAGGGAGAAGTGATCAAGGGGCGTTCCATACGGTGACTGGTCACGGATCGCGATCGTCTCAACGCGAGAAGAGCATGTGTAGCTTTAAAACGTGAATTCGATAAGAATTGTGAAACTTCTTTCAGCGATGTCTTGCCGTTTTGAACTTCTGTATCAGATTGCTGAAATACTGCTGAACGGAGGCTTTGCAGCCATTTAATTTTAGATATGCCAAGCTCCGCGCCACGTTCCTAAGATCATGGTGGTGTCATCGACAGACTGCGCCTCGACTTCAGCCGCATTCCACCAACATCAACTACTTCATTAGCCCTATCTTGGCTCAGGTCTTTTCTCACCGCTAAGTTGACGAGGGCGAGCAGATTAAACGTGTTGTGTAACTACGAATTGTACACTGGAAAGCGGGATGGCATGGTGCTCCCTATTTTTGCACCACTCGAACATGCTCAGAGCGCGATTCTAGCTTCGAGTTCGCTCTGGCCGAGAGCATTGTGCAAGTCCATGCTGTGGCTCGCCCAGCCCTACTCGGCGCCGCTATATTGTCGGCCAAATTTATATCCTTTTGATTGGCTCTATTCTGTCCGATTCTATCGTGGCTGACCTCCACTTCACAGTCTAGCTTCTTCTATTTAGGATTTTGTACCACTGACGACAAACGATAAGTGCTCTAGAAAGGTTAACGGAAGCAGCTGCTGTGTCCAGCTTGGCACCGTTTTGCTTCAATTCTCTCTTCATTCTCATGCTTCCATAATCCCATTCACGTCCTTCTCTTTCCTTGTTGTCTTCTCTGTACAACTGGGGTGTTTCCCCCTTTTACCTTGGACGAACATGGACAAGTCAATTGGAGTTGCTTCTTTTGAAGGTAAGATGAAAAAGGAGGAATGCAGACGCCGTGATCTCGAACCTTTCAATCAGGTCTTCAAGTCGAGATCAAGCCTCTAAAATTTCTGCCGATTTTCCTCTCCAAATTGGTAAAAATTTTGAGCTAGCTATTTTGATTTAAAGACTCGCGACCGACTTCGTCAGATTCGCTAACGTTACCACATCCAGTCCCTCCATCTCGCGGTCGAAAGCAGTATAAGCCATTCATTCTCCGCGTACCAGTCCTGCTATTCGTCTGTTCCATTGCGCTCGCCTTGATCGGCATGCTAGAATATGCTTCTAGATCTCTACCCCACGCCAACAAAGGCCACAGCATGCTGGATGCTGCCGATGCGAAGGTCTCATCCTTGTTGATTAGGCGGCAAGGATCAATATCCACTATCCTTCTAAGTTCAATCACAACATCGAGTTCGAATCCAATCTCAACGACGAGCGAGCCGGCGATAACTGGTGCCACGAATCCTGGTGCATTCGTAGATACCGCGAGTACCAGCACAAGCACAATCAATGTCGGAGCTACGAACCCAAACGCATTTGTGGATACTGCTAGGACGAGTTCAAGCACTGCCAAGGCGACCACATCGACCCCCCCACTTGTGGAAGCTACCACTACTGCTGCTGCTTTCGTTGATACGAAGAAGACCGCTTCTACAACATTTACGGAGCCACCAACAGTTGGAGCAACGAACCCCAACGCCTTTGTAGCAACCGAGTCAACTGGAGTCACTTCAGCTACGACTCCTGACGCATACGTACCCACCATCACTAGCATTGCAGCTACTACCTATATATCAACAAATAGTGACGGCCAAATCTTCACGATCTCCTCTTTATACACCACAAAAGTCCTAGCTTCCATAAGCTACTCGGATCGTACCGCCGTCCAAACCTATTTGACAACACAAATAGGCACTTCAACTTCTTCGGTCGTAACCGTGGATTCTGAAGGCAAAGTGACCACTGTTCTCTCTGCCATTCCCTATACCACAGTCCATCAAACAACATCTGCGGTGATCACTGCGGTGCCAGTGGAAGCTGATAGAGGATTGCGAATTGCGACCATCACTACTACTTGGCCACTATGGAAGGTCTTTGTTGGCGGCTACCTCCCAGTCTTTCTCGCCGTCTTCTTCAAACTTTTCTGGACGGCAATCTACGCGAAAATAAAGCTCATAGAACCCTTCATGCGTATGGCAAGGCCGGAAGGATCCGTTGCCGCGGAGACACTTCACACCTATTATCTTTCGAGCTATCTCATGCCGGATGCTATTTTCTCGATGATGAAGGGGCATTGGTTAATTTTTTGGTCAGCAGTTGTGTATCTGGTCGTCGGATTGCTTGCGCCACTTGCTTCTGAAGTTATGTTTTTGGACACGAATTGGGGTTGTCCCAATCCAGATTTCTCAGAAGATCATAAGCATAACCCTTGTTGGCCACCAAGGCTATCGGTTGACCCATTGATGGTGCGCTTCCTGCAGGGGCTCCTTGCTTACATCGCAGTTATGACGCTCACTTTGATGGTCATGGTGATGCGATCTCCTACTGGCCTGTACTCGGATCCCTCCTCAATCGGTGCCATTGCCTCTTTGACACACCATCCAGAAGTATTGAGCGACTTCCGCAAGCTCGATGATGAGATCCTGCTTCAAGACGTACGGAAGAACCTCGGTACTCGAATTTATAAGCTGGACGACTACCAGCGATCCGACGGCACATGGAGATATGGCTTCGTGCCTGTTAGCCTAGCTATCTCCTATGATTGGCCAAATGAAAAGTGTCTTGAACACGAGGAACTGAAAAGGAGCAAGACCTTTTCGGAAGGATCCCGACAACAAGCCATTTGGGACGCCGTGTCCGACTGGTCCTTCACAGTTCTTCTCCTCGCGATAATGGGAATCCTTATCGGTTACTTCAAAGACTCTGGCGACAACGCCTTCAATCGCTTCTTCAATTCCAACGGCTTTGGCCCTCGTTTTGTCATGGTAAGCACTTCTTTTCTGACTAAAAGCACCGAGTAGGCTGCAGGAGCTTTGATTACTCTCTGTTGCGTTACAAGTTCTCAGGTCTAGCTCGAGCCCCCAAATTTTCTGTAGACACTCTCTTCTGAATCTCTATAATTTTTAGAGGCTCGATGTCAACCTGAGAACTAGGCTTATTTCTAAGGGAGCCTAGAAATCCTGCTCTCTTTCTATGTTATTGCAACGTACTCTTGGTCTTTTGGAGAATCGAATGTAGCTAACATCAATTTAAGACGGCAGCAGGCAGCATTATTTCCTTGAATTTCAAACGACTAGAACGTGACGCACATACCTTGGCACCATACCACGCCCTCTCCCACGCACCTCAACCTGCCTCCCGTACGATTCTCTTGCAACACCGGTCCCTGCCCTACTCAGCTCTCTTCAGCATGACATACCACCGTCATCATCTTGCCTCATCCCTTGCTCTTATTGCCATTTTAAGCGATATCCTGGTCATCACCATCGCTGGTGTCCCTTATTCGCCGGGGGAAATCTACGTCGAATTTCTTGTCTGTTTTTATACAACCATTATTATCTTGGGCCTCATGCTCTTTGGCATCTTGGTGACGATGCTTTGGAGAAGGAGAACTCCTGATCTGCCCAGGACGCCGGACACGATTTTGGCCGTTATGAGTTACGTTGCTGATTCGAGGCTGTTGGATGATTTTGATGGATGTGAAGGGTTAAAGGGTAAGGAGGTTGAAGACAGAGTTAATGGGCTTGGGAAGATGTATGGGTATGGACGTTATGTGGGAGTCGATGGGCAGACCAAGTGGATGGTGGATGAAGACTGTAATATTGGTGCGTAAAACTAGCTTGCTTGGGGCTTGCATTTACGTATTTGACGAATTATCATTTTATATTAACAGGCTGATTTGGGTTTGAGCGTTCTGTATTGCAAGGTCTAGGACTGTCCTCATTCGTTGTTAATAAACATTTCGAGCTTTTCATTAATCATCTGGTTCTGTGTAATCCGGATCCCGTTCCCTCTGCTGATTCCACAACCTTCTCACCTCCTCTCTCTGCGCCGCAATCTCCTCTTCCTGTCCCTCCTTTTCCTTCTTAACCTTAAGTCTACATCTCCCTTGACTGCCCTCCCCATCAAAATCAAGCAGCCATTGAAGCGGCAACAATCCATTCTCACCACCATCAGGCGCATCATCAGCTTCAGAACTAACCCAACTATACCCAACCTTGAGAATCACGTTGGCATAAATATCGAACGTCCCCCATCCCAACCGGCGTACCTCGAAAGGGGGCCATTGCTGTATAATCCTTGAATTGCGAAACGTAGGATGCAGGAATATCTGGATTTCCTCGATGAGATCGTTGCGAGATGTTCGAATAAAGAATTTCCACTCATGTTTGTTTCTAGATTCGGAGTCTTCATTTCGGATTCGGTTGTGAGTGTTTCCAATGTAGAGGGTTAGTGTTTCTACTGATTCCATATCTTCGATGGCTTTTTCTTCTGTTTTTCGAGCCTTGTAGGTCGTTGGATACTCCGATAGCAATTTGGAAGCTCGGGATCCATCAAAGGAAGCTGTGGTTGAGGCTCGACACATGGGACATCTTGTTTCGATCTCGTTGGGAAGTAAGATTGCGGCCTCGTCCTCCAGTCCAACAACAGTCATTTGAGAAGTGATCGAGACATCAGCCCAGTGCGCCATGCAAGACTCGCAGAGCGTATGGTTGCATCGAGTGATGACAGGCTTGTATAAGAGAAGGTGGCAAATGGGACAGAGGTCGTCTTCGTGTATTTCTTTTTCCTCTTCTGCGTCATCTTTGATCGAGGAGGGTGAGATTTTCGGCTGTTCATCTGCTTCTAGAGAGGCTGTATTACGTTTCATTCGTAGTCCATAGATTACAGGGTCGATGAGAACTGAACAGAATGTTGAAAAAAGTCTTGGCGAGGAGATATTGCCCCTCGTGCTGATTAGTTGGAGACGGAGGGGATGCGGCAGGGAAATTCGGTAACAAGATAACGTAAGACGTATTTCGAGCGGTAACGTACCAAAAATATGCTCCTCTTTCACATTGATAATTTGAGATATAGATAAAAAGCCTCGGTATGGAACATGATCTAGCAGGAGTAGTCTAGTGGTTATGATGTCGCCTTTACAAGCTTGGATGCATCATCCAGTGCGTGCGGCGAAGGTCGGGGGTTCGATCCCCCCCTTCTGTAATGGAAAATTTCTTTTTTGCACAATCATTATCCATTGTTCCATGTTCGGGAGGTGGGAGAAGGCTGAGGATGGAAATCTGGGTGTTTTTTTGGTGTTCTCGTGGCCTCACGTGGCCAGTGGCATCGAGACGATATTGGCGAACAGGGGGCACATACACCTCCAAAACTTTCGAGGAACTTTGATGCATCAACAACAATATGCAAACAGAGAGTTGTATTTCGCCAGCACTACGCATCATATGGCTGTAGAGCTGCGCACGACTGATATCATGGGTCGGCTGCCTACAAATTTCGCTCTTTACGTGTTTGCCTGTCTCCAAGCAACAAGATTTGCAACGGACATGATTCATCATCGAACTTACTGGATTTATTCTCCTGCAAAATCGGTGATCGTTCTTATTATGAATGGCCAAGTTCTTGGCTGCATTTCCTCGATTCCAAACTGTCACTTGCTCTACCAACTAAAAACCCCGAACTTGAATTAACCTCCCTGCAATCGATAACCGAGTTCAATTTTTTGGTTGAATAGCAACAACTTGGACAAGCTCATCTCTGTAGCTTCGCGTATCACCTCAGCGGTGAATGATGGCCGCCTACACAATTCTCAATCTCACTCATGAACGTGGATGGTCTGAAAGATTGGACTGGATGCGCGCCCCGCATTTTAGGCATCCATATCTTTGACTTCTTTGGAATTCCTCCTCAATAACAGTGTTGGATAGCTGATTCACAAAGACCATTGTCCAACAAAACGCTAAATTTTGAAACAGATGGCGGTTAAGGTAGCGACTTTATGCCTCCTTCAATGATGACTGCTAAATCAATCCCAGTTTCTCCGTGAGTACAAACTCGTACTATTTGGAGCTGGCGGGGTAGGCAAAACTAGCTTAACATTTCAATTTTTGCAAAATCAACTCATTGACGAATATGATCCTACACTCGACGGTAAGCCAATGATCAAGAGGTCTTCAAATATCACTTCTCTAATACACAAATTACAGACTGTTCCCGCAAGCAAGTGGTAATCGATGAAGAAGTTGCCTTACTTGACATCCATGATACGGCAGGACAAGAAGAATATCCAGCCATGCGCGAACAGATAATGCGCACCGGGGAGGGCTTCTTGATAGTCTACTCAATCACTTCGCGGGACTCTTTCGAAGAGACCAAGGTATTCCAAAAGCAGATCCTGGAGGCCAAGAAGAAGGATTGTTGGCCTAGGACACTAGTAGCAAATAAGGGTGATTTATCCGGCGAGAGGACTGTGTCTAAGGAAGGTATGGGCATATACATGACGCCAAATTGAGGTTCAACACTGACGATTGGTATAGAAGGAGAGGAGTTGGCAAGGTCGTTTGGATGCTCCTTCCTCGAGACCTCGGCGAAGACAAGATATAATGTCGACGAGGCTTTCTTTGACATCGTACGAGCAATCCGCGACCATAGCAAGATACTAACTAATAAGGAAGATATTACTGCGGGCAACAAGAAAGCAGCGGCAAGATCAACGCCAAACAAAGTCAGCGATAAAGCACCCTATAATTGCTGTGGAGGTTGCTCAGTTAACTGAAGTGTACGGCTCAAAGTGGACGTTGCACGGTTCGCTAATGACTTTTTGTGGTAATCTCAACTATGGGTATTGTAGAGCAAACCGACCACGGGCGTATTAGGTGCATTGTGCGGTTGGCCTAAAGCCTACTACACATGAGAATGTTACCCCTAGCTTTCACACTGTCGCCTTAGGTTGACGAAAACAAGTCCACATTCGTAGCCATTTGTCGCCAAACGTAAGGACCGAATTGTGGCTTCTGAGTTGCACAAGATGGATGCAATGTGAAAGCTAGCAGGAAGTTCATCGTCATAAGAGTTGGAAGTCCCAGGCCGGAAGTGGAATGAGATTAGAATTACATGATGACGATAATGATGTCGCACTAGCAGCTACTGATGAAGTCCTTTCTTGCGAAATTTCGGGCCGATCTGGCAATTAATTGACGTTCCGTGGTCAGTGTACTAATTAGGGCTTCCCTGGTGCCAAGATTGCGAACTATATTGATTACCCACTATTGAGCTCGGGCATGGCTACTTACCTGGCTATAATCGCGACCGCTGGCAAGAGTGAACTCATATCTTGATAGTATCTGCGGATCTAGGTACAGAATCCCTTCGGGAGAACTGTCGATCGCTAGATGAGGTACTGGGATACTTATCTGGAGCTCGTATAACTCAAGATTGTCAATGAGCCATAACATAAGGCACAAACATCTACTTCAGCAAAACAGCCTGCAACGTGGATCAGATTTCAGACTCTCCAAAATTTCACCATGAAGCTTACTTTCCTCCCCTTCGTCTGCCTCCTTGGAGGCGCTATTTCTACTCCCGTCACCCTCGAGGAACGGCAATTCTCATCTTCATTTCCTCCTCCTGCACAGTATGCACCTGAATACCAAGTTCAACAGAAGGCCACCGGGGCACTTATCCAAAAGGCGTGGACGGAGGTCGGGCAAACATACAATGTTTGGAACACTGCAATGAAGTGCACACAACGCGCGAATGCTGCCAGTCCTCCCCAAAATCTGTTCCTCAACTGCGGAGTCGGGGAGGCACACAAAGCAATTATAAATAAAATCCAGGAAACTCAAAGTCGATTCGCACCAAACGCAGCCATCTCCGTGCTCGAAGCAGGTACCTACATGGTCACGACAAGCGCTGCTCTCACCATGAACCAGCAGACAGCCTTGAAGTCGACTGGGGATAGCTGGACACTGTCGGTTAGAACAGGCGAACGTATGCTGGTATATCAAAGTCTCGTGCAGCAACTGAGCTTTTATGAGAATTGGGCAAAAGTTTTCAATGGTTTGATGCCAACAGGCGCGAAAACTTTGGGAGATGGAGCGGCGGGAAATATTGTTGTTCAGTATCAGGCTATGATCAAGAAGTACCAATATGACGTTCCATCGTAGTCAAGGATCAGTGAGGAGTTCTGAAGAGGCAGAACTTGAGGAGATGATCTGTCGATCTATTCAGAGAATGAGAACATAATTTGTCAGTTCGAAAAAGAATCATTTCATCATCTTCTTCAAGTCGACCTCTCTTCGTCCTTTCCCAAGTAATTATTGAGAGCGACGATGATTCTTCGTCACGTGTTTCGAGTAACGTAATTCACAAGCGAATGGCGCACACAGGCGAGTAGCGCATCAATTCATACATTTCATCTTTGCAGGCCTATACACCACCACCTTATGGATTCCAAAGCCCAGCAAGAAGGCCGACTCCTTCTAGTAATACAGGCCTATCAAAAAGGCTAAATTTTAAGTATCCGCCAAGCTATACTCACCTATAATATCCTACCGAAGAGCCTCAAAAACCGCCTCAAAGGTCGCGTTGCACGCGTTAATATGCGCGCTAATGGCCATAAACTTACTCCTACCGAGGAAGAAGCCTTAATCTAGTAGATTCTATATATAGATAAGCGAGGATATAGTCCTCGAGTTTATATAGTCCGAGATATAGCTAGAATACTACTTTTAGAACGCGTCGGACCCTCCGCCTTAATTGGTAAGAACTGGCCTACCAACTTCGTAAACCGTACGCCAGCCCTACGAACCCGATTTAACCGAAAGTACGATTACTAGCGTGCCCAATGCGAGGACCCTACTATAATTAAAGCCTAGTTTTGGCTAGTATCTAATATAATCAGTAAATACGGCATTCTAAAAGAGGATATCTTTAATTTTAACGAGACTGGTTTCGCACTCGGTATCGTAAGCACCTCTCGGGTCGTTACCTCTTCGGACCGACGAGGTAAGCCGCCTTAATTGTAGCTAGGCGACCGCGAGTAGGTTACCTCAATCGAGACGATTAATATAAGCGGCTAGTATCTACCTCTAATAGTTATTATTAAGGGCAAAGTCTACCTCTTAGCCTGGTTTCAAGACACAGGCCTACCACCTAATTGGGTAATTGGCCTAAGTAATAACGGATAGATAAGTAACGAGCTAGGCCTTAAGTGGCTTTAGGAGGTTTTTAAGCCTTATACTACCTTAAAGGTAGTTAGGAAATACCGCCTTTTTATCCTTAACGGCTATAATAGCTATACGACGCCAGAATTCGATAAATTCTATAAAGACTATTTAATTATTACGCTTTATATACCTATATACTCCTCTTACCTACTTCAACTACTTAACGTAGGCTATTTTTCACCTCTTAAACGCGCCTACGGTACCTAGATCGGCAATTACATTCGTCTTAGTATCCACCACGTGGATAAGGCTAAGTTTTTTCTAGTCTTTATATAGGCACGGATCTAGGCCTTCTCTAACTAGAACATTCGCAGCGGCTTCGCGGTAGTAGGCCTAGTCCTATTAGACCTAGATCGAGTACTTTTAACGCTCTAGATTCGTCTACTTATACCACCTAAAGTACCTTTACAGGAGCCGTGGCAGCTAGGTACGCCTTATAATCTAGACTAAACAGAGCTATAGTATAGGGCGATTAAGGCTTATTTATAACGTCGCTCTAAGACGCCTCCAAGCCCTATAGACGCTACGATTAAGCAGTTGCTTAAAGGAGCTTAAATAGCTATATATACCGCGGCCCTATATAAGGATAAGGCTGAGAAAATAAGGGCTGTTTATAAAAGACGAAAGAGGAAGACAAAATAGAGGTATATTTTAAAGTAATAAACGCTTAGCGTTGTAGAGGCTTAAAGCCTAATATAAGGCCCTATTTAAGGGCCTACTAAGGCTGTTATTAAGCCTGTACAGTAACTAGTAGACCTAGGTAAGGCGTTGCTAGATAAGGTACTTCCGGGCAATCGCTTCGGATTACTAAGCTATTTTATTTATAGAGGCTTCGATTATACTGCTAGCGAATGTCTTAAATATAAGTAATTAATATATAGTAGTTTTATTTAATAGTAATTAATAGAAGTAGTATAATAAGCCGGTAAAGATAAAATATATAAATTGGTACGCTACTCGCCTGTGTACGCCATTCGCTTGTAAATTACGTTAGACCTAATATATTAGGTGACGATATTACGTGAATATACTTATTTAAAACAAACACTCGCTAAGTTCCTAGGAGTTTAGCGAATGTTCTAAGATATATACGTAACTTTACTTTTAACTACTTTAAATATATATATCCTTAATATTATATTCGCTTCTTCGTACCCAACGAGTAGTCGATTAAATAGATTAGCTATTATATCTTTAAACGCTCCTAGATACGGCGAGGATAAGTAGACTCCTATTATAGTAGGAGAGACGGATATAAATTTTAGTAGTCCGTTTCCTCCTAGCGACTTAGGTATAAAAGAAGACGATAAGAGCCTAGAGGCCTACCGTCCCGACTTTACGGCCGCGGAAGATAAGGAAATATCTATCTTAGCCGATAAGGCCCCCTTAAGGGGACCTACGATATTTAACCGCCTACCTAAGACTCTAATTACTTAAGGTAAACGCCCTATCGGCCCTAAGAGGCCCTAAATAGAGAGAGTAGGTCCTTTAAATACTCCGCGCCCTAGAAATAGCGTTAGATAGGTACCTAAGGCTAGAATACCTATATCTAGGCTAGAATAAGCTAGGATAAGCTAGGATTTGGTATTAGGGGATTACGGTAATTAAGAGCTAGTAGGTTTATAAGATTAGCTAAAGAAGGCCCTAATTAAGAAAGAAATCGCTAGGCTTAAGATAATTAAGGCCGCTATAGAACAAGGTAACGTCGCTACGCTTAGTATACTTAAGTTAAATAGTAGGATAGAGCTTAAGACGAAGAAGCTAGCTAAGAAACCCTATCTTCCTCTAGTAAAGTAGCTAACTACCTTTATATCTAAAAACCGTATAGAGTATAATATATAGGTCTAGGATTACGAAGATCTCTTCGCAAAGTTACCGGTATACTTTTTCGCGGAGAAGGAGAAGGTTAACTTCGTAAAGGACTACCTTAATTATAGTAATAAGAAGACCTAGGCGAAGTACTATAAAAGCTTAGAAGGCGTCTACGGAGAGGACTAAGAGTATATATAGGAAGAAATAAAGTCTAGGATACTACGATACTTAGGTACTCCGTTATAACGGAAACTTAAGGCCTCGGAGCTTATTAAAAAGTATAGCTAGAGGAGCGAATAGTCGCCTACTAAGTTACTATACTACTTAAAACTACTTTAGGACGAGGCTAAAGTTATAGATAAATTACTTTAGATCCTAGACTACCTAAATACCTTTCGTCCTAGTATTAAGTTATAGCTAGCTACTATACTTTTCCTAGACGATATAACCCTCGGCAGCCTCGAAGAAAAAGCCTCTAACGTCCTTTAGGTAAATAAATCTTATCCTTAATAAACCGAGAGAGATAGGCTAAAATTAAAGGATACTATAGACGCTAAGAGTAGGTAAAATAACTCGCGCAAGTACTCTTAAAATAAGGGGGACTATAAGAGACCCCGAAAAAGAGGGCGGGGTTATAGACGACCCCGGAATAAGTTATTCCGGGATAATAAGAGCTAGAGTATACTAGAAGTACGTAGATACTACGCTTACGGCGAGCTAGATTATATTATCTTAGATTACCCCTATAAATCTAAGGTAGAAGCCTACCGGAAGAGGTAAAAAGTAAAACTAGAAAAAGGTAAGGGCTAGTAGAATTAATTCCTTTTCTACTAGCCTATATTAAGCTTAAATCTAATTTGCGAAAGGCCGGAGTAGTCTAAAAACCTCTATCCGTTTTTACTAATAAGTTAATTACTATTAATATAACGATTAGCGATCGTACTTAGCTTAATATATTAGTAGATCTAGGTTCTTATTTAAACCTATTAGATATAGTCTTAGTAAAAGAGCTAGGACTAGAGTAGAAACCGCTCTTACGAGAAGTCGGAGTAACTATAGTAAACGGTACTACTATAATAATTTATAGTATTATAGAGGTAGAAATAACTCTTTCTAACTCTTCCGGAACCTCTTAGACCCTTACTATCCTATTCCTCGTTACGAACCTTAAACGGTACCCGATATACCTAGGTATACCGTTTATTAGCGACGTTAACCCACGAATAGACTTTAGGAGCAAGGTTTTAACCTAAAGGTCGGAAGAGGAGGAGTTATCCTCTTAATTTATATATTTAACTATCGAACCTACTAGGAAGTTTACTAAGACTATACTTTCCGGTACCGTAGACTATTATATTATATATATTACCTCTATAGAAGATTCTAAGGGAGAAATTCCTAATACGTATAGGGAATATACGGATATATCGTTAAAAGAAATATCCTCCTAACTTACGGAATATAGGTACTAAGATCTATCTATAGATCTAGAGCTAGGCGTAAAGCTACCGTTTTCCCCTCTATATAATATATCCGAAATAGAGCTCGCTACTCTAAGGAAGTATATTATAGAAAACCTTAAAAGGGGCTTTATTAAGAGATCCCGCTTACTAGTAGGCGCCCCCGTACTCTTTATAAAGAAAAAGGACGGTTCTCTTCGACTCTATATAGACTACTATACTTTAAATCGGATTATAATTAAGAATAGGTATCCCCTACCCTTAATTTTAGAGTCTTTTACCTGATTAGGTAACGTAAATATCTATACTAGGCTAGATATTAGGGAAGCCTACTATCGCATCCGTATTAAGAAAGGGGATAAGTAGAAAACTATATTTAGGACTAGATACGGTTATTTTAAGTATAGCGTGATACCATTTGGCTTTATAAATACACCTAGATAATTCTAGGAATATATTAATATAGCCTTAACGGGATTAATTAACGTTATCTATATTATATACCTCGACGATATCTTAATCTTCTCTAAGATAGAGAAAGACTATATATAGCATATTCGCTAGGTCCTTTAACGACTACGCTAATACAAGTTATTTATTAAACTTAGTAAGTATAAGTTCCATACTACGGAGATAGAGTTCCTTAGTTACGTAGTTATACTATAAGGGGTTACTATTAATCCGTTAAGGGTTAAAGCTATATAGTAATAGCTAATACTATAATCGGTACGCGA
Source organism: Venturiaceae sp. KMAF11 (assembly GCA_023078705.1). NCBI lineage: Eukaryota > Fungi > Ascomycota > Dothideomycetes > Venturiales > Venturiaceae > Venturiaceae sp. KMAF11. The sequence continues at coordinate 1,678,128 of JALGOQ010000005.1, forward strand.
GATTCGCGTATTTATCGGTTTTTTAAACTACTATAGGAGGTTTATCTTATATTTTTCTAAAATTATACTGCTATTAGTTAAGTTAACCTAGAAAGCGCTAGATTCGGCTAAAGGAGGATATACCTAACGACAAGAGGAGTCTATAGCCCTAGATATTAGCTTAGAAGAGGAAAGAGCGTATTAGGACCTAAAGAATACTTTTTTAGGAATCCTAATACTAGTATATTTCGATTCTTTACTCCTAGCAAAGGTAGAAACTAATATATTAGGAGGCGTAATCTCTAGTATCTTAAGTTAGCTCTATATACGCCTAGATAGTAAGAAAGTATAGAGACTAGTTAATTTCTACTTAAAGAAGATAATTATAAAAGAATATAACTACGACGTATATAATAAGGAGTTATTAGTAGTAGTAAAGAGCCTCCTTTATTAGAAGAAGTATCTAGACTTAGCTATAGTATTTAAGTTATTTATAGACTATACTAACCTTAAATACTTCCTTACTACGAAATAACTAAACTAGAGATAGACCCGTTAGTCCGAGAAGCTCTAAAGGTTTAACTTCGTTATCTAATACCGTCCTAGAAAGTTAAACCTAGCTAATAGGATCTTAAGGAGACCCGATTATATACGCGCCGCCTAGGCCGACGCTATATAATATAACGAGCGTAATATTAAAGCGCTCCGGGCCAGATTAGCCCCATCCGAGCTATATTTAGTTAACGCTATTATCCTTAGGGATTTGTTTTTCCCTTTTAGGACTTATACGTCGTTCGAGGTACTCGCTATCTACTACGACGACCTTAATACTTTTAGTATATACGCGGTATATAATCGCTCCGGAGTAGGCTTAAAAGAGCTAGAAGAAGACGTCGAGACTAATTTTAAGGAACTAAAAGACCTAGTAGAATAACTAGGAGCCCTAGATAATATATCGCCTATTATTATTTAAAGGAATACCCTTACGTAGGATCTAATTCCGAGAAATATTCTAAAATCTTATAAAAGAGCTATAGAAGCTTTAAGCCGACCTCCTATACTACGGGCTTTAATACTTACTATAGTTATAGAATAGAGTACTCCTCCGGTACCTATTACGATATAGCTACCGACGCTACTACGGACTATACTAGAAGTAGCCGTAATAGGCTAGATTAAGCCCCATCCGGCTTTAGACCCCGGATTAGTACTTACTAGATGTAGTAATAACACGGAGAAGCGTAATATACTTATAGAATATTATAATAATTCTCTTAGAGGATACTTTGGTACTTATCGTACGTACTATAAGCTAGTAAGGAAGTATAGGTAGTAAGGTATAAGGAAGGATATTAACGACTAGATATACGACTACGTACTCTATAAACGGGCGAAACTGTCTAAGTATACCCCGTATAGCTTACTTAACCCTCTTCCGATTCCGGATAGGCCTTAGAAGAAAGTAATAATAGATTTTATTACTAAATTACCTTCGAGTAAGTTTCTTAGGGTTATTTATAATTAGATACTTATTATAGTATATAGATTCTCTAAAATGGTATACTATATACTATTTAAGTCCTCTTAGGGTATAAGTAAACTCGTAAAAGTATAGATAAGAGATATAATACGACTTTACGGTATACCGGATAAGATACTATCGGATAGGGGGCTAATTATAAACTCTAAATACTAGGATACTTTTCTTTACTATTTAAAGTTAAGAAGAGTCCTAACCTTAGTATACCACCCCTAAACTAACGGCTAGATAGAGAGACAAAATCAAACTCTTGAATAGTACCTTAGAATCTATTATTCGCTTAAATAAGACGATTAGGCTATATAGATTAGTATTACCGAGTTCGCCTATAACGATAGTAAATATTTAGTAACTAGCTTTACCCCTTTTAAGATATAAATAGGTATACTACCTAAACCCCTATAAAATCTAGACTAATCGCTTAGTGAGGGAGAATTACCACTTATATAGGGCTTAGCCGCGAAAGTTCTAAACTTATAATCTAAATATCGCCGTAAAATCGCCGCCTCTAATAAATATTAGAAGGAGAGAGCTAATAAGAGGAGGAAGGATATTATACTTAACGTTAGAAACCGTATAATAGTATTTATACGGTATATTAGATTATTAAGACTAAAGAAGAAGCTAGATAATAAGTTTATAGGGCTAGGGTTTATTCTAAGCTAGAAAGGCCTAGATATATATAAAGTATACCTCCCTAAGCTCCGTAGAGCTTATCTAGTTTTCTACGCCTCGTTACTAAAGAAATAGGACCTAACTAGTTCGTTAAATCTCCTAGCTACCTAGGAGTTAAATACTATAGAGAGATATAGTAATAAAGAACGAGAAGTAATAGATATACTTAATCGTTACCGCGACGTAATAGATATATAGAAGTATCTAGTTAGATAGCGCGATTTACCTACCTTAGAAGACTCCTAGGAAAGAGTAGCCTTAGTACTACTAGAAGTAATAAATAAGTTCTAGTAGAAAATTAAAGTAGTACTAAGAAGAAGAGGCGGAAACGTACGAGGTCGTACTTCTTAAAGAGGAAGGTAAACCAACTAAAATTTTTAGGCTTTATAAAAAAACTAAAGATTTTGGCAGCAAGTACTACCTTTACCTTAATTTTCCTAATAAGGTTTTTTAATCTACCTTTTTTCCTATATAAATTTAATAGGTTTTAGGTAATTATAAAAGGTATTTAATAGCGTATAGCTAATACTCTCGAAGAGAGTAGGATACCCTAAGAGTATAGAGGTAATTCCTAAAGAGTAAAATCCCTTACCTAATTTAGTAGGGTATAGTACTTAGAAGAAGACCTTAAACTCTACTAGAAGTAACTATTTTTTCCTAGAAATTAGGTTTTTAGTAGTTATACTAAGTGGTAGAGGGTAATTAGATAGTAGAAGTTAGTAGGAAGGAAGGAAAGGATACTAGGAAGGTATCTTTTATATAGTAGTACTATATAAAAGATACTAGGTAGTAATTAAGTTCTACTACTAGATTAGAAGAAAGAAAAGGGAGGTTAAATTAAATTTATATTTAATAGTAGCGCTTTAGTATCTTTATAACCTAATATAGCCCCTTCTATATTATTACTATTCGTATAAGGCCCTTAGGCTAGGGTATATTCTATCCGTATAATTTATACGCCTTTCGAACCTAGAATACGCTAACTAGTACTAGTATCCGCTAGATTAAGTAGTACTACGACTACGGCCCCTCTTCTTAGGCTTACCACGCGAGGTATCTTTTATAAGGCGCGCGCGACGCTCGGATAGCGTCTTAGCGGTGCTACGAATTCCGAAGCGTTTCTAGAAGGTTAGTATAGCCTACTTTACGCTAGAAGGTACTAGAGAATATACCTTTATAGTACTAAAACTAGCTCTATTAGACTCTTTATTACTATTCTAATCGCGTTTACGTTTCTTTGCCTCCTCCTTAGCTAAAATTCCTTCCTTAGTGCGATTACGGCTCTTACTAGTTATACTAGACTAAGTAGTACCACCTTTTCTATTATAAAGAAATAAGATATTAGTATACTTAGGATAATCCCTAGAAAAATACGTTAGTCTTTATAGCCCAGAAAGCGCTAGAAAGTACTAGAGAAGGATATACTCTTATAAAGAAGCTAACGTATTACTAGCTATATCCTAAATCTACTTACGTAGCTAGATATTATCCGTATCGGCCGGATCCGGACCTAACTAGATAATTAATACCTCTAAGTTTACTATCTTAGTATTAAGGTCTTCGGGAACCTACGAAAAGGTTAGAATAGCCTAAATAGCGCTAGAAAATAAAGTAGAAAAACTTACTTTAAAGTAATATTTACCCTTATACTAGTAGTAGTAGCAGCGATTAGCTTATTTATTACTAGATTTATATCTAGTAAAGTTAGTACGACCTAGATTAGGCTAGAAAGTACTAGAACTTACCTCTTAATACGCTTCTCGTCCTAGGTAAATTAGTACTATCTATCTAGGCTAGGAATTTATCTATTAGCTAATTTAGCGAGATATCGGGCGTATAGAGAGCTATAACGGGGCCCGTCGGCCGTAGCTTACTTAAGAAGGGCTATAGCGGAGAGAGGTACTATATTCTAGACTATAGTTAGCTATATTACGCTAGAAAGCGCTAGCTAGATACTTTTAAAAACTTACTAAAGAATATTTAGAGGTTAATATTAGTATAAGGTAGATAGAGAAAATAAGCCTATAATTAAGCTATAAAGTTAAAGGCTTAGCAACGTAGATACCTTAGGCTATTTTTAGTATTATCGCTATCAACAATCTAAAAATAGGGTATTGTCAGGTAACGATATCACGTGAATACACTTATTTAAAACAAACACTCGCTAAGTTCCTAGGAGTTTAGCGAATGTTCTGAGATATACACGTAACTTCACTTTTGACTACTTTGAATACACACATCCTTGACATAATGACCTCGGATTCATCTTTTAGTCCACCCTATCTTCACCAGTCGTCCATTATCCAGCACCAACTTAGTTCATCCTGTACCGCAGCAATCATGAAGACGGCCAACGTTATCGAAGTCCTGGACCGTCTCGTCACTCTTTTCCCGTTGTTTGCACACGCCGAATCTTTAGGCGTATGCTTCGCCGCTCTGGAGTTGGAGAGCAAGAGCTTGCTCGGTTTGCGGGCGGTTTTCTCGCGAAGTTGCCTGACAATACAGTCACGCCGGCCGAACTACAAAGGTTCCTGTTGAATTGCAAGAAGTCACCTACGAAAGCTGTCGAGGATGCGGATGGATGGATTGCCACACACTTTGCCCAAGAGACGATCTCCATGGCAGAAGATTCATCGAAGAACACTGGTAGCAACAGGAAAAGCACAGAGAGTTCTCGAGATACGACCAAGAGCGCTTGGAACGTTGCTGGTTCCAGAGCACATGGTCTTGTGTCAAGTTTCGCTTCTGGAGTGCTCAGAGTTGTCGAAGAAGATGACGACTCCGAAAGTACAACCAGTTCGGGCGCCAGCATTGATATAATCGATGAGGAATGAAGGATGTGACTCACAGCAGAGAATAAACACAAGCAATTGACATAATTGATTCAGTTCGGACTACTTGGATGCACAGAGTGGATACACATTTCATACCAAAACTAAGCACACCAGGCTGAAGATATTCGAAGGCAAAAAATACTCTTTCTCCATAAAAATCAACGTTTCAGATACTCAGCGACAAGAGCATTGTTATTCAATTTTTTTAACCTCCGTGCTAAATAAATAGCCTTCGAAAACCATACTCTCGCTCTAGATCTATTGACAAGATCAAAGCGTATAATTTTACGATCCCAAAGAAAACAAAGCTCGGTTCAAGGAGGAATATTCACAACCACTCTACCTGAGAACGAAGTCCTTTTTCAGAGAACTAACTGCTAATATATACAATCTAATCTCAATTGGGAACACCACCATCGAATAATCCGCCATCGAATAATCTGCCACCCATCTCACCACAAAACAAAAAAACTCCAAGTGAATTCGAAAAACCCCACACTCGTTCCGAACACCATTATGAAACCGCCACTAAATCTCCTCATCCTCTCCTTCACTTCTCTAGCCCTAGCCATCCCCCAATCCACCCCGAGCCCCATCTGCGTAAAAACCCTCGCCCCAATAACCGGTGGTCCACGTCAAGAACAATCCGTCGTCGCCCTCAATTCATCCATCTACATCCTAGCCGGCCTCCGCCAAACCCCCAACGGCACCGAAGTTTTCTCCGGCGCCGTAGAAAAATACAACATCATTAACGACACGTGGTCTTCTCTTCCCTCCCTCCCCTTTGGCGTTCATCACACCAACGTCGCTGCCGTGAATGGCAAAATTTATTATCTAGGCGGATTAATTGCTAGAGGTGGGAATATCTTTCGTAGTGAAGTTTCGGGAGGGAGTTTAGTTTTTGATCCCGAGGTTGGAAAATGGGATGGTATTAGTCCTATGATTGATGCGAGGGGTAGTTGTGCAATGGGTGTTTTTGGGACGACGGTATGGTGTGCGGGTGGTTTGAGGGAGGGGATGAAAGTAGTCGATACGGTTTCTTCGTATGATACAAAGGAAGATAAATGGACCACGCATCCTAGCTTGAGATTACCGGAGCCGCGAGATCATGCTGGTGCGGCGGTTGTGGATGGCATTTTTTATGTTGTTGGAGGGCGGGTTGGGGGGACGAATCAGAATCGGGGGACGGTTCTTGCTTTGGATCTTAAGCTGCCGATTGAAGCGCGAAAATGGGTTAATAAGGCAGGGATGCCCGCTCCGAGGGGTGGCTTGGCTGCTGCGGCCGTGGGGAAGAAGATTTGGACGTTTGGTGGGGAGGGAAATGTGAAGAATGCGAAAGGTGTCTTTGGTGATGTGGGGGTCTATGATATCGAGAAGGATTCATGGACTGTTGAGCTACCGATGAAAGATCCGAGGCATGGGTTCGGTGCTGCTGCTATTGGGGAGAAGGTGTACGTTCCTGGCGGAGGTGCACATCAAGGTGGAGGTGAGCCTTTGGCTGTAAATGAGGTTTATGGAGCTTGCTGAGAAGTAGGTTTGATTATTGATGTCTCTTCCTCAATCCTGTATCCTTTGATTACAAAAAGGAGGAACAGCATAATAGATAAACGCATGAATAACACAAGCCGTGAAATCGCCCACCCAATGAACCCAATGATAAGTAAATCGATGACTAGCAGACATCAGTCCAAGACACCTCGCAGGGTTACAACTCAATCCATAATACCCCGGAATCGAAATACCACCCGCGAATAACGCAATCGCTGATGAGATTCCCACCAAGAAAGGTCCAAGAGAAGGTCCAAAAGAACCTTGATTTCGAGGATCAAGACCAAGACCAAAAGCAAGGAAGAGGGTGAACAGAGCTCCCATGGTCTCGAGAGCGAAGACCTGGTTTGCTGGAATTTTGGAGGAGTCAACGTAGCAGCCAGGAGAGAAAATGAGGGATTGCGGGTTTCCTCCAAGGGCAGCTCGCAGTATGTAGGCGCCAGTAACTCCTCCAATACATTGGAATGTAATGTAAAGAAGCATACGAGGCAATGACGTGAGTTTTGCTAGAAACGTAGCAAAAGAGATGAGCGGTGTCAAATGTGCGCCAGTGACAGGCCCAAGACTGAAAATGAAGAGCGAGACAATAAATAGCTGAACCACTGCTGCAATACCAACAGGTAAAACGACACCGAGAGATGTTGCCGTAGACAGATTCGCTGTGCCATGCGATACCAAGCCAGCGATAAAGACCCACAAACACAATGCCACTCCCTCGAGACAAGCGTTGCGCCAAAGGTGAATATCCAGAAATGGTCGAAGCCCCAAGATTCCTGCCCATCTGGGGCTTTGAACTGCGTCGGGATTGGACTGTCGAAGTTTCTCATATTCGGGATCGGATTCTGATACTGCGTGCAGTTGGTTTCCACCTACCCGTCCGACAAATGGTTGAGAATTGATGTTTGAAGGACTAATTGGAGCGGAAGCTGTTCGCCAACGACGAATTGGTTCGGGATCTTCGGCAGATTTGTAGTCAATAATTTTTTCGAAAGTGTTTTGTAGTGAAGGCCATGGAAGATGCTGTTCGGTCATGGCCGGTTCTGCTGGATGGATTTGCGAGGAAAGTGATGAATAGAGTTGCAAGAAGAGCTTATTGGTTGCTGGGTAATCGATGTATGATGTGTGGAAGAAAAGAAACTCTTCCAAATGATTTAAATAGCGAAATGGAAGATGATAGCTGCAATTTCTTTCTTTTCCTGATGACCTCAAGTCCTGCTAAAGGTCATCGGAGTAGCCCGATAAGCTAGCCTACACAATGATTGGCCACCACACGGGCCGTTATGCACAATGAGAGACGCTAGTATCAACCATCTTATCCCTTGAGATCTTCTGCTCTTCATAGATCGGATTCGAGATTTTCAAATGCAGAGGGTGCCGTCAAGTTGGTCATATCTGAATCAATTGCGACGGCGATGAGTTCTAAGTAATTTTCAAGTTCCTTTCTCGAAGGTATCGAAATGCTCTGCGCCAATAAAAATCTCTGGTCGTTGGCACTTAAAGACTCTCGTTTACCGCCTGAGCTACTGCGAGGTACTTTTTAGCACCCCATCGACAAGTTTCCAAGTGGCTCTGAAATCGCGAACTCAAGAAGAGTTTCCAGAGCTTGACACCAAGAACTTGACTTGGAACGCATTCTTGCCAATGTCGAAATTCGGATGCAGAATGCTCCAATAAATCATGTCATGAACTCGAGAGGGCTCCAGGCGTTGTGCTTACTACCGTGCTATCGCTCGATTGTCCAGTGGTCAAGTGTTTTCCTAAATTGTTGTTGCGCCTGTGTTGCGTGAACTGTCGAGAGTACACTCAAGTGCTCTCTCCTCCTTATAAGATGTAAAGTCATCCAAGCTTCTCCTTAATGAATCCCGCCTCAGAACCTCCCACAAACTTACACCAGAACCACCTCAACAATGTCTTCGGCTAACCCAGACCCGAAAATCTCGCCCACCAACAACACGAAACGAACATCATTCCTCCCCCTCCCCCACGAATTACGCCAACAAATCCTCACCCTCAGCTACGAGATCGAATTCGACTATAGTGATACAATATATCAATACGTGCTCGGTGCAACCACTATCAAGAAATGGGCCGGCATATTGCGACAAGCTGATGCACGAATTGTGGACGATGGAGGACTTGCAGAGAAGAAAGTAGGTGGGGAATTTAAGCAGTGGAAGGACGGAGTTACGAGGATGTGGTATGGACCTGTGTAAAATGTACGCCAGAAGTGATCCGCTCAAGAGTGTTGGGGATGTGCTTGGGATTGACATGGAGCAATGATACATGGATTCATGGTTGAACGATGGATAAGGAATTGTGAGCCTCTCTTATTTTCATCTGGAGACTGTCTTGCTCAGGTTTGGCAAGCAGAGCGAATGCGACGGTGCATGTTCGGGTTGGAAGCTCTTTTGAAGTCTGGACTTGCAGGTGGAACAATCCCATCCTGTGGAAACTTCGCCGAGGACGGATCTTATTGCTTGTAGTATTATAACAGTTGTTAGCTTCTGCGCCTATTCAAAGTCTGGCACGAAGAGTGGGCCTTGTCCGTTGTCTCGATTCCAGCCCACAACTCTGAGTGTGTTGTCGAACACATGGCTGTGAGCAAGGTCCAAGGAAAGCAAAATGACCTTTTGTTTGCGGCATTCTGACCCGATACTTATACCTTCGACCATGTCAAGTGTCTTCAATCATGACGTTCGTAATGCGTTGCGTGAGGTTTGAATGCCGTCATTGGAATCACTTTTCAGTATCCTTCAATCTCTTCGCGAGCGCCCGTATTGAGATCTGGCACCCAGCCTCTGGGACGCTCAGAGCCTCGAACAATGAGGCCATAGAGCGCATTCTCCACTTTCTGCACACACACTTGCATGACTCCCATTTTCTTGCTGATATCTCGGCCGAAGGACCCGTCTGTGGAGACATCTAGCTTCTCAAGATAAATGCGAAGATTGCGCAGATCCGTGAGCACGTCTCTATCTTGTGCCTCGAACTCGTGTGTGCTCTCTTGGGTGTCGGCATCGGCCATCTGGGTATCAGGGTCTGGCTGTGAGGTCGAGGTTGGTATCTTCCCGCTGGTTGCAATGGCTGTGATGCTGAAGCGCATGAGCTCTCCGACCATGTCAAACACACCCAAGATGTAGTCTGACAGCGTCAAAAGCACTGGGCCTCCATCTCCTCCAAGCTGTGCCAGTCTCTTCACAGACTCATGGTAGGATATCAGCTCTTGTGTCTCGAGGTAGTGCTGGAAGGTCAAGGCCTCCATGAACTCTTGGTTGCCACCAGTGATCTGCCGCTGGTATCTGTATGAGTTCAGCCCTTGCAAGTCCGAAGATACGTTGGCATAGAGCGTCTTAATGGCGTCCCAGTACTGCTGGCTGTCTTTGTGTATTTTTGGGGCGATGGGCTGCTTGACTTGGCGGGTTCGTTGGAGAGCGAATATGCTAAGTCGCGTCAGTGGAGCTTTACAATAGATCAACTATGGCATACATCTTCTTGCTCGCAGCTGTGATGTCTTTTGAGGCTTTCATGCAACGTTCCCTGCGGTCGTGATGCTCGTCCAGTTCAACGCGGAAGCTCTCGAACATGGGGAGAAAGGGAGACTGCGGCTTCGTGTCCATGTTTTCATGGTGAGAAGCATCACCCTTCCGTCTCTTCTGAGGAGGTCCTGAAGTTGCCATGGTCACAATTGCATGTTTGTGTCGAGTATTGGAGGTGCAGATGGAGGGGCTTGGCGATATCATATTTCCTTAAACGTGACATCTCCTTCATCATACATGCCACATCTTTTCAATTCAGATGAATATCTGCATCGGCTCAATCAAGTTCTCACAGTCCTGGCGTTAACATGGCCCGTCTCTTCGCCAACTCGACTTTCGTCTTTACAGGGGCGATCCTGCTACGCGTCATACTCCTATTTTACGGCCTCTTTCAGGACAATTACTCTGCATTCAAATACACGGACATCGACTATTTCGTCTTCACAGATGCTGCTCGTTTCGTATCTCAAGGCCGTTCGCCATACGTTCGAGACACGTATCGGTATACACCGCTCCTTGCCTGGATACTGCTCCCGACCACATGGGGTCGACAATGGTTTTCATCCGGAAAAGTCTTGTTTGCACTTGCAGACATCGTGGCCGGCTATTTGATCGTGCTGATTCTGAAATCCACCTATCGAATGCCAGCTGAGCGGGCCTTGAAATTTGCTTCAATATGGCTGCTCAATCCCATGGTTGCTACCATTAGCACGCGAGGAAGCTCAGAAGGCCTTTTGGGCGTGCTCGCTGCTGCCCTTCTTTGGGCTGTCACACAGAAACGCATTAAGCTTGCGGGCATCATTCTTGGGTTGGCTGTTCACTTCAAAATCTATCCTTTCATCTATGCGACTTCGATCGTATGGTGGCTTGATGAAGAGCGACTGAGCGGCGCCAAGAAGGAAACAAATCATCGTACTCTGCTTGAATCTCTCCTCCATTTCTTCAATGGCAGTCGGATCGCTTTGGCAATATCCAGCTTACTCACTTTCATGACCTTGAATGGTGTGATGTTTGCATTGTAAGATATCTGGCTCGACTAGGTACTTCTTATACTGACACTAGCTAGATATGGCTGGCCATTCCTGGAGCACAGCTACCTCTATCACGTTGCTAGGATTGACCATCGTCACAACTTCTCGCCCTACAATACAATGCTGTATATCAACTCCTCCCCAAGTGCTACATCTTCTCTGCATTTGGAATCACTAGCCTTTCTGCCGCAAATCTTGTTAAGTGCTATCATTATTCCGCTTGCTCTTGCAAAAAGAGACCTGGCATCTGCCATGTTAGCACAGACCTTTGCTTTCGTGACCTTCAACAAGGTCTGCACCAGTCAGGTAATTGAAGTCCAGAGGGTTCATCAGCTCTTCGCTAAGCATTTAACAGTACTTCTTGTGGTATCTGATATTCCTCCCATTCTACTTGCCCTTCTCGTCCCTTCTCAAAAAGTCCGCCTTGGGCATCACCGCCGGCGTGCTTTGGGTTTTGGGACAGGTATGACCACTATTCCTCTCCGCTAAGCAACTCACTCATCTTCTGCAGGTTTTTTGGCTGCAGCAAGGCTACCAACTCGAATTCTTGGGGAACTCCACATTCGTTCCAGGCCTTTGGCTTGCCTCTTTGAGCTTCTTCACGGTCAATTGCTGGATCCTCTCAATCGTCGTCAGTGATGTCATCCAGCTTGACAAGGATACGACCATCAGTGCAAAAAAGTCAAGATGATGCACATGCAAGAATCCGTATTGCTCTTTGCGACGCCAATCGTCGAGCCGCAAACGATCATGGGGATAAAGCCCCACAAATTGGGCAGCATAGAAGTAGACTAGAGGTAGTTGTAAGCACCTATTATATAACAGGAGTACAAAACTTATATACAAACAGAGAATACAACGGCTCCATCCTTCGGGTCCCGCTAAGCGCAAGCCATCTGTCATGCATCTGACTGAATACAGGGCATCAAGATCTTGCATCAAACGGCGGGATCAGCCGCGGACCTCGTGGCATGCGGCTTTGCCACCCCAGGAAACAGCAGCCGACAGGATGGTATTCCTTCAGGAGGAAAACTGGACCTTTGCACCTTCGCTTCAGGATCGCCACGGGCATACAGGTTCTATACAGATTCTAGCGCGTCTCGCATGTTTCCATCCGGCGAAATTTAGTTCGAAGACTTTCCACGAGAACCACTGTTTTTATTTATCTTGTGACATGCTCCCTGGCCTGTCCTCGTCTCACATTACGTGAGGCTAATAAGAAAATAACTCCTGGACATGTATGCTCAAAATACGCACTTTCATCTAGGCCGCATCAAATATCGCACCCACCCACAAACTGAACGTCATCAACACACGAACTAGCAATCTTTCGAATCTGTGAAAAATCATCCCTTCGCACGCAGCTGATCTTTTTATACTCAGTTGTGGTCCGTGCAACCACTCAATTGTGCTCAGGCACGGCCGAGGCTGGGGCCTAATCTGCGGTAAGATAGATTAATGACACCCACCAGACTGACAACAAGTTCCACCTTGTCAATCTGCGGGGAACGGACATGCCCATCGGCGGGAAAAAATTAGATGAACCCCGGTCTGGTTCCAATTGCCTTCTAATTTAGCCAGATATTGCTTTGTACGTGAGCGAAGAATTTGTGTTGCGCTTCTTTTCAACGTCAAGTCAACCTCTTTTTCACGCTCACTCATGCAGGCGCACGTTGCGTCCAAGTCGCTCTTTTTTCTTTCGGCATCTTTCGTTAGCCCGGGTTGAGGATGATTAAATGGTACGGCCAGTATGTGGCTGTGGTTCTTGGTGTGCTTGCGGTGCTACAATCGGGGACTCAGGCAAAAACTATCTTCTCAACGAGTCCTGCTTCAGCAAACAATATTCTGCAGGAGGGCTTTCTTCTTGGCAATGGCAGGCTTGGGGGTATGTTTCTCTGCAATGGTTGTTTGTGGTTGGATCCTAAAGTATTGCAGCGATCCCTTTCGGGCAACCGACAATGGAAAAGTTGAGCTTGAATCATGATTCTCTCTGGTCAGGTGGTCCGTTTGAGAATGCTGTAAGTGTAGTCCTTATTTTTGTCGCTGATTTCCAGAGACTGTCATGCTTCGCTTTCCAGTTCACAAAGTGGGTAGAACACCAGAAATGAGTTGATGTCTTAACTGTTTAGTTAATGCTTATTGGTCATATGATGTTCTCATCAGCTATTGAGATATGGTTGAAGCTGATCGCATCACCAGGCATACACAGGTGGCAACCCAACTTCCGACAGATCCTCCAATCTAGCCAAGATAAGAGAAACAATCTTCTCGACCGGCAAGGGCGGTACGTTCCAATATCATGTCACAAAAATCTAAGCTGATCGTGATAGACGTCGCCTCTATAGCTGGATCAAACAGTAATTATGGCAGCTTTCGGGCAATGGCTAACCTTTCAATCGTCGTCAGTGATATTCAAAGTTTCACCAATTACAAACGCTCTTTAGATTTATCAACCGGCGCCCACACCACAGTCTTTACGGCTCAAGACAACAGAGTATATACCAGCGTATCATACTGCTCAGCACCTTCGCAAGTTTGCTTTTACCGATTGACCGTTAGCAATGGCACGTTACCCAACGTTGCGGTTTCTCTCGAAAATACTTTAGTGCCCACTAATCTTCGAATCCCAAGTTGTGGCGTCAGTTTTGTACGCTTGACAGGTGTCACTCAGATTGGGCCACCAAGAGGGATGGAATATGATGTTATTGCACGATTGGCCACGGGACCACTCGGAATGCCAATCTCTTCTTGCAGTACTACATCTCCGGGAACAATGGTGGTCACGGGAAGTGCATACGGACCGGACGAACCACTCAACACCTTCAGTATCGTGGTTGGGGCGCAGACAGACTATGATCAAACGATGTGTAATGCCCAGAACAAGTACAGCTGCAAAGGCCCAAGACCTGGTCCAGCCAATGAGAAAGTTACTGCGCTTGCGGCGACCAAACTGGAACCAAAACAGTTTCAATCGCATTTACAAGATTATCAAGCCCTCATAAATCAGTTCAATCTGACGCTTCATGATCCATGGGCAAAGTCAGAGTACCCATCGGAGAGTCTGGAGCTGTATCAGCTCCTCGATAGGTACAGAGCCAGTTCAAATGTCCCCATGAAGAAGCGCTCGACAAAACGGGGAAAGGCGGATGAGGGTTCGAAGGACAAGAGCAGCAAGGAGGAAGAATTATCCGAAGAACAAGCGGAGCAAGAACGCGTAGAAAGAGCAAAGGCATGGAAACCTCTGGTAAAACGTCAATACGGCCCAACTATGATCACCTCTACGACTGTCTTCCCTGGCTTCGCTTTCCCCACGAATCTACCCAATGGCTTCAACCCGAATTCTCAGGTACCGTGGAGTACAGCTGGAACCATTTATCTGACAGACTACAACCAAGGACGAGGCTCACCACCTCGGACTGTGACGATCACACTCACTAAGACTCCGACCAACAATAATCCATACCCAACACAACAACCCTACACGCCACAGCCTCCACGACCAACCACAACCTGGACTACCAACTCTCAACCCAGACCAACCTCAAGTCCAGAGAACGTCAACGACCCCGGAGAAGCAGCTGATGGTGGGTCATATGTCGAGTCTCTCCTTTTTGATTACGCCCGACATCTTTTCATCAGTTCGTCTCGAGAGACTTCTTTGCCGCCAAATTTGCAGGGTGTGTGGACTGATGGCATCTCCTCGGCATGGAGCGGCGATTATCACACGAACATCAATTTGCAGATGAACCACTGGTTTGTAAATCAAGTCGGACTGGGGAATTTACAAACAGCTTTGTGGAGATTCATCAAGGATACATGGGTTCCAAGAGGTAGTGAAACGGCTAAGCTATTGTACAATGCCGCTGGATGGGTCATTCACGACGAAATCAACATCTTTGGTCACACAGGCATGAAAACAGATGCCAAATACGCAAACTGTAAGCCCCAATCACCAACCCTATTCAATAACAAGGTTAACGAGATAAACAGACCCAGTAGCCCCAGCATGGGTAATGCAACACGTCTACGACCACTATGACTACACGCGTGACCTCGCCTTCCTCCAATCAACAGGCTATAACCTCATGCGCGATGTCTCCACATTCTGGATGTCCCAACTTCAACAAGATCGCTTCAGCAAAGATAACACCCTCGTCGCCAACCCCTGCAACTCCCCCGAAACAGGCCCGACAACATTCGGCTGCGCACATTTCCAACAACTCATTTATCAACTTTTTGAGACGACACTTTCGGCTGCGTGGGCAGTGAATGATGCCGATACCACGTTTACGAATACAGTCGACGTATACATGTCCGCGCTAGACAAGGGTCTCTACATAGGAAGCTGGGGCGAAATTAAAGAATGGAAAATCCCCGACTCCCGCGGCTTCGACAAACAAGGCGATACTCACCGCCACCTCTCCCACCTCGTAGGCTGGTTCCCCGGCTACTCCATCTCCGGATTCCACAACGGCTACGAAAACGCCACCATACAACGCGCGGTCGAAACTTCGCTTCGCTCGCGTGGCAATGGGAAGGGCGCGGATGGAAATGCGGGGTGGGAGAAGGTTTGGAGGAGTGCGTGCTGGGCTAGGTTGAATAATACGGCTCAAGCTGATTTTGAATTGCGGTTTGCTATCGCCACAAATTTCGCCAACAACGGCCTGTCACAGTACTCAGGCGTCAATGGACCCTTCCAAATCGATGCTAATTTCGGAATCGCGGGCGCTATGTTAGCAATGCTCGTAGTAGATCTTCCGGCCGCGTATAGAGACGAGGGAAAGAGGAGTGTGGTGTTGGGACCGGCGATACCGAAGAGGTGGGGACCCGGGAAGGTTAGTGGGTTGAGGATCAGAGGGGGAACGGTGTTGGATATGGCGTGGGATGGGAATGGGAATATTTTGAATGTTACAGTTACGAAGAGGGGGGAGGGGACGAAGTTTTTCAGTCGGAAGGGGAGGTTGATTGGGGAGATTTAGAGGTGGGAGGTAGACTTTGTATATATGGCTTTTCTTTTTGTTGCATAGCATTATCGTTAATTGTTTTGAAATAGACATCGGAGCAATGGCGCGAGATTTAAGAGGATGCTCTCAATGCTGACAACTGCCGTTTCTGCACTGCTCTCTTCGTACTTTCGGACACTTGTATTTAAGGGATTCGTCGCTTCGCTTCGCATCAATCGTGATATTTTGTGGGGGGAAAAAAACTTGGAGTAAATAGGCCAGTGGATTGTGAGTGGATTAAAACATGCTGTCAATGCCGATGGTGGACTGAAATAAGCTTGTATAGACCTATATAGAAGGTTTGGCCAAGTAATTCATATCCGAGCCAACTGCGAAGGCGATAAGGTTCTGGCGATGTTTGAAAACAGTTCGCTAAGGGAAAAAGTGAGCCACCACCAGTTAAGAGAAGGGATTCAAGTCGAGTACGTAAACTGAAAATTCCTAGTCACTTTATTCAGCAGCTTGTGTGCGCGCGCTGCTTTTGTGTGCTCACCATGTATGAGGAAGTACTTATGGAGACACTTTGAACACAGAGATTTTTGTTGCACGGCATACATATATGCCTGATTTTTTTTGCAGGAGAGCTTGCAGTGACCATGAGCGTTAAGGAGGCGAGTGAACAACACGAAAACTTGCTTCAAACAAATGATGATGGCTGCGTTGTCTATCTCACCCTTCCCACCATAGGACGATTCAGAGACATCACGCTCGCCCTCGTAAACCCTTTCTGCCCCATGTCTTGGTAAATTTGTTGATCATATGGCCTGGGTGGGTTCGCTGGAGCGGCAGCCTCCTCCCATTTGACTTGTATAGGATCGCCCATCTGGATCATCTGTCCATCGAAGTCTTTTCAATGTTAGCTTTGGCATCAAAAATAGGGTGATACAGCTTACAGAGCTGAAAAGACAAGTCGGCTGGACCAAGAACAACCTTAACCATATAATCGACCCTCATGTATTCCGCCTTGAACTGCCACCAGTGTCTATTTTTCCTCTTGAACCTCCTCTCATCCACAGTGGACAAATCGGAGCTGACCTCACACAAGACTTTGACTCCAGGGCCCACTCGGAAAGGTAGATTTTCTTTATCAAGATCGGACTGGACGATGCTCTCTGGAAAGGCTCTTCTTGGATCTCCAGGGGTAAGCCGGCGGCTGAACTTATGACTGATAGTGTCCTTGACATTGATCGGTTCTCCCTTTTTCACGAACCATGCGATGGCTTTAGTGATGTACAATTGTCCATTCAGGGGGTCAACCTGCCTTGGTAGGCCAATATGATCCGGATTGTTCTTGTTGTACAGGACTTTGCACTCGGTGCCGTATGAAGATCTAGCGACGCGCCAGCCAAGCACTGGCTTGTCGTCGTCTTCTGTACGCAGCCAGTCGACAACTATGCCCTTGCAGACGGCAAGCTGTGGCTCAGGTGCGACGTGAACTTGCAGACTCGTGTGAACACTCATTGCATAGCGCTGTCTCATTTTGGCCTGAACGTATGCAGAGTTTCCAAGACCGCCGGAAAGCACCAGATGTGAGATGGTGTCGTTCGGAAATTTTTGATCGAAACTTCCCATCTGAGAATCGATGAGGTCGAAAAGTCTTTTGATTTGCGCATCGAAGAGGGTTTGCAGATCAGCCAGGGTGAATTTCATGACTACACCCAGCGCTTCAGGAAAAATACCAAACCTCTCGTTAGAGTAGGACGGATCTAAGCCTGGTATGAGGACAGAGAAGCTGATAGGGTCATCTGGTTGGCCATAGCAGCATTTTGCATTCTGGTATTGTGGTGACTTCATCATCCTCCATGCGGTATCTTCCAAGTCAATGCCCAAAGGCCGGTACTGACTCGCTTGCTGCAGTCGCGATAAAACCAAGTCTTCAAAAGCTTGGTCGATTTGCGCGGATCCAATGTTCCTGCCGTTGACAACATCGAGTTGCTTCAGAACGGGTAGTCCTTCTCGCAAGCCAGACACTCGCATAACGGACAAATCTGTTGTCCCTCCTCCTGCATCGCAAACGAGAAGAACTTGATTCTCGGCGAACATGACCTGTGCCTCCACGGACACGTACACAGCCGCTGCTTCAGCTTCTGTCAACCCAATCTCAATTGTATGTCGGGGATGCGAAGCAAATCCGGCGCGAGAAGCGATCTCTTTGAACTTGTTCACGGTAGCCAAGTGCCATGTTGTGGGTACAGAGAAGACGAACTCGATTTTGGCGGTTGGCCATGGTTTGTTGACCGAAGCCAGCTCCGGCGCGAGTTGAGCCTCGATGTGCTGAAATAGCAGGCGCATGTAATCCTCTGTCCATTGATCAACGATAGCCTGTGACCTTGGGCTGTTTTGGGGATCCTTTATTTGTGCTTGAGCGAGGACACTGGGATCTAAAAAGGTTTTGAACCAGTCGCAATATTCACGGTTAGGATTGTGCTGCTCGATTCTGGTTTCTGACTGGAAGCCCCAGCTAGATACTCTTGTACTTTGCTTGTCATAGACGACTACCGTCGGCACTTTGTTTTCGTTTGCCTGAGCTCTGCCTGGCCATTTCTGAATGCAGCGGATGGCTTTTCCTCGCGTTAGATTAGCGTAGGCGACTCCAGTGCCTGTGAAAAGCTAATTAGCTCCGCTGTAGCTTTCTATGACGTTGAAATATATGTTGCGGCATTTCGTGTGCACCATCGTGTGCGTAAGACGGTGGGAGGGCTCACAGGTCATGCCATAATCCTACGACTAATTAGCAAGTCGATCAAACCTTCTACATATATATGAGGACTCACAATTGCAACGATGAGATCTGCTCTTATCTTACTACCCTCCATGGTCGACGACGGAAAGCGCAATCAACAAAGCTACAGGAGCATTTGGTCGGAGAATTGTGTCAAAGAGCGCAGATTATGAAGAGATGCCCCACCAACGGGAAGGCAAACGAGCAGGGCAGATTCAAGGAGCGGAAGTCCTAGCTTCAGCCTCAACCCAGGATGCACTGATGAAAACCGAGAATGGAACAAATATATTGAGAGGCGCAGTAGAAGGCGTTCCGGAGCAGTGGAGCCAACCATGGCAATTGACTTTGCTTTTGGACGGCATCTTTTCCTTCACCCAGCAGGAATCTAGAACGAAGGACAGACCTATGAGATTTCGACTCACCCCTACCTGCTGCGAGGTGAACCCCGCCCTCGTTTGGCGTTTTTGTCGAACCGCCGGATTGATGATAAACGCCCCCCTTTTCAGCCTTGAGACTAGCGTGCATTTCCCTCTCCTTTTTATAGTCGCGGATGAGGCTGTGGGCTTTAGTCTCTCGAAAGTGATGTCTTCTTCGTCGTCTGGCTTACAACAAATCCTTCTTACTGCTGTCTGCCCCGCAGGTTCTCTAGGACGACCTCTTAAGACTTCATTTCGACCCTTTCTCTCACAATGACTTCGACTTCAAGTTTCGTTATTGCCATAACCAACACCGTGGGTGGCAGGACAGTAACCAGCTCACTCAACATCTTCCCAACCACTGTTGCCATTGCCGGCAACGGCCTCTCGACTGTATATGACGCCACTGGGCTACCAACTGTCTACAGCATTGGAGACCCCAGCCACATCGGAACGATCTATGGCACTGACGGCCGGAACACAGTTGTCTACCCCGATGGCAGTTCGATAATATTCATAAGCGGCGTAGCAAACGAGACCATCGCTGTTGGAGGCAAAACGATCTCTTCTGTGCCTTCCACAGTGACGAGCGTAACGCCGTCGACGACGAATGTGATTTCTACCAGCAACAGCATTTCTCAGAGCGCAGCAAAGTCTCAGAGCAGCGCTACATTGAGTTCGTCGGCTGTAGCTCTTGCGACTGGAGTGCTCTACCAAAATGGTACACTGGTCGAATCAAATGGAACCCAGATCGCCGCTCCAGTAACCCAGAAGAAGGCCACACCAAAGGCGGGATTGGGACCCGGGCCTTCCGCTGGTCTTGCAATTGGCATGCTTATCGCAGGTGCCATCATCGCTGGCTTGATCTGCTTCCTCTTTTTCTTTCGCCGCAACAAGCGCAACGCTACACACGCAGGCCATTACGAACAAGCCAACTACACAACCGAACATGACTTGAAGCATCCCACGGTCGTCAGCACCCCGATGGCTGCAGCCGGCGCGGCTGCGATAATCGAGAACAATCTCCCACAGCCGAAGGAAGACAAAACCATCATCGACGAGTTCTCGTATATCAAGACTAGGATTGACAATTACGTCGAATCGTACTACCATACTGCAGGAGCAAATAATTTGGTGGTTGCTCAAGCTGTCAGTGCCGCGTTGGGCAACGGTTTCCCAGTACCAATGGCAAAGCTACAAGAATTGTTGTCTAATCCCAGATATCGTCCAGCTGTTCTCCGAGCTGCCATTGCTCGGATTATCATCTCGCGAATTCAATTCAACAGCAGTGCCGAAGAAACCTTCCTCCCTGCTTATCTTGCTGGTGCAATTCGCAATCTGACAGCAAGCAGAATGGATGAGCCTAGTGAGTTCGATGTTCTCCGTCTGGAGGCTTTCATACTAACATTCGTAGCTCGAGTAGCCTTTTTTAGCAAGTGGCGCCAGATCACAGCAGCACTTTCTGGAACCACCTTCGTTCAGGAGATACCCGCTAATGACCCGCGTCTTGTTAACATTTCGACTGCTTTGAATCTTGCGGACAACTTCTTGCGTCCATGTGCCAAGGATGAAAACAACGAGAAACGTCTCACCAACTTGGAGGAGATCATGAAGAGGGCAGCTCGATTTGGATTCCTTCTCTTCTCTCAGCCGTCTTCATTCCATTTTGATTGGGCAGCCAACGGACCTGGGCTGGTGGTATTTCCAGGGTTGCTTCAAACATCGGACGACGATGGCAAGCCAGTGGCTGCGCCCAGGGTGTTTGGTCAAAATTTGAAAGAGGTGGTACCGGTGCCGATCTAGACGCCCTGCATGCTGCAGCCGTGGGCTGACTCTGTGGTTAGTCGTTTGTATTCGGGTTGCACTACACTCATTGGCTGAAGGAGATGGTACCACTTTGACCCATGGAAGGATGAGCCGCCTTCATTATTGCTATTCGTTCTTCTTGCTGTCGGGGTTTATTCTTGGACGTGTCTGTTCTGTTCCAGAGTTGAGGTTCACGGCTGGAAAATTCAGATCCGCTCGTATTAATAATGCCACCAAGCCTGTTTTGCTCAGTAACGTGTTTATCATGACCTCCATCAAATTGTCAATGTTTACCATCAGCCTTCTTCACCAATCGTGGTGAGACAAGACCCCGTCTTGAAGTTGTTTCTTTTCGCCCTGTTCGCCCTGTTCACCTTGTTTTGCTCACTATTTTACACACTGTGGCCCTATTCCTGCAAGGCGTCGGGCTCTCACCCCCGCAGCAAACACACTTCCAATGAGCTGGCCCTTCATGCAGTGCACAGCATTGTCTGTTGGTTTCCAAGCCGCCCCCTCTCAGTCGATAAGGGCTTGTGATATGGTTCGCTGGTGCTTGACACATGCACGCCGCCCAAGTTTAGGCTTGCTTTTGAATGTTCAGCTCGTGGTCTGAGAGACGGCACAATCGCTTTTCTGCGGCCATTTCCGTACTGGCCTCAGCCTCGTCCATGGGGGGGCTTAGCTTAGCGTGCTGTGCCGTTTGCTTTTAAAAACTCTATCGGGCCATGTGACCAACAAGAAGGTGATTTTCAGCCGCAATCGTGATCAGACATGAGGGGTTCTGGAACCAACCTCAATATCGATTGCTCACGGTGATCGAGGCAACCCAACATGCTAGACGGCGGTGTATTCGCTGGTAAGAGCAAGAAATGAATTAGAATATCGATGAGGACTAGTTTTGACGACTTTAGCTATCAATACAACCTTCAAGTTCGTCGAATTCTGCTATGCTCTCGGAGACGTTCCATCAGAAAGTCTAGTATTCATTCGCCTCATCCAAAGAGTGCGCGACGATCTAGACGAATGTCTTCGCCTTAGTTGTCTGCCAGTAATCCAACAACACCTGGAGTCGGATCCCAGCCAGAAAGATTATATCAACGGGACCATATATGACACCAAAGTCGCTCTCGCTGGGATAGGAAAGTGGGTTGAGAGTGTGAGGACAGAAGAGGAGCAACGCGGCGATATAAGTCTGCACACAAGATTTGAGTGGATATTAAGACATCAATACAAGCTCCAGTCGCGTCAAGTGGGATTGGATACTTGTCATAAAAGCCTTTTACAAGCGATGTCTCAACTCACTCTTGTCTTGCACGCGGCTAGTCTTACAGGGGGACATAACGGACTGCCAAGTTATGTCGAGGCAACGACAGACAAGGACAGCGTTGCCAGCGTGGACGCAAAACGAGTAGATGCAAAACGAGTAGACGCCAAAGTTGCAGATCCCACCACCTTACCGGACGACGAACTCATTGGGTTTCTGGCAGTGAGAAATCGACGGATACGACCTGGAAGGGGGAAAGCCATGTCTGTCTCTACGATAGAGATCCCCATACCTGGTGAGAGCTGTTTTGAGTCGATGGATTAGTCCACCAAGTACTTACACTCTCCAGAAGACAACGAGTGGCGCCCAGTCCCTCAAAATTCAGAGCAACCATTTGCTCCCTACATGGAACAACCATTTGCTCCCCACATGGAACAACCATCAAAATGCCTCTCGCCAGAAGCAGCACCAGACTGGACTCAATCACTTCTTCACCCAAATGCTGCCGAACTGGGGTACGATCTAACAAGACCAAGTACATCCGCTTCGAATATGACAGAGTCCACGTATTTCGAAGAACCAGCCACTCCAGCGAGACTGAGGTCCTTTTCAAGCACATCCTCACAGGCTTCGATAGCTTTTACTCCTCCTTATGAGTTCAGGTCGCCAGGCGCCGACGGATCATTGATTCTCTCTGGCCCCCCAACGCCGTTCTTCCTTCCAGAAAGACCAAGGTCGACCTATAGTACATACCCTCCTCAGCATCAAGCTTCCTCATCGCTTGGTGAGCTATCACAATTTGGCATGAAGCCACAATCGGCTTCTCGCCCGTATCAAACTCACCACGATAATCTCTCCGTAGGAAGTGAATTCTCAGACTTCAACTCGAACAGCCCAACAAACTCCACCCAATACCAGAATATTTCATCAGTGGAAGGCTTCTCGGAATTGCCTGCTCGATCACCACGACCCGCACATTCTTACTCAGATCTAGCCCCAAGGTCAAATCAATTTTACCCTTGGAATCATGACCCGGGAGCAAATGCTCCCGAGGTTGTCTCAACGCCACAAATCGTGACGCCGAAGTACATAGCTTACTCTCCTCCTGAACCTGCTGGGCCAATGCCGGATTACTCAATACCGGAAGTTGTACCCGTGGAGCATGCGCGCCATAGAGAATCTCTGCCCGAGGTCATCACTCAATATAGCGGTGATGCGTACGCTTACCCTCGGGGACCACTCAATGCAGGTTTGGAAGTTGCCGCAGGTTTGGAAGTTGCCGCAGGTTTGGAAGTTGCCGCAGGTTTGGAAGTTTCTCCACAGCCACAGCCGCCACCTCCGAAGGCTCTGACACAAGCTCAAGAGCGGAGAGCGAAAGAAAGGGCAAGACTGAAATTGATTGCGGGTGATTGACGAAAAACTACTCGGTTTTCATAATATACCAGGTTAAGGGGGGTAAAAATCGCCATTCGGGACGTGCGACATGTTTACATGTCCAAGACTGCTCTTCGGCTCGAACAACTACTGAAGACCCACACATTTGGGAAATTGATCTCAATTGAAGTTAAACCGCCGCTGTGAGCACCATACGCAAGTATTCAGCGCTGATAGCAAATCTGACTTCCCAGTAGGTCGTCACTTCAACCCCAACAGAAGGATTCATCAAGCCGTTGAAATCACCATTCAAGGTTGAGCGATGATATCGGCTTTGACCTCGCACAGTCCGAGGCTCTCTTGTTACCCAGTCAGCGTAAGCTTTTAAACCGCGGTGGAATGGGCTGGTTTGTTTCCTGTCGCTTTGGCGGTTCATGATCACTGCCTTCGATTATGTCCTTAAGGTGTTGATATGGGAGTGTTGCTAGCCTAGAGAGAAGGCAACAAGAGGATGCTGTTTCAGCAAAGTAAGTGAATGAAAAGTCTATCTGGGACACTTTAGTCGTCTGTCTTGCTCCCTTTGTGTGTGACATACCTATCAATCATACCGAATCTCCACTTACGTCCAAGCGACTCTGCCTCACTGAATGCTCATAAGATGAGCGCCTGTCGAGAAGTCAAGTCCCAAAACGATCAAGCATCGCTCTAACACTCCTCACTCCCCCACACAAAAACATAGAACCCCATTCCCATCCCTCCAAAATTCCCACCATATCCGTCACTTCAACACCGCACGCAACAAACAATGCCTTGTAACAACAAACAACGCACTTTGACACAAAGAAGCACTCAGAACCCGGTCTAGGCAACAAACATCCACACATAAAAATTCTACATCATCATCACCACCTCATTGGCAAACAAAAGAAAAGCATGACACCCCCCAATTCCAAACGCCCCTTCTCAGCGCTAAAGGAACACTACGAACGCATCATTTCACCGCAGAAAAACAAGGACATGTCTTCGAATTTTCCCTTTAAGGATACCAACGATAACGAGAGCTTTGAACGAACCGAGACTACTAAGCGTCGCAAGAAAGCTGACGAAGCACCACCACCTCCAGCGTCGCTAGATCGAAGTAACGCTATGGGAGCTGTGTTTGGAAAACAGGAGGGCTCGAAGGAAAGTCCGATCAACATTGATGGTGATGAGATAAACCCGGATTGGATGAGGAATATTCCGAAACAGAAAGTCACCTTCAGAAAGGGATTGTTGCAGTCCAGTCTTCGTAATGTGGATTTATCTCGAAACGCGAGGGGATGGTCAGAAGAAGCTCCGCTGTCTAGTGCCCATAATATTTCACCCGACAAACACGGTTTAAGGGCCAGTGGTGACCCGAAGAAGTCTCCCGAGGGACGTGGAAATCCACTCTTCGGCCCTCCACTCATGGGAATAGAAGATACACTCACGGGAGTCACAACCTACACTGCAGACACCAACTTACTAGATCGAGACTTCACCAGACCCCGCGGCAGACCACTGCAGCGACCAAAAGGTAAACCACCAGGTCTCTCCTCACTCCCCACAACCTCTGTCCCATGGACATCAAGCACACCTTCTCTCAATCGCCCGCCACAATGCGCACCCGGTCGAAAATCGCCAGAACTGGTCTCCGCTGCCTCGTCCTCGTGTTCCTCGGACGATGAACACATTCTTAACAGCAGTATCGGTCTCCCACAACTCGATTTCGCTTTTTCGCCTCTCAAACTTACGCCAGCACCCCCGGGACCAAAACGCGAACCGGAGGTAATTGATTTGGGTGACTCCAGTGATTCGGAGACTGTGGTTGGGGATGAGAGCATTATTACGCAAGTCAGAGTTGGAGATGGTCAGACGGTTACGCCGGATGGTTCCCCTAAAAAAGCTGTTAGTGCCGAAGCTACTGCTGGCGACGCTGAAGGCATTGTTCATGATAAGAATGGAGGATCTGGTGCTGTTAACTCAGTTCCGGGTAGTCCAGCTTCAGATGGCGGTGTCCCACTAACCACCGCCGAATGCGCAGTAGGACTCGACTACACCACCGACTCCTCCAACGAAGACAGTGACAACAACGAAGACAACAACCATAAAAACACCGGCAGCGCACCAGACGACCTCATCGACCAAATAGCAGCATCAATGCAAAGTACTAGCTCCGAAGCAACCTCATCCGAGGATGAAGAAGAAACCATAACAATCCTCCTCATCAACCGCGAAAACCTGTGCCACCAAGTCGAAATCACAATCCCCCTCTCCCTCTCCCTCTACTCCCTCCGCCCCAAAATCTCCCGTGCCCTAGGCTGGGACGGCGCAGGCACAGCATCCATGCGCGTCTGGGCCGTCAAATCCTCCCATTCCCGCTGGACTGAGGACGAACAATACCTCATTTATGGCAGCACCATGGAGAAAGTCATGGAGTGGATGAAGTGGAATCAGGAGAATGACGAGGACATGCATTTTTTGGTTGCGTTGGGACAGGGCAAGATTTCGTGGTGGAGTACGGAGGATAAGAAGATTAATGAGGAGTTTAGGGAGGATGAGTGGAATCGCTTCAAGGTACCACGCATTTTTGGGGGGGATAGGCCGGAGGGATGGAGTGGAGTGAATGGGTTCTTGTTGCCGCCCAAGATTGGAGGTTGAATGATTGAAAAGGCCCTGAGACTTGATGTTAGAAGACATAAACGAAGGAATAACTAACAACAATAGGCGGCAAGTTGCATGTCTAATTTGATTGGTAGATTGTATCTTTTGGGCAAGGATACAAATGTATTTGAGCACGTATGATTGTGCTACAATAGCAACAAATGAGGGAGATTCATTGAAGACTATGCAGAAAGAAACATGGATCGCGAAGGTCAAATTGTGATAGATAGAGTTATTAGCCAGATGGACGAACAGGTACTGATTTGACTGACAATGCAAACCAAAATAGCGAACTTACCAAGCTGCACAATGATTCCAGCTCCACCGAGTCTGACATTTTGGACGTTAGAACGACTGCGAAAACTCCTGACATTCTTTGAAGTCAGTTTCAGTAAGCTTTGTACTAAGGAGAGAGAAAGAGCGAGTTGGATTGGTCCTACATACGCGTACATATTAGAGTTCTCTTTGATATGATAATTGATGCTCAACGAGCACAAAGTGCTTTGGCATCTTTGCAAGTAGTCAGTGCACAATGTTGTTGTTGAGCTGTTCCATTTATTCTACATACATAGGCCAAGCAAGTTATATTTGCATGATCGCAAGTACTTGAGTGCCGCAACCTAGAGAAGTTAGAGCCAAACACCACTGGACTAGTTTTGATGTCTCACTCTGATCCCTCCAAAAGTCTGGTGTGTGTCATATCGGGATTGGATGCGTTGCCATAGTCCTTATACCACGGTAGAGAACCTATAATGCAGACGTTGTGAGCGCCAATATCTGCCCAATATGGTTATAGCCATAAAGATGATATACCGTTTCTGGCATTCTCCTTTTCCAAGAATCCCGAAATACTGCTCCCATTGAACTCACAACAAGCCTTGCTTGAGTAGATCGTAGTAGATCTTCTCCGGCATGACATTGCCTTCGGAATCCTCCATCTGGACCACATTCTCCGTCTGGTTCTTCTCTTTCTTTTTGTCTTTCTGTATCTTCTCCCAAAGCCTCAACGCCTCGTCAATCCGTGTGATCTCCCTGAACAGACCCATAGACGTGATACCGAGACACTTGAGGCCATAGACGTGACGAGATTCGTTGAAATGCTTGTCAAATGCCCGCCTGCCCATGTAGACGAAGTTACCGCATATCTCGCACGGAAATTCCACGCCCAATCCGTGAAGCTTATACAGCCAGAAAGGGATTGGCTTTCCGTCCCAGGCCAGTGGCAGTTTCAAAGGATTGTAGATCTTGTCCTCCTCATCGTCGTCATCGTCCTTGGGGCCGCTGACGCCTGCAACGGTGTCCATCATCAAAGCATCCAACTCTTGTTGTCGTTCCCTGTCCGTCATTCCTTGCTTCCGCTCCACGTTGACGCGCGTGTCGCTGCGGTTGGTCTGCATTGCTGCGGCCAATTTTTTGATGCGGAACTCTCGCTCAGCGATCGCCCTATCCTTCAAGCTCTTGCTTGAAGCTCCCTCACTGTCTGCCATTATCTCGTCCTCTGGTTTGTCCTGTGCCTCTCGTGCCGCAACTGCCTTCTTATGTTTCTTCGATTCGGCGTGATGTTTGTAGAGGTTCTGATTCGTGAATTCCTTTTCGCAGAAGGAGCACCAAACACCGACACCCGTGCCCTGAGTAGTTGCAGCCTTTGCCTGAGCAGTAGACTTGAGAGCCAAGCTTCCCCATCCATCCACTCTGTCCTCTGTCCATGCTTTGTCAAACTCCTCATAAAATTCTGTCATGATTTTGTCAACATCCTCGAGTGGCCTGGTTCGTCGCATGAAGCCCTCCAAGTATGCTGCTAGATCACCTAGGTATTGGAAGTACTCGTTTGACGTTTTATCCGATCGCTTGATGCCAGCAAATTTGTCAAACATGTCGAGGTATTGGATGTAGGTTGATCTGCGGCCGTCCTTGACACCTGGAAGATTGATATATGTATCGTGTAACGTCGTCAAGTCCATGAATCGGCCCCATCCTTCCTCTCCCGAAAACATGGTGTCCACCATAAGTGCTTTTGGTTCGTCATCGCCGGGTGCCCGTCTCTTGTATGCACGCTCGAGGTTTTCGGTAGGTTCGTTTGGATAGCGCCTGTGGAAAGATTTGATTTCCTTGAGCTGGTCATAGAAAGCAGCTGTAGAAGCTTCGCCATTTCCTATGGACTGGATCTCTTTCAAACGTGCGCCGTCGACGTCTTTGTATATGTTGACGAGGGCGGTGGATTGGTCTTGAATGCGCTGGAGGAAGTTTGCGATCTCATGGTCGCGATTTAGGCGGTCTCGAATGTGGGTTGGCTCTTCAATGACACGCTCTGCAATGGCTTGCTCCAACCGCTCTATCTCCTCGTGGAGGGTTCTCTGCTCGTCCAGTATCATGGTGAGGTGAGGGTTTGTGCTGCGACTGGTGTTAGGTTAGGTTAGTAATGATATCAATCGAGTCCTAGAAGCTTTCTGGATGGGCGCCAGAAGATTGAGATGGGAGAGATGGACTCACCTATTTTCTACTTGATGTTTGATCGCCCTTCTCCTCCAGATAGATGCGCCTTTCTTGAATTCGAAGTTGATGTGGTATAGAGAACGCGACCAGTTGACTTCGACATTTCTTCGACAATGTCACGTGATCAGCAAAAGTCTGGAGAGCTTCCACTCAACTTGGGCGCAAGTCGACGTCCAATTCCAACATCTTCCTCAATAATCAACCAACAATCTCAACCGCACTCATGGCCGAAGGAATCGACCGCAAGAACGATGAGCGCCTCGAGTTCTCCACCTCCAAGGAGGTCACCGTCGCCCCGACCTTCGAGGCAATGCATCTCAAGGAAAACCTCCTGCGTGGAATCTACGCATATGGCTACGAATCGCCCTCCGCGGTCCAGTCGCGAGCCATTGTCCAAATCTGCAAAGGTCGCGACACCATCGCCCAGGCCCAATCGGGTACTGGTAAAACCGCAACCTTCTCCATTAGCATTCTCCAAATCATCGACACAGCGGTCCGCGAGACACAAGCTCTAGTCCTCTCTCCAACTCGCGAACTCGCAACTCAAATTCAATCCGTCATCATGGCGCTCGGCGACTACATGAATGTTCAGTGCCACGCATGTATCGGTGGAACAAATGTCGGCGAAGACATCCGCAAGCTCGACTACGGCCAACACGTTGTGTCTGGTACTCCAGGTCGCGTAGCAGACATGATCCGTCGCCGAAATCTACGCACTCGACACATCAAGATGTTGGTCCTCGATGAAGCAGACGAGCTCCTCAACCGTGGCTTCAGAGAACAAATCTACGATGTGTACCGATACCTTCCTCCTGCCACTCAGGTCGTGGTTGTCTCCGCTACCCTTCCATACGACGTCCTCGATATGACCACCAAATTCATGACCGATCCAGTCCGCATCTTAGTCAAGCGTGACGAGCTGACTCTGGAAGGTCTAAAACAGTACTTCATCGCCATCGAAAAGGAGGAATGGAAGTTCGATACCCTATGCGATCTTTACGATACTCTCACTATCACACAAGCCGTCATCTTTTGCAACACACGCCGCAAGGTTGACTGGTTGACCGACAAGATGCGGGAGGCCAACTTCACCGTGTCCTCGATGCACGGAGAGATGCCACAAAAGGAACGAGACAGCATTATGCAGGACTTCAGACAGGGCAACTCCCGTGTGCTGATCTCAACCGATGTCTGGGCTCGTGGAATTGACGTGCAACAAGTGTCTCTCGTCATCAACTACGATCTCCCAAGCAATCGTGAAAACTACATCCATCGCATTGGTCGAAGTGGTCGTTTTGGGCGCAAGGGTGTGGCTATCAACTTCGTCACAGCTGATGACGTCCGTATTCTTCGAGATATTGAGTGTAAGTCTTGAGGAGGCTGCTCGATACAGTAACCTTTACTAACTCTGCGTAGTGTACTACTCAACCCAAATCGACGAGATGCCAATGAACGTTGCTGATCTCATTTCTTGAGGGTACTGACAGTGACATGGGTTTCACAAGGAGTCAATTGGAGTTCTGCTTTCAAGCCTTCTCAAGGTGAACAAGACAAGGATCACGCAAAAGTTGCGTAACAAGAACAGGCAAATTGAGCGTGGAGGATAGGGCCTTTGTGCCAAAAAGTGAGTGCTTGACGATATTCCGATTCCATGTTGTTCGTAGAGCTGACTGGTTCGGGCTCTAGCAATGAAATCAAATTGATACCAACTACATTTCCAATTCGAAATGCACCCAACCATTCAGCGGTTTCTAAAAGGCACACATCCGATTCAAGGATTTGTGGGCCGTCGACGAGCAACTGAAACAAGTTCATTATTCTATTTAGACATTCAAGGTGCAAATCACGGCCATTTCATTGGAATATCTTGAACTACTTTACGAGGTAAGAGAGACAAAGCGATCTGAAAATTCGAAGAACTGGAGGCAACAGGGCAATGGATCGACCGACAAATTCAGCCCAGGCATTTTTTTGGTCTTCACCACCATCGAATCAGCCTCAGTGCTGGCTCAGTCCCAATACCGACTTTGGTATTCTTCGAAGATGTGAATAAGATATGTCGTTCTCATGAAGACTTGACTGCAGTGCTTGGTCCGATCACATCGCTTTGAGGAACGTAGCACTCGTGTAAATGGCGGCTGTGACGAATCTCTTCAAGAAATCTTCGATATCATCTTGGTGAAGGACAGTTGGCGGTCACAACAAAGCACGTAGAACGACCATTTGTGTATGCTTCCTTTTCTGGAATCGATAGAAAATCTACCCCTCTTTCTCTCTTGAAGAATCTCTTATGAATGACTCTCTGCTCCTTCGTACTAAATCTAAAGATTCACAAAGCTGTTTGAAGTTGATGGAACCAATTGTAAAACAATTGCTACCGGATGTCTATTGACCGAAGCTACACGTAGTTAACCATTCCACACTCTCCCAACCTAAAAAGGCATTCCACCCACAACAGCCTTCGCAGGAATATTCTTCGCCCCAAAGTTTCGATACTCCGGCGATTTGCGCTCTCCGAACACCCCCCTCAATAAAGCCTCAATAGCACCCGCCCACTTTATCAGACCACGTTCTCGCCACGCAGTATGTTGAAGCGACAGACCAATGGGTATACCCTCACTATCGAGACCAACGGGAATAGTTATAATCGGGTATCCTGCTTGCGCAGCAATTTGTTGCCCAGCGCCTTTACGATCAAATACCAAGAGAGCATCGAATTCTTTCTTCCCGCCGTGGTCTGCATATTTCAGGGCGGCGTCGATGCCTTCTTCTCGGCTTTTCTGCCGGAAGAAGGAAAGTGCATCGTAGTAGATAGAGTCTTTCTTACCTTTCGTGGCAAGCACGCGGTGGAAGTGGTCTTGGCCTGTTGGGTAGGCGGGATGGTCTCCTGGATCGGCACCTTCGGTACCTCGATTCTCTTCGTTGTAGGTAACGACGTCTTGTAAGGTTTTGATATCGGTGCCAGTGCATTCGGAAAGGTAAGCGTTTATGCCGTTGTAAGCGTCGACCTTGATGACTGTGAATTCGGATTCGGTGGGTTTGCCGTATTCCCTAATACAGGTGAGTGACAGAACTTACAACAGTTAACAAGTGTTGTGGACTGACCAGTCCCACCATCCGCCGGGTGGGATACGCTCTTCAGCACAGGGGAAATTGGTCTCAATAATTTCAGTTCCAGCATCTCTCAAAGCGGCCAGCACTTGTTCGCCCACGATCTTAAATTCATCGTGAACTTCCTCCCAACATCCGTTCATCGGCAATCCAAATCTCGCACCTCTCAGAACTTCTTTACCCTCAATGCAGGAGGCATAATTAGTGTCTAAATCGCGTGGCT
Source organism: Venturiaceae sp. KMAF11 (assembly GCA_023078705.1). Classification (NCBI taxonomy): domain Eukaryota; kingdom Fungi; phylum Ascomycota; class Dothideomycetes; order Venturiales; family Venturiaceae; species Venturiaceae sp. KMAF11. Next base: position 1,710,365 of record JALGOQ010000005.1, read on the forward strand.
TCGCAAGTGTCGCTGGATCCCTCTCATCCACCCCGACAATAAGGTCTAGCGCTAACGCTGCATCTTTCACGGTCCTCCCAAAGACACCGACAGTATCGAAATTTTCCGAGATTGGAACAACGCCACTTCTGGAGGTTAATCCAACGGTAGGCTTGATACCTACGATTCCACATATATTTGCAGGACCAATGATGGACGTATCTGTCTCTGTCCCAATTGCCAGCGGAACGATATTAGCCGACACTGAGATGGCTGAGCCACTTGACGAACCAACTAAAAATTGTTTAGCAAGTAATTGTTGACCAAATAGATATTAGAGTAAACTTACATGCTGTCTTTGACAAGTCATAAGGATTCCGAGATTGTCCTCTCCTCGGCGAATAGCCGCTAGAATATATCCTTGATCTCATACCAGCCCATTCACACATGTTACTCTTTCCCAAGATTACAACGCCTGCTTCCCTCAATTTGGTGACTATATGAGCGTCTCGAGGTACGATACTACCCAGTAATGCCCAGGAGCCAGCAGTCGTTTGCATTTTATCTTTCATGGCTATGTTCTCAACTCAACAATTATGAAAGGACCTTCTGTGGATGAAACAGGATACCTTACATCTTTAACAAGGACAGGAATTCCGTGCAATGGCCCTCGTACTTTTCCATTTTTTCGTTCTAGGTCTAATGAGGCGGCGATGAGGAGGGCGTCTGGGTTCGTTTCTATGATGGCTTCGAGATATGGATCAATCTTCTGGATTCGGTCTAAGCAGAATTGAATGTAGTCAACTGAGGTGAGAGATCCGTTTTCGTAGTGTTCTTGTAATTCGTCGATCGTGATTTCGAAAAGATCAAGTCCTCTTAATGTTGGGAGGTGGAAGATCTGAGGGATATGATCTTGAGAGAGCGGTTTGTGGGGAGTTAGGAGTTTCGGGGTGGAATTGGTAGACCAGGGTCTAAAGAAGAACATGGAGATGATGGTTTGCTAAGAGAGCTTGAAGTATTAGCCAAATTGTTGTACACAGTACGGATAATTGCAGGGTAGTATATATGGTTATTGATAATAGCTGGTACAAAAAGGAAGTCCAAATTCGAGATAGCAGCAACGGCACGTGATAGTTGCAAACGTGGATTGCACTCTCTTAAGTCGACAAGCATCAAACTCAATACAACTTTTTCCTGGTGGGAAGCACCGTGGTGTTCTGAATTGATAAAATGGATACGACCATAGAGTTGAGTTAGACGAGTTCATTTATCTGAAGACGCATATGCGTACCTGAATCCAGGCTGAGCAATTTTTCTTGAGTTCTGGTGTTCAATCTTGTCGAAACTGACATTGACATATTTCATGCTTTTACACAAATAAACTTCGGTTTGGGTGATACTGTTATCGTGATGACCAACATGACGATTGCTGCACGGGTTGGCGAGAATTGACGGCGCACAGGCCACCACATCAGGGGACAAAACGAGTATATTCAATTTTTTACCACACATCGCTTTGAATTCGAACCTCTGGCGATTCCTGAACTAATTTACAACGCTGAGGCATCTCTCTGATGCGTTCTCGAATTTCTTTAAGCGTAATACGATCCCATTCTGCCTAAATATCTACCTTAAATTGAGCCACCGTTAACCACTTACCCCCTGCCAATCTACCCTTTATAATATTCCAACACGCCTCAATAGGGTTTAGATCAGGTGACTGGGGAGGATGGACAAGTAATAAGAGACCTGCGTCCCGTTTTAGCTGTGCGGGAGGTGAGTTCGGCGACTTGATTCCGTGACTTAGGTCGCCGTCCTCCTAGAGGTGATATTTGCGGCCGTGACGTACTTCTAACGCCTGAATCTGCCTTATATGCTCAGGTAGGATCTTTTTAGTATAGAATACCTGCGTTATACAGTTGCCTTTTAGTGTTTCGGCTTCCTTCGCAACGAGATCTTCGTAGACCTTAACTCGCTGTTAAAAAGCCGTATCTAACTCGTACTTTATCTGCTTAGGCTTTAATAGTTTACGCTGCTTTTCGGAAGGCTCAACTGGGTCCTTGTAGAAGATGAGCTTCCCTTTATAGTTATATAAGATTCCAGCGGAAACGTGAACGGTGACGTCGAGATTCGTGACTTTTGATTCGTTAATGCCGCGTTCTTGGCCTGGATACCTTAACTCATATTCAGGTACCTCTGCCAACTTGATTGATTGAAAATGGGCTTCATCTATGAACCAAATCCACTGCCAGAAGCCCGTCAAGGTATCCTTGTCATATAGGTGGCCATATTAACGGCGGAGAGGTTGATTCTTTTCGCTAATTTTGGTCTGGAATGGCTTCTTAAATCGCTTTGCTCCTGCCTTGTTTGCGTGGTCTCGTAATATACGTAGTTTAGCCCCTAATCCCAGCTCTTATACTTAGTCTCGGTAACTTAATTCGTGGATCGGGTCGTTCTAGTTAGTAATAGCCGCGAGGTCTACTGCAGATACTAAAGACTTTCGCCCTAGGGTAGAGCTGGTTCGGCGAGTACGACGAAGCGCAATTTCACCGAGTTTATCGCGTTCTTTGAGCCATCTACGCGCTGTAGGAGATGGGATGTTGATTTCGGGGAGGTGGGCGATAGAACGTGTACTATCTTCGGATTTCTTCGAGTCGAAGGCCTGGAAAAATCGATTTCGCTTGACCGTGTTATACTCCCGCCGTTCTGTCTTTAATTTGGCTTTTTTAGGCGTTGTGGGAGCCATAATATGAGGTATTGTAGACGTGGTGGTGGTTGTTTTGAAGATCAGATGGAAATTGGGGTCTGTGCGCCGTCAATTCTCGCCAACCCGTGCTGCTGTCGATAACGAGAAACTAAGATCTCAAAGACTGTCAAGATGGAATAGTATGATCCCAATCTAAATCGTGGTGAAGGAAAGAAAGTATCGAGGACTCGGATGAATGACATACTACCAAAAGTCCATCCGCTTCTATTGCTTCAAAGGGATCTTGGTTCCTGTTGTCTCCTTGTCGATTCTTTTGTACATTCACAGATTGCGCGCGCGCAAAGCAGCAGAACTGAGATGTCAATGGCTCGTAGATGTTGTTGAAGTTGTCTCAGCAAAACTTAGGTGCGCAGAAACTTCCCAAAGGGGAAAGGGGAAAAGGAGAAATAATTCATCCGGATCGTGTTTCCTGGCTCTTTGATTGGCGCGCATCCCGTCTAGCTTCTCATTTCTCTTGGTAGAAGCGTCACCACTCTTTCTCACTGCCTCAATTCTCACCTAGACATTTCTCCCGATTACTATTCTGAAACCGATCGCATCGTATCGTAGTCTTGAGACGTGGGGAGGTACATGGCTTATGGTTCTTGGGTCCGTCTATTTGGCCCCTCACAACGTGTCGCCATGTGTCGTAAGTCTAATTCGGGGGCGCGGTTGATGCCAGCTGTGGTTAGGTAAGTGGTGGTGGTGGTGTGAAAGTTCATCCGATGTTCCATCATAGCCTCCTCTATCTTGAGTATGAATCGAGAACTAGTTTGAAAGGAATGGTCGACTACATAAGACTCTGTTCCCATCTAGATATTATTGTTTCATCAGTTCCAACAAGCATCTTCTCTTCACCATCATACTACTAAAATATCATTTATCACGACTTCGATCGACTTTCAACAACCCTCCTTCCTCCAATCCTTCTCTTCGATCAATATGGGCGCCAACGGTAACCCCTTGCAATGCCTGGAAATCGGTCCTGGCTGTCCAGTTTCTCGATCACTCTATGGATACTATCCATCCTTACCTGCAAACGCCTTCTTCCTCGCCCTCTTCGCCGTTCTCTTGGTCATCAACGCCGTTGTGGGGACATGGCAACGAACATGGACATATCTGATTGCCATGTTTTTTGGATGTCTTGCACAAGTGCTAGGCTACGCCGGTCGGATCATAATGCATCAAAACCCCTTCAACATGAACGGATTCGAGATGCAGATCTGCTGCCTTACCCTCGCCCCTGCCTTCAACTCTGCGGCCATATACCTGACACTCAAACATATCGCCTTATGCTTTGGTCCTGAGGCATCACGCGTCAAGCCAAAGTTCTACACATGGGGCTTCATCAGCGCAGACATTTTAGCTCTCATCTTCCAGGGTGCTGGGGGAGGAATCTCGGCCTCGGCGAACACAGACAGCTTGAGAAACGTGGGTGTTGCCTTGATGATGACTGGTGTCTGTTTCCAGGTCGCAACTTTGATTGTCTTTGGATGCCTCGTTGTTGATTACATCGTCAGAAGACGCAAGGATTCTACCCCTTTATCTACTGAGGCAGCCGCCACGAAAGCCTCTATCAAGTTCCATCTCTTTGCTGGCGCCCTGCTGATTGCATACCTTGCAATTCTCATTCGATGCGTCTACCGCATTGCAGAGATGGCTGGAGGTTGGCGCAACCCCATCATGCAGGAGCAGTCTTTGTTCATTGGTCTTGACAGCACGTAAGTTGTCCATATTCCTTAAGTAAGATCAGTCACTAACATGAACTAGAATGGTCTCGCTTGCAACACTCCTTCAGACTGTTATCCACCCTGGATTATTCTTTCCTCGTCTCTCTGCCGCGTGGCAAAATCCAAATATCGCCGATCGCAATGGGAAGCTTGATGGCTACAGCTCCGGTGAGGGCAAAGATGTTTGAGGGGTTGTGAAATGTTTTAAATGTTGAACAATGCAGCGTTGGTCTCTTTTGATCTCTTTCAGCGATAGCGTTCTTGGTCGTGGTTTGGCGTTGGTGCTCGAATGGCGACGAATAGAAGATTGAGGTAATGGAAGGAACAATAACATCTCCATTATCTCGTGAGCGTCTCGATTACAACAGACCTTTGCCATAGTAGTCATTCGCAAATTTTGTGTTGAATCTAACTACTTCCGAATCCAGAGGGAGAGCGCAAAATCCCTAGCAACTTTTACTGCCTCATCGCCAGAAATTTAGCACCATCGCTATAGATTCAGGTACGTTGAATCATTTCTCGTTCTTGAAGATTCTTGAAACAGTGTTGTTGACGCGCTCGCCAGTCCACCTGTTGCCTATGGCACCAGTTTTCAGCAACACTGTCAATCATTGTCAACGCGTCGTGCGTTCATAAATCAGACCAGCGTTTCATTGAAAATTTCTCCATTCTACAACATCTACCTGTAGCGATGGCGAGTAGTCTTTGTGCGCGCGTTCTGCCAACGAGCTGTGATAAACCAGGCAAGGAAGCATGTAGCAGTTGCTTCCTCGTACTGATAAGTCAGATAATTTTGTCACACAGTTCGAGCTGACGCGTTGTGCCACGCAGTACTGCTGCAAAGAATGTCAACGCGCTCATTGGCCATACCATAAAGGCGAATACAGATCTACTTACATGAAATCGACATGGAAACCGGACTGGGACGTCGAAAACCGCAGACCTTCCTTCATATCTCCGAAGGGCACCGTGAGCATGATACCAAATACGTATGTCGGTTATGATGGCGGTAAAGTTCCTTTAGGCAATGTTCCTGCATACGACGTCCTGAATCTCGCAAAGAACGAGAGCGTGGACGCGTTAGGCCTTCAGATTGTTGTTTGCAGGCAAGTCTCCGAAACAATAAAATCCACGCGATCATCCGAGTCGGGATTCCCTAACACTTACGGTACATTGTCGATGGAATTAATCGAGATAGGGCTTGATAAATTCCTGGCAAATTTTGAAATCCGATTGCCAGGATCTTAGCATCCCTCAACTCAAATTACGCCATCGTCAAATAACTGGGAGTATGAGAAAGTCCCGGGCTTTAAAGTTCGAATCTACCCTCGGAAAACTCTTCTTGCTGACAAATAGATACAGCCTCCGGAGATCTACGCAACGCAGTCAAGACAGTAGTCAACCTCCCTCAATCATAGGGTGGCACCTGTAAGGTTTTCTTGAATGAAAAGGACGACTGGCTCGTCTCGAGGAACACTATGGTGCTCTTGACTGCTTTTACGTTCGATGCCAAAGCGGCTGTAGAGGTAATGATGCACCTGTGGTAATTGGCTCTCATTCCCAAAAGAATGTTGCGAGCCATACAATCCAAAGTATACGCACTCATCGAAACTATCAGTATCAAGACGAAGGATAGACCAGCTAAGGCCCTGGTATCCAAGAAATGGACCTTAGGGACATCCTTGGTACGCCTCGTCATGCAAAAGCACTATTGGGATGTGTTTGGTCAGTATTTCGAGAATCCCGAATATTTTTCTTTCGAGGATGCTGTGGAGACTCGAACATTCATCACACTAGCGCCAGAGCGAGCCGATTTCCTCCAACGTCAATTGTATTCATACCTGCCATCAAGACGACTTTGTCACCTAAAGTGCCGAAATGATGGTCTTCTATTGCCATTTGGGTATCCACGCGGGCGCTTCGCCATACTAAATCCAACCCTATACCGCCAGGAGCATCGCGTGTGGCCTGTCAACAGCGCCGAAGAAGTCTGGCCCGTTACTGATTCCTCGGACCCTGTCGACTGCTGGCCTGCACAGGAAGTCAACAAAATCAAGTTGGTGACAAATAACGAAATCTATCCGCGGCTTCACCACGATCTTTTCGATCAAGTCGAGCAATTCTCCCAGAGCATAAAAGATGGTTCAGTCAAATTCCATTTTTTCAACATCAATTGGGCTGATCTGCCTCGCTACTTGAGCCAGTATGGGCTTTCTCGTGGCACATTTGATATCCTAGCTTGAAAACGGGGGCCTTCTCGTAGAAACAGTTACTGATTCCTCGTAGCCTGACACCCATTTCAATGTTGATTTATAAATCATATGCATCTGTTCCCAAAGCGGTAAGCCTTCAAACAGCACCAAGCTTTTGCCAAGTGGTCGATCGCGGATACATATCTTGACCTTCAACCTCGACGTCATTCCATTATTCAAAAAAAAAAACTCAGATCGCTCTTCCAAATACCAGGAATTCATGATAATCGGCGTGTACGATCTTAAAGAAACGAATTCTTGATTGGAGGGTTTGTTGTTCAAAAGCTTCAGCCCACAACAATAACAATAGCACAACCGATCTTCCCAGCCCTTCCTGTTTCTTATCTTTGCGACTTGCAAATTACACCAATAGTTTATCAGTAATTCTACCGACAGCATGTCCGGGGAAATGCTCGAAAATTGATCACCAAAACTCTGCCTTCAGATTCGCTGGTCGCAGGATGATCGACGCATGCCGCTGATTGAGTATTTGCGGCATTGTGGTAAGACCAGGAGTCTATTTCGCATTGGACGGTTTGAGATGCACTTACTCGCACTGCTCGCCGACCAAGACGTGTCTATTGCTTAATTCAGCCATTGGGTTGGCGCTTGCTGCCCGTGAAAGGATGATATCTACGTACGCCGAGGAATGGGGTTGGTGGTTGGGTTGGTACATGAGGATAAGAGATGGCCGCACCTGGGTATATGGTGCCAGACATCTCAGCTCCCGTTCGTCTCTCTCGTACGTATCTCAAAGTAAGAAACATAACGATCCGGCCTTGAACCCCATATTTGATAGGTAAGTCAAGCTTGTTACCCCCTTCCATCTTATTTGCTCGAAGTATGCCAGCCTTGTTTCACGACACCTTCGCTCGGCTATATTACCTTGAATACAAACACTGACTCCAATACTGAACAGAACTTCTTTATTTTCCCAGAAAACGATCCACGACAACCTCCATCATGAATTGTTACACGCCCCAAGAGGCGATGGAAATCGTGTCGCGCGCCGGCGTAAAGAAAGCAAAGTTCGTATTTCGATGTCAAATTACGAGCTGCAACTAACAAAGCGGAAAGTATGCGACTGGATAAGGTGTTCGTTTCCTCAGTGAACGCCGGGTTCATCCTCTCTTTTGCCTGCGCAACTCTCATTTCGACCAATTCTGCGCCATGGTACCAAGAGAATGCCGCTGGCTTAATCAGAACGTAAGAATAGCAAACTTTGCCGACAAGTTTTGGACTGATATAGCTCTAGAATTGCTGCCCTCGTCTTTCCATACGGCCTCACCATCATCGTCCTCACGGGATCGGATCTTTGCACAGGATCATTCATGTACACCACAGTCTCAGTCCTCCAACGACGTCTGAGTATCTGGAAAATGCTCATCCATTGGTTCGTAACATACTAGGTAACTTTATCCATCTTCCTTGCTAACTTAGACTAAAAGGTTTGTCACATTCTGGGGTAATTTAGCTGGATCTCTGTTCATCGTCACTATAATCACTGGCTGTAAGTGTTTTCTCAATCCCACTCCTTCTCATCCAATGCTCATCGCGATGTATTAGACGGCGGCGTCTTCGATTCAGGCTATTACAAAACGGAAGCCATAAACTTTGCCCACACCAAACAGATCGTACCTCAATGGCACATGATCTTCCTTCGTGGAATAGGCGCAAACTGGCTGGTCTGCTTAGCCTGCTACCTAGGCATGTCCGGGCGCGACTATATCTCCAAGGTCGCCGGTATCTGGTGGCCCACTTTCGCTTTCGTTTCTCTCGGCTTCGATCACGTTGTTGCTAACATGTTCTTCGTGCCGATGGGTATATGGCAAGGCGCACCAGGGATATCTGTGGGTTTGTATATCTGGAAGGGAATTATCCCAGCATTGATTGGAAACATTATCGGAGGTGGACTATTTGTTGGCACCTTGTACTGGTATCTACATCTTTCTAGTGAAGAGAGCGTTGCTATTGATGGCGTCCACTATGAGAGGCTAGCTGGAACTAATGTTGATGCGAGGGGTTTGGGAGCTTTCAGGAGAGAGGACGATGTTGAGAGTGCGCACAGCAAGAAAACAGCTGAAGGCATGGCGAGTGCTTGAAAAGATGACTGGGAGGAAATTTGTACTCTAATGAGAATGTGGGCAACAAAGAAACGCATCACAATAGTCTTTAAGATAGTAATATAGACAATGAGAGCAACCATGGCCATGTCAACCTCACGTATCTTAGGTCGAGTATAACGAAGCCTTTTGTTGTGCACTTATCCATCACAATGTTTCCATCACCTCGTCCTCGCTTCACACAACAACATCATCCACCATTCTCACGAAAAGTACCATCACCAGACCAGTCCACCGAACCAACAATGGCAAGTTTCGCCTCCCTTCCGACCGAGCTTACTCAAGAAATTCTCGACCATGCCTTTATTGCAGTCTACGGCGAGGACTTTCTTACCAACCAACAGCAAGCACTCCATTCTTATTTTCTTGCTCATCGATTACGCGCACTAGCGATAAACACTTTAGTACGCCAACTCAGCACCATCAATAAACGAATAAGAATCGATACCGCACATGTCGCAAGGAAAGCAGATCTCCTGTTAGAACAGGACTGGAAGAATTAGATAAATAACCAGTTTCGCAAAATGAGAGAAGCAGGCCTTTTACTTTAGTCACCAGTTACGATTCCAAGCCCTCCCTCTCGTCAGTAGAAAAAAGGCAAATAAGATCTAACTATATCTTGGGAGAGATCAAATCATGTCTTGGCTCAGGAGGTCCCGACCTTTTCATCGCCAGTATTCAGCTCTTTTATTTGCTCATACACGAGCCTTTTCTATTTCTATCCTAGATTCCACAGACTTGAAGAAAACTTCCCGCCAACACGTTACTCGAATAAGGATGGCATCATTTACCTCCCTACCGACTGAGCTCCCTCAACATGTCATCGCGTACACCTTCACAACAAGCTCCACCACCGATCTTCTTCAGAACAAACGCAACGCGTGTCACTCTTCTGGACTGCCACCAATCCCATACACAGCCGCCGCAATAGACTTCTGTTCGCACCAACTTTCCAGAATCAGCAAGCGATTCAGGGATGAATCCGTTTTCGTTCTCAAAAATATAGAGCGGACCGCCAGACACGACTTCGAGGAATGGGAAACAAAATGGCTACTCGAGGAGCGGCAATATGAACGCGAATGTGGAGAAAATTGTGGCAATTGTCTGCCAAAATTGGTGAGCGAAGAACGTGCTGCTGAGCTAGAGGCAATGCAAAGGCAGCATGAGGCGCTTCCATTCGAGAGACAATTTCCAATTGAAAGTGTCATGGTGCTTCTTGAAATTCTGTCGCCGAGCCGACGCATACTTCTCCGCCAGTCTAGGAGATCCAGCAGCGGTCGTTGAGATGAAGATATCAAGCTGTGGATGATGAACATGATAGCAAGGCGATTTGAGCTGACGATCATTGTGGGGCCATGGAAACTTTGGGAGAAAACAGCAACCAAGGGTGACGTTAGTTGAGGAATAAACTTTTACTACACCCTAGTTAGGAGTGTCGAATTTATAGGGTTATCAATTCTATTCCTACACACAAATAAATTGATTTGAATACAACACACTCAACTCAAGATCGACATGGATAATTTCCTGGTAATATTGTTTTTGAAATCGTCGAAACATTTGAGACCGATAAGAAATTAAGACTGTACTCTGAGAAGGCCTGTATCGTCGGCTATGCCGGTAGAAGGAAAATAGAATTGAAGCCCCACTGTAGTACCATGGATGAGATCCCGGATCTCATCGACTTGGCCTTCGATAGAATAATGATACAAATATTCTTAGATTTCTCGCCCTGGGTCTACTCGCAGGTCAGCTCCATCGACATTCACTACGGCGGAAGAATCAACCGAAGAAACTATCGTATGCATCGAATCAACCTGAAAAAACATACCACTTTCAGTCACAAGACCAACACTATCCATCCTCCCATCCGAGCTTCTTCAAGAGATGCTACAACATCCATTCGCCCCAAACTACCAAGAGGATATCCTCGACAATATCCGTCATGCCTGCAACAAAACCACAGTAATTGCTCATATTCGATCGAGAATACACCCCCTCTCAATGGATCCATGGGCATGTCAACTCGGCGCGGTCAACCGGAGAATGAGAAAAGCAACTAGAGTGGTGGAGGGTATCTTGAACTGTCGGATGCAGAAAAAGTTCAGGAAATGGCAAATGGAAAAGATGGGTTGGGAAGACGGGGAAGAAGGGTTTGGTTTGGTTTGCGACTGTGAAAATGAATGTGGAGAAGGTGAAAATTGTCTGCTTGCACCGTGTAGCGAAAAGATTGGTGCTGAGCTACAAGACCTGGATGAGACATACGAGAGATGGTGGATCAAGAGGCTTCGTAATAGGAGAGTTGGTGATTGTGTAGGGTCAAGGGGGCACAAATGGGTCATCAATTCTGTTCCCCGAGGAGCCGAGTGCGAATTTAAGTTAGCTTTCTTGTATTCGGATGGAGGGCGACAAATGCCTGGCGAATTTATCTTTTAAATCACCAGAAATTTTGAAATGGCGATACAAGATTGAGAGAGGGCTATTCAGACAGCGTATATCTCAGCCATTGCTCTCGGGAAGGATCAGGATTGATGTGTCCACTGTGGCTATGCTAGAAGGGTCGCGGTTGAATTTGGAGTACTTTCAGTCTGTGCGTACTCTGGGCCTTATTGTGGTCGTCCAGTTTTGAGGCGAGCGTCGATGGGAAATGTCCGGCAAGAAAGCTATTGGTTATGTCGCATCTCAGCACTGCTCACGAGGGATATGGCATATAGACAGCATAGCAAAAATCAGATAACTTATTTGGATATAATCGTTTCAAACACAAAATGCAGCCCAGATGTCTACGCAAGAACTGCCATCGCAAGCGCAATGGCCGCCGCAAAAATCGATCCAGGTCCAGTCTCACTCCGCTTCATGGCAGAACTGGCTTTCGTTGTGCTCGCGCCACTCGCACTCGAACTTGATGTCGTCGAAGAACTCGATTTTGCAATGCTATTTGAGTATGAGCAAATGTATCTCTTGCATGATAGAAGATTACTCACGCAACAGCTGGATGCTGACCATCAGCATGCTCAATTCCGGTTCCGTACACTGTGGTCTTGCTGAACTTGTCCCAAGTGCTCACAACCGCTGGCAAAACAGTCCGTCCGTTGATCACAGCAGCTGTGTTTGGTTCGGGCCATGCGCCCGATGGGTTTCCGTTCAAAGGTCCAGGGTAACTTTGGTTGAAGTACATGGAGTCGAAGCTTGGTGTCCCAGTCCAGTTGCGGATGGTGTCTCCAGTCTGCTTTCCGACAAAGGCGAACACGTTCGCGCCTACATCGTAGCGACCAAGAGTGTGGAGGTTCCAATTGGCTTCCACGGTTGAGATTTCGGAGTAATGTGAATAAATTGCGTTGTCAACAGACCCAACTAGATCAGCTGGAACTGCGTCACCGAGCAAAATCCCGAGAACGCGGTTTTTCTGAGTGTAAGTATGATTTTCATCCCATGTAACCAGAACAAGTGTGTTGTTCATGAAGTTCTTGTTCGTCAAAAGTGGGGTCAAGAAATCGCTCGTCCACTGTCCAGCGGTCGTCACTATACTGTCAATTAGACCTTACACTTCAATAGTTCTGCCTCCAACAATTTGACTAACCTGATGTATCGTGCCCGTCCGAAGTCATGTTGGGTGTAATAAACATCCATTGAGGGAGCGTGTTAGCAGTGAGATCAGTCTGGAACTGAGTGAGGTTCTTGATATTGGATAACCTGTTCGCATTCGTGGCAACGGAATCAAACATCACAGCTGGGTTATGCTTTCGCACATAGTCGTTGCGACCATTTGCTTGATTGACAAATGCGAAGCCTTCGAAGCCACTGTAGGGCATGTCTTCCTGGTAGGAGCCCCAGCTGATTTTCTTATCTTCCAAGAGGTCTATTATGGAAGAGACATTGGAGGGAATGGCGTGGAAGTCATCGTCGTTGATGCCGAAGTAGTCACCGCCGATTGAGGAGACATAGTTGGGTTCGCTTGGGTGGGTGACGGCGTTGTAGTTTGAAAGCGTTATTCCCTTCTTTGCCAGGGCAGATAGGTTTGCTGTTCGTTGTTAGAAACGCTGTGTCACGTGAGACAGGAGATTCGCCAGGTGTGAAGAAAGCAGGAAGTAGAAATGGGGTAACTCACCATCGCCAATTGATTTGTCGTAATCCGTGTTCTCCAGCCAGATCACGGCGAAGCGATCAAATGCCTTGCCCTTGACATCGCTCGTTGGACTGCTCGTCTTCGCGGTCGCAGCGGCTGCAGCAACCTCAGCGGTCCCAGTTGCCGTGTTCTGCGCGTAGGCAGCAGTCGCCAGTAATATCAACGAGATGAGCGGGTCCGGAAGCATGATGTCGAATTTGGTCGTCGAGGATGTTGTTGAAAGCTGTTGAAGACGTGGACGATGGAATTGATTAAGAGTAGGGGCAATCAGACACAAACATGCCAGGATTGCGCGGAGAACGTGCATTTAATCGCAAGGGTTCGAGCTGTACCATAGAATCGTAGAAGCGCCAAAAGCTTGTCTGTGGCGATGACTATACAACACATTCCATTGGACGGCTCCAAGCCCCCTTTCCTCATAGTTGAGTGGGGCTCTGCACTCGCAAACCCGAATCTCCGTCTCTGAGGCTGTTAAGCGTACCTTATCCGTTTCGATCTTCCTGTAACCTTCCTTGCCTGTCCTGTTGCGCGTTCAGATTTCTGCAGCACGCATGTCAGAAACGACACGCCCTCACTCTCGCGTGTTTAATTTGTCAAAACCATGGTGAAACCCATGAAGACCAGGTTGCATTGGATCTCATCATCCGTGCTCCACTCTTGCTTACCTGCCCGTCTGGGCTGGGAGTCCAGATGCTCGTGGTGGTACGATAATATTGCTGTCGCGTGTACTGTACAGTACACAGCGAACATTGAACTTTCAAGACTTATCACGTCTGGATTGCTCTTACGGGCATGCAGTTTGTGCTCGAAAGTCGCGTGGGTCGTTTAGGAAGCGCTGCTAGTGCGCCAATTCACTTCCGCTGTCGAGAAGCTGAAATCAATATAGCACGCTGAACTCGATATCAATATCGATAGGATTTCCGGCAATTCAAAAGAACATCTCGCCAGAAATTGACTAATCTCGTTGTCAAGGTACATAGGTAAGCTGGCTTTGTAGTTTTCTGAAGGCGGATGTGGCACTGAGCTCATGAGTCGACTGTGGAAGTGGGATGCATTTGAAGGTTTCAGATTCACACGAGCTCGAGTAGAGAATGTACATAATTCTCAATTTACATCGTTAAACACACTGATGCTTGATGCTTTTATCTACCGCCCATGCATGTCATGCTACCTGTTTATCGTCCCAAATGCTACTTCATGCTACAACAAATGCCTCTGCTGCTTAAAAATCAAAAACTCCATGGGGTATCATATGTGTGCAAATGCCAATGCAAATCGTAGTCGTAATCGTCGTCCGGAATTTCAGGCCGTCACTAGTAAAGAAAATCTTTGGCACAATCCATCAAGGATTCTTGCCTTTCAACGACTCTGCCAAACTTTCCACCATCTTGCTGCTTTTGGTGGCGGCTGCACTATTTCTTCTGTTTTCGCATCAGCAGTCTTCGCGTGCTCGCTGCTCGTGTAGCTTGATGCTATCTCTTTCGTGACAACCTTTGGCGTTTCCGATTCCTTGGTGGGAGATTCTTCAGCCTCGACCACTGGTTTCTTCTCCACGTCAATTGTTGCCGCCGCCTTCTCGGCATCTTCTACAACGATCTTCTTCTTTCCAAAGATGCCAATCCGCTTCAGCCACCAACATGCCGCAATCGTTGCGGTCAACGTAAGGCCCCCAAGAACGCCAACCAAGATCTCTTCCAGACGTGTTTTCTTCTCGTCGCGTACCTTCTTTGGTACTGGTTTGATGGGTTGCGGGCCGATGACTGCAGGTCCTTTCAATGGTGTTGATTTCAATGGTGTGCCCGTGTCTCCAGCTCCCTCCTTATGGCTCGCTGGACTTGGAGGCAAGTCACCTGTATCCCATCTTGTTGCGTTGGCTCCAAGGACGAAATCGAGAGTTCCACCATTGGCGAAAATGTCGCTCCAGGTGAGCCAGTTCTTGTTCCAAGACTGGCCGTTCACCTTCAGAGACTGGACATAAAAATTGGTTGTGCTGTCACCCCCAGTGCTTGTAATGTGCAGGGATTTGTTGCCAGGAACTTGGATAGTCATGTCTTTCATCCAGGGACTACCGATCAGGAATGTCGTTTGGCCAGTCATTGGATACAGACCTATCATATTCCACAAAATCCAACTTTGCATGGCTCCGGCATCACTTGCACCTGGTAAACCGCCTGGACCAGGATTGTAGAACGTGTTAGCCACGCGACGTGATTGTTTGACACTGAGATCTTGTCGCCCAGCAAAATTGTAGAGATATGGAGTCGTGAAAGACGGTTCGTTTCCGGGGTTGAAAATCTTCTTGTCCGGATCCATGAGCGTGTTGAGGCGGTCAATGTAGTTCGCAGCCCCACCACCCATTGTGATCATCTCATTCACGTCGTGATGCGCATTCATCGTGTACTCCCACGGTTTCCCCTCATAGTATGGATCCTTCCAATAACAGCCGTCACAGCTCATGGGGTCTTGAACAATCAATGAACCATTGGCTAATCTTGGGACAAGGAATCCTTTCGTGCCAAAAGACTCCGCATCCGGGTCCCAGTGGTTTCGCCAATTGCGGGAGCGGCGGAGGTATTTCAACGCATCATCGTTTTTTCCCAGACCGGAAGCGACTTGGTAGAGCGCGAAGTCGTTTCCAGCATATTCCACTGCTCGAGTGACGGCGCGCGAGAACTTTGGGGTGATCCACCCGAATTGAAGCCAATCAGGAAGAGCGCCTCTACCTTGCTGAGTGGAAGAATCGGGAGCGGAGGGGTCATTATTGTTGGGAGGCGTCTTCTCCGCATCTGTGACCATTGCCTGGTAACCGTCGTCCCAATTAACTGCACCACGAACTCCTTTTACATAAGCATCTGCTAGAATGTTGTCCGCACTGGAGCCACCCTGTGTACGACCATTGAAGTTAGACGATCTTGCATCAGGTAGCCAGCCTTCGTGTCGCCAGACATCAATGATTGAACGCAAGAGTTCTTCATAGAAGGTGGGTTGTAGGATATGAAACAGTGGCGTTGTGCATCGAAAAAGATCCCAGAATGTGAAGATATCATCGTAGGCCGGTTCTGCGGACTGCCATTTTGGGTTGTCACCAGTTCTATTTGATGGCAACAAGTGCATACCATATAGACTCGTATATAGCTGTGAGAGGGTTGAGTTGTCGGTATCAGTGGTCTGGATCTTTGCGAACACTTCATTATTCCATCGAGTCTTCGCTGTATTGACAAGGTCGGTGAGTTTAGTGCCGACTGGGATCTCGCTATCCAGGTAATTGC
Organism: Venturiaceae sp. KMAF11; assembly: GCA_023078705.1. Taxonomy (NCBI): domain Eukaryota; kingdom Fungi; phylum Ascomycota; class Dothideomycetes; order Venturiales; family Venturiaceae; species Venturiaceae sp. KMAF11. Next base: position 1,726,590 of record JALGOQ010000005.1, read on the forward strand.
ATGCTTGTGCGGTCGAGGTCCATGAAACTGCAACGCGGGATGTCACCACAGTCTCGTTGAATGTGAATACACCTCCAAGACGGTTCTGGCTTGTCACTACACTGTGTTTTCCGAGTTCGCTGATGGTTTGGTTGGATCCAACAAATGTTTGAGCTGAGGCGGGTGATGAATCGAACTTTCCGCAAAAGAAAACGGTCCAATTGGGTGCTAATGAATGTTAGCTAGAGAAAAGATAACAAATGTACTCCGTATGCACGACATGGGTGATTGGTGATCTCCAGGGGACCTTGGCGCCAAGCTCAAACATGCACAGCCTGGGGTTAAGGTTTCAAGAGATGTTTGTTGTGCAGGGATAACCAGTAAGGCTGCGCGATCGAGAGAACAAAGGCTGAGTACAGAAAAACTTACCGAGATTCCAACCCTTGTTGTAGATACCGCTTCCTTCGTAGTGGCCATCAGGAGCAATTGTGAATGAACCACCCTGATATGTTTGACCCCAGTTGGTCCCTCGGAAGGAGTTGAGAACATGAGAAACATCGACGAGAACGGTAGCATCCTGGCCTGAAGGATAGGTGTATTGATAGAATCCGGCGTGGTTGCTTGCTGCGAGTTCGACGGTTACGCCATTGTCAAGTGAGGATTTGTAGTAGCCAACACTGCCTTCATCGGGCTTGGATCGTTTGATGGAATTGAGTACAAGAGGATTCTTCATTAATCCAGCGACAGGCATTTGAGCGACAACACCGTACTTGGGAGCACCACCTGTACCACTTTCGTGCATGAGTGAAAATCCCGTAACGTCCGATGATGTGTCTGGTAAATATCCTGAATAAGCCTCTGCTCTGCCATTGACAAAGTCAGGGCCGAGTTTGACGGGCGCGAATGGTCCTGCAATTGATTTTAAGTTGCTATCATTTCCGGAGTGGGATTCAGAGTGAGAAGCATACCGGCCATGGCACCTGGGAACATATTGCCACCTGCGGTGGTTCCAGCACTGGATTTTGTTAGATATAATTAATTGATGTAATTGCGAAGCATCACAACTCACAAAACGTTAACATATCGCGAAAAATCTGGCACTGCTAACGACGGTGCGATGTGCAGAGCCAGCAGCGTCGAAGTCCAGAGTGCCAGCATTGTTGTAAAGAGACCGTGTCCCGGTAAGCGAGCTTTATTATGGTGGCATACCAAGCGTATTTGAAAGATCGAGGCCGGGGGCAAAAGAAATGCCAATGGAAATACCAGATCTGGCGTTAAGGTGAATAAACGGCGCTGGATTGCATGATCTTCGGGGCGTGGTTAGTTAGTGTTGTGAAGTGGGCGCGAGACCTGCGGAGAAGTATGTAGGAGCTCGCGAGGAAGTTTGTTTCCGACGGTAAAGTCAGGTCAGTGAGACGGTCAATACTAGCCAGGCAGTTAAAGGAATGTGTTGTGCGGCATAGCTGGGGAGGTCTCAGCCCAGACTGTGCACAGCAATGTTGATGACAGTTTCACAGATAGATTTGTATATTGACCCCTTGTCAACACTTTCTCCGCCTTGCCGCGCGAAACCCCTGACACAGGGAACTCGCCATGAGAAGGGCCGAGCCTCACCAATTAGGGCATCGAAGACGGAATTCGGGGTGGAATCTGCGCTGCAAAAGAGCGGATACTGGGAGAAGCGGAGGTGTCACAGCATGGCTTCAGAATCGGTAGATGCAGGCAGGCCACTGTGCACAGCGAATACTACACAAGCGGCGACAAACACGTTTGACATCGTGCGCCTACAGCGAAACATAACAGGGAGAAGGGAGGAGCGAGGTCGAAAGCAAAGCAAAGCAAAGCAAAGCAAAGCAAAGCGGAGATGTTGCACGTTTCGCTGCGACTGGGCACGCGCAGAATCAGTCTAGAATCTTGGATCCAGTCTCAAGCTTTTTGACGCCTTGGTATCTTGGTATCACGCTTAAACTTATCGATTCTCCAGTCTCGTCTTCCGGTTACACCATGTGCGAGGATATCTCCGGCTATACTCTTCAGCATGATGTGCAAAACTTCGCTCTTCTGACGCTAACATTCTTGAGCCAGAGGCTCACCGTTAATTGTTAAGCACGCATGAAGGGTGCCTCTAAAATCTAGATTCTAGACCGTTGACTTTACCCGGCCATCAAATCCCAGCACAGAAAACTCGACGCACGCAATCATAGGCTTCACATTTGCAATTCCTTGCCCATATTGCACGATCCCTTACCTTCAGCCACCGCATTCCCTGCAGAGTTTTCAACCACTCACAATCAGCGGGAGAGCTTCTCGGATGACCAACCATCCACATTTTCCACCGTGGGATTGCCGCCTCCACGTGTTATGACCCATACCACATCTTCATCGCTGTCGTTCACCTCTTGATGCTCGGTAAAGGCGGGAATCAGCGCAAAATCGCCAGGACTAAGATCATGTCTTAGCGATCCTCCACCAGCTACGATTGTGCCGTGGCCCCTAGCCGCATAAACAATAGTGTCTGGAAAAAGGTGTACACAACAATCAGCTTCCGTAGATCCTGTGCGTGCGTGGCGTAAAGATTGTGATTAAACAGATTAGAACCGACCTTCTTCGCCATGATGATGAACGGCCGATGCAGTGTGCGGTTTACCAATCATCAATGTTCGCTTCTCAATTTCTTCTTCATCTCCGGAAATCTTTCACGAAGCTTACAAGTTCCGCAAAGCTGATTGCTCAAGTCGATAATCGCATTCATACGAATCATCCCTTTTCAGGCCGATGTCAGCATTCAGCCTCGAGCTGGGATGAGGAATCGAGGATGGGAGACGAATAACCTTCGGTCTGGCCGCCGCTTGGGCTGTCAGCTGCGAACCTTTGTAACATAAACTTCTCCCATTGTCCAATCGCATATTTGCTCTGGACTTCTATCACTTGAAAGATGATTTCGTGGTGTTGGTGACTTCCATCATACAACTTGGCACGCCAGGATGAATCAAATGATGGTAAGGGCCTCATCATCGCAGCACACTCGAACACCAGTTTGGAATGCTCAGTCAGTCTACCTTCCGCCCTGTACGAGTCGATTGTGTACTCCAGAAATTCAAAACGCAAAATCCCCTTTCGCATTTAATTAAACAACGTCTGGTCTTATCGTCGTCTGAAACACTCCAGTCCACCAGTCCAATTCCAGCACAACGTCGTGGACTACGGCGACTCCCATTTGACTTCCATTTTGCCTTTGGACAGCGTACGGATTTTGCTATTTTCTCACATATGCCAGAAAATGCCTCAAGCTCGAGACTACAGCCAGCTTCACCGTCTCAACTGCTACTGTCAGCGCTCCCGCCCGTCTCGGATCAACCAATTACTGGTAATAGCCAACGAGGCTGTGCCAAGACCCATAAATTTCCCCCATGGCCTCATTCCGCACGGTAACATCGGGCAAGGAGATATGTGTTTGATGTTTCATCTAACATTATGTTCTTCTCGCACCCTCAGGTCCCTGACCTAGCGAGATCTTCAGACTCAAAGCGCCGAGCAAAAGCCTGGGATTTGCGAATGCTGTCGTTCTCGAAAAAGAAAAACCAGCGTGATCTTGACGCCCTCCGAATCATCCACACCATTTTCAAGTCCACATCGAGTACTCAAAACTCCCAGAGATTTTCCATTTCGGTATGCCAGAAATTTAAAAAACAATAACATTTACCTGCCTCCAAAAGCTTTGCGAGCCTTTCAAAGCCCAATACCAGGCCTACCTATCTTATTTAAGATTCGATCGAGTTCCTTCTTCGTTCAATGCAAGCAAATTACCGGGTTTGCGCTTTAGAATTTTTTGATTCTAACATCCTTAGGAAACTAAAGTATACTGACTTCTTCATCCGAAAGAACAGCAATTTTGAGTCTACTTAAGTATCCCATACATTTTTGGGTTGGCACTCTTGCAATTCTTTAACCCGATGTCCTCAGGAAACTTGAATATACTGTCTTCTTCGTCCGAAGCAATAGCAATTTTGAGTATACTCAAAATTCGACAAAGTTTTCTCTCTCGTCAATAGAGGCCGAGGCCCCTAAAGTGCCTGGGAGTATCAGATATGAAATGAAATGCCCTCATCTCTCCACGATGACCGAATACTTGATCTGAACGACTCAGACGCCTACCTCACGCTTGAGAGCGTTCAGGGCTTGGATCGTGTGTCTCACCAAAAGAAGACATCTTTCGCTAGACACCTGAGAGTCAAGGCCACCTGCTATCTCACAATTGGGTATTGGGCTATTAGGTCTATTCAGCTACGTGCAGTCGCTAATGCGAGTGTCAAAACCAAGCTCGTGCAACACTATGGTTCGGGCCCCAACAGAAACCAAGAAATGCAAGATGAGTCATTTTATCCTTTTCCTACTTGCCTACAAAATCGAGTTCAATCTCAGCAAAGAAAGATTCGCTCAGTCAAAATGTGAACCAGCCTGTCTCAAAATCTCTCTCCTCAAACACCCGAGACAGCTCTACTCACATAAACTTCAGCAAGCGACAACCCTTCGCTCATGTCTACGCCAACACCTCAAACTAGTCCAAAGATACTAGCTCTCATAAACCTCTTCTCCTCCCTACCAGCAGAAGTACGACATCAAATCCTCTACTACACTTTCGAAATGAGCTACGACAAAGACCTGGGGGATAAGATATGCTTCGTATGGCACAACGACAACCGTAAACGAAGTCACAAACGCTGGAAAGTTCATACCTCGAATGTAAAGAATCGGAGTCTTACGCTTCGTCTTGAAGATGATTGCACTAGCGAACATGTAAATGAGGGTGTGAAATACATGCTAGAGGAGCTCAGTGAGCTGCAGAAGGACTTTGACAAGTGAGGGGAGGGCGGGGATGTAATTTTATATGTAGGGTCAGGGATGGGGTAGGAAATGTCATTATGGATGTATCTCTATCTCCATGTTTAGGGCGAGGTGGAAAGTGTGGGAAATGGAAGTGATTGATCTCACTAACATTTATTTCAACCTCTACTATTCATACCAACCACAACCCGGCAAAAGAGAGGAAATCAGTACGAGCACGATAGCCTCTGAACGCAATAGCCATCATCATGCACTATGGTCACACCCCATCCATAATGGCTCAGTACCGATGGGTTTATGGTATATGAGCCATATTATATGGCCAAATCGTAACTATCTAATATCATTTAAATTCATAGATATATACATATTATCTGTAGTTACAATATACGATTTAAATCAAAATACGATACTATATCGCTAGTAATATAACTATAAAACTATATATAGATCTTAGCAAATACCTAGCTACTAAGTAACGTAGCCTAATCGTTTAAGAGACCGGGGTTCGATTCCCTATAGCTTTAGGATAAATCTTAATTGCTCCGTAAGGCGGCCGAAGGTACCCGCGTTACAACTGAGATTTACTAAAGGAGTTATAGTATAATAGTAGCATCCTTAAACCGCTTTTTTGCCCGTTTAAGGGACGATTCAAACGGTAGTATATACGGGGACTTAAGCGGAAAGAGAGCTATTAAATAGGCCATAGCGTAATAGTATAAGAGACTAGGGTTCGATTCCCTATAACTTTATACATCGCTATCGCGAATCGGTGCGGCCGTAGGTGCCCGGTTTACCGATAGCTATATAGACGGGGGTTATAGTATAGTAGTAGCATCCTTTAAGCCATTTTTTTACGTTATTTTAGCTTTATTATTTGGTATTATTTATAGAAGGGGTAGCCTATAAAGTATTATCGCGGTACGTTTTTTTAAGTACCCTACTATTACTATATTAACAAGCCGAACACAGTATATAGTAAGTTAGAGGTTAGGTAATAGGGTCTACGGAAGAGACTCGTATAATTCTTTTAGAAAAAGAATAAGGTTTAATAGTTATTATATAGGGTAAAAGTTAGACTCTCTAATACGGTTTTAATCGCTAGGTACCAACCCGATTTAAATAATAATATACTAGTATAAATACGTTTTTAGGTCGTTTATTTAATATCCTCTTTATCCTCGTTACTATTACCGTTAACTAATATTACCTATTATATCTTCCTACCTACTCTTACTCTTATACGTTTTAGTCTAATATCTTCCTTACCTTTAGTATTATTCCGAGTACTAGTACTACTCTTACCTTTCCCTCTACGCTAACTATCGCTACTACTACTAATACTATTACGGTTATTATAGTTTTATTATACCTATCCCCTTAACTCCCGCCTTAACCGTTTAGCTACCGTAGTTTTAGTCCTCTCTAACTCGATCTATTTAAGATCTCGCTCCAGTTCTTCGTTTTTAAGGGTAATCCTCGAGCGAGATCTCTTACGAGATCTATTAGCGACTATATCTAGTGTTAGGGCTTTGTTCCGAGTTAGGCGCGAGATGGTAGGTTTCGAGGCGGAGGATTTAGGAGGTTTTAAGGCGGTAGATTTAGGAGGTTTCGAGGCGGTAGATTTAGGAGGTTTCGAGGTAGTACGAGTCGTAGTTTTTATAGGTCTTAAGTTTAATACCGACTTCTTAGTAGAAATCTCTCGTACCTATTTAATAGTAGGCTCGAAGGAATCTTCCTCCTCGTTCTCTTCTTCGGCCTTATCCTCCTTTTACTCTTCTTCTCCGGCCTTATCCTCTTTTTACTCTTCTTCTCTAGCCCTAATATCTCTTATCTCATTATCGTCGTTATTAGGGAATGTCATAGACGTCTACTATAACCGGGGTAGTAATATAGGATTATAGATACGAGGAATCGGAGTTAAACGAGCGGATAACGATTTCTAAGAGGTATACGAGGCTTAGACGGAAGAACCGGGTATATAAAGACGTATTAGCGTAAACCAATTACTCCGCGCGATTTTATAGGCCTTAGAGTTACTACGTTTATTCTCGATAATCTAGTTAAAGAGAGCTTCCTTAAACCATATATACTCGAAGTCGATAAGTATCGGGTGTATCTTATATAACTCCTAAATAAGAGTATAACTTCGTATTAGTCCCTATTTCCTCTACTCTACCGGTACGGGAATAGAGTATGTAGGACTATTAAAGAGTTAGTTATCTTTATTAATAAAACTAAGGATATATATAACTTACTCTAATCTCGCCGTTATTACAACAATAGTACGCGCAGTAGTACGAATCGACCTAAAATTCTTCGCTACGTCGGCAGCCCCTTATACGTATAGCTCGTATATAATCTTATATTATATAGTTAGGTTAGTATCTAACGAGGGCGCTATAATAAGGGACATGTTAATAGTTATACTTAAAAGATAGTTAAGAAGATAAAGATAAGAGGAGAGGATTTAGGCTAAAAAGAGCAAGAATAGATACTAGATAAAAGGGAAGCCGAACGGCTCCCCTTATATACGTACCTCTTAACGTTATTTATATATTCCTTTATTCTATCGCCCTAGGGAGCCTCGTCGGCTCTATTTCCCTTAATTATATCTAGCTATATTTCTATATTTTATCCGAAGCTAAACCCTCCTCCTCTTAACTCGCGATATCGGTCTATACGTAGTATAAAACCGGTGATCATACGGCCATTCGATCGACTATTATACGCTATAAACGGAAACATTAACAACGAGCTTTAATGCGTCTAATTAATACGGACGCGAGGGAATTAGAAGCAAATAGAGGGCCGGATAGTAACGATCTAGAGATATCTAAGGTCCTAGATATCGAAGAACAAGAGGACGACGAAGATAACGAAGAATTAGGTACGTATATATCCGATTATACGTCAAAATATAAGTATATAGCCTAGGCGATGGGTAAAGAGTTGGAGATTTTGGTAGAAAAAGTATTTTATTGGTGTTAGTTTGTCTGCTACCGCACGCCAAGACTTTTAGGTACGGGTATTTATTAAAATATAGATACTATTACGTATACTAATTTCTACAACACCACTCTAATCCGTTAGGCGTAGTTTAATAGCTAAAATACGCGTTATAGGCTACGCGATACGGCTAACCCTATATATAATATATCTCCCAACCCACGACCCCCCGGTACAACTTATTACACGAAAATCGCTAATTTACATTATTTCGAGGTAGATTTCGATAGCGAAGACGAAGAAGATATTAACGAAGCCGACTAGTTATTCCCCCGCCTCGTAGAGTAGTTTAACAAGGGTATAACGCGCCTAAAATATAAGGAATTAAAGAAGATTTTGGAGTAAGAGCGAGGTTAGAGTTTACTATATTTACGCCGGCGAGATAATAGAATTACGAATACTTCTAGGCTTTTCCCTACCCTCTATAACTACTATAAAAATAGCTATATAGCGTTTATAGGTATCGATATAGATCGAGGCTCTTATACGAAATATAGACATCCTCGCTAGCGCGATATAACGGACAGATCGAATCCCTATAGATAGTTTATATATTTCCCTCTTATACTACGCCTTAAATAGCAGTACCGTACTAAACACCGGGCGAAGCTCCTATAAGAATACCTACGGCCGTAGTTTCGTCGTCCCCTCACGAATCCGGCACCCGAAGATATATCGGATTAGTAGTTTAGTATATATTATCGGTAACTACGTCGGAATAGTATATTCTCTTAGGCTATAGATATCGCGGTTTAAATATCTTTAGATAACGTCGGTATTCTATAGAAAGGTCCGTCTTATAAATACTACCCCGTTATCCTCCTCGTTAATAACCTTCTACCGGGTATCCGCTTTTATAAATAGAATATACTACTATTAATAATTATTCTAGGTCCGAAGGAATATAACGATACTAGTAGTTTTCTCTTCCTATTAATAGAGGAACTCTACGAACTATACCACGGCGTAGACTATATTAATACTGCTAGGTATAGAGAGCAGTTTACGCTTCGTACTTGGATAGTTACTATTACCGGTAATAGGCCTGCAATTACTAAAGTCTCTAGAATAAAGAGACCTGGTAATGCGAAGTTACCTTATCGATTCTGCAATATTAAAGGTAAAGCGAGAGTTAGTAACAACTTCTACGCAGTACCAAACGATATCGAAGAATAATACGATCCTACGCAATACGGTGGTTTGCGTACTTATCTTCGAGAAGATATTGTAGATATTATAAATAGTGCCGATAGTACTAAGTCTAGTAGGTTCCATTTTTTATATTCCTAATATTTACTTTTACCTTACTATTTAACAACTATATATCCGATCGATTTAATTTTTATACGAGCTTCTTCGCCGGGTTTAGTTTGACAATCCTTAGTATTCTTTTATTTATTTATTCTATTTAGTTATTATATTTAAGCTAGATATTATTTTACCCGTACTATCTACTTCGAACTTTTCTAACCTCTAAACCCTACCTATGTTTGTAAACTCCTATTATCGTTAAAAATATATATAAGCCCGGCCCTATTCTATTCATATACTTAGTTAATTTACTATAGTAAAAGCCCTGTTTAAGTGAATTAATATAGGGCCGGGCTTGTATGTATATTATATAATACGGAGATATTAAAAAGAAATATATAAGACCTTAATAGTAAAAAAGAAGTATACTACTACTACACTATAACCCCGGCTATACGAATAGGAATCGCCGGACCCCGACGATTTCTATCCGTAAAGAAGTTATAGGGAGTCGAACCCTAGCCTCTATATAGTTATAAGGATACTACTATTACGCTATAGCTTATTTAATAGTTATCAGTTTTAGTTATTATTATTATATAACGTACAGGTCTCGTGTCAATACTAATTTCACGCCGCAGGAATTAACGGAAAAACCATACTAATGGATCTACTATCGCTTTATTTTCCGAATAGCTTTTCGATTAATATCATGTACTGCGTTCTCCTTAATATTACGAAAAACCTCTAGAATATCTAGATTAGTAGCCACCCGGCTAAGTAGACTAACCTTAGTTTTAGTCTCTACTACTTAGATAACGATATAATTAAAGCTATATAAGATAACCTTAGCGATTTATAACCTTATACTCCCTTAACTCTAGGTATAATACCAGGGTTAGCCGACTCCGGGTTCTTTAAGGCGGTAGCGTGGAAGACCTTCCTAGAATTATATAGACCTTCCTTAATATACGAATACTTACCTAGTAACGCTCATCGTAACCTCTACGATCTATAGGATATATAGCTACTTCTTACGCGGCGTTTATTCTTATACGATAACCTTAATAACCTCTAACGCAAGATCGAGCAATTCGTTCGCGACTTTAAAACGATCTACTACGATAAGAAGACTATACGATTATAAGTTTATAGCGTTAATATCTACTAGCTACTATACCTTCTATCTACTATTATGTTTAACAGTCTAGCAACGTGCTTCTAGTTATAGCTAATTAAGCGATTCTACTACGAAGTTAAGTAAATGGTAAGATTAAAATAATATCTTATAATATCTATAGTAAACTAAGCCGCCCGCATCGAACAGGGTAACTGCATGAGGATAGAAACAGGTACCGACGATATTAATTCCGATTACGATAACTATCTACTACTCAAATACGCCCTACCGAGGCCGATTCGGAACATTTAAAATACCAGGTATGCACAGAAGGATGTGCCACTAACGCCTATATTATATAATCGACTTTAGTACTATATCAATAGGGAACTACAACTATACAAAATTTGGTACTATAAGAAGTATAAACTTGCCCGGGGCGATGATATATACGTTAGCTCTTACGCCTTATAGACTACTAGCGGTATTAATAGGGATAGTTACTATATATACTATAGCGATCGCAAGTTTAGCTCGGTTATAATCTTTCTTAATACCGATATACTCGGCGAAGAATACGCGTTAGTAAGGAAGTGGACTGGGTTATATTACTACTAAGATAACTATATTATCTCGTTCGCGAACTGCGAAGGCGGCCTCGAATTAGTTCGTATATTATCTATTCGCTATTTAGTAGGCTAGATTTATAGTAAGCGGCATTCGGCGCGGGTACGGTAGAGGAAGTTAGTTATAGGTAAATTTAACGAGATATAGTCTCGTAAGGGTAATTAATAATACCAAATATAGCTCTATATAGATCGCATATGTGGTTAGAAGAGTAGGGAGGTTGGTATTATTATAGCGGCGGCGAGGTTCTACTACAAATTTAAGGCGATTATTATATAGATATATACGTAGTTATTATAGCTCCTACAGCTTTATTGATAGATATCTAGGCATTATTTTTATGGGCTATATGTGATAAACGTTGCGTATTTTATATAGCTCCTTATCCATAAATAATGGATTTTTGTGACCATAGTGATGTCTATCACAACTACCATTTACTCCTGCAAGACCATCTCCCTTACTCTCCCGGTCCCAAGGTTCCTCTTGGCCATCACAGCAATTCACTCTTGCAGCTATTTCTACACCCCTAGAGGCCTCTACTCCGCCGCTAACTCCTTTAAATATCCTCTCACCTCCCACTACAACGTCTGTCTCAATACAAAAAATACCACAATCATTACTTCAATAGCCAGCAAAGTCCGAGAACTCGTCAAATCCAACCTCGACGACATAGCGGATCTTTCTCTCGCACGTCTGGCGCACCAAAAAAAGGAGTTCGATTAGAAGCTGTACACGCTCAATAGCGAGGAGAGCTGCCTCCAGAAGATCGAGTATGAGATGCGCGAGCAATGGGAGAAAAAAGTAGCCGACTTTTACTTTCAAGGATATTTAGGTATACTCGAAACCACCATCGTTCAAGGATAAAAAAAAACAAGTATATTTGAAGATTCCAATAAAAATTTAAAGGGTTGACTTTGGACATCGACCGCTAGTTTTTGCTCCTACTCATAGGATATGGTCGTAGTTGGTAGGCCTGACATGTCATGGGTGTTGTCCTTCATGACTTGGATGCTGGAAAGTTGTATGATAGGAGCGAGAAGGTGAATGTAAGTAAACAGTCCAGTTAGAGCTTTGACAGCAAGATTTTGCAGCCATTCCACCGAACATATAGACTGGATCGTTACTTGAATCACACAATCTGTCTTATATTGATTAGCCTTCTGGTATAAAACTGCCATCACCCAATACCCACCTCCTATCTAATCAGCCACTGTCACGAATCCAACAATCCGTTCGTCAACTCTTCAAACCTATTCACAGAAGCATTTGCACACCCACTATCCCCATCAATACTCGTCGACACCGAAGTCGACTCAACTAGCCATCTACTTAAAACTTTAACCAATTCCGTCCTCTCAACCGGTTTAGAAATGTAATCGTTCATACCCTTCTCAATGCACTCTTCCCTATCCCCTCTCAACGCATTCGCCGTCATAGCCACAATTGGTGTCGAAATTCCGATTTCACGGATTGCTTTCGTGGCGCCAAAGCCATCCATGTGTGGCATGTTGATGTCCATCAGGATAAGATCGTAAGGCTGACTTGTATTCGAGCCATCGGAGGATTCTGGGGGATCGAGGCGTGGATCTGGGTCCAGATGCGAGGTAGGAAGTGACCCACTAATTGACACCGATTTTGAAGTTGTTGCAGATCCGAAATTTGACTTTAAAGAGTCCGAGGATCCGGGATCTGAAGAGGCAGTGACGAGGCGTACTGCTTCGATGCCGTCGCCGACGGTGTCGATACTGTTGAAGCCAAACGCTTTGAGGACTTTGAGCATGACGCGTTGGTTGATCATGTTATCCTCTGCAAGAAGTATTCGTTTCGATTTCGCGACTTCCTTGAGGCGATCGATTGGATATATGATTTTCAGAGATGGTGGCAATATTTTGATATGATTTGCAGCCATCTGGACCTCAAGATCTAGAATCTGTGACCCAGTAGTGGTCAGTGGAGCAGGGATTTTCTGCATTTTGACTGTGAACCAAAAATGGCTTCCCTTTCCAGCCTGATTGGGCGCAAATCCAATCTCGCCGCCCATGAGCTCCGTGAGCGATTTCGATATGGATAGTCCAAGGCCTGTGCCCTTGTAGCGCTTTGTGGTCGTGTTATCGCATTGTGTGAAGGGAGTAAATAGGCTCTCCCGAGCTGATTCATCGATTCCAATCCCGGTGTCCAGAATTTCAGTCAAGATCGTGAAATCGTCATTTGTCTCTGCAGTGACTGATACTTGCAGACAGACTGAGCCCTCTTCGGTGAATTTGCCAGCGTTGTTGATGAGATTCTGTACGACCTGTCGATATCGAAGAGGATCACCTTTGACGAGATGTGGCAGATCTGTAGAAAGATCAAGCTCGAACTTCACGCCGGGTCTGAGAGTTGGCTGAGAGCCTCGTACGATGGAGTGATTGATGTGTGCTATATCGACAGCGTCCGCAACGATGGAAAAAGCTCCTGCGGAAAGTTTGGAATAGTCCAAGATATCGTTAATGACCTGCACCAGCACTTGCCCCGATTCTTCAATGATTTCGGCAAGGTCCCTTTGCTCTTCAGCGAGACTGGTGTCGAGAAGAAGGGCGTTCGCCGAGAGCATTCCATGCATTGGAGTTCTTATTTCATGTGACATGTTGGCGAGAAACTCAGACTTCAGCTTCGCGCTCTCGTCGTAGGCTGCGATGATTCTTGTCTCAGCAGCCTTTCGTTCGGTCAAATCGCGAGTGACTTTGCCGAAACCAACATGCACGCCATTGCTGTATACAGCGTTCATGATAACATTCGCCCAGAATCTTGAGCCGTCTTTGCGATATCTTAGCACCGTTAGCACAATGCGCTTGATTCATAACTGGGACCAACATACCTCCACCCTTCATCCTCCAGCCTTCCTTCACGTAGACAAGCATCCAACTCAAGTTGTGGCTTATTTTCTTTCAGATCTTCGTCGCTGTAGAAGATGGAAAAATGCTTCCCGATGATCTCTTCACGCTTATATTGCTTGTTGAGCTCAGCACCCACATTCCACGTAACCACGTATCCATTCCTATCGAGAAGGAAGATTGCATAGTCTTTGACGGTTTCAACGAGAATACGGAATGCCTCGTTTGTCGAAAGCTCATTATTGAGGCCTTCCATTTCCAGATAGTCTTCTCTCAAAGAGGTCGTAACTTTATGCCACTCGAGCACCAAACAGAGCAAAGCGTCATCTCGGAAGATCGGCACAACTCGTACGCTTCCATGGTCAACACCGATGGAGATTTGATGAACCCTCTGCATTTTTTTCGTCCCCGTCGCGGTATCCAGTGCCCATCGAAGTTGGACTGCACAGTCATCTCGGAGGAGTCTGCGATCTTTAAGCAAGACAAGGAAATTTGCGCCCCGACATTCTCCCAACGGTATGAGAGTTTCATTCAGGAATGATTTCGATATCCTCACTACGCGAAATGAAGGATCAAGAACGATGGTGGGAATGGGGTTGCAATCGATAATTGTATGGTCCATATTGATCGTGATCTCTTCGCCCGGACAGCCTATCGCTATTGCGGGTTGGGCACTGCAAATAGCAGAGGTTTTTTCCCGACCAGATGGACAAAGCGAAGGACGCGTTTTCTACCCGGACCGCGTCGTTGGGAGAGACGGTGAGCAGTAAATGGACATTCTTTGGGGTTTGTCTCTGCAGAGCAAGCAATGGGAGACGAAGTCGCACTCCGTAAAATGCCCATGACGAGCTTGTCTTGATCACAGATGCATGGCAAAGACATAAAGCCCAGGCCTCCAGATTCCCTGCATGCTTTTCCTCCCTCGGGATCGTTTTTGCTGGACGATGACAGGTTGCTCAAAGGTGTACAGGGGTGTCCGGTCCCAAGTCTGCAGGATCAGGCCACTTCATTCGGTGCGTGTACATTCTTTATGGCCAGGCTCTGATTCCACAACATTTTAGAAGATCTATCGGCAATGTTGTGATGTTTGAGAAGACGTACCTTCCAAATCACGCTGGAAAAATTAAAAAGCACATATGAACTATTCATTGTAGGTGTAGGAGTTTTTGATGAATACCACAGTGAAACGAAGAATCAAGTGGAATTTGCCGTCAATGGCATGGGATCGAGATCTTTGTTCGGTTTCACCACATTCCAATCGTGATTTAACCGGCGATGTTCGAATAATGGAAATCGCCCAGATCACTTGAGGATCGCGCATCTCGACAAGAGATCTATAGAGCTACATCTCAGTCGATCGAGAATGGCATGATTGCTAAGCGCTTTATTCGAATTGGATGGGAAAAGCAAGCAACTCCCCCTAGCCTCTCAGATGTAAATCATGGACCCAAACATTTGCAATTCGACAATATTTAACGATGCGCTTGATGTTCCAATTATGTAGGTTAGTATGTCATAACAACCTCGTGACGGATGCGATAAATTCTTCTCAATCCTTATAACTATTTCCCCACGGATTTAGCTGCTGCGGAAGATAACATAAGGTGTCTGCGCAATTTTCAGGTCTTCTGTGTGTGCTCGCTTGTACTTGGATGAAGTACTCCGATGCCTTATAGTGTGAACCCTTCATCAAGCGAGTAACAAGCTTCTCAGCTGTCATTTCGACAATTCGGCAGTGTACTTCTTCTTGCTTGTAATATTTCCAAGTTGTCTGCGGTATCCACAGTTGTACTAACATCCGGTTGTAGTAGTATCACCCTCGACGACATAGGCATCTTAAGAGCGCCCTCGCGGATCTTAAAAGCAGTGTCAAAGTTTCTGGCGACGTTGACAATAATGTTGCCAGGGGTTTCTCGCACTCGATCCTAGATTGAGAATGTCGTACATAGTATGTGGTCGTTGAAACAACACCGATCGACCATCTGCGCATCTGCTAAAAGAAACGAGGTGAGTCCAACGGAGCCAAGCTCTTGAAAACTGTTACAAATGTGATTACTTGAGGTAAGACCTTGTTGTAAGATCACTGATGGGAGTGGATCTCTCACCACTCTCGATCAGTACTTAAGTCAATAATACGTGGACAAATTGCCATTTTTCATAATGACTTGAAAGGGAGGCTCGCCATAAGTTCCAAGCCTTTGATCCTGAATCTCATTCGGATACTTTGGCATTTTGACAATGTTCTTCGCTCGAATATGTGAAAGTTATGAGAGGTCAGTGTTGTGCATCTAGATAATGTAATATCAAGCGGAAGGTCCACTCTAATCATGATGTCTGGTCTCTCTCCAACCATATCGCTTTCGTACGATTTTGTCTCGAGCAGTGAACCGCGCAATGTAGAACCTATCAACGGAGATGAGAAGCATAGCATATGAGAAGACGAGGAAGGGTCGTCGCGTCCATGGATTCTCTACTAAGCGATTAGCTTGATACGGCCGTGTAAAAGAACGAGATCCAAATGTCCGGACCACCGCCTTAGAAAACATTTATGTTAGTTGAGCAATGAACGACGACAGATGCGAGGATTCTAAAATCGAAGGTAAACCATCCTGTGCAAATTCAGCCTTGAAGTTGACTGTTTTACCACTCGGCGAGTTGCGCACACTATGACTGGGAGAAGTAATAACATGTGAGGACCCCAGATTCCCCGCGAAAATCTCTCCACTTGCGTGTTTCTAGAACCACGGGCATTGCCGAGCCGAAGGAATTGGAAGTTGTGAGAGAAAAAAAGGTACGCAGCAGCTCAATTGCCCTCTTTGAGGTCAGCCCACGGGACAATGGGTTCATGTCGCATAAAGGACTCGGCTTGTACTGGAAGTGTGCGTCCTCCGACAGCCGATGGGCAATCATAATAATAATAATAAGCAATGGAGAGTGAGATTGTTTCCTGATGAAAGGCCTTTGACGCGCAGTGACAGTTCCCAGAAGGCGGCGCTTGCAGGGCTTTTCGTTGTGCCTCGGTCAGATCATGAGCGAGCGTCATATCAAGTCTCGTCTGTTTTCACAAGCCAACGCTGTCGTGTCGTCTACCATTGAAGAGACAGCGAATTACAGGCCATCTATTGTGATTAGTAGAGGCCCATCCACTAATCTCGGGGTACTTGAGCCCCACGCGACACAGGAATCTCCGGGGCAGGTGACACTCTGGGAGCTGGCATGTGAATTGACCCTTCGGTCTTTGCCCGTAATCAAAACCTGCGGGATCAGCTGTCCTCAACTGCTCGATCTCTGTAGTCTTCTTACTCCCGATCTCACAAACAATACTGTCTTACAAGTAGCCAAGATGTCTAAGAGATTCTCCGCCGCCGACGTTGCCTCCGCACCAGGCCTACACATCATTGTCGACGAGGACGTCTATGATCTCACCACCTTCCAGGATGAACATCCAGGTAAGCGCTCAATTGGAGTTTGGTGAGGTGCACATGGCTAACAAACGCAGGTGGAAAGAAGAGTGAGTCTCACTGAACCTCCAATTAATCACCCGAGACCCTACCTAACATACTCCATAGTCCTCCAGCGATTCAAGGGCAAGGACGCCTCCAAGCCTTTCTGGAAATACCACAACGAGAGCATCCTGAAGAAATATAAGAAGAAGCTTCAGGTCGGCTCTTTGGACACAAAAAAGGTCGAGGAGGCACCACCAGCGCCTGAGCCCGCGAAGGAGGTCGTGAAGCCAGTTGCCGAGTCCGGTACTGTCTCTGCTGCTCCTGGTGAGGATGCAGAGGAAGAGCTCGGCGAGCTCGACCCACCTCTCGATGCATATGGTGATCTTGTTCCATACGCGGATCCCAACTGGTATCAAACTGTGCGTATCTCGATTTTCGGATATTGCCAATTCTACATACTAACATACCTCAAAAGTACCACTCTCCATACTTCAACCAGACTCACGCCGACCTCCGTTTGGAAGTTCGAACATGGGTTGAGGAAGAAATCATGCCATATGTACATGAATGGGATGAGGCCAAGAAGGTCCCAGACGAGATATACAAGCAAATGGGTGACCGTGGTTACCTCGCCGGTCTAATGGGAACCCATTACCCAGCACACTACGTCAAGAACACCGTCAAATCCGTTTCACCAGCGAAGTGGGATCTTTTCCACGAAGTTCTCTTCACCGATGAACTTTCCCGTGCTGCCTCCGGTGGTCTCGTCTGGAATCTCATTGGTGGTTTCGGCATCGGTATGCCACCAGTCATGCGATACGCCAAGAAGGCCCTCCGTGACCGCATTGCACCCGGTATCCTCCAGGGAGACAAGCGTATCTGTCTCGCCATTACAGAACCAGATGCAGGATCTGATGTCGCCAACTTGACTTGTGAAGCTAAGCTCTCCGAAGACGGAAAACACTACATCGTCAACGGTGAAAAGAAATGGATCACCAACGGTATCTGGGCCGACTATTTCACCACCGCTGTCCGCACTGGCAAAAATGGTATGAATGGTATCTCAGTCCTCCTCATCGAACGCTCCGCCGGCGGTGTCTCAACCCGCAAGATGGACTGCCAGGGTGTCTGGTCCTCAGGAACCACATACGTCACCTTTGAAGATGTAAAAGTCCCAGTCGAGAATTTGATCGGAAAGGAGAACCAGGGCTTCCGTGTCATCATGACAAACTTCAACCACGAACGCATCGGTATTATCATCCAATGTATCCGCTTCGCACGTGTGTGTTACGAGGAATCGATGAAGTACGCACACAAGAGAAAGACATTCGGACAACGCCTCATCGACCACCCAGTCATCCGATTGAAGCTCGCACACATGGCTCGTCAAATTGAGGCATCGTGGTCGTGGCTTGAAAACCTGATTTACCAGTGCTCGCGCATGGGTGAAGACGAGGCCATGCTGAAGCTTGGTGGTGCCGTTGCTGGTCTCAAGGCTCAATCTACAACCACATTTGAGTTCTGCGCCCGTGAGGCTTCGCAGATTTTCGGTGGTCTTTCGTACTCGCGTGGTGGACAGGGTGACAAGGTTGAGCGGCTGTACCGTGACGTGCGAGCCTATGCCATTCCTGGTGGTTCGGAGGAGATTATGTTGGATTTATCTATTAGGCAGGCTATCAGGGTGCACAAGGAACTCGGCATGAAGTTGTAAATGATCAGGATATGAGGGACTGTATTATTGGGCTTTTACATATTTGGATAGATCTGGTCAGTCGTGTGGAGGCTCTAGATTTTGGCGTTTAATATTACGTTCGAAATGGGTCCATGTATCAATAAACTCAAAATATGTCTTTGTGCGTCTACCTAGTCCGCTGCCGATGGGCTATTTGCTCCATGTGTTAATATCGAGAGATGAAACTTGTGGTTGAGATGTTGCCGTCTCACATGCCATTCAAGACGAATGTCATCAGCAGATGTTAGCTCAGCCTAAAACGTATCTTATTAAGGATTCGGCCGTTGTGAAACAACAGTCTGCATCATATGTTTCAGACAATGAGTCCTACGTCTGAGGCAGTGCGGTGCCGGAAAGGGAAATATGTCCAGACCACCTTTTTTGAAAGGTCTGGATGGGAGACTGGGGTCTGTAAGGGATATCAGAAGGGTATGGGTTCGAATGTTTTTAGGTAGGAAGATGTGAGACTGATAGGGTTGCGGGAGGTAAGGCACGTTGCGTATTTGAGGCTAGGTGAGATGTGAATGTGATTTTGATGTCGGAATTGATAGCTTGCTGTGCTGGGGAAATCGCATCTGCAGGTATGGAGAAGGCTTTGTGCTGGCCTGTGTGGGGGTGAGGATGATGTGGAGGTGGATCTTGCTTTGTGGGCCATCTTGCAGCGTGGTTTTAGGAAAGAAAGTAGCCCACTCAGGTGGTCTGAGTGGGTGTGTACTGAGAAGATACACACGTTCCAGACCACCTCTAGAGAGATGATAGGACGACAAGGAGGTAACGATTCAGAAGCTGACATGTGTGACCTGATGTATGAAGTTTCAAGTTTAATCTTGACGACTTGAAAGCTTGTATCTCCTGAGAAGTACAGCATCGAAGACCTTTTTTTTTTGAGCAAAGTGTACTACTAGGTTCCAGCGTAAGGCTGAAAGACCAACCACTTTCTTTGGCTTCTTCTCCGCTCCCTCAGCTCGATGATGTCTGGGTTTAGGCCTGAGCTTGAAAATGAAAAACAAAAAGGAGTGATGTTAGCATGTGAATATGCGGCTCCGGTCACGGAGTGACCGATATATGGTGTCGCCGCAATGGGAGCCTCGTGATGATTACCCCAGATCTGGGATTTCCCAGATTGTGGAGAAGATGGATAGCTGAAGACGCTTGCAGCGCTAAAGATCAGAGAAGGAGAGGATTTGGTACGTACCCTTTCGTATTGAGCATGCGGCATTTCCAGCGTCCCGTCCCATCGTGTCAGAAGGATCGATTGTAAGACCCGATACAGTGGATTAGATCAACACACCATATGCAGGTTTACTTGTCACACGACGGCATGGTATATTCCCTGTCTTTTGCCTGTACATAGGGCTCTGAGCCAATCCCTTTGCACACGTACCCTTCTGTTCCTGAGGCTTCGAATTGATCCTCTCATGATTGGAGATTGGTTTGGCATGATTGTCGATGTGGTTTGTTCTTCCATGTACCATGTGCTTCGCTCATGCTGATGAGTGTTGTCCATGTCTTGCGGATATTGGGTGGACTGATTGATGTTCATGTAGATGTGGTCGCTTGCAGCGCTGATGATGGATGATATACTCGGCGTGACTTGTCTAAATCTGCCTTGTTTCTGGAAATCCGGGATGCTGGGTCGCGCTCTTATATACGTACCGTGACTTCATGATCCTCGATGGACCTTTTCCGAGATCAGCTGCGAGCTTTTGTGTGACCCTCTTCAGCTTACTCTACTCGCTGCCTACACCGTTGTCTCACAGCCCCGTGTCAAGAATAGTAAGTATCCAGGTGTTGGTGTAGGGTTGGTGGGCATTTCGACAGCTGACAATGTTGTCACAGGCTCTCCTCAACTGAAGCCACTTACTAGTGTCCAGTGTCAACCAAACATCGCGAAATTGAGCAATTATCTCCGAGTGGTGACAGCGACAGCGACAGCGACAAGGACAAAACGACGTCAGGACTTGTGGCATGTCCACGGCGGCAAATAAGTATAAGTAGGTACATATAGAAATCCTACGACTGGACAGGCGTATGGCGCATAGGAAATTCAAATGTCCTTCCTGCACGACGCCGGTGCCGCTTCAATCCACCACCGAAACAACAAATCTCGCAACAATGCTGGCGAGGTAACTAGACCTGCGCGACGACTGCGCAACTCCCAGAGTCTTCTCTCTCCCTTGGTGGACCTATACAAACACCCGACAAGGCCCATAGAGGGACTCTTTGGACTATGGAAAGGTCAAGAGCTGGAATCGACGAAGGAGGCAGATGAGAGGTCGGGAGAGAGCCAAGACAGAAGCCAGATCCTGTATCTGCGCATGAAAGAGGCCGAAACGTATGAAGACTGGCGTGCTGCTGCGAGCGAGATTGATTTACTCGAGGGAAACTCAGCCTGGAAGAACGAGACCGGGTCTCCCGAATACAATGTGCAATTGATACAGACACGCCTCAAGCAACTGGACGATGCGAGAGTGGATCAAGATGCATCGCGCATGCTATTTCTCATCCGGACATCCCTCCACCGTGGACTGGGAGGAATGGGAGACTTGCGCTTATACAAGCATTCACATATTGGGACAAAAGCATTGATTGAGAGATACATTGAAAGCGCCCAGGAAACTCTCAAGGAACTTCTCAAGCTCTCGGACAGACAACAATGCCATCTCGATCGAAGATATATTCTGGACAATTTGCTGGAGGCGAGACAATCGTTTGGGAGAAGTGCTTTACTCCTTTCAGGAGGCGGCACTTTTGGCATGAATCACATTGGTGTGCTCAAGACGTTGTGGGAGCAAAAGCTGCTTCCACGAATTGTGTCTGGCTCGTCAGCAGGCAGTATAGTTTGCGCCGTACTGTGCACAAAGACGGATGAAGAAATTCCTCAAGTCCTGGCCGAGTTTTGCTACGGCGATTTGAATGTCTTTGAGAAGGAAGGCGAAGAGGAGGGCATACTGAGAAAGGCTGCTCGATTTCTGAAGCATGGATCCGTCTTTGATATCAACATCATGATCTCAGTGCTGCATGACATGTTCGGGGACATTACTTTTCAAGAGGCATACAACCGGACGAGGAGGATCCTCAACATTTCCGTCTCAGCGGAGGGTTTGCACGAGCTTCCTAGGCTGCTCAACTATGTCACAGCTCCAAATGTTATTATTTGGTCGGCAGTTGCAGCCTCGTGTTCGGTACCACTCATCTTCTCTCCCGCCCAGCTTATGGCCAAGGATCCAAAAACAGGCGAGCACGTTCCTTGGACTCCATCTCCTATCAAATGGGTTGATGGATCCGTTGATAACGATCTGCCGATGACTAGGTTGGCCGAGATGTTCAATGTCAATCATTTTATCGTCTCGCAAGTCAACCCTCACGTGGTCCCATTCTTGTCCAAGGAGGACGAGGTCATCGCATCTGCTGCAGGACGCTCGACGAGTGCTTTGGCAGCAGGACCTGGGTGGTTGCACACCATGGCGAACTTGGCCAAAGGAGAGGCACTCCACCGAATGCATGTTTTGGCTGAGCTTGGAGTGTTTCCCAACACTTTCACGAAAGCGCGATCGGTCCTCAGTCAGAAATATTCCGGCGACATCACGATATTGCCAGAAATTTCGTACTCCAATTTCCCCAAGATTCTCACGAATCCGAGCACTGAGTTCATGGAGCAAGCCATGCTGAGTGGCCAACGAGCGACATGGCCCAAGCTAAGTCGGATACAGAATCATTGCACAATCGAACTTGCCTTGGATTCTGCAGTGCAGCATTTGAGGTCAAGTGTCGTCTTCAGCCCAAGTCAAGTTGACCTCCGACTCACCACAATAAACACTCGTGGCAAAGGTTACCAGTCCACCTCCAACAGCCGAGACCGAGCTGGGAAATCTCACAGCCTCCGTCATAGACGTTCTCAAACCGACGTCTCGCCACCTCCGCAAAATAAAAGACCACGATCCTTTGTTGATGTTGGTCATCACAAGCATTCGCCTTCTCACAGGCCACTCCGACCAGGCACTCCTCACGAACCAGGACAGCCCCCTCTACTACGCTTTACAACTGCAGAGATGATGTCTTCGTCTGCCGAAGAGCAAGACGCTGCGGATCTTTTTAGCGCTGATGAGTCTGATGCGTGCGATTCTTATTCTTCAGAAAGTGATCCATCAGCCGATCCAATGCCGGAGCTTTGGCCTTCCACCAGGCAACTTTTTCCTTCGGCTAGTCAACCAACAACACCATTTATGTCAACTCGATTCAGTCGTAGCTATACTCATCTAGCACCAATGACCCCTCGGCCCGAAAACATGGCTTCTCAGCAAAGTCAGGCTAGTCCCAGCTCGCCTGAGATACGGTACAAACGAATGTTCCATGGTATTGGACCAGAGAGCATCATTGCCGACGACTCCGAACCAGAATTCACCAATCCTTCACTCGCCTATCGTGGGCGCAGAGACAGTATCGGACGGAGAGATAGCATTCAAGGCATGACGCCGAAAAGTGCAGGGCCGAGCAAGGCAACGGCGAAACGACCAGGAACGCCCAAGAGAATGATTTCGCAAACTCAACAGCCTTTGATGCTGGATATTTCTGGCACGAGGGGAATGATGTTGAGACGGAAGAGGAGTAAGAGCACGGGATTGAAGGGGGTCATGCCACCAGGTCGGCAGTAGTGTTTCGCTGAGCTCCACAATTTGTTCTATTGGCGTATTTGCAGCGATGTTTTTGAGTTCCAGGGACGAATATACCATAACTGGCTTCGGATGATTTTTACGACGGTCTTTGAGTACCCCCCTTTTCTTTGTCAATTGGATGTAAAGGTGCATGATGCATTACCTGGACGACCGCATAGAGGAATCAAGATATCTTAGACACTGCATGTTGTACCTGCATCATTACATACGTTTATACATAGATAGTCGGTCAGAGATGGACAATAAAGACTTTAAATTTCAATCTTCGCTTTCAATGGATTAATGGGACCAGTCTTAGTCTATTATCCACTTAATCCTGCCCGTCCAGTTAAACAGGTCTAGAACAGTGACGGTCTACCACCATCGCAATGCTTCGAAAATCACGATAGCGCTATTCCCAGTGATATACTTGCATTTTCTTTCTGCAAACAACTCTTACAGTCTAGTGAAACTTCTCGGCAACTTCTCATCGTTGGAGAAACCGCATTACAGTCAATCTGTCGATTACAGCCACGAGGCTAGCTTTTCCACAGCGACTCTTCAAAGCTAAAATGATATCAGCAATTTTCTAATGATTCTTCGTTTTAAATTCATCAGGACTTTATCGATTTCCATGTCAAGTTGGACGTGTTATAATGGACTGACTGTTTAAGTTTCTCGACGGCGGGTATGAAGTCATGACCTAGCGTCTTCCTGTCATGGAAAACGAGAAAAGCAAAGGATCAATAAGTTAGTATAATTAGCATCGATAGACATTTGAGAGACGAGACTGGACGGTGGATGAAATGTTCACAAGTTTTGATAATATACAATAAGTTAAGTAAGTACTTACAACAAATTCTGAAAATAAGGGGGTATAAAAACGATAGAACAGAACGAACTCTCGTCCACAAGAAATGTAGTAATGAAAGACACTAGAGGGTGAAGGATGAACCGACCATTACCAAAATATTAAGGCCATGACGTACATCGCTACCCCATAGCTCCATCTCTCCTTCGCCCAGGAAAGCCTATCAAAGGCTGAGCTCTTATGTGTAGCACTTGTATTGGCAATCCCTGTCCCCGCTGACATCGAAGATAAATCAGAATCTGAACCAACATACTGCGCTGGCTTTGGTTTGCTAGTCTCAAGTGGCCCTGTGGGCAAATCAGTCGTCTTCCCATTAACAACCAAGACCTCCGCACCCGCCGCATTTGTTGTCAAAGAAAGAACAGTCGCTGAAGATTTATTCCCTGGCGATCCCGAGCCGGAGCTTTCACCCGCGCCAGTCGATCTGTAGACGGTTACCGCTGGACCTCCTGGGACCAGTAATGATTCCCCAACGGCATATCCACCATTCGCCGCAGGTGTCAGAGTCGTATCGCCAACCGTCACTTGAGGGCGCTGTTGTTGTGGAAGCGCGACGGGCGTGGGCGCGAAGATTCCACCTGCCCCTGTATCACCTCCATCCCCACTTGCCCCCCCTGCACCATTTAAAGCGACAGTCTGCCATTTCCCATTTTGGGTGTTTCCAATGACAACAACAGTAGCACCCCCAGCAGCGGTCTTGATAGCAATGATCGTATCGCCGTAAGTCCCGGCCGCGCCCATGGCCATTGTTTTCGGTCCAACAGCCACAAGCACAGGCTGCTCGATATGTGGCCCAAATGTGACAGGGGCAGGAGCAACGGCAGAAACAGGCAAGGTTACTCCTCCGATTACCACTGTACCCAAAGCGGGTGGTCCATTTGTAGCAATGGGATGTGCAGTCTGTGGACCAAATCCAGGCAATGTGTCGTCCACGCCCGCAGCTTGAGGACGCCTCGATGGCACAATAAGACTGGTTGCCGGTTTCTCAGTTCGGACTGATTCAAATGTAGCTGGTGTATCTGCGCCATTGGCGAACGCAGTAGCGCTCTTCTCTGGGTGTGCTGTCATGGCACCTGCTACGCCTTTTGGTTTGTCAGCTTGGTTGTGTATACCGGGGATCTCTTTGTAGTGAGGTCGGAGTGGTGAAGCCGCACCTTGGGGGCGAGCTGGTGGTGCTGCTCCAGCATTAGGTCTGGGAGATTGGTGGGCTGGAGGTAGTGGTTGACCTGATGGACCCATGAGCCCACCTATTTCTGTCTGTTCCTCTCGCACTTCACAAGGAAATTCAGGTCTGCAATTGGTCTCCGTCCTTGTTACTGTAACGGTGACGAAGGATGCGGTAGTCATTGGTTCATCTAGTCTGGCAGTGACCGTGGGTAATTGGCGCTGGCACTCCGCTATAATAGAGTCGTTTGCTTTCATGGCTTGGATAGCGTGTGGAGCAGGTTGAGCAACGAGGTAATAGTTCGTGCCATCCAAGGACAAGTTCCTGGCGGCTGATGTAGGTCCTATAATATAAGAATGCGCAGGCAGTTGAACTGTCGCTGGACTGAGTTGTGTTATGCATGATGATGAACCCACAGTGGTCGTTGGGCGAACTCCTGACCACCAGTATGACCCAGGTGATGCAGTCGGGGTATTAGGATAAGTTCTGTAGAAGCCAGTGTCAGTAAAGGCTGACTTCTTGAATCTGTAATACTGACATGACTTCGGTTATGGTAGCCTCCTCCCCATCAGCATTTTTGAATGTACCGTATGTTAATGTCGTTGAGACTGTTCCTGATTCTCGATCTTGTGCCGTGTAGCCAATGTCTTCAAGGTTCTCGGCAAGCGAGAAAGTCCTTGTTTTATTGTACTTGGGGAAAATGGTGACCCTAACCGTAGCCAACTCAGTGTCAGTAAATGCTGTCTTCTTTTGACTCTAGAATACTAACAGCGACGATAGTTGTATTGATCACAGCACTTTTCCACACGTAGTTAACAGGAGCATCGAAGTGAACGACACATTTTGCTTGACAAGAATCTACAACGGCTATCGAAGAAAAAATGTTGAATGGTGATATTGCAGCAACTGTTATTAATTAGCGTAAATTCTAGTTTCCGGATAGCAATGTAAAAAAATACATGGACGAGTATCGTTCCAGGAGGCAGATGAAAGCGTGACTAGAAGAGGAAGAACATAATGTAAAGCAAACCGCATGTTTGTCTACATAGAGGGTAGCCCCTTCGGACGAACGCAAGTAAGTAGGGAATTCAAACGCCAATACAATTCTGGAAAAAGCAAAAGATTCGAGTGACTTTACAGACAGCAGCGAAGGGGGGATATTTCCCCTGCTATTAGCGGCATTTCTTGTAGGATCCACGCATGCGTAACTACACACACATATATTCTGGGCCTCGTGCGATCACGGTGGTCGAGGAATATAGATGAAAGCATGGTGTTGTTTGGACAATGGCATGCGGATTGCAGCGGCGAGGAAGCAAACCCATGTCCTTAGTTCGTATTCGATATAGCGATTAGATGGGGCGGCACACTAGAGGACCAAGATTCGCCGGACCGATGTTGGCAGGTGGGTACGAATGATTTGTATATTGCCATCGCATCCTGTTGGAGGAAAGGTTCTCTCTGCTGCCCACAAGCGACTCCTCGCCGCAGTTGTGAAATTACGAGTGACAATCTCAGCTGTATTGGGTGGCGATTCACTACAACAGGTGGAGTCGTCTTGCGTCCCGACGGTGCCGACGCGACATGTATTGCTACACAGGTAACAAAGTTTATTGAACGCGACACAAGTCCTGGGGACTTTAGATTCTCCGTGCTCTTGTTCCTGGCGGTGGTCATACTAGTCCGTGCCTTGCGATAGATGGGGATATTTTGAGCACGTCAGACTCCAGGTATGAACGAGGAGGCAATATATTTGCCGCAGGCCACGAGCTCCTTTGTTTTCTCCGCGAGTTGGTCATCGAAACGTATAACGTGACTGGGGAAATGGTTGGGCAGCTGATATTTTTGACCAATGCAATGCCAACTGGTGGTACGAGTTGAAGAAGTGACAAATGAAAGGAGTTGAGCGAAAGAACGAAGGTTCAGCGACTGGGTCAGCCATCACGTGTTTCTTAATAATAAGCAAGTATGCGCTTCCTGTCCCTAATTCGTTCAAGATGCTTCAAGATTTTGAATTACATGACAAGGTCTTGGAACTTGTGCGAAAAGGAGGGGAGAGTTAAAATGGAGGCTGAAGCACTTAACTTAACCAGGAAATAGGCGGCTTGGGTCTAAAAGTATGACTCCACGCCTCGTATTGTGCCGAATACGCGTATTGCTTCTGTATCTCTGCTAGAGGACCTTCCAAATCAATTACAATCCCTCTCCTTGGTTTTTCAAATAATATCCTCACAATTCCTTCTCCTCAAAACCTCCAATCATGCTCTCCCAATCAACGACTCGAGCCTCCAGAATGCGGAAACCCATTCTCTATCCACCAAAGTCAAATCAGAAGTCGTATACACCCTCTCAAATCAGATCCTATTCCCCAGCTGTAACGCCTCGATACTCTCAGCGACCGAACTACACAAAACAAAATCAACCCGAAGAACTTCCAGCCTTCAGCTTCAAAGAACTAGGCGCGAGCAAAACCGCAAAGTTTGTCATCATTGCTGGATTGACTGTCATCGGAACTATGGAAACAATCTTCTACGCAAAAATCATGATTAGAAAGATGGGTTGGGATTCATCCTCCCCAGGCCAAGAGAAGAAATAGTGAAAGGGAGCAAGAAGCAAAGTGAGGGCTTGTACGATATGGGGAGGGGATGAGGTTCATATTTGAATGGCGTTGTACGATACCCGTTACACTCTATTCGTTCAAAGGAATGTACATTTAGACATGATTGCTTTCTACTCTATTGATACATACGACTTTATTTCCTCCAAACGCTAAATGCTGCAAATTTTCGTGAGGTCCTCAACATGGAAGACCAAATCGTTAGACTAGCTCTCTTCAATGTCGTCTTCTATCATCACGCTCTCAAATCAGAAGATGGAAAGTAACGCCATCAGGAGAGTATACCACAAACCACCTCCTTGAACCCCCGCCACAATCCGTGGAGCAGCACCACTTGTCTTCAACAAAGGCTCTCTGGAAGTCGAGCTAGAAATTAAGCCCGAACCCGAGCTCGTCTCCGGACCATAAATACCACTCATAATGTAGCTTCCCATTCCACCGTTAGTAGTCGTGGTTGTTGGCGCCACAATGATAGCTGTAGTACCGTAGACGATCTGAGGTGTGGCATCAGAACCAGTTTGGGCAACGACGGTCATTCCACCGACGGTGAGAGTACTTCCTATTGCAACGGTTTGGGTTCCAATGACTATGGCTTGCGACGAAATTCCAGACTGGGGGTGCTGGACGCTTACTTGTACGGTGGTGGAGCCGATAACGATTGGGGCTGCAATTTGGAAAGCGGGGCTGGTTGGTGTTGATGCTGTCATCTTCGACATTTTTGATGAATTCTGCACGGCGAAAGGCGTCGTCTCTTTCACTGTCGAGGTTTGTTTCGGCGTTGGCGATGTTGCTGGAGTCGAGCTTGCCGTATTGGTGTTCTTACGGGTCGAGATTGAAGTCGTGGTCAAAAGAAGAGCGCCTTGCACGGCAGACTCAGGAGCAATCGAAGCAAGACCGCATACTGATGGCAACGTGTCTTTCAGTCGAGACTCTAGCCAGCCACTCGGCCACGCCCCAAGAGTACCTGCAATAGTGTACAGGGTTCCAAATTTGTCACCCCCTGATGGTGTCGAAACAGCAGGCTGAGTGAGACTTGTGAGGTCCTGCGATTTCCATGTGATGAAAAGGTCGGTATAGCATTTTCTGGAGGAATTGTAAGTGCCGCTTACTGTGTAGCCATTAGGATAATCGATCAATTCCGTGGGATATGCCCTAAAAAGTCAGCTGAATCCTTTGTATTCTAGCATAGCATATATTGTGAGGAGAATTGATAATAATCCACTATTTTGCATTTTTCGTATTCGAGGGAGTATATAAAGAAACAAAGACCTACAGAATAGTACTATGAGAGCCTATCATCGTAGTCACCGTGCCCTGCGAATTGGTAGGGTATGGTTTGTTGATATTTTCACTAGCAGGAATGGCCACCAGGTTCGTGCTGGTCAAGGTCGTATGGTGTTCTTCATCGACGATCAAGATGACGGTATGCGTGTAGGTGGTTGTGAGAACAATCGATTGCCAGTACCAATGCTCGAATGCATACATCTCGATCGTGCATTTTGCAGGACATGTTGGCTTGGGAGCTGGTGTTATTGTAGATGCCAGACTTTCTACAGCGGACATTAGTTGATCAACATCATCCAAATATCATGAAAAGCGTCAAACATACCACCGCCAAGCAGCAGTGCCGGCAGCAAGAAGTTGGTGAAAAATTTGGCGACCATACCTAACAAATGTGGGATCGGCTTGGTCTTAACACTGCGTTCGCGATGCAGAACCGGCAACCACGTGAGAAGGAAACAAATGAAGCGCCTGCGATTACGAGTAAGGTCGACGGCACTCGAGGTTGTAGTTTCGATGTTGCTCTTGTGCCTGGATCATAAAAGAGGCAGGTCCTCTATTTCCCCCAGCATGACAACGGCATGTTGAGGCCGAAGCTTGCGCCGTCGGACGGGCTAGGTGTTTTTAAGCTGTGCATCCTTGCGGCTCGTTGCACAATGGCGAGTGCAAGGATTAAAATCGATGGCTCAGCCACCTTTGTCATTGGTCCTAAGCTCGTGAATAATTTTGTGGAGCACGGTGAAACAATCTGAATCAAGGTCGCTGCTTACTGGCGTGAAAGGCCGTTAATGATTTGAGGCTGGACAGATGGATCCTTGAGATTTGGAGAGAGTGAGATTTTGCATATGTCGTGTCAGCAATTCGCTATTTAACTATATATTAAGACTTTATAAGCCTTCAAAATTGTGCATGATGCAAGATCCTTGATGGTCTGGGTGTATATATCGGAACGAGAGAAAACTTGAGACCGCAGAAATGGCAATCAAAGATATAGGTCCGAAGACAGAGCGCCAGTACAGGCTTACCAATTCATGCCCGCCCTCAAGAAGCCAAAATTAAGATAATTGACATCGATATTAATAAATTTCTGGTAATTCGAAAACGGAGTTCGCTAGAAATTGTTCGATAGCGATGTCGATGAAAGTAGTTGCTCTGTAAAGGCTACCTTTATTGTTTCTGGGAAAACAGCGGAACATGAGAGTCGATAAGCCAGGGAAAAGAATTATGAGTGCATCCCAAAACCACTGCCAATTTTCCTCGAGGCATTGATGGTAACTTGCCCAACGAGCGACCTCGATATTTGTAGTCCTACCACCTATTCCACTCAAAATATAGTTCCCGATTCCCGTTCCCACACTCGATGCCACAACTAGTAGTACTATGTTGAAAGTCGTTGTGCCCTATAAAATCAGTGGCATCGCATCAGATCCAGTGGTTGCCATAAGAGTGACACCATTCACGATCACGGTGGCTCCTATACCAACAGGCTGGGTACCGACAACTATTAATGATAGTATTGAGGATCCAAGTATGACTGACTAGCAGCTTAATACCACTGTGGTGAAGCCTATCGTAATCGGTGCAGGTTTCTCAGGTGCAGATGTGGTCTGTCCTTTTGTCGCCGGGATGAGTATTATGCTCGTCATGCCATTGGGGTTGTCGAAAGCCTGATTGAACCTTCATATATTGGTTCAGGCTTAGTTGATCCTGGAACCTTCGGTTTTAGTCTTGTTGATGGCGTAATCGAATCATATATGGCACTTGATCCTGTCTCCAACGTCTTCACGGGTTTTACAATGGAGATTGATGTTGTGGTCGACAGAAATGCCCCTTGAAGATAGGCCACTGGCCCAGCATCGATGCACCATTTACATTGCGTGGGTAATGTATCCTTGACACGAGCATCGAGAAAGTCATTTAGTCAATAGGTGTCAGCGACGATCATCGTATATAGAGTACCAACCTTGTCGCTTTTGTCTGATGGCAGACTTGGTGAAAGCTGAGTTAGGATGGTCCGGTCTTTCGAACTCCATGTGATAAATAGGTTGGTGATGCAATTACTGGAGGCATTATAAGTACCAACAACTGAATCCCGCTGGGCCGGCCGATTTACTCTGTAGTATACACTCTTGGGAAGATATCAGCTTTCGTTCTCTTAGGCAGGCTTGATCGAATGTGCAGCTTACAGGGTAATCATTCGCTCGTCTCCACGCAGACCAATCACGATTGTTGCGGTCATTGTGCCAGTAGAATTTTTTGGCATGAGATCTTACAGACTTTCGTCTGGCGGAATCGCAACAAGTTCAGTCGTCGTTCTACTCATGTGGCCATCCTCGTCAACTAGGAGGATGACTGTGTGGATGTATGACGTCGTCAACTTGATTGAGCTCCAGAAAGTAATTTCTGAGAAGTTCTGGAATTTTGGCGCAATTGGCTGTCCATGCCGCTTTCAATTCTGCGGTGGCCGAAATCTCAAAAGCACCTAAGCTGTGTCAACTCAATTTGCGTTCACAGGGGATTATTTGCGTGATAGCCTGACAAAACTTACCACTGCAAGAGGCTGGACTGGCAAACAACAAACGCTTGGCGCGATAGGACTTCATAGCATATAACTTTCCCGATTCTCTTGAGCGGATGAGCTTTTGCGAAGGAGAATGGTGACTGCCGGATTATGGTCCCGTGGCCAGAGTGCCCCGTTGAAGATTGTCTGATGATGAGAACAGCAAAGTGTCGGCAGCTTTTGAGATGGTAGGATGATGATTTTAACTCCAGAATGAATTGGAAACTGAAAGCATTGAGGTCAAAAGATTAGCGAGCCATTGTCGTGCGCCAATCTGCACATCATCAGCTGAGGGAAATACCTTAATAGGACGAATTTTCAACTGCAAGTAATCCGAAGAATAATAAGGCTAAATTTTCGTAGTAATGATTAGAACAGAACGTGCAATCTCAAGACTCAATATTGGATATCAAAATTTTAGGCTGGAGCGTCATGTCACTCCATCAAGGTTAGTCGTCGGCAACGAAGAAAGGAACACCGATATCCAGGAACTGAGGTGGCACTTGCGTTTGAGCAAGGGAGTTCGAAGACACGATGAATTCTCTGGGGTTCGGCATGGCTTCGTAGTCCTTACTTCGCGGGGCGATGGCAAAGCCCCATTTCGTACTCTTGGAATACTAGGACAACTTTGTATAAAGAGAGTAAAGGTATACCTCGTTCTCTGTGTTGCGCTATACCTCGCTCGATGCGAACGAGCTCTATGGTCGCTGATGAGAGAGCTGCAGACTAACTCATCTGGGGACCATGCAGCCATATCTGAGTCCTGGAATCCACAAGAGGAGAGCAATTGCTAAGGATTGCAAAATCTATCCTGCTTGACAATTTCAGGTCTATTCTAAGGGTCCGAATTCGAGCAAGCATGGTCGAGATGGACGGATGACAACGTCGAACCATCATCCACCGAATTTATTTTGCCGCCTGTAAGATTGTGAAGTCATAATTTGGGGTCCAAGCCCAAAATAGACGATGTGCTCAGATAGGGCCTAGAGCCGAGAAGATGAAGACTGGCGCCCGAGCTGAGCCTCCAGTTCGTTCTGATCTGGTCTGCGGTTGACATGATATCTTCTTCCATGTCGCGCTTTGTTTTATTGTAGACGTTTCGAAGGATCATGCAACTGCAAGTGGTGATCGCTGCTGTCGCTCTCAGCATTGGTCTCTCATCTGCGGCCTCTTCCACCACGAAATCGGTGCCAACGGCCATCTCGGTGCCCCCTGATCAATACTGGTAAGAGGCCTGGCGCAACTCCACGGACGCGGTCCCTCTAATTTCTATGGCATAGGGACGGCAATGATGGAACATGGTCGACATTTGGTATGCAATTGGGCGCGGACACGCAGAGCGTGAGACTCCTGCCCGGCACAGGACAAGGAGCCGTATGGGCTGTTGTGCCTGAAGGATGCACAGATCAAGATCCCATCAGCTGCAAAGATACCCGAGGCATGCTGTACTATCGCAACAGGACTGGGACAACCTTTTCGCAGGTGGGGCTATACCAACTGTCTCTCATCGAAGAGAACCTGCTCAATTACACGGGAAATGGCATATATGGCACCGACAAAGCTGTATTAGGATGGCCTGGCGATAATCTGCCCTCCGTAGCTACTCAGATCATTGCTGGGATTGCGACAAAGGTGAGCAAGGCGATAGGTGAACAGAGCATTGCAAGTACTAACATGATCCAAAGGACTTCTACATGGGCGCATTTCCTCTCAATCCATGGCCCGTTAATTTCACTGATTTGACGCAACGCTACAACAGCCTCCTTACGAACCTAAAGAACCAAAGCTCTATTCCAAGTCTCACTTGGGGTTATACGGCGGGCATGTACAATCATGATCCCAAGGTTTTTGGGAGCTTGACACTAGGTGGCTACGATGCAAGCCGATTCACGCAGAACAGCGTAAACTTTGCCATGGGAGCAGATATTTCTCGTGATCTGCTGGTTGCCATCCAAACCATCACCAGCGGCTCGACAAGTCTCCTCACCACACCCATCTTCGCCCTCATCGACTCCCTCGTACCGCATATCTGGCTCCCTCTGAGCGCTTGCCAGGCTTTCGAAAAGGCCTTCGGCCTGACATGGAATGAAACTGCTCAACTGTACATAGTGAACGACACCCTACACACGTCATTGACGAATTCGAACCCAACAGTCCGGTTTACCATTGCTCCAGACGCAACTGGAGGCGAAAGCGTGGCAATCGACATGCCATACGGTAGCTTCGATCTTGTCGCAAGTCATCCACTCGCAGCCTCGGGTACTCGCTTCTTTCCTCTCAGACGAGCCGATAACGATACGCAATACACGTTAGGAAGAGCCTTCCTTCAAAACGCCTATGTTACTGCCAACTACGAATACTTCAACTTCTCCGTTCAGGCCGCACAATACCCAAGTACATCTGTCTCGCAACGCATCGTTACTTTACCAGCAAAAGGAGGAGCAGCCGTCGCGCAGACCAAGTCTTCTGGGCTCAGCACTGGAGCAATTGTCGGCATTGCAATAGGAGGAGTCGCTGCTGTCCTCATACTTGCCGCCATCATGTTCTTCGTCTTCAGGAAACGAAAGGAAAAGAGCTACAATGCTGTGCCGAATCCGGTCCATAGCTCGGACGCGAAATATCAGCCACAGACAGATCCTAATGTCTTCACCGGGTATCGACAAGAGTTGCCCGACAACCAGCAAACCGTGTACGAAGTTGATGGAGCTCAACAACAACACGAAATGGATGCTTTGGGCGCTGTCAAGTACCCTTCCTATAGACAAGATGCTCCAGCGGAATTGCCAGCGGACGTTCCTGCACAAGAGATGGATACGCCTCAGAGCAGTACATATCCAACACCCACTGTGACGCCAGCGACGACACCTGGTTCACGGCGAGGTCGCGGTTTGAGAGGGGTGTTCGGGAAGCCACAGTAGTCCGGGGGACGGACAGGTACATTGGATGTTTAACAGAACGGCATTTTGGATAAGTCGAAAACAATATCTGTGTTTGGGTTGCGACATTTAGCATGGCGTTGGGTGGTTGTTTGCATAATTTATTGGGTGGCCCGGATCCTGTACACAATTTTGGGTTTGTCTGCCGATTTACCAGGCAAAATCTGGTCGCATATGAACACCGCTGGAGTGGTATGTAAATTCTAAAGAAAATCTCATCGCAAAACCCCGCTTTCAGACACGACAAAGGTGATACGTTATTTGAGACATTGGATTGCGGTGCAAAATGCAGGTCGGCGCAGTAAACCTGCTTTCAGACTCCTTGCTCTTTGTTGAGTTTGTTGTGGGTTATTTGATCGTTGGCATATAGGGCCCCGAGACATCTCTAGGGTACTTCCTCTCCTCATCTTACCTCCATCATTGATTACAACCTATATCACTTTCTATGATACATCTTCGATCATGGTAAAGGCAACCATGAATGTCAAGCGTACAGCTATTGTAGCAGGCCTTCTCACGCCAGAAACAACTCCGTATGTTATTTCCTTCACGACTCTGCGATTACAACTAACAAGCAAACGTCAGACCAAACAAACGCATCCTCTATTTTACAGACATAGAAGAGTCATCGCAGCTTGAGCCACCAACACCTTGTCTCACCCCTAAACGCAGCTCAATTGACTCTGTCGCCAGCTCCCTCACTCTCTATGCAAAGAGATCCAAGAGACATCCCCTCGATGAACCAGACTACGCCCTCGATGATCTACAAGATACGAAAGCTAATCACATTCTCTATCCTGAATTTTCAAACAGAACAGCGTTCGTGCTGCACCAACCTGATATCGAGGCTCTGATCCAGCGCAGCAAGAAGAGAATCCAGTGGGCCAAGATTGGTGGTGGTGGGAGGTGTGAACAGAAACTTCTTGATGATATAGAGGCCAGAATTGGGTTTTTGGAGGAATGTCTTCTTGCTCGTGAAGCATTGCGGGAGGGTGGGTACGACTGTGCCATTCTCGAGGAAAACCACGAAGATCTCGTTAAGCTTGAGCAAACGATCAGTGGATTCTGGGCTCGTCCTAGACAAGCAGGTGAGAAGTGGCGATACATTCCGGAGCAGGTCCAAGAAGCTTTGAAGGACAAGCCAGAAACTCTTGATGCGCTTGAGGAATTCCTCGTTGTGAACGATTTGCTTTATGCAATCATTTCTTCGACTGGGTTGGGCAATATTCTCCTCTTCGGGAATAGATTTCCTGCCGAACGAACAGGATACTTCGAAGATACGCTTATGAGTGATTACATCTGCTTGAATGATCTGGACGAAAACGACGAGAGTCAAGACGGAGATGGGCAAGTATTGTCGAATGATGGCATCACGCGATGGAAGCTGGATCATCCAGGTCTGCAATCTCGTCTCTATATCGTTGCCGATTTCGTCGGGGCTCATCTCCAGGGTTTAGTGGAACATGGGAAAATTGATGATCTGGAACTCAACTCGTGGTCTGACAAGGTCTTTGAGGTTGATGTAGAAAAAGACGTCGCTCCTCTCACCTTCGATGAGAAATATCATCTTGCCCAACGAGCCATCTCTCTCAAACTCGGACTCCTTTCACTCATTGATACAAACACTGTTCTTGAGTCGGAGCACACCTCGTACTACGCGCGTGATGTGATGGGGCCTTCTGGACCAATCATAGAACTCCACGGTTTCCATAGGAGAAGCAAGTCTGTCGTGTTCCCACCCAAACTGGATCCACAAGGGGGAAATCCGAACCAATTTAAGGACATATGGGGGAGGGCGCCGGGTCCTCTCGGGTATCGATATTCCGGAGAGGTGAATCATCGGAACGTGGAGTTTGATGTGTTGAGGGAGGAGTTTAAGCGTGCGATTCAGTGTTGGTCTCGGCTTTGGGGTCGGCATGGGAAGGATATTGAGAAGTATCTTTATCCAAGTGTTGGTTATGAGGTTGACGACTACGATCAAGACGGTGATGCAAAAGTGGGAGACGAGGAGAGCGACGCGGAAAATTCTGATAGCAGGGGATTTGTGATTGATGAGGATCCAGACTCGGAGTTCGATAGAACAGGAACACTGGATGAGACAAACCTCGTTGAAGATGCCGTGTCCAAAGAACCACGATCAAGCGAAGTGTTGATGAATGATGAAGAGTCCATAGTCGAAGTCGATTTTCCCAGGACCAATCCACTCTGCAAGAAGCCGGGCGCAAGCCATTCCTCAACACCGACGCCAGCCATGGCATACAACGAACTAGGTATCGACACCAGAACACCAAAGGTTAAGAACAAGAGTCCGTACTTGCAGCGATTCAATATCCACAAAAGCTATCTCGACGGCGCATCCAGGGTCTGTCCAGAAACTGAAGAGACGTGGTGGGCTGATATGCCGCCTCACTTCATGTTTGGTGAGACGCCTTCAATGACAAAGATTGTTAGTGATCAAATCAAGGAGGATTTGATTAATGGTATGTTTTTGCACCTTTGATCAGTGGTTCGTGCTGACTCTGTGTAGGTGCTAGTGATAAGCATTTCTTGAGTTTCTCTGAAGTAGACTACAAGCGCAAGACATGGGACGGGGTGAGGAGCAGGCGAAGCGATGAGTATGGGCAGAATCGCACAGTCGAGGGAGATGACCGAGTCTGTGAGGGTGAACTCGCCATTCAGGATGAGGTTGTCCATGAGGATGAGCCAGCCTCTGAAGATGAGTCTTTAGTCGAAGAAGTCTTTGAAGAATCGCCAGTCCTTGAGGCTGAAAATGTGGAGCTGTTCTTGGAAACTGACGGCCCATTTAAAGAAGAAATTGATTCTGATCCATCCAAGGCAAAAGAAGAGCTGAGAGTGGCAAGAATTGGGAAAGAGCGACACATCGGACAATCAATCCCCACATCACACAAAAGCTCTCACCACGACGACTACTCAAACATCAACTCAACCTCGTCTGTGCGCAGGACTTCAACTGGTTGGGAAGCAACTTCCACAGTTTCTCGTACTACATCGGCCGAAAAGAAATCAAACATCGCCATGACGGCGTCTAAGATACTATCCTGCGAGAGTTGTAGCAAGAAGTTCCGCTCTTTGGAGATTGCCAGATTCCATTCTTCTAAAACTGGTCACAGTGTC
Organism: Venturiaceae sp. KMAF11; assembly: GCA_023078705.1. Lineage (NCBI taxonomy): Eukaryota > Fungi > Ascomycota > Dothideomycetes > Venturiales > Venturiaceae > Venturiaceae sp. KMAF11. The sequence continues at coordinate 1,764,695 of JALGOQ010000005.1, forward strand.
AAGAGTGCTGGTGAGAAGCAGGAAAAAGGCTCGAATGAGAGACCCTACGAAGAGAAAGAAGGACCTGATGCCCATGGGCGGGCGCATTGTGACAACAGAGAACCATCGGGCGATGACGAGACGCGCTCTAGCGATGAAGTGGACGATGACAATGCCATTGAAGACGAGGAAGTCGTTGATGCCATCTCACACTTGCTCACACAGGAAGCACCTTCAACAGCAGCCACTGTCATGAACACCAAACACACAATTATATCAGAGATTGGAATCCACGTCCAAGAAGCTCGCTCAGCCCACAATCCCAACAACCTCGTCGACTTCAAAATGTCAACCTCGACCTCCTACGTTATGGCCCAGAAAATCGGACCAGAGGACTTTCAATGCGGATATGCTGATTGCGAATATCACGGCAGTCCACAACGTCTCGCATGTCACATTCTTGAGGCTCATTCTGGCTCTGATTGGACTGCAGAAGGCTTCAAGTGCGGATGGGCCGGATGCCCTGATCGACTTCGCTTCCATAAGGGACTTCATCAGCACTGTCTTGATGTGCATATCCCGACCCTCGCGCGTCCGTTTTGGTCACAGCATTTAGCCCCAACACATTCAAAACCACAACATTCTCGTCAGGCCCAGGTGCAAGCCAAGGCAGTGAAAGCAAATGAAAATACAAGGCGACTCCAGCACAAGGCTACCCTTGGTGTGGTTGTGGAAGCGAAGCACCGCGTCAATACTGTCCATATGCATGAGGCTCAACTCGAGGCCGAACCCGAAGGCATAGTCATTGACGTGGCGAAGGCAATAGTGACTGACAGCATGAAAACCATGAATTCGGGCTCGGATTCAGGTTGGGGTTCAAACTCCAAGCGAGAATTTGGACTTGGTCAAGACGGCGAACTTACACCGCTATCATCTCCACCCGAGTCGTTCAATCCAGCCTCAATGTCCCCTACAAAATCGACTTGCCTCTATTTGCCCCACGCAACTCTGGCGACCTTGACTCCTTCTCGCCAGGGACTGCGACGATACCTCCCTAGTTTCTCATTCTCGTCACCATTCTCTTCGCCGTTCTCTTCGCTATTCACATCTTGCTTCTCTATCGGTGAGAAGAGGAAGCGTGCAAGTGGGATTCAAAGCTGGGGTCAGAAGGATACACGTAATAATGCTGAGGGGACCCCGGTCAAGGAGAAGAAGCGGGCAAAGACCGGCATGTATGGTAGGAACATGAAGATGGCATTCAAGAAGGTATAGGGAATAGAAAAGGATTGTTAATGAAGGTTAAAGTGCTACTTAGGTAGAACTAGTCGCTCTACTATATTTACCTGGTGTGACGAGCCGGATATACTCGAGTTCAACTCGTACTAGTAATAACTAGGTAATTATTATTTATAGGTAGTGTATGATATAAATATAATATATTAAAATTTTAGACCCCGAGGACCCCTATAATATGTAAAAGTTTTAAGTTTTCTTAAAGTTCCTATTAGGTAAAATTAAAAAACTTAAGATAATAAGTTCTAGTAAAGTTAAGATAGATATTTTTTATATTTTTGTAGTTTATATAGTTATAGTTACTTGTATTTTAACTATAAAACTTACTAATAATAAAAAAATAAAAAAGAGATTTAGAATATAAACTTTTATCTTTTTATAATATTTTTTATATATAATAATCTAATAACTCCTAATCTATAAATACTCCCTATCTAAAAAAACCCTACGTTAAAGGATCTATAAATTCTTATATAAATACCTCTTTTATAGTAGATCTAATATCTTCTTTCTCTTCTATATTATTATTATCTATTTTATTTTATTTCTTGTTAAAAGATTCTATAGAAGTAGTATATTTACTATTATACTAATTTTAATAATAATTTAAGTAATACTATAGATATTTCTAAATTTTAAAATAGAATATAATTGAATAAGTATAGTATTATAGGGGATTTCTTAATACTTTATAATACGTATTCTAGAGAGCTAAGCTTAGTTATTCTTTTACTTAAATACGCCTATTATAGTATATCCTTTTCCTACTAAGGATTTAGGATAAGGGCAAGAGTTAGTAGATTAACTTATTTTAAGTTCTTTCTTTTCTTTCTATACTTCCTACGCTAGACTAGCCCGGAATAATATCTAAATAGTTAACTATAGTTAGGCGTAGTATAGTAGGGATATACGTTAGAGGTTTAGATAAAAGAAATTATTAAATAACTTTACAGCTAGCTAGTAGTATAGGGCTAGGACAAGAGAATAATAATAATAATAATAATAATAATAATAATAATAATAATAATAATAATAATAATTTATATTTTAACTTTTATCTCGTTCCAATCTACCCTATTATAAAAGAGGTTATCTATTAAATTAGAATAACTAAAAGATCCTAAATAGAATAAATAATCTAAATAGAATAAATAAGTTCAAAATAGCCTCGTCCCTATAAAACCTAGGAATCTAAGCGAAGAAGGTTAATAATAATCTAGATTTATACTACTATACTTGGTCTACCTATAGTAGTTAGGTTAGAAGAGAGGAGAAATAGTACTAGCCCTAAACTATACGTTATATTTAAGCTTCTCCTAGTATAAGGTTATAAGATAAGTTAGCTTTAGATGTTTAAGTAAAGTATTTTTACTACTTATATATTCTATAAATCTCTAAATTAAGAAAAGTAATATAAGATAACTATAAATAAAGAAATAAGAGATCCTAGTAAATACCTTCCTTATATATTCCTTTCTTCTATAGGTTACCTATACTTTTAGTAACCTTTCTATACTTTCTATACTTTTAGTTACCCTCCTATACTTTTAGAATCGTAGAACTCTACTAAGGCTATAGGAACTATAGGTAAGTTACGTAATATAGAAAAGAAAAGGGGTAATAGTAATTAATAAACTAATTACTATTATTACTCTAAGGTCGAGTACTTATATAAGGCGATTATATAAATATAGAGTAATAGGCGGATAGGAAGTAACCTAGTATTAATTATTATAAAAGAATTTCTAATAAAGAAAAAGATATATTAGATTTTACTTATTAAAAAGAATTTATCTTAGAGGGAAGAGAGGAGATCTATATATATTAATTAGAAAAGATTCTAGAGTCTTTTAACTAGATTAGTAAGAATTACTAATAGGTATTCTAGAGCCTTCTATTACGTAATAAATATTACGTAAAAGATTTAATAAACTACTAATAGAAATTCTATAAGATTCTATAGAGTTTTATTAGTTTTTAAAATATTCTACTAATTTCTTTCTTACTAATAAGAGTTCTAGTATATTCTAAACGATTAGGAATATAACTAGATACCTAATTAGGTACTAGACTAGTCTTAATTAGGTAATAATAAGAAGAAACTATGTAATAATTCTAATATATAATATATTCTATACTTTAATTAATCTAATAATCTTTAATATATATAAATACTCTATAAATAAAGTTATAGGAGTATAGATACTTTAGTTCTTTTTATTTTTTATTTATCTTATTAATTACTAATCCTAGAGACCTAAACATTAAAGTATACATCCCTTATATAATACTATATAATATACTAAAATTTCTAAAAATAACTAATTACTTTAGTCCAACTTGAGTCAATTATACTCGGTTCGTTATACTAATATAGACTATATTAATAGTTCTAAAGCTCCTAAAACCGTAAGTTTATAATTTAACTAACTAATATTATTTTTACTAACTTAACTATAGACTAATCCTCTCGATTTTTGGCGCCTTAATAAAGATAAATATTCTATATTAGCTTATTTAGCTTATCGTTATTTAGCTATACCCGCTACTTTAGCTCCCTCCGAATCTATATTCTCGCACGGTTAGTATATATAATATAAATAAAATACTTAATTAATACTAATTATAATATAGGAGCAGATCTACTTACGAAAAAGCGTAATAGATTAGGTAAAGATAGTATAAATATAATACTATCTCTAAAGAATTAGAACGCATATTACGACGAAGAATATAATATAGATAACGAGATATCTATATCTAGAAAAGAGAGAAAGAAAAGAAGTGTTAAAAGTATAATTTTATCTATTAATAAAGAGCTTATTACTATTAACGACGTCTTTACTAGTCCTATTAGAATTTAGATCTAGAAAGTAATATATCTATTAGTACTAAAAGTAGTACTTCTATATATTCTTTTAATAAGAAAGAAAATAGATTAGATAGTAATATAGATAATAAGAATAATAGAGATAATATAGAAGAAGAAGATATATTCTCTATTATAAAAGAAGGGTTTTCGTAGGAGTCTCTAGACCCTTTAACGTAAAGTTTCTTAAATTAAGGTTAATAGAGTTATTAGGAGTTATTAGTTTAATAGAAGTTATTATAGGGTTTGTTAGAATTATTAGGTAGTTTTTTCTTATTACTACCTAATTAGGACTAGTTTAGTACCTAATTAGGTATCTAGTCATATTTCTAATCTTTTAGAATATACTAGAATTCCTATTAGTAAGAAAGAACCTAGTAGAATCTTCTAGAAACTAATAGAATTCTATAGAATCTTATAGAATCTCTATTAGTAATCTATTAAATCTTCGACGTAATATTTATTACGTAATAGAAGGCTCTAGAATACCTATTAGTAATTCTTACTAATCTAGTTAGAAGACTCTAGAATCTCTTCTAACTAGTATATATAGATCTTCTCTCTTTCCCCTTAGATAGATTCTTTTAATAAAAAGTAAAATCTAATAAATCTTTTTCTCTATTAGAAATTCTTCTATAATAATCGATACTAGGTTACTTTCTATCCGCCTATTACTCTATACTTATATAATCGCCTTATATAAGTACTCGACCTTAGAGTAATAATAGTAATTAATTTCTTAATTACTATTACCCCTTTCCTTTCTAATAGGTTATGAGCCCGGAAGCCTTAACCTAAATCGGTTATTATATTCTTTACGCTTAGACTACGGACTGTGCCTAGTCTATATACTTTACTAAATTAATTACTCGCCGTAATTAATTATTTCGACGATTTAAACTACTTAATTAGTAGTTTCGCTTTTAATTACTTAAATAGTAATTAATATACCTTCTCGTTAGTATAACTACTAGTATAGTAGTTTATATTTCCGGTTTAATTACTTAAATAGTAATTAAAATACCTTTGGTTAGTAATTAACTACGGAGTTAATTACGTTATTTATAAAAGATTTAAATACTCTTACCCTATAAGAACGTCCTTATCGAGCTATACTCTAGTAATAGAGATAATATAGTTATTAGTAGTAGAAATATCCTTCTGGGATCCTACTAAGTAATCGATATATAGATAGGGGTTAACGTTATAATATTAAGAGTTTAAATACTAGTAAGGGAAACTAGTCTCTTATTTTAATTATAGCGTGCTTCCTATTTATCTTTTATAAGTTTTAAGTATTACTTATTAAAGTATACTTATTTTATACTAGTAGACTTAATTAATACGGGTTAATTAAGAATCGAAATCTACTAGGTTAATTTAATTTTATAAGGACTAGTTTAGAGAACTAGATTACTTTATAAATTAAATTACTATTAAGTCGTACTTATTTATGTCTCTATATATTAATAGTATACTATCGTCTATATAGTATATCTAGGTAATATATTATTATAGATTAAATAGTAGCGATTAATAGCAACTTCGAGAGACTAATTTAATTCTAAGCTAAAAGACGTTAGAATTAATTGTTTTTAGACCTAATCGTATTATTTAAGTTATTATCGCTTTATAATACTTAATTAATATATACGATTAATATTTAAGCTTATAAAACTCTTATAAGTCTTACTATATATAAATATCGTCAAAATCGTTATTATTCTATTTTTAATTAATTAAGTTAAATTAATTAAAATGGATACTACTAAAGTACCTAAGTTACTAGGTAGTAATAACTACGATATTTGGTCTATTCGGGTAGAATTACTACTAATCGAAAAAGGGTATTTCGATATTATGAATATACCTATTAGTAGTATTAATACCGATAGTATTAGTCCCGAAGCGTTAATTATCCTAAAAGAGAGAGCTAATAAAGCATGCGCTATTATTAAGCTTACTTTAGGAGACGGACCTTTATTATAGACTCGTTATATTACCGACCCTATTAAATTATAGACTAGCCTTCGTAATCTATACGAGGCTAAAGGTTTTAGTTCCGAATTTTTAAGTATTAAAGATTTACTTAATACTACTCTCGCGAGTAATAAAAATAATATAGAACTATATCTACATAATATTAGGCGTATTTTAAATTCTTTTGAATCTAAAGATTTAAAATTACCTAAAAAATTTATTATAGGCCTTATACTTAATAATCTAACTAAAGATTACGAGTATACCGTCGCTATAATAACGTAAACAATTCGTTCTAATACGGCTATTAATATCGATAATATATTTAGTTAGTTAATAGACGAATCTAAACGCCTAAAAGGGAATAGACCTATTAGTTATAATTCTAATTCTAATAGTAAAGAGCCTAACGACGTTGAAATGGCTTTAAATACTAAGAATAAAAAGAATTATAATAACAATAAGGCTAAAACGGGTAATTCGAGTAATTTAAAGTACTCTAATTGTAAAAAACAAGGTCATTCCGATAAAACTTGCTATAAATTACACCCTGAATTAGCACCAAATTATAGTAATAATACGAGTATTAAGGACGAGCTAGCCTTAATAACTAATACGAAAAACGTATTAAATACTAGTAATTTAGCTAATACTAAGTCTATCGACTAGATTTTAGACTCGGGTGCAACTATATATACTTATATAGATAAATCCGTATTTATATCTTTAAAAAATACGGATACTAATATTAAATGGGGTAACACCCCTAATAATATTAAAGCAAGTAGTAGAGGCGATATTAGAATTAAATTTAATTCTAATAAAGTAGCTACTATTAAAAACGTACTATACGTGCCTGAATTAGGCGTAAACTTAGTAAGTTTAAATTTAATAGTAGAGAAAGGTTATTATTTTACGTATAAAAATAATAACGCCTTATTATATACCTCGGAAAACGTATTATTAGCTAAAGGTTTAATTAAAGATCGTTTAATTACCTTTAGTACGTTAAGTTTAAATAATAATACTAATACTATAGTAAATACTTCTCTAGAAGAAAGTAAAGAGAGTATTAATAGTACTATTAGTATTAACCTTTGGCATCAAAGACTAGGATATATTAGTAATAACGCGTTATTAAAGTTAAAAGATAATACTTTAGGCGCGGAAAATATTATAAAACCTAGTAAAAATATTGATAACTGCGAGACGTGTATTAAATCGAAATTAACGGCTAAAATAAGTAGAGAACCTCCTAAAAGAACTACTACTTATTTAGCTAAAATATACGTTGATATTGGCGGCCCTATTAAACCTACTACTAATAGCGGCTATAAGTACTATATAACCTTTTTAGACGACTATACTAGGTGGTTAGACACTAAACTACTTAAATCTAGAAAAGATTTATATAACGTACTTAAAGAGCTTATTACTATAAGCGAAAATTAAGCCAATAATAAAGTTAAGAGAATTCACGCAGATAACGAGTTTAAGTCTAAAGAAATTAATCGTTATCTAACGAATAAGGGTATTATTATTACGTATACCGCCTCCTATACGCCCGAACAAAACGGTGCTGCGGAACGTATTAATAGGACGTTATTTAATAAAATACGCGCTATTTTAATAACCTCTAATTTACCTTTAATTTACTAGGGCGAAGCCTTATTAAGTACTACTTATATTTATAATAGAACTCCGAATAGTTCTATTAGCTTTAAAACACCCTACGAGTTAAAATATAATAAAAAACCCGATATTCGTAATATATATACGTGGGGATCTCTTACTTATAAAAAAGAACCTAAAGAGTTATTATCTAAATTAGATAATCGAGCGTTACCTTACTATTTAGTAGGTTACGGTTCTAATCAATATAAATTACTAGATCCTAGTAATAACCGAGTATTTTACGCACGAGACGTTAAAATACTAGAGGGTAAATTCTATAAGAATATTAACCTAGACGATTCTATTACTATAGAAGATAATAATAGAAATATCGATCTAGACGAAAATAACGATTCTAATTCTATTACTAGTAATAATACTAAAGAAAACGATAACCTTAGTGTTACTAGTAATAGCAATAAATCTATAGAATTAATCCCTAAAGAGCGTAATAATTCGAGGATAATAAAGAACGACTTATCCGAAGACGAATTAGCTCTAGTTACTACCCCTAATAATAACGGTTATAAAAAGACTTATAACGAGTTATTAGAATTAGCCTTAATTTCGAATAAAATCGAGGAACCTAATAGCTATAAAGACGTTTTAATTTACCCCGAAAAATTAAATTATTTAACGGCTATAAATTTAGAAGTTAATAATTTAATTAAACTTAAAACGTAGGATTTAGTACCTAGACCTAATAATAACGTATTAAAAGGTCGCTGGGTATTAAATAAAAAATTAAAAGCCGACGGTTCTCTCGATAAATATAAGGCTAGGTAGGTAGTTAAAGGCTTCTTATAAGTTTACGAGGTAAACTATAACGAAACTTTTACGAGTACTAGTAAACCTAATATTATTAGGCTACTCCTATATATATCTACCGTATTAAATTGGGAAATCTACGCGTAGGATATAAAGCAAGCTTTCCCTAACGCCCCTATAGATACGGTAATATATATAGAGCAGCCTATAGGTTTTAATAATAAAAATAAGCCTAACTACGTCTATAAATTAAATAAAGCCCTCTACGGTTTAAAACAATCTGCTCGCCAATGGTAGTTATTTTTAAATAGTATATTAGTCTCTAAACTAGGCTTTATTAACAGCGTAAGCGATACGGCTATTTATATCTCTAGTACTAAACCGATAATACTAGCTATACACGTTGACGATATACTAGTATTTGCTAAAGATAAATCTTATATAGATAAGTTATATAAAGATTTACTAGCGACTAAATTAGAAGTTTCTAATTTAGGCGAATTAAAAGAATTCCTAGGTATTGAGATTATTAGGGACAAAATTAATAAATCTATAGTTATTACGCAGAAGGGGTATATAACTAAGATTATTAATAAATTCGATAAAACCAACTTAAAACCTAAATTAAATCCTTTAATTTTAGGTACTAAATTAGATAAAAATCCTAACCAAGCGAGTAATATAGATATTAAACGATACCAAAAAGAAATAGGTTCTTTAATATATATTACGTCGTTTACACGGCCGGATTTAACGTTCCCTATTAATTACCTAGCTAGATTTATATCTAATCCCTCTATAGAGCATTTTAAGGCTTTAGACGTAATCTGGGCCTATTTAGCTAAAACTACTAATTACGGCTTAAAATTTCAGGCTCAATCTAGCACCAATAATACGAATACTAATTTAAATGATTTAAATTTAGTAGGTTATTGCGATGCAGATTAGGGGGGTGATTTAGTTACTCGAAAATCGACTACCGGTTACGTATATTTAATTAATAACGGTATTAATTCTAATAATATAGCTATTAGTTGGTTTAGTAAACTACAAAAAACACCCGCTATTAGTAGCTGCGAGGCTGAATATATGGCCTATAAGGAAGCTATTAAAGAAAATCTATTTATTAATAACTTTATTAACGAATTACCTAATTATGTTAATAAGTTATTTAATAATAGAAAGACCTTACTTACGGATAGTCTATCGGCTATAGACTTATCTAAAAACCCTATTTATTACGCTAGATCTAAATATATAGATATAACGTACCACTTTACTAGAGATAAAGTTTTAAATAACGAAATTAATTTAAAATATATCTCTACTAGTTCGATGCTAGCAGATGGATTAACTAAGGCGATTAGTAATCCTAAGTAGCTAGAATTTATTACGGGGTTAGGTCTTATCGAGATTAATTAATAACGGATTAATTAGTCTAAATCTACTAATTAAATATAAGGTCTAAATTATATACCTATATTTAATTAAATAAAAATTTAACGGTCTATATACTTAGTCTAAATTGTTTACTAGTATATAGAGGGATATATATTACTATTATTAAGCTTCGTCTTAAGCTAATAGCCAATATAACGGCCTAGAATTATTATAATTCTATTTTCTTAGGTTTAAGCTTTTGAATTAGGTTTATAATTAAATTTATATTCTAAAAGCTTAAGGGGGTGTGTTAGAATTATTAGGTAGTTTTTTCTTATTACTACCTAATTAGGACTAGTTTAGTACCTAATTAGGTATCTAGTCATATTTCTAATCTTTTAGAATATACTAGAATTCCTATTAGTAAGAAAGAACCTAGTAGAATCTTCTAGAAACTAATAGAATTCTATAGAATCTTATAGAATCTCTATTAGTAATCTATTAAATCTTCGACGTAATATTTATTACGTAATAAAAGGCTCTAGAATACCTATTAGTAATTCTTACTAATCTAGTTAGAAGACTCTAGAATCTCTTCTAACTAGTATATATAGATCTTCTCTCTTTCCCCTTAGATAGATTCTTTTAATAAAAAGTAAAATCTAATATATCTTTCTCTCTATTAGAAATTCTTCTATAATAATCGATACTAGGTTACTTCCTATCCGCCTATTACTCTATACTTATATAATCGCCTTATATAAGTACTCGACCTTAGAGTAATAATAGTAATTAATTTCTTAATTACTATTACCCCTTTCCTTTCTAACAGGGTTTATCTAGATAGAAAAAAATTAAAGTATTTCTTTAAAAGGTCTTATTTTAAAGTTAAAAGTAATTTAATTATTATATATTATTTATTATAAGTAATATTCCTAAAAATATTCTATTCCTATATAATACTCTATATTATCCCTTAGAATACTATAAAAAGTATTAAGATAGTAGAATATTCTTTAGTAGAATTTATTTATCTAAACTTCCTAATTTTCTCTATTTGGAAAGTTAAAAAATTATGAATTTTAAATATATTAAGAAGGTCTTAGAGGTCTAAAAATTTAAGTAGAGAATATTTATATAGTATTCTAATTATCTATAGATTATTTCCTATTTAGGACTAGTTTTTATCTACTCGAGTTAATAGCCCCCGTAATAATATACTTATACAATAGGTAGGGTTAAAGAATAAGCTAGAGAAGAAGCCTATATAAAAGTAAATTAAGGCCTATAGTCTACTAATAAAAGAACTAGGTGCTAGCGGTATCGTACGCTATTTGAAACGCTATTATTCTAGTTAAGTGGTAATAAAAGCGAGGGTCCAAAATCCTGTTGCGCCCTAGTATCCCGGTTTACCCCGTACCGATTACTATCTAGCTCGTCCTTACTGGAAAATCTATAGCTACGCGTTTCTGACTAGAATTAGCCTTACGATTTACAGAGGTATAGAAGATATTGAAGACTTACCACACACGTCGAACCTCTCACCCTGGACGAGAAACGCAACGAAACCCCGGTGGGTGATGAGGGCAATATTTTTATATTGGGGAGGAAGTTTCAGCAGACGTTCTCTGACCCGCTCTGCGCGTATCTCGGCACCTTCAATAGTGTGTAGTGGATAGTCCCATTCCGCTAAGCACTCAGCAAAGTCAAACTGAGGGAATTTAGCTGCAATTTCCGTCTGCGAGACACCTTTGTTGCATATCGCATCATGTGCCTCGCGTACATCCGGCCAGACCTGAACCGGGACGGCTGGAGGTGAGCACGCGAGCAGATCAGGGAAGGCTAACAGAGCCGTCTGAATTGTCCGGGTCATAGGGGATACGATGATGAGATCGGGGACGATAGGAAGTTGCACCCCCTTTGCTTGTAGCTCCCCGAGCTCCGTCAAAGGAGGGTCTCGATGGGCGTACCCTCGGTCAACACTACTAGGTGTAAGAACTAATTTTTCATTAATTGCGTGGGTACGTACTTATGAAGCGACTGCCCGTGTCTAATCAGGTGTATAGCTCGGACTTTGGCGGCTGATGGTTTTATGCCTTGCGTGTTCTCTATAATGCTTGCCATTTCTAAGAGATTTTGTTATCTCTGTTAATTGTCGTAGTTTAACTTTTCTTATCCACGGCGAGTAGGTCCTTGGCGACGGGTAGTTAAACGAAAACGGACCGGTGCGTCTAATATTAATAGAATGATTAGTAATACTATTCCTAATATAGTTTTTCCTTATTAATATAGGCGATTTTATTTAGGGTTCTTTCTATTATTAATTAAGCTAGAAACCCTAAAAAATAGGTTGGAGACTCTATAATAAACCGATTAGGTTTAATCTATTAAAATCGATTAAAAATTAATTCAATGGAAATCGAACTTAGAATTAGTAGGGCTAAAAATCGAGCTCGATTTCAAGTCCAATTCCAATTTTAATTAATTAAAAAGACATTTTTAGTAATTTTAGTATATTATATAGGAAAGAAAAGAGGTAATAGTAATTAAGGAACTAATTACTATTATTACTCTAAGGTTAAGTACTTATATAAGGCTATTATATAAGTATATAGTAATAGGCGAATAGGAAGTAACCTAGTATTAATTATTATAGAAGAATTTCTAATAAAGAAGAAAATATATTAGATTTTACTTTAAGAAAAGAATCTATCTAAGGGGAAAGAGAGGAGATCTATATATACTAGTTAAAAGAAATTCTAAAGTCTTCTAACTAGATTAATAATGATTACTAATAGGTATTCTAGAGCTTTCTATTATATAATAAATATTACGTAAAAGATTTAATAGACTACTAATAGAGATTCTATAAGTTTCTAAAAGATTCTACTAGGTTCTTTCTTAATAATAAGAGTCCTAGTATATTCTAAACAATTAGGAATATAACTAGATACCTAATTAGGTACTAGGCTAGTCTTAATTAGGTAATAATAAGAAAAAAACTACCTAATAATTCTAATATATTATACCTTAGTAATTAAGTAGTTTCTTAAAACATATAAAGAGGGAAAATAAAGACTTTAAAAAAAGTCGTAACTAAATATATACTAGTATATATTACGGATTATACCCAAGCTACCAAGATAGTATAGGGTGAAATAGTAGGCTAGAAGCTTTTAACTTAGAAAGAAGATTAATAGTAGAAAAACTCGTAGGAAGAATAATAAAATAAGCTAAGCGATAATTCTTAAGGTACGTACTAAGGGTTACGTAACGGGTTATAATTCCTATAGCCTTAGTATTTACCTATAGTTAAGGAGTATAGAAAGTTACTAAGACTAGAGGTAACTTATAGAACATAATAGATATATAAAAAAGATAACTAGTAGGATCTCTTATTCTTTTCTTTATAGTTATTTTATATTACTTTTTTTAAGTTAGAGGTTTATAATTAAGATATATAAGTAGTAACAATACTTTACTTAAATATAAAGCTAGTTATCTTATATATACTTAGCCTTATATTATTTGGAGTAAATAAGACAAATAGTATAGCTAAGGGCTAGCGCTATCTTCCCTTTTATATAACCTAATCCTAACTAACTATAGTTTACTATCTAGGTACTATATCGGGCTAGCTAATTAGGAAAGTAGAATAAAGGACTTAAGGTAAGTACTTTACCTAACTCTTACCCTTATCCTAAACCCGCGGTTAGTAAAGAATACGATACAATAGGCGTTCTTAAGCGTATAGAAGGTAAGAGGTCTCTAGAGAACGGTTTATAAAGTAAGAAGAGAATATTCCTATAATAGTAATTTTATCAAAAATAAACGCTATGTTAAGACTAAGTATTTACTATCTATTAATAGTACTAATCCTACTATAATTTATAATAAAATATAGATTTTTTTATATAAAAACTCTACTACTAGTAATCTATATTAATACTTAAAAAATTACCACCCTAGTATACCTAGGAATAAAGAAGACGAGATAAAAGTTAACTTAAAATGTATTTATTATAACTAGTTTTCTTAGTATAGTATAATTTATATTTTCTAGAGTAACCTTATACTCCTATTTAGTTAAAATGCCTATTGTATCGTACTTTCTTCCTAATAAGGGTTTAGGGTAAGAGCGAGAGTTAGTAGATAGACTTACTTTAAATCTTTTCTATTTTCGTTACTATACTAGACTAGCTTTGAATAGTAGTTATATAGTTAACTATAATAAAATATAGTTAGGTTAAGAGAGGGGATATAGCGTTAGCCTTTATTACACGAAGGCTATATACTCTAGTAATATAGCTATAGTAATATCTTACTAGAGTAATATATTTAAGTAGTCTAATTAGTAATAATATTTGTATTGATTAAGCAAAGTAAAAAGTGATAATATAAGAGTTAATTATACTATAACAACTAAAGTAATAGCGAAGTAACTAAAGAGTAGAACTATAAGACCTCTAAGAAAGTAAAGTCTCGTTTATTAAATATATACTACTTAGAAGTAGGCTTAGAGACTTATCTATAAGCCTATAAGCTAAAAGCTTATAGCTTAGGCCGTAAGTTATAAGTCGCGACCCGGCTTATAGGTAAAGACTATAAGTTAGTTAGGTAAAAAAAAGTAAAAATCCTAGTACGCGTAGTCTATAGTATATAGTCTACCTAATATAGCCCTCTATTTTTATAGTTCGCTTATTCTAAGTATTACTTAAGATCTAAGCGTACCCCGTATATTACTACCTAGTAATTATACTTTTAAAATCGAAAAGAAATCGTAACTACTTAATAAAATTCGTTAAAGAGGAAGGAGATATATCCAAAATTTCCTATAATTACTATCTTAAGTATAGACTAGTATAACGAGCCAATTAGATCGATTCGGGATCGGGATCGAGCTCGATTTTTAGCCCTACCAATCTAATCTCGATTCCGATCTAATCTCGATTTAATTAATCTCGAATCGATTTCTTTGAATCGGCTCGTTAGTCTATACTATAGACTAACGTACGTTATAATAAAATATTCTCGAATAATAAAATATACGTCGTATATAAAAAAGTAATTAAGTATATAAAATAAACTTAGAGCGCCTTAAACTAGACGCGGACGAAAACGAAGACGTAAATTAATAAAGATCTAGTTATAGTAGAAAAAGCAATAACGCGGATCTTAAAGATCCGTAAGATTTTTAAATTAGCCAATAAACGGGCTAAAAGTAAGGTAATCTATATTTTTAAGAAGTTAGAGCTTAAGAAAGGGGCGGAGTAGAAAGCGAACAATAATCTTTTAAATAAAGAAATTACTAAGGCTAACGCCGACCTTTTTTTCTTCTTTAAGAAAGCCGTTAATAATTTAACGCTGGTAGACTAGGGTATAATAGGGTTTTTAAATAGAAATTTTATAGTTTCTAGTAAACTTTCTTTAAATATAATATAGGTTTCTAAGTATTCTCTAAGGTAGAATAATCTAGCTACTTAATAAGGTATTAATACTAACGTTTTTAGATAATATAGTTAATAATATCCTTAATAGTATATTCTCGGGCCGTCCTCTTATATATAAGTTCGATATTTTTATTAAGAGGGGTATTTAGGTCTACTAGTTTAAGTAGTAAAGTATAAAATACTAGGTATATTCTAAAGTTTATTAGTAATTTAAGTTTATAATTAACTAGTCCTTTAATACTCTTAATTCTAAAAGGTCTAGTTTGAAGAAAATCTAACTTTTACTTACTCTTTTTATTCTAATATTTCGTTGCTAAAGATAAACTTTATCCTTCTACTATTAGTAGTAATTTATAAAAGCGTAAAATAACTAAATATTCTTAATAAAGAATAATATAAACTATTTACGTATTTAATTATAGATCTTAGAGTCTATCTCTAGCCCTACTATAGAGATATAGAATCTAACGAACTTAATCTAGGTCTTATAGAATTCGCTTTTATACGGTATAAGTCGTAGGTTATATTTCTATAGTACGCGTAAGACGGTTTAAACGTATATAATATATTCTTTAAGCGACTAAGAGTATACTAGTATATTATCTATATATACTATAACGAACTTATTAAGGTTCTTACGTAATACGTTATTAATATATCTTTACTATACTATAGGGGTATGAGTATAGCCGAATAGTATAACGAGGTATTTATAATATTCTAGGCGAGAGCGAAATACTATTTTTCTATTATCGCCTTCTTTAATTTATATTCGATAAAAAGCTGCTAGTATATCGGATTTAGTTAAGTAAACTATATCTTTATTACGCGGAGGCTATATGCTCTAGTAATATAGCTAGTAATATCTTACTAGAGTAATATATTTAAGTAGTCTAATCAGTGTAACGAGCCGAATACGGTTTATTCGAATTCTACTCGAATTATTCGAATTTATTCGAACTCGAATTCGAACTCGGTAGGGCTAGAATTCGAATTCGAGTTCGAATCGTATTCGAATAAACTCGAATACTAATCTATTTTTAGTAGATTTAATATATTATATAATAATATATAAATAATCTATTATCTAATTTTTAGACCTCTAGGATTAGTAATTAAAAAGATAAATAAATAATAAAAAGAACTATAGTACCTATACCTTTATAACTTTTTTTATATAGTATCTATATATACTAAAAGCTTTTATATTAGTAAAAATATATGATATACTATATATAGCCGTAGTAATCTAAGTATTTCTTAAAACGCGTAAAGAGTAAAAGAAAGATTTTAGAAGAATCTTCTTATTAAATTTTTTTTAGTATTTATAGTATTTATTACTATATACTAAGGTATTATATTAAGTATAAACTCTATATAGATTAGAATATAGTATTTATAGATTAGGAGTTATTAGGAGTTATTAGATTATATATATTAAACAGAGTATTTCTTTATAAAAAAGTATTTTAAAATTATAAGTAATTTAATTTATATAGACTATTAAAAATATTATATACTACTAAGTCTAGACTATTCTTATATAATACTATATAATATATATTTAAAAGTATTAAAATAGGAGTATATACTTTACTAGACTTTATTTTCTTAAGTTTTTTAACTTTATCTAATTAAAACTTTAAGAAATCTCTAGTTTTAAATATATTATAAAGGTCCTAGAGGTCTAAAAAATTAACTAGAGTATATTTATATAGTATTCTATTTATAAAAAATTATTTCCCAATTAGTACTAGTCCGAGTTATATTCGAATCGTATTCGAATTATTCGGCTCGTTACACTGACGGTATATATAGATAATATCTTAAAATACTCTCGAACGCTCGAAAAATATATTATATATATTTAAACCGTCTTACGCGTACTATAAAAATATAACTTATAGCTTATACTATATAAAAGTAAATTTTATTATATACGAATTAAGTTCGTCGGATTTTATATCTTAGCCGTAGGGTTAGAAATAGATCCCGGGATTTATAAACGAGTATATAAATAGCCTATACTATCTTCTATTAAGGATATATAGTTATTCTACGTATTTACGAATTACTATTAATAGTTCGTCGAAGGATTCTCGAAGATTATAGAATCTCTAATAGATCTTATAAAAAAGGACGTTACCTTTTTATAGAAACCTAAGTCTTAAAAGGCCTTTAAAGAACTTAAACAACGGCTAACGATACTACTAATACTATAATTATATAACCTTAGTAAACTAATAATAGTCAAGACCGACGTATCTGATAGAGCCCTTAAAGCTTATTTTAGTTAACCTAATTTAAATAGAAAGTTTAGACCCGTAGCTTACTATATACGAAAGTTTTACTTAGTAGAAGAAAACTATTTGAAGTTAGATAAAAAATTACTTATTATTATTAATTTACTTAAATACTAGTTAACCTACCTAGTCGGCGTACTATACTTAATAGATATTTATTTAGACTACTAGAATCTTAGAAACTTTACTACTACTAAGGAACTAAATTAACGATAGTTAAGATAGTTAAAAGAGCTATTATCTTATAACTTCAAGATCTTTTATCGGAAAGGAAAAGAAAATACTAATACCGATACTTTAAGTTAATAATCTAACTTTATAACCGGAGAAAAGATTAAGGTTAAATAAGCTCTCTTTAAGAAAGATAGTAACGTATTTATATACTAAGTAGCTAAAGTATTAAAGGCTAGACCTTTATACTAGAAGGAAATTAAAGAAGTATAGTAATAAGAAAAGTCCTATAATAGTACTTCTATAATTTCTAAGGATAGCATACTTAGGTATAAAGGATTAATTTACTTACTATTATCCTTACGTACTAAGTATATCTAATAGTAATATAAAATACTACTTAATAGTTACGCTAGACTAGAAATAGTACTATCTCGACTTTAAGATAACTTCTATTTTCTATATATACGATAAATAGTTTTTAAATAAGTTAGAAAATATAATCTTTATAAAAAAGCTAGATATAAGAGATATAAACCCTATAGACTTCTTTAACCTAACTAACTACCTATAGTACTATAGAGGGTAATCTCGATAGACTTTATTAAACCCTTACCTCTATTAGTAAATATCGATAATATATTATTCGAATATATTATAGTTATCGTCGATCGCTTAACTAAGTACGCGATCTTTATACTATTACTAAAGGGCTATAATACTAAATACGTTACGAAGGTCTTCGAACGAGATATTATTAGTAAATACGGTATACTAGAATATATTATATCTAATAGGGATAGTCTCTTTACTTCTTACTTTTAGGAAGAACTCTACTAGATAATAAAGATTAAAAGGAAGCTTTTCATAGCTTATTATCCGTAAACGGATAGATAAACGGAAAGAATAAATTAGATACTTAAATAATACCTACGTATCTACGTTAACGATTAATAAGATAACTAGGTATCCTTATTACCTTTAGCCGCCTTCGCGTATAATACTACGGAATAGTTAACTATTAAGATATTACTATTCTTTACTAATTTTAGTCGTAAATACTAGTTTTACCTAGAAACGGTAAACCTGCTCCCTACGGAAGTAATAGTCTATATTTATAAATTATTATTCTTATATAATTAACTCGTTAGCGATATTACCTTTCTAAACTAGCGTATAGCTACGTAGGTAAATAAAAAGTAAATAGTAGGATTTATTTATAGGAAGGGGGATAAGATTTACCTATAGCGACGAAATATTTGAATAAAGAGAGCTAGTAAAAAGTTAGATTTTCTTAAATTTAGACCTTTTAAAGTTAAGAATATTAAAGGACTAGTTAACTACGAGCTTAAATTACTAGCGAAATCCCGAATATACCCCGTATTCTATACCTTTTTACTTAAACTAGTAGACCTAAATACTCTATTCGATAAAAATATTTAACTCTAATAGATAAGAAGTACTCCGGAGTATAATATAGAGGCGATTTTAGATTATACTATAAAGGAACGTTAGTATCTATACCTTATTAAGTAGCTAGATTATCCTACCTCGGAAAATACTTAGGAACCTATATCGTACTTAAGAAAGGTTTACTAGAAGCTATAGGAGTTTTATTAATAAAACCTATAATACTCTAGTCTACCGGCGTTAAGTCGTTAGCGGCTCCTAAAAAGGAAGTAAGGTTAGTATTAGCCTCTATAATCTCTCTATTAGATAGACTACCGTTCGCTTTCCGCTCCGCCTCTTCTTCTAATTCTAGCTTATCTAGGACGTAAATTACCTTACTCTTAGCCCGTTTATTTACTAACTTAAAAATCTTCCGATTTCTTAAAATACGCGCTATAGCCTTCTCTACTAAATCTAGATCTTCGTTAATCTAAGTCTTTATTTAAGTCCGCGTCTAATCTAGGGCTACCTACGTAGTATTTATATACTTAATTCCCTTTTTCGTATACGATATATACTTTATAGTTCGAGAGGATTCTATTATAACGTACGTTAGGCCGTACTTAAAATAGTAATTATAGGAAATTTTAGAAATATCTCCTTCCTTTTTAATAAATTTAGTTAACTCTTCGCGATTTCTTTTAGTTTTTAAAATTATAGTTAGGAAATAAAAGGTGCGGGGATACGTACGGATCTTAAGTAATTACTAAGGGACTAGTAAACTATAAGATAGAGGGCTAAATTAAGTAGGCTATATACTATAGACTATACGCGTACCTAGGAATTTATTTTTCTTATCTCTACGTGACTAGCTTAGGGAAAGAAGAATAAGCTAGGAAAAGCGGCTTAAAGTAAATACTATAAGCTATAAACCTTATAGCTTAGGAACTTATAGGTAAGCCTTCGAGCCGGCTTAAGATAACTATATATTTAATAGATAAGACTTTACTTCCTTAGAGGTCTTATAGCTCTACTCTTTAGTTACTTCGCTATTACTTTAGTTATCCTAGTATAATTAACTCTTATATTATCGCTCTTCGCTTTGCTTGATCGATACGAATATTATTACTAGATATTACTTAAATATATTACTTAGTAAGATATTACTAGCTATATTACTTAAAGTATATAGCCTCCGCGTAATATACTCTTACTATACTAAGATCTATTAGATCTCCTTAGTACTATATTAGTTATAGTTAATAAGTAATTTTAATATTAGGTTATTATAGCCCTCTTTATAGTTAACGCGTCTCTTATCGTTTTAGCGCGTAATTTATAAAAGTAGGTATACTTCCTATTCTTTTTTCTAGTTGTCTTTCGTAATATTAGTTATTAATTTTAATAGCTAGAGTAGTAAATTCTACTATATTATTAGGTTATTTTATTCTTATAAGGTTATCTATAATATAAGGTTTTAATCTTTTATAGAAGTAGGTAATAAGTAGCTTATCTACCTATCCTAGCTTATTTACTACTTATAGAAACTCTAATATATATATAGTTACTAATCCTCTTTATTAAATAGTCTATATTTTCTTTTCGGCTTCTCTAACTTAGTCTATACTTCTAAAAAGCTTATTAAGTTCTACCGTAAAGATTTTATAGTTTCTAAAAATATTGCTAGTTTCGTCCTTCCTAAATAGATCCTTATAATCTATATAGTCGTAAAGAATAGGTTCGAAGTAGTTAAATACGGCTTTTATAAGTTACTCTATAGTATATTTTACTTATTTCTTAAGTATTAGTAGCATATTTTAATTCTATTTCCTCTAATCTAGCTTTTATTACTAAGATTATCGTAGTTATTTAGGCTATAATAGAAGTAGATATAGTTCTACTAGTTATTAATATATTACCTATATTAACTTCTATTTTATAATTTAGTTTATAATTAACCTACTAACTATTATATCTCTACTCGCAATAAAAGTAGTTATAGTATTACGACTAGTTTTCTTAGTATAGTATAGTTTATATATCTTTAGAATAACCTTATACTCTTTCTATTTAGGAACGCCTATTATATTATACTTTCTTTCTAATAAGGGTTTAGGGTAAGGGTAAGAGTTAGTAGATAAACTTACTTTAAGTTTTTCCTTCTTTTTTTACTATACTTAACTAGCTTTAAATAGTAGTTATATAGTTAACTATAATAAAGTATAATTAAGTTAGGGGAGAAGAAAAATAGCGTTAGCTTTAAGCTATATATTCTTTTTAAATCTCTCTAGGTATAAGGCTAGGGGTATATAAGATAAATTAGCTTTATATTTAAGTAAAGTATTATTACTACTTATATATCTTATAAACCTCTAACTTAAAAAAAGTAATATAAAATAACTATAAAGAAAGAAATAAGAGATTCTACTAGATACCTTTTTTATATATTCTTTTATTCTATAGGTTACCTATACTTTTAATAACCTTTTTATACTTCCTACTATAGATAAAATACTAAGGCTATAGGAACTATAGGTATATTATATAACCTTATTTAGTATATACTATTAGAGTTATTACTTAGCTTATCTTATTACTTTATCTATTTATCTTTCTATTCTTCTAGGTCCTCCGACTCCAAACCTTCTTACCCTATTATTTCTTCTAGTACCGTTTTTATAGCTTAGGTATAATCTATAATATCCTAACGTATATCCCTACTATATTACTTAAATTTTTATAGAAGTCTTTTTAATTATCTATCTTATAACCTACGTCCTTTAAAAATAACTCTAATAACTCCTCTAAATAATAAAACTAATTGCTTCTACAAAAACCCTACCTAGTATAGGTAAGATATTATAAAAGAAACCTACTAGAAAAGTCTAAGAACTCTATAATTTAAAATAAAAAAGTAAGAGATTTTCTATATTTCTTAAAGCTAAAAATACTCTAATTCTAAAGTTAAGTTATAAAAAGAATTATAAAGACTTAGTAGAGGAAAAGAAGGACTTTAGTTTTATTATTTAAATAAGATAGCTAATTTTATTTATATTCCTAAAATTAATACCTCTTACTACTATCCTTATTTTAATATTTATAACTATAGCCTTCTTATAGTAGAGATATTTAAAGATAAAAATACTACTAACTGTCTAACTTAAGCTTAGGTATAGTCCGTAATGCTCGGCTTGCTATACTATACATACATTAAGATCCTGGCGTTTAGAAGCCCGGAATAACGCGTCGAGGTCTTCCTTCAAAACAGCACTCCGGTCCCGCCCGCTTGTTCAAAACACCTCAGCCCATGCGTTATCTCTCTCATATTACAATTCTGATCGAGCAACAAGTAGTTGTCCCCCCAAGTAATGCCAAGTCATGATACTCAGCTGAAACTGCCCTCACTACACCCGCATGCATGATTGTTGCGGTATTTTTGAAGATACCTTGCAGTATCGCATTCTGCAAGGCGTCAAATTTGCACCAACCGCTCGCTTCCCTCCCATCATTGGCCAGGAAGAATCATAGCATCCAGCCTCTCGCTACGGTATCTTGATACCCGCTCTTCAGACGATTCAAACGAGATCTTCCCCAATCACAGCAGATTGCGCGATACGTCTTCATCTGTTTTCCTCTCCCCGTAGCCTGTCGACACATCGATTTATCAAACTAATGACTTTCACAAGCCGACTATCAGCCAGCCCGATT
The DNA here is from genome assembly GCA_023078705.1 of Venturiaceae sp. KMAF11. Taxonomy (NCBI): domain Eukaryota; kingdom Fungi; phylum Ascomycota; class Dothideomycetes; order Venturiales; family Venturiaceae; species Venturiaceae sp. KMAF11. The sequence continues at coordinate 1,787,659 of JALGOQ010000005.1, forward strand.
ATGTGGGTACCGAGAAAAAGTGTTTTCAGCAGAAAACAGAAAGCCTTTTCTCCTTGCCTACCGATTAAACAGGACGCAGTTGACTCGAATGACAGCGCGAATTACATCAAGCCATATGATTGGTCCAAGGACAGCTATCTTATCTCTGGAATAGTTTGATCGATCTCGGCTGAATCCTTGCCTCGAGGTGACTCTGCATAGTCGTCAAGAGCCACATCTAGTTCTGATAGACCTTTGGTTCAACATCTGGTTCGATAGAGTTTGTGGTCGTTGGCCAAATGGCTAGGGCCAGAAACCCAGGAGGATATCCGCGAACCGGTGATGTGCATATTCTCCCCGTAACTTTTTTTCCTTATCTTTCATCCCCATGTTCGGAGTTTCCACCAAGAACACTTTTCAGTCGATACTGGCGATTTGCATGGGCTCAAGCGTACCAGCCCGCAGTGTCCAGGGTTCGCATGCGCCGATCAAAACTTGATTTAGACCTAGCTTCCTTGCGGTGCCCGCCTCGTGGGATTCCTTATCTCTACGCTTAAAACATTGCATGGAGATTTGACGCGAGGATGCTACAAGCACTTCAAATACATACACCTAATTGCTCAATCGCCCTGCAGCTAATGATTCAAGGCTGGACGGGAGTTCTCGATTCCTGGATCTCGAAGAATCGTCTGTGGATGTCCAATCAATCGGTCCGGTACGAACTACTCGCCTGAAGCTCGGTATCAGGGCTCTAGAAACAGCTCTTTCTAATATTGCTTTTCTTCCAGATACTGCGCCGTAGCCGGGGGCTCTTTTTCATCAGCCATCATAAATACACGCGACATCCTCGAGGACCTCATCCGATTATCTTGGACAAGTTCCATCTTTGTAACACCTACTTAAACAACATTTTAATCCTGTGCAAGGATGGCGATTGCACCTCCTCTCAGCCAAGGATGGGGCTACGGCATCGTCTTGGGGCTTGGAGCTGTTTTCGCATTGGGCATGGTTAATAATACGTCTGATACCAGAAAAGAAGTGAACTGACATGCGAACAGGTCCTTGTTACCTGGATCCTCAAACGCTACAACCATGAGGTGCAAACCTCTGAAATGTTCTCCACTGCAGGACGAACTGTGAAATCTGGTCTTGTGGCATCAGCTGTGGTTTCTTCCTGGACTGTAAGTCGTTGACTCGAACATTGTCAAGCATAATCAAAATCTAACCAATTGGTTTTTAGTGGGCTGCAACCCTATTGCAGAGTTCCTCTGTCGCCTATAACTACGGTGTGAGTGGAAGGCGTTCAGCTGGCTCGAACATCACTGACCACGCTGAAGGTTTCTGGTCCTTTCTGGTATGCTAGTGGTGCTACAGTTCAGATCCTGCTTTTTGCGTCCATCGCTATCGAGTTGAAGAGAAGAGCACCGAACGCCCATACCTTTCTTGAGGTCATTAAGGCTCGCTTTGGAACCGCAACTCATTTGGTCTTTGCCGTGTTCGGAATCATGACAAACATTCTTGTCACCGCCATGTTGTTGACTGGTGGTGCGGCAGTCATCAGCTCCCTCACGGGGATGAACACTGTTGCGGCCTGTTTCCTGCTCCCCATTGGTGTCATTATCTACACCATGTTCGGAGGAATCAAGGCAACTTTCCTCACCGACTACGTGCACACTGTCATGTTGTTGATCATTATCATGATTTTCGCCTTCACGACCTACGCCACCAGCGAAGTCCTTGGGTCACCGAAGGCTGTGTTTGATTTGCTTGTCAAGGCTGCTGCTGATCACCCAGTGTCTGGAAACTCGGGAGGGAGTTACTTAACAATGAGATCCAAAGAGGGAGCGATTTTCTTCGTCATCAACATTGTTGGTAATTTCGGTACTGTCTTCTGTGACAACGGATGTAGGTGTTGAATTCCGCGCTCATGTTTTTTCGACGTCCTAACGATACGATAGACTACAACAAGGCCATTGCTGCCTCCCCCGTTGATGCTCTTCCAGGTTACATGTGAGTTTTAAAACCAAATCCTCCACGTCTTGGACATCATCCCTAATAGAAGATAGCATGGGTGGACTCTCGTGGTTTGCTATCCCATGGCTTTGCGCCACTACCATGGGCCTTGCCGCTCTCGCCTTGGAGACAAACTCTGTTTTCCCTACATATCCAAATCGCATGGCCCCCGCTGACGTGTCGGCTGGCCTTGTACTCCCATATGCTGCCGTGGCCTTGCTCGGGAAAGGCGGTGCAGTCGCGACTCTCCTTATCGTATTTATGGCTGTAACGTCCGCAATGTCCTCCGAGCTAATCGCTGTTTCCTCTATTTTCACCTACGACGTATATCAGACATACGTTAAGCCAGATGCATCCGGACGCAGACTCATCTATACATCCCATTGTATGGTCGTTTTCTTCGGCTTCTTCATGGCGGCATTCTCAACTGGACTATGGTATGGAGGTATCTCTCTTGGCTACATCTATCTTATGATGGGCGTCATTATCTCCTCCGCCGTGATCCCAGCTACTCTAACGCTTATGTGGTCCGGCTTCAATTGGCATGCAGCAACCTTTTCCCCGCCTCTTGGATTGGTGTGCTCCCTCATTGCATGGCTCGTCACCGCAAAGAAGGAGGGTGGAGATCTATCAGTGGCGAGCACTGGCGCTAACAACCCTATGTTGGCTGGAAACGTTGTCGCTCTGCTCTCGCCACTGATCTTCATCCCGATCTTCACTCTTATCTTTGGAGTTGGTAAGTCACATGCCCCGAAGCCTTGTTTATACCAACAGCTAACAATAAACAGACAAATACGATTGGCAATCCATGAAAGAGATCCGCAAAGGGGATGACACCGACATGGTTGCCCAAGAAGACGTGGAACTCGTTCCGGGCATGGCGACTATTTCTGAAGCTGCAGAGGAGGAAGAGCAAAAGAAGTTGCTCAAAGCATCTTTTGTCGCTAAAGCCATGACCGTCGTCCTCACACTCGCACTGCTCATCCTGTGGCCTATGCCGATGTACGGAACTGGTTACGTCTTCAGCGAGAAATTTTTCACAGGCTGGGTCGTCGTGGGTATCCTATGGCTCTTCATGTCCATCTTCATGGTTGGTCTTTACCCCATTTTCGAGGGCAGACACTCCCTCAGGCACAACATCGTGTCCATCTTCAAGGATATCACTGGAAAAGAGCATCCTGGTAAGCATCATACTTCTGTTGCTGTCTTTGAGGGCAAAGACGCTTCTGGTGCCAACACTCCACCTGTCGAGTCCGAGAAAGTTGCTGAGAGCAAAACTGTCTCTATTTGAGACTCAGTGTAGAGGAAAGAGAATGGATCGGGGGCCTGCTATGAGTCATGTTGATACCTGTTCTATTGTGTGTGTTGAGATTTTAGATACCACTTACTTGCTTTAATAACTCACTGGTTTACTCATCATGAAGTAAGACTATATATTCTACTTGTGAACTTAAAAGTAACGTGATATGCAACCATTCCCTTTACCCGTTCCAGGCTAGACCGCCCGCTCCCTTTGTCATCTTTCGGCTTTTCTTCTGAGTCATCTTTTGAATCTCACAATTGCAATGGGTTTTTTATCTTCAGATGGTATTGTGTCTTCCTTTCAGGGCATCGAATACTACGTCCCTGCAAAAGAAAACACACGGGAAGACAGAGGCAATGTTGATACAAGCCGAACATTCAAAGCTCCCGCGCAGCCGGCCAGCCCTATACTTATGCCGGCAGCAGTATTCCATTTTGGAGATGGAGAGAGCATCAGTATCGAGTCCTTGGAACGACATATCAAATGCTACCACGCTACAGACGACGTCTTCAACATCTCCTTTTTGACGCATATGCTTGTCTTGGCTCCAAAGGCCACAATCGAAGCGGGGGATTGTTGCGATCTGACAACATTGGCCAAAGATTTGTCTGATCACTTGAGAGCACCAGAAATTCGTCATAATTCGGGGATACAAGTCAAAGAAATCATAGTGACGTCGAAGATGGAGGCTCCCAAAGGACCCTACTTTCTGATCAATAGAGCTCTCTATCAGGCTTGGAGATGCTATGATGACCCAGTTGGTGCGTTCACCACGTCAATTGCCCCTTCGCCATCTGAATGTTACTCGTAAGTTCCATGTTCCGATGTCACAAAAGCTTTACAATAGTGTCACAGTGGGTTCACCAATTCATGTCCCTCTTCGGAATCGCCAGAAATTTAGCAATATGGATATCGAGTTAAGTAGTTAAAATTAGAAAGCGATCTACCTTAGCGACTTGGCTGGCAGGGGACATGAACTGAGGAGTTGACTGGTATATAAAAAGCACTCACTAAGAACGCGTGTGAACAGATTCGTATTCCCGCCAATCAACAAAATATGTGTACCATCACGCCTCTATTTCGAAAGACTAACGGACGATAAACCACTATTAGGTCTACGAGTAGCCGTTAAGGATGTGATAGACATCAAAGGGATCAAAACAAAAAATCACTGTCGTGCATACGAACAGCTATACCCGTCTCGAGAGAAGAACGCGTCCTGCATACAGCGTCTTCTCAAATTGGCTGCTGTTCTGGTTGGTAAAACGAAAACAGTTCAGTTCGTATCCGGAGCACATCCAATGGACTGGGTCGATACCCAATGTTCCTTCAACTGCAGAGGTGATGGTTATCAAGACCCTGGTATCAGTAGCACTGGAAGCGCTGCCGCTCTAGCTGCATATGAATGGCTAGATTTTGCCATTAGCACTGACAGTATGTATTCACTGTCGTTGCAAGTATGTGTTCGCCAACTCCCTATTCAGCCATTGGAAGCACGACCACTCCGGCATCTGCGAAGACTCACAGTCGATGCGTTGGACATGGATGGAATCATTCCTGTAATGAAGGGAGTTTCAATTGATACTTAATTCGCTTACTGACATATCGGAGGCATTTTGACACTGTCAGGGTTTTCACTCGGATCCCGCCTCTTTTGTCACAAATCACATCTAGTTTGTTCCAACTTCCTGGTGATGTCATAGCATGCAAAACTGGCAAACAGGCGGCGCTCTGTGTTCCGCCAGGACCTTGGCCAATTTCGAATGCCGCTTACCAAGCTGAAATCGAAAAATTTGTGCAGCATTTCGAAGATTTCGTCAACTGCTCTCGACGCACGTACGCCTCTCTAGACGAAATATGGCATGGTTTATCTAGGGCTCCCGACATAAGGCTCACGGAATATTCAAGAACAGTCAGCCGATGTTAAAGTTGCCATCACTGAGGAAATCTACTTACTTGCTTCAGACTGCCGCTCAAATCCAGCTTTTCGACTGTTACAACCATTCGGAGTCTTTCAGAAGCGAATTCAAGACGAAGCACGGACATGAACCCTTCTTAGACCAACCCCCATCACATACAAATGGTACGAGTGCATCGGAATCAAAGCCAAAAATATTATTCTAAGTTGATTAGGGAACTCGGAAGGAAATTTTAAAGGGTGAACTATGAAAAGGCACTACAAGAGCGTGATGCATTGCGTTCCTACCTAGAGGCAGCGTTAGCTTTCTACTCGTCCCAACCGACGGAGATGAGCCCAACTATAGAGATCCATATTTCGGGTATTTTAGCCGTTGCCAGTGCCAGAACATGGTAGGGCTGTAGCTGACATATGGGTGCAGATCCGGCGAAGAAAGCGGAAAATCCCTTCAAGGGTTTGGATTCAAAGTTCATTGACTACCTGCTCTCCTTGGCTGCCCGGCCTATTGTATTCCCAGTGCGTGATTATCTCCTGTTCTTCTTCTGCAAATTATCCTAATCATTGCACAGTCGGCGAGTATTGCTACACATCCAGAATAACGGGTATTGAGGAAAAGCTTCCAATCTGTGCGAATCTGATCGGATCTCCCGGTGAGTCCGCTCTGGTCACCCAAACTTGTTTGCGCTTACTTAGGTGTACAGGGAGTGAGGCATGGGCTCCCCATTTCCTGAACGAATTGCTCACGTTATCTGGACGGGCCAGGTCTGTCTTGACAGGCAAGCATGCGTTCACTCCAGGATACAAGTCAGATGTCCTACCAAAATGATTGGGTAAGAGAGCTGCCAAAAGGGACAGAGTTTGTCATGGAGATAAGGCAAGCAGAAACCACTGGTGATTGTCCCAAGAGGAGCAGCGACTCAAATCAGAAATGGTAGAAGAGGGGGTACAATGATTGCGATAAACGTAGGGCAGTTCTAGAATCTATTGCCCTTCGGCATCGCAACGATGACGATTGTGAAGAACGAAGCGCCAAGTAATCCCCAGAGCTGACTCTGCTTTACGATCTTATCCTGCATTATCCTAACTCCTTCTTCGTGAACTCGGGTTGTCGGCTCCATGATCCGCTGCAAGAAGGGTCTATTATTCCATTTCTGTATCCAAGATTCGCCATCGAACTTGTTCTTACTGCCGAAAGTGTTCAGCCATTTGGATTTTTGGAGGCCAGATTTTTCCTTGTCGAGTGTCGCCAAAGTTGTTGACGAAGAAACCGGCCGAACAGCTTCTGCTACGGAAATTGGTGGGATCTGGGATTCTAGATCTGAACCGAGAGAGTCGCAGGAAGCTTTATGAGAGGCGATTGTTAGATCTTCCCAGGGACGAATGGATCGTCGGTTGCCATTATGATGAAAGACGATGCAGAGGCCTTTGTATGCTGATGTGAGGGTGGCGATACCCATGAAATAGGGTATGAAGCAGAAGATACGCCACCAGCGACTGACGTGGCTGACACAGAGAATGATGGTCATTGTCAGGGCGATTGTGGTGAAGAAGGTTCCCATCCCTCGAACGAATATGACCTTTGGCTTGTTGCCGTTGCAGATTGTCCAGCGGACGAAGTTGGGGTGGAGCTGATTTCGTAAAGTTGTTTCGACAAGGGCAACGACTGTGACAAGGGCTGATGGGTGTGTGGTGTGCTTCAAGGCACGTAGAACGACGATGCGATCGCGGTGGGAAAGGTTCAGCTCCCGAGGCGAGCCGAGAACCAAGTAGTGAGAAACCATTCTCTCTATCTCCTCTCGAAATGGTTGGTTGCGGTGAAGACCTTGGGTATCGTCAGGTCTTGTGCACAGGTCTATTGGCTCTGCCGTACTTACGAGCTTCCATAGCGGTAGGCAAGTCATCAGCTTCACTCGCTGGCTCCGTAGAAGAATGTGTAAGCGCGAGAGTGTCAAGATGCGTTGGTGGCAAGTTTGGGTCCCATTCTGGCGAAAGCATCTTCTCCACATCCTTGAGAGCGCTGAAACGTTTGGTATAATCGCGAGACCATAGAAAGAATTGAAGATTCTCTGCATCATGTGTAACATAGACGAGGTAATCCATGAAGTCGCTCAAGCTGCAAGGCTGCCAGGTGTTAGACTTCGAGAGCCATGTAGCTTGTGGTTCTACTTACGGGCAATGAGCTCTCGTCGATAATGCGATCGAAACCAATCGATGCGGGGATCGAATTCTTGTTCGCGTGAGTCTTTTCAACAATTCTCTGGCACGAGGAGCCGTCCAAAGGACCTGGCGGTCGTCTGACATAATCGGGTCTTTTGTAAAATAGAATAGACATTTGAGAAAAGAAAAAGTAGTGAAATGACTGTACAACAGAATGAATGATAAAGAGTCAAAGAGGACAATCGAGATGCCCCAGAAGGAGGGACAGAGCCAGGGATATACCGATCATTTGGAGGCTGAACGAATTAAGCCCATGACTGCCCTATTCGACAGTGACCGCCAATCACAACATGATCGATCTGTCATGGTGTAATGGTTGATTATGGTAGTGCAACCCGCTTTCGTTGGTGGCTTGCGCTTGAAAACTTGGGTAGGGCAGCCCATGGGTCAGGATCTGAAGAGCCCTTACTTTATCTGGACTTGTCCCAATAATCACAGCTCATTCACATTTTCTACTACCTAAGGAATTGATTGTCAGTGCATGAGAGCAGGCTGATTTTGAATTCTTTTTATGATATCTCCGAGAGATCCAATTCTCCGTGACGCTTCTTCATTTTTGGCAGGGATGTTTTTCTGCAGAGAGGGACTTTTGCGCAAAAGGAAGAAGGAAGTGTTCAAGGTCAGCCGTGACGAGGAGAATGTGAAGCGATTGACTGGCAATGACAGGTCAGGCGAGCCTAGATGGAATACAAGACTTTAAGAAGGCTGAATTTGTTCGAATCGCATAGGATGAATGACATCTTGATCGCGTGGATGCCACGAGTTCAAGTAGTGGTGCCAACCAAAGTTGGAATTGGTGGCGTAGCATATGATTCAGGGTTTATTGTAACACCCGAAAAGGGGCATCTGCAAGGTGCACGGCATTGGTTCTGCCAGTCAAATTTTGGTCTCGGTTCCATTTGCGGGCGCTTCAGCCACGAACACGGCGGAGAAAATCTAGAACACAAGAATGGGGAAAATTTAGAGGTGCGAAGTTGTTTGAGAAATTATTTCCAACGTGATCTTTATCCGACTTTGAAAACTGGGGCGCGTGAAGCATTTCGCGAACGTGCGAAAAGACGAGGAGCCGAAATTGAAATAATACCTTAAGCTCGATATCGGTATCGAAAAATTCCTTGACTCTTAAAAAGAACCTTGCCAGGCTTTATCAATGTCGATTTTAAGTCAAATACTTATTGTTTTAAAGTCTATATAGTTTCGCAGTTTGACGGGTTTGGGGACTGGAGCCGATTGTGCCTCTGTTCCACGTCTTTCGAGACGTCACATCAACCTCAACCTTTCATCACCAGCCAAACAACTTCGCAAGCACTGTTCGAACATGTCAAGCTACATACAGACACCCCCATTCCGCGAAACAACTCGGTGCGCAGCCCCTCCAAGGCAGCCGATTTCTTGTCCATAAAAACTTACCATGTCGGTCTTCGATCGACGACTACCATATGGTATGCCTTGTATTTGCTTTCTAGGAAACATCAAAAAAGACATCTTCTCATCTATTCGATTGATCCGGCACGGTGCTCTCCCCAGCAATAGCATCAAATCAAACCATGAGAACACAACACCCACAAGAGAGATACGCATCAATCAACCTCTGCTTCTCCTGGACTCATCGGCCCCGTGTATACTTGGGTAGGGCGCCAAATCTTGGGAGGCTTGTCTGTAATCTTGTGAGCATAAATGCTTGAATCCGACGGGAAGTTGATATTTACTCGCTGCCTCTCTCCAGTGTGCCAAACCACCAGCACAGCGACCGAGACTGGCCATACAGGTAATGATACCTCTCTCAAAGCCCCTAGTATGTATCATTAAAGCTTATCGCAAAGGCAGAGCCAGCGCGCAACTTACAAAGCCGTAAATACCAAGCCGCCATACAAATCAGCGTTTATACACAGCTTTCTCGAAGTGAAATACGGGTCCACATTCACAACACGTTCAATCTTCAGAGCCACAGCCAAAAGCGGACTGATTTTCGTGGTGAGGCTTATCTGCAAGAGACGTTCGCGAAGCAATTTTCCTCGTGGGTCTTGGGTCTTGTACAGCCGGTGACCGACGCCCATCAAGCGTTGCTCCTTATTGCGCACTTTCTCGATGAATGTCTCCACATTGGCCACGCTGCCAATTTCTTCGAGTTTCTTAAACACCAGATCAATAGATCCGGCGTGGAACGGCCCCCATGCTGTGGCTACAGATGAAATGCAAGACGTTAGTGCATCAGCTCCAACGGACCCTGTATGCAGAAACGCTGCAGTTGACGCTGTCATTTCGTGATCTGCGTAAAGAATCCACAGCTTGTCTAGCTCCTCGGTCATGTCGGATTGGGGCTTCTCGGTCAGTTTGTCAACGAAGTTCATCATCAGAAGGACATTCTCCGCCACCGTTCTGTCTTCCTCAGCAGGAGTGAAGGCGTGGCCTTGTTGATGACAGTAGATCAAAGCTATAGTGGTAGCGAATGAAGCAAAACATTGTTTCACCGAAACATCGACCATTCGTGGATCGCTCGTGTAGAGGGTCGCTCCAACATGGACTGGAATCAGCTCTGGAAGCGCCGCAGCCCAAGCTGCGAGCCCTGTAATCAGCATGAGATATGCTGGTGTATTGCGACTACACAGTTTTAGTCATTGACGGGTATTGATTTTTTGCCAACTTCACTCACGGAAAAGCATTGATGGTATTGATCACACTGTGTGGTGGTTTGGCGAGTTTGGCGAACTCTGCTCTGAACCGTGCAAGCTGACATCCACGTGGCAGCTCACCCCATATTAACAAGTATGCAACTTCATCAAAGCAATGTTCTCGGTGAAGGTCTGTAATGTTGTAACCTCGAAAGAGAATCTTACCATTTTCACCGTCACTAGCACTGATCAGCTTCGGAAAAGTAAGAAGGGGAAGGTTTGCATACACATAAGTGATGCTAGATACAGCACAAGCTGTATTCTGATAACCAATATCTAGCACCTTCAATCCTTCTTGCAAGGGCTTCCCAAGGATCGTTGAGATGTTGGACGACGCACTCATCTTGCGAAATTGCATTGCGTCGACCGATCCTTTTCGGATGGGTACATCGTAAGATTTCCCAGACCTACTGTCCTTGACGATGAGTTTCCCCTCATCCTCACAGGACTCGTCTTTTCCTTTTCCTCCATGGAAAATGCCATGGATCCAGTTGAGAGCCTTCGCGAGAGTGGCTAGAGCAGAAGCAAAAAGAAAGGCAAAGTCTGTCTTCGAAACCGCAGAATATGCCCGAAAGCTGGCGTGGTCGCGGCTATCGTTGTTGAAGGTAAAGGTTGCAACGGTTTTGTCTGTAGGTCCCACAGTTGGCAAATTTTGATGGCTGATCGGAGTGGCAGATTGACGTTCACCGTGGTCGATGTCGTAGGAGGGTGTCGTGAAAACCACTGCCTTACCTGTCTCGTTGCCCCCTAATCCTAGTAGTTCTAGCATCAGGAGAACCTGCCTAGTTCTGCAAGGAGGGAGAAAGGAATCAAACTTGAAGATTAACAATTATAAGGCTATTTCTGAGCAGTAAGATCTACCAATAAATTGTAAAAAAGAGCGAAGTCTGTGATGGCGAGATTGACGTCTTATATCACTCACTTCCGCCAACTGCCGTTTATGAGTTGGATTGTGATCTAGGTCGTATCATCCACCCCAATCGAACTTGTCTGCAATAGCACAACCAAGCGTGGAAGTAGCTCCACCAATCCGGAGAGCAACCTTCATAGCATAACAAAGACCGTGTTCGTACATTTCCCTGCTCGGACACTGCAAAGAGCTACGTGGCGAATTTTGAGGCAAAAGGATCAACAACAAGGCGGACTCTATTCGAATTTCTGGGCCCGGTTAACCAAATGGTATTCCGTACTTAGAATCAGGGGAGAGAGAAAGCCTCACACAGGTCACAGAATTTCGACCCAGCCAATCAGCATGCTGAAGTGAGGCAACCGCAACAGAATTTCACAAGCCATTCACACCAAAACCGAGACAGATAGTTGCGCATGTGCGACAATCCGTTAGATAATTCAAGGGCGACCGGACCGCTGCGCTTTTTGAAATATTTTCCGGGACCTTTGTGCAACAGATCCAACAACCAAATGCAACGTCCTCCTGCCTTCCGGAGTATCAAACATCTTCCTTCCTGCACGGAGTTTGGTGAATAACAACTGTCTCTGCCTTCGTCTAATTCAAATTTGCATATTGATCAGCACAGTAATGGCCTCACTTTACTTTTTCTCTTTATGTATATTCACCAGTACAAGCACATTTTCACAAACTCCAACGTCTTATGAATGCTATATACCTGATGTAACATCCTTTGAGCGCTCCTATAGTTGCTACTCCGTCTCTGTAGGCTTTCATCCGACTTCGGCTATATATCAGTTTGGTCTCTTCCGTCTTCATGCTTTTCACAATCTCCAAAGACTTCTCCCTCCGCGCTGTAGTCTGAACCTTCGATCTAGTATTATTGTCTCTGATTTATATATACCTCACTTAGTTACAAACAACGCTGACTTACCGAAACCCCAACGATTCACCGAAAGCTTTGGTGTCTTTTACATAAAGTTCACCACTTTGTTCTTTCTTTGCGGCCCTCGTTCAAGCTCTTAATACTCGTTGGCAGTACAGAAACCTTTTCTCGAGTACATCAAATCTATCGGAACGACAACTGCAACAAGGCCGCAGCCCAGTGGCGAAGCTTTCTCCTTGCCCGTTCCATTATGTTTTGTAGTATTGACGATTGGCAGAATAGACCTTGCGCAAGTTGAGTTCGACACGGCTCAATACTCTGGCCGCCTGCTTACGGAAAACACCTAGGTCTTACACCAGGAATGTTCATCTCCAACTATGGTGGCCAACATGTAGACACGGGTGAGCCATAACAATATAAGAACTAGACCGTTTGCTGCTTCCTAATCCAACCCTAGTGTCGCTTCGATACCCTGTTGAAAATCCGCTACCCCGCAGTATAGCGAGACGACCATTGGAGGATTTGTGTGTCTCGAAAGCGCGATTCGTAATGCCCGTAACAATTTGAAACTGGTCGCAAAATGGCCTGACCATCGGTGCCAGAACCACATGAGTACATGCCAAGAATAAAAACCAACACTTCTCTTTGTCCCATCCATAATCAGCAAGACGGCTTTTCAATTTTTCTTCATTTTCCCGTCTTAGCACGATGCACTCCGTCATTGGATTTATTGTGTGGCCGCTAGTCGCTTTCGCCCTGTACAAGGCTGTTTCATCCATCGCCACCACCATTCGACATGCCCAAGCCGCCAAAAACAAGGGCTGCAAACCCGCACCTGTACTACCAAGTCCAGACCCGCTGGGCATCATCAACATCATCCGTTTGATACAATCAAACAATGCTGGCAAGCTTCCAGACTTCATTAAGGATCGGATGGGAACGATATCAAGACAAGAAGGCAGGCCAGTCTTCACGTTCCAGACGCATATTGTTAGAAACTGGCTCTTCTTTACTTGCGACCCCAAGAACATACAGGCATTGCTCGCGACGCAGTTCAAGGACTTTGAATTGGGACCAATTCGATCCGGCACCTTTTCACCGTTGTAAGTCCATCCTAGACTCTCGTTTCCCTCACCCTGGGTTGGTTACTGATTGTTTAAGGCTTGGGAAAGGTATTTTCTCTGCAGATGGAAAACAATGGGAACACTCACGAGCGCTACTACGGCCCCAATTCGTCCGAGATCAAGTCAGTGACCTGGAGTTAGAGGAACGCCATGTGCGAAACATGCTGTTAGCTTTGCCTGTCAACTCTGACGGCTGGACCGAAACAATTGACCTTCAGCCCTTGAATTTCAACCTGACGATTGACTCCGCATCCGAATTCCTCCTCGGAGAAAGTGTTAACTGTCAACTCTCAGCCCTGAAAATTCGGACTGAATCGCTCAACGCAGCTAGCACCAACAATGCTGCGTTTGTTGCTGCGTTTGAGTCTAGTCAGGATATCATTGCGAAGGCATTCCGACTGAATGATTGGTATTCCCTGGGCTTGACGAAAGAATACTACGCCTCCAGCAAAGTATGCCATGACTATATCGATCGCATTGTACACAAAGCGCTCAATGGGAAGCCTGAAAAGCGACTTGAGGGAGGAGAAAGGGAGAAGTACATATTCCTTGAAAAGCTCGCAGAAGCCACCCAGGACCCAGTCGAAATCCGCGATCAGGTTCTATCGATTCTAGTACGTAGGGTTTCCGTTTGATCGTAGCTCACGATGCTCTACTGACTTAGGTAATAGGTTGCAGGGAGAGACACCACAGCCTCACTCTTAGGCTTCCTCTTCTTGATGTTATCAGAACATGAAGAGACTTTTCAAAAACTTCGCAATACCATCATCAATGACTTTGGAACCTTCAAAAACACCAATAAGATCACCTTCTCTTCTCTAAAGAGCTGCTCCTATCTGCAATGGTGCATGAACGAAACACTGAGGTTGTTTCCAACTGTTCCGCTCAACAGTCGTCGGAGCGTCAAGGATACGACACTGCCGCGTGGTGGTGGCCCAGATGGGCTCTCTCCATTGTTTGTCCCCAAAGGAACAGAGACGAATTATAGTGTATATGCCATGCACCGGAATAAGGATATTTGGGGTCCAGATGCGGAGGTCTTCTCGCCAGAACGGTGGGAGGGGAAAAAGCCAGGTTTTGAATACTTGCCATTTAATGGTGGCCCAAGGTAATTGCTTCCTTCAACCAGCGACTATTGTTGATAAGGCTAACCTGATGTGATAGGATCTGTCTAGGCCAACAATTTGCACTTACGGAGGCTGGGTATGTGACTGTTCGCCTACTTCAGCGGTTTGATAAATTGGATGCTTCGGCTATGGCTGGGTTGCCTCATGATTGGTTTTTGACGTTGACGGGTCGGCCAAAGTATGGCGTGAAATTGAGAATGCACGCGGCGGCTGAAAACTGACGTATACAATGGAAATTGACGATGCAAGAATTGGTGAAAGCTCGGCCAGTGATTGTGTACTTTGTTCGGTGTAAAGGAGTAGGATCAACACGACATTCTAAAGTTTGTCGTCAGCATGTGGTTCGGATGAGAAGCTGTCTTGTATGAATGAGTTCAGTCCTTGGTGTCATTCTAGATAAACCATCACGTGTATGTTAAATGTTGATGCTTGATGCTTGTCGTTCGTCGATCGAGTTCCCGCTTGACATTTGCTTGTGTGCAGTGAGTCTTCAGGTGGGCGTGTCCTCGAGTCATGTCCCAGTGTTTACAATGATTGTTTTTCAACCACAACAACAAACACATCCCACCATTCTTCTACAAAGCACTGGCAGCTCGAATTCACTCGCGCAATTGGCAATTACCCTCAATCATGTTTAATCCTCCGCGAAATGGGCTGAAGTCCCGCGCAATGCCTCCTCCAAACCAGATACGCAAACCTCTCAATCGCGCACAATCATCCACCCCAGCCTTAACCGGACGAGCGTCGCCTGCCGACTCCGTCACCTCCAGCGCGTCGAGAATGCGCTCACCGACCTCGCAATTTGGCGGCACGAAACGAAAAGAAAGAGATTTTGATCACGATGGCGGCGAGGAGACAAATATCAATGTCGTGGTGCGGTGTAGAGGACGCAACGATCGCGAAGTGCGCGAGAATAGCGGCGTTGTGGTCTCTGCTGATGGAAAGGGAAAGAGTGTCGAACTGTCCATGGGTCCGAGTGCGTTGAGTAATAAGACATATCAATTTGATAAGGTCTTTTCGCCTGCTGCCGATCAGATTATGATTTTTGACGAGGTTGTGAGCCCCATACTCGATGAGGTATGTCTTCACCCTCTCCGTGAATGTGAGTGACGCTGATTGGGGTCCTAGGTTCTTTCTGGATTGAACTGCACCATTTTCGCATATGGCCAGACGGGAACTGGTAAAACATACACCATGTCTGGTGATATCACGGATATTGTACCCTTACCTGATAATGCTGGCATAATACCTCGCGTTCTACACGCGCTTTTCAACAAGATTGATGGCGAGGACTCGGAAAACTCTGTCAAAGTCTCCTTCATCGAACTCTACAACGAAGAATTGCGGGATTTGCTTTCGGCAGACGACAGCGCAAAGCTCAAAATTTACGACGACAATGCGAAGAAGGGACACAGCACCACACTGGTTCAAGGAATGGAGGAGTCACACATCACTTCTGCTTCCAAAGGCATCAAATTATTACGCGACGGCAGTCACAAACGCCAGGTTGCAGCGACCAAGTGCAATGACCTCAGTTCCCGTAGTCACACTGTCTTCACAGTGACAGTATATACAAAACGCACAACAGACACAGGAGAGGATTTCGTAAGCACCGGAAAGTTGAATCTTGTTGATTTGGCTGGCAGCGAAAACATTCAGCGGAGTGGTGCTGAGAACAAAAGAGCTACGGAAGCTGGTTTGATCAACAAGAGTTTGCTCACACTTGGGCGTGTCATTAATGCCCTTGTCGATCGAGGCTCACACATTCCATACCGAGAGTCGAAACTCACTCGATTATTGCAAGACTCGCTCGGTGGACGGACGAAAACATGCATCATCGCCACCTTGTCACCTGCGAAGAGCAATCTGGAGGAGACTATCTCGACACTGGACTATGCTTTCCGAGCAAAGAACATCCGAAACAAGCCGCAAGTCAATCAAATGGTGTCGAAAAAGACACTTCTCAAGGAGTTCACTCTAGAAATTGAGAAACTCAAGAGCGAGCTTATTGCCACACGGCAGAGGAATGGCGTGTTCCTAACCCAAGAAACATGGGAGGAAATGACGACGGAAAGCGAGTCAAGACGGATACTTAGCGAGGAGCAACGAGACAAGATCGAAACCATGGAAATCAACCTTCGAAATAAGATCCAGGAGCTTTTCTCCCTTACGACCAATTTCAACAACCTGAAGAAGGATAACGAGATGACCAAGATGATGCTGGACGGGACGAAGAGCATTCTGGAGAAGACGGAGGCCGTTCTTGAAGGCACGAGGAAGAATCTTGCTGAAGAAAAGGCCATGCGAAAGGCTCACCAGAAGACAGAAGAGGCTCTGGTCGAAGTTGGCCATGGTTTAATCTCCACTATTGGACAGACGACGGTGGACATTGGAGGACTTCATTCCAAGTTACGACGCAGATCCGATTTGCAGTCCATGAATCGACGTCATTGGAGCTCTACTCAGTCCCAAGTTTCTGGCACTACGGCATCTGTTGAGGAGAAACTATCAGCTTTCCAAAGTCAACAAGAACGACTAATCGCCAGTTTATCGACCCGGATGCAGAGTTTTGTCCAGCAAGAATTAGATAATTTGCAAGCCTCGCAACAAATGCTTCGGGAGAAATCGGCTGCTTTCTCGACTTCCAAAAATGAAGTCAATGACCAGACTGCCAAATCTCGCGATGACATGAACGGGGTTTTGGAAGAGATCAAATCATTGCGTGAGGATGTCAAGGAAAAGGTCGGCGCTGGACTGAGTGACTTGTCGTTTTCTGCTGAGCGGATATCAGCTGGGATTATGACTGAGATCGATTCGTTTCAGACACAAGTGAGCCACCAACATCTTCTTTTTCGTGCTGAAGCACTATACTAACACATTAAGGTCCACTCTTCTTATGCGTCCCTGGCAAAGGATTTCAAGAACACCTTTGACGAGCTCATTCGTGAACTAAATGACCAACAGAGCTCGGCCGAGAAACTGCACCGCCAGATTATCCAGGCTAACAATGAACTCGCCCTCAAAAATAACGGTTCAACTATGAAATTGTCAACTTTGCTTGAAGATGAAAAGCGGACGCAAGCTTTGGAGCGACAGGCACTGTTATCGCAAATCACTACCCTCATTGACGCTACTGCCGATAAGCAACATTTGCGAGTCGAGCAAGCAATTACGAGCGTGCAAACAGAGCTTGGTGAGCATGGCGCTGCTCATGGACAAGTTCATGAAACCTTTGTCACAGAAGGCCATCATTGGTCAGCACGGTCACAAGCGATTGTGGACAAGGCCATGAAGTCTCGAGAGACTGTCAAGACTAAGATCAAGTCCGATTTTGCTGTGAGTTTGACCTTACTACAATTACCTCAAAGCCTTTCACTGATTATTGTCAGACTGCGAATGAGCATACTGAAGCGTTACGAAATATCACAACTTCTGTACACGACTCCACCACTCGCATCGTGGAAGAGCAAATGCAACACCTTGACACTCAACTACACGGCCTTGACGACATTGTAACCCGTATCCAAGACCAAAATAATACTCACCACACCGCCCACGTCACTTCACTCTCCAAGCTCGCAAATACGGTCCACACATCCTACGAGGGTATAGGCGATCATTTCAAAACCTCCTTCGCTCGCGTTGAAGAGCTAGATGCCGACATGACTGCTCAAGCCCACGACTTAGAAGAGACTCTTCCAGCTCTCGCCGCCGACTCCGAAATCCGTCGCCCGCTCACCGAACTTCGTGAAGTCATTGAAAACCAATCCCTCGAGGAATACCAAGCCACGGGTGAAACCCCGCAGAGGAAGCAATACGATTACCCACTCTCCCTACCCCAGACTGAACCCCATGACACTCTTCTCGCCAAGCTAAGAGGCAGAAGCGCATCTATGCCTCCTTCACCCATGAAGGAATCAAGAAGTCCTAATAAAGGGTTGGTGTTCACGGATACTCTGAATGAAGAAATGTTATTGGTTCCCACCACCAATAGCACACGACCAACGTCTTCTTCGTCTTCATTAACTAACTCGCTCGCGCCTAGTTTGCGAGAAATCGACGTCAATATCACGAATGCGACGTTGGGCGGTGGTAGAGGTGGAGGTGAAAAAGATGCTTTGGGCGCTCTGATGCCGCCGTTGAAGAGACAACATACCACCGGGCCCGAAAGCAAATTGCCGAAGAAGAGGGGCATGAGGAATACGGTTGTGGGCGCTGTTGGGGATAGAGAGAATTTGACGATGCCGAATTTGAGTTCGAGTGTGGGGCCGGGGAGTGGTATGGGGAGGAGGTTGAGGAGTAGAGAAGGGAGTGGGTCTTGAGTCTTGGGTATCGCGTGTCTGTAGGGATAGGGGAAATCGGGATACGGGATTCTGGATAAGCTTGTTCATTCTTTTTTTTGTGGAGTTTTTGGCGACGGAGCTATACCCTGGTGTTTTTGTGGTGTTTAGTTCTGGGTGATTTCGTTGTTTCTTGGTAGTTTATTGACTTGGCGTTTTGTTGATGTTGCTCTGGCGTTGCCCGGTCAAGGAGCCCGCCGTATTTTCATAATGGTATTTCGAGATGTCGCTTCGAATGTGCATTTCTCCTTCGGTGATTGTGCCGCGCAACTTAGGATCACTGTTGGAGAATCTGGTCCACCCGCCAAATGAGGAGTAGACAGGGAACGAAGATTCGGCTCACACAACAAAGACCCAGGCGTCGAAAGGTCATATCCGTGGTGTGGCTTCGTGGAGCTTTTAGCAACTGAGATTAATTTTCTGGAATGCTTGGTTGGGTCAAGTTGCGAGTCGGCTTCAGTCTTTCAAAAGACACTACTTCTTCAAACTGACGTATGCAAGTTGATTCATTGGGTGCGAATTGATGGCTGTATAATGGTCCAGGTTGAAGGATGTGCAGAGGGAGGGATATGACTTGCTGGAAGGCTTGGTCTGAATAAATTATGAACTGATTCAAACCTTTTAGGAAAGTCTTTTGCAAGTTCGGCGGCAGTAGTAAAATGACGAAAATCCGAGGTATGCAAGGGAAGGGTGGACTTTGGTATGGCTTGCTCCTTTGTTTTGTGAGATCTGGACGCGGTGAGACAGAGAGAAGAAATGTCAATATTCTGATGACGATGTGTGGATTATCGGACAGGCTCGAGGTATCCTCGTGGTTGGCGACTTTTGCTGATACGTGTATACTTTCATTGGCAATCAAAGAGCTCATAACAAGTTATGGAAGAGTGTAAAGAGGGTATCGGGAAACACATTATAAAGCAACATTGCGTCATGAGCTAAATCTCCCACGCCAACGGCCAGGAATCTAAGTTGTATTCAGATCACTTGTACCCTTTTCGATAGTGGCTAAATTCCTAGAAAAACAATGCTAAGAATTGCTCGAAATTCATCGCCCTCGCTGTTGATTCGGAGATGATATACTTAATAGAACCCTCTATATAGTTACTTCCACTGTAGTCGGATTGCTTACAAGTGGTTATGGAGGATCTTTTTTTCTTCTTCTGTAATCCTGCTAGAATTTGGCGATGCTTTTTTATCCATTCGAGCATAACGTACTTGTCTGCATGTTTTCTGTCCGCTTTCAACTCTTCAGGTCCAAGTACTTCGGAATATTAATAGCCTGTTTGCCAGAACGCTGCGTCACAGACTAAATCCGCGTATTATCCGAGTGAGTAGATCGTAAACGACGAACATGCTTGTTTATCCTTGAGGAATCCTGTGGATTTGGTAGTGCGTTTCGGACGACGGTCGAGTCGCCGATGACATCCCAAGTTGGAATTGGACCAATTTCTGGAGACAGCCCTGGATATTAGTCTCGATTTGAGATTGCAACATGAGAAAGGGTCTCATATAGGGCGGAAATTTCAGTCTTAGGGGTGCCGAAGTCAATGCTTCGTGAATTTCTACCTCGAAGAACATGATGCCAAATTACCCTGAAGAACCAAAGTTACGGACCAGACCATCTCGAAAGGAGATAATTTGATCA
Source organism: Venturiaceae sp. KMAF11 (assembly GCA_023078705.1). Classification (NCBI taxonomy): domain Eukaryota; kingdom Fungi; phylum Ascomycota; class Dothideomycetes; order Venturiales; family Venturiaceae; species Venturiaceae sp. KMAF11. Next base: position 1,807,790 of record JALGOQ010000005.1, read on the forward strand.
TGGTACTATGGTTCATCCGACAATGCAGCAATTCGGTGGACCCTCTTCCGGTCTTGTAAATACTATCGACAATGCTGGACGTTGGTAGCCCTAAGCAGCCAAGGAATATGACAGCGGATCTGTCCGTAATATTGCATGAAACGAAGAAAGGTCCGAAACCAGTCGGAGATGATCGGTGGACTTGGTGCCGGTCGATTAAAAAGCAACAGCACCGGAGTATTTGTTTTGCTCTGGAATTTGCAATGACCGTCCGCGCTCCTCTTTCCGGAGTGCCGCGTTGTTGTGGAGTGGAAGGGAGATAATTATTCCTGGCACGAACGTCGACAATGAATGCAAGCTAAACCCCTTGGAATGATCATGAGTTCCATTACTAAAATAATGGCATCAAGATGCATCGAGAGAATGTGATGTGGAATGGCGGCCCGTCCCAGCTGAAGAGGCCATGGAGATGTCAGCGTACCTTTTCGTGTGTGGTTGCGCAAACAGAAGCTCATTTCGCTTGCCTTATTGAACACGGCAATGACGTCGATCATTCTCATGCCTGCGACGAATGTTTGAGACTGAATATGCGAGCCTCAATGCGGAAAGTCTCCGCTACAACGAGAGCCCGATCAGAGGTGTCGTACTCAAAAGGAGCCTGGATTAGGAAACCCATCCCTTTTGGTGTGGAACATGTTCAGATCCCCCGGAAATGAAACGAACGAAGGGATGACAGGTTCGATGGTCCGACTGGGCGTGTACTTTGGAGTTGCTCTACTTGTAAGGTGTGTATTAGGAGTTTGGGGGGCCAGAACCATTCGGCGCGTAACTGATTCATGCAGAAAGTATCTCAGAAGTGTAATCCCATGTCGTGGTACCAGAAGCGTGGTGCAACTTAGAGTACGAGAGTAGGTAGGGTCCTTCGCCGTGTCACCTGTACAAAGCTTGAGATTGCCAGATCGTACCGTTGTACGGCCCTAAAGTGCGCGGCGTAGCTTGACTACATTGCAGCTTGTATATGTTCGTGAATTCGAGTATGGGCAACCCATCTCCTGGCCACATCTCCAGTCGATGGCGGCTGCGGGCCGGAGTAAAGCCACGACGAGATTCAAAGTCAGATGCGCTTAACCGTATTGGTGGCAAACTCGAGGCTTGAAAGTGATTGCATCGACCAATCTGCTGGTAACACTTGGGAATTGACCACCGCGATGGGTACACGATAGATGAAATGTCAAACGAGAAAGCAGGGGAAGGGGCAGGGGTCGACGAGCGGTGAGAGAAAGAACGGAGAATTTCATCGCGGGTCCAGCGGCGCAGAGTTCGATCGCACTAGATGCACGTGGAAAAGCTCTGGACATTTTTCTCTCGAGGTTGTTTCGGTGCGGATCGGATGTGCTCTGTCTGTGATAAAACATCACATCCGACCGAGGAGGTTTGAAGGAAAAGTGCGTGGGATGTAGGATAGGGTGGGGGTTCAAACATTTGGACAAGGAAGAGGCCTCAAGATGGCGGGGCACAGCGTGCATACATGGCTGTAATGTCATCTACTTGTTAGCGGCGAGGTTATACATCCATGGGAAGATTCAATCGTTTGCAGCAAAGAGCCCGGACAACTCGGATCGCATGACATGTTTAAAATTCGTATTAACACATTAATTCTCTGATGATATACGCTAAAATCCTGCAATTGATATTCGAGGGCGCAAATAGCTGATGAGCTATATTATGCGAAAAGGAACCATAACGAGCAAAAACCCAGGGTATTTCCCACTGATTTCGTTGGGACGCTGCCCGAACGAGCCATAGAACTCCAAATATTGACTCTCCTATTCTATTAACCGTTTTACACCGCGTGACGTGATCCCGTTTGGATCGTCCCGCCTATGATATGCATTGAGTCCAATCATGCGGGAAAGACAAGAAAAACAATCGCTGATGAACGCCGAAAAAAGATAAAAAAGCAAGCAGGAGATCCTCCTGTTCTCTCAATACAGTGATGATAATACAAGGCTCACATACCGGGCCAGCGGCTCGTGGGTGAAGAGAAATTGATGCCATTTTCGCGGCAAGATTGGTCGTGAGGGGTTTGTTGTTCATGCAAAAAGCCATGTAGGTTTTATTTTGGGCGAATAGGCGAGCTGCGAATGCACTACCGGGCGATTGCGTGCAGCTGTCATGCGAAAACCCGGGACCCAAGCGCTCGAGGACTGCGTGGAGAGATCGCAAGGAGAAGGCGGGGCGTTGATGGAGTGGTAAGAGTTACGAGAGGTAGAGAGAGTCCAGGATGCGTGTTTTTTGGGTGGTGGCGTTGTCAACCATGGAATACTCTGACAAGGAGCATGCCGGCGAAAGCCGTGGTCGAAGACGGCACACTGGATGGCTGAGCAGAACAGACAATAGGCATAGTGGAGATGTCCTGTCAAAAAAAAAACTACGACTTCTGCTTGGGAACTGGAGGAAGTGGTTTGTTTGGTGGTGCTAGTGGAAGATTAGTACTTGGATAAAGCGGAGCCTTGGAAGGGGATTGCTTACGACCAGGAAGCGGCGGTAACGAGATCATGACGGAAGGCATTGTGAGGGTTGTTGGTTTGTTCTGCAGGTAGTACAGAGAAATGGTTGCAATTGGGGTCGGCGAGCAGACCGACGAGATAGTTGAGTCTTAAAAGATGGCTTGACTGTGAGGTGGTTTGACTGGTAGGGCAGCGATGTCAAGAGTGTCGAGAATATGGAACGAGCAGAGTCAGTGGAGGCGGAGGCAGTAATGAAGATATATAGGAAGTTTCCGGTGGGCTAGCTGCTGGAATGTTTATCGTGAAACGGACTGATCAGAGTTTCAGGCGGCGAGAGACATCATATATAGTTGTCTCAGGACAGGCAAGGTTAGCGGGATATCACCATTACAGTCATCCATCGCAATTCCCAAGACCAAGGAGCGCGGAACGACTGCAGCAGGGAACAGGCAAGTTGCTAAGAAAAGGGCTGATGCGCGATGCAGCTCACCTGCACGAACAAGGAATGGCCTCTTCTCCCCTGGGCCGTGCTATGGGCCAGGGGGGTATGGTCGGCGTGGCTCAAGAGAATTGGAATGCTCACCACCGCCAAAGTCAACCGTGTTTCAAGAGTAGCCTCGTGACAGAATGCTGAAGGCATTCCCATTAGCCCATTGTCTAGCATGCTCCATACACGTAGCATGCGAACTCAATTTGCCTTTTGCGATTCTCGCCCAGCTCCAGTCAGGCAGGCTGTTGCCGGAATCCGCTCTGCATCACCCTACCTTTGCTCCACGTCTTTGTTTTGGCTTCATCCCTTTATGGCGACACCACCTTCGATGATCAGAGACATGATCAGTCCAGTTCGGCCACCATATCGGGATGCCCGGCGCCACAGCAAGCAGGCCGGTCAGGCAAAAACGAAGCAAGCTGGGTGGAACGATGGATATCCCAAAGTTCGCAAAGCTTCCCCCTTGTCTCAGCTTTTGAAGGCCGTTGTGCGAACACAAGGCCGAGAATAACCCAGCCACCAGTAAATCTAGTCGCCAGGATGATGCCATGTTCGGCACCCAAAATGGTCGCCAGCGATCCCGACCCGGCGACGTTTTGCGCCTTGGGCGTCTGGCACCGCCGAGCGAGGTTCTCCCGTCCTTCTACGGGCCTTCCACACAGTGGCACAGTGGAAATTTGAGCAATGAAAAAAAAAATTAGAGTCAGGAGGCTCGGGAATAGTATGGCATTTCGCTTGTGCCTGGAATAACCAAGCAGAATTGCCTTTTTCCGAGGTCGTTTGGATATTCTACCGCTTCCCAATTTGCTCGTCAATGCTACGTCCTGGGCCTACTCGGGTTGTTGTGGGCAAGGGTTCTCCTTCTGCCTCTTCCGGCGATGTGGTTCAACATGGCCTGTTGATGACGACGTTGGCCGCGACACCACTGTACTGGTGCCCAATAGACTCGGTACTTCACCGTTCGAGCTCGTTTTGTTGCGATGCGAAGATAGAGTGGAGAAGACGGAGCGGTGAGCTTATGTCACTGAGGAACTGTTGTGCTCGGTAGCACTAAGGAGAGGATCTCCCTTAAGGTTCTCGCGTGGCTTCAAGGTCTCCCTTGATCGATTGGGCTTCTTTTCGCAAGACATCTGACATTATTGCCCCTTTTGGCAACCCGGCATTAGCAAGCCAAACAACACATTTCGTTAAATCGCTTCGCCAACTTTGGCTTTGGCTGCTTTGTGCTTATGCAGTCGACCAACCCGCCTCAGTATCATGATCATGCCTACTTAAGGCAACCTTCTGTTAAGAAACAGCATGCATGCGCTCATTACTCAGTCGATCCGTAACAGAGCTGTAGGGTCAGTCCAGGGGCGCAGTTCAACGGTCTGTGCAACCATTTTTTGAAACATGCAGCCCACGGATCGCTGGAGCCTCACAAGATCTGGCGATTTGAACCGCTAATTGCTTATGCCCACCAAAAACCCTTCCGCCGCCAGATGTTGGCGTCAGGGGTAGGTAAAGAATGAAAGCGACGTGAAAACTCTGCGTAAGTCCGCTCTCTTGGTGCATGCGTACCGTCGAACCCTCATGCGCTTCTTTTAACACTCGTCGGAACAACTATTCGGAAGCACTTCGTAGTCCCAGAGCCTCTGTGAACACACTACTGAGCAACAAACGGTAGCATTGCGCGTCTACTTGCCTCGCACAGCAAACGACTGTTTCAACGTCGTCCCCAGCCTCCGCGCATGCGGATCTTTCGCCCGACAAACTCAAAACTCGAGTCTCCAAACATGCTGATCTCTTGTCCTGCACGTCATTTCGCCACCCACACTGGAGCCTCTACGCATGCGTTCCAGTAAAGAGGAAAGGCTTATCTTTCAAAATTCGATAACCGCAACAAGTGTGAAACAAGAGAGCGAGCTGCCAATGAGACCATGTCTCTTAAATGTCTTGCCCTGGTACCTGCATCTGCTTGGATCAGCCTGCTCGTTGCATCAAATGCCCGAAGTTCACTATCTGGACGCTTGGTGACGAGAAGCACTGTTCATTAGTTCTTGCGATTGGAACATCCTATGGTCGCCATCCCACCAACACGACTCCGCACCACACGATTGTCCAGTAGAAAATTTGGAATGCACGTTGATCTACTGGAAACCACAGACATCTTAGCTCCATGCTTGACTGCAGACAACAATTCTACGACGGATGGGCGGAACGTTGCAACTGCATATCTTTCTGTTCAAGCTCCATTAAACCTCGTATCCAGGCATACTCTGGTACTTGCCAGGCATTGAGTGCTGTTGAGATTCTGCAGTTTCCTAGACCAGCCCCTCAATGCTATGTAGTGCAACCTACACTTCGTTTTCGTGCATGGCAAGGATACGATTTTCCCAAATTGGAAGTCATAGCGGCAACACGAGAGAGTCTGATGAGCATTTATGAGCGTTTATCCGCATTGGATGCATGTTTGTCGCTTACGTCCATTCTCCGCTTTCGTGTTCCCACCAAGCCCTTCTTCATCGCTGTTCACCGTCACTATTCAGAAACCGAAGCTCACTTTTCTGCAGCGGATCAGCCTGGGAAAGCCGTAGCCTCGTATCGAGCTGCTTGCTTGATATCGTCTTACTTGCACGGCATGAGCGATGCCAATTCTGCAAGCCCTGCGCGTGTATTGTTGACGATCATGCGCTCTGTGTTGGAGCAGCTGTGTCTCGCACACTCCACCCAGAATGTCGGAATATGCCATTGGCATGACGATAAGAATACGCGTTATGCCAATTTGACGCGCCATGCAATTGCTCTAAGGTTGTGAGTAAATGAGCGCACTCTAATTCTCCTCAGTAATGAGTAATGCTCAGCCTTGCCCAGGGCACTCCGCGCCCAGCCCGTTGTCCCACGCACTTTAACCAGCGTCTATGGCGCATTGTTACCACCCTCCTTTGTCGTCTGGATCCATGCCATTACTCTGTGCGTACGATCGCACCGCCTGAGCTTATGCTACTCATATCCTATCATCTTTAGCTGTTTCCGTGGGATGATCGTAAAACCAGGAGCGACTATGCACATCCACGTGTAGCGGTTCGCGGGGGTGATTCGGATGAGAAAATGCTCCGACCCTAGTCTACTATACTCATAGCAGAATACAATTCGGATCGATGCTTGATGAGGATCCGGCCGCAAATAGTAGCACGCAAAGCACAGCCTCCATTTGCAATCACGTTCTTGCAGTATGTCGACGTCCAGTAACCTACTATAAGAATCTTCACACTGTGCCTGGGCTTGCGTCAGCCCCAGAGGTCGATTCGACACGGTTCAATGGAAGCCTTGATCCCTTGCGACCGACTCCTCTCGTCCAGCGCAACATACAAACCGAGGATCTTGCTGTGCCGAGATTTCTTCGATAATCAGATGTGTTGGCAGGGACTAGTGAAAAGAGCCAGGAAATGGATGCAAGATATGACACGAGGTCCGTGTCCACATGCATCTCCCAAGCGCCAAACGATTTTCCTCTCAGCCTTATTCAATCCACTATAGGCACAGGATCAATGTCATTAGCTCTTCCAACTCCTCATTTCTTAGCCTTATCACAGCAATTATAAACACGCAAACGACAACTACTGGAGTGACAAATCTGCCCTATCTTCGGGAGGTGGCTCAACCCGTGCCAATGCACGAAATACGACAGTTGAAACTATTTCTTGCCGCTCCTCCCGCTCCCCGGCGGGCTTTACCGTCTGTATAACGGTGATAACGTATGATTTGGGCTGCACTTACTCAAGCATGCAGCGGCAGACTGAATGGTTCCCCGCATCCGACGTGTACTTGTTGTTTTCTTTATATCTACGTCGAAACTAGCTACCAATCGCAAAGCAAACTAGTAGGTAATGCGCCTTTTTCCATCCATTGGCCTTGCGACATCAAGCTAAATGACCACCAGCCGAGCCTTCCACGGGCCATGAATGACTCGACAGGTGAGCGTCAGCCTCGAATCCTTCATTACTTGCGATTGAAACTTTCAAGTGCTATACAGCAGTCATTGGTCGATTTTTACTTATCCGCATCCTGGTCCAAATCCTACTCGCAAACATGGCCCCCAAATTCAAATTTACATTTCCATTGTCGATGCCTTCTTCAAGTTCGCATTTCTTCATGTACTAGTCCATTCGGAGGACCATTGGGCGGTGCAGATGATTATGAGAATAAATGACCTTCTTACGTCTATTTCTAAAAATGCCAAATATGACTGATCTTGAGCAGGCCATCCTTTCTTCGGCTTCTCCTCTTCCTTGATTTAGCATGTAGCTTGATTTCGTTCGCCAGTGGCGGCAAATGTCGCCATGCGCCACTCAAATTCCTGCGTTGCTCTGAGAGACAAATACTTTCTCCCCAAAACATTTCATCTTCTACTTATCTTCGGGTACTCTAGCTCCTGTCTTCAAAGTCCCTTAAGTCAAAGCTGCAATGTGTTGCTTACTATGACTAACTAACACATACGTGTAGAATTTTAGCAAAACTGACATTTCTTTACCCTTCTTAGATCTGTTCTCTGCCAAATCACTGGTAAGCGCTAAATCTGTCTCGTCTTCCAACACAGACTTTATTGAAGGCTGAGAAAGTTGAAATGCCATCATGCTCATAGCGTACACGCGATATACGATATACAAACCAAGTACGAAAGACACATCTCTTTCGGGCATTTGGGGCAGTAAATATTTCTACAATATATTCAAAAACCATCCAATACCTGCCCCGTACGAGCACAGAATCAAGAGAACTCGAATCTCCGTTTGCTCATTCACAGAGAAGATTGATATCGGTAGGTTTGTAGTTGCGTGGGTGACCACCAACGAATTTCTGCTGTTGTACGTTTTGCTCATTTTTATTTTTTGGGGTAGTTTGTTTTGTGCTTTCCTCCTTTTTGCACCGTTTGTGATTAAGCTTATTGGACGTTTGCTAGTATTGTGTTCTGATTATCTCGAGCGTGTTGCTTCAGCTTACTAGTTTAGTCGTTTTTGTTAGACTTTTGGGAGGTAAGTTCCTTTCCAAATTCGGTAACAAACATCGAGAAGATTATGTGAACCTGCTCTTCTATGCCTAGACTGTAGGCTACCCAGCTGGTTTGTGTCCCTTCTTTCTTTCTACTCCTTTGTCTCTGATATGCAACGAAAGGGAGTGAGTTTCAACTTCTTAGCTACAACTTTGAGAGATGAACAAAGCGTACGCTGAAAGTCCAGCACAGTCAATTTCACTTTTCTCAGATATCGCCTGTATCAACCAGAATATGAGGATCCTGTCCTAAGGCTACTACTCAAAATCGAAGTCGACCATGAAGATCGATCTCAACAAGACATTGTATCAGATTTGATACTAATTTCCTTGTCCCTCCTCTTCCACTACTGGCAGAACCAACATACACCATCACGTATCTCGCACAACTCCGTACCCCGACCCTTTTTGCTCAAAAAACAAATACACATCCATATTAGAAGTCGCACAATCGACAGAGTTTCAAGATATTATTCTGTCCACTCTTGCAGAATTAGTCGGCTATATCACCACTTGTGCAGACATCTCTCGTCTGTCGGTAAGTCCCTTGGTCTGTCAAGTCGAGTAAGGCTCACGACTAGGTGTGTCCTTCTAGACATTGGCCGTGACTCAGCAGCGATGTATAGTGGAAATTAGTATGTTCTTTGTATTAGGCCGCTGTTTGTGCTGAGGTAGTAGTGTGCATTCTTGTAGGTGGCAGTGCGGCGTTTGATATTATCTCGTGTGTTGCTGATATGTGATGCAACTACAAAAAGGTAGAACTAACTCCGGGAATAATTTTCTCGGTTGATTGAGACTATTATAGAATGAAGAGAACTAGCTGAGACTACAGAAACGTAAGAGTGGGGGATAGAAGGAGTTACATCATACACGCTAGAACTGTCAGTGCACCGGAGAAATGGCAGACATTCAAATCCTACTTCCCTAGGTTGGTCTATCAGTAGGAGAAAAAGGTGGCCGAAATGTTCCCAACATAGAAGATTGAACGGGAGGTTGATGAATTCCTGGCAAAAAGAATTTGAACCCTTATCAGAACTTTATCGCCCTCTCGATCGAAGATGACTGTGGTAGATATTTACAGCCACTTTTTTCTCCTATAGATAGGTATGTAATGTGGCACTCAGACCAAGGTAATCCAATTGATATTATGACGAATGGTTATTGCGAATGAGTCTCCCCAACCACAGCATACCAGTCGCGGCGAACATCTCATGCTGATATTTCAAATAGTCCGGTAGACGGCTCCCACGATCCCAACCTTCGTCCAGTACATCTTGACATGTAATTTTCGTCACCCCTAGGGCGATTCGTCGCAGGTTCCATCGTATCGCCCTAGGAACAGTATTCATTTCCTTACTTTCCCCCACTCCAGTTTCGGCGTTTCTTGAGACCACATCACATCGTCTAGGTGTTTTCTTTGGGATTTTTTCATAAGCCAGCTCCAACTTCGCATGCGGGGGACTCTTGCAAAGGGCGGTACATCGTTTGGTCAATCTAGAGAAGAGTGTTTACTGTTCTTGAAAAAGAGCCGAGTGCTTAGATAACCGATCACCGCACAGGTACAACGTCCTCTACGTATCGTTCTCATGCTTCTCCGCTTCATCGATAATCTCCCGCAAACTCTTCGCCGACTCCTCTAACATCTTCTGTTCGTCCTTGCTGAGGTGAACCGGAAGAGTTCGAACGATACCTTTCCTCCCCAGCACAGTCAAGACACTAATACAAACATTAAGATCCTCAACAAAATGGCTTACAGGACGAATGTTTCGATGATCGTGGAGGATGGATTTGCAGATGCTGGAAGTCACGGCACCGATCCCGTAGTTAGTTGCGCCTTTGGTGTTGATGATTGATGCTGCCTTGTCTTTTGTGGCATTTGCTATTTCCTGACGGTTGATGCTGCCATCTGGCAAGGCTGTGCTGATGGGGACTCCTGCGATGGTTGCAATGGACCAGGCCACCTGTGATTGTCAGTCTAAACCTATCATTAGGTAAAATGGTAGGACCAACGAATTGTGACTCGCCATGCTCTCCCAATACAAACGCATCAATAGAGCTTGCAGAAACTTCTGCCTCCTTGGCGAGGAATCCTCGTAGTCTAGACGAGTCCAAGAAAGTGCCTGTTCCGATGACTTGGGTGCGAGGAAGACCCGAGTACTTTTGGGCAAAGAATGTCAAGACATCAACGGGATTGGCGACTAGAAGCAGGATGGCATCCTCCTTGAATGGCTTCATATCATTGATGGCGCTCTTCAAGATCTTTTGGTTGCGGCCGATGAGATCGGTGCGGGATTCCCCTGATAGGAATTAGTAACAGTCAAGAATGATCTTGGGAACAGAGTATCGGGTACCCTTCTTTTGCTTTGCTCCGGCTGTAATGACTACGATATCACACTGCCCTGCCTCTTTGTGTGTGCCTGCACGAACTCGACACTCTGTGCTGCCGTGGAACGTTGCATCAGATAGATCTTTGACTTGAGCATCTCGCATCTCCTCTTGAGGGTCAACGAGGAGGATGTCTCCAGCGATAGGATTCAGAATCAGAGCGTATGCAATGGCGGAGCCTACAGATCCAGCGCCGAGGATGGCAATGTGGGAGGTAAGTTTTGGACCGTCCATTCTGATTGAATGTTGACGGAGAGGTGATGATGGTTCTTATATATCAATCTACTTCGTGTCTGTGTTCAGTTGGTTGCCTGCGAAGTCCATACGAGAACCTGATGATGTCACGCGTTTGTTACTTTTGTTACAAGCTCAAGGCATGCATGGATCGAGGGCCATTCTCCAAGGTGCGCCATGGACGCCCAGAGTTGGACATCCTGGAACATGGATGACTATGGCAATTCTTACATGCAGCAGCGGCGGTAAGTGCTGCAACTAGATTGTGGAGATGTGGGTAGATCTGGTACGACCATTGTCTCTCGGATAGGATGCAAACAAGATCAATATTGAACGATTGGTCCTGTCACAAACATTGTTTCGAGTGTCTGGTTTGGACTAACACAACGGATCAGCGGCGCCAAGTTCTTCGCTAGGAGTTCTAGAAGGTCAGGTCAACATCTTTGCGAAAGAAACTGCCATCAACATCACAGTCAACATCAACAGCAGGCATAGCTCACTTTATTTATTCTTCAAATACTAGTCGCCTTCTCACCTCACCCTCCATCACCACTTCACTTCCTGTAATCCTCATCCCCCAACAACATAGTGCGCTTCGCCAGGTGCAAAGCCACACATTAGTTCCCTTGCCGCAGACCACTCTAAATCTCACACCCACCACTAAACATAATCCATAATGACCAGCGTCGCATCTCAACCCGTCCCTCTCGACACCATTCCGATCTCCCCAGAAGGCACCATGAGCACCAACGGCGACACCAACCCCAATGCGCCCTTCAACAGTGAACCTGTCACCGTCTTCCATGACCCGGAGAACTTCACCGTCAAGCATCCCTTGATGAACAAGTGGACTTTGTGGTTCACCAAGCCTCCAACTGGAAAGGTAAATAGACTGTACTTTTTTTTTTGGCAAGTCGCAACTAGCTAACATTATTCACAGAACGACAACTGGGCTGAGTTGCTCAAGCAGGTCATCTCCTTCGACTCGGTTGAGGAGTTTTGGGGCATCTACGTAAGTTGTGACCACTTCGACTGTCCGTCATGCAATTTCTAACTCATCATCCAGAACAACATCACCCCAGCCTCCGATCTTGCGCAGAAATCTGATTACCACCTCTTCAAGGAAGGCGTCCGCCCAGAATGGGAAGACCCACAGAACAAGCACGGTGGAAAGTGGGCATTCCAGTTCAAGGACAAGAAGGCCGTCGACATCAACCAGCTGTGGCTACACGTCATGCTCGCTGCCGTTGGTGAGACGCTTGAGGACGAAGACGATGGGGAGGTCATGGGTGTCGTAGTCAACGTCCGCAAGGGCTTCTATCGTGTCGGCCTCTGGACAAAGAGCATCGGAAAGCCCTTTTCTGGTGGTGGAGACGGCAACACAGCAGGCGGAAAAGGCAGGACTACCGAGCAAGGTCGCGAGATCTTAATGAAGATTGGTGCCCGCTTCAAGGAGACCCTTGGATTGCCAGCCCAGGAAGCTGTGGAATTTTCTGGCCACACCGATGCGGCACACTCTGGCAGCACTCGTGCGAAGGCCAAGTACACCTGCTAAACGCGGTTGTGCTCTTCTCTCACACTTACGATATTATACCTTGCAATCACACGACATCAAAATTATGATTTACTTATCAGCGACAGGCGTTCACAAAAGGCATGAACTGAGTACAGCGGCGTACTAGACACCAGAAGTGGAGCAAGTGGCCTTCTGAGTGTGCTGCAACAGTTTCAAGCATGAGCATTTGCGGAAGCGCTCCAAAAGTGCTGGATCCATCGACGGCGGACTATTGGAACATTCAAGGATGGAGAAACCGGGCATTACTTTTGGGGTCATGATACCTCTTACATGCATGGTGGAATGGAGATATGTACATGCTACGGATTGCATGGATGGAGAGGACCAAACGTAGCAAGATATAACTTCAAGCTGAATATAATTACATATTGAGAATTGCTTCATTGACACACACTGCACTCTCGAAAACCTTGACAGATGATTGGCCTGTAGCTAAATTCAGGGTAGCGCTTTCGGGAGGCTGAGGAGCGAGACACGAGAGCAACTAAAGCTCCACAACATACAAATCGATGTCTTATAATATCCTACGGTACCCTCTGATATTGAAAAGAACCTCTCGCTAAAATGGACGACCTCTCTGGCTTGGACTGGAACTCTTCTGCCAACAACAAGCCCAAACCGCAAACCACCACAAATCTTACCTCTTCGTATCTTACACTCCGTCCAACCCCTTCACCTTCGAACTCAGGGAGGTCTACACCACAGGCAGCGTTTCAGGGCTTGAACAATATTTCCCGAACGACACCGAAACCCGTCTCCAAACCCTCCACGCCGGCAAATGACAGCTTCGCTAGCTTGTTATCTGGCGGCGCAAACAAGGCCCCAAATAACCTCTCGTTACAAGATAGGCAAAAGCAATTGCTAGAGGAGAAAGCACAGCAAGAAGCAGAAAGGAGAAGCAAGCTTGAATCGCATTATGGTTCTCAACATGGAGCGTTCTGGGATGGATTGGGTCAGAATAGGAGCGGCGCATCGAGTGGCATTTCCACACCAGGGGCGCGTACCATCTCTCCACTGCCTGCTGCTGGGCTTTCGAGTGCGATCAACAAGCCTTTTGCGGGTATAAATGGTGGTGCTCAGAGGAAGGCAACGCAGTCGCCAGTTGTGGATGACATACTGGCAGCCTTCAATTCCTCTGCGCCTGTAGATGCTTCGAGCCACTTTCCACCACCTCAGAATATCAATAATGGTCAAAGTACGCCTGCTTCTTTGCCAATAACGAGCAGGGCAGCTGTCATTCCCTCATCTAGCAATGGACAATTTGATTTCGCCGACGACGATGACGACCCGTTCGGTTTGAACCAATTCAAGCAGAAATCAACCTCTCCAGCGCCTCCACCTCCCACAAATGACGACGATGATATACTTGGGATGTTGGCAATGCCTGTGTCTGAGATTCCAAAACCAAAGCCTGCCCCTGTGGAACGAAAGGCCACGAGATCACCAGAATGGAGTGGCGAGCGGGACGATGATATGCCAAAAGGCCCAGTTGACAAGGCGGTCGCTGAACTTGTGGACATGGGATTTCCGGCAAACAAGGCAGCTATAGCTCTGGCTCAGACCGAATCAGGAACCGACGTGCAAGGTGCGGTGGGCATATTACTGAATCAGGCACACGAAGAAGCAAAACAGAAGTCCCAAGGCCGTCAGGGTCAGCCAGAACGGACGACATCTGCAGGACCAGATTCGGAGAGGCGGAGCAGACCACAAAGGGAAGCACGAGGAGATTCGTCAGTGCCTTCATGGATGCGAGAGGAGGATGAGCGCGCAAGATCTGGATCTCGGAACAAGGACAATCGATCACCAGCTCCTGAAAAGGATGTGACCAAGTATGCACAAGATATTGGGTCCACTTTGTTCAAATCTGCCAATTCACTGTGGAAAACGAGTCAAAAGAAGGTGCAAAAGGCTGTAGCAGAGTTTCAGCAGGAGGGAGGAGATCCAAGTCAGCCCAAATGGATGAGGGAAGCTCAACTACGGGAAGAAGCCGAAAGGCAGGGTAGCGTAAAGAAGGGTAAAGCACCAGTACCCGACGTTACTGACGAGGCTGCTATGCTTGAATCTGGTGCTGGCCGACCTTCGAAAACAGCTAAACAGGCCCCTCCAAGAGCATCACACAATCCTTTCCAAGACGACAGACCGCGAACGCAATCGCCCTCCGTAGACACATTCTCAGATCGAGCATCACCACAGCCAAGAATGCAACAAAAGCCTGCACAACAACTGCCACCCAGGCCAGCTCAAAAACTGACGCGACAAGAAGTTGAGGAACAGGCTGCTGAGGTTATTGTGAGCTCATCCCGCAGAAGGAGACCTGCGCCACAGGCAGAAACACCACCAGGATCAGCACCGCCAACGAATGGCTCTTCTCGACCGCCCATGAATACTCCCCTCGTACAATCGAGAAATCCATTCACAAATGGCTCGAAACCTGCCACGTCAGTCCCCGTGTCAAGACCACAATCTGTTCCCATTCCAACACGGCCGAAAGCCCCATCTCGAAATATTCCTCAAGTCTCTCCATCTGCACTCTCGGTCTCAGCTTCACATCGCCAAAACGGATCGGAGGCCTTCAAGCGTGGTGACTATTCTGCCGCACATGCGCATTACACGAATGCTCTTTGCGGAATACCGACGACACATCCTATTGCAATTATTATTTTCTGCAATCGCGCTCTAACAAACATCAAAGTCGGTGATCCCAAAGCTGCCGTTTCAGATGCTGAATCTGCATTGTCAACCATTGGCCTCTCCCGCGGCGAAGGCGAGAAGATCTCTTCAGGGGGTGCCGAAGGCGAGAAAGATATGAGAGAATTCTACGGTAAAGCTTTGATGCGGAAGGCCGAGGCATTGGAGCATATGGAAAAATGGAACGATGCAGCAAAGGTATGGAAAGATGCCGTTGAAGCTGGCGTTGGTGGAAACATCAGTATCCAAGGACGAAACCGATGCGAAAAAGCCGGCGGTGGCGGTGCAAGTGCTCGACCAAGTCCCGCACCTCGACCAGCAGCAGCTCGTAAACCACCGCCGCCCAAACCAAGACCTTCTGCATTGGCAGATCTGGGTGGAGCCTCTGCATCTGGATCAGAGCACGAAGCCGTCAGTAAACTTCGGGAAGCCAATGCAGCGGCTGAGAAAGCCGATGATGAGAAATTCGCCCTCACGGATATCGTTGACGCGAAATTGATTGCGTGGAAAGGGACGAAAAGTGATAATATTCGGGCATTGTTGGGGAGTTTGGATAAAGTTCTTTGGGAGGAGGCCGGGTGGAAGAAGGTGGGGATGCAGGATTTGGTTATGCCTAATAAGGTTAAGATTTGTTATATGAAGGCGATTGCGAAGGTGCATCCTGATAAGGTATGTTGACTTGTGACTGTGGTTGTTTGGGTATGTTGCTAATAATGAGGTAGATTTCTCAGAACGCGACGACGGAGCAGAGGATGATTAGTGCGAGTGTTTTTAGCACGTTGAATGAGGCGTGGGATAAGTTTAAAAAGGACAATAACCTTTGATGTGGGATAGAATGATGAATGAAGAAATGCTCGACTGGATCCGAGGTCCCAATCGCAGTTCTCATTGCAATTATAACAAGCCCGCGTTGATATTGGTGGGCCAGTCAACTTCATCTGGGGATCAACTTCAATCTACTGATTGCATACCTCACTAAAGTGTTGCCACTAATACATCAACTGACGGTACAATTTTGACCTCAAGAAAGACATGTGCAGGGGGTGCGAAATGTCTCGTTCATCTCGAATTGCGGAGTAATCTTAGCTCGGAAGAAGCGCTTGGATTGACAAATGTGATAGACTTCCACAACATCTTTGACACCAACTACGAAAAGCGCTTGGTCTTCCACGAAGACTACCTCGATTCCATATGCTAAGCAATCCCTCTTCAGCAGTCTAATACCCGATGCTGCCGCCTTCGTCTCCATCGTATGTGTCTGCATTGAACGCCCAGCATATACCATTACCTCGACTTCAACTCCAACCCTCACAATTCCTGTCACAGCGACAGCTATACAGACCACCACGGCAACTAGTATCGTGTATGTTAACCAGATCTCACATATCAGAAAAGATGTGAGTTTTGTGCTAATGCTAAGAGAGAATATTCACGCCCACTTCCACAATTATAACGACAACGACAAAAACAGTTCCCTTGATTTTTGAGACTTATACTATGACGTACGCCACAACCACTGTCAGCACCACGGCTAGTGTTAGTGCTGCAGTCACAATTACGGCGTAAGTTCATTCGAAAAACCCTTTCTAGCCCGCGCTACTCAAATATTATCCGACATACTTTATTTTGACTGCTGAGAAGGTAATTCGCCACCGTTCCAGAAGTCTTGAATTGGAAGACGATGCTAAGGGACACGTTCGTTATGTTGTTTCACGCAGAACGTCAATGCTTGTTTCTTTGACGAATATCCAACATATCAAAACTTGACGATCCCTCACGTTCTTTGTGTAATGATTGTCTATCGGGCCCAGACATACTGATGCTTTCGATGCCACTAATTCCAGGCGCAATATGTTATCGACAGAGGCAGTATGTGAAATCGTTGAATTCGAGTTAGTGGGACGGTTATGATACGGAGTTGGCAGCTTTGGGGACCTAGGTTGAGAATGGACGTTGCCTGGTAGAAACAGATTCAATTCGATGTCTGTGAGATGTAGATGTTCAGAGAAGTTCAAACAAGTTGGGCTTGCAGTCTAGACAAGGAAACGAACGTGTTGAAATTTATATGAATGCCATTCAGTGGCTAACCATTCAGAGAATCATGGCGTATGGCTCGTTTTCAGAAGAGATTTCGGCCCAATGATATTCTGGATGAAAAGAAGCAGGCGTGCAGAGTTGGAGAAGGTGAACGAAATGATACTTGTAAATTGAAACAAACAACTAGATTATCCAATGTAGAAAAGCAAGTCACCCGGTTCTCACAGTGACCTCCATCTGACATCCCCACAAAATCCTTCATTCGTTACCCACAAGGAAGTAAGTACGTAGCAGGTCACGCACCTTTTCTGAAGCACCTAGCTCCTCCAACTCAATATAAATCCTCAACCTCTCTTCCTCTCCTACTTCCACGAACAGAGTTGCACCCTCAGCTTAAGCATGAGCACCACCCTATCTACCCCCAATTCTTAAATTCCCGGGACCCAACCAAGCCAAAACCTCATCACCAACCACTTCAGCATTATCAGCCAAGAAGCATATCAAAGAATCACTTCAAGAGAACGAAGAAATAACCGCTTCCATCAGACCTCTCCAAGGCGTCACGCAATCATTAAAGCGTAAACTAGAGCAAGCAGACAGACAGATTCCACAAGCGGATGGCAGTAGAGCAAAAGTCGTCGCGGAAAAGACGAAGCTGCAACAAGAGCTGAACAAAATCGAAGACGAGAAAACAAAACTGGAAAAATTGACGGCTGGGCTCGAGCAGGAGAAGTATAGGCTCAACCAAGAAACGGCTAAGCTGCATGAAGAAGACAGGGCCGCAGTTGATGTAGTCGCGGGCTGGAAAAGGATTCGAGATGAGACAGTGAGTATGAATAGATGGCTTTGATTGGGATGCTAACCATGTGATAAGCGAGCTCAAGTGGACCAGCAAATCCAAGAAGAGCAAGCAAAGAGACACAAAATTACGAGAAACGGAGAGCTCATTGTGTGTACCACTTTTCTGGCAGTGCCCGCATTCAACACTAATATGCGAGCAGGAGACTCTTAGTCCTCTTAGCAAGGCCAGTGAACAGTCTCCACCTGTGTCAAAATGTGGGCCAGGAGAGTACATCTGTGAGTTCTGCGGTTTAGCCACCCGTGTCCGTAAGGCCAACGACCATGTTTTGAGATGCTGGGGGACATGAAAGAGATGTCTGAGGATGGACATCGCTTGCGACAGTGGTTCTAGCCCAGAGTTCATGAGATGTTCTGCCTGCGAGGAGCTCTCATATCCATGTGAGAAAATTTCGAACACTCGCATTACTGCTCAGCGTAATTCGTTGGCTGGGCCTTCTGCAATCAAACCGAGAAAGGAAAAGAGCAAGAAAGCAAGAAAGCAGCAAGAAGCCCAGAACGCAGAGACTAGGCTTGTAGAGGAAAGTGGATTGATGCAACACACGCAGAAATATCAGCTAACTTGTTCTGAGCAGATGGCGCGTGACAGAATTTTAGGCTTAGGCAGCCAAAGCAGTGGTAATGTCACCGATGATAGCGAGTACGGAGGAGGCGGTGTTCTAAAGTGATGAAGCAACAGAGGTGTCATTTTGTAAATTGCAAACTGGAAAAAAGTTATGGATGGGGGTCAAGTTGGAAATTTGCAAAGCTTGGGAGAGAGAGAACCTACCAGCATATTCTTTTGCGAAGTGGCGTGAATCAGTCCAGACCCGTCGGCCCCAACATCACTTTCTATACTCATCTTAGACTCTGCCTGCAGAATTATGCCATCCTGCCAAACGGCAACATTAAAAACAACGGCATTTCCTCAAAAGAATTGGTGCCAGTTTCTTTAGTTCTGAGTCGAGCGGGCAACTCTGTTTGTGCCTGGTTTTCAATGGTATGTTTTCAACCACCAGTCTCTTTCTGGGTATCCTCCTTTATGTCCATCTTCTCCATTTCCTCCTTCACACCATCCACGCCACCCTTCATAGTGCCTTCCATAACGTTTGGATCATCCTCGACCTCTTCCTCTGCATCCTCCCCTTCAGTTCCACCAAGACCGGTATCAAGTCCCACGCCTTCTTTCAACAGGAAATCCACAACGTCATTCTTGTCGTTGATCTCTGCCTCATAGACAGCATCGTGTCCGACAGCATTTAATATCGAGACATCCGCCCCGCTTTCCAGGAGCAACTTCACCATCGGTAGGTGTCCATTCAGCGCGGCCCAGTGAAGAGCAGTATTTCCAGCCTTATTCTGGGCCTTGAGGAGTGTTTTCGAGGAAGAAGACGAGTCTGACGAGGGGAATTGGGAGAGGATGTATCTGATTATGTCTATGTACCGTCACCGTCAGCCTTTGACATTCGTTTCTCCCGCTACATTTGCAGATACCTAAATGTCCGTTTCCAGCAGCATAATGAGCAGCATTATTCCCTGTCTCTGGATCAACGGCAGCGAGTATTATCGAGGCCGCTGACTCGGCTGTGAATTTTTCGTCAAGAGAGGAAATGAATGGCTTCAATTCTTCAACGTCATTGGCTCGTGAACAGTAGAGGATATCGTCTATTTCTTCTTCTGTTAGGAACGACATTTTGGCTTGCTGTTTTGCTTTTGATAGCCGTTATTTTGGAGGCACAAAAAACTTTGGCGTCGCTGAGTTCAAAATTAAGCGATGACGCAGAATACTCACACGTGATATATTATTACAACGTCCTTTCCTCTCCTCCCTCCTTTGATCATGCAAAACTCCAATCAATCCTTACAATCTGTCAGAATTTCTTCTTTCACCACTTCCAGATTGTGCACCGTCTGGTTATCCCTCAAAAATGAGTCCATCCCAATCTTACAACACTCCACTTCAATGGCTACAAAGACAGCTCCTGCTCGTATAGATTATGGAAAGAAGGATGAGCATCACAGAAGCTTCCTACTTATCGTACTTGAGCCAAAGTTGAGCCTCGTCCAGCCTTCTCTGCCCAAAGAGGCAATGCGAAGCCGCCACGCAGCGAGTCATGATCCTAGTCTATCCGGGGTAATCCTCTAAAGCAACGGGAGCAAAGAAAACCCTTTCCACACTGACATCTCTGACTCCTCAATCAAACCTATATCTACTCTTTCTAGTCCTGGAATGAATTTAACCCCCTCTAGATCTATTTTCTCAAACATTCTCCTCCTTTCAATCACTTTGCACTTTACACTTCACACGAGTCCTTAATATTTCTTAACTCAATCGAATGACCTCATAATCCAATCTCAAATACTCAGAATGTATCCATCACACGCTCAAGGCCCGAATCTGAGCATAGACGCACTAAGTGGAATTTGCGGTTCCATTTCCATAGCCTGCTGGGTTGTCGTCTTCTCACCCCAAATCATTGAGAATTTCCGAAGAGGATCAGCTGATGGACTGAGTGTGGTATTTCTGGTAACATGGCTTATCGGCGACGTCTTCAATATCTTGGGAGCCATATTGCAGGGAGTGCTGCCAACTATGGTATGGTTATCCCGCTATCTCATCACTAAGGCTGGAAAAAGAAAACATGTCGGCCAATCTGATGACTGGTATAGATTATTTTGGCAGTATACTATACACTAGCAGATATGGTCCTTCTATCTCAATGCTTTTGGTATAAAGGATTCCACCTGACCGACAGACTGGAAATACCTCCCAAACCCACTGACACGGAAAATGGAAATGGAGCATCAGCGACTGAAAGAAGCCATCTCTTGCCTCAGCTAGACGTCAGAAGTAACGGCCACGAAGCCTCAAACGACATATCAAACCACCTCGGAACCCACCACAGAACCTCTTCCGGCACCTCCTCCTTCCGGGAACGGTACCTCTCAATAGATGCAACCCATCTCTCAATCATAGTCCCATTAGTCCCAGACAGCGAGCCCAACCCACGCACCCTCCCAAACTCATCCCTAAAAGGCGTCCTAACAAACCTCATCCTCATAATCATCGTTTGTACCTCCGGAGTCTTAGGATGGTGGCTCAGCAACCGCAACTCCCCGCCCGACGAATCATCAACAGCACTTGAATTCAATACCCTAGGCCAAATCTTCGGCTACATATGCGCAGCGCTCTACCTCAGCTCCCGCATTCCCCAACTCCTCCTCAACTACCGTCGAAAATCCACCGAAGGAATCTCCATGCTCTTCTTCCTCTTCGCCTGCATTGGAAACTTGACCTATGTCCTAAGTATTTTTGCTTATTCGCCTGAGCCGGCTTGTCAAGTGCCTAGAAGGTGTGGAGAGGGGGAAGCGCGGGAAGTGTATGCGAAGTATATTCTTGTTAATTTGAGTTGGCTTTTTGGGAGTTTGGGGACGATGATGTTGGATTTGGGGGTTTTTGTGCAGTACTTTTTGTATAAAAGGGATGAGGAGGATGGTGGGGAGGGGGATTATGATGATGCGGTTGTAGATGGGTTTGAGACGCCAGTTGGGAGAGCGAGGTCGAGGAGGAGATCGGTTGGGTTGACGAATGGGAATGGGAATTAGATCTTTGAGGGATGAAATGAAGAGAATGGACAAAAATAAATGTTTAGGTATCAATGATCCATTAAGACCTGTTACTTCAATTCTTTAAAACAATGCTTGTTGTTATATTATTCTCTCGCGCTAAATATTCACTCTCTCCTAACATCAACATCATACTCCACATCCGTCCGAATAATATACTTCGCTCCCTTCCTCA
Source organism: Venturiaceae sp. KMAF11 (assembly GCA_023078705.1). Classification (NCBI taxonomy): domain Eukaryota; kingdom Fungi; phylum Ascomycota; class Dothideomycetes; order Venturiales; family Venturiaceae; species Venturiaceae sp. KMAF11. Next base: position 1,829,359 of record JALGOQ010000005.1, read on the forward strand.
CCCCCGTCCCCTCATGCAACAAAGCCCCCTTAGTCTCCCCATGCGGAAAAACAGCAACACCACCCATGACAGGCTTAACAGGATAAGCATTCATAACACCCTCCCTAACCCCCGGAACAAAAAACGTAGTCTCCCCACCCTCAAACTCATCATTCAAATAAATCAAAAAAGTAAACAGACTAGATTGTTTCGCATTCGCGGGTGAGGCGTCGTACTGGTATTTCTTGGTGACGGGGTTAATGCCAGAGGGTGGCCAGGCGCCGTCGATGTGGCAGCGATATTCAGCGCCGGGGACGTAGCGGTAGACTCGGAAGCGGCGGTTTATGCCCCGGGCTTTTTTACCGGCGATCTCGGTTGGGAGGTGGGGTGAGACGCGGGACCAGAGGGTGTCGTGGAAGGCTTGATCGACTACCCAGTAGACGTTATGGGCGAGGATACTTGCTTCGGCGCCATCGTCGCGGATGGGGGCGTCTGGGAGGTATCCGACTGATTCTGTTGCTGCTATGATGGCCTTGCATTCGTCGGGTGATAGAACGTCTTTGATGAGGCTGAGATTAGGGACTGAAGGGTGCTTCTGGTATGTTGCTTGCTGATGTGATGTCGAAAGTGGGATGGCGTTGTCTGGCGTTAGATAAACCACTGCGTCGTGTAGATTTGGAGGTCTCCTCGCCGCTCCAGCCGTCGTCTCAATAACTTCGAACCTACTCTTCACATCCGGTGAGCAAGCCTTGAAGATCGAGCCATCAAGAACAGCCTCCCTCATCTTCCAACTCCCCTTCCAATACTTCTTCAGATTCCAAACCTCTTGCAGACAAATTGGCTGCCCATTCACACCACCCTTTTGTTTTTCATTCGCATCGACTGGTCCCGTTACCCTCAGAATCGAATCGAGAACTCTTAACAATTCCAAATCTTTCTCCGTCCTCGGAATCGTGCTCATAGAAACACCATCAACCTGCATACTCAACCCACTAACAACATCCAAATCCCTAACCCACCTACATAGCGCTCCCAATTTCGGCGCCTCACCTCTTATCCTCATCTCAGCCAGCAAAACCAACGCATCAGTCAACTTCCCGTCTGTTAAGGCAGCAGAAATCCGCGCTGTCAAATTCATCTCTTCTGTCATAGAATATTAGAACCTAATCCAGACTCCATACTAAAACTTTAATATTGGAGGAGGAAGAATACATACCGCCAGAAGAATTCGTCCCCGTCGTACAAGCCATCCTAAAATCATAAACCGCAGCCCTCAGCTCTTTCGCCCCCTTCGCCTTAATCACACTCGGATACTCCGTCAACGTCTTCAACGTATCAACTGCAATCTCCAATTCCTCCTCCGAAATCAGCGTCTGCAAACTCTTCGGTTCATGCGAAGTTTTCGAGTCCTCGGCGTTCGTGTCTGGGGGTGGCGTGACGGCATTGGAAGGGATAGTGGTGCTGGATTGTTTCGAGGCTTTGTTGGGGACGTATTTTGCCACCTGCGCATCGCGCTTTCTTTTGGCGCCTTTAGTTCGGGACATTGTTGTTGTTGATGTTTTGGGGATTGGAGATTGTTTTTGAGGTTTCACTTTTTTCGACAATCACGTGCCGTTCCCAACTAGCGCTTCAAGCCAACTCTCTTCAACCTTCGCAGCTCTTGAACTCCGTCAAGTCCATCAAGTCCATCATATATCGAAGTTCTTCCGTTGGCAATACGCGTAGGCGTCGAGATTGCTGTCGCTCTAGCAGAAATCTTGTTCGGCAATCGCATGACACTGGTCAAATCTTGCACATTTCACGCACATCTGAACAGTGATCCAGCAAAGCAGACTTTTCGGAATCAATCTATGGCACTCGATTTGAAATCGATGTTGAGATCCCCTTGTCTTTTTGGTCTTAGAGGATTACTTTAGTCTGCTTTTAGAGTATGACCTTAGTCTACCAGTCAGTCCATTTTGGAGCTTCGACCTCAAGTCCTGGAGATCGATTTCCGCCTGACATTGTTGCTAATGAATATTCGGTGGCAAAATTGGGTTGCTCGATGACAAAGGTGGCAGCCAAGCATGCGGTGAAAGCTTTTGAGTGTGTAGATATGGAGAATGAGAAGCCGCAGTATGATTCACTCGGTATCGAGCTGTCAATCCATAAATACCGCAACACCTTGACCTAGACAGTACTCAGCACACTGAGCTCTGCAGATACGAAGCTATCAGACTGAAGGCCAAATAGAACAGCAGAGCCTGGGACAACCAATTGATAGCCATCATGGCTATCATAAAGACTTGGCCCTTCTCTGAAACGAGCTCTGGCATAACGCCGAGAACCAAGGAATTCGACGATGTTACTCTTCCCCCGGAATGTGGCCACTGTCTTCTCAAGTTCCCAATGGACAGCAGCGAGGATAACATAGTGTTTTCGAGCATTATCCCAGAGTTGTTCTCCTGACAGTCAGTATTTCGAGGACACCCCGGGAACGGCAGACTGACATCTAAACAATATGGAATGTTGTCGCATATTTGAAATAATGACGACGAGAATGCTTTGCCGTTAGCATACAAATTCTCATCCCGCAAACATACATTCCAGCAACCCACTGTTCGGTGTACTTAGTCTCCAATAACAGCTCTCTCCAAGGAAGCATACTCTCAACCCCCACTTTCACCAATACACCATTTCCATAACTACAGTACTATTTGTTCACACTTCCTATATTGCCTCAATACCATGTCTAGCACGTCGTCGGACGATACGGCATCTACCAATGCGAAGGACTCAACACAACGCTCTAAGGACTTCGACATCAGTTCACCTCGCTTTGATGGTGGAACTTGCATCATCGAGCTATCGGAGGATCGCTCAGAGGATATGATACTGCCTGCCGAGTTTCTCAACAAATTCCAACATTTTGGCACCACCATTTCTGGCTCATGGACCGGATCATCGTGCCAGGAGAAGGTTCATGATGAGAAGAAAAATGAGGAAATCACCACCCATATCTGGAGCTTGGGTCTCTGCGGCGAATTCGAGAAGGGTAAAAACCCTGTGCAAGGGGAGAATTACTACGCTCTATCTTCAGGTGTAGGTCTTTGTATTTCGAAACTAAGGCACCGAAGTTAGCTAATGTATCTCAGCATTTCAAGAAACCTGGGAAGGAATACAAATCGTGGTGTGGTGGAAATAACTTTCATCAGTCAGCGATGGCACCTACAATCCCTGCGAGACGTCAAGAGTCCGCTGTTGGTTTTACGGGGAATGAGCAGGTATACCGCAACAGAGCGAAAGTCGCTCACCAGGTCTTCTTCTGTCTCTTATTAGACGAAGTTTTCAAGTACGCCGAAGAACCCGATCGGAGAATGAACATCATCGCCGACGTAGTGGCTTACTCTGAGCTTTACCTCTGTCGTGAGGCAATCGTACCACGGATATTGAAGGACCTGTCAGATTGGGATGATGGCTATCACAAGGATGTTGGAGAACATCCAGAGTTTTACTTGGGATTATCTATGCTGCTTCACAGCGAAGACATGTTCTCCCGAGCTTTTGGCTGTCTTGTCGCACGCAACTGCTATCATGAGTACGAGTCTGAATTTTCTCCACACCAGCGTCGATGCTATTCTCTATTTTCCCCCTTCCGCCCCATCAAGGATAACGAGCTCAAGTTCGAGATCGAAGATCTCAAGCCCATGATTTTAGAATATCGAGATCGAATCATGGTCCTCCCCTCGAAGATGTTTAACAGTCTACGCGCATTGACTGTTCCAGACAGCGATCTCCTCGCCGCCGACGATAGTCAAATCTTGAGAAACGAGGCACGGCGTGCTCTCTCCAACTGGTTGACCGAGAAACGCACCGAAGTTGAAAAGTATGCTGACAAGCTCTGTGCTAGCGCCCACCTTCTGGCATTGCAAAAGTAAGTCAAATACTCCATATTCGCTTCATTTCATACATTAAGTACCAGGCCCTTCCGCGAACTCCAAAAAGCAGCAGAGGAAGACGACATCTCCATCTTCGGACCTCAACCCCTTGCTACAACCAATACCGACTTCATGACTCCTTGACATTCTTCATGAAGCTTCCATGGATATTACGTCCCAGATGAAGAACTGGGATCAGAAAGAACCTGGTGGCCTGGCTCTAGACCTTCATCTCGACTTCTTCACCGAGCGAAAATTCTGTCCTGTCACGTGGGCGAAAGAGTTCCCGGAGCCTGCCCATATGGAGGGCGTGCAGAAAGTGCCTGCCAGTGACCGATGGATTGAACTTGTTGATCCGCTTCCAGTGGAGCCTCCAGAAGTTGAACCAACGGTGGCCGAGATGTGGAAAGGGCAGGGGGATAAATATAAAAGGGGTTGAGATGACAGTGTCTGGAGAACACGACAAATGGGTAGCTTGCACTCGTGTCTTCGGCCGACACTGAGGCTTTGTTGGAGGATTCTTAGGAGAATAAGAATTTTCAGAGCAAGACCTCTTAGGAAAAAGGGGCAGATGGTGGAGAACCTGGTGTGCTTGGTAGCAATGCAAGGTGTGTTGCTGCTACCTTTATTGACACTGAAGTATTGAACAGCTCGTTCATTGCGACAATCAGAATAGATTTTTTTTCTTTCAGTCCGACTTCACTATCTCATAACTAAATCCCGTTACTCCTATATCCCATCTTTGCAAGAAAAACTCAAAGTTTCAAACCATCTTTCCTCGAACCATCACTTACACCCTAAGCTTGACCACAGATTTAACCGCATCTCGCTCGTCTGTAACACCAAAATTCACGACCCCAGGAGGTAAATCCAACCCAATAACTCTCCACAAAGGAGGCTTCAATTTTTTACTTTCAAATATTCACGTCTTTTATTATCCTCGCAGTATCGATGGTGATTTTACTTCTATTAAATTAGTTTATTCATTGATTGGACTCATACTAAGTTCCATTTCCTAACTCAAATTGATGTGAATGCTTTTTTATCTGCATCCAAGATTTCACTCAACCAAATCCTCTCCTGTTTGACTCTGGAGCATCACGAACCATGTCCCAAGTTTCCAGCCTTCCCCTAGTAATTCCCATTAAAAATACCATTTCCATTTCCAAATCCATATCCACGCCAAACTCCAACCACCCTTTCATAACCATCCCATCATAAATACCTCTGGATCAATTCCAGCCAAATCCTTCACATCACCCCCTAAATCAGCAAAAGTGTCCAACCTCCCAGCGTCTCCTAACCAGCTACACTATCAATTCGTCCCCTCTTCCTAAGTACTTCTGAAGCCTCCTCTCTAGTCTTCGCCGGTTTCTCGCAAGCAATCCCACTCTGCGCACATACAAAACAGGGAGTCCATTTCGATGACATACCACCATTACACGCCGTCCCCGTCTTGGCGCAAGATTTGCAGCGGCCCCAACAGTGACTGGCGTGGTGGTTGTCCTTTTTGGCTTTGGGCATACGGCAGCCACAGGCGGGGCAGTCGTAGTGGGTTCGTGGACATGAGATGACTGCCGGTTTGGTGGTAGTAGGGGTTATGGTGGGAATGGGAGCGGGAGTTGGGGTTAAGGAGACGACGCGGAAGTTTTGGAGGTATTCCTGTGCTGGTTAGTTGGGATGGAGGGGAGAGAGGAGAGGGGGATGCACAATAAGTTCCATCCTCTCTTTAAGTCTCAGCTCTAACTTCGCCTTTTCAATTTCCTCAGCTTTCTTTTGCAGAACCTATACGTCAACATCAGCACATTCCCAAAAGCCCAACCTCAAATCTCAATAGCAAAGGAAGCAAAACTCACCAGGTCCCTACCCTCGCCCAACGTCTTCTGCATTCCCCCCTCAACCTTCTGCAAAAGTTTCTGAACCCTCAATTTCTGCGATTTCATCTGTCCAAGCGCCTCCTGCAACACTTTCGTTTCTCGGATTTTGCCTTGGAGGGAGATATCGAGGGCAGCGATGAGGTCTTTCCATTCTTCGGCTTCTTCTTCGAGGTGAAGTACGTGGTGGAGGACTGGTTCGCTGATGCTTGAGCTGGCGCTGGGTGCTGTGGAGGTGCCGCAGTCGGGCATTGTGGTGTCTTTGGTTGGAAAATTGTCGATTGGAGATAGCTCCTTGGAGAGGGGCGAAGGGGTGGAGTATTTGATGGAGAGAGATGAAGAAATGGAGTGTTTGAAGGTGGAAGATGGAGGTGTGGGTGCTGGTATTGTGTTCGTCTTTGATCGGGCTTCTGTTGGAGAAATGATCTTCAGAGTGGTCGATTTGACTGGGTGAACTGAGGGTAGAAAGCTAGGGTTAGTGACCGGAGAGCCGTATTGCTGAACTACCGTAGCTGTCGATCCGAAAGTGGGGAACGAAGAATGTGAAGTCGAAGATAAGAGAGATTGCGGACCAGGTGAACAGAAGGAAAGGGTATTATTCGAGGGGGTAGGGATTATTGAACGAAGACGCATCGGTGAGAAGGGATGTGGAGATTGATAGGTAGAAGTGAGAGATGAAGCATGTGACCTATTACCAGGACCCATCGCATGCTGCTGTCGGTGAGTATGCCCGGAATTGTACGGGACACTGGTAGCAGTGGTTGTTGGTCTATCGTCTATACTGAATGGAAGTGGGGAATCGTGACGAGTCTGACAGGCCCGAGACTGCTCGTTGCCCATGAAGACTTGATCATATTGTGCACGAGACCAGCCGCGAAGGTATGGGTTGTCAGCGCGAGGGTAGATATTCAATTGATACTGATCGTAAGGAGAAGACATTTGATGTAGTTGTAGATATAGGTATGAAAGTGAGAGAGTAATTTAGGAGATGTTTGTGAGGTGGAGAAATTACTTGATTAGGAAAGAAGGACTGTCGTATCTTGTGGGTGAGCAGAAGCGAAGGAGTCTTGGTCTTTGGAGAGGAAGATCTAGCAGTGAGTGACTGGGTCTTTTCGAATTTTCTGGCAGTACCCAGCTTGAACGCGACCCGGCATTGGGGTCATTACGAAAAACTGGGCACGAAAGTGACTTGCAACGTCGAAATTTTGAGCTCTACCAGTTCAAGACCTAATACCGAAATCCAAATGAAGATGCCCAAACTTCTGGCAGGCTTACTTTTCAAATTGCAAGAAATCTCGCAATCCTCGACTACATTTCCATGTAAGCCATCGATTCTAGTATGCTCAAAAATCCTGTCGTCCGCTTCATATTTTTACAACGTGGTACTGTCAAGAAGCTTTTGTCGGAGACTCTCGAGTACGAAAGCTGGAAAGGGATAGGGGTATTACACTGGCGTTGTTTTACTTGCCAGTCGGGATTTTGGTATTGAGTAGATCCGCGGATCCTGGAGTCGGCCTGATGCAGGAGGTTAACAAGTCCATGGCCAGCTCTTTGTGTTGAACGATTGAGTGTCCCTGTGTGTGAATCTCAAAGCTACTCCATTTTCTGCACATCGTGGATCCATCTAGGAAATCCTTGGAGGTGTTTGACATGAAAACCACGGCGGTTCCAAAAGCAGATACTAGCTTTCAGGTCGAGCCATACGCCAGCCAGTCAGTCAGCCTTCGGCATCTCCCACCCATCCAAATTTCTCTAGAAAGCAGTTAACACCCATTCACCGCACTACAAAAGAAAAAAGAAAACACTCACTACAAAATTCCGCCACCCCCTCATCTGCCTCAAAGTATCATTCTCAGTTTGCAACCAATGCACATAATCCCTTTCCTACACAAAAATCAGCAACCCTCCCACTTACTCATCAATAGCAAGAAAACCTCACCGCCGGACCCAAAAGCATCTCCACAACCCTCACCGCCTCAGGCACCTTCTTAATCAAACCCTCCAACAACCTCCTCTTCTCCACCAGCTTCTCCTCATCCAGTCTTAAATCCAAATCCAAATCCTCGTGTTCTCTGATATCACAAGTCCTCTCCTCAACCGCCAGTACTTCCCTCTGCCACCTCACTTTCTCAGCCATTAACCGCGCCTTCTTAATCCGCAGCTCAGAGACTAGAATAGCAGCACTGTTGATCATTTCCCACTCCGCGATCGCGGCTTGCAACCCCGCATTCGCGTAGCCGTGTCTTATTTTTATGAGGGTGTGGTCTGTGGTTAGTTTTGTGTGCTCGGCTTGGAGATTTTCTGGTGGCGTTTGTATTGGTGGCAGTTTTGAGACTGGAAGGGGTGGTGGAATTGGTGTGATGTGTGGGTGGGCTCGTTGATGTCTTTTAGTTGTTGTTGGCGGTGTGTCGTTGGGTTGTTCGTGAGGAATGAATTGGGTGGAGCTGGCGCGAGGCATGGGAGGTTTTGTCGTTGTTGGTGTGTCATTGGGTCGGTCATGAGGTATGTGTCGACGTTGAAGAAGGAGTGGTTGTTGCTGTATGAGGGTGTGGGGTCGAAGTCGAAGAATTCGCAGTCGGAAGGTTGGTGGTTTGGGAGCTGCATTGTCATGAGGGTGTGTGAGGTGGATAGTCGGCGACGGAGGCAATCGATCGGGTGTGACGGTAGGCAGGAGCTTACCTGTAGCTGATGTCGTTGTCGTCGTGATATTGCTTAGGCGCTTGTTTGTAGGAGTTTGTGATGGTAATGCATCTAGGGCCGACAAATCTTCACTGGGAACACTTACCAAGTTGACATCCCTTCGCCTTCAAGAATATTTACTGATTTCCGAATTTGATTACTTGAGCAGGTTTCTGAAGACCGCTGGTTCCCAAGCACCCTGTATTTCTGGGCAATCTGTTTTGCAACATTTTACCATTCCCAAATATCCAGATTTTCTGGCCACTTCCTGCAGCCTGTTATATCTAATTCAAACAGCAAAGCCATACTCCAAATCGCCCGTCCTTCTTAGCCGCCATGTCGATCAGTAATGCTCCCAAATTTCCCCTTCTTCCAGATCAGCCTAAGAACCAACGTCAGTGTGATAGATCATTCATAACATCTGGAAAGATTCAGCTCACGGGCTGGACCTTAGCATCATTTTCAACCTTTGGCTTCAGCTCTTCCTTAACCTCAATCTTTGGCTTCGTCTCCTCTTTAACCTCAGCCTTTGGCTTCTTCTCCACCTTAACACCCTTTTGGGTGCCACCAATCACTTTCTCGATTGTCGACCAGTGTTCTTCGTCTTCGTGAATGTGGACGTGGGAAGAGTGGGTGCTATATCCTTTAACTTTCTTGACGGCGCCGCTTTTGCTGCAGAAATCGGCTGGAAGGACACGCTTGGCAACTTGCGGCATCGCGTATGGGTCTCCGCAAAGGCTACGCAACTCATTCTGTACCGTGGTCAGACAATGAATCAGGCAACTGTTCAGTGTCCAACGTACCACGACAGCCATCTTGACCTTGAACTGGGACCACTTAGTGGCTTGCTCCGACTGAATATCACTCTGTTTGCGGTCCTGATTATAAAGGTTAGCATTTGTAATGAATCGAGAGGAGACCACTCTCACAAGTTTGCGCTGCTTGTTCTTGACGCTGTCGGTCTTCTTCCAGGCCTTCTCGAGTTCCTGATGGATCGTGTCTTCTGCTGCTTTTGCTTGAACGAACTCCTTATCACAATTCAGAATGGCGAGGCGGTTGTCTTCGTGGGTCTTCTCCAGCTTGTTGATATCCTTCATCAGGCCATTTGCCTCGGCCTCAAGATTGGCGAGGTGATTTCGGATTGCGTCGAAGGCCGGCATGGCGATTTGGTGGACGGTGAAGGTGCAAGTGAAGACGCTATAGGAGAAATGGAAGGAAAGAAGTATGTTACGGGAAGTGTTGCGATTGCAAGGTGAGGTGGGCAACGCTCCTGTGTAAAGATACCAGTAGCGAGGTATTGGTGATGCGAAACCTTGGAAGGGGTAAAGATATACAGAGAGAAGGGTAGCTCTTTCCTATCCAGGCATCACAGGCTCAAAGGCACGCGATGATAACCAATGCCGTGGTCACTGATGAAGCCTAGGCTGATAGAACAAAACCGGGTCACCCTCGCACCGGCCTAGACGTGAAAATAGGCTAAAAGATGTGCGTTTGTCTGCGTGGAGCTCAATCTCAACCTTCCTAGATACAGTCCCAATCCGATGTTCTTACAGCGCAGCCCAGACTTGATATGGATAGACTATTCAGATAGAAATCATCGGTTGGTGACATGATGTTGTGGATAACGAGATCTATATTAGCATAGACAGCACAAGGGCACCAAGGATAGAAAGGCACAAGTCGAGGAAGAAAATAATCATCATCAGAGAATTAGCAGGAGCAAGGTCCTGATGTGAAGAAAAGAAGAACGCCAGGAGAAATGCGAGGGGATAAAGCTGGTCCTCTTTCCTATACAATCTAAGCTGCAGGCCAACGGACAGGGCAATTACACATGTCAGCGAAGAGATTGGATATCAAGATAGAAACTCGATAAAGATTGAACGTTTGCGCTTATTGAAGCTTAATGTTGTTGGAGGGACAGGCAAGAAACGGGAACGGAAGAGGTTGTGTGGGTCAGCTCGGTTCGCAGCGCGGCCACACAAAGTCGGCGTCATTGCACTGAAGATTCAACACGAAGACGCTACACATCGTGGCCAAAGTCTAGATAAACTCAAGGCTGCCATTGTATCCCTCTCCAAATAATACCCTCGTCCTCTAGCCATACACCCAACATACTACCGCGACCATGGTGGTCGACACAACATACTATGATGCCTTGCAGGTTCCTCCCACGGCAACCGAGCTTGAGATCAAGAAAGCCTACCGGAAACAGGCTATCAGGTTGCACCCAGGTATGGAGAGCGTATTCATATTCTAGAGTCACAAACACTAACCCACATGAAGACAAGAATCCCGGAGACGAGTCTGCCCACGCCAAATTCCAAGAAGTGCGTCTGCCCACTATCACTGCAGCCCCACCACCAACTAACCACCACAGATTGGAGAAGCATACCAGGTCCTCAGCGACAAAGGTCTAAGAAGTCAATATGACAAGTATGGAAAAGAGAAGGCCCAGCCCCAGAGCGGCTTTGGTAGGCACAATCACCATCGCTAACATGTGCAAAAGACTAACCCGCTCACAGAGGACCCCGCCGAGTTCTTCAGCATGATTTTCGGAGGCGACGCTTTTGTCGATTGGATCGGGGAGATTGCACTAATGAAGGATCTCACAAAGACCATGGATATCAGCATGAAAGATGTCGAGGAACAACAGGCTGCCGAAGACGCTGCCGCCGCCGCCGCAGCTGGCGCACCCGAGGCTTCTGGGACAGGTGGTCAAGAGACGGGCACGACTGGCACCGCCGGGACAGAAAATCACGCCGAAGGAATCCATACCCCAGCTACTGGAGCCAGCTCAGCAGCAGCAGGATTCACAGCACCTCCTCCACCCACCGCCCAACCAGCTTTTACTGCTGAACCCGCAACATCGGCTGCTACATCCGGCACCAGCACTCCTTCTCAAGGCCTACCCACCCGTCTCGCTATCGACAATGCAGCACACAGGACAGAGGAAGAGGCTCGCATGGATGCTGCCAACATGACCGAGGAAGAGAAAATGCTGCGCGCGAAGGAGAAGAAGAAGGGTGGGCTGTCCAAGGAACAGCGGGAAGAACTCCAGGCATTTGAAATGGAGCGCCGAAAGGCTAGAGAGGAGCGTGTGTCAACACTGGCAGCCAAGCTGATAAACTACATCAGCGTTTGGACAGAAACAGACAAGGGCGCAGATGTCACGAAAGCATTCAAGGACAAGACTGTACTCGAGATTGAGAATTTGAAGATGGAGTCTTTTGGTCTCGAAATCATGCACGCGGTTGGAGCCACCTACATGGCTAAAGGAACGTCGTTTCTCAAATCACACAAGTCCTTCCTCGGCCTCGGAGGTTTCTGGTCACGCCTAAAGGATAAGGGAAACATCGCCAAGGAAACATGGGGCACAATCAGCACAGCAATCGACGCACAGATGACCATGGAAGAGATGGCCAAGGCAGAGGAGCGCGGAGGCGAGGACTGGACAGACGAGAAGCGTGCCGAGTACGAGAAGAGAGTCACTGGCAAGATCCTAGCTGCTGCATGGAGAGGAAGCAAATACGAGATACAAGGCGTGTTGAGGGAGGTTTGCGACAGATTACTGAACGACAAGGCTGTGAAGACGGAGAAGAGGATTGAGCGTGCCCAGGCTTTGATTATCGTTGGCGAGCTGTTCCATAAGGTAGGTTGGCATTTGTCTCATCTGATTCTTTCATACTAACAATTATGCACTAGGCGGAGCGTGACCCTGACGAGGAAGGCGATTTCATGGCTTTTGAACAGCTCATGGCCGAAGCACAAATGAAGAAGGATAAGAAGGACGAGACCAAGAAGGACGACAAGAAGAAAGAGAAGACGCATCGACCTTTCGGAAAGAAACCAGACGAAAAATCCGACGAGGCAGGTTCTTATAAATTCGATACAAGTTTCAAAGATGAGGGGTGGTCGCGGGAGAAGCAGTGAGCAATCACTACCAACCCACCCTTCCCTTTCCCTTTGAGTATTTGTTTGGATATGCGTTTAGCGTTGGATAGGAGGCCTCGAAGTTGTGTTCTTTTACAAATGTGCTAATTCAATCGCGTCTGGTAGGAAGAAGAACAAGAAGATGGGCGGTTCCTCACGGAGGGGAGCAAAGAGGGGGAGACTCAGGTTGAATGGGGCCAGGATAGTATGTCGTATTATGACATGCTGCGAGCCTGGGCCACCTTCTATTGAGGTCAAGGGCTTGGATCGTGGCAGTCCTCATGATGTCAACATCGAGGTGAAGAGTGAGGCTGAGGTTGGTACGGACGGTGCTGGCGGTCGTACTGATACCTTTGACTTTGCTGCGGATGAGAAGTTGTTGTGATGCTTCGTCTTCCCTTTCCTAGTTGCAACCCCTAGACGAGCGACGGCGTTTTGATGTAAACAAGTCACGCGTATTGCTGCATGCATCCGTTGGGAGCGAATATCGTATATAGATGGCATTCAAATTCTATCCCTACCTCTATCCTTTATTTTATACGGTGTCTAGCTGCATCTCGGTGGTTCAATTGCGCTGTGAGAGTAGCCGGGAGTGGGATAAGATCACCATCTAACCCTCTGGATGATTGCTGGACGATTTCCTGTTCCTTCCGCCGCGTGTGCAGATACCACGTCCCGTGAACCAAAGCAGTGAGAAGAACCGTGATGACAAAGTATAGCCAGAACCATTTCGATACTGTAGGCAGATTTTGGGTAGTAGCTTGGAAGTTGAAGAAGCTGGTGCTGAAAACGGCCTACAGCTAGGATATCAGCGTACGAGCATGTGATTTAGCAGCAAATTGGGACGGGATATAGCTTACAGCCACGAACGTCCCGGGCAGGAAAAAATATCGTTACGGCTGCGATTGAGCGCATGACTGTACTGTCTTTTGATGTTGCTATCGCTATTGAGCGCATGGCTATGTTGTCCGTCCTACTTGCTTCCGCCATTTTCAAGGAGGCTTTTGCTATTTCTAGGTTTATTGCGTTTTCGCTGTGGGCGATTAGGGAGTAGACATGTGATGTAGTTAGAGGGGTTGAGAGTTCAAGTTTGTGTGTGGGAAATGCACTGTTTGTACATATGCTTGTGCTCTCAGGGATAGAAAGTAGGCTTCTGCTGTGTTCGCGTGAATTAGTCTTTTGGTGTGTAGGTTTATGTTTTTGAGTTTTTCTAGATCGTTGGCTAGACTTTGTTTTAGTTCTAGAGTGGCGGATAGGATATAATTTTCTCCTGTCTCGTCGATGGAGAGGACTATTGGTTTTGGGGCTTTGCAATGCTGTTTGCACTGTGCCAATTTTGCGGACAAACGAGTCAGATCACGCGAGGCTGCGACGAAGTCTGTGCTTGTTGATAGTGTCTCGAGATCCTTTCTCGAGAATGTTGCTGGCATGCTTGGTGATTCGTCGAATCTGGTTTGGTATTTGATCATTGCGATACCACGACGGCAGTCGAGTAATCGCGCGGTTAGCTGGTCAAATCCTAGGCCGATAAGTAAAGAGACGGCCAGCAAAGGAGTTGAGATATGCTGTCGCATGTGCTTGAGGCGATTGACTAATTCGAGTAGTCCTTCGATATTCAGGCCAAAGAGTAGGGCGCATGTTGTCCCACTTTGCGGATTGTAGGTTAGAGCAATGCTGAACTGCGATTTTGCGTTTGTCACGGTGGAGTAGACGTATTGTATGCGTTCCCGGGCAGTGTCGAGCTTTGAAATTCTGGACTGAAGAGTCAGCGTTAGTATCAAGACGAGACGAGTCTCGGGTCCAATTTTGAGGAGACGTACTTCGAAATGAGTAGCAGGCCTTCCACAGCTCGCGTGAAGAAAGCCGCGTGACAGGTTGAACGAATCTATGATGTCCACAAATAGAGCTTTGGTGATGGGGACATTGTACTCTGTCTTATAGCTTCCAGGATAAGGACACGCTCTTGACGCCATTAATTCCTCGTTCGCACTTTCCAGCAATAGCAACTATACTCACAGAATTCTCAGCCTCTCAATAGGGTTTGAAGATGCATCGGCGGAGCTAAGAGGTGGCTGCTATTCCCGATCAATCTGCAGGCTCGACGGTAAACTTTGTTCCAGTGTCAATTCCTGTCGAGCTATCCATGCCTTTACTTTTGATTCCTCGAGCTCACAGTGCTCAAAGAAATCCAGTTCTAGATCCTGTCAGTCTTAGCTTTGAGCTCGAAGCGGACCAAACTGCCACCAACACTAGAGTTGCATATATCTATGCCATGGATTGTAGTTGATGATGATGAGAAAGTTTGAGGATTTCTCAACCGGGTTTGATAATGGTACTCCTCCCTCTGTCTGTTTATTTGTTTGGTTAAAGGAAGAAAGCAGATAAAGGATCTCACAAGGCAGCAACTAGAAGAGAAAAAAATGAGGCGGAGTCGGTGCGGTATGGACGACGCCCCGTGTATTGAAGGCTGTTCTCAGAAGGCATTGTGGTCAGTAAAGCGATTTCGAGCAGCGGCAAGGCTGCGCAATGCAATGTGGGAGCTACATTGTTCGAGGGTCCTAAAATCTACAGTCTCTATCAAGAGGTGGTATTGTCATAGGCGACGACAATGATAGCTATCCAGTGTTCGTACATGAAGACTGAAGCCTTCAGTCAGATGCAACCTCGAGACTTTGGCCAATCTAGGGTCCATTGAAGCTATACCCCATTTGCGATTGTGGAGAAATCCAATAAGCAAGCAAGCTCAATCTTCATCTCCTCGTCCGAACAAAGACCAAAGAACTCCTATTACCGATAATTTCACGCAAGCACTCTCCCCAGACACTCACCCTCTTCTCACCTCGACATCGTCTCTTTCACTAGCTGACGATTGACCTTCCACAACTTCACGCCTCCTCCTTTTCAACTCCATCATCCCTCCCAACCGACATCATGGGCAAACTCGACGCCGTCTACTACTTGTTCCACCCAACGGAGCTCCGTTCAATAATACAATGGTATGTCCCTGTCTCCACTCAATTCTTCCGCGCCACGGATCGCCTAACATGACGCGCAGGAAAGTATGGCACAACCCGGTCCACGAGCGCGATGAATCAAAAGAAAGCGAATCCCTCAGAAAATGCTTCTACTACCTCGACATGACGTCGCGCAGTTTCGCCGCCGTCATCAAAGAACTACACCCGGAGCTTCTCGTTCCAATATGCCTTTTCTACCTCATCCTGCGTGGTCTCGACACCATTGAAGACGACATGACCATCGCTCTTGCGGAGAAGGACCCGATATTGAGGAACTTTGACAAGATTCTTACAAAAGATGGATGGAACTACAGCGGGAATCATTCAAAGGAGAAGGACAGAGATCTCCTTGTTGAGTTCAACGTGGTCATCGACCAATTCAAGCAGATCAAGCCTGAGTATCAGGCCATAATCTCAGACATCACCGAGAGAATGGGAAATGGCATGGCAGATTACTGCGCCAATGCTGAGCATAACATCAACGGTGTGGAGACGATCAAAGACTACGAATTATACTGCCATCACGTCGCCGGACTTGTAGGCGAGGGTCTCACAAAATTGTTTGTCGAGGCTAAGCTTGCAAATCCCGCGCTTCTCGCCCGGCCCGAACTACACGAATCCATGGGACAATTCCTCCAAAACGTCAACATCATTCGTGACATTCGCGAAGACGCTGACGAGAAGCGCTTCTTCTATCCAAAGGAAATTTGGAGCAAGCATGCCGCCAAATTCTCTGACCTACTCGACCCAACAAAAAAGGACAAGGCTATGGATTGCAGCTCCGAAATGATTCTCAACGCGCTCGAGCGTGCACCGGACTGCCTTTTCTACCTTGCCGGGCTGAAAGACCAAAGCGTCTTCAACTTTTGCGCGATTCCACAAGCTATGGCTATTGCTACGCTGGATGTCTGCTACAGAAATCCAGATTTGTTCCAGAAGAACGTCAAGATTACCAAAGGACAGGCTTGCGCCTTGATGATTGAGAGTACCCAAAATTTGCAGGTCTTGTGCGAGGTTTTCAGGAGACACGCAAGGTCCATTAATAAGAAGAGTGTTGGAACTGATCCAAGCTCGTTCCAAATTAGCATTGCTTGTGGAAAGGTAATTTGCGGCTGTATCGGAAAGCGTGAGCGAGTTGCTAATACATCTGCCCAGATTGAACAATTTATCGAGTCGATATTCCCTTCACAGAAACCAGGCCAAGCATCTCCAACGCCGGCAGGGCTAACAGCGGCGGATGCAGAGAAGAGGGAAGCAGAAGAGAAAGAGGCCAAATGGGATATGATCTATTTGACTCTGGCCGTCATGGGATTTCTTACCTTACTTACATTACTTATGGTAACGTTCACTACTACTCGATCGTGCGAGCTGTCGCTAACACGTCACAGGTTGGAGCTGCATATCTCGCTGGGGCGAGGTGGACACCACTCATTGACGCCGCCAAGGAGTATTTTGGCGAATCGGATGCAAAAGCAATCCCCAGTCCTCTTCCCACAGGTGGCCACGGCGAGCTTTGAAAAGAGCTTCAGGCCACCCTTTTTGTCCATATAATGTATATCGTAGGTGAGAGGCTTCTTTCTGGGGTTGTCTTAGCATCTTATCTATATAGTATCTTAATTTTCTTTCTCTGCGTGTGTGGATAGCTAATTTTAGTGTCTTTTTTCTCTTCCCCGACTCAACTCTCATACATCATGTTGAGTGTTTACATCTGTGGTGAACATGTAAAGCACGGATGTCAAATTACAATTCAAGCCTATTTCCCGTGGCTGCGATTGTGCCGAAGATGTGCTGATATTGATCTTCCATTGGGAGAAGACATTTGTACTCGCATGCGAGACTACCTATCTCTGTGCTGCCCTTTTCTTTAAGATGGAGGGGAGCTAGGAGGTGGTGATTTTCTACATACATATTTGTCGTTTTGTGATGTGATGACGTGCATGAATTAAGCTGCGGCTGTGCATGTGGAGAGTTTGATATGTCGTTGATCAAAGATTTGTGGATGAGCTGGCTTTTACCGTGGAGCTCGATTGAATTGTTCATGTTTTGGCAAGCTAAGATGGATACTGTCGTTTTGAAGTGAATGAGCTGCGGCTGATATATGTGTAGTTAGCCGAAGCTTTGTGGATGAGCTGGCTTTCCTTCGCAAAGCTTAGTTGGATGTTGATATCCCGGTCCAACCACGATGCATGTAAACCGATCCGATGCCATGAAACATAGCGGGGGGTTGAGAATTGAGTGATGTCTGGGTGAGGCTGAGAAGCTGGAGCCGAAAGCAGCTCGAATCGACGATCTTTTCCATTTTTTCCTATCCACACCATCACTTCTGTATCACAACCACAAGTACATGAAAGTTATAGTTAGTGATTTTTTCACGCAAGGCGGTGACACCCATCGAATCACTTCTGTGGTGACAGTCATGTCATGATCCTTTCTAGATTTCTTGGCTCTAAAATTCCTTGCACACTTTCGTGTACCAAATTCAGCCACAGCCAGTATGCTCGTTTAGGTTATCAACGTACCAAACAATGGCTGAAGTACTAGCACTAATCAGTCGTGGTATTTTAGCCTTATGTGTGAACTTTGATCCATGGTCTCGATTGCGTATAAGAGAGTTGAGACCTCCCCTCCTGGGTTGGCGGTTCTGTTAGCTGTCATCTCTTCTCCAACTTTATCTCTTTTTCTCTCAGGCTTCCTTCGGTCCATTTCTCTTACTTCCGTCTTTGCCACAGTATCAACCATCAAAATGCCGCGCCGCCCTACCGCTTCAAAATACCCCCCCTACCCCAAAATTTTCAACATCCTAGCAATCCCTCAGATCATCGCGTCTGGGATTGTGGTTGTCTTTTTCTGGGTAGCATGGGCTAACATAATGTCCACGCCTGTGCTTCGAGAAGCTTTAGCTTTGGTGGAGAAGACGAGTTTGGGTGCTGTACCGAATGAATGGCGGAGTCCTTGGTATTGGAAATTGGTACACTCAAACCTCCTTCCAGCACCCTCCCTTTTATACCCTCCCCCAAGGTAAGTTAGTGATAGGATATACTAATACCCCCATCCCAGCTTCATGCAGTAGCCCACCTCTCGCTCGTCTCAACTATCATCCTCTTCACACTCAACCGCTTCGGCCGTGACTACCCTCCCTTCGCCTTAGCCATCAACTTCGCAATGCTTTTTCTTTATATAGCCGGTGTAGCTGGCGTGGCCGCTTTCTCGTTTGCATTGGATCTGATTGGAAAATGTAGTGAGGGGATTGGATGTACGGCGTATAAGATTGGCTTTTTTACTGCGCATGGGGCTGGGTAAGTCTTGTTCCTCTTGTGTATTTCTGGACAGGAAGTTGAGGATAGAAATGATGTGGCTAATTTATTTGATTTAGATTGTTAGCATGGGCACTTATGCTCCTCGATGCATTCGCTTGGGGCAGGTTGACTGCGCATAGTCTCGGCTACCGCGAATTTTGTAAGGAAGAAGAAGAAGCGTTACGACCTATGCATTTGCGATCGGCGAGTGAAAGTTTGGTATTAAAGGGTGGGGTTTATGAAGATAATCGATTCTGAATATATGAGGTATGAAAGAACAAGAAAGGGTTCAATAATGAGACAGTGTCTAATCATTTTTACGAGAGCGTAACGTAAGAAAGTGAAGACAAGGCCGGGAATCCGAATGTTTCATTTCCAAATCCAAGCCCAAGATGAAGTCCTAGACTTGTGATCGACCCTATAAAACAAACTTCTGAGCCTTTTCTTCGCAATCGCCCGGAATATCAAGCTTTAGAGCTCCACTTTAGGCCTAGCCCGGATTCTGAAAGTTTCGAATATCTCGCGTCTCTGTTCACCAATTCTGCAGCATAGTTGTCTTGCGAAGAAGAGATTAATAACGATAGATGTGTTTGTGTTTGTTCCCTTTCTATCTAACCCGAAGCCTCGTCCAGACTTTCAAGTAGCACCTAAGCAGAGATCTCCTCAAGACTTCCCTTCTCAATATCATAAAGATACCCCTTGACATTCTCCTTCAAATCCCCTCTAACCAACTTACTCTCCTTGAGAAACTTGATATCCCTCACAAGACTTCCAGGCAAATCACTAATGGCTCCAAAGTCAACGCTTTCCACCTTTGCTTCCTTGGCAGCTCTTTCATCTCGTTCATGCAGGAGTTGACGCACTCCCTCGTTGGTGAAGTGTGTGGTTCCACAATCGGTATGGTGGATGATCATGACTTGGTTGAAGGTGATGAGGCTGTCCAGGGCGAGAACGTCGTTGAGGAGGGGCTTAACTTGGCCGCCTGGGTTGCGGAGGATTGCTGCTTCTGTGCATTTGTTAGGGGTTGTTGGTTTGAACAGGAAATGATGATGGGAGGGGTGAACAAGAAGTGATATTGGTACTTCGGGTTGCTCGAGGGCAGGAGAAAATCGGTGACTAAGCTATGGAAGTGACTTACCACCATACTTTAGACCAAGAATGTAAGATGGGTCGCTTCTTGGGTCTGCGCAAGCAATGACGAGGGTTTTTGCTACGGCGATTTGGTTCTGAGCTAGGAAGGCGAAGGTTGGTTCTGGTTTGTGAGATGCCATTACGGTCCTGTTTAAAGTTTGTTAGGGTGGATGATGTAGAGTAAACGGAGGGAGTACAGACTTGTTGCGAGCTAGGAGCTCTTCGATGGTGATTTTTTCGGCCATTTTGATTTTGCTGGGTTGAGATGAAGTGGTGGTTGGTTAGATCGATGTATTGATGTCTGGAAGAACTGCTGCTGGATTGATGTTCTCACCTCTGGGAATGGTCGAGGTTTATACAGGAATTTCATGGCTGCTGTTGAACCAGGTTTCTCGACGAGGCTTGAACCGACGGAGCAATTTGAAGAGTAAGCATTCCGGATAGTGAAACAAGGCTGGAAATGCTTAGCACCTACTACTTGATTGTTAAGAAATTGATGGGGATTCCGAGCGAATGAGATGGCTCTGCAAGAATTTGAGTTACCAAAGAGGTTCGAGCCATATGCACAATTCTGCGCCATACCTAAACAAGGCAGCGGAACCCTGGTCATTTCCTGCGAGTCATGCCGCTCTGTCATACCTTTGCCCACCACATCTTGACAAAGCCGAGGAGAAAGGCCCCTTTCTGACCTAAGCACGGCTTGATTACGATGTACATGATATATGAATGCCGCTTGCCTCTCATGCGGCCATTTCTCATATCCATTTTGCCAGGGTGCTGCTTTCTCAATCGCGACTAGTGGACATGGCGGCGTTTATGTTTGTTTCCTCGAACGGGCGACCAGATCAAGCGGAGTCGAAAGCGGAAAGACGACGTATTCGTCAACATGCCATGCGCAGCGTGGCAGTCGCTCGTCGGGAAAGAGGAGGCTATGGACAGCATAACCGTCGACAGATTCCAATTTTCATCAAGCCGACGGGTTCCGAGGGAAAGGAATCTGCATCCTCTCAGAAGAGATGTCAGGGAAACCACGAATGGGACGATTTGGTCGTCGAAGTCATTCCCAGGATAAAGTCCCCCCTTTCTGCACAAGGCTATGAAAGTGCAAGGATTCGCCACGGCTTTGACATTCTGTCACTCTCCGCCTTGACTTCGGTGTACCTCAGTAGACATTCAGTTCAAACTTTATGTTCCAGTCCACAACAACTTCAAAGGCTAATTAAGATACGTGAGCCGTCCTGGCTAGACTTTGTTCCTTCGCAGTACTCCGAGAGCAAAGTGCTTCAAGCAGCTGTCGACTGTACGATGGCCCAAGCACATCGTCTGCTTTACCCAGATGCCGGGA
Organism: Venturiaceae sp. KMAF11; assembly: GCA_023078705.1. Taxonomy (NCBI): domain Eukaryota; kingdom Fungi; phylum Ascomycota; class Dothideomycetes; order Venturiales; family Venturiaceae; species Venturiaceae sp. KMAF11. The sequence goes on from JALGOQ010000005.1 coordinate 1,850,524, forward strand.
CCACAGAAGCAGCGGTCATCAAGCTTTACCTAAAGGCTCTTTCGGAACTCCAGGCTGCTTTGTGTGATGGAGAAAGATGGGCGCGGCCAGATGTGCTATGTGCGACACAGATACTTGCATTCTATGAGGTAAGAAAGTGCTTGATTTTTGGAAAGATTATTAAAAATTCTGACATGCATCTCACAGTTCTTGCAATTCTCTCGGTCAGAACGGTGGCTTCATCACATCACTGGCATGCGGAAGTTGATCAAGCTTCGGGGTTCCGCGAACTATCGCACGGAGCTCGAACAGCAAATGTTGATGTCTCAGACGGGGACAATCGTAAGTGAAACGTCATTGTAGGCTGAAAAGGCGGTGACTAATTCTTTTAGTTCCACGAATCCATGCTTCTGGGTGAAGACTGTTTTTTCGAAGAGCCAGAATGGAAAGCGCTTCTGTCGTCTATCTCAACGATTGGGAATTCAACAACGGTAATAAAAACTCCCGATTGTCATCCTATGATCTCATCTCTTTGGATACATGCAAGTCCGTCCCCCCGTCTATTCAAACAAACCACGGCATTCGTGACCGGATCGAAAGCCAGCGAACCGGGCTCAATTCTGCAACTGATTCTTGAAGCTTTACAGACCAGGCAGAACGTGCTTTTATGGCGCAAGAAATTCACTGTCTTTGCATCTGAACGATCTGCTGATCGACAGAGACTCAGACTTCGTGAGCTTCTTGGGGTTTCCTTTGCTGTTCAGATCGTGCTCAATCGGTTGATCGTTGCTTTGGAGCCTCGTGCAGCAGAAGCGAAAGCTTATGAAACTGAGACACAATTGTTTGCGGAAAAGATCATCGACCTTTGTGAAGAAGCTGCCAGAGAGGCCTTGCCTGCATCTGACATCCTCTTAGCCCAGAAACTTGTCATCGCTAAAGCAGCGAAAGAGAGTGAGGATGACTGGATGTTGGCGGTTTCGAGAGACGGGGCTCCTACTGAACAGGGCAAAAAGAGTGTACCTGCAGCCGTTTTCCAGCGGTGGTGTATCTCGCTCATGAGGCATGATGTCTGAGCTTGATGGATTGAATGCTCAGCCTGTCGCTTTTCATGCGCCATCCCACGCTTGATCAAGAGCATCCTGTCGGATTTCCCAAGCCCAATGGTGACAGGTCTGATGGATGGCCGGACTAACACCATCGACTTCATCTTCGCCCTCATCGACCACACTCCTGATTCCAGCCGCAACATACTTCTTCAACAAAACTCGTCTCCATCTCCCCCTTTCGCCAACACATCGCGCCCATCGTCCAATCTGTCTCTCATCGTCATCACACCTTCGACCTTGAAAGAAGCGGCAATACCATTGAAACCAGCCACGAACATCGAATTGATGATTGATCCAGCCATTGGATTCCCATTCTTCGATAGTTTGACCGCATTTGACACCGAATTTGTTGATCGAGGGGTCATATAGTGAATTAGTGAGGTTGGACGTGACGTTGAGTCCTTGTATCCATTCCGAGGGAAGTTCATGCCAGTCGTCCGAGATTGTGATACTTAGAGTAGAGGAGAAAAGAGGACGAAAATAGGTTCCGCCGAAGCATCCTTCTCTGAGTACTTCGGCAGGTGACTTGTTTGGCAGGAAAGCTGGAGTGTCGTCGAAGTGGAATGTACCGTCTTCATCTCTGGTTGGTAGAGCCACTGCGGGCTTCCAATTAGACCAATTGGCTTGTAGTTCTTCGAGGTTCTGGGTTGTTTTCTTGGGAGTGGTTTCGGTGGGATGGATTGTCGAAGGTTTTTGTTTTGTGCTGGCTTTTCGGATATTCTTTATTTTGTCATCATCCTCATTGTATAGAGAACGTGTCGGAGCAGAAGCAATTCTCGCAGAAATCCGAGATGGCTGTTTTGGCACAGTGCTGGCAATTTTCCTCCGTTTGGAATTCTTCTCAGATCTGGCATTTGGACCTTCGCGCTTCAATGTGGCGCCAGCATGATCCAATTGCAGTTCTTTCAGCAAAGCTTGGTTTTGAGAAATCTTCTGAGCCCTCCGTGATTCGTAGTCACTCATTGTAAAAGGTGTGTACCATTGAAGAAGACGGGTCGCGATGCGCGATCTTGATATCAATTTCAGGGGGTCGATGACGTATGCTCCAAGCAAATCTTAGGGATGACAACTGTTCAATCCGAATCATCTATACCTCAATTGCATATGTTCCAAACCATGAGGAGGCAACGAAGAATCCACCAATGCTGCGTTTCCAGCTGCAGCGTTCCGAGCTCACAAGACGTGCCTCGTGTTTCGTCGAAGTAAAGACGCAATGCGACTGAGCACTGACGAACAGAGCTCTGTTTGTCTTTCACCCATCGCGCCCCTTCTCGATCAGCGCCCTTCCTCTCTCTTGGAAGTGATAGCAATAGAATTGATGCACGTTTCAACAAAGAAGCGTGCAATGGCAAAAGGCTCAGACATAAAAGTGGGCAAAGGCAAATTCAGGTTACGCACTGCGCCCAGCTCCGCGTAGTGGACTTTAGGTATCGGTCGGAAAACTCGGCCTCGCAACTCGACAAGGTACAAAGGAATGCAAAGGGCGCACATTTTGCACTCAGCCTCGCCTGGCTACGTCGCATTCATTATGAAGGGGCGCGAATTCGAAAAGCCACAACTAACCCACGAATCGCGAGCGTGGGAACTGCGAATTTGTGCAGAAATGCGGTGAGAAAGGGGCGCACTTATTTTCGTGTTCGCCCACGGGTCACTTCCGCACCATAGACACCGCCAACATATATCTTGTCGCATCCCAACTTTGTCCCATCTCATACGCAAAGAAACTCTACCAAAATTTTGCACGACAGACTACAAAATCCAAAATGGAGCCACTTGTGACGAAAGACTATGTGTTCGACCAAAACATACAGCTCTCATTATGTCACAAGTGAGCATCCTCCCTTGACACTCTTGATACTTTTCATATGTTGACCCTAGGCATCAGTTCACCTCTTCCATCGCAGATCATCTACAAGTCAACGGACAATGTCACCACCCATTTATTGCACAGCATGTCTCGAACCCCACCGGCAATTATAAATTCGTCGCTGCCCATGCAGGAGGAATATGGGAACGTTGTCCTGACCCAAATGCAATCACTTTGGATCCCCTTTCGGTTCCTATCGACGTAGTCGCGTGGACTGGAAAGAAGGTATCCGGGAATACCTCTTTTTTCCCGACGCACAGTCAGCACAACGTTCTTCTAGCGAATGCCAATCCGACCTGGCCAGATCTTGTCAATAATGAGGTCGAGCCAGATCTGATCAACCCCGAGGGCTCCGCCCGTGCAGGGCATGGAGCTTCTTCGAACTGTGCACGGTTAGATACATCTATGGGCCATCGCCAATACAGTTCGTACCAAGATGAACCTGCCACCCTGCTGCAACGTCTGGACCCAATTATCGAAACATTCATCAACACACCTACTTCGTCATCAGCTTCTGATGCGTACCAGCCAAACCCAGAGCCATTCTATAACTTGGATTTTCCAGTGCTCGATGCAAATTTTGGTCATCTCCCAAATGCAGGCAGCACTCCAACCTATGATGGCACTACTGCGGCAAATTGCTCTACTGCGTTCGGCAATGGCCTTGATACAGACCTCCATGAAAACAGTCTAGTTTGCCATAGTCAGGCTAACAAATTCATTGCCAGACTGCCAGATGATTCTATGGCTTTACAAACCTTCACTGAGCAGAGTGCCAACGATTCGTGGCAGGCTGAACAAACGTTGGAGGATGCGAATGCGTGGTCAATGTAGTAAGATCAATTGAAGAAGATGACACAACCAGATCACTAACGGAAAACAACAGCACACTTCCTGTGAATGTGATGGCAGGACAGCCTGAGAATTTCAGCAACGGGGACATGGTTTCTGAGTATGATAAACTAACCTGTCATTCAACTACGACACACGCTAACACGATGCAGTAGCAATGTCAAGGAACAACTCTTTCACTTCGAGGGCAGGCGAAATCTGAGCGCCCAAAGCGAAAATTTTGCTTTGAGTATAGGACTTGTCGGGTCCTCAAGCTATGCCCTCTCTCAAACGCCATCGCGAGCTTCCTCAGATTCTTCATCCGCTTCTGCTGGACGCTATTCATGCCACCACCCACGATGTCGAGGCGTCTCATTCGGACGTGAAAGCGACCGTACTCGTCACGCAAGGAAACACGACAGCCACAGGAAATTTATCTGCCACCAAGACCCTTGCCAGAAGTCATTCTACCGTAACGACAAGCTCCAGGCTCATCTGAGACAGAAGCATTCGAATCCGGTTGCGCAGTGAGACGTGGTTGTGGATGATTTGAATCTCTATCGAGCATGTGTCGTGTATCTAGTGCTACTCACTAACTGTATATTCCCATATTATCGTCCATCCATCGTCTTCAATATCCTGATCTATTTCTTCTTAAGCATCATTATGCCCAAAGTGATTGGGTTATCACGAGATCTTGTTCATACCTGTCCATTTCTTTTTTTGTTGGGTTTGTAACGGATCTCACTCATCGACCAATGGCCCCCCAACAACATTTTACTTTATTCAGTCGATATTGTTCTAGTAGATTTCATTGTCTTTGAGGATAGGACTACCAAGAATTTTATTGCATTTGTAAGGTCCTGCTACGTACGCTGGTTCGAAGACACAACTCATTATTTTTAAAGTCGTTTCCAGCCGAGGTTCACGTTCAACTTCAACATTTGCTGAATCGGAAGGATACGAGTAAAGAAGCTTCTCACACAACCTCATCGCTGCCTTCAAATCGTGAAAAAACCTAACCTTACGACGACACTTGATTGCTTCCTCTACCAGACCTGGCATTTGGATCCCGTCAGGGTTGTGACCAGGCTCAGCCAGCCTGCGCCGTTTGACCAGCTCGAGCCTGGTCCTGCAAATGTCGAATCTTTGGCCAGGGTATCAACCGATAAATGAGGTTTTCGATGACATCGCAATCTTTCTCAGCTTGATTCACAAAAGATTTCCCCTTCCTGTGGCGGATGAGGCTGAAAAAACTAGGGTCACGGACCTCTCTAGGAACGGTGCTGCCTTATTGTCTCATCCTCGATGAAGGATGATCAGTTCGTAACATCCTGACGAAGTTGAAAGGTTTTTTATTGGATCTTATTCCAAGGTGTGTTATCCTGAAGGATGGACCATTCCAGGACCTGGCGAGAGGTAGAACAATTGGCGTTGGTATGTGCTATTTGCATCGCCCACATCGCCCCTCACTCGAATCACACCGCCTTTTACGCCCCGCTACAGAGGCACAATACCAAAGGCATACAGCAACAGAGAAATTGTGAGACTATGTGACTGTGTAGACCCGATTTATTGTGAAGTCTGGGGTCATATATCCAAAACACAGGACCGCAGCGTCAGCCTCGTCTCAAGAGGGGAGATCATTTGAAAAAAAAATCTTTTTTTGGGGGGGAGGGGGGCGCGGATGAAATCTTGGTTCTTTGAGGCTTAAATTAGTTCATGATAAGCCTAAGAACGCCTTGGGGATAATGATTCCAACCTTGCGCTAAAATGGAGAGATACATTGCATTGCAAATCAAGCCACTTTTCTAGAACAAGGAAGCCTCAAACTTGAAACTTAAACCATAAGGATACACCGCTGATATTTATCCCGTCCGTACATAATATCAGCTAGCATGCCTACTGCTGGCATTCAGATCACAAATAGAGGTCCTTTGACTTCCATCTTCACTCCTCCTGCTTCATGCGCGACGCCGACCTCTGACAACCGGCTGTACCAAGGCCACCTCAATGGAGAATCATACGACCCAAATTGTTATCCTCAGACCACTGGTCTCCCTCCTGACTTCGCCGCTTCGACGCCCTTTGTGCTCTACTATTGTAAGTACTTTCAAATCATCTCATTGGCCTTCGATGATCTGATCATAAATTCAGATAGTCCCGGCATAGCATGCCCTAGTGGCTATACTACGGGAACGACTGCAATTGGTTCGATGGTATCTTTTACCGACACCACGATATGGGACCCTAGCACGACCGTCGCTATTTGCTGTCCCTGGTGAGCAGAACTAGAAAAGTGATCTGGAGAATCGAAACGAGCTAACCTTTGGACAGGAATTACAGCTACATTCAATGGGGTCTTTTATGCGGCGCATCCGTTACTCAGGGCGGTACCGTGACGTAACAGGATACTTTGAGAAGGGTATCGACGACTGTGGCTGCATCTAGTTTTGATATAAACATAGATGGAGTACCAATAATGTGGCAAAGGAGAGACACCATAGCGACCTCAACTACTTTGGAGATAACTAGTCCCACAACAACGAACTCCGTCTCTTTAGCGACAACCAGTTCCAGCAGTACTCTGGCGGCAACAGCTCAAGAAGGGAGCGGAATTTCAACAAGCAGTGCGATTGGCGTGGGAGTCGGCTCTACCCTTGGAGCTATTGCTTTGTTGTCCCTTGTTGTCTTGTGGATTATGAAGCGAAAGTAAAGGCACAGAAAGTACTAGGTACCGCCCACGGTGCCGTAGATGAGCGGCCGGAATTTGTTACAGAAGTAGAGGGAATGACTAGCATCCCAGAACTCCTCACGGAAACTGTTGCGTACCATGACCGACACGAACTGGTTGGGCAAATCAATCGAAGCCATGAGCTACCTGGGAACGGCCGTGAGCGCTACGAGTTGCCTGGCTCTGTGTCTCGAGAGGGAAAATTCAGGTAGCAAATGACTTCGTTGGCAATTCTCCTTTCTAGATTTCCTTTTCCACATCTTCAACTAATCTTAAATATGTTTGAAGTTAGTTGTATTTTCTGTCGTCTTCTGGCTTCATCTTTCTCTTCTGATCATCAAGTCTTTTCCACATCTTTCCTCGAGCTGCTTGGCTATCGGGAGCTAGGACTCGTCAAGGCTCTTCAGAAAGTCAACCTTTGAGCATGCTGTACTTATACATAAAAGGATCGCCAGGGTTGAAGCTTACCTTATATGGGTCTCATAGATGTTTAATTCAAAGCTTGACGACTGCATGGCCGTCAAAGCCCTTTGAATTTTAGATCGTTAGCGTTATGAATGCATACAAAAAGGGATAGTAATACCTTTTGTGGTTCTGATGGTCATTTGGTACAATCGCCCTGTGGGAGCAAAAGGGCAAAAGTAGAGGTTGGAATTGCAAGAACTATGGCGAGAGTATATGAAGTCCTCCTGTTTGGTACTTGATGGTGTAGTTGATAAATTTATTAAGCCTCAATTATTAATATTTTAACCGGTGGTGAAGTTTGGGGTCGTTTTATAATCGTTCCTGCATCGTGTGAACACTCCTAGCTTGTAATGTCAATCCTTTCGCTTTAATATCATCATGTTCGCGTTTTTGCGGTAGTGAAGCCATGAGGTCGTTGATGTTTTGTGAGACCCAATCGCGTTGCGCCCATATTCTTCACCCGAGGTTCGTTTTCGCCCAATCTAGTTAGTGCTCTTCCTCATGCTCAAGCCTCTACAACTGCAGAACAACCATGGATCGCCTGCAATTTGAAACAGCAACCAAGTAAGAGCAATCGGGTTGTATCCTATTGAAAAGTACAAAGTACTTCCGACAATCATAAGCTACGCTAGGTAAGAATATTTTATTTGCATCTACAATGAGAGGCGGGACGAGTAGCAATCAGGTAATACGAGGTTCCGGTCTGCAAAGTTTGAGCTGTGGTTTGAAATCGCCGATAAGAAAGGCGGTCGAGCTTTTAAGCTGTCAGCTGTACATCGCTGGCATCTCAACAAAATCCGAATTGCTTTTGCCGTTACATTACTCAGCCCTTCACAGTGCACGTTGAGACCGCCCACGAGTAAGATGCTGCGCGTGACCTGGATGTGGACTTGAGGAAAGTTCTTCTTCTGCAGGGGCGAAGTCTTATTTCGCCCAATATAATTAAAGGATAATAACGGAGAAGGTCCCGCTCTCAGCCTGATGGATTGAGAGGCTGGGAGGGGCGGGCGCGTGGCAGACGCAGGGCGATGTAAAGATAACACAACCATTGCTAGCCAACGAAAACTATCCCAGTGCTTGACGTAGGGATCTAGGTTTATCGGCGGGCGTGAGTGTGCTATGTATCACATCCGCAACATCAACATGGGTGCTACCGTTTTTGATATAAGACTCGTATGTCGCCTGTTTTCATGGACTGCAAGAGAAACGCTGCCCAAAATTTGTGCCGCCTATATAATGCTGTTTGAACGCATGATGGAGGGCTGTAGGCTCAGTGGAATTTGCCACAACAATATCTACCATGCCACGAGTGAGTTATCCCTGCAGGAGCTCTGCTTCAACTTTTCCATTATTATACTCACTATCGGTGGAGCAGTCTGTCCTACCCAACGAAACCCTTGAGAGCCATCCCGCAGAGCCTCCACTACATTCTTCACCTTTCAAAAATCCCGGCAATTTGAGGCCAGAAAATGTCACAACCAACCCAATGTGTTTTCCGCACGCGATACATGATTCCGGTGCAATTCCCAAACACGTATTGAGATACAGCCACAACCAACCCGGATCCCCCGACCCCAGCTTTTCTCCCAATAGTCCCGTTCCCCAATTCCATGAACCGCTTCAGAAACTGTCCCAGTCCACACAAGAGCCGATCATGCCTGGCAATATCGAGTACGGCATTGAAATACCTTTCCCGTCCATAGAATTACCGAGAAAGCTACCTGAGAGTAATTTCAGCTTTCATGTTGGTAACATACTGCCGAGCACTAGGGGCCTCGTTGTTTCAGCAGGATGTCAAGAGCAGATCACGCTCTTCCCAACAGCAGAATTGGGCTCGCGTTATCGTGAATCGTACGGTGTGGAGTCGTATACGCATGCGCCGTCACTAGTTGAACGTGTGGTACACAATGGTGCTGAGTTCCATCACCCGCCTCCATGGCGTCAGCCCCCGAGCTGGATGAATCTCCAGGTGCCTTGTATATTTCCACAGCAAGCGCCGACGTCTAATTGCAACGATCTGGGAATTATCCATAAAGAACAGAACATGTAAGGGCTCTTCTCGATTGCAGATTGCACATCCCACACTAACCATGAATCACCAGCCAACCAGACGATACACATACATGTATACAGTCTCTGAGCATGGAAGACAACTTGCAAGGCACCAAATCTGGTCAAAGGATCATGATAGGCTCTCTCGAAGCTGGGTATGTGACTGTCGTTCCACGTTCTTTTGGTTAGAGTCGAACCTCGCTGACTCTGTGGAGGTATCGCAGACACACCTCGAGCTCCCCATCAGAGATTATTGCATCTTTTGACACCGCACGTCATGACACTTCGTACCGTATGGAGCCTTCAGCAACTTTGACCGCGGGCATGTCTCCAACATTAACGGCCCCCAATTCATTCCGCGAGGCCGGTTCTTCACCGCGTTGGAATTGCCACTATCCTGCCTGCAACAAAACTTTTGGGCGTCGTGCTGATCGTGATCGACATGCAAGAAAGCATGACGAGAGCAGGGAATATGAATGTCCTCGAGCGGACTGTAATTTGAGCTTCTATCGGAGCGATAAATTTAATGACCATCTGCAAAACGGGCACTTGGTATAGGACTGACGTGGTTGATAGCCGGATACTGGGGAACGTTAATCTCGTAATGTTTTAATTTTTCTTTGGTCCCGCAACCCCAGAATGTTCTATTAATATTGTCGGGCCTCAATATCGTGGATTAGGGATTAGGTTTTGGGCGTTAAAACTGATGAGGATCAATTTGATTCTGGATTAATGATATTAATATTGATGAGAGAATTGCATATTCGTGAATGCGGTTCCCGGGATGCATGAAATGGTCCAAAAAAACCTGACTTGTCTCACCACCTGGATGGAAGTTTACTTGCCAGACTCTTCTCCTGACAAGTCCGGAGCCGTGGTGAGTGAGCTGCCGAGACGAAGGAAATGCAACAAACGAAAGAAGGAATGAAAGAATGAATGAATGAAAGAAGGCAGCCGTCGATTGGGGTGATAGCAAGGCCGATTGTTCGCGCTCCATGCTCTTTTAACAAAATCCCAATGCCTAGTCCAGTTCATTCACGCTGCCTACGAAAGAAGGGTTGTGATGATGAAAAGCATGATGAGTGAGAAAGAAGAAAATGAGGTCGTGGTCGTGGTCGTGGTCGTGGTCGAAGCCTAGCGCGTTTGGAAAGTCATTTCGCAGATCACCTGCGTCATCACGAGTCCACTTGAAGCCCTCCACGTTCAGCATGCAGTGATGGTGAAGCATCAATTGAGCCCCACAATGTGGAAGATAAGAAGTCGCCCTTGGCTGCCATTCTTTTGAGCTTCCTTCAACCTTCATCTTGGTTGAGGAAGCAGCAGTTCGACGGAGACAGTCATATGGCACAGATCACCTTCAAACTCCCCGAGCGTATTGTGGCTTGGCCCGAGAACACATTGACACGTGAAATAACCACTCAAGAAATGTTTGCAAAGTTGGTTTGCAACCCCCCGCTGGGACAGGCAACTGTCGTTCCCCCTGGTACAACCTCCGTGACTTTCTCCGTCTTATTGGAGACAGACCCTTCGTCGCAAAAGCAGTGGCAAGTTGCTTTGTGGCACCATCTGGGTCGACCTGAAGACGAGTGGAATTCGCTTGATTTCAACGAGACATCTGCAGCCGACGACCTTGTGTGTATCTACCCTCAGTGATGCTTGATCACAATCTAACCTCTTCTCAGCTTCACGTCCATTGCTCGACGTCAGCCAATCAGAACAGACGACGCATATTCACCTTGGAACTCCCAGGAAGACCGGATAGCAAAGAGTCCTTCGTTCGATTCACCCTCAAATTCCGTCCTGACGATGACTCTCCCTGGAAATGGGCTCGAGATCACACATCTCTCGATGACGGTGTCCTTTATTATCAAGCTTCGAGCTTCGAACAGCAACATCTCTCTCACTATCTCAAAGGCATCGGCTCGGATCTATCAATCGACCAGATAGCTGCCGAGACGCCCGACACTTCTCTATGGTCGATTACGGCGCCTGTGAAAGCAGCATCTGACGACAAATCCGGATTTTCTACTCACAACTTGGGTATCCCATTCAACTTTACTCGCTGGTTTGCACTGGTGAGGCTATGGACACCATGGCTCGCTCCAAGACACGGCCAGGGTAAATTCACTCCAGACAAAGACGCAGTTCTTGCCTCATTTCTACGCCACGATGGCTTGCATGTGGTTGTCCTTGCAATCAGTGGTGTTGACGATGTTCTCACTGTACTAAAGTACGATTCGGAAGGAAATGTCACTGTCGAAGGTCGCAATGACGCCGAAGAAGATGGCATCAGCCGCGTTATCGTCGCTGTTGCGCCTACCTTTGAAGTCGCAAATGCTGCAGTCATGTACCAAGCTCGCAGAATTGTCATGGCTTATGCCAAAGATACTGGCGAGCTCCAGGCCGAAATCGATGCAATGAAAGAAGCCGAAGTCAAGCCTGAGTGGCTAGAAGGCTGGTCGGATGGATTTGCGTTCTGTACATGGAACAGTCTCGGACAAGACCTGACCGAGGACAAGATTTATGCTGCACTTGACTCTCTGGAAAAGAACGATATCAAAATCACCAATCTCATAATCGACGACAACTGGCAGTCCCTAGACAATGAAGGGAAAAACCAAATCTACCGTGGAATGACCGAGTTTGAGGCCAACAAGAAAGGCTTCCCTCAGGGACTGGCACATACTGTCAGCAAAATTCGACAAGATCATCCGAGCATCCAGCATATCGCTGTCTGGCACGCAATGATGGGGTACTGGGGTGCAATTTCTCCAGAAGGCAAGCTTGCCAAGGAATACAAGACCGTGAAGATCAACGGTCCAAAGTGGCTTGCTATCGATCCGGAGGATATCATGCGATGGTACAACGATTTCTACTCCTTTTTGTCCTCTAGTGGAGTTGATTCGGTCAAGACCGATGCACAATTCATGCTCGCTCAGCTCGGTTCAGCCAAAGATCGTCGTCGTCTCATCCGCGCCTACCAAGATGCATGGTCCATAGCAAATCTGCGACATCTTTCCGCTCGAGCCATATCTTGCATGTCTCAAACGCCTCAAATGCTCTTCCATTCACAGCTTCCATCCAACAAACCGCGACTCCTGGTGAGAAACTCGGACGACTTTTTCCCCGATGTAGACAGCAGTCACCCATGGCATGTCTTCTGCAACGCTTACAATTCTCTTTTCACCCAACATCTCAACGCACTCCCAGATTGGGATATGTTCCAAACGTCGCATCCTTGGGCTGGTTTCCATGCTGCATCTAGATGTGTCTCTGGAGGCCCAATCTACATCACCGACAGCCCTGGTCAGCATGACATCGATTTAATCAAGCAAATGACGGCTAAGACTCCTCGTGGGAACACTGTCATCCTCCGCCCACATCGTTTGGGCAAGACCTCTCAAGCTTACATTGGTTATGACGAGCAGATGATGCTGAAGATAGACACATATGTTGGTATGTCGCAGACTGGCGTCAGTATTCTGGGCGTCTTCAATGTTTCTCAACATCATGCTACCGAAATACTTCGCTTGGACGACTTCCCAGGGACCGAGAAGGGCGAGTACATCATTCGTTCGCACGTTGGCGGTAAATGTACCAAACCAACACACCGATGCGACAAAACCATCAGCCTCTGCACCGATCTCGGCGTCAAAGGTTACGATATTCTCTCTGCTTATCCGATTCTCGGACCTTTCAAGGTCAACTCTGGAGCTGTTTCTGTTGCGCCGCTTGGCTTAGTTGGCAAAATGACGGGAGCTGCCGCAATCGTCAATTCTGATACGGTTATGGAGACGAATGGACGTCTGCGGATGTGGATCAGCTTGAAGGCTTTCGGAATTTATGGTATCATTTCGCTCCAGTCTCTGTCTTCACTTGCTTGCTAACCTCCTCTAGGCATCTACATATCCGGGCTTGCCAACCGTTCCATCAAGGACGATTTCATGGGTCTTCTTTTCGGAAACCCCATCCCACTGCATTGCGTCAAGAGGAGCGAAACTGATGAAAACGTGTTAGAGCTTGATATCGAAACAGCTTGGGAAGAGAGCGAGAAGCATGCTGGTTGGAGCAATGAAGTGAATGTTGAATTCTTCATTGCCTAGTGGGGAGGTGAAAATTCGAGATCGAAGTTGAGAAAAAAATGTAGAAGGGAAGTAAAGTACAAGTGCGTATCACAGCAGACAAAAGTTTTCCAAGGTCGTCACCCATTATGAGTCAAAACTGAGGCCAGCATCAAATCTCTCTGTAGGACAAATGAGTGACCGACATCGTTCTGTAAGTCGTTATTCATTTTAGACGTAACAATAACTCTAGCCCGATTATTTTACATTCTCAATAATTCCGGAATCTGGTCGATGATCTCTCTCCCCGAGAAAATTTAGGCCTATCGCAATCCAAGATCCAATATTTTCCCGGTTTCACATCTTGCGGAGGTGGAAGCTGACAAAAGCCCGAACGGGAATTCGGACTAACCACAGGATAACATCACTATTTAGAGGCTCAAGGGTTTCCAAAATATACGTTAGCAAATTTTGACAACCTCCGTAGCCATGAAACCCCCTGCATTACTCATCCTAGCAACCCTAGTAGCCCTCATCACAGTCGCCGACACGACACCCTACTGCCCACCCCGGTCAGCCACCACCACTCAACAAACAACCATCTTCACCGAGTTTATAAACACATTTTTAATTCTCAAAGATCCCAAAACCGCTTTCCTCCGTCACGTATCCACCGATTACATTCAACACAACCCGTATGCCCTCTCCGGGCGCCAGGTAGCCATCAACGGACTCGTCCCTTTTATTCCTCGAAACAATTATACGATTTTGAACAAGGCAGTGCAGAACAATGTTGGTTTTGTGCATTATAAGAGTATGGGGCCGGGTATGGATGGGAAGGGGGAGATGACGAGTGTGATTGTTGATATTTTGAGGTTTGAGGGGACTTGTATCGTTGAGCATTGGGATTTGATGGGGGTGAAGATGGGGAATGAAACGAATCCTTTGGCTTATTTTTAGGAATGCAGGGAAAGGTAGTAGTCACTTCTCATGTATTGGATGGCGAGTTGGAATGCTGACTTGGCTACAGATAAGCCTGTGTTGTATAGAATTATCAAGGAGCTGGACTTTCAGAGGTCTCAATAACTTGATCTTGAAACCCACGTCCCCTAATTTATTATTTTACGACCAGCGCGATAGTTTCATAACCTTCAATACTCCTCTGGCGACCCGTTATCTCATCATTACATATCCTCAAACTGCAGATCTTTTTTAAAATACTGTACCCCGCCTAAACAACAACTTTCTCAGCATCCCCGTTCCAGCCCACCACCATCCCTCATGACACCTCATGGAAAAATTTGACCGAGAAGGCTTTGCAATTTCAATAGCTACCTGCCAATATGGTCAATACGAAGCTTCATAGCTTTTCATCAAAGATTTTCAACCCAAAAGGGGGATCGGTAAGTGTCTAGCGATTAAGTTTTTGTGACTGCCAGGAACTTATCAATATTGATCTCGAATTGGGTGTGTTCTATTACTTTTAGCTTCTTGAGAGCGGAAATGAAATGTTGAACCCTGTGCCAGCTATTTTCCAGCAACAGCCATGAATGCAACTCCCAAAGCCATCATTTCTGCTTCGCCGCCCTTTGGTTGATGACGAGTTGGATGCAGTATGGTATCGTAGTTTGCTTCGAGTTCGTAAGTGTCGCCTTTTTTGACCTCGATAGGACCATAGCATTGTGACATCTCTGAAATGGTTTCCCATTTCTCACCGCTCTCATGAGGACCTGGATTGGCGGTTGATCTCCTATGACCTCCCATTCCTCCTCCCAAAGTAGCATCTGCGCCACCATACATAGCCTTGGACTCGCAAACCACGTTGCCATTGACTTTAGCGACGACGCTGACTCCTCCATCTTTTATTCCCAGTCAGTATGTTTGCATTTACACAGACTACAGGACGTTCTTACCATGTAAATGTCCCCTAAAAGCCAGAATAGTCCCATTCCTCGTTACATTCATTGGCTTTCCCCTAATACTGAATTGTTTACTCCCACCTCCATTAATCAACCCAAACTGTCCCTCGCACTGTCCAGGAACCATAACATACATACTCGCATCCATCATCCCCTCCGTCCTTCCGGGCAGATACTCAATCTCATTGACCGTATACAGCACCTTCGTCTCATTCGTATAATTGATAACATCCCCATTCATCAATAACTTATCCTCTTTACCGATATAATAGCCTGAGTTTATGGAGCCGGAGGGGTCGGTGAAGTAAGAGCCGTATTTGTCTTCTGAGCCGCCTATGACGAGGGAACCAGGACTAAGGGATTCGAAGAGCATGCGAGAGCTGCCGCAGTTAAACCAGGAGGGGAGTGATTTGCTCGATACAGTGATAAAGGTATGATGGTCGTAAATTCCGTTTGAGATGTCAGCTTTGGTGCCATCGGCGTAGACGAGGGTGACGTTTGATTTTAGGACTGTGATGTCGTGTGGGATACCTTCGGCTGAATTCATCCAAGCTGTGCCAGAGGGGTCCATGGAGATTGAGTTGCCTGTTCTTTTGCTGCTCTGAGGTTTGCAAAGTTGGTTTTTGGTTTTTCTTTTGGAGAGGAAGGGAGAATATACATTCTGCGCCCTGACGGTGAAAGGACCATACCACACATTCACCCTTCTTACACCATCTTTTTCAATTGTTCGCTTCACCTCTTCTATCTTGAACGGTTTGAGAGGTGGTGCGAGGAGAGATGAGCCCAATGCTGTCAATGTGCCGAGTAGGCCAGGCCCATCTGGAATGGCTTTAACTTGTTAGTTTCAGCGGGGTATCTTTTTGCTAAATAATGTATACCAATGGGTGTAGCGTCTGCCAGCAGGGGAAGTAAGAGTAAGAAAACCGACTTCATCTTGTGGAAAAATGTAAAGGAAAATCGAGGATTCACAGGATGAGGAAGAAGATTATGAAGGGAGACAACAATTATAAAATGTATGAGGGCAGCATGCTTTTCACTCTTCTCTTTCATTTGCATGATATGCATCCGACTCCTTTTGACCTTCACTCCGCTTCCACAGTTCAGCAAAAAGACAACAAGTTCCACGGGAAGATATGTGCAATGGATTGGACCGAGAGCGAGAGACGTAAATTCCCAATGGCGGAGTAGATTTGATATAGGAATGAATATTAGGCAAAAACGATTGTTCCGACCTTGAAGGGGGTTAGCGTTTCATCCGGGGATCTAGATTTAAATTAATAATGAAGGTGATATATGGATTAGCAGAATTATTGATGTGTTTTATCCTTGTGGGGAGAACATCTAGGGCACTAGTCATATATTTGCAGCATTTGTAGAGTAGGAAAGCTGAAAAGGATTCGAGTGTTCGGAAGCAAAGAGCAAAAAGTTTCCATCAACCAAAGCGTATCACTGTACAAAGCGTGAGCGACCAAATGCCAAAATGTGGTGCATATAACATTACCCTATGTCGCCATCGGCTTGGATCGTTCTGCCTCGCCCTCACCGTCCCTTATATTGATGCCTCTTTTCATGAACACACTTGCAGTCCACATCGACACGAATCGCATGTCGACCTTTCAAGTTCGAGCACCTTATCAATTCCATTCCATATGATAGATATCTCATTACAATGACAACAAAACCAGTAAATTGCATCATAACCCACGAACGCTTTGCACTCGCAGTTTTCAGAACCACATGGCATTTGGTACCAGTAAGGGTTAGGGGCGTGTGTGCTCGACGTGATTAGAGTTTCTCATTTACAGCATTTCCATTAGTATGGAGAGGTGGTGGGTGGCTCTGGCTTGGAAGGAGGTGGACGTCGTGTTCCTGTTGCGAGTTTGTTGATGAAGGAAGACATTTTTCTGAAAGCAGCTCTGAAGAGTTGGAAGTATCGCTTTCTAGATTCCATTGACTGTTCGTGCTACGTGCTTGCAGCGTAGGAAGCTAGCAGATGCGATACTTATAGCTTCTGATTCTTGATTCTCATTGCCGATTGAGGTCATTGATGAAGGTGTCAGGAAGCAGCCACAAGACTTTCTCGTAACCCGTCTAGTGCTGCGAGATCGCCGTAGCTTGTGAGTCTTTCGCGACTTTTTGGTTGCGTATTCGTGGCCCACGCCGGCAATCGAGTATTATTGGTTGTCGCAGATATTGCAGATATCTTTCTTCAAGATATACGGTCCGTCCTTCACACCCATCCTCAATCCACCCTCGCACTTGCAACAAAACTCTCAAATGGCGTCCCCCTCAACTTCCTTTTATTGGCCCCATTCTCTCCCTCAACCTCCTCATACAACTCCGGTTCAAAACTAACACTCTTCCACGCCCAGAAAAGCTTCCTCCAATAACAAGCCTGTGCCGCCGGCGTCAAATACAGATCCCGAAAAGTCTTAGCACTGTTCTCAGCGATCTTTCTAGCAGCCCCTGGAGACTTGAGCAAATAACGTATCTTGTCATCCAAATCAGAGAAATCGCGTTCGACGACGACCACATTCTGGTCTGGACCGGAGGGAATGAAGAGGTGGGTATGTGGTTCAATCCAATCGAGTTTGTGCGTGATGGAAACGGAAGCGCAGTTCAGTAGGTATTTGGCGCGACCAGAGTATGAGTGGCCTTCAGTATGCACGACGTATTGGTATTGGCAATGTTCGGGCATAGTGAGGAACCCTGACGAAGAGTTCCCCCACTCTATAGCTTTGACATCACTCCAGGGCTTTCCTTCAGTGACCTTGATCAAAGCCTCTCGCAAAGGGTTTGTTTGTGGAGCGCCTCGCCAAACAGCAAGCGGTTTCTTGTCGTCCCAAGCAGGTTCTGTATCTTCAATTTCGCGGCGGACTTCGTTATACTCACCCATGTTGTTATTGGGCCAAGACCAGTATCCAAAATCGGGCATGATCCATTGTTCTTCCTGCTGGCGTCGCTTCGTCAGAACCCAAACTGCGTGTTGTTCTTCTGGTTCTGAGGCGACATCACCTAAGCAGACTGAGAATTCGATGTTTGGCAGTGGACCTTGGAAGGCATCAATTGCTCGCTGTATGGAAAAGAAAGTTGCCAGTGCTCGGGGGACATCGCGTCGCTCTGGATCCCATTTTGTTTCTATTATGTAGAGCTTTGGGACTTGTCAGCAACTTTTTCACAGGAATTCTAGACAAAAATGTCTTACCTGACGATTATAAATCATTGCTCGCACCATCTCCCGCCCGGCATCATCGCGCCACGATATATCAACATCATCAACTGTGATCGGTCGGTGTTGTTTCCACTGCTCAGCGGTCCGATAGGCCTCTTCAAAATACCCTGGAAAAGCCGCGTCACACTGAGAATCGCTGAGCCCATAATTACGACCATCCCTTGCAAGATCGAACCACCAAGTCCCATTGTCCGGCTCAATCGAAAAGTGGGGTCTTAACGAACCGGCCCAAGGCGGCGAGAATGTTGATTGCTCTTTTGTCGAGACTGTTTCAACAGTCTGAGGCGCGCGCAAACTCTCTGGATCAAAAATTGCTACTCGAAGATGTTTTCCCGCTGGTGCGTGAGCGAAGAAAGTGAATACTGTGACGATGAAGGCGCAGCTCACGCAGAGCAAGATGACTGGGGCGCGACTGACGATCATTATGACTATTGCAACATTAGAGCAATTGAGTCAGCGAGAGAGGGATTTGCATACTTAATTGTCGGGATCGAGTCGTATTAGATGGACCGGAGCAAATATTATTGTTTAGCGAAAAGAATGTAGGTTCCCCGGTCAGAGAGGATGAATGTTAACACCAGGCACCTTTCCGCGTTTGGAAAGTTGTGCTATAAAGGAGTGTGGGTAGCCATGACACGAAAACGAGTGTGGTCAAGAGTGAGCCAAAAAAAATTAGGAGGAAGGGAATTGTTACTATCGATAGAATAGAAGGATTTGGTGTGTTTCTACTCGAGAAGTCGAACGATCCTCCAAAATCCTTCAAGCTTGGGCTTAATATAAGGTGTCCGTGAAGAGATCAGCTATTGGTTATGCTTATTATAAAATTGATAACCTGGCCTCTGGGCAACGGGTGCGGCCTATCCCAGCAGTCTTGCGTAGTATTGTTGGCCTCGGTGATCAATGTTACTCTCGCTTGAGGTCTGTATTCTACTGTACCGCGCTGATTGCGGGTAGCATGTCCTCAAAATCCTTGCAATCCCGGCCCATGTCGTGTCTCATCCGTCTAGCTCCGGTCTGAGCCACGATGAAAGAGATTGGAGATACAATCCTTCTGGAAGGTTGTTCGGTAAGTCATCCGAGGGGATTGAAGGGGTAGCAAGAGCAGCATAACCGCCGGTGACACACAAACATGGCACAATTGACGCAACTTTCGGTCTATTACAAAGGTTGCGGCAGGATAAAACAGTAGAATGCAGATAAAGAACCACCAAGATTGATAAATATAAGATGGGTTTAGGTGAATAGACGTTGGTCCTCTAACATTAGATTGAAGCCGAGATGCGCCGGGTGGCTATATCACGTGTAAATTTGTACTCCTTCGACCAGGTTGTCCATCAAGAGACTACAGATTTGGAAATGAGATTCTCAGTTTAAGATCCAAGACGATAAAATCCTAGCAACATTATTTTCAAATCGCCAGAAACTTTGAGACTGCTTTTTAAAATTTAGAGTACTCTCCTCGAGAACCCGCCGTAGCCGCCTTGTCGATTGTGCTTGCAGCAAAGGAACAGAATCCATGGTCCAGCTCTGCTTCCACAATCTTTCTCGTTACCTCATTGTTATTGAATCAATCTACAAAACCGGCAGTTGTATCGTACTCAGCCTCTTCGTTTAGGGCTTGATGGGGGGCTATATTGGATGGTGTTATATTTGTAGATACAGGGGCGGCCTCAGAATATTGTGAAGCAACCAACGGTAATAACAACAGGACAAACAACCGATCCAGATGTGCATATAAGAACAGACACCATGGTCCCTTTCTTCCCTATCATCATCTCTATCATCTCCGCCTCCTCCACAGCACCTCAATCAACCTTTTAATCCATAATTTCTGAAACCAGTTCAACAAGAAAACCCGTTTTCACCCTTACTTCACAATGCGCTTCCTCACTGCCTCTATGCTTGCTGGCGCCGTCCTGGCAGCCCCTACTACCCCGCCAGCTTCTACTGAGATCGAATCATTCTACCTCCAAGTCTCATCCGCCACCAACGCCACCCTCAACAGCATGAGCCTCTTCGCATGCCATGTCGGCGCCGCCATCGAAAAGCTCTGCATCGACAAAACCACCATCGTCATGTCCAAGGCTCCATCCTTCGGCCTCAACGAGACATACTATGCCGCGCATGGGATGAAAGGTGGTAATCTTATGTACAACATGCCCTACGGAGATAACAGTCACCTCTGGTCGGGATCTAGCCTCGGCAACAAATCTGGCGACGGTGTTGCGATCGTGTGGTTTGGCCCTAGCCCAGCCAGTGACAGTGAGCAGTACCCATTAAGCTTTGATGAAGAGGGCGTGATGAACATGGATGGGGCCTATGAGTGGCAGGTTTGCAGGGATTCGACAAATGGTAGCTACCATTATGAGGTGTTGGCTTGGGTTTATGGTGGAGGACCGGCCACGAATGAGGGTGAAGACTGCCACCCTGTGACTGTGACCAAGGTATCTCCCACTGCGGAGTACGCGAAGCTGGGAGCTTAAGGATTCTGAGCATTTCGTTGGTAGGATGGGAGGATTGGCAGGAAGGTTAGAGGCGATGTTTGACATGAAGTAATTCAAATCTGAATCTTACAGTCTCGATTCCTTTGCCAGCTCTCGATGTGTGGTTTCTTTGTTGCAGATGTCTAGTGAGGTCGCATTGGCAGCCCGACACTCCACGATCTTGGAAACGTCGTCATACCCCACTTGAACATGAGGTCTCGTAGTTCGGTGTCAGTGCCTGGGACGATATTCACAAACACCCTATCGCAGCCTTGAGGAGGCTCAGAATGAACCGCACCATGCTCTTCACCGATCCTAAAAAAGCAGCAGTCACGATTTGCAGCTTGGGTGACCTTGTGACCACCCAAATTATCCGCTAGGCGTTGCCGTACCGTTGCGGAGGCTGTCGCGCAACCAAGACAATTGAATGAAGTGCAGACGTGGTCCTTGTGCTCTTTGCGGGCCCCTGATTTGACCTTACTTTGTACTGCTCGGGCAGTTGTACCGTCTTCGATGAACAGTGTTCCTGGGCCAAGTAACGTGGTTACTAGCTTCCATTGTGTCCGAACCAATTTCGTGCCTTGAAAGAAGTCATCGTCTGTGTGCCATCGAGGCTTGTCGTAATCGGTGGTAGGTTTCGTGGCGCGTATTGTAAGCCAGTAATGATTGATTCCTGCCGCGGATAGGAACTCGTTGGCAAAAGAGAGGAAAGAAAGGAGGGGGGCTGTTAGGGAGCCGTTGACTGTTGCTCTATGCCACTCGTGGTATGAGGTTGGAAATTGTGCGTCTGAGAGCGGTAGTAAGGAACCACAATACATCCATGAGGATGTTCTTTGAAGCGTTATGCTGTCATGGAGAGTTGACTGGGAACTCTCATAAGGAAGGAGCTTGAAGTCGGGAAGGGATGCTATGTTGCTCATCCTCAATGCTGAAAGTGCAGAGTATCATATCGTGAAGACACTTAGTATCTGTGGTTGCCGAATGGTGGTTTGAAAGTTTTCCGCCAGGCTCATGTTGATCCAGAGCCAGGGCCGGACTTTTGAGAACCAAGTCCTGCTCGGCCATTTCTGTTCGCCGCGAAGCTCTTTGGAGACGATGTGCAGAAGGATTGACAGGGGCACACGGCATGGATGTATAGATGTCGCTAAGCTCTGAACATTTTAGCGTGATGCAGACTTCAGCCGTCTGTATGCTCGACGACGACATCATTTCAGCTTAGAGTTTCACACCTTCTCAAGACTCACCATACCACCTTCCCCGAATGCCTTAAGAGATTTCTTACAGACCATGTCAGGTTCTGCATGACCTGCGAACGACAGCGAGGCTCTCGGCTCTGATCATCAACAGAACGTCTTGACTCAAGAGCCTGGAACGGGACACTTCGCATCAAAATGATCTGTCGAGTTTGTCAGTCTACCATTTTTAGCGGGAACATCTTTACTGGCGAGCTCGAAATCGCAAAGCAACAAAACCATCATTTAAGTCTTGGAGGCCTTCGAGCTTCGGCAACAGCAAATTGTTACATCTGCAGGACTCTGTGGAACCGATTTGCGGCCAGCGATATTGCCATTCTGACACAACGGTGCGGAGATTGTAGTCCCACGCGGTTTTGTGCCATATTGCCATCCGCAGCTTATCGCAATTATGAAGCCATGGTCCAGCAGTTGAGAGTTCAGGTTGAGTTTGAGCCTCCTGTACTTGATGTTCAACGCAGGCAGGTAGAATTTGAATTCAAGATTACCAGTCCTGGTAAGTAACTAAGTTTCGTAATTTTTAAAATTCTAGCTAAGTAGAGAAAAGCCAGGTTGATTGCTCCTGTCGCGACCGATTTTACTGGTCAGGACGAATCTCTTGATCTCGTCAAGCTCTGGCTGCACAAATGCATCAATAGTCACGATGCCTGCAATCAACCAAAAGCTTATTTTCCAACAAGAGTTTTGGCAATCGGCTCGAAAGACAGTTTGAACTGGTTCCTCCTGATTAAAGACCATGGAACACCATGTCTACCTTACGCAACAGTTAGCCACTGTTGGGGAGAAGCACTTCCTCTGATTCTTACGACGACAAACCTGGCCGCAATGCAGCAGTCTCAAGTTATTGCAGATCTCCCACGGACGTTCAGAGAAGCTGTTTTTGTTGCGCAGCACTTGGGCTTTCGTTACCTTTGGATCGATGCTCTCTGTATTCTGCAGGACTCTCCAGACGATTGGGTTTCGGAATCTTCGCAAATGGCTGAAGTTTACACAAACGGTGTATGTAACATTGCTGCTAATTGGGCATCTAATGCACACGAGGGTTTGTTTTCGAAGAGAGACCCCCTAGTCGTGCAGCCAACTCTGGTGAAACCAGATTGGGATTGGTGTGCGGGACAGCAGTATGAGATACATGATCCAAACTTCGAAGAGCACCATCTCTCTAACTCCCCATTGCTTCGAAGAGCCTGGGTACTACAGGAAAGATTGTTAGGTCGAAGACAGATCTTTTTCGGAAAGGAGCAGGTCATCTGGCAATGTCTACGCAGGACTTCTTGCGAGTTGTGGCCTGATATGATTCCTAGAAGCGTAGCGAATCAAGAGCATCAACAGGTGAACCGGATGATTCCCCATGCCTTGAAGCTCATGCTGTCTTCGAAAGACATTAGCTCATCTTGGAAACCACTCCTACGCACGTGGGCAGATATACTCCGTCTTTATTCAACAACCTCGCTTACCCAGCCCCGAGACAAGCTAGTTGCTATCAGTGGCGTTGTGAAAATCTTCCAAAGCGCGTCGGGAATGCACTACTGCGCAGGACTATGGGACCATGAGTTAGCTCAGCAACTTTGCTGGTCCTCAGGATCCAAGGTCTCAAGACCCATGGCTTTCCGCGCCCCCTCGTGGTCTTGGGCCTCTCTAAACGGCCAGATCTCGCCAGCTCGTATACTTGGTGACGGAGACAATCATGACCTCGTACAACTCCTCGACGTCCACATCCAACCTAAAGGGCCCGATTCAACAGGCGAGATTGATTATGCTCATATCCAGCTCCGTGGGATCCTCTTACCTTTTGTCAGTCTCCGTCACGACTGGGAAGAAGGTGAAATATCGATCCTAGGCAAAGAACACACAATCTTTTTCGTTGTGGATGTGCGCGACGAAATCGAGGAAGAAAGGCTATTTTGCCTTCCATTGTGCTGGAGTGCACGAGTGATTCGTGGACTCATTGTATTCAAAGCAGATGAAGAAAATAGCCCAAGATGGAAAAGGTATGGGATATTCTATGTTCCAACGGATTCCTTTCGTCACGTACTAGGACTAAATCAGGTGGGACGTGGACTGGAACTTCTCCCAGCAAGCATACCTCGACGTGAGATTACTCTGATCTAAACCAGTACGACTTCTGTCCTCTCAATGCAGCAGTTTCGATCTCCCGGCGATATCCAAGAAGAGATTTGCTAAGAATCAAAAAAGAATTATCGCCTCACGTCCAGATGTTGTCTAAGTGTAAGGCCCGCTCAGACATCCTCAAATCTCCCACCAGGTACGGGAACGATGTGTATGTCCACTTCTTGCTTGGGTTCTTTCCAATTCTGATACGGCCAGGCACTTCCTCCACGTATTCTACCTTAGCCACCAAGTCTTCGCATTTCTCTTCCCACGAATCCGCTTCGCCTGTGACGATTTGTGTCCCATCGAGTCCATGGCGGCACATCGCTGTGATCCTTTGAAGACCTTCGAATCCACGGCACCACATTGCTGTGTGCCACTGTAGCTCTCTCCAGGTGAAGTCTTTACCCTTCCCATATGTCCAGCTTTTTGATCGATCAGTCGTCCCCGTTTGTGGCTGCCAATGTGTATTCGAAAAATAACCGAAGGAGTACCCGCTGCCTGGGGTTACCTACTGGTCCCCATACTCATACCCGACGTTCGATTTGCCATCGGAGCGAAAAGTAAACCAGCGCGTGTTCATGAGGAAATGATGATGGCTGATTTGGTTGCCATTTATTTCCCAGCCTCTTTCTAACCGTACATTATCCGGCTGCCCAAAATTGATATAGGTTCCAATCTCTTGGACAGCGCGACGTGGATCCATGGTCCCATCGGGGAGTTCAAAGTCTTCCCACATGTCCTGGCAAGCTTGCCATGAATAGCTATTATGGTCTGGGATGCAGTACTTGACCAACTCGAGTCTTGTTTCCATTTGAAGGGGCCGTTGCCCACAGATTGGTCTGAATAAATTGTCAACGTCTGGGCCAAAGAGCTCACCGTAAATGACTATGTGATAGAAGGTGTCCTTTGGATCAGCATCAATCTCCAGGGTCTCTTGATAGTCAGCGCCCACGTCCCGTCCCATGCATTAACGTTCGTTTCCCAGGGCCCGACTGTACTCGTGTAGGGATGTACGTCGATTTGTTCAATGATGTTGACGATCCATTCCATAATCTCATCTCTCATCCTGTGGACCTTTCTGATCCTCTCGAGAGTGACATTACATTTCGCAACACACAGCGCAAGCAACCCTTCGACACCACCTTGGAAGGGCTTTTACCAATGTCCGCTCATTTTCTTGCGACCTGCGAGCCCAGTTTTCTAGCTCACGTGTGTTAGCTGTCAAAAACAAAATTAGGAGAAGACTAGACCAGCTGTCGTGCTAAATTGGCGGGCAGTCCAAGAATGTGTTTTCATGATGCAGCTGAACAGCAAAGGCTTAGGTTTCGGCAGGTGGCTATGAGGTTGTTGAGGTCTTCGATTCTTTCAACGTACTCTGGAAGAGTGACCAGAAGGTCCTGTGGGAGAACTCTCAAGAAGTCTTTGGCAGGGTTGACGACGTGCGCCATCTCGGTGGATGGCTTGCAGCCTTCAGGAGTGGAGGTTGATTGAGCTGTGGAGTTTGCTGTTCTGTTCAGTTGCAAGAGTGTTTGATGCGTGGGAGATTACCAATTTGTGTGGGTAGATGTGAAGTGATGCTGCTGAATGATCGTTTGAGTTTGTTGGAGAGATAAAGTGTTGTTGTTGAGTATCAAGTGTTGGAGATGTAAGGAAGAAAGTGCAGTGATGAAGCCATAAAAGCCTAACAGAAGATTACCCGACCAAAATTTGAAGACAGACAAGCTCTATTTGGTATGGAGAGAATAATTTCCCGGTAAAATGAATTTGAGAACCTCCAGAATTCCGAAGACTATTTTGCAAATTTGGAGATTCATTATCTTAAATCTCTCTTAGGAACTCGAGGCACCAAATGGAAGGAATTGATGGCCCGAGATGATTGTTATCGCGATCTCAAGCAACTGTCAGTGTCATTGTCCTAAAAAATTATCTGCTCCGAGTCTATTCTTCGAGGAAAGCTACCTCCACGGCATTGGGTGTCGTCATCCAAACACACGAAAAAGGATTGAAGTTTGGAGATTACATACAGAGCTACGCTCCACAACTCCATGTTTGATATACACTACTCTTCTATTATCCTACACATTCCACACAACCATCTACACTATCCTGCCACCAGTCAAGGCCTCAGCAATCTTCTTCATCTTCTGTTGATGGTCTGTTTTCTCTTCTCCTTCCCTCTGCATGTGGCGCTGCTTTCTGTCTCCCCCGTTCTGCATCACCGATGTAGTAGGAGGCGTTCCATCCAGAGCCCACACACTGAGGCCCCTTCCATTCCATCGAACTGGGTTCTCGTCCGTGCCAAACGTTTTCTCCAGAGCATCATCCAATGCTTCCTCCGTAGTGATAAAATGGCGAGCATGGGTGTACAAGGTATGCAATTGGTCCTTTCTCATTTGGTCCTTCCGATTCTGCGCATTGGCGTGTATCTGCCCTTGTCTCTTCGCCGTCATCTTCACCATGTACTGATCACCTTCTGTCTTCTTATTCCGAGACTTCATTACTTGACGAACTGAATTGGCGAGGGAGGGATTCGTAAGGGCTTGATCCCTTCGCTCTGGCATGTTGCTGAGAGTCTCGTGCTCATAATTTTTCCTTTCAGCCCGGAATTGAGCTGTTATCTGCGTCTCTTCCTGTCTGATAGCCAACTCTTGTAGACCCTGAGCTAAATTCCGCCGCCTCGATGCGGCCATGCGCGCTTTCCATGCCAGACGGTCGGCATCTGGTCCATGTGGTTGACTGCGATCTTGTGGCTTTGGCGTCGTCTTGTCTAGGAACTCCACAAATGTGTTTGAGCTGTAGTCGGGGAGGTCGATCTTCTTGGGGACGGGCAGGACGCCTTTGATGACGGGTCTGGGTGGATTGGGGTATTGCTTGGGTCTGGGGACATCGATGAAGCTAGGTGATTCGGGGCTGATGGCGAAGCGGGAGGGGGCTGTGGAGAAGGAACGATGGATTTGGATATGGGCAGTACAGCGACTACATATTGAGGTTGGGGTGATAGAAGGCATTTCAATTGGCGACAATGGACAATGGATGTCTATCCTCCTCCCCTCGATAGTTGATTTTCTTGAGACGTAGGGTCACGTGATATATTGGACCCCGAATCTTTTTTGCGACCTCTAAACTTTTTCACCTCTCTTCATTCTCCAAACAACACCAACCACCACCCCGACTTACAATGGGAGCTGGCCCATTCGCTCCAGAATAAAAACAACTGCTACCCCTAGCCCTTGCGATCGCCATACAAAACATATTACTCTAGACCCACATCTACAATTCACAATGGGGTCAGGCAAGAAAGAAGCTGCCCGTAAGGTGCGGCAGGGCAAGGTGGGAGATGGTATGGCCAATGTCAAGACTAAGGTATGTCACGGTTCGATTACACTTACATTTATGACAATGCTAACCTTCACTTTAGGGAGAGAACTTTTACAGATCGGCGAAGAAGGTCAAAGGTACAGCAATGAGACAGAAATTTGCTCATTGTTCTGACTAACTTTCTCGAAAGTCCTCAATATCCTCAAGGGCGGTACCCCGACGCGTAATGCACAGGGAAAAATCACGATATCGGCGGCATTTCAAAGCCGGGAAAAACCAAGCGCAAGAATCGGTATGATTTTTGGCCCCAACAAGCGAAGACTTAACTAACTTCTCAGAACCGAATCGGAAATGGTTCACGAACTCCCGAGTAATCAGCCAAGACGCATTAGCTTCGTTTAGAGGTAGGTCCACTCGTTCGATGTAATACGTCTCGTTACTAACGGGACCCAGATGCCGTAAAAGAGCAAACCTCGGATCCTCACCAGTATATCTTGAAGACAAACAAATTACCAATGGTTGGTATTCCCACGGCTATCTGGGCAACCGCCTATCTATCTAGTGCCTTGCTGATCTTGAGATAGTCGCTGATCCGAGACGAGCACGACACAAAGAATGGGATCAAAAATCACAAAGCGAAGCAAGTAGTTGAGACGGCAAGCTTCGCCGATACATTCGGTTCCAAAGCAAAGAAACGCAAGGTGAAACTCGACATCAGTAGTTTCGAAGAGCTTAGCGCGGAATCAGAAAAAAAACACGCCTCGCATCTCGAACGACTGGAAGAAATCAAATTACTGTCGGGCACTGCCATCCCTGCCGCCGAAAGAGAAGACGGAGGCGACGAATGGAACACAGGAACAACTGCACAGCTTCCTGTTGAAAGCCTGTTCCTGAAAGGCCAGTCTAAGCGAATATGGGTAAGCTTCTGGTAAAGGTCTACAGTAAACGCTTGCTAACCTGCTCAGAACGAACTGTACAAAGTCATTGACTCCTCGGACGTAGTCATCCATGTTCTCGATGCCAGGGATCCTCTGGGAACACGCTGTCGAGCCATTGAAAAATATTTGAAGGAAGAGGCACCACACAAAGTAAGTGATCCGAAGATATCTACGTATGGTATGCCTAGAGCTAACGCAATTAGCACCTCGTATTTGTGCTTAACAAATGTGATCTCGTACCCACGGCCGTGGCAGTAAGTTTCACCATCATCATCTTGCTTGTATATTCCTCTTCCCTACCAGTGAACTCCGTTCCCCACTGTCCGAGTTAGGTTGCCTCCTGCATTCTCTGCAACTTGTAGAGAATGCAACCTGTAGTTGGCAAGCGTTACGATGGTGGGAGATCAATTGCTTGCTCGCCGCCTTCGGGTAGATAGGTACCATTCTGGTGCCTTTCAACAGAGCTATGCTAGTGATACGGTTGTGAGTTGAGAACTGCTTCCTCGCGGCTTGCCGAGGGGCGTGTGGCTGTTCTCTTAGTGACTTTTCACACATCCCCAATTCCATTCAAGACTCTGCACCAGAAGGACTGACTCAAGGTGGAAAATTACTCGATTTTCTCCGCCTTGAGTCAGTCTTGATGCGAGATAGCCTTACATACTCGTGATGATCTGAGAAATCAATCATTAGGCATACACTGACATTGAGCAGGCACATTGGGTCAGATTGTTGTCCAAAGAGTACCCAACTCTGGCTTTCCATGCCTCGATTACCAACTCCTTCGGCAAAGGCTCACTCATCGCGCTTCTCCGACAATTTGCAATCCTACATTCGGACCGCAAGCAAGTAAGCGCCGGTTTCATCGGATATCCCAATACGGGGAAATCCAGCATAATCAACACCCTCAGAGCCAAGCAGGTGTGTACAACTGCGCCGGTACCTGGAGAGACGAAAATATGGCAGTACATTACTCTCACCAAACGGATATATCTAATCGACTGCCCGGGAGTCGTCCCGCCCAACCCGAATGACACAGCAGAACAGATCTTGCTTCGAGGAGTTGTTCGTGTTGAAGCCGTCGAGAACCCTGCGCAGTATGTCGAGGCCGCCCTGAAGTTGGTACAACGAAAACACTTAGACAGGACTTACGGCATAACCGAGAACTACTCAACCTCGGACGAGTTCCTTGAGATCCTTGCACGAAAGAGAGGGAAGCTTCACAAGGGCAATCAGGTTGACTTCGACGGCGTTGCTATTACGGTGCTACGAGAATTTTTACGCGGCAAGATCCCATGGTACATTGCTCCCCCAGATTGGGAAAAGAGAGATGGCACCGAGACCAAGATCACAGGCAGAGAGGGTCGTCTGGGCGAGATGGCTGGCAAGAGAAAGCGCGAGGATGAGGACAAGGCCGAGGAGTTGCTCCAAGCTGCTAAGAAAGTGGCGCGGGACAATGATGAGAATGAGGATGACGACGAGGATGATGACGAAGAGGATGAGTTTGAAGGTTTTGAAGGAACTGGTGTTGTCCTCCCGTCCTCTCTAGGCGATCTGACACATTTTGAAGAGAACGATGAGGAAGAAGATGAAGAGGAAGTCCCTACTGCTGGTGTTGATGAGGCTGACTCAAAAGTTCCGCCCAAGCAGGAGGACACGAGACCGCCTGGAAAGAAGCGGCGGAAGGGTTGAATACTAAGCTCAAGATGCACGTTCAAAAAGTAATGACAATAAGATCAATGCGAAGAATATGAACTTGACCATTGCACCAGTAGTACACTGTGTGAACCTTTAGTCTTCCTACAACAAAACATGGTCGTACTTCAACAGTGATGACAGACTTTAGCCTTTCGATGGATTTCCCCCTAACCCTCAGACTCGGTTTCACTAGGGACCTTGTCTTATCCCGAGGAAGACTTTTTTCCGTCCTGGCAACTGATCACTTTCTAATCAGCTCTGGCTTATCGTTTCTTTCCTTGATCCTGTCTATCCTAATACTTCACCTCAGTTCAAGCTTTGATCACCTTCCAACTTTCGTCTTATGCTTCTCACAATCTCACACGCTTCCACTCAATTCGCCAACTCAACATCCTTTTGGACCCTCACCTTTCAATTTGAATGTCTTTCCTTTTGGACATTGTGGTCGTCACTCTTTGTTAATTTACCGTGACTTGCTTCCTAGCCCGAGCCACCAGCCCTAGTCACTTTTTAACCTCAACCACTTACACCCCTTCCAACCATCAACTTTACCAACACACCACTACCACACCCACAATTATATCCTTTTCATCCCCCACCTCTCACAACAGACCATCACCGACATATTCGTCAACAGAACATCATTAATGGAAACATTGACCGATCACTTACCGGGTAAGTAAATCTGTGACTTCAATGGAATTTGTATAGTTAACCACCTTAGAAGATATGACTCAGAGCAGCAACATTGGAGATCAAGGATTTCCCAAGGCGGGAAGTATGGCTACATTACAGGATGTCAGTTGCGACATCTCTATCGGAGAACGCACTTACGACATGTCTGGTATGGACACTGAAGGTATACACTGGGTGACACCACTTCACTGCGCGTCATATGACTAATTACTCTAGCTACCCATGCCACATCTATTGAACAAACCTCCTCAGACATCCCTCTTGCGGCAACAATTGACTCATCTGACCTTCTTTTCGAGCCAACATACCTTCAAACTATGGATACTATCGACGCCAGGGTCATGGATGGTGGTCAGGAATCTGGTGGAGAGGACCGAATGGAGATGGACGCCCCTACAGACAATCCCATCCACCAGAAACAGATGACCGGTGTCGAGACTCCTGCTGAACCCGAAAAGATTGACATCGAGATCATGGGCACAGCAGAGCTTACGGGCAAAAATGCTCGTGCAGACAGCCCCTTTGAGCAGGAAGAGACAATTGACCTCAATGAAACGACCATTGAAACTCAAAAGACCCATACGGAGGCGCCTAGCGCAAAAGAGCTTGGAGACATGAATCCCATGGAAAGCGTAGCAAACAAATCGGATATTGTCGAGAACGACAAAATAGACGTTGACTCCCCTAAATCTGAGCAACAAAAAGCCGAACAAGACGACGTTGAGGATGAAGACATCATCCTAACACCGTGGACCCTCCCGAGTATTATCGATGATGGCTCTGAGCCAATACTGTCTCTTAAGCAGCTCGTCATAATGGCCCTCGTCACATCTCCAACTCGTAGCATGTCCGTTGAGGAGATCTGCCAGTGGATCAACGATGGCTTCAATTACTACAAGATTCAGACCTTTCAGCATACCTTGAATCCAACCTCACACAACTGGATGGAGGAGCTGAGTGACATCCTCCACCGATACGACTTCCCCATAGAACCCATCGAGAACACAGATACCGAAGACAAGAATGTTCTGCTTCATTTGCCGCCTGGACGTGAATGGCACATTCTGCCCAAGCCTGACAAGATGAATCCGATGCCGTTCCGCTTGATGGAACTACCATTCGACATTCGTCTCATGATACTCGAGCTGGTGCTCCATCGCCCTCTACCAAAGAAGCACGGCTGGATCATCGACCCCGTATACACAGCCAAGCGCAAGGAGGTTTACCGTAGAGCCAGTCATACACCACAACATCTGAAGGCCATAGACCCACACGGCTGGGAACTCCGCACAGATAGACTCGACAAAGTCTTAGCCCTCCTTTCCGTCAATAAACAACTATACGCAGAAGCTGCCCCCGTCTTCTACCGCACCAACTTCTTCGAGTTCGATTCTGCAGTTACCCTAAGCCGCTTCTTCGATGGCATCCCCTTCCGCCGCAAGTGGATTCGGAACCTAATCTTGCACTACGATCCCCCCATCCACGGCCACAACGCCACTCGTGCCTTCAACCACCTCAAAGAAGCCAAACTCCGCAACCTCCATCTCTTCTTGAACGAAGACAAATTGATCAAGCGGCATGACCTTGCCCGCTTTTTAGACCCTATTGCTCGATTGCCGGGTATGAAGGTCCTTGCCGAAGTACGCGGTTTGAGTCGGGTAGCTATGCATGGACCTTGCACCAAGACCACAAAGTTCCTCTCCAAGATCACTGACTGGAAGAAGAACGACAGCAAAGACGACGACGAGCTTGTCGAGATGAAGCGTCTGAAAGAGAAAGCTAAATATGCTGCTGCTATCAAGCGATCGTGGAAAGACACGAAGGCTCGACGTGACAAAGAAGCTGCTGAGGCTTTGAAAAAGAAACATGCGCAGGAGCGGGAAGCATTGAAGCGTAAGAGAGAGGGAGAGCGAAAGGCCAAGGCGGAGGAGAAGGCAGCGGAGGTGAAGGCGAGGAAAGAGGCGCGAAAGAAGAAGAGTGCCGAGTCTGCAACCAATAAAAAGGCGACACTCTCTGCAGCGCGTAAGCGTAATCAGAAAGACAAGGCTACAATCAAGAATATCAAGGGACAGATGTCGGGAATGTCCAAGAGCACGGCCGCCGACGAAGATACCTCCTCCGACGACGATAGCTCTTCTGAAGAGTCCTCCGAGGAATTAGAATCAGAATCAGAAGACGACTCCTCCGAAGAATCGGAAGAGGAACCCCTCCTCCCACCTAAACGCCAGAGACTCCCTGCAACCTCCACCATGGCAGCCGCAAAAGCATCAGCCGCCCAACGCAAAACCGAAATCCCCATTCAGCCAGCCCCAGCTCCTAAACCCATCATAACTAAATCAGCAACAGGCGTCCGCTCCGTCACAACAAAGAGCGGCATTACAGCCAAAGGCTCCTCTGCGCCCAAGAAAGTAGCTACTGCTACTGTGAAAATGAAAGGGACGAGATCGGTCGTGTACCCGGAACCTGCTAGACCGAAGAAGATGGCTACCGGCAGTGTCGTGAAGAAGCCTGCTACTTCCAAGAAGGTCCGAGCGAAAGAGTGATATGGCTAGTGTTTTCGAGGCTGAGGAGCCCGTGGTTATTGAGAGTGGTGATGAGGACGAGGACATAGATTAGGTTGGAAATTGAGGGATTGAGCCGGAATTTATGGCTTCGATTTGGATTTGGGATATTAAAATTAGTTTAGAGATATGGGAAATTCCTAGCGAGATAAGCTGAGACGGTCTCTAGGATTTTTGGAATTTTGATCTGAGAATTGAAAGGGCGACATTGGGAAAAACAACGGGAGAAGTTCTGAAAAGTTAATGTGGTGAGGTCTCCAGGAACTTTGAAATATTAATCTCAGATTGAAAGGGATGAGCTTGGGAATGGCTTGGCAAGGTTTCTGGAAATGAGCATGAAAGGTGCGGGAATTTGGCATAATAATCTTAGATTGGACACTGAGCTTGAAAAAATCATGGCAAAAGTCTTGGTAAGGTAAGAAGATGAAGTCTCCAGGAATGTTGGACCATCGATTTTACATTGGAAAAGTTTTGATTTAGGCATTGACTTCAAAGATCGTGCTAAGGGTTTGAAAGGAAACAATTTGGTCTTAGAAGCTTGGTCCTCTGATATTTTCGATATCATATCCTCATAAATCAAAAGTACTTTTCGCTTCTAGCAAAGCTGTTGGTAGTCTTCCGGATCGAATGGATGTTCTGACAATTTGTTTCTTGGTTCGAACGGTGAAAATAGCCCGCCTCTGTGTTCAATTCTTCTTCTCTTGCCCTGAAGTCCTCTTCACCTTTTACGAGCTCAACTCTGTATCTTCCCGACGAGTAAACGTGACAATAGTCCTGAACCCATTATTCTTGAGCCTCTCTGGAGAATAATCCCTCGCAAGAACATCACCAGCCGCCCACCAAAGCTCGTCTCGACAGGCATCCTCGCCCTCGCGGTGGACATTGAATCTTCTTGGAAGTTTCTCCCACTCAACCAACATACTGGAGAACTCAATGGGTTTCTCGTGTCGAATACTCTCATTTGGATAGGCATGAGCGCCACGCAAAACTCGGTGTACATGATACAATTTTTCGATGTCCTGATCGTAGTCCATAGGGTCTCGGTAGACGAACTGCACCTTCTGGATCTTGCTTATCTCGAGTAGATGGCAGACTTCTAGAGGAGCGCCCACGAAGTAGTACGGGCGAGCTGCGAGGGGTGTGTATATCGCGAACTCGTTCAGGTTGAAATTCTCTAGGATCCGTTGGCAGATTGGAGACCACTTTTCTTGCAGCTGTTTCTTCCACATGAATTTGTTCCATTCGTTGTTGTAGGAGAATAGAAGCCGAGAAGTTGCATAGACCTTGCGGATATTCGCTTTGACGTAATGAGGTGCCAGTTTGAGAAATTTGAGTAAAGTTGGGTAAAAACAGTACAAGACGAGGCGCGTGGCGTTGATGGATTTGCAGAGCTCAGGCAATGCTTCAGCGTGTAGTTGTTTGTTGACATACATAATTTCTGTTGGAGGAAGTGATTCTCTCAGCCTGGCGCCCCCATCATTGTTGACGCTGCCATCTTGTTTCTTCTTTGGTTCGTTGACTACAATAGTTGGTGCGACGTGGAAAAGTTCGCGGTATATCTGATCGCGAATCTCCTGCGGTAGGCCGAGCAATGATGATTCGCTGTTAGAGAGTCAGTCTGGTCCGTGGTATAGGATAAACGAACTTTGGTACTTACGGGTGCATTCCGGCTGAGTTTCTGAAAGTAGAAATTGAACGAGGCTAGGCCAGTGTGAAGTGTAATAAGTAAAGTGGAAAACGTGAGGAGTACGAGGGGGGGCTGTTGAAGTCCGTAGGGAAGAAGACACGTGAGCTTGGGTCTGCTGATTTTGGTTGACCGGTGAACCGTCACCATTACGATTTGACTGGGTCCTGACAACCTCAAGCTGCTTGGTTCCAACTCCGTCCTCCTCGACAGAGAACATCGATTTTGAAAATTGGCTTGGCCATTTTGAAAGCGGATGTTATATAGTATACTGCGAGCAATCATCAAATGGCATCCACCAAGGAATGAATAGTTCTGGTATTTGAGGCCACCACAGTAGAGTGGTCCCTTCAATTCTCTCTGCTAACAATACGGTCGACGAGATACGCTTTTAGAGAGCGCACTCATAATCTTAAAAGCAGTCTTAAAGTTGCTGGCAATTCCAAAAACAACATAGCCGGGAACATATCGATCTCGATCTCGAATTCAGTCTGTTATACGCAAATTAGTCGTTTGTTTGGGAGTTGTCTGCCACAAGAATTCTCCAGCTAAAATGCAAGCTCGTACCAAAAACTTCCTTGAAACTCGAGCATCCAAACCACGGCTCTCCTCTCTACAACGACCCATGAAGCTGTCTATCATCATTTTACCTCATGAAAACATCAACGCCCAGATCTCGCCATGTCTTTTCTGTCGCTCATTGGTATACAATCGCGTCTTTAGCGATGCGGCAATCATACCCAGGATCGCATCATTTCTTGTCAAAGTCTTGTCACGACAAGAGTCCACTATTTAGCTGTTAGTGAACCTCAACGACCAGGATGACAAATTTCCATCGAAAGACTCTGCTTTTATCCCTCCTTCCATTCAAAAACGTACTTCCTCAAGATCTCGCCATCAATGACCGACAGCAAAACGGTGTTGTCGCCGTCGCTCGAAAGCCGCCATGATGGAAGCGATGGCGACCTTCAGTCGCTGGACCCTGACAGCGGCGTCAAACGAGGCTTGAAAACTCGCCATCTTAGTATGATGGCTCTCGCTGGTATCATCGGACCCGGACTGCTCGTCGGAAGCGGAGGTGCTTTAGCAAGTGGTGGGCCAGCGTCGTTGTTGATAGGGTTCGGAGTCATTGGAATCATCGCTTTCTCCATCATGCAAAGTCTTGGAGAACTCACGACCTTGTACCCTACCGGAGGAGCTTTCACCACATTGAGTGACCGATTTGTTGACAAGGCATTCGCGGTTGCTGTTGGCTGGAACTACTGGTTAATTTGGGCTGCTGTACTAGCCAACGAGTACAACGTCATCTCCAGTATTTTCGTGTTCTGGAGCGATAAAGTACCTCTTTGGGGATATTTCCTGATCTTCTGGTTTTTCTTTCTGGGCTTTCAACTGTTAGGCGTGGAGACGTTTGGCGAGGCTGAATTTTGGCTGGCATTGATCAAATTGGCTGGGTTAGTCGCCTATTTTGTCTTCGCCATCATCTACGCTTCTGGAGGCCTCGTTGGACAGAAAGAAGCATTGGGTTTTCGTTATTGGCATGATCCAGGCCCGTTTGTGAAAGGATTTCGAGGTGTAGCCACAGTGAGTCGAAATCACTGCTCGAAGATAACATGTCTAATATAGAACAGGTCTTTATATTTTGTTCCACCTTTTACGCTGGCGTCGAGAGCGTTGCAGTTGCGGCAACGGAGACCAGAAATCCAGGAGTAGCTGTTCCACTAGCTATACGACAAGTCTTTTGGCGGATTATTTTCGTCTATATGGGCTCGGCCTTCTTTTTCGGGTTGACATGCGCTTCAAATGCCGATGGTCTCGTTAATGGCCCTAGTCGAGCTTTGAAAAGCCCAATGACAATTGCGATTCAGACTGCAGGCTGGGAAGGCGGTGTTCACTTAATCAATGCGGTATGATTCAAATCGCCCATCCTTTTGAGACTTCTCTGACCTCCATAACAGTTCATATTCATAACATGTCTCTCAGCCGTCAACTCATCCATTTACATCGGATCTAGAACGATTCTGTTCATGGCACAAGAGAAAATGGCTCCGCGATTCTTAGGAAGGACGAATCGCCGTGGCGTCCCAATTGCCGCCATCGTCTTCACGAACCTTTTTGGAGCACTGTCAATGATGAACATCAGTACCGGCGCTGGCAAAGCCTACAGTTACATTGTCAATCTGAGTGGTGTGTCCACATTCCTAGTATGGGCCTCGATCTCATTCACCCACATTCGGTTCCGACAAGCATGGAAGGTGCAAGGACGAAGCGTAGAAGAACTTCCGTTCAGGTCGTTTGGCTATCCATACAACGCATACTTCGGTGTCTTCTCGAATATCTTCCTGGCACTCGTCCAAGGCTGGACGACACTGAGCCTATTCGATGCTGGCCTTTTTGTCGATGCATATGTTCTGCTACCTCTGTTTCCAATCATCTATTTCAGTTACAAGTTCTTCGCCAAAACGAGGTACTGGCGTATACATGAGATAGATCTGGATTATGGACGACGGAAGGATTTGGACGCGAAGGGGGATTTGTTGAATGAAGATGGCGCAACGAGCAAGGAAACTTTGTGGCAACGACTAGTGCGGAATTTGTAGGGATTGTAGTCAAGGAGACTGCGCACATGAGTATTCCGCCCCGCCGGATAGGCAGCTTGAGGAACTTATCTCGATAGATAGTGTTCAATTCAAGATCGAGGGCGATAAATTTCTGGTAAGATTTGTTTTTCAAATCGTCAGAAATTGTGCAAATGTCTTCTGGAATATAAAGAAGCCAATGTGAATGGCGTCCTTATGGGCCATCCAAAGAGTGAGATAACGACCAGAAGAACTCGATACGCTTGCTGGGCGAAATAGGACGGGCGAATGGTATCTCGAAATAATGCTCCCTATTTAGCTATATATATGTCCCAATCGGGCGATAAAGCCCTGGATCCACATTCCGTATCTGACTTTCAGCACGGACTTTTATTCATTTCTGGTATGCACCTCCGAAGGTTGGCTTCAGGTATGTACCTCCGACCACAGCAGTATATGAATGACTGAATTATCCCACCTGAACAAAAACATATGGATCTTTCATTCCACCTCGAAGGGACTCATGTCCTCATCACTGGAGGCGCCGGGCACATTGGAAGAGCTACCGTACATGTTTTCCTCTCAGCCGGAGCCAATGTTACCTCTTTAGATATCGCTGCATCACCACCTCCGCCACAGCTAGCAACAAGCGAAAACTTCTTCGAGACACAAACCGACATCTCATCTCAACAAAGCGTCGAAACAGCATGGAAACAAGCTGTCGCCAAATTCGGCCCAGTAGAGACATGCGTCGCCCTCGCCGCTCTAGATTTGAGTGTCCTCCCACATTTCAATACCGCAGCTGACCTGCCTTTGGAACAATTCCGAAGAACGCTCGAGGTTAATGTCCTCGGCACATTCGCCATAGCACAACAATGGCTTCGTGGCTTACGAGAAAGAAAATCCGCTCCAATCCAAAAGACACTCAGCAACGTCTCCCTCATAATCATCGGTTCCGAATCCGGTCACTGGGGCGAACGCGGCAACGCAGACTACGGCACTTCTAAAGCAGCTGTTCAATACGGACTCCTCCAATCTTTACGACAAGATGCGCCGCGGATTTTTGAGGGCGCGAGGGTAAATGCTGTGGCTCCTGGTCCCGTGAATACGCCGCGGTTTCCCGAGGAGTGTCGACAGAATCCGGATCAGTTTTACGAGGATTGTGTCGCTACAACTGCGCTTGGGAAGCCGGTTGAGATGGAGCAGATTGCGAAGGCTATTTTGTTTTTGGCGAGTGATGCTTTTAGTGCTAGTGTGCATGGGCAGATTGTTAATGTTGATTCGGGAAAATTGGGGAAGCTTGTGCATAAGAAAGAGGAGGTTAAGCAATAGGTTGGTTCTTGGGATGGTTGATGATTATGATTCCTTGTTAGCCCCTGGCTTCTTTTGAGCATTCTTCTTCAATATCCGTCCTGTTCTTCTTCATCAATTGATGCAACACTAAGTGTACCAAAGTCTACTTCCCGTTCCAAACAGTCATTGTCTTCAGCCTTGTCATTATGAACGTTTCATCCGCCAAGATTCGTGAACGACAATTATAAGCCACGATGATCATGGTGGACAGACGAAAGCATTTTTCAATTCTTGTTCCAGACATATCCTCCCATGCAGCAATCGCCTCGAAAGATGGGCGAGCAATTCAAAAAAAGTCGAGTGATTTCCGAGTTGGGAAAGACCCCTGATTGCTGACATCTAACAACGAGGTGAACATATTTGGCATTAGCCGAATCAATTTCGTACCTGTTCTCTTGAGTTTCTCTTGTCTTCAATCCATTTCGAGGTCTCTGAAGCAATCATCGCGTCCTTGTTTCAGCTCTTCGAAGCATCAAGTACCTGATTGGCTGTAACCCCACTGCCAGCTATCGTGATCTATTAAGCGCCACTTTAGAGCTCCGCGTCGTCCGCCTTGAGGCAACAACAACCACGACATATAAGAAGCTCAAAACCACCCTGTATTAGTACTAACCATCACCGTAATGACACAATCAGACTCTACCAAACCTCTCCCTGAGGAAGAACAATCCGCTGGCAAACCTCAGCGGAAGCCCAGCGATCCATTCGATACCCTCTTCCACTCCCTTTTCGCACTTCCTAAATCGATCTACACCCGCGGCAATGACCACGGTAGGGCCTTTGCTCGAAGATATCAGGAGGAACATGATGATGACGAGGAGGAGTCTCGTCCAAGACAAGCACGGCGCGAGTGCCCTAGGCGGGAAGGACGACGTGCGAGACATCAGGGCCATCATGAGGATCATGATCCCGAAGATAACAGCTCAGTGAGCCCAGATATAGCGAGCCGCGAGAGGTCAGGCAGAAGATTCGATCCCAAAGCAGGAATGGAGATGGATGAATGGGTAAAGAAGATTACTGAAGATCTCGAAAAGGGCGAAAGGGAGGCAAAGCAGTTGTACGAACAGTGGATGACGGTCTCGGATAACAAGCCTCCATCGAAAGCACCTGAAAGACAGGAACTACCACATGCGGAATGGGAGTCCGATCCTTCGAAATCAAATCGGGCTCCAGCAGGACCCTCATGGGCAGAGATATTCCCTTCGTGGTTGGCTGAGGGGATGAACAAAGGACACGACCACCGCGACGAGCAAGATATTCTCATGAAAGAGACCCAAAACCAGCCACCACACCAGCCAGATCAGGACATAGACGAGACAATTGAAAAATTGCACAAAGATCTTGGGCGGTGGCTAGGAGATGCAGATCAATGGCGGCTAAGATTTCAGAAAGGCTTCGAACGCGACTCGAGGCTTTGGCAGGACGAGGGCTTGTTCGGCCCTTCTATACCCTTCTCCAAGCCTCTTAGCACCCTTTTCTCACTCGGCATGAGGCCTTTCTTACCTGAGCAGTCTGCCATGGGCTACTTGCTCTATAGCGAGTACTCGCCACTCCATCTCGAGCATGAAAATGGCTTTGACTCAAGTTTCAGACAGCGATTTGAAGATCTCCTGAGGGTTGAAGATGGCAAAGCTATGCTCAGCAAAGAAGAGTGCAGCAACGCGCACCAATCTTCTACTGTCGACTGGCTGGGAAGACTGATCCCTCTTTTGAAAGATGGTGAGAATGGTGGACGAGGTCAAATCACGATTGGAAGTGCCTCGGACAGGTCATCGGTGCTTCAAGTCCAAGAGCAACAAACGCCCTTCGATTGCTCGAGACACGTTCGTGAAAGCGATGAGGAGCCAGAGGCTCCTCGGGACTACCAATCGCAGCTGATGCTTCTTGAGCAGCAAAATCAGAAGCGGTTGTTATTGGCCCGCGAAGAACAGGACAAGAACAATCACACATCTGGAACTAGGCTCGGCTATGGCAGTGGTTCCTTTGCCTCAAGACACACTCCTGAAAGCGATGATGAACCAGAGACTGAGCAGGATATGTACGAACGAGACTTCTCAAACTCTTCCCAGGGATCTCTCAGCGACCAACAAATGCAGCTGTTGCTCCTTGAACAAATGAACAAGAAGCGTTTACTACATGCCCGCCAAGAACTGGACAAGACCAATCACTTCCCTGAGGACACACCTGGTCAAGGTATTAGTCCCTTTGCACAAAGAACGTCGCCATCAGGAAGTATGCAACCTCATGTTGCAACTCGATCGACTCTGCAAGAGTCAGAAACTCCAAGTCCACGACCCAACATTCTTTCCACACTCACGCAAACAGAACGTCACGTGGCACCTGACGGGACGGTCACGACCAAGACTGTACTCAAGAAGAGATTCGCCGACGGCAGCGAAGAGAATTCGGAGACCCTAGAAACCACGCCAATGACAGGCCCAACATGGCGCGAAAAGCGGTCGGAGCAGGCCGCCAACCCCGAAGGAAAACCAACACTGAACGAGGGAGCGACGAAGAAAGGCTGGTTTTGGTCAAGCTGATTGACATTAAGAATGTACCTACAGGCTGTTCGATGCACACAGGGTTCTTCTGTTTGATGGACACGCGTGATCTAGGTATGGAGATTTTGACAAGGCTGATTGGAACATAACCCTGCTCTTTTTCTCTCCGAACGTGTGCGCTACCCTACTCATAGTAAGATCAATATATCCGATTCCAATTCCGCGGAAGCTTTTCTCGATTCTCTCCGAACAAGTGACTTTTTACATCCTAGTATTCTGGCCTGACTCTTGCGTCTTGCCGCCCCCGCATTTTTGGTGGGAGGCCTTAATTTCGACATCTGTTTTGACACATGTCACTTTTTTCTAGCGGCAAAGGCAAAAGGCAATTAATTGTGCACTCTTGAATCCACGATGCGAGTAATTCAGACTTGAAGATATTAGGAGAATTTGTTCTTTCAAGCCTTCATGTCCAAGTCGTGCAGTTCTTATCTTGTCAACCAAGCACCGGGCACCACCTAATCTCTGCGCTATCTTGAACGGCTTGTGCAATCCCATTGGTACGTGGGGAGGTACATACGATAGGTACTGTGTACCCACATCCCCAAGCGACATACAGATGCATCCAGAGCGATTGAAAACCCGGAAACTGCGGCTCCTAGACGACTAATTTCCCTGCATACCTTGATTCTTTGTTTTTTAG
Source organism: Venturiaceae sp. KMAF11 (assembly GCA_023078705.1). Classification (NCBI taxonomy): domain Eukaryota; kingdom Fungi; phylum Ascomycota; class Dothideomycetes; order Venturiales; family Venturiaceae; species Venturiaceae sp. KMAF11. The sequence continues at coordinate 1,892,646 of JALGOQ010000005.1, forward strand.
GAATTTGATTGGCTAAGGAATATCCGATTTGCCCCGTCGAGCCATTTGAGAGAGGGAATGAGTGACGGTGCATATGTACGTGCTAGGTTGTTTTGGGGAGTTTTTTGCTTTGGGGCGCGGTGAGTTGGGGTCCTGGTCCTTGTTGTGCGTGGTCGATGCAATGTGGAGTACCCCGCATTCCCTTTTTATTCAATGTCAGCTGGGCCAGTGGTTTTCTGGGGGTTCTCGGTCGCTAGCGAGGTTGGGCGCAGGATGGAGGTACTTATATGGGGTCTGTGGCTCACATATTAAGAGGGATTTTGCTGTTATTGTTTGCACTTGTACTACATACCTTCTCCAAGTTCTTTGAAATATCTTTTTGAAAAGTTTCGAGTTTGTAAAGGTTATTGGAAATAGCTGCTCTGTTCTTATTTTTGTCTCCCGTCACAAACATTATTGGCATTGTAAGTGTCTTCTCAGAATCAACATGATTGCAAGGCTAATATTAGTAGTACTCCTCAATCAACTCCCCAACCATCATCATCATCATCATCATCATCATCATCATCAACAACACAAAACCCACAGTCACAAACATGAGCCAACGACAGACATCCTGCGAGCACGAAGTCATCTACGTCCGCGCAAAATACGATTACACAAGCGACGAAGAACGCACGATCATGAATCTACGAAAAGGAGAACCAATACGCGTCCTATCCAAACTGGAAAACGGATGGTGGGACGGCCTCAACACTGAAGGAAAGCGACTCTGGTTTCCAAGCAACTACTGCGAACCTTGCGAGACGCCGCGAGAATTTGAGGGCCGGATTTTGGCGAAGCTGTAATGTCCGTCCCTTTGCAAGATGGTTTGGCGCGGAGTTGGACTTGGCTATGAGACCTCATCACACAGCCATTGGCGACATGGCGGTTGCACGGTCACGATAGGATCGAGACTGTGGGCTCGGAATCGGGAGAAGGGACTGTATCACATCTATTGGATTTTGCATGGAGTTGGAGGCGCATGAACTTTGAGCGTTTGGATGGCATTTTCAAATAATGGATGAACTAAGAACTATGAATAATGCTTGATTCAATTCACCGGTACCGATGCTTGCTGATCGTGATCCCACGAGTCTTCTCAATTACAGTGTATGCATGTTAACAGGGATCTAGGAGTTTTTGGAAGTCCAATAGCCAATGGGGTCGACTTACAGGGTTACTGTCTTACGTAGCACTGCATAACAAGCAGGTTGTTAGCTCTGTTCTCGACTCCGGACTTCCTCCGATTTTCTAGTCTAGACCCTGTGCGTCGATTTGTGGTGGTCACGCCACGCCGTTCCTCTCAAACCTTCCAACATACCTCGCTTCGATATCTATAGAACCAGGCCTTGTATCTGCGTCGCTGCCTAGAAGTTTGCTGCCACAGGAAGACGTATTCCGGCAGTCGCAGTACAGAAGGCGAAATTTTGAGATATGAGTTGTTGTAATTATCGGACTTCTCTGTTTCTCCCCACTACTTAAGAACTGAGAAAAGTTCGCGGATCCTCCAACGTCAAGCTTTGTGCCGCTGTGTTGCGTTCTGCAAGCCGATTCAGGACGACAAACCCTAGTCCCAGCTTGATTGCATAGGTGAACGGAATCAACGCTATCCTTGAAACGTAAAAGTGAACGCAGATAAAGACTGACATAGCCACATCGCTGATAAGTATAACCATCTGAGTCATGACCAAAAGGGTCAACATTGCCTTGTCTCCCTTCTCGAATGATCCTCCACGGACAAACTGGTACAATAAGTAGGTGTTGAGACTAGAAAGCACAACCTCTTGCAAGGTGATAGCAATTTCGAACCCGAAAGCGATTTGAAACACCAATGGATTTTGTACTAGTGAAGGTATGCAAATGTCTAGAAGCCTGGGTAGGTTTTATATTATTGCGAAGGAGGTTTTCTCCCAGAGGACAGTTCGAAGTAATGCTGTGTTCTTTGTGACAGGATGCAAATGGAATCGATTACCATACTGAACCCAGTGTACATGATGGCATTGAATATCTGCTGGGCAACGAGGAATGGGATGTTGCTCAAAGGAAAGACCCAAAGGACGAGGTCCTCAAGAATTGTTGTCATTATTATTGCCCACGTTGTCAAGAGTATTGATCTGGCGGCGGCATTAGCATTGATAGTTACTTTGAGCCTTAAGAAGGTACCAAAAATACATCTTGCCTGGCCGTTTGAAGGTGGAGAACAAATGAACTGTTATTTCGAGAGTGACCAAGATGGTAATTGCATGAAATTACGCGACGAACCAGAACACTGTGGGTTCCGAGGTAAATGAGGGGTAGACTTATAATGTCCATTTTGAGCTCAATTGTATGTTGATAGCGACACGAAATCAGTTGGGTTCGATGGGATACTCATTGAGAAGGTAGTGAAGTAGAGATAAGGGCGCTCAGAGCTAAATGACCCTACCATTTCTTTGTAAAGTGTGAGACGACGTTATGTATCCAGCTACCTGTGGATAGCATTGGCGCGAGAATTTCAGCTAAATGAAGGAGGCTAGAACGTGAGACGTATCATTCCAGTGGTTGATGAGAAGAATTCGGGCAAGGTACTTGTGATATGATCCTACCAAAGAGCGGACGTGATGACTGGGAACTCTGCCAAGACGCTCTAGTGCAGTCAGTTAGTAGTCAGGGTTGGGAGGCACGGTAGTGATAAAACAAGGGGAGGAGGAAGTTGCAGCGAAAGAGATTGAACAGGTCACTATACTTATCTGTAGAATGAGCCGAAACATCTAGATTCGTGAACGGGTACCTATATAAACCATCACTTTTCATTGATCTCGAGGTTGCAACACTTGTCCCTTAAGAGCTGTCACAAAAGGCGAAGCGTTCACCTCTGTGCCTCCAAGAGGAATCCAAAGGCTGTCGGGCAGTTCCAGAATCAGGAGGCTGAAGCTTTGGAGGCCGCGGACGCCCATGAGCGGACGCAACAGACGATCTTGCCGCCATGTCTGGTGAAGATGCTCAGCGAGGAAAGAGATCGCAAGATGCTTGAGACTTGGCATCTTAGTTGAAATAATGGCACACACATTGGCCCAACGACGCTCAAGGCCTGTCGAAAAGGTCTTCGAAACCATGCAAAGCTGGAGCGAAGCTATGAAGGCCAGCTTTTCAGGCCTAACACTACGAGTAAACCAGATGAAGGACTCAGGGTGGGCAAAGTCAAAGGTATTCTTGGTATACAAAAGGTTGATGGCTTCGCAGTAGGTCTGGTGGCATGATAGCAGCAGCGACAATCTAGAGGGAGAAAGTTCAAAATCATGGTAAAAGTCGCAGTCAGGCGGCGCCAGCGTTGCCATGTGTTCTTGGCCGTGGGCACCATTGAGATAGAGGTTGTGATGGCCATCAACCCAATGGTGCGGGATCCTAGGTCCGTTTGAAATTCTGGAAGGGAAGCACAACCGTCGATGGTCGCGGTCTTGACGGTAGCAGACGAGATGACCCATGCGCTTGGGCAAAGAGAGAATGTGTAGCTGCGACTTTCCAAGAACTTCTTCGTAAATCATTTCACGAAGTTCCAACGGCAGTCGCGCAAGAAGAGCGCAAGTTTGAACGACGCGTCGACTTGAGGATATAGACAATTGTCGTCTCCTGGAAGACAACGACGGCGGAATGAACGCGTCGTGCTGCTTCCTGTGCCTTTTTGCCTGTTGTTCCTCGTACAAGGAAGCATAGTTTTGGAGAGGGAGAAGGCCACAAGTCATAGCGGCGGAAAATTCGTATACATCGCGCAGAAAACCCATGGTGATGAGTGGTGTTCGAGTTCGACCGACTGGTCCGATACAAACCGCGGACGGATGTGAATGTATATCTTGGCAAAGACTGCTCTAATTATGAGATGTCGTTAAATTGTTTGAAATGAAAGCAGCTATGGTGACATTGTAGTTGTTGGAGCCTGGAGTGCAAGCTGAAGAAGAGGGGAAGCTTTGGGTGCAGATCTCGTCACCGGGCACTTCTATTTTGGGACTGTGGAACTTTCTCCCTCTTCTCCTCTCCATCACTTGCTCAGCACTATAGTCAAAGCCATGTCATAGAATCATCACATATTGCTTTAGCATATCGTATCAATAATCCTATCCTGCCAGATGCGAGTCGAGAACCTTTGCTGAAACCAAGTAAATCACAGCTGGACACAGCAGTCGAGAATGAGAATTGATAATGCTTGACAGCATCTAGTCTTTCACCGGACACACTACTGGGTTCAGCAATATCTACATAACGCTGTTCTATGGTCCTGCCTCAATTTCTATGTTCTTAAAATACTGGCCAGGTTCGAATACAGAAAACAACACATTGAATGTGAAGTTATTAATCACATACAGGAGATCTTGTGCTTCGAGAAGGATGAAGATGCGAAATTATCGCAAGGATGCGCAATTGGGTGCCTTTGTAACAAGCCTTCATCGGATGCGCCTTTCCCGGTTCCCGGAAAGCAACGATCAAAGCAGTGCCGTGTGCTAGCACTACTATAAGTACAACAATGTGCCTCGTACGTACCTGACATGAGGACGACTCAACCACCTCGATTTCCCCTCATCTCACCAACTTATTGGCCTTCATGACGTGTCTTTTCTCGGCCGAATGTAGCGCAGAAATGCCAAAATTACAAACAGCAGCGTGTTCGAAACACTTGGGGTTCGGTTCAGTAATTGTTCCTTGAACGTCAGTCAAGTATTCTTCAGCTACGATGCGAGGAAATGCGAAGATAGTACGAGCGATGGAACGGTGTAAGAACCCTACATGCTTTTGACAACGATGAAGAAGCATCGCTCTCATTCTCTCACATTCGCTACTACAACAAGCAATCTGTTCAACCAACAATCATGCGTTTCGTAGCTATCCTTGGCTTTTCAGCCTTTGTAATGGCCTTGCCAACCGCTCAGCCTAACGAGGAGAGCAATCTTACCAAGAGGCAGCGCGGCTATGGTGAGAACTACCATCCGTCTAAAATCGACTTTAAGAAACTGATGAGAATTCCAATAGGAGGGTCTCTTCTGCACCCTTTCAACCCATTGAATCCACTCAACCATCTCAATCCATACAACGCATTCCGCGAAGGCGAGGGTGATCATGGTGACCGCTACGGATACGGCCACAACGACTACGACAAAAGTTATTAGAGTTGGGACAACGAAGAGTTTTTAAGGGTTCCTGTCTTCTACTTCTGAATCACATTTGACTGGCTTGGAACCAGGGCGGCCATAGATCAATTTAACCCATATTTTTTGTCCAACCTTTGACCAATGGCTTACTCTCATATTATTTGCATAATAGCCATCTGCATTTCTCAAGACTTTGAAAAATATTGGCATGGACAGCAAGTTCTCCTTCCTACAACTTAGAAGTAAAGCTCATGAATCGATTCTTGAAAGATCCTCACTAGACTTGATCAATACGGATGTTTTGGCTTGCATTTGAGGCTCATCCTGGATAACCCTTGCCAATCACAAAAACTCTTGCATCGACGACATCACTAGATTGCGTGATAGCGCATGTGCAAGGGATATCACTTTTCAGCTGCCAGTATGATTTTCAGCCTGGGGCGCAGCCCACTTGTGCACAAGCCAGAGCACAGACAAGGACGGGCCATGCCAGGCGCCGAAGAAGACAGGTCGTTTCTTCTGGAACCGATAAGGAACAATTCGCCCCCAAGGCTGATCTGTTATCAGTTACCTGAGCCGAGCTTTTGCACAGGGGATTTACGGGGTTGTTGCGAGAGGTTCCTAAAGGGACAAGCTTTAGCTTTCAGCTTGGATGTTGCAGGAGTGACGTGTTGAACAGAAACACGATACGATGGCTAAGACAGAGAATCCGGAGACCATTAAAGAAACTTGGTAGGGCGAAGGAACCGAGCTCAGGCGCGTACCATTGCTGTGTCCATGCTTTTTGTCTTGTGGTAGCCGTTGTCGGACTGGAGAATTGAAGTGATCCGCAGCTATCGCCAACCTCAGCGCCGGAGGTCAAGACGCTTGTACTTCATGGCCCAAGCAGACTATCCGGGCGGTGATGATTCGTCCAGGATTGTTGTTGATTGTAGAGCTGACGAAATCAAAGGTTCGTGCTATCGTATTGCAAGGGGGGTCCTTGGAAATGAGGCCACAGATTGGCTTCTAGTGTGCTTCTGCCGCTCTTCTAGCGCCCTTTGCTAAATCGCTCAGATCAACGACTCCATCACAGCTCGTATCCCGGCTCCGGTCAGCATCTTCCTTCCCTCACACAGCTCCTCTCCAGGGCAATGGCACAATGCGCGTCACTTTCAGTCGTCATTTGGCTTCAATGTTTGCAGACTTCATGCGCTCAATCACTATCACAGGCGAGAAAGACAGGGTTTAGAACCAACCATTTGAAGGACAATCTCCTTTATAGCTCAAGCGTGTGACATCCAACTTCAGCCTCCTAATGGACAAGATCAATCATTCCACTCAAGCAAACAAGACACGCCAAAACGCCAATTGATGCGACCGCCGGTGCCGACCCATACCATCGCCGGTCTCAAGATATGCCCTTGCAAGCTTCGAACAAGCACTGCAGCAACACCTCTTCCTGCACTAGCACGTAAACCTTCCTTCGAAACCGTTCTAATACAAGGTTCCCTCTGGCTTTCCCGGATGCCAAGGTCCCTCTTCTTTCAGCCAACGAAGAAGAACTTCTCCTTGCCTTTTTCCACTCGCTGACAACAGATGTCCGTCCACCGGAACCATGGCACCTCCTGACCGTTGCACAGCGCCAAGCTGGCGGTAAGTTCCACCTTTGATACCCTTGTCGACCTTGCCAAATCCCAGGATGCCAGTATATTCAGCTCCGGCATCCTCCCTCCCCTCCCCGTAGTTCCCCATCGGCCATTCGTCGCTGCCCCTGTTTGCCACACCACTGCTCCAATACCCAGGCCATCGGTATTGGTCGCCACCTTCGAAGCTTCTATCAAAGCTTCTAGAAGAATGCTCTAGTGGTAGATCGTGCGTATGAGCTGGCTTGAAGTCGTTATCTCCCAGGTTTATGTCGTTTCCTTGAGCAGACGATGTCTCGTCGGTTGTTGAATCCCAGAGGCCGATCCCCGTGAGCCAGTGGTTGATGTCGCTCGCAAGCTTTGTGGTTGCTCCAAAGTGCTCATCACTACCCTTCTGCCTTTTGGCTAGAAAGTCAGAGATGGCAAGTTCCGGTGAGTAGAGGTATGGCATATCGTAGGACTTGAGTGGGTGTTTAATTGTTTGTTTAAATAGAAAGCAAAGTGAGCCCGAAAGAATCAGTCGGGGAAGATGAAAGAGTTAGATCTGAAGAAACACATCAAACCAGCGCAACCAGCTTTCTAAATACTGTTTAGAGGTCACAGAACCGCTGATCAGATCAACGCAGCTTATAGCCACCAGCTGCATCCTTGCCGCCTCACTTATGGCTAGGAATCTGTTTAGATCTGACTCGCGACCTTCTTTCCTTCTAGAAGGGTGCCACAGCATGGTCAAAGACCAGTACTAGCTCGCACTCCCGTGCACGGGACTACACAGGGCTTATCACTCTAATTACCCGCGTCCGCGTCCAAAGACACACTTGGCTATGGAGAGGAAAGGCGGAAGATATTCACAGGAGAAGCCATTGCCAGGGTAAAGCTCAATCTAAATGTTGTCCGGGTTCCTACCACAGATCCAACTTATCAGTCGCTGGCTGTCAATAGCACCCAATCGTAACCGATCGTATAAGACACATCCACCACCTTTCCCACAGCATGAGCTTGAACATACTAAGCGCCATCGCCCGTCCACCCACTCCTATACATACCACAATCCTTCTTCTTCCATTCCTCGTTGGCCGCTTCCTCCCCCTCAGCCTCAGAGTCAAAAAGAAGCGTGTCATGAGTCCCGAAGAGTCCAATACCCTCAAAAAAGAAATCACTCCCTCTATCAATAATCTCATCAAGTAGTGCGTCAGTGTCCAACCTATCGCTAGGGATGAAGTCCTCGGGTTCTGTGCGGTCCTGGAGGTAAAATGCTTCACGACGACGAAGCAGAGACTCTGGTAGTACACTTTCGCTCGAAACTCTAGCACTACCTGTCGATGCTGTCGTCCAAACCTTGCTCTCGTCTATATTTTCTTCGACGCGGCGTTCAGGGAGCAAGATGGCACTGCTGTGGAGTGATTGTAATTCCTCCTCAAGGTAGAATTGGTGATTGCGATTGTACCCGCGTTCCCTTTGTAGGAAGTCAACCCTACTTTCCGAGGATGCCGCACTCGAGAAGTCGTCATTACTGGCCCGAGACGATCCAGATGGCGGTGGCGATGGTGACTGCGATGCGAGCCAAGTGTTCCAACGAGCGTCTAGGACTGAGGGGTTTGTTGGGAACTCTCTTGAGCTTCGAGAAGGAGGGGGATGAGCACTTTCAAAAGAAGAATGACTTCCTAGAGATGTGTATAGTCCAAGAGAAGGATGACTTTGGGGAGTATGCTCCACTATATCGATACCAGAAGCAAGAGGAGAGATTTTATCCTCATCATGAGGACGAGCATTCACATCGCCTATAGCCGGCAAGATACCAGCCACATTTCGACGCGGAAGAGGACGTCTAATGTTGTCGTCACTCGGATAGAGATCCAAGCGGCGCCGTCTACTGTTCCACCTTGGAATCACAATATATCGGAGGAGTTGAAAAGGATGGCGGAAGCTAAAATGACCTTCGCTAGGCAATCGGCGAGGAACTCTATCGCGCTGCCAGTGCTTTGTGGACAGGGAATCTTCTGACCGTATGGAGCCAGAACCGCTGTCAGAATCGTAATCTTTTGATCGTAGGAGGCCGGAACTATCATGCGCGTCTCTAAGTAGCTGCTCGGCATGTGCGGTTAGCGCTCTCATTTGTATCTGAAGTCTCGTCACGGTGGTATCTAGACGAGCGCTTTCTAGAATAACTTGATTCTCAACGTCGTGTACTCTTGCTATGTAGAGTAGGGTCGTTAGTCGTCGAGCTTGTGCTGTTAAGTCTTCTAGTCGTGATTCAAGACTCTCTTCCACGTCCTCGGGAGTGTCATCGCTTACAGGCATTACCTCACTGGTGAGAGACTCTTCATCTTCGTTACCAACACCTGGGCCTGTGACACTTTCTGGAGTTATAATACGTTCAAGCCATCGGGGTCGATTTGCCGCTCGTTCGTTGTTCACTCTCTCTTCCAGGGCAATGCGTATAGCTTGGAAGCTCTCGAGTCGGGCAAAGTAAGAATTAGGAGCATCTTCGTGAAGTGTGCCAGTACTAGAAGTAATCTTTTTGAACTCGCGGCCAAGAAACTGCCAGATCGCTGCGAGTTCTGTCCTACTGAAGCCGGATCGAGCAATATCATTAAGGGTGATTGGATGTCGTAATCTGATGGGGCCGAAGTCGGGATCGACGACTTCTGCATGCTCGCCTGTTCCTAATTGGTGTAGGAAGGTCGTTGTCTGAATTGGAGGCGCGGCCGGCTGGGTTGTAGCAGGTCTGGTTTGGAATATGGGTACTGGCGGGACAGGGACTGGTCGGTCGACAGCGGCGACGCTGGTAGGTTGCTGAAATCTGAAGAAATCTCTTATTCTAAATGTGCTTACTTTTCTACCTATATCTTCTGTGTTGGTGTTATGTGCATTCGACATCTCAGCTGGATTGAACCAGTTAGGCTCACACAGACCGACTGTTGAGCTTTATGGATTGAAAGGATAGGAGGCGTTGTTGCCGATTCTGATGTATATCGTAGAAGGGCGAAGGAGAATAGTAGATACAAATTTATTGTATTTATAGATGCTCATTGTATGTTAGCGAAGCCGAGTGACAGGAGGTACATTGACTCACCTGGAAAGGTCATATTGCAATAATGAATGTATGTACATGCATGCTGGTCGCATTATTGGTACCAGTGATTCTTACTGGGCCATACCAGTGAATCAAATCCTTTCCATTTCGCTCAGCCAAGGAATCGACTTTTGTGCTCCTGCTTTCTCCACCGTCTTTCCAGAAGCTTGAATAGCGAATGCAATTGCGTCGTCCATGACTTGGCCTTCGTCCAACGAGGATTCAGAAGCGTGAGAGGCGATACGCACTGCGTAAGCCCCGAGAAATGTATCACCCGCGGCAGTCGTGTCAACGACTTTTGTTTTCTTAGCTGGCATCAGCTTTCCCTTCTCTCCTTTCTGTAATCTGAAAGCAGACTGGTAGAAGACGCCTTCGCCGCCAAGGGTGATGATCACGTTCGTCACACCTTTCGATATGAAAGCAGCCGCGATTGGATTGAGGTCAGATGCGGCTGTGACTGAGGATTGTGGGAGTTTGGATAGAGTTGCGGCTTCGCTTTCGTTGACTACCAAATGCGTGATGGATGGGAAAACGGTATCGGGGAGCTCTGCTGCCGGAGCAGGGTTGAAGATGACTTGTACTTTCGCCGCCGATGCAGCTTTGATGTGATGAAGCACCTATTGGAAGTCAGAAATCAGTGAGATTGATGGTGTTTAGATATACAACGTACCACGTCCATAGGACTTTCGAGCTGAAAAATCGCGACGTCTCCATAATTTCCATTCTTGACCAGCTCGTCATCAACTTTCAACGCGAAGTTGGCTCCCGCAGTCACAAGAATTCGATTCTCTCCTGTCGACTCTTCGACCAAAATTACAGCCGTACCCGTCTCTTCACCCTCTAGAATCTTGACACCCGACATATCAATGCCATCTTCTTCCATGCTCTTCTTCATCTGAGGACCAAAGACATCTTTTCCCACAGCTCCAACCATGCGAACAGTGATATTGTCCGTACTTTGAAGTGTTTCCCTTGATCTCGAAAGTCTTGAAGCTGCGACAGCTTGATTTGCGCCTTTGCCTCCCCATCCGACTTCAAAAGATTTTGCTTGAACTGTTTCGCCTCCATTGGGGACTCGTTCCGTCCTGGTCACCATGTCCGTATTCAGCGAACCTATTACTGTGATGACCGGCATGCTTGATGAGTGTGTGATTGTCGAGGTTTTGGTCTGGCAAACGAGTTTGTTCGATGTTCTGAGTGCACCAGTTGGATTTTTTAAAAGGACCTGCGACGTATAGCTATTGAAACTGAAGAGATTTCAAAAATCTCAGGAGAGAATTTATATTCAAAATCCACTGAGGTCCACCTGAGATCGTCGTTGGCGCGGTAAACTCCGCGACTTTTATTCTACGTCCAACCAACACCACAGATTTGGTATGTCATACACCATTGCATATCGATGGCGATAAATCCCTGGCACAATCTGTTTTCTAGAATTGCTAGAAACTTTGCACGAGCCGATGAATATATCGTGATTCAAAAGCTGACCTTACAACTCCTCCAGACAGCAGGTCAGCCATGGAAGACGCACTTGAGGACGAAATCACGTCCATCAACTCAATTTACGGCGACGAAACCCTCGTAATGATCTCGCAGAACCCCAGAACCTGTACACTTTGTCTACCATCTCATCCCTCAGTCGTCCTCCGCCTCGAATTCCCTACAAATTACCCCGATGCGCCTCCCTCCATCACTGGTACCGAGACCGTTGGCGACGATGCGCGAGCTGGAAGGAGGGTAGTTGACTTAAGTATAGAGGTTTTGGGCAAAATCTTTCGACCTGGAGAAGCATGCATATACGATCTACTCGAGGATATTGGACAACGCATTGAGCAGGAGCATACCAGTGATGTAGAAGACAGCCCACAAAAGACTACACCTATACAAGACGATCTGGGTCCGGAGCCTCCCTGGGCATTTTCTGCGACAATAACGGAAAAGAAGAGTGTTTTTGTAGCACGCGCAGCCCACGTCAATTCCGTGGCTCAGGCAAAGCAGTATCTCCAGCACCTGTTGAGCACTGACAAAAAGGTGGCCAAGGCCTCTCACAATATGACCGCATGGCGGATAAAAGGTCTAAATGACGCGACTTATCAGGATTGTGATGACGATGGCGAAACAGCGGCTGGAGGTAGAATGCTCCATCTCATGCAGCTTATGGATGTATGGGACGTTATGGTGGTGGTTACGCGATGGTATGGGGGTACGCACTTGGGCCCTGATCGGTTCCGACTCATCAACATTGCCGCAAGAGATGCCTTGGTACAGGGTGGGTTTTCTGTGGATGGAGATGGCGGCGGGAAAAAAAAGGGAAAGAGGTGATTTTGGGAGTACGAATTTGAATCGAGGTCTTCAATTCGCGATGGAGCGAAAAAACCGTTGAGAGTGTTCTAAAATTCCGCCTTCCATTCAGTATCAAGGACTACAAATCGAATTACCGAACAATGGCTGGTGTCGGTTTACCCAAAATTCCATCCCAATCGTCCGAGTCGCCCTTTTCGATATCAATGCCACTTTGCTGTTCATAGAGCTGGACGGTAGTCACCTGTGTAGACCACGTCTCTCCAGCCACCCAATTGAGCACAGTTGCTGCAACGACCAGACCTGTTGCCGCCCAACAGCTCCATTGCTCAAACGCACGCAGTCCTTCTGTCATAGGTATAGCGGAGACTCCTGGGTCATTCGCGAGTAGAAAGATCTCGTGCAGTGCGATGATAGCTGGCAATATAACAGCAGCTAAACCCATGACAAATCCTCCGAGCCACTTTCCGAGGGCGAAATACGCTGATTGCCTCGTCTTTCGCTTGGACCTTAATAAACAAGCCAACACAGCGAAACCGATCGGTACCAATGCAGCGATGTCGAATTTTGATATCAGTCCTTTGTCAAGCCTTCCAAATATTCTCTCCGTATCAAATACAATCGCATTGGCAGTTCTCAGGGGTGATCCGCTCGAGTTCAGGCACCGGTTTCGCGCAATCTCTATTTCTCGAAAGTCGTCAGAGTTGTAGGCCACTCCTACAGTTGCACTCTTCCGCATGGCTGCATACGCACATGCACCTCCAATAACAACCAGACAACCCCATATCTTGACCAGGAGTCTAGCCTTGCTTTCTCGCAACGCTGGTGCCCACCCCAGAAGCAATGGAATTGCGACCCCAGCTGCACTGAGAACGATCCATGTGCCAATGATATCCAAATCGAAAGCTGGGAGAGTGGCGAGCGGGTCCCGGGTTTCGAAGTCTTTTGATTGTGTGAGGACGGCGAGAAGAGTTATTGCGTGAAGAGCTATGACGGCTGTTCTAGCCATGAGCGCTGCGAGGGCTCCGCTGGTTGCCCATGAGGCCGATGGTGAGAGGATAATAAACAATAGAAGAGCTAGAGTGTTGAAGCGAGGTAGGGTGGAATAGGTAGGCGAAAGTGGCTCGACACAGATGAAGGATGCCATGTCCGAGGATCGAAGTTCGGAGAACACTTTCTTTCTTGGTGACGAAGACTCGAGCCAAAGACACAGTCAAATCGGATTCAGGTTCAAGGCTGCAATTATAGAAGTCTCGCTCTTCCTCGTAACTGCGCCACTGGTGGCGTCAATGCCACCACGAGTCGAGAACAATGCCACCACCATTTGCATACACCTGCTGGGGACTGATTCGTCCATTCGTTCGTTTGCGAAATTCGTATCAGTCAGAGATCAAATTTTCGATCAAAAATCCTTCAAACTGTCGTTCCTTCATTGCAAAAATATGATTGTGGCCGTTGCTATCAAAGTTGCAAGTTTCTCACCACGTATCTTCGACGACGTGTATGAGAACTAGCCTCTACTTCTTACCGGCCTCCGTCAATGGTGCGATGGTGTTGATGTTGATGGCGATTTCAGTGAGCTTGTTTATTCATATTCAAGCGAATTACTCATTGCTCGCCCCCTTGGCTGGTTCTTGCGCGCAGCACAATACTCGCACGCTCACTCTATGACAAAGAAGATCGCGGCGTCAATGACCGTGGTGGAATGATGATTGCTCACTGTTGCAGCAAGTTCTATTCCTCTCAACTCTTTTCACGTTTGTTTGCTCGCTCCATCTCCCTTCCTATGTCTCGTCATAGCCATGCGTGTTAGAAATTTAAGCCCAACCTTGTTTCCTCGCCTGTCTATGCATAGCCCTATCAACAGAGGTGCTTCTTGCGTTCTCTGCCAGTTCTGGATTAGAGGATGTTTTGAGATAAAAGCTGTCGAGGAAGGGACCGACCACGGTTTCTTCGATGAGTCCATACCCTTCTTGAATGGCCGCCTTGAGTTCACGGGGATGGGGTGTTATAATGGCGAGTGCGATGAGTGAATCACGTATTGCCGAGGTAATGTTCACCTCACGCAGACCACTAGTAATGATATAAGCTTCAAGGAGCTTTATCCATGAGGATTGTAAGAAGATGCATTCCTCAGTCTCTGCAATAAGCACTCTAGCCGGGAACGCATGTGACACCTTATTGTAAAGTCTCCGATATCGAAATGCGGCCATCGTGAATTCCAGCGTCTCTAGACAATGGTTCTGGCTGAGATATGCCATGAATGCTGACAAAATCCATGGTGCAGGGGATGTATTTGCTAGAATCTCTGAGAGATCTGGTGGTCGTGAAGAATATGGGCCTGCGGTAGAGAACGGTAGGGTTCGTGGTATGGCCACGCGCAGCGGTCTCGAGGGTGCACTACGTTGCAATTTCTGTATAATGAGTCGCACGCGGCGGTGCTCGGCGACATCGTCGTCAGAATCATCGTACTCTTCAGGTTCTGGTCCAGCGTTCCATGAAGAGAACGTTGGTTCAATGATGTTCGTTTCATGTTTTTGTTTCGAAATGGTATGACTTGCGCCAGAGCCTCGACTTCAATCGAATTGACAATTTTGATTCTTTGGTAGTACTTTCCACACTTTTTACTTGAAAATTTGGCCAGCAAGGAGCTTGATCAATTGGACTTCTGACGCTCACCACTCGTTCTCGGTCTTGAGATCGCCTTCATTCTCAGCGAAGCAAGCCAGACAAGAGTTCCTTTTCAGACCTGTTGGTAACTCGAAGACCATACTCATGTGTACAATCTGGCCAGGCTGGAAGCAAGAACTACATGGTCGATCCAAGCTGATGTCTCGTTTAGTTGGCGCGTCTGAGAGAGCAAACTGTCTTTTCTCTATCCTGCGCAAACCCGCATCCTTGAAACGTACTTTTATCACCGCGAGAAAAGCCTGACAAATTGTATTAGTGAAAGGCTTCCACGGAATTACCAAAAAGGAAACCCTCTTCCGAGGAGTTGATGAACTCGAGGTGGAATGGTGTATAGAAGCCCTTTGCGTCCCAGAAATAGACTGCTTGTTGCAGTCCGATCTGGCCTGGGATTTGCGTTATGACTTGTTGCATTCTGAGGACTATTTTGAACACCTGGAGATTTATCGTGAGGATCCGAGCAGCCGTTGCTTGTAATTGCCTTCCCGGCTCAATACTCGAAGTAACAGCACTGAGCAGGCTCAAAAGTGATCCTAACCACAATGTGAAGAGAGGTCTTGAATCTAATCTTGCCGGCTAATGATTTCTGTCGCTGCTCTTGTTCGCGGGCAGGCAGCGAGTTCCTTTCCATTTGCAACGTTGTAAGCAAGAGTTGGATAGACCCAGTATGAGCTATCAGTCCAGCTCTCAAATTAGCTATATCTTCCTTCTTGCACAGTGACCATTTGATTTTCATCCAGCCATCTTTGATCCTCGAGGCGGAGCCAGCGGAGCCGAGATGAGGCTGGTATCTCTTTATCGTGTCCTATTAGTCGAGGATAGCCCGGTGGCACTGTGCAGCTGCTTGTTGTAATACGGTTTGATGGGCAGTTTGAGAAGCGTCAATTTCAACACGGTTGACCTGACGAAGCGCAAAATTGAGAGCACTGAGCTCGCGCATAAGCTCACGATATGCTGTCGAGGATCTGCCGCTGTCTTTTAGGGCATCAATAACAGTAGTGACAAGCTGAAGTGCGGAGATAAAGTCTCCAATTGAGAAGCCAAAGCCTACGGAAATCGTTCAGAGCCAGGTGGTTGAATGGAGTGGCTGGTGGACTAGGATGAAAATCTAAAGAGGCCGGCAATACATAGACTTATATGAATGATTCTTGGCTTAGAATGGCCTTTGCCAACGAATTCTGAGCGCTCTTGATGCTTATAGAATGGACGTATTCGATCCTTAGACACCAACGATAACATTTAGAGGTATCTCTAGGCGGCAAGCCTGACGTGGTGCTGAAGTTCATGCGAATCGGCAAGAGAGTCGGTACCTCCAATTCGATCCCACTAATCATATCGTAGCCTGGCGAGACGACTCCATACATACCGCACAGATTATATCATCCATCCTCCGTATGGCTTATCGGGGCTTCCGTGGCGATGTGCTATCCCCCTTCGTGAAGTTTGTTATTCCACGCAAAGACATAACGCCGGTTGAGTGCTAAGGTGTTGGCTACAGCTTTTTGACGAGATCTCTAATATCTTTCAATCAGTTTGCTACCATGAATTACACCTTCACGAAAGAAGACGGCAAATTCGTGACACTTCTGTGTCGTTTTAGATGCATTTTTATATCGCGGGTTTGCCAAACCTCTCTACCAATCCGGTGCGAAAGCTTACTGTCACCCTAGGCTCTAGGATGTTAGATAAGGCGACCGGAATGCGCACCTCAACACGCGGGGACGGTACCGGGGGTATACTGTGGGTACGATTTTAGCTCCTCAAAAGGTGGTACTATTTTGGGATCTCTGATTTAGGAAATCATAAAACAAGGAGCTGCCTTTAGAGATGAAATTGTTACTCAAACTACAACCTAACTTAGTATATTCTTAACTTCAACTACTCCCAGATCATGCAGGTGTGGGTATAGACGCCAGACCCACCCCAGCGTCCCAAGTCAGTCTCAAGCTTTGCATACTCTTTGAACCCATAAGCATGTAATATTGGTGCTGATTTCGGTGACGCATCGACAAGGCACGGAAGACTATAAGCTTTTGATAATTGAATTCCCCATGCAATATGGGCTGACGCAGCTCCCAGCTTTCTATGCGCTGGAAGAGTTCCCAACATGGACAGTTCTGATTCTTGTATAAGTAGTTATTCCAGTCCTTAACCTCATCGGGAACTTACCAATCCGTCTAGTGTGCTTGTGGTTTTTCAGAGCTCTTAACTTGTCCGTAAAATCTTCGGCAAAGGAGTCGTTTAGCCCAACTGGATCCTTTTTGAGAACCTGGCCACTCCTCATAACAGGTTGTGGGACCTTTCCTTGCTCTACAAGGTCTTTCTTAACAGCTTCCGGGACTGTCCATTTTGAGTACGCGACTATGCGATTACCGCTATCGAGTGATTTGAGGTAAAGTGTGGTTGGCGTTGCAAGGATTGCCGGAAAGCGGTCCGCGACATCTTTTATCCTCGCCTTCTGGTCAATTCCGGGGAAAAGGCAGGTAGTGTGTGCATCTTCAGCAAATGAGGAAATGTAGACAGTGGCGATTTCTTCGGCATCATTTTCGGTCGCACACTCCAGTTGCAGATCGTTCAGCATCGTTGCTCTAAGAAAGGTCACTGTTTTATAGAATAAGGAGTTTTCGAGAACGAAGAAGTTCGCTATTTACGCCAGAGATGGATAGAGCAGCCAAAGTGAAGCAAATCACCAATCCTTTCCCACGGCTATTCTATTTTCCGATCCTTCACGTGACGGTCTTGATATTTTGGATGAGATCATGCCTAGACTCATATACAATCTACACTACAATCTCAAGATAAGCTGCTAGATGGCCTAGCACCACTATATATGGGCCATACCCTATACGTCCACTACTCTGCTCTTGCACCTCCATTTTCTTCCCTACGCACGGTCCTCAAGAAAGGCCCCAGCTAGCCGAATGTTTTCAACACATCCAAGGCAAGCCCTTTGATCCAGCTCTTCGCTCAAACCGGCCTTTAAAACCTCAGACTGATCAAGAACCTTGACGTCTCCATCCCATACTCAGCTGACCTCAAGGATTGGCTACAACTTCTCCAAATCTTGGCGGACAAAGCAACCGGGCTTCGCTCTTTGACGCTTTGTGGGGGATCGAACTTCTTGAATAGCAAGCCTCCATGGGAACTTAAACGCGGTGCCGTTCACAGAGGACTTGTTGACAACTTGGAGTTGGTGCGTGCTTTGGGCAGGATCAAAGGTTTGAATGAGTGTACCATCGAAGGACACTACGTGGAACGCTGGGCACACTACTTAGAAAGGGCACATGGGTGTCAAAGTATGGTTATTATTTTGAGATAAAAAATTCGGACGAAGAATGGATTCGCGAGCGCACTGAGAGAGAATCGCGGGAGTTTGCACAGTACCAGGAAGGCACAGACGATCTGATGCCATAAAGAGGTAACGTATCTGTCAGCACACGAAAAGCCGGGTTTTGACTTTCTGGCTAAGGCTATAAGCTCAGAAGGCATGGAAAAGGTATCGGCATGCTCATCGAGTCCCTTGAGGTGACGTCTTGAGGTGGCATCAAATGGGGATCAGCTAGATTTGAACTGTCTCGATAAATGGAATGTATCATATTTCCGAGAACGATGAAAGAAAACTTGCCCAAAACTTTAGACCTGTCCCCAGAACCCAGGGCCGGAAGTCGTGAAGCCAACGACCCAACGTTCCACTCATTGCTTCTGCACAATGCTCTTGGAAACAATCAAAGTCATAAGCGCGTGCCCAACCCAAGGAATCCTTCCAAAACTCCAAAATATGCCAAATAAGCATCATATTCAACCAATTGTACTGTCCTCCCCTAGCAAACTCTCCAACAAACTCTCATCCCCATTTACAACACCTTTCTCCTTCTTAATCCGCACAGGCAACTCATCCCCCTTAATTGTCCCATCACTCTCCTCATCCTCGTCATCATAATCACCAAAAATGGTACCTTCAGCATCAGGAACATTAGTAAACTTCGTATCCATCGTCAGATCGACATCAAGTTCATCATCGTCTGGGACCTCGGTAGCATCGACGATCTCTATAGCTTCTGGTGCGACCTCAGTGCTGTCAACTGGTACGTCTTCGCTGGCGTCTTTGGAGGCAAATGTAGAGCCTGACGCGGCGATGAGCTTGGAGATGGAGTTTTGGACCTTCGTGAGGGTGTTGCGGGTCGATGCTTCGGAGGCGATTTTGCCTTCAAAGGCTTCATTGGCGAGGTCGAAGAGATTTTGAAGGTGTTCTGCTGGTGCACCAGGTGCGAAGTGTAATTTGCCTAGAAGGGCAATATATGTCTTGCGTTCTTCCTCTAGATACATGTTAGTCGAATTTCAATTAATGGATAGCGCATATAAGGAAAGACTTACTCTGACAACCAGGGGTCAAAATCTTTTCGAGCAGTTCCTCGGCAAGTACAAGATGTCCATCAAGCTCACCAAGCTCTGTCTTGACATTACCATCCATACCTGGAACAGTCTTTCTAGGATCTGTCCAGTCACAGATTTGGGCAGCCACGAGGGTCGTGCCGATCATCTCTTCCTCTTCATCGAGATCCTCTGCTCGCTCAGCAAGGGCATGGAGAACCGGAACCGCGACTCTACCCATTGCCTCTGCATTCCGACGTCTTGAATGACAGTACACAGGTAGGAAGTACGCAAGAGATTGTCTGAGAGAAGGATTGCCTTGTGTCTCAGGGTCAAAGTATGAGAGTACCATTTGCCTCAGCAAGTCGAGATCCTGAATCGTTGCTGCTAGCATGAGCTTCGAGAGGGCAGTGCCAGCAGTAGTCTGCACTGTTTTGTCGGCTGAGCGAAGTCCCTTGGAATACATCTTGAGCAGCGGCTTGACAAACGGATTTGGCTCCATCTCCGTGTTGCCTTCTTCATCGACTTTAGGAGTGCCTGCAAGCAATGAAGGATGCGTGACAAGAATATCTGAGATAATCTGGATTGAGATCTCTTGCAGCGCTTCATGCCCTTTGTTGAAGCAATGGAGGAAGAGAACTAGATTTTCTTCCGAAAGGTTCTTGCTGAGCAGACAGCAAAGACCCATGCATCGCAGCCCGCGTTCTCGGACCGGAGCTTCATGACTTTGCACAGCAGGAATGACGAGGCTGTTCAGCATAGTCCTAAGGTGGCTGCTTGCTTCAAGATTGCATTGCACATTCTGGAGCATGCATTGAGCAATGTGTAGACACTTGAGATTGACTTGGATCTCGCGTACAGCCTTTTCCTCGTTGATTTCTGTATCATCCTCATTGGCCGCATTCTTGGGCTGCCTTTTGGACTTCTTCGTGGGAGTAGCGTCTCCACTTAGCTCGGATTGAGCAGAGTGGAAGCTTTCGTCCGCGTCCGATGCATCCGCGACATCATCCGAGATAGTGTCATGAACTTCGGCAATGGCTTCGAGGGCAATGCTGGCAAATTCTTCTTCGCTGCCGCAGACTGTTCGTAAAATCTCCATGACCAAGCGTGTAGACTCATCGGGTAGCTCAGCAAGTGCAAGAGCTTCACGCATGATCTGAAACATTTTTCTTCGGCCCATTTCATCTGAGAAGTCGAGAGTAGCACCAATATGGAGGAGCTGCTCCAGGCAGAACTCTTGCTGAACAGCTTCTTCCTCGGCCTCTGGATCATCAGGGTTCATGCCGACCTTGTTGACTGCATCCACGAGTCTGCCAATGTGCATTTGGAGTAGGAACGCGAACTTGGTGACTTCGGGCATCTTGTCCTCTAGCATGATTTGAAGCCTCGAGTCTCCAGATTTGAAGCAAAAGTCTGTAAAGGTACGGGCGACGAAAGCACTCTCGGGGGACAATTCGTCAAAGAAAGGGTCCTCGAAAGTGACGTGGTCTCTGTAATCCGGTCGGCCGTCCCAGAACTCTCTCATGGCTTCATGAGCAATGCCATTCTCGAGACCAGAGTTGTTGACGTCAATACGCTCGAGTAATTCCAAAAGAGCATCCATACTTGGCTCAGATACCTTGGGTGGACCAGTTGGAGCTTCTTCGGCTTCATCTCGTGGAGCCGCACAGTCTTCAATCCAGCGCTCTCGGAAAAGACGAGCAGTAGCCTTGCGAACATTTTCGTCGCGATCTCGCAATCCCCATCGGAGCAATTTCTCACGATGCGTAAGCGACAGATGTCGAAAGTCGCCCAAGGCTGGTAAAAGGCGAGCATAGAGTGCGCGCCTCGTGGCTGCATCCAAATCTCTAGCACGTTCCAACAGATATGGCAAAGTTCCGGGAGTGAATTGTAGGTTGAGAAGTAAGGCTCTCCGAACATCTGCGCTGGGATCGTGCTGCAATGCTTCTCTAAGTCGTCCGAGTACACCACCTGGGGTCTCATCATCACTCTCGTCGTCGTCCTGGTCCTCGTCGTCCTCGTTGGCAAGCGGCCCTAGGCCAATAACTGCCTGTACGCGAACAGTGCTTTCCTTGTCCCGGAGGCGCTTCAAAAGGCCATGGCGGATCAGGTGAAATAGCTGGTCGTCGATTGAATCCAGCGTGTTTACAATGTGGGCAATAAGCTGGGTTGCTCGGTATCTGATTGTCTTGTCCTTCGCGACCATGACTTGTAATGCGATAGATAGTATGTGACTCGTAAGGCGGCTGGTTGGGGTTTCAGGAACACCATCTGTGGTGTCCATGTCTGCATTTTGGAAAAGGGCATTGTCTGTGGTTTGCAAGATTAGCCAAACATTTCGTAGCATATGCATGCTTTCATCCCACCTTTTTCACAGCTGTGCTTCAAGAACAGTACGAGAAATTTGATTAATCTGTCTCCGATAGGTTCGGCCTTTCTGATTCCAAGAATCCTGAGTCCACATCTCCCGACCTCCTCGTTAAATTCGGTCTCGTCGTAATCCTGGTCGAGGGCATTCTTGCGTGGTTTGGCAGATTCATAACAGCAAGCCTCTTGCACTTTTCGAAGAGTAACTACAGATTTCCGTTGAGTAGCTGCTCCGCGCTGGGCATCGGAAAAGACCGAACAAATGGCTTCTCGTAGTGAAGTTGATTCTCCTTCGTCTGGTATTTGGACAGCATAAGCCGAGCTGCGCGTTGAGCTAGCGCGTGATTTGAGAGTCTGGGTTGACGATTTTCTTGATACAGTAGCATCAGAGTTACGAGCGGCGCGTATATTTGCTCGAACAGAGGTTCGTCCTGGCATTTTGGCGATATTGTAGTTGGTTGTGGGGAGAGTTGGGGTTTGTTGTTGATCGATCTCGTCGGAGTAAACAATGGCTAACGCCGATATCGTAAGCGATTGCGTGATGTGCCCAAGCGGCGATTCATGATTCTAAAAACATTTCTGGGCAGTGTTCTCCCACTTCAATAGCCCATACAGAATGTTCCGAACAGCTGTGCGACAGTTTGCTTGGACTGCGCGACGTGCTGCAGGCACAGTTGAGAAGCTGTCTATTGCAGAAATTGACGCAGCATACCGGCATGGCATTGAACTGTCCCAGGCGCAAGGCGTGGCCAGCCGTGGACTTGTGGACGGTATTGTTTTTAAATCAATGTGCCATATGAAAATACGAGGCTCATCTGTTCCCAGCAATTGGAAAAACGCCCCTCATCCGATTGAACAAACTCTCCGAAGAGACTGGCTGCGAAGTGCTTGGAAAGGCAGAATTTCAAAACCCAGGAGGATCAGTGAAGGACAGAGCTGCTCTATTCGTGGTTGAAAATGCTGAAAAGCTGGGGCAACTGCGACCTGGAGGAACCGTTGTGGAGGGCACGGCTGGAAATACTGGAATCGGTCTGGCTCATGTCTGTCGATCAAAAGGATACAAGCTGGTCATATACATGCCAAATACACAGTCTCAGGGAAAGATTGATTTGCTACGTCTCCTAGGAGCTGAAGTCTATCCAGTCCCAGCGGTGGCCTTCGATAATCCAGAGAACTACAACCACCAGGCGAAACGACATGCAGACAAACTGGACAACGCTGTGTGGACGAACCAGTTCGACAACATTGCCAACAGACAAGCACATATTGAAACCACAGGCCCAGAGCTGTGGGCGCAAACAAATGGAAAACTTGACGCCTTCACCTGTGCGACAGGAACAGGTGGAACGCTCGCAGGTGTTACACGGTATTTGAAAGAGAAATCGGACGGCCGCGTAAAGTCGTTCCTCGCGGATCCTCCGGGATCAGTGCTTCATTCATACATCACAAGCGGTGGGAAACTGCAAGAACGAACAGGATCATCCATCACCGAAGGGATTGGTCAAGGACGCGTCACGGACAATCTCCAGCCAGATATTGATCTCCTCGACGGGGCTCTACACATCAGTGACGAGAAGACTATCGAAATGGTCTACCGATGCCTGGATGAGGAAGGATTATATTTAGGAGCCAGCTCATGTTTAAATGTTGTGGCTGCGAAGGAAGTGGCAGAGAAGCTCGGAAGCGGCCATACAGTAGTTACCATCCTCTGTGACGGTGCCTACAGATATGCCGACAGATTATTTTCCAAGAAATGGCTGCAGGAGAAGAAGTTGTTGGGAGCTATACCGAAGCGGCTGGAGAAATACATAGTCTTGCCATAGTCGTAAGAAAGATATCTGCTCGCCATTGCCAACGCATGCATTTTCCTTAAAAAGGAAATATTGAACTCTGTTGACAGCGGTGAGGATTTGATCAGGTACCCATTTTGTGTACATTGATTGGGGACAAATGGAACTCGTATACATTCCTGATCCTTCAAACAATCCAGCTGCCTAGCATGTGTCATTAAATGATGTGTGAAACTGTCTTAAAAGCCAAAAGCAGTGACTTCGTGCACCGCCCTACGCCACACCGCAAGCCGATCCATTCCCACCTTGCGCATACGTAGCGTAGGCAGTCAACAACAACCAGAACATAACTTCACACAAAAGCGCATCCGCTCTACAACCAAGCCCAGACACTGCACCGAGCTGATAATAGCCACCGTTCACTCAAAACGTCTCTTCGACCGCAAACCCTCAGAAACCGCCCAACATGTCCGGCGTAATGGGACAGGTCAACCCGCAGGCCATCAACGTTAACGATCCAGGGCTTATCACACTCGTCAACAAGCTTCAGGATGTCTTCACAACGGTCGGGGTAAGAAATTGCACTGGAGATATTCCCCTGTTTGCGCCGGAACAGCTGTACTGACGGTGTTGTTTACAGGTTCAAAATCCCATCGATCTACCACAAATTGCTGTAGTGGGCTCGCAATCCAGTGGAAAGAGTTCAGTGCTAGAGAACATCGTGGGCAGAGATTTGTAGGTTCTCAGAGAAGGTAAACTACTTTGGCAACATACTTATATTAAACAGCTTACCCCGTGGAACTGGCATCGTAACCCGAAGACCTCTCATTCTACAACTGATAAACAGACCTGCCACCACGAAGCCCGCCACAAACGGCACCGAAAAAGAAGGAGAAGAGTCAGAATTCACAACAGCTCTAAAAACAACGGACAAGGAGTCCAACATCGATGAGTGGGGCGAGTTTCTGCACATCCCTGGACAGAAGTTCTACGACTTCAACAAGATTAGGGAGGAGATTGTTAGAGAAACGGACGCAAAGACTGGTCGTAATGCCGGTATCTCTCCAGCGCCCATCAACTTGCGGATATACTCTCCAAATGTCCTCACCCTCACACTTGTCGATTTGCCCGGTCTTACAAAGGTGCCCGTTGGTGACCAACCGCGCGACATTGAGAAGCAGATCAAGGATATGGTTCTCAAGCAGATTAGCAAGTCCAACGCGATCATTTTGGCAGTTACAGCCGCAAACACCGATTTGGCCAATTCGGATGGTCTAAAATTGGCCCGAGAAGTCGATCCAGAAGGACAACGAACGATTGGTGTGCTCACAAAAGTCGATTTGATGGACGACGGAACCGACGTTGTGGATATTCTGGCAGGCCGCATTATTCCACTGCGGTTGGGATACGTTCCAGTGGTCAACCGTGGACAACGAGACATCGAAAACAAGAAGGCGATTTCGTATGCTTTGGAACACGAGAAGAACTTCTTTGAGAACCACAAGGCGTATAGAAATAAGGCAGCTTATTGCGGAACTCCTTATCTGGCCCGGAAGCTTAACTTGGTATAGATAGCGCTTGAAGTATGAATTTGACCAATACTAACTTTCCACAGATTCTCATGATGCACATCAAGCAAACCCTTCCCGATATCAAAGCTCGCATAACCTCCTCCTTACAAAAATACAAGGCCGAGCTCGACCAGCTAGGCGATTCGATGTTAGGAAGCCCGGCCAATATCATTCTGAACATGATCACGGAGTTCTCAGGCGACTACAAGACTCTACTAGAAGGAAGCAACCAAGAGCTGTCAAGCAATGAGCTTTCGGGTGGTGCACGTATCAGTTTCGTCTACCACGAACTATACTCCAATGGTGTGAAGGCTGTCGATCCTTTCGATACTGTCAAAGACCAGGAGATCCGGACCATTCTTTACAACTCTTCTGGATCTTCGCCTGCTTTGTTTGTTGGTACCGCCGCCTTTGAGATTATCGTAAAGCAACAGATCAAGCGACTGGAGGACCCAAGTTTGAAGTGTGTGTCCTTGGTATACGATGAATTGGTTCGCATTCTCGGACAATTACTCCAGAAGCCAATCTTCCGAAGATATCCAGCGCTGAAAGAGAAGTTCCACAACGTCGTCGTGACATTCTTCAAGAAGGCTATGGACCCAACAAACAAACTTGTCCGCGATCTTGTCGCTATGGAGGCTTGCTACATCAACACCGGACATCCAGACTTTATCAATGGATCGAGAGCAATGGCTATCATTCATGAGCGATACAACAAAGCACCACCAGTGCAAGTAGATCCAAAAACTGGCAAAGTCTTGCCGAATGCGGTCCCTCCACGAGCTTCAAGCCCTGCACTGGATGGTAACCAGGAAGGTGGATTTTTCGGCAGTTTTTGGGCTTCGAAGAACAAGAAGAAGATGGCCATGATGGAACCTCCTCCAGCGACCCTCAAAGCCTCGAATACGCTTTCTGACAAGGAGACGCAAGAGGTTGAGGTGATTAAGCTGTTGATTGTGTCCTACTACAACATTGTGCGCCGTACTATGATTGACATGGTCCCCAAGGCGATCATGTACAACCTTGTTGGGTAAGTAAAGTGCCGGAAAATCGTTGACAATGACTAAATGTGAATCTAGACACACCAAGACGGAGATGCAACAAGAACTTCTTGAGCAAATGTACAAGCAGGAAGAGCTAGAAGAGCTGCTCAAGGAATCCGAATATACGACCAGACGCCGAAAGGAATGCCACCAAATGGTCGAGTCGCTGGCTCGAGCAAGCGAGATTGTCAATCAAGTGCAGTGAGGGTCAGACTCAGATTATCAAGGAGAATGATTACTTCTTTCTTGGAGATTTTGCTGGGTTCAAGCTGGAAGAACAGAATGAGTGTGACCGGCAGTAAGGTGTCGTCGAGTAGTGTAGTTGCATGATGGGCGACGGTGGCCAGTTATTTCTACCTCCTGTAGTCATTTCCGGTCTTATACATAGACTAAGGGTTTGTCGGCTTTGATATCCCAGATGGCATCCTTTTTGGCATGTTGTATCTTTCTTGGAAGGTGCCGTGGGATGGAGCGTGGAGTATTTTGCTTGCTTGAATGCTGTTGGAGTGAGAAGAGTATAGGTAGAAGATAATTCATTGCTGTGATATCGTGAGTGTGTTTAACGCGTGTGTGTCTTGCTTCGCAGATGCATGCAATTTTCAATCGACGAGATCACGTTGCGTTGCTTCTCCAGAAAGAGGTTGAGTACTACTGCGCCTTTGCTCCGCCCACGAGCTTGTAACCTCCGAACAACGTCACCACCCTTCATCTCAAAAGCTTTTTGTATACATCTCATACCTGAGTCTGCCTGTGATGATTATATATGAGTGTCCTTCACTCGCCACTGCCTGCTTAACGAAATCTTTGCACTCTCTACCAGCGCGCCTTTGACACCTAACAGCTCTCAACGAAAGTTATAACAGGAGATTCTTACAGTCTAGCTGCGCAGCTTGTGAGTTTCTTCATCTTTCCAGAGCCCTGCTACTACTGACTATCTTACCAATTGACTTCAAATCATCCTAATTCCTGACCCAGCCTCACGTTCAAACTCTTTTGGCTTCACGAATTTACTCTTCCTCTGCAGTCATCATCAAATAACACGCAGCGGAAGCTGTTTTTAGGTATCGATACCAATGCCAAAGCGTGGACCTGGCTCGGCTCCGAGCGATGGGTTCTTGGGGCGACATTCGAGGAATAATCTGCACTTTATACGAGGAACGGACTACCAACACCACCCAAGCTGGAAACGTGTCGGCTTCTACGGTTCATACAACCCCGACCATGTGTGGTGACGTCTTCGTCTACCAATATTTAGATTATGCTCACCAGTCAATACAGCTCCTTGCCATCACGGCCAAGCCAGATGGCGATGTGTCCTATCATCTTTTTAAAGACGTGAGGCTTTCCAGTCCGAATTGCCCAAAGTACATTGCACTTTCGTACACATGGGGTTCATCAACTGCTAACCAAGAGATTCAAGTTGATGGGAAGACCATCACCATCCGACACTGGATTGACCAGATTTACATCAATCAAAGCTCGACAATCGAGAAGAATCATCAGCTTGGTACGGTGGCGGAGATATACAAGTCGTCTTCAAGAGTGAAAGTATGGCTGGGCCTTGGAAATTCAAGCGGCGATTTGGCCATGCGATATTTCTGTACCCTCGACAGAGGAGTTCCTAGTTTCTCAGAAGATCTTGAAGAGATTTCGGACTTTGTGGGCGCTGTTCCTGAGGTATACACGACTAGTTGGGCTTTTGGATCCATGGACCTTGCTAAATACCGGTATGATGGCGGCTTGAAGGAGTTCAAGGGGCTAAACAATGTTCTTGTCAAAAGTCTGATGGTCAAGATCAACACATCAATCCATTATAGACTTCTTCGTGACCCTTTGGAGGCAAGGATCTGGTATCTTCCCAAGTCTACACTCCTTTTGGCTTTCAAAGAGCTACTGGCAAGACCATATTGGAGACGCCTTTGGAGCTTGCAAGAAGTGATGCTGACACGGCGCGTCACAATTACCTGTGGAAAGTTTTCCGTTCCGAATGCTTCTTTTGAATCCATTTGCATGCTAGGCGGAGGCACGATTCAAGCGATTTTCTACGGCCAGCACATTACTCCGAGCATGTTCCTCGACATAGTAAACAGTTTCTGCGACAGCGAATGCAAAGGCCCAAGAGACAAAATTTACAGGCTACGAGCAATCATGATGACACATTATCAGGATCGATTGCCTGTGGACTACAACAAATCTGTTGAAGAGATTTACATTGAAGGAATCATAATGATTTGGAGGAATTGGAGGAAACTGAGGGCTTCACTTACCTTGGTGTATATGGATCGCATCTCAAGGCATGTAAGACATTAGGTCGCAATATGAAGCTACGAGCAGAGAATTAAGTTCTCAAGAAGCTGCATGAATTTGGTTTTGGGGGGCCCCGACCATACGAAACTATCCTGGAGTAAACGCGACAGAGGGACTCTGAAAGCATGGTATCTCGAACTTGTCAAATCAAATCAGAACAAACATTGCACCTACGTCAATCCACAACTTTGTAGCAATCATAATGGAAAATGTTGAAATGACAGCTTAGATAGCTCCTCAGAAAGAAACTTCTAAGCATCAGTAATATGTGTACCAATTTGACGGTGTGTTGAAGGTCGACATATCTCAGAATAGTTTCAGCCTTGCCATGTCGTGCAATAGGCTGTGCTAATTGTATGCCTGGCCCAATCCGATTTCACCTTTTCTATTTTCATCTAAATTAATAATCAGCTCTGCATTGAGCCTGTTCGTGAGTTTCCTACTTGTCTCTTGCTTTCGAGGCTGGTCAATCTGAAGGTGCTCTGTACTTAAATGTTATACTCGTTCAGTTTCCGGGAAATTGCTAGAAATCATATATATATATATATTACTTAGCATTTGTGTAACGGCCAACAAATTTGATCTAAATCAAAATAAGGTAATAGAATTTTATGATATTTTACTTTCCTTTAGTGACGGTACTTCAATTGTTCTGCGGTTGCACGAATGCGTCAGGTCCCCACTGAGCTAAAGGCTTGAGCGACACACTGTGCTTCCCGACACAACAACAACAACAACAACAACAACAATCTTCTCGAATATGAAACTTTGCGTCTCCATTCTCATTTGAACGCTCATAGTCCCCAAGGAGTAGTACTGCTAGTCTTGAAGATGTTGTCCTCCAAGGTCAAGCCGGCGCTCCTCGGCAAAGCAATCGCCGGATCTTCTTCTCCGCATGGTTGGACACATGCGTACCTTAGTCCCAGAGCTCACGGTTCCTTAACCATCCTTATATAGGACTACAATTCAACCTCCGCTTTCTCTTATTACAATTCTTTTATCTATTCTTGTTTTTGGGTCAATTGAAAGCTATACACCATGACATCCCCACCCCCCCTCTCTGGTATCCGCGTCTTGGAGCTCGCGGGACTGGCTCCAGGTATCTACAATTCTCATACTCGTTGCACTGATCACAGCTAATTCAATCTATAGGCCCCTTCGCCGGTATCATGCTCGCAGACTACGGCGCCACAGTTCTCCGTCTCGACCGCGCAACACCAGGCGCTCACACCTCTTCCCCTCCCGATTCAACCCCAGACGTCCTCTCGCGCCGCAAAACCTCAATAGCTGTAGACATGAAATCCACCTCCGGTCTCGCCCTCATAAAATCTCTTCTCCCACACGTCGACGTCGTGATTGATCCCTTCAGACCTGGCGTTCTTGAGAAATTGGGCCTGGGACCTGAGGAAGTTATGCTAAAGATTAATCCGAGGATTGTGGTTGCTAGAATGACGGGCTTTAGGCGGGATGGAAAGTACAAAGACATGGCGGGACATGATATAAACTACATTGCCGTTTCTGGTGTTTTGAGTATGTTGGGGCGAGCGCATGAGAAGCCATTTGCGCCTGGAAATATCATTGGCGATTTTGCTGGTGGAGGAGCTATGTGTTTTCTCGGAATTCTGTTGGCGTTGATTGGGAGGGAGAAGACGGGGCGGGGTCAGGTCGTGGAAGCAAATATGGTTGATGGAGCGAGTTATCTGGCTACGATGCCGCGATTGAGTACGAAGAGAATGAATTGGGATGGGCCAAGGGGGACGAATATGTTGGATGGTGGGTGTCCTTATTATGATACTTATGAGACTAAGGATGGGCAGTATATGGCTGTGTATGTCCTTGCCCCGTCCTTTACAAAAACACACAATGCTAATCCTATATATAACAGCGGCGCATTGGAACCCCAATTCTTCGCCCGCCTAATCCAAGGCCTCAACCTCCCCACAACCCCCGAAATCGAAAACCGCCTCGATTCCTCAAATTGGCCCGTCCTCAAAAACATCTTCACAAACACATTCCTCTCCAAATCGCGTTCGGAATGGGAAAAAATCTTTGATGGAACGGATGCTTGTTGCACTCCTGTGTTAACGCAAAAGGAGCTTGAGAAGAATGGATTTGATCAAAGAGTACCTGTTACGTTGAGGGATAGCCCTGGTCTTGCGTTGGCGGATGGAGCGAGTGAGGAGGCTGATGTTGCGATCAGGAGTGCGAAGGGGCAGGGGGTTGGTGTTGAGGGACAAGGTTGGGATGAGAAGGGTTTGTCGCCGGGTGTTGGTGGGGAGGAGATCTTGGGACAGTGGCTTGGGTGGAAGAGGGGGAGGCAGTTTGATGTTGTTAATGGAGGTTTGATTAAGAAGGAGGAGGGGAAGTTGTAGAGTCTCAATGATCAGAAAGTGCTTTCATCAACATCACCAATTCTCTACATCATCCAATAAGCTAAGAATGCCGACAGAGAGAGAAAGGTGAGGCATAGACTCGAAACCCGGGTAGGATCTATACTTTGCGGTTTTTTGCTAACAACGCTTTGATTGTGCTTCCTTCTTGCTATCGCTTTTTAAAACTTCTTCCGTCTTACTCAAACATGCGGGCTCGATTTTCCAATATTCCGTGGTTCGTTGTCAGGAGTATATTTCCCGTTACTAGTATGTATTTTCGTTCACCTTTCAAACTCACAATGCCTCAACAGCATCAAGTGTTTGCATACTCAATATTGAATGTCAAGAATGGTAAGCAGTACTTTGATAGCTTAGGACAGTCTTCAGCTCCACTGGCTTATCAACAGAAATTGCCAGAATTACCTACGAAGGATCGTTCCTGAAGGATTCGTATCAATGTCAATAGAGTGTGATGCACTCATGCTCAGGCATCATCCCTGTAGCCTAACAACAACAACAGCTACTACTTTATGGATTGATTCTAATCCCTATGGACTCACTGCCTTTCGCTCTCAATCCAGCAATATCCACCACCCTTTCAAAGCAATCATCGAAATGCAACCAAGGCACTACCTCTACATCCTCGCCTTCTACCTCCTCCTCATCCTAAATCAATTCTGCGTCGACACCTGCACCAACAATATCCTTTGTTCGAGCCTTACACCATTACCCCTCGCTATCCCAGTCTATCATCTTGTAGATAGCTCGTGTCGTATACTCAAAAGTCATGGGTTATTGTCTCTGCGTACGGAATGTTTCACAGCTGCGTGGTCGGCAGGTGGAGGAGTCTATATTTTGAATGCGTGGGTAATGACTAGTGTTGGTTTATCCGGTATTCAAGGGATAAGTATATACTTATAATGGTAATTGAAGTAAGATAAAGATCTTAAGTTAAAACGTTCTGAACTGATAATAATATTGATATCCTTTTCCGCTGATGGTAGTTGGCAGAAGAGATACCCGCGTCCCTGGCGGACACGTGATATAATATATATATTATTCCTCACTACAAACAAAGAAAAACATATTTTTTAGTAGTATTGCCTTGAAGCTGGTGGCCGCTAGGCTATCAACTACGTTATCGTTTGGTGAGCTGACTAAGAACTCTACTCTCTTATTCCTGTGAGCAAGGGTATTTATCAAAATATAAATTTGACACTTTTCGCTTAGCGAAGTCTCAAGCAGCTTCAACAAATATACCCATATACACCAATTATAAGTCGTCCAATTTCCCTTCCTATGGTTTTGCCCACTGTTTCTGCTAGTGGCACTAGCCGATGCGGGCCGGCTCCACGTCCCGCACCAGAAGAGGATACATGGATGGAACGAGGGGCATGAAAGTCAACAAGACAGATAATGATCAAAACATGTTATGTTTGCAAGATTGTGGTACGATAGGTTCGTCGTAAATATATCTCCGATGATAGCTGTGGAACCCTCGTCGCCAGCCATAGCCAGGGTGGATCAAAAGTCAAATTTTCGCGAGCCTGCGTCGTCACCAAATGTTGGCCTGGTTCTCTTTGTGCAACACAATCATTACAAACTTAAGAAACAGTGCATCCCTATAGTGAACATCAGTCTCGTCCTCCCGTCTACGGCTGGATCACACTCACTGAAGTCTTTTCGGGCTTTTTGTGCTTTTTGTTCTCATTTCCATATGGCTCTTGGTTCAGGGCATTCTTGGACCCTGCTCGATCGATTTTCTGATTGGGCTTGCCATGCAACTTGGCTAGACCCTTATGTGGTTTTGTGTCGACTGCAATTTGCTTGTTCCCAATTACATCTCCCCACTTTGACGTCGACGAGCCCGACATAATGGCGTTGTTTGCGTTGTTGATGAATTCTTCTGATATCTTGAATATCCTGCAATGACGGCGAGCACATCCTCAGTCTTGTTATAGACGCACGCACCACTACCATACCTACTTTATTAACGTGGACATCGATAATTCGTCAGTCTGGCCTCTTCATGCGTGATGACGATTTGTTGCGAGAGTCGGGATTCCAGATCTAGCTGTGTTATGGTCGCTGCTGCGTGGTGGCTGAGGCAGAGCACAAGTCGAATGCTAATCTGTCCTCTAGCCGCTATACCAAGGTTGAACTTCTGGTAAGCTCACACATGTCCATTAGGAATGGATTTTGAGTCCAAGAACAAGTATGCCAGAGGCCCCATTTCTAGAACCGACAAAGGTAATGTTCACAACTCCATGCTGAGATGTGCTTGTCTTTCCACGTCACCTTTCAAACCCCAATTATAATGAATCCAAGCTACCCCATTGTCCTCGCTTTTTCTTGACCTCAATCAGTCTTTAGCTACGTTCCATTTAGCAATACGCCCTCGATATTCCGTGCTGCGATCCCTTTCCTTCCATTGTGTTGTAGATCATTCTAGTTTGAAGAACACCTTTTGTTGTTTGTCTCCTCTTCCTAACCATGGTGCTCAGTGTTTTTGCCCAGCTCATTTAGGACATCCTCCAACGCCTTAATATGCAACCCTCTTTTCCAACATGTTCGAATTCTTTACGGATGCTGTTCCAATTGTTAGG
Organism: Venturiaceae sp. KMAF11; assembly: GCA_023078705.1. Taxonomy (NCBI): domain Eukaryota; kingdom Fungi; phylum Ascomycota; class Dothideomycetes; order Venturiales; family Venturiaceae; species Venturiaceae sp. KMAF11. The sequence continues at coordinate 1,925,904 of JALGOQ010000005.1, forward strand.
AAGTGGTACAGTGGACAGTGAGCTTTCCCGTTCCACTGCAACAGGAGTAAGCCGTTATGGAAGGCGGTGTCGACTGGCTAACCTTCGTCTGTCTACGATGTTGGGCGAGTTTATTTAATAGAAACACGAAATCATCACCAGCGCTAATCTTGGAAGTCGAATAATGAAGAGAATGTTCTTTTCGATAGCATTCTTCGTGGAAATTTTACGATTCGAGCTCTAGAAGTAGTATCCGCCAAGCCTTTTACAAACAACGGTACCGAGCGCGTCAGAGCTGATAATGATGAAGGATACCACAGACGGCCCCATTCTCGGTACTTTGGTAACTGAAGACCGATGAGTGAATACGGGATACGTCCGTTACTCCTCTGCGGTCGAGTGCAGGCAAGAACGATACGCCAAGGAACGTTGTCTTGCCAGCTGAACACAGCACGACCTGCCCCTTTTGTTACCAACTCTCTCCTGGTGTTCCATCTGCGGCCCCGTGGCAAGTTATAGCCATCTTTCCCCGCATCCCGTGCTCATAAAGATAGCATGCTCCGCACTATACGGACCGTTTTGTCTACCATCTCCCACAATCTGCTACCAAGTTACCCTCTGCGATTCTTCAAAGCAGCCAAAGGATCCAACCATTCGATCTGAGTTGTGCATATCTTTCTCGTAGTCAGCCTTTTTGCTCCATCCGATTCGCTATGGTCAACCTGAAGAAAACTGTCAAGCGAAAGATGTCATTGTTTAAAAGTTTCACAAAGGAGCCCGGGTTGGCATCGAAACTTAGCGATGAAGAGATCAAAAAGGTTCAACAAGCGACAGGAACTCCAGGTGTCGTTATCCATGCTCAGTTGGTTGCCGAATACGCCAATCTTTCGCCCCTAACACGAGCCTACAACATCTCTTGTTCCACGAAGACAAAGGATGTCAGCGAGTCTACCTTATTCGGCTTCGGATCTTTTCAGAAAACAATCATCGCCGTTGCGATGTACTGGATAATCGAAGAGGGGGAAGGCATAAAAGGGCAGGGGACCAAGGTCCAAGAGGTGATGGAAGACGCCTGGCAAAAACCTGCATTTGAAGTTGTCAACGAACTCCTCCAAGTCCGTGGGTGCAGTACAATACCACCACCGTATGCGAAATCACCTACAATTAAACAACTACTTCAACACGAAAGTGCATTAGCCCCGGATCAACGATACTTGTGGGGTCCGGAAGGATCTTTCCTCATGGGTGACGATCTTTTCAAAGAAGTAGTCACAAGCTTGATAGACAGGGAATATGGCATCGAAAGGCCGCACTCTCGATATAGCAGTTGGAACACCATTCTTGCCGCATTCATTGTCAAACTTGCATGTGGTTCATCCCTGGCAGCTGCTTTGCGCACTACGGTCCTGAAACGCTACAAGATGACGAACACGATCCTTAGCCTTGAAGAGTATGAAAGCCGGCAAAATGATATTGCTGAAGCTTTCACCTCTACATTCAGCGAGCCTGAATGTCGGAGAATCTCACCACCGCAGTATTTCTCTAATACCGCCGAACTTGCTGCAGGGGGGGGCTACAGCTGCGTTCGAGATATTGCCAAGCTTCTGAAGGGGATACTCGAGCTTTTGATCGATCCAAAATCAGCCATGAGCGAGCTACTCCAGTCTTCCGTGGTGAAAACGGAGGACGGGGAGTATACTAGTACCATTTGTGGTATGCACGCGCCGCTGGACTCGTCGATGACGGGTTCACAATCTTTCGATCACCAATGGCAGAAGGAGGTCTATCAGCTTGGGTGCTTTAAATCCGAGAGTATCAATGCTATCTCCAAGGCAGGTGCAATCAAGGGATACAGCTGTCACTACTACCTCATTCCGACCTTGCGCACATTTACAATTGTCATGACGAACTCGTCGGGCATTCTTGATCCATCCAACCATATCAGTCAATGCCTGGTCCAACAAGTCTTGGATCTTCGGCCTAGAGTGCAAAAAATGGGCGAGAAAATCGGAGTCATACAAAATATGAAGCTAAGAGACTTGGACCCGTTCTTTGGCAGCCAGCTGGCTAATGAGAGACTTTCTCTGGATGCCCTGGCGGAGTACGTCGGGACTTTCACCCACACCTTATCTAAGCACAAGATAATCGTCCAGCGCTCACAAGATGGACGCATTGACGTCTTCATACAAGGTAGCGTCGAACCCAAGAAACGCACGAAAAACCTGGTCATGACAAGGAAATTGGACATCACAAGAAATCCAGACGTTGTTCTAACTTTGTTTTCTGAACCGGAGGATAGTTCAATTGATCAATACGATTCATGGAAAGGACTCACATTGAAAGTTGTACGAAGAGGATCGGAGGTCGTTGCTCTAGAAGTCCTGCACGCGGCACCTTTTACACCACAGGACGATTTGTACATACGGGAAGATAACTGAGCAATACATGAGGTACCACCATTTGCCTTCGCAATGAAAGCTCCCTCGTGAAATCCACTACTGAGGAGGATATTGACACTCTCAACTCCCCGGGTTGTTGCTGAGGAATACCACCAAGATTGCTGTGTACCTAAGCATTTGTAAGTAATCGTACGTCTCCCTCTCTGACATTAACATGAGACTCACGTTGCGATCACAGCAAGACTGGTGTTGTGTACGTTTTTGGCCAGAAAAGAAGATACCACTGCCGATAACAGAACGAAAACGAAGACGATGATCAGTTTTCCAAATTTGTCTTTGAGATAAGAGAGAGCGGCAATCGGCGCAATTACAAGTGTACAGAAAATGATGTTAATGGAGATGTCCTCTAAGCGCTCAACAGCAGATTCAGAGTAAATCTTCATAATTGCTCGTTGCTCCTTTGGGTGCTGAGTGATTTTAGCAGGGTCAAATGCACAGTATTCTCTGCAGCAGCTAAGACTGCTAGGAACGCACCTTTGCCAACACATTTTTGAGGAATTCGACACGATCAAAGCATCTATGGATAACGCCTTTCTTAGTGGCATAATGCAAAGTGCACTCTGACCATCCCTTCCCTTTTTCATAGTGGTTGCAATAGTATTGAGCATTCAGCTTAGATGAACCCCTGAGCTGCTCAAGGTAATGAGTGTGCGATTTTGGTGCATTCATACTACGTTGATACCGCAGTGATGCCAAATCTATATCATCGATTAGTTCAGAAAAGACAAATGCTCGAGGAGGCAAAAGGCATACCAAAATCATTGAGTGCATTATCAATCTGATCGATTAGAGTACTGAATCCTAACGCTTGCTTCGAAGCCTCTTCAGTGATTTCGTCCGTTTCTCTTCGCTGCGAAGTGGCTTCTCTCTCCTGCGGCTTCATTGCTTTCTCAAGTCGTGCAAGCTTCTCGTCAAGCTTTATCAATCGATCATGTTTGTCGTATAGAGAATACAAGTGTAAGCGCTTGAACCGGCGCCGCAGAACGTGGTCAGGATCTTCGTTGGCGAATTGAACTATGGAGACCATCTCTTTGGCACGGCTGGTTACCTTATGTATCTCGTTAGTCCTCTCTATTGCGTCCATCTGGTCTGTCGTGTTGTTCGTATTCGTCGCGTTCGTCATGATATGTGTGACTGAAGATTGCATTGTTGGATATAGTGTTCTCGGTAGTCGTTAAATATTGATCCTGGTTAAACTTCGACGGTGTCGATGTTGATATTTTTGAGCATTGCCTAATCCAATATGCCTTGAAAGCCAATCAAGATCGCGTAATCTGATGAGGCTGAGACCAGCGCTTGTTGGGCGGTAAAAGAATAGTTTGGCCAGCAATTGTTTGCTTGCTCACTTCTCACTACGAAGCGCTCGCTGTGTGTTGAACGTGCCAACACTGTGATGAGACGAGCTTGATGTGGGAACGATCAAGGCAGCAGCCGTTGGCGATTTGTTTTTACCATAGTATAACCCAATGCTCACATCCCTTATAGGCCACCGACTACTCCAGCCCATGCTCGGTGGCCAATGTGGTTCGAATCATGACATAATCAATGCAGCATAGCCACAACAGCTGTGGCTAAATCTCAGCGCGATTGTATTCCACCTCCTTCCGACTTGCTGTGTTAACAACATTCTTTCCCGTTCCATCACATCAAACTTCGAGCAAGCACGAAGAGCAGACGATGTCACCCCTACAAACAGTATACCGCGATCGCCAGGGGTCCAAATGCCCAGCGAGCCCAAGACAAGCAATCCGGAAAAGCAACTACCTCAAGCAGAGAATTGCGTTTTTCGCTGCTGAGGGAGAACGGCGTTCACTCATAACTGCGGAGGAGAAAATTGCAGAGAATTGATTACAAACTAAACGACGACTTGAGCAGGAGCCGCAACTATAACTTCTCCTATAACCAACTCCGCCAAACCACATGGCCCGAGCACGATGTCGTGCTGCCTACTGCTCGTTCGCAAAGGAAGAAGAATTATCCGAAATCGAGATCCGGGAAGACTATCGGATCTCGATTGTGGCCAGCAACACCGGTATTTCCCTGTATCCTGTCTCGAGAGACTACTCGACCTCCCGAATTGTTGGACGACCTTTCCCAAGTCCCTCTTTGTCACCGCGCTCTTCAAGAGTGTAGGAAAAGAACAGAACAACCTATAGCACCTAAGCCACCTGTACGGTCATTTTTGGCGGAATATTTGCTTAGACAGCTCAAGCGCTTTGCTCGACGCGGGGCCCAAGTCCTCCGTGATATCAGAGGAGTGAGTGATGTCTGTACTACGAAGAATCACGCTGATGCCTTTCTCAGTACCCAGAATTGGCAAAAAGTACCTCTCCAAGATGAGCTCAAGTCGTGCAGCACAATGTGTATCCTTTCCGCCACAATCTGGGTCTGCACAGACTTGCTTTACAAGCAGAGACTGGTCTCTACGCAGACTTGCTATTGACTGATGTTTGCGTCTCTGCCTAAATTGCTGTGCAAACAGTTTTTCCGCCAGAATTCAGGGCCGTGTAGACTTGGTTCTAGACATAAACAAGTCTTCACCGACATTTCTGTGCAGACTTGTTTTCAATCACACTTTGACTATCTGCCATAATTTCTGTACAAATATCCTTTCCGCCAACTTACAGTGTATGAAAATCAATCAAAGGGTAGGGCGACGTTGATGCAGGCATCCAGTTACCCCTCAACTCAGTGATCTTCCACATGATAACAGGGTTCTCCACCAGCTCTTCAGACGAATTCTTCTGCCACCTCAATCCCGAAGAAAAGATTCCAATCTCGACTTAACCTACGAACACAATCAATAAATCGACATATTCGGCACAGCGAAATTAAGTTACTCTTAATCATTCTCATATCTACAACTTTATTATTCGATCCGTTAGGAAAGACCAGACATCTCACTCATTTTAGCATCTCACACGGATAAAAAATGGCCGGGCTTCAACTTCCACAACAAGTCACCGACCCGCAACTTCTGACATCTCTTGCTGAAGCTATAGCCCAGTATGAAGCATCAAGCAACTTTACTTGCGGCGGATCAATCCAGCGAATATATGGATCGCACTTCTCAGCCGGGACTCGCTACGGCGATCTTACGAGTAAGAAGGAATCCACCAAATACGCACCTATCACTGTCCGTTGGGATGTGAGGGCGGGCACCTCGAAGAAAATCACCTTTGACCCAGCTCCCATTTACCGACACGTGGAGCCAACTCTTACCGATTTCGTTCAGGATTGCGCCCCTGCCACCTTTGGATTCGATGGTGAAGATGTCTTCGACGAGACCGTTCGTAAAGCCGGCCAATTAGAAGCATCCCAGTTTTCAACCAATTTCAACCCATACGAGTACGGAATTGTCGACACGGTTGCTCAAGAACTCTTACCAGGCATCGTGCGGGCTGGGAGGCAACCACCTGTAGATCGCTGGGGTGTTGTTGCGAAGCTCTACAAGCTCAATGTGTACTCTGGTCCTTCTGGGATGTTCAAAGCTCATATCGATACACCCCGTGGTCGGACTCAGTTTGGATCCCTTGTGGTGTGCTTACCAACTGAATTTCAAGGTGTTATTATTCCTCTGCAGCACAATACACTGCTAACCAATGCTAGGAGGGCAACTTCGAGTGACTCACAAGGGCAAAACACGAGTCTTCGACTTTGGTAGTGGAAGTGAATACTCCAACATAAAATGGGCGGCCTTTTACAGCGACTGTGAGCATGAAGTCCTCGAAGTCACCTCTGGTCATCGTGTCACTCTTACGTATCAACTCTACGTCTCTGAACACCTCGGTGGCCTTACGCAACCCGAGTTCCGAACCCCGGATTCGAAAACCTATACGTTATATCATAGCATCAGGAACATGCTGTCCTCGAACACGTTTATGAAGAAAGGAGGAGTACTGGGCTTTCATTGCGCATATCAATATCCCCAGACGTTTGAGGGCACGTACTATTACGAACGGCATTTCCGTATCTTGAAAGGAACCGATGCAGCCCTTTTCACCCTCTTCCGTGTGCTCGGTCTAACTGTGCATATCAAAGCTTATGATAGACATTCCCACGGATGTGTCGAAGATACCGTTAATCGACATGGATCCGAGGCAGAAGACGTAAGCGCAAACAGCATTATTTCATAATTGTGTAAACAGCATTTTATAACCGCGCAACAGATTTCCCAATTCGAGCACAGCTCTTATGTCAGCGACGATATTTTCCAAATTGTTACCTGGTTCAACAAATGGGCGGCTAAAGAATGCGGGAAAGAATATCTTGAAGTTGCGGGGCCTGTTACTAAATGGATTGGCAATGAAACTGAACTTGAGTGGGAGTACGTCTCTTTGGCGTTACTGGTCATGGTACCGAAAGTTTCAAAGAGAGAATTGGGGGACTAGGCCTTCAATTTTAGAGCTGTCAAGTTCAACATATCAGCTAATTTCAAAGTGGTATTAAAGCTTTACAACGTTGCTACCTGCTAGCTTTTGGACTATACTATCATGCTCAGGAGAGTGAAAATCGCCAGGAGAACTGCAGGAAGACCAACAGCATAACTGCTTGCCGTGGAGCATATTTCGATGCTGCGACAGGCTGCTGTGATGACAGAGACAACATAAATTGTTAGGAAAACGCCGATGCCGATTGGCTGCAACAGTAAAGTAATTTTCCAGTCCTCCACTACGAGAAACGCAGTAATAGTCTTTCCGTAAAGATTCGAGGCGTCGAACCACTCGTCGTAGATCAAGGCACTTGTTGCGAGTGGTCAGCGACAGTTTAATAGAATTCGGTTACTCGACAAAACATACTCGTATGATGTGACAAAGCCTGCTGTTTAGATAAATGCTATTCCGTTTTTATTAATACCACTCTGCCAATAATACTCGAACATTAATACCAACTACTTGTATTTCTCGTGCTTGAGATCCAACTCGTCCAGATGCTTGATTTTGCAGTATTCTCCCTCACCTTCTCGATCCCAAGTAACATTAGCACAAGGCCCTTCATTACTGTGCCGTCGACCCTTAACATCTATACCGCATTATCCGTATTCAATGCCTTCGCTGAGCATCTTGGCTTTAGCATTCTCTAGTTATAAGATGTCGTCGGTACTATCGAAGGCTATCACTACTGTTGAGATTCTGTTCGTGGTTTTATCGAAGGCGAGGACGCGAGCCTTGTCGTCGATGAGATCGAGAATATAGTAATATACCAAAGATACTAACCATAACTTCTTTTACTCCTACCACCGAGTACAGTGAGTAGCGTTTCCACCAGTTATATCGCTTGCGGATAGCTTGAAGCCCAATTTCCTGCTCGTTCTGTTCGAAAGGAATATCAACTAAGCTATATTTCCTTCCGTGCCCAATTCAAAGCCAGATACAGATCTCGTGCTTAGATCCGATCGCATCACGACAATATCCCGCTATTTTCAAGTCAAATCTACCCCAAGCATACACCCGAGTAGTTTACTCCGATCTTGGCATATTACGTCAGCAAAATTCTTGCTGGGCTCAACGTCGGCTCAACTTCACTCAGCTTTGCACTGCCACTGCTCATCTGCAATTAGGCCTAATCATGCTTTGCTCAGGCTCGATCAAGCTCGCTAAGGCCTAGCAATAATTAAAATCTTGGTACCTTAGGCTGCTCACGCTTCGCTCCGTTTAGTCCAGGTCCTAATTCCGGTCCCCCTAAATGCGCACTCTTCTGCCCAAATATCGGCAACTTTACACGAGTATGTATAATAATACTCTCTAGAGGATCTATCTTTGAGACCCACCCTCTTCGTAGATTTATATATCCTACTTATACTAATGTGCTTTGGTAGTTGCTGTTTTACGGTGTTTAATAGCTGTGCTAAGATGAAGCTTATATACTATAGTATTATAATAACATCTTAGGTAGATAGGATGCAGGTAATAAGTAGGCAGGTAAATATCATTATAACAGAGTACTTATCTAGCTCTTTTATTAGATCTCTTTATTAATCGTCTTCAAGTTCTATAAATTTATACAACACAACAGCTAAACCAACAACCATTACGCTATTATACCAAAAAGGTAACAATACACATCACAAAACATACTTTCTATCACAAAGCTCTCAGCTCAGACAGACTCGCAATCACATCTTTGACTCGAGGAATCTTCTCTTCAAGAACATCGACAACCTCAGTCCACATTGCCTTTTGCAAGATCTTGCCTTCATCACTCGTGATATACTCGCCAGATCTATTGTATTTGTCAGCGTAATTCCATTCTTTCTTCTTGGAGGTTAACTCACGGCTTGTAATTTCCATCTGCAGACCACCACCGTCCGTGTGAATCCTCCCCTAAAGCGGATGCGCCAAGAAGCACGCGAGCACCATTTTCCGCAGGTCTCATGAGCAGAAAAGAGCCGGTGCCCTTGGCAATGGCCCATAGAGTGGTGTCGAACTCTCTTGCAACGTCGCTCCGGCATGCACCAGGACACACGTCATTAACAATCACCGTTGGTTTGCCATTGGCATCGAGACAGCGATATGCCAGCTCTCTTGTGATCCACATCATGAACAACTTGGAGGCTATATGTTGCTGATATGGTCCCACGCCAAGGTCACTGTTGTATTTGTGGAGAAGCTGATCTTTGTCTTGAGGTTTCAGCTGCGCGTCGATGTGCCCTGTTGATGTGACTACAACCAGATGTGCCGGTGAATCTGCAGTTCGGGACGCTTGCAGCTTTGGAGTGAGGAGGATCGCTAAGAGCGCAGTCCCAAGAGTATTGACTTGAAGATTGTTCTCCCATCCCTTCTCAGACAGCTTGAAAGTGCGAGCAATGACACCTGCGTTAAGAACCACGACATCGACCCTTTCCAAGCTCTCAACTCGCCTGGCGAATGCATCGATGCCTTCGAAGCTGGCCATGTCTAATTGCCATACTTGGACAACGCCTTTCCGCCCTGTCGCCTTTTCAATTTGCGTTTTTGCTATTTCGCCCTTCTGCAGACTCCTGACACCCAGAATGACGGTTGACGTAGCGAGTTGGACATATTTGAGAGCGGTTGCATAACCCACGCCAGTATTTGACCCTGTCACGATGACGGTCTTGCCTTCGAAAGTCGTCGTGATTTGCTTGGGCGGAAAAAACTTGCCCCTGAGAAGAAATTCGAGACCGGGCATTCTGGAAGAACTATGGAACAAATCTTTTTTAAGGAGTCTGATGAAGGAAAGAGTATGATATGATGATTATGATGGAAGTCTTTGTTCAAGGTTGATGGATTTTGTGATTGAGCCGCTCCATGGCAGCAATCGAAGTCCTTATATATAGCCATAGGGGGTTTGGTCGGCAGCGGATACTCCTACTACTGCACGGTAATGACAGCATGGTGCTGCTGAAGGAGAGTGTCGGAGGCACGGAAAACACGACATGCCCGATGTCTTAGCACTAGGCCTAAAATAGTTTAAGCCCTTGGATTCAGGTGACATAAGCAGGTTTATCATTTCGGGTCGGAATGGCCGCTGCCGTTTCGTATTTTCTGACGGACCTCAAATCTCAGCTGGTCTATGTCTTTGTACGGAATCCCAGGTCACCACGATGGACGTACCGGAACCATTGTCGACGATAAACCTGCGGGTAAGGAGTCGAGCGTGCCTCAGCTGCACCAGCGCCAAGGTCAAGTGCACTTCTGCTTCGTTGGGCGCAGAATCATGCGGAAGATGTGAAAGACTGGGCAAAGAATGCGTCTATGCACAGCCTTCTGAGGCGAGAAGAAATCGGAAAGAAGCCTCGTGAGTGTCACAATTCTATTTGCTATTTTCATGGTCTTGTAGATCAGAGGTCTATGAGAGCGCTTTGGAATAGCGTGCACACAAGAAGCCACTTGAGTGCGTGATGAAATGCCTCAATTCAATCACTGAACTCGACCTATGGCCGAAGCGAAGTCAGTTATTGAAGTAGACTAGACTCAGTGATTGAGGACTCCCTTCCATCTACACTGGGTATTTTATCGGCATAGAACAAGCTAATTCATCCTCAGATCTGCCAAGAGACTCGAAGAGAAGGTAGAGCTGCTGTCCACGCAAGTAGCTACTTTAACACAACATATCCATTCAACCTCATTTCAAGGACCCCGAAATAATCGCCCTACCACTGAGATTCTTTATTCCAGCTTTTCATCCTCATACGACCGAATAACTGGAAGCCACTTTGCGTCTTCTGGATCCCTACCCAGATCCAGAGACGTTCATAATGGTAGCTTGACCAACGTTGCTCTACACGATCTAGGAGGCCTGACAGCTGCGGATCGTCGACTGGAGACTTTCCGACGAGGTTTCGTCAACTACTTCCCATTTGTGGTTGTACCTCCCACAGTCAGCGTGGAATCTCTTCGATACGACAATCCATTCCTTTTCTTGTGTATTATGGCCGTCACTTCTTTTGAGGATCCCATACTACAGCGAAGACTAGGACAGGAGATCAAGAAGGAAATTTGCGATCGCTTAGTGATGGGTCATGAAGTTAGTATGGATCTTTTACAAGGTCTTCTGGTATTCGTGGCTTGGTATCAATATTTCTGTCTGCCTGGGAAGCATCAATACTTTCTCATGTTACAGCTCTGTGTTAACATGTGCCATGAGTTGAGACTGGACTTGAATGAGAAGGGAAGGAGAGGTCTAGAGGAGGCTCAGACTCAGGGAAAAGCGCGAAATCCGGCAGAGATGAGAGCTCTTCTTGGAACATATTGTTTATCATCTACGTATGTTCTACCTGCACAATGGCAATTATTCTGAACGTCGAGCTGACTGTCAACTCTAATAAGGTTATCAATGGTGTTGAGAAAACGGACGATTATGCACTACACATCGTATATGGAGGATTGTTGCATGTCTCTCTCACAACGAAGGGATGTTCCCAGCGATCAATTGATCGCGCCATTTGTGGAAATTCAAGTCCTTCAGAGGAAGATTAGTGACGCGTTCTGCTACCACGATATATCTACCTGCGACATAAGAGGGGAGCGCGCACTCCAGATCACCGTTGATTCTTTCTCCTGTGGAATTGATGAACTTAAGAAGAGCATTGGCTCAACAAACAGAAATGCTATTCTGGTCCAACATCTTCACTTCCTGGAAGTCTGGGTTCATGAAGTTGCGCTTTATAACGAGCTTTGGCAGAGCACTTTCGTGCCTGCCCGACTCACTCAACCAGAGACTAACCACTCAATTCAGTTCTCAATGCGGCGGATTCATATGCTGTGGCAGCTCGTCGCAGCAACTGTCTCATTTCATGATTGGTGTCTGTCAGTTGAGAATGCCGAACTACTTCATTTTCCATTCTCTTGGTGGGTAGAACATTCTTACGTCATTATCGTTCAAGTCAAGACTGTTTTCCTCGACTGTGGGGCTGGTATCAGAGGAAAAGAGCAGACAAATCTACGGGAACATGACCAAGCAGAATCCCTAGAAGCTGACTTCAGAAGAGCTGCTGAAAAGGAAGTCATGATACCTCATATGCTAGATGTGTACATGGGGAAATTGGCCACAGTGACGACGCAGTTTGTTGATGATGACGGCAACAGGGACATGGTATATCATTATGGGGTTTTACTCAAAAGCATACAATCTGGGTATGGAAGCCGAATTGGGGCTGAGAATGGACCTGCTCCGGGGCAATCTGAAACGCAGCAAAACCAGTCATCCCTTTCACAGCTGTCGCATCCGGAAGTCAGGAGTACGGACATGCAAGGATCGATGCCGTCAGCAGTCAGCACAAATCATGTGGAGCTAGAAATGGGTGACCCGCACAGTTCTTCTGCAACTCAATTGGACTTGCAATTTGATTTGGCCGAACCTGGATTTGAAGAGTTCGTGTGGGACACGATGATGAATGATTTCTCATTTTTCGCGCCCCAAAATGGACCATCTCTTTGATGTCTCACCGAGGTTGGCTCACACAAGCTGGGAATTATCATCAAAGCTGTATCGATACACTGCTTTTGAGCTACTCGGAGGGCAGCACCTGCAAACGCTCATTTCCCGGATGTCAATGTAGTCCTACATTTAATACATGCGACACTCCACAGTCATGTGAGGCTGGGGGGTGCGAAGGAGCCATCAGCTATGGAGTACCGACTTGCTAGGGCAAATTCGCTAGGTGCGCGTGTATTGTCTGAGTAAATACGCTCAGCTTTTGTACCAATTTTGTACCATGTCAGTTTGCTGACTGTGATGGGAAAGTGGTTTACTCGAGCAGCAACTTGGGTATTTGTGAAGGAGGAAGTTAAGCAGGGTGTGCCTTTGAATCAAATGCTTTTGCTCCTAGATCTTGTGGTACAATCAAGTCCTGCTATCCCAATGGCTGTAAAGAAACACAAGTTTGGGCAGGAAGCGCTTTTGGGACATGTCAAGCAGGTGTCAAAAAACAATGGTGTCACTTAGGCTTGATATAATACCAAATACGAAGCAATGACCATGATGGAAATGGTGTCTACGTGTCATTGACTTTTGTATACTACGATTCCTGTTGCGCACCTCTCAAACCGGAGAATTAGAGCTATCCTAAGAGAGAGCTTTGGCAGAAGAGCTCGGCGACCTGCCTTTGTGAGCAGTTCTGACAACCTTATATTAGATATTTCTCTTCCGCTAGACACCACATCTGCTTAATCGCTATTTATCTTTTCATTTGGTTTTAATTTAATGTTCAGTTTGACTTGTTGATGTAAAGTAGGGAGCGGCTGTGATTAAGTCTTAACAACATATGGTATCTCAGTGCCAAGGTGAGAAGGATATTCATCCATTAGACACATAGGTACCAAGAAATTTCTGTTCTATCGATATTAAAGAACTTGGACCCGTCCTCCGAAGTTACGCTTTTATAAACCGAATTAACGATTGAACGGCATCTTTGGGAATTATCGCGCCCCTCAAAGACCACTTTCAGATCTGCGTCATTACTGTCGAAGTATCTCACAATACGAACCTTCACGGCTTCTCTCTGTACGGGAAGGGTGGTTCCTGTGATGGAGGAGAGTATGGGGAGAATTTGTCGTTTAGTATAGAGGATAAGACTGCTATATAACCATTAGCGAATCATTTCAGAAGAAGATCAAGTATATTACTGCTTTATATATACTCGGAAACAATTCACAGTGCCGTGTAAGATCCTACAGCTTTACCAGTCTGCAATAACGTGATAGTTAGTACGCGGCTAATGGAGAAATGTTATAAAATTCCATGCTCGTGGGTGACATCAATCCAGGTAAATTTGACATCGTTGATGTCTTGCAGTTGAGCAGCTGTCTATAACATGAGGCATAAGTAACTTAATTGAACCAGTACTTGGGGACATAAATTTGGCTTACCACCTCGTACACAATAGAGAATCTTTGAACTCTCGGTAGTCATCCAACGCCAAGCGAGTAGTACAAGTACTAAATTCATGACTGTCAAGAAAATGGTGGAAAGTCTGGCCTGTCAAAGTAAAGACGTGAGTAGGTAAAGCTGCCATGATGTGTGATGAAAAGAGTTGGGAAATCTTAAACGAGGAGAAGGAATATGTAGATAAATAAAGTAGGCAGTAACGCAGACCAACTAGCCATTATACAATCTTCATCCGCCTTCTTTTCCAACACATGAAACTGCAGATATGAATTAACAGTTTGAAATCCCATATCGACACCTTAGCGTCTGATCCTAGCAAATAGAAAACGAACATGTCCAAAATCCTTGATGCAAGTTAGCAAGAGCCGAAATAGAAAATACCACAACGTCATGTTAGCATTCTAACCCCTGAGCAAACCGAACAATTACCATAACCAACCCTAATATAAATCAAACAACCTAGATTCCTGCCATAAAACACCTCACATGGCTGATTGGTTTCTAACCTCTCTCTCATCAGAGCGCCAGTGTACGAAACACCATTCCTGTTAGGCAATTACCGTTCAGAACTGACAATATCTCAGAGTTCAAGGGTAGAATGTAAGCATATATACATACTTCTCCAAACTCCGAGTCAGTGGTTCTAATGTGTACTAGTATTGCCTTCCAAACTGCAAACAAGTAGTTATGTAAGCAATAGGTCCGTGTTCGAGTCACGGCTGGCGCAATTTCAAGAAGGCAATGATTAATTCGTTACCTGATTGTGAATCATCGGCCCTGTACATAGTACAGTCAAACTCATTTTTTTGCCATTTTTTTGCATCTTCTCTTATCCGATTTTCATTTTTTGAGGGTTCGTTACCCAGATTTAAATATTTCCAAGGATTAAGATATTACGTAAAGAATCTAATTATCTGAAACTCTGTGTATAAAAGAATAGTCTATAATTGTTTTGAGATACTGTGGTGATATACTCAGTGCGCCAGCTGCAATTCATTTTATCGTAATCTCCTCTATTTTCTTTGAGTTTCCAGACAATCCTGGTACCTTCGCGCCGTCATATTTCAGAACTGCGGCATCAATTCCAGCTACCGGCGGATCATGTAGCTCGAAATGTAGAGAAGTTCTCCGGCTGTTTTGATAATCCCTTGGGATGGATTTATCTGTAGACGTGACCCACTGAAGAATCAACACCGCTACTAAAACTAGAAGAATATTAGTAAAACTCGCTATTCCGAAAAGTGTAAAAATCCACTGTTGAATGTCGATGGAAATGAAAGCGTATGGCTCAACTACTGACCTTCCGAATTGCAAACCAGAAGACATATCCAAGCTTCCTCTCCCTGGGTAACGTAAAGCGAAATGATGTTTCCTAAGCATGCAAGAAGAGCAACGATGAAGCCTTTCAGGGTACGCTTGACAACTTTTCTCAGTACATGGCTTCCCCTGCTCGATATCTGGTTCGAAGAAGCAAGGAGCGGTTGAACAAATAGACCGGTTAACCAAATATTTATGATGATATCGATGATGAGGATAGGAGTCATGGCCTTTCGTCCAACACCGATAATACAGGTGTTGCCTCCGTCGATATATTTTATTCGGTATAGGAAGGCCAAAACGAACAAGACTCCGTAGGGAACTATTACTAGTAAGCTCTCACGTCACCAAAGACAAAGTGTAGGTTTCCTCACCCAGTAACCCAAAGACATTGAAGAGAAAAAGTTTATCCCTTATACGAGAAGCACCATTGGATCTGATGATATACTGCGGATGAATTAGCCGATGATATATTTTGCCTTGAGTGGAGTGCTTTTGTAGCGACATACACATTTCTCAATGAAATACAAATACACAAATAATTTGGAAGTCAAATAGAATATCAGACCTAGAGGACATATCAGTAACCAAGTTCCTCGACTGAACGCTAAAAGGGCTTACACATGTTTGTAGCCTGAGTGCAGTTCCCTTGCGATGTATTCACATATAAAGCATCTCGAAATATTGTAGTTGTGAAGATGAAAAGGGCCGAGTCAATATAAACGATCAATATGACTGCAAAGAAGTTAGCGTCTAGATAGGCTCTACTCGCATTGTTTTGTAGTCGATCAAGATTCCAGGACTTACGCCATCGTGCTATTGGAATATTTCGCCACTCTGAGAGATGTCGAGTCCATCGCGCTAATCTGGTCAGTTCAATCAATCATAGAGGTAAACAAGTCCTACCAAGACATGCCATAATCAATCCAAAAGCTAGCAATGATACTGCGGTCGAAATAACTCTGGCTGCAGTAGGTACTGGTGACGTCTCGAGGGACAATGCTTCGGGTTGGCCATTATGAACAGTTGGTAGACTTGATCGTGCTAGGAACATATTTACTGTTCATGGAGGTTAACCTGTGAGGGAAAGGAAAGCACCGTGAATATAACACTCTGACCATCTAAGGGGGGAAGATCTCATCAGGCACATAGGGTGGCTGTTGACCCACACTCAAAACGCAAGTGCGCCAAACACTGATCGATACCAAGAACGAAACCATGAGAGCTGTTTAGGGGCTGATTTAGCGTCTGCAATGTCAGTCCGGGAACGCGGAAGGGAATGCCGAGTCAAATCGAATGATGAACAGTGCATAAAAGTGTCCCATGCTGTACCAGACCATCAGCTACATGGCTTGAATGGAAAACGAATGGCTGGTGCTTCCCGTTAGTGAAGGTACACGAAGAACCCATTATTTGAATGGCGAAGTGAATGAGAAGTACGCCATGTTGCTGTCTGAGAAAGATGCGCTAGTGATAGGAAACAACAAGATTGAAATAGAGGAGAACTCGATCCGCGGTATGAATTATGGCTCCAGGCCAAAGTTTTGCGAGCACAGTGCGATACAGAGAGTTAGGAGGCGGGTGACAATTATTGATAACACTGCTTCAGCCAATTATACCGTTTTTTCCTACCCCATTTGAAAATTTACACATCAAGTTACCCTGTGAGTGGTGCAAGCACAATAGACAGAGAAAGTCATAGCGCCACCGAGCTAACATGACTCTAGTGTGTTTTGCGCAACATTCTAACGCAGGTTAGCGGCTACCACAGAACAACTCTCGAGATGCACGCACGAGCAGCGACGGGCCACCCGTCACCCACTTCTACAAGAGATTGAAGCCGTACCTCGTTTTTCCGGCTGTTTTGCTGGCCAACTCATTACCTTCCAAAACATTCGAGACCTTCGTACTTGGAGTTATCATCCCACCCCCCAACTTGACAAAACCTGTTGCGAAGCTGAATAAAGAAGCTATACCCAACAGCGTATGGATATTTGTCTCATGTCATTTTTCTATCAGAGTTGTACCTGCCCCCAGGACTAATGGCTCTTTCCAATAACCCAAATGGTATGTCGGGAGGTGGGCTGGATGTCGTCCCGCTCGTTGTACTTTTTGTAGCTCAACTCAACACCACATATGTGTTCAGCCACCAACGACTCTCGTCTACCGCAAGGCTATTAATTGATACCGAGACAATCGGCAACAGAGGCGACGTTGAATATAAGCCTTTCATGCTTCTCCTCGTCACATGATCATTGCCTAGAGGATGCTAATTCCTGAAGAGCAACCTGTCAAACTCAGGTACCCTTAAGTCCACGGCAACGGGTCCGTGTCTCGAGTCATGGTTGGCGCAATATCCAGCCCTGTACAGTGATGTACAAGCAAGCTCATCTTTTTGGTGGCGTTTTTGTTCCTCGCATGCCCAAGATTGTTGCTTGACAGGCCGAGCTTTTAATATTGAATAGGCCATCTCGAATGCTCCACAATTTTTCTCTCGATGGAAGCAACAACTTTTTGGTCTCTGGTAAGGAAGATATTTAGTAGACTGAATGTATTGGTGCTGGTAATAATGTTCAACGTAAATCAAAGCAAAGTAAGCCGACACAAAAATCTCGCAAGAAGAATCAGTACGGCAAAATGCAAGTGCATATGCATTTAAATGCCGCCAAAAATGTATCAGGTGTATCTCAAAGAAGAACCAAAACCCTTTGCGGCGTGGAAACCCATCACTCACAACAAATGCATCCATCCCATAACTCCCATGGCGCGAATCCAGAAGACCAGTGAATAAGCGATATTTCCATGATTAGCTGAGTTTCAAGCGACCGTCCATCCCTATGCTATTCTCGTGCTTCATCTCTCGTGCGTGCCCATGTCGTATCCATGCTCGTCCTTGCTTCGTCAACCGCCCTTAGCTCAATCGCTGAGATCAGGGTTCGCAACGAACAATCTAACCCCTCTTCCTATCGTCATTGTCCGTTCATCCACACTGCCTCTTCTGATCAAGTCATCGGTAGACTCTTTGTACTCTTTCTGCTCTTTGGCGCGCTTTGGTAAGGCAGCAGGGCCACCGAAGGAGTTTTCCCTTTCACTGTTCGAGCTGTCGCTGTCGGGCGTCTTTCTGTTTCCTTTGCTGGTATCGAAATAATCGTTGCCTGGTCTCGCAGATGCGTATGGTGTCTTTTCCTCAGCAAGATCGTGTAGGTGAATCTCGCTCGGACTCCGAGAGTGTCCACTTGTAGGAGTGGAACTTGATGTGCTGAATCGCGGCTGGTATCCTGATCCTGTAGCCCTCCTTTGACTTCCCAGACTACTCCTTCCAGATCCAGTTCGGCGGTGGTGCTGACTCTGACTTGGTCTCGCTCCCGCATATCCCCAAGCTGGGTCCTGTTCCCATTCGTTCAGCTCCTCCTCTTGCCTGCTATTTCTGTTTCTATCGTCGGCCTCGTCCTCGACTTCTGTGGCTGACAATCGCATGGGAACGCCGGCGCCGGCCATGTTGCCACCTGTGTACTGAACTGGCTTTCCACCATGGTGTCGGATTTTCCGGGCCACGCCACCAGTGAAACTACCGCCTAGGCTGCTGTTCGAATTGCTGCCCGTAGGTGGCGTTGAACGTCCAATATTACTGCCACCAGCTGCAACCTCGCGTTCTGCACGCTCTTTGGCCATGCGCTGCTGGACCCGGATGCGAGGATCTTCGGCCTGTGACCGATCACACCAGACTGTGGCTTTTTGTTTGCGAAGGAGAGCTACATAGGAGGTTGGCGATGGGCCGGTAGATCTGCCCGATGACGAGCGGCGTATCGAGTTGTGTTGCGAAGGCGTTGTTGAGGATGTTGAGGAGGTGGCATTGGATAGGGTTCGGCGGGTGGAGGGATTCGGAGAGAAGGCGTTGTTCATTGCGCTGTATGATGGCTGTGATTGAAGGCTGTAGTGAGGAGAATTGTCTTGCACTTGTTGTTGTGGTTGCGGTGGTACTATGGAGCTAGGCTGATGGGTGGGGTATTGAGGAAGTGGCTTTCGATGTGGAATTTTCGGAGCAGGAGCATGAGCGTACTCGACCATGGGAGCCGACATTGTGTACAACTCAGACTTGTTTCAAATGTGTGAATAGACTGTTTCGAGGTGGCAGTCAAGCTGTTCGACGCCGCCAGCCAGGATCACGCCTCTCTCGCTTCAGTTCAGCTGGACAAGGGAAGCTATTGGGGCCGAGGCTTTTGATGTTTCTGGTATACAAAGATCTAGAACAGGAAGAAACAATGCTTCTTAGTGGCGGCGTGATTTATAGCAGATGTCGAAAAGGAATCCCGGAGTGTTGTGGGAGTATATGTTGGACGACAAAGGTGGACAGTTTCTTTGTTCGGTGGTACCGTATGATTTTCCTAAGCGATATCTATTTCTGGTCAGATCATATGTGGAGAGAGTGGATGTAACCATCTCATCAATATTGTGTCCACCCAAAAGGCAATCAGCAGCTGAATCCCACTGCCAAATTCGTCATGATGGGCATGTTGCGAAGAGCCGCTCGTAGGACAGAGCCAATAGAGTGGCGGAAGGCGAGCGGAGCCATAGAGTTATGCTTACCTTGCACTGCCACGATGGATATTAATCAAGTAATCGGCCTGCTAGTCGGGGCGAAGAACATGTGTCGAAGGAATAGGAGGGGTTGAGAAGCAAGACAAAGCAAAGCGGAAGAAGAAGAAGAAAGGCAGTCTCCTTGTCCTCTTATCAAACCTGGCCCGGCATCATACCTAAGCTTCGCAATTTCTTGGATAGCCGCAAGCAACTTTCCAAGCTGGACGGAACCGGGGCGGGCTTGGGATCCAGCCCCAGTTACAAGAGCAATACCAGAACGGGATGCTTTGCGCCGCGGTATCGTGATGACGAACGGATTAACCAGCCAACTTTTTTTGATCAAATCGAGGATCTCTACGTGCACCGAGCTCAATGATTGGTTTTTGACTTTCTTGAATTAATCCATTCATGAATGCAACAATGCTTCCTGAATCTTCAGACACAATTGCTTTCTTTCTGCTTTCACCACAATAATCACGCACTGCATTCCCTCATGCCTGTTGAGTGTCAAGGATCCCCATTGGTTCAATACGCACACCTTCTTCATCCTCTGCATCCATCCGACATGACAAGCTTGCAGCCTTGCAACCATGCATTTGAAGTGCCCCACGTGTTTGGCAGGCTTCAAGCTTCAATTCGCTCCAAGATTCTTTTTTGAGACCGTCCTGAGATGGAGCTAGGGGAAGCCGGAGCTTTTCACGATACGACTCATGTGGGGGGGGGGGGGGGTTATTATTAGGTGGGCCGTCAACCTCTGGGCTTTCAATTCTGTACAACACCTTCTGGTTTTCTTCAACCATTGGATTGACATGATCCTCTACATGCTGTTGTAGCATGACTGAGGACATCCGCATCCTTCAGGTGCTCCGTTTCTCTTCCGACGTTGCGACACGCTCTTTGTTTGATCTGCTTCCACATATCCGTGATGCAGTCTCCGCATGTCATGACATCTCAAATGATGTGGTGCTCATCCACTCACCGCACAGCTTACACCAATTTTGACTCGTATGATCGAGCTATCTCTATGGGCTGGCTGAGAGGCACAGGAGGTCGACTTAGTCACCAAGCACGGGGCGACAGCGGAGACGAGAAGTTTTCTTCTGACCCAAATTCATTTCCAACTTCCACGCCAGCCTCATCATTACTAACAACAACTTTACAGTGGTACGTACGACTACGGCTCTTTTCAAGTTCATCTTGGATAACAACGGCCCTGTTGATCAGATCAACGAGAAATCCTTCATGCAACCGAATTACTCCACGTTGAGCTCTTTTTCTTACTGACAAGAGATTATGGGTAACCTAAGCTATAGGAGCAATCTGAATCTAGGAGTCTTTGAAGAATTGGGATTGACTGGACCCTCGAATCAAAACTAACCAAAAAATCCAACATCAATTAAATTCCACGCAGGTCTTGAAGAGCTTCTTTGAATAAGTAAGGGACGCATCACGTGGGTCGAGTACTCACTCTTCGAGTTGGGATTGATCATCTGTGAAAAGGACCACCATGGCCTACGTAGGCTGCAATTTGCCGGTGAAGATCGATAAGATTCCATGTGCCTCGTGGCGATGCTGGTAGGATGTATGTGGCTTTTCAGGGGAAATGTCTTTCACTCCGCTTTGCTACTTTGACGCACCTAATAATAGCGAACTATCATGAATTTTGACAATCTGGAAGGTAGAACTTTATCTCACGTTTGCCTGGACCATTCTTTCAACCTCTTTTCTAATTTTGTAAATTCCGGTCATAATGCTAAGGAGACAAATTCGGCAAATTCCAGCACCTTAATCTCACATTCCACATCCGCCTTGCTTGTTCAGCAATGTTTTGTAGCCGTTACCTCCAACACCGGGCACCAGTTTCCCCATTCTCTATCGAAATTCCTGATGGGATTTGCGTGCCAAAGGGCTGTTCGAAATATAGCTCGAACCCGCAGGTCAGACTGCTCGTCGCTCATCTTGCGTGTAACTCTGCTTGCAAGTGATTTCGATGACACGAATTGCTGTTTCCAGCCGATTGTCGCCCCGATGATGCCCTCTCCCCTCATTGTTTCGATCCCCATTCTTCTTTGATACGTTAATGTGCTGGACACAACCGACAAGATATCCACTTCGGGTCGTAGATCGACCGATTCCTTCTGACAAAACCTCACCACAGTTCAGTTGCAATGTACAACTCCACGCTAAATGTCACGTCGACAGTTACGATTGCGCTGCCCACCTCCGTAGCTACTGGCACTTCAGCCTCGGCTTCAGGCAGTAATACCAACGTCTGGATTGGACTGGCCAGTGCTGGAGGCTTTACTCTCCTACTGGCTGTTGTTGGGCTTCTCTTTTGTCTCAAACATACACGCACCAAGCACCGCCGTCGCATCGAAGACATGGAACGCCGAATCAACGGCCTCGAAAGTCATGTTAGGCCTCCGCCAGCACGACGGATAAAGAGATTCTCAACAGCTACCGGCACGAGTTTGGGCAGCAGCTGGGGCGCTTGGAGGTCAAAGGATGTCAAGAATTTTCAGAAACTTCGAACTGCGAACCATCCTACAAAGAGTGAATATAGAAAGAGCTTCGGACATAGTTGGTGGGCCTTTTCGCCGCAGCTGTCATCTGGTAAGGGGAAGCATGGTGCTTCAGATCAGTCACAGACCGCTGCTTTGCCACAGAACGGTACCGCGTTGGAAACTACCACCCCGCCACAGACTAGCGAATTGCATCGGGTAGTCACTCCGACTTCTGCAGCTCTACGCCTTTCAGCTATTGCTGAATGTCCATCCTCCGCACGTGGTGATTCGCCGACGATGATATCGTTGCACCACCGCTCTATCTTTGCTCAACCACAGGCTGGAGGGTCACAGGACTTTAAGGAGATTAGTGTCATCCAAGAGAGAGGAAGAAGTCCGAGCCCAAAGTACAGCACTTCTCAACTGGACAAGGAGCTAGCTGTGGATAAGGAATATGGGTCAAACAAGGTACATCACGCTTTAATTTTCTTTCTGTCTCTGCAACTTGGGAGGAGTGAGGAGCAGGCTTCATTATAGACAAACAGGTTGGAAGCTCTCTCAACGTACTTGACAGACCTTCTCGAGATAAATTGCCACTCTTGTCGACTCCATACACGATACTAATCGTGATGATCAGACTATTGCGGAGAGAAGCCGAGTGCCATCGCCTACTTCGATGCCGACCAAGATTCATCAACGCAAACCAGCCATTGTGGAAACGATCTCAGTCTTTCCACCAGCAAAGGCTACAGAAGTTGGCCACACGCGCTCAGCATCATCGCAATCCCGCTCATTCAGTGTCATAAATGAAGATGCAACGGCTCCACCTCAGCGATCAGTTCCACCAGCGCCTGCAGCACGTAAGCCAACATCTAAACGACCCTCGCGGGGGCTCGGCCATTTGAGAAATGTATCCCACTTTTCCGATGATAGTAGTATGGGAGATGATACGCCAGGTTTCGCACGTTCAAGCTCTTCTCTGAGCTGCTCGAATTGGCCTTTCGACCTGAGAAGCCCAAAGATTGATTACGGCCAGTCGTCGGGCCCTACCCCTAGGTTCAAGCAGCATGAGAGTCCTCTGCCAGAGGTAGGAGAGCCTTCGGATAGGCTGCAGAATCTGACGACATCTGAGCTCAACGTATCCACCTTTGCAAAGTTTGAATCAACAACTCCACGTGCAAACGACCTCGCTGCTTTTTATCGAGCTTTGGTAGAGTATGAAGGCGAAGCAGCGATGGTGGAAACGGTGGAACCAGGTATTACGGATCCTTTGGAGCAGAAAGATGTCATTCCAAGACTTGAGCATTCTCAGACTTCTCCCATTCTTGGAGGCAAGGCCCATTTCAGCATCGAGCTTATCAACAACCATGCAAGTCTTCCTGCACCATCAACACGTTCTTCGATGGCCTCTTCATCCCGAAGTAGTGACGGCAATCCATTCCATTGGGATTCAGCACTTCGATCAAATTCTGTCCAAACAACATCAGCCTCGTGTCTGAAAGACGCTGAAGACAAGCAGCAATACCTTCGTCCGAGAGCTGGAACAGACCCCTCTCCCAAGGTACCTACATCTGTCGCCGGATCAGAATGTGGAAAGTCCACAGCAGGATCAGTCAGTACCAAAGGAGGGCCTATCAGGACCTGGCGAAGAGATGCTTCGAGCCGAAATAGAACTGCAACTCGACCTGCGCTTAATCTCAGCGTGGCTATACCAACTCCAACCTTAGATTATCATCCTTCAACGTTCTACACCCCAACGATGCCGCCACTGCCCATATGCCAGTGTGAAAGGAAGGTCGAGCCTGTGACGAGGTCAGTACAAGCAGCAAAGATCACAAAACCGGTGTTCAAACCCCTCGATTGGAAGCAACCTTCACATGGCCGCGCCCCACACAGTCCTTCGCGCGCTCCCGATTGTGTATCGCCATCAAGACATCCTTCAAGAACAGAATCACGTTCAAATCGTTTGTCTCGAGACAAAGATGAAGAGACCTACAATATCTTCAGCAGCTTACCGCCATGTCGCCCTCCTCCAAGGAAGGAAAATAACCTCACTGGCTTGAGCGGATTGTTTCCTTCAATCACGGAATCTTCTTCCTGCACAACTTCAGTGAAAAGTTTCAGTGACAAAGACAAAGACGGGTTCGAGAAGCCAAGGCCAAATCGAAACCATCTTAAGGGATCAACGGAGCGATTCCCCGTGATCACGAACGATTCTCTGAGAGGGACCAACATAGCTATAAGCGTCAGCGATCCAGATTCCTTCGAAAAACCACGACTGACAACTCTGAAGAATCTACGCTACGAATCACGCAGCGAATCACCACCACTGGGTTCCCTTCCATGCCCTCCCCCTCCCTCAACGATCGATTCAGACCTCGACCCAGCCATCACACGTTCCAGGATTCACAGAACACGAGGCGCTCTGCCCACCTCACCTTCAGGCATAATATCCCATCTCAACGACCCCATCGCTACGTGTTTCGCCCAGAAGAAGAAGTCCCTGAACCAATTTCACCCGTTTTTCCCTTCTCCAACCTCACCCTCGACCAAAAATCCTCTACCCCTAACATCATCCCATAAACGTCCTCCCTCAAGTACCTCCTCCACAACGCCCTCCGAACTCGAGGCCTCGGAAACAAATCAACTCCTTTTACAATCCTTTCCACCACTCCCTCCTACCCAACGTATCATTTCTTCCTCCTCTACCTTCAAGGCCAAGACCAAGAATTCATTCACAACACGAGACGCAGTCTCGGAAGCAGAAGCAGAAGCAGAAGCAGAAGCAGAAGCAAACAGATCAAAGCACCAAAGCATAATCTCAAATGAAATGTTACCGACTTTGACATCTGTACGTCAGGGCTTCGGACCAGGACCTAGTCTCAGCCTGCTAGAAAAATGGGAGAGGCAGGGTAGATTATACATCACGACTCATACTGCCCTCACTGAAGAGGAAGATTGCGTTATTCCACGGGGTAGGAAATTAAGTCCACGGGGGCGAGATAGTGAGGGGGTTGTAAATGTTTATCCGCCGCCTGAGAGTACGCGGAGGAGGGCGAGGGAAGAAATGAAAGTAGAGGCTGTTCAAAGGCAGACGATAGGTGGTGAGGGAGGGGTAGGGGAAGTGGTTGGGATCGATAAACCCCCGATGAAGAGATTGGCGACGCCGAGAGAATCGGCGAGGGCTGAGGCTGCGGGATTCAAGAAGGCGGGGTTTGAGAATGGGAGCAATACGGGGAAGAAGGGTAAGCCCAAGCGGGGGGAGGGGATGGTTTGGATGGGGAGGGTGGGGCCATAGGTTGATGAGGTTGTTGAGGGTAGTGTCGGTGGGCAATTAATGTTGGAGACGTTGTTGATGACTCGGATGTGGTAAATGTGTATTTCTTGTCCTGGTTCTCACCGTCGCTCTTTATTACCGCTCTTTGGACGGTGTTTGAGGATTCGATTTTGTATGTCATTGGCTCCATCAAAGTCAATGAATAACACTATTCCAGCACTTTTATAGTGACAAAACAACCAAAGACAGGGGAGTCAACAAATGTTTAGAGTGTACTTTCAAGTCAGAAAGGTTTAGTCAAATAGGCTTGGTGGTTACACAAAGACTTGCTTATTCGGCTAGCTCTAATGCATCTTCTCAGATGACTGACTGCCTTAGTCTAGATTGAAATCAACCATTCTTGTCCTTTGATAGTCGTGGTTCCAGTAATGATGTGTGCGTTGCCATACTGCTGGATTCATCGGTCCAAGCCAATCTACATGCGAATGTCCTTGTTTGGAGCCTTAGAGAGCTGAGAACCTGTTGGTTCGGGCAGACATGTGCTACTGTGCTGGTGTTTGCATATATATTGTTGGTTCGAATTCTTCCATAGAGTTGAGCTGGTCACTCATCACGCGCACTCCAGCTCGATGCTTTCGTACATGTAGCAAATATCTCAATGGCATTCATGCCCTCCCGTTGTTGGAAGATACAACCATGGATCTCAAGCCCGAGAGAGAAGTTGCGCAACCGTTATTTCTCATACTTCATGATTTCTTCCTCACCTCCCTCACCAACTCATCCGTTTTCCCCTTTCCCACAACAACACCACCTCGTCCCCTTATCCGTCCCATAAACCTAGTCACAGGCAAAACAGCCACCCTCGCAAACCACGGCGTAAGCCAAACACATCCCACAAGCCTAACGGGCAACAGCAGTTTAACAACTGCCCACGCCGTCCCCACCTCAACAAGAATCTTCATCCCATCATTGCCTACATTCCAACTATTCCCATCTAGCCCAGTCTCAGCATCTAATCCACCCTCAGGCTCGATGCTTTCACCCAACCACCCCTTTCTCTTGAAATATCTTCTAAATTTCTCAATGCCCTCATTCACAGCCGGGCTATCGGTGACCCATGAGGGTGGTGAAAGGGATGTATAATGGAACGTCCCGAAGAGTGCGAGGAGGGGGATGAGAGCAGTGAGTTCGTGCAGGAGGAGGAAGGATGTTATATGGCTTATAGGCGCGGTGGAGAGAGGGGTTGTGTATCGGTGGAGGAATTTTGGGACTATATTATTGTTAGCTTTGATGTCTTTTAATTTCTCATATGGAGGAGAAAAAGTCTAGGGATTAGGAGGGGAGACGGCTTACGGCGCGAGTTTATACGCTCAATTCGCGATTGAGGCGTTGGTTTACCAGTTGCATATCTACTCATAAAGATATTACGAGGGAGGGGTAGAGTATGCCATCTCCGTAGGGCGAGACGTGTCGAGGGAAGCATTGCTACATTGTGTTTTTGTTTTTGTTGTTGTTGCGACGAAAGACATGTTCAAATTCGCTTCGAATCGCCATTATCGACGTCACGAGTTTAACACGTGCGAGGCTGCAGATAGGCCTTGTCTCCTCGACAGAACTCTTCATTAGACTGGACTCGTCAGAAAAGACAAGATCCGCTCCTTCAATAGATTCCATCATTTGCATAATTCCCTCTTCTTTTCCCCACATCTCCTCCCTCCCAATCCTCCATCGCGGGAACCCTCCCATCCCAAACCCACCCCCGTACGCCGATCCATCTCCTCCGTTTCGGCGTACCAAGATCCGGGATTTGAGGACTATACCCGAGCCCTCCGTGCTCCAATCCCTCTTCACCTTCCCTATCCACAAATTCACATGGCAAAATTATGCACAAACCCAATTCTAGTAAGCAATCGCATCGAGAAGACCAAAGCTCGCCCAAAAAAACCAAGGACCCCACATTCCCAAACCCAAACTCCAAATTACCACTCAAACTTAATAAAAGTAGTTTGCCCCCCTCCCCCCCCCCAAAAAAAAAAAATAAAAAAAAAAAAGCCACCATGCCACCATGCCAATCTTGGATATGCATTCTTTGATTGAAGGATCAATAAGAGTAGGTCGTATGATCTACCTCCACGACACTCTACCTTGACGCGATCAGTCGTGTTCCAAGTCTTGGTAGTTTGGTATTGAGGCCTTGTTCGTATTGGTGTATAAAGTCTTGCGAGTGCGTAATTTGCACCTTGCCCTAGATGAAAATGAAAGCCCGGTAAATGGTTCACAGTCATGGGTGCAGAGAAGCGAGTTGCGTGTATTCATAGAATGAGGTGCCCTAGAGAGAAAACCAGGTCGAAGCCATCGAGGGCAGCATTGAGATATTCCAGTGCTAGAAAGAGTGACAAATACCACAACAACGACATTCGACGCACACTTTGACCAGAAAAGTACAGGTAGCAATAATTTATGCAATTCTCAAGACACGAAAGTCTCGGTAAGTAGATGTCGACGAAATATGTATATAAGTATGTACATTTTGAATAATAACGATTATCCTTTTCTTCCCCCTACACCCCCCCCCCCCCCCATAGGTAAAATTTTCCAGTACAAAAGGCGAGTGTCCGCCATCCCAAGACAGCTGCAATGTTGAACGCCTGACTACATCAATGTAGATTGGTATAATGCTTCTTCCCTAAATGAAAAACGTTGTTCGTTCCAAGATTTCACTCATTTATCTCCTCGTAAGGGGTTATCATGATTCTTCATTGCCGTTGAAAGACACAGTGCCGGATCCTGCGCCATCTCTTTAATTTTGGCGAGCATATCAGGATCAATCGTGACAAAAGCCTCGCTCCTGGCGCCACAGGCAATATTCGGTGTTGTGTCGTCGATATTTCTTGTGAGCGGGAAGAGGGGTTTCCCGTTGATGGCGGTGATGTCGCTGTCGTGTTCGTCCTTGTGGTGGAATAGTTCTGGGTTGGCGCTCCAGCATTTCCAGCCTAGATCTCGGCACGCCTCTAGGAGTCGTACGTCGTATGCCCATGTGCCGTGACCCTCCTCTTCTGACGAAAGTTCTGCAATGATGCGTTTGGCTGATTCTCGAGTTACTGCGTATGCAAAACTGCATAGTGGCTTCTT
Source organism: Venturiaceae sp. KMAF11 (assembly GCA_023078705.1). Classification (NCBI taxonomy): domain Eukaryota; kingdom Fungi; phylum Ascomycota; class Dothideomycetes; order Venturiales; family Venturiaceae; species Venturiaceae sp. KMAF11. The sequence continues at coordinate 1,954,499 of JALGOQ010000005.1, forward strand.
CGACCTGTGTACCATTCGCTCCTTGTGCTGGATGCCCACTTCTCTCAACCAGTCTTCCGTATCTGGATGCATTCGTTGGAGCGGAGGTAATGATTCGTCAGTGAAGATTTCGTGTTGCAGCTCTGGCCAGAACTTGAGATCAAAGTAGTCGCCGCAGTGTCCTAGGTACAGAATCTCCCACTGCTTCAGGTCACCCCAGTAAGTTTGTGGTCGGTGCTCTCTACGAAGAGAGGCGTATGGGTCATTGGAGTCGTCCTGTGTGCCATTGGTTAGGCTTCGTATGGCTTTTGCAACCAGAGGCACTTGATAATTCCGGAGATGGATGTCCCAATCGACGTCATCTTCAAGAATGAGAGCCGAGGAGAGACCCGAGTCAACGAACCTGGGAATACAGTTAGTGCCGGAGATTTGATCATGGTGTACCACACAAGATCACGCACCACTTCAGAGCATTCAAATGTCCGAGCCATGCCATGGCCGATCCTCTCGAAATCACAGACAACTTCTTTGTCTTGACACTCTCGACATCTGCATCGGTCCATACTGGCTGATCGGGGATCAGAATCTCTATGCCGGTCAAATTGGCGGCACGGATCAATGACGAGCGTCTGTGAGAATCTTTCTTGGAGACAGCGATGATGCCGGCAAACTGCATACAAAAAGTCAGTCCATGTTCGAGGTTCAAACAGGTTCCAACACTTGGCAAAGAGCCTTGGTGTTGCTTCTTTGCATGCGGAACAAACGTACGCCAAGAGTGGAGTTGGCAGGGCCGTTGTCCAGATTGATTGGAACGTCATGCTGCTCCTCTGGCACCAGGAAATGGTGCAACGGCGACGATGTGGATATCGTGCGGTGCAGATTCCGGAGATTGAAATAAAGGAAGAAAGCGACAGCACAAGTCGCGAGAATTCCCAGGTCCCGACGACGACATTCCATTTTGAGGCTTCAGCCAATCATTTGGCTCTCAGGGGCCCTAGGGAGAGGCGCGCGTGGACGGCTGCAAGGCGGAGATTTGGGCGGAGAGACGAGGCGCTTGAGGCTGTTAGTTTGCGTCCAGGGCGAGGGACGGCGACGGACGGCGACGGACGGCGTGCAACGAGTGTGGGCACTGAAAAGTGAGGGAGAAATTTGTTGTTGGACTTGTCACTTTGAAGAATGGGTTGATCTTATGTGCAGTGGTTAATCTGCGTCAATTGCACACTGACACTCGACCAGTTTCACTATAATATGATCAAAGGATCTCCCATGCAGAGGACCCAACAGCCTTGCAAACGTGCATAACTGGATCACATAAATTATACCATAGCACACACACAGGGAGCACTCTAAGGGGAGATGGGTAAGGCTGTGTCATCGCGCCGGGCAGTGCGGGCAGTAATTTAGACGATTGGTCTTTCCCCAATACGAACAGAAGCGACAGGGCAAGCTGAGATGAAGGTCACGCTCTGTCTTGCGCTCCGTCCAAAAAAAGCCCACGATGCTGCAAAGTCCTGCAAGGTCCTGCAAGGGGCCTCGTGTGTACACAAACACCATATATATCTCTCACACGACATGAGCTAGAGCCCATCCATTACCCGCCAGTTCTACCATCACACACAATCGCGCAAATCATGGCCAGTGACGCCTTGAGCCCAGAGGGTAGACCCTCTCGCTACAAATCCGTGCGCAAGGCTCAATCCAGCGAATCATCAACAGCTCCTCCAGTCCCTTCGGTCCCTACAGCCATACCAGAAAATGGTCATGGCAATGGAGTCGCAAGGAGCAGATCTCGCTACCACCGTTCGGCTTCCGTGTCGCAATCCACCCAGCCATCTCTACCAAACCGAACACGCGAACAAATTCCTGCACTTCCTGAACCAGCAGCACCCCGGCACCCTTCTGAGCGCAAAAGGTCAAATACTGTCGGTGTGCAGCAACTTCCTCCTTCCTCGTCACGAGGCGAAGGCAGCGGCAATTCGTCTTCGAGAACACCACGGAGACCTACCACTTCCACTCGCAACCAGGGACATGGCCGACAGGGAAACGAGCCGGTATATCGCACCGAAGGGGAGCGCATCATGGCACAAGAACAGGCACGATATGACAGAATCAAGGCCCAGCAGCGGGCTGACCGTGAGGCCAAACAGAAAGCAGCAGAGTACAAGCGTCTAGCAGAAGAGAGGGAGCAAGAGGAGAGGGACAGAGTCGCACGCGAGGCAGAGGAGGAAGAACAACGTAAGCGTGACGAGATTGCTAATGAGCAGCGGCGCATAAAAGAAGAGGCCGAGGCGAAGCGGAAAGCGCAGCGTGAGGACGCAGAACGCCGCAAGAAGTTGAGACGCTTGAAGAAGGAAGACATCTCAGGACCGAGACCTGCAAATATCAGGGCACCGACGATGGAGGAATACGATAACAGCCCACCGCTGGAATTACCCAGTGCCGCTACCACGCCTACCTCACTACCACACTCGGCACAGAAGTTTGGAGGCTTCTTCAAGCGAAGGCAACATGAATCTCCCTCGCCGCCAAAATCAACACAACCTATACGTCCGGCAACCAGCCATGCGTCGCCGCCTAAACTGTTGAGCTTCACAAATGGGACGAAGCGAAGTGCTGCTGCCGAAATGCCTATGATCAAACCCGGAGGCAAGGGCATTGTTCCTCTGACCGATGCGCCCGTGTCTGCTTCCAACCACGGTGAACGTCGAGTCCGGATTCAATGTGGGAAAAAGTTCATCGACTTGCCCTTCACACCAACAACTTCAGCGCTACAGCTCATACGTTCCACTGCCACCGTCATGTCAGAATGTCCCGATCCCAGAACGGCCGTCATGTACGAAGATTTCACCAAATGTGGCATTCAGAGACCTTTACGCATGTATGAGCATGTAAGAAATGTGGTCAATTCGTGGGATGTGGATACTCAGCATTCACTCCTCATTGTGCCTTCAGATGCCGGCCTCAACAACGAGCTGTACAAAGACTTTGCGCCGAAGGAGAAACCTGAGAGTCAGTCTTGGTGGCTGTATTACTCCCCAAAGGCGAATAAGTGGGACAAGCGCTGGGTCACGATGCGAGAAGATGGTCAAGTCAGCATGGCCAAGAACGAAGCCGGCAAAGATTCAACCAACATTTGCCATTTGTCAGATTTCGAGACCTACACGCCAACTGTCGATTGGAAGAAGCGGGTCGTCAAACCGCCCAAGAAATACTGCTACTGTGTCAAGTCGCAACAAAAGTCTAGCATGTTCGAAGAATTGACCAACTTCATCCACTACTTCTGCTCCAATGACAAGCAGATTGCAGACTCCTTTTTCTCGGCCATTCAAAACTGGAGGAGCTGGTACATCTACAATGTCATGGGTGAAGGACAAGCATCAAAGGGCGAGCAAAAAGAGACAAAGACCGGCCCACTCAGGGACAAATCCGACGAACCACAAGCCGCTCGGAACACCAATCGCGATTCCTACTACGCTCTAGGAACCTTCAACACTCTCGAGCTAGACTTCACTAGCTTCGCCAAAGAACCAGAGCGTCCTCAGCCGCGGCGACGCAGCTATTCTTTCTCTGATGATAGACCTTTGGCAACGTTAGGGCTAACTTTGCCTTCAGCGCAGGAGCACTCACGGACTCAGCACATCAAACAGCCTTCTGTCAGTCAAAAAGAGAGATCTCGACCTCCCGTCGCGTACAGAGGCATGCACGACAGCGGCCAATCCAGTCATCGTACAAAACCAAGCTGGAATAGTCAGAACAGCGGCGAAGGTGCCTTCAATCCCAGCGGCCTCCTCGGACAACAATACGAAGAACGACAACAGAACCTCCAAGCAGCCGAAAACGGCGGAGGACTCAACCGCAGCACATCACAACGTTCCACACGCACAATGCACCGGCGTAATTCTATTGATGGTGGGTCAATTCGCGCTGGCTATGGTCCCAAACCTAAGCCATTGGTCGACCTGACACCACAATATCGCGAACCACCCCAGCACCTAAGGAAGGGCAAGGGATTCAAACCAGAGCTAATCCCTCAAGGCGGTTTGGTCGATGCTATACCGGACAATATCGAGATTCCCTATCAAATGCCAAGCGCAAATGAATGGAAAGCGAGACCGACAACCAGTTCTGGTGGTCAGAATGGTATGCAACGGCAAGCTACTTTGTCCAATCAATCTGGTATGCAACGCAATGCGACAGTGTCGGGGCACCACCGCAGCAAGAGTGTCAAAGCGCATGGTACAAGACGCGACAACAGTGACGAGAGAGCAGCTTTCTCTGGATTGTTGGCCAAGAGCGGGCCAGGATGGGGTCATGGAGACAAGGGACACGGTGTTATCAGTGGAAATCTCGCTAACGGACCACTGGTCGATCTTCGAGAGAAGAGTCAATTCGCGGAGAATACCTTGGTTCGCAATGTGGAGCTGAGGGGCGGCGGGAATGGAGATTCGTAAGTCCTGAGAACTCAGGCTTAAACCTTCTCTTTCAATATTTGACTTTGAGATTCCATGTTGGCTGAATCCTTTTCTTCTGCTGCAGTCGACGGAAAGAGAAGTGGAAGAAAGTGGCGCGGTGGATAGTGCATCCCTGGTCTTCGTTGTTGGACAGGCGGGCGGGCCAAGGCCGTACTACTTTCGGGATGCCTACTGGTGCTCCGTCACAGCCTAGATGTCGCACTCATGAAGATGGCTCCCGAGTGATCGACCGGCACCGTGACGATGTACGGAGAATCGAAAATGGACGACGTGGCCGAAGAATCGAGGACGGAACTCGCAACGATGCCCGAATTCGACGAGAAGACATTTCGATCAGTGGCTTCAGTGGAAACCATAGACATCTGCACAAAGATCGGACCCAAGACAATGGACGACAATTCGACGAACAAACCGAACGCTACTACTCAGGAATTGAATACCACCCACATCTACAACAAGGTCAAGACAATGTAAACCCGCTTCGAAACCACGGAGATGTCCTCCAGAAACTTGGGACTCTCGTTACCGAACAGAAAATCCCTGAGGGCGACTTGTCCCCCGCGTCGACGGGGTATGGTCGTAACAGAGCAGATAGAGATCCAAGTATCTCAAGACATCCTCCTCGCAGATCTGAAAGAGATGAGGGTGGATACAGGGCCCCTGGGCGCAACTTGTCCCCAGCAACGACGGGATATGGGCCTAGAAAAGCAAAAGGAGATCTCTGCATCTCAAGACGTCCTCCTGGCAGATCCGAAAGAGATGAAGATGGGTTTAGAACCCCTGAGCAATATGTTTCGACGAGCCAAAACCGTGCACCGCAATTGGATCTCAAGACATATCGCCAGTTGGCAGGCAGAGCGCCCAGCTCGTATCAGACCGAGTCTAGAAGGTCATCGATATTTCAAATGCACGGAAGCCATGTACAGCAATTGAACAATTTCTATTACGGGACAATACCACCCGCATTCCTCGACCCGCAATTGCAACCTCGAAGGTCATTGATAAATCAATCAATGCCACTTGTGTCCCTCGACCGGCAATCTCCACCTAATAGGTCATACTTGGAGCAATGGATGATGGATCAAAACCAAGACGGAACGAGTCAAAGGCAACAACCCTCACGATACAGACGGAAATCTGCAAATTTGACCGCAGCAGACGAAACGGAACTCATAAATCGAACCTTGCAAGGCCCCTCGGCGGAGCAAATGCAAGCAGTTAATCAAGCCAGGTATCAACAGCACCTAGTCAATACGGGAAGAGCGCCGCGGAACTTTGATCGCGCTCGGATCATTGCGGAGAGTCAGCGTCGAGACCAAGGAGGTCAAGCCTCGCAATCCAGAAGATCGTCGTCGAATCACCAAGGACAATAATCCTTGCAATCACGAAGGTCGTCGAATCAATCCTCACGATCAAGAAGACATGGCATAAGGGAAGAAGCACCTCCCGTTCCTCAGCTCCTAGCCGGCTATCACAATATGCAGAGTCAGGCTGGCCATGCTGCTAGGAAAACTGTGAAGGAAGTTTGATTTTTTGGGAGGTTGTTTCCTTTTGGGGGAAAAAGTGTGGTATTCTCTTATCAGTAGTCTATCATTTGTATGTTTAATGTCTACATCACTCGCTCGCTCGCTCGTTGTAGCGAGACTGTATCAATACATTGTTTCCGCTCGATTTGGACCATCAGTGCTTGTTGGTATTTTTAATCGCGCAAGTTTTATTCGAAAAAGAGGTTCCAGCGAATAATTTGTTTTTGAGATTGCCAGGAATTGATCGATATTGACGTTGAATTCAGAGCTATAAACCGGAGTTTAGCGACATGTATGCTGTGGATTTTTGGATTGTTGAACGTCCTGATCTGGTTCAGTGAGACTTGGAATGCTATAGAAAGAAGATTTCAAAACTGGCATGTATTTCCATAGTGATCAAAGAGGTCGTCGTTAGTTAGACTGGGTGGGCAAGGAAGAAAACCTTGAGCCTTTTTCTAAACCGGTCTGATGCAACAGCTAAATATTTCATGGCCATGAGATCAAGTCTTCGTTATGCCCCTGAAACATGACGAACCTTTGTCTTTCCAGGTCATTTTTCTTAGCGCACAGTTCTTCGTTTGCGAGTTCCTCGTCCCAGGGCGTCACCTCGTAATGTAATCCCTGCAACAAAGCCTTTACTTTTGTGCCGGGCATGTTCTGCTCGAGATATGCTGGCCATGATTCTGAGTGGTAGCCTTCGAGTTCCAATTCATCTAGGCCCTGGATTTTGCACAGAGCATGTACGAAGTCGAGACTTTCGCCTAGGCGATCCTGGATCCACCACTCCAGAACAAGCGAAAGACGTCGTAATCCCGTCGCTTTATCGGATGGGCTTTGGAAGAGGTGTATCCATCAACCTGGAGTATCGTCGTCGTTATTTAGTAGTACGTAGATTGATTTTACCAGATGCAAATTCGCGACGCTGAGTTGCGCCATGAACTGGGTTAGGGAGTCTGCATGGTTGATGGCGAAGATGTTGAGAGAGTAGAGTACTTGTTTTGCTTCTTGGTTGATTTGCTTGCTTGTGCGGAGGATGGTTGTCGAGATGGTTCTGACTCTGGAGTAGGGAAAGCAAAGTGCCCAAGGTGACCATTTTTTTGGAGGTGGTTCCGACGGCCCAGTCTCGAGACTCTGTGGACTCGTAGCGACTTATAAGAAGGAATTCGTAGATTCGGAGGCGAAGTTCGACGGGCAAGTCCTAGAGCAATGTCATTAGACTCTGACAATGGAGTTCCCTCTACAGAAGACCACCAACTGTCCTTGACTACCAAGAATCCGAGCAATGGCAGCAGCCAAATCTCCACCCAGCCTTGCAATACGACCGAAACCAAACCATCAAAAGGAAGCCGCTTCATGGTATCGAGTTTAGTGATGAAAGATCAGTATGACCGAGGCCAATGTATTTCCAAACGGTTACACTTTTCAAAGACTACTATTGTAGTTGCTGGAAATCACTGCCCACAAATTGATTCTAGTATGAATGCGAGTATACGCCTTACCTTTCTTTGGCTCTTACTAGTGGCTGAGCTGAGTTTGGGGAATTGTGCTATGGTTTGGTTGCCTTTTGAGGGGTTGAATTTATCAGAAGAATTGCTGGGTGACAGGTAATTTGGATAGCTCCATGCTGAGCACGTGATCTAGGGGAATTCATTTTTCTTTTGATACAGGAAATGTAGAATACAATGATTGTGCGCACATCATACTCGAAAATTCTGGAGAATCAACTCCTTTGATGGTTTCGTCGTCCGTCGTGACCGATTTTCGTGGGTATTCAACTTTTGCACTGCCACGATTTCCTCCTGCAGCTCCTCCATCATCTCCCGTTGTAATCGCGCATCAAGTCTGCCTCGAGTCACTCTGTGAAATTTAGCTCGTATTCGTGTGTCCCGAGATGGAGCTCACTCCGATCGGCCTCGCCGTGACGTCGTCTGACCTTAAACCTTGAAGTAACCATCTTTCGATCTCAACTCGAACGCCCGTCCCGAAATCTCACAAATTTATCATGGACGACATATTACCATCCTACGGACAGGCGACAACTAGAGACTACTGGCAGATCATCTCATCCTTTGTCCGATCTCAAGATCTCTGCTCCGCAGCCTTGGTCTCAAAAGAATGGAATCAAATATTCATTCCACATCTCTGGGGAAACCCAGCGTCTCATTTCGGCAGCGAAAGTGATGCCGTTTATGTCGCATTAGTACGCTTCAAAAGGACACTGGCATGGGCGCGACTGAGTACAAGAGAACTCACGCATACACTTCATCTTCCGCCGGCTCAAGCTGAGCTCTACGATGGCCCACACGCTGAATGGCTGTATGAGATATTACAGCGGTTACCAAAACTACAATCCCTGATTGTCTCTCAATTGCCATTCTTTGATCATGGAGCTCTCTCGACCCTTGAGGACCTCAGCAGGCCAAATGCTCTCAACCAAAGTGTCTCTGCGATGTACAGCCTGCGACTATTGGATGGATCAAATTGCATCAATATTACCTCACGGGAGCTATCTGCCGGCCTTAAGCGCTTTCCAGCTTTGATGTATCTCGACCTCTCTGGTACCGCATCCGCTAAACACCCGATTGTTTTGGCGAATTTATCACACAATCCATGCCTTCAGATTCTGAAGTTGCAGCGACTGGGTCTGACGAACGATGACATTCGAACTCTTGCTCTGGCGGTAGGGCATAACTTAAGGAGTCTCGACGTGCGAGATAATCGCATCACCGACCAAGGTGTGATCAGTCTCGTCAACAACTGCGTTGGGAAGGTGCCCAGATCTTCGACCGAACAAGGCTCAACGAGCTCGGACAGCCAAATTCGTCGATACTCGCCATCGAGACCAGGCTTTCAGATGCTCGATGTGTTTCATACTGAACGACAGGATAGCTACATTCGCACAAATCTGACCACTGGATTTGTCAACTACACTGGCCTGGAAAGCGCTTCTGGTTCAGGCATCACACATTTGTATATCTCCGGGAACTTCATCGCCGTGGAGGGTGTGTCGAGATTGCTGAAGACCTCGAAGCTAAATGTCCTTGATGTGGGCAGCGTGCTACCTAGTGTCAGACCAAATTCGATATATCAAAATGGCAAACAAGCAGCCTTACCAGGTGTGGAGAGCCTTATACCGGCTGTCCAAGCTTCCGGGGAGCAGCTATCATATTTACGAATCAATCATGCGGTTGCCACGAAAGATGTACCTGCCGGACAGATTGCTGTTGAAATGGAGGACGTTTCAACGCTTCCATTTCCCAAGCACGCGGTTGAGCTCGATAGCACCGCCCACGCTGTCCATGAATTACCAAATAGTGAAAGACACATAAGCGAGCTTCCAGGAGACATAGCTTTTGCGGAGCTTGAAGGCCCGCCTATTCCAGTCGATTCCAAACCATCAACAAAGGAAGATTGTGATTCAAGGTCACTACTTGCACCCGAACCTGTCGCGCCCGACCCTGTCACTACAACATTCGTCTCACCCCTCGCAGACGCAACAGGAGGCCTTTTCTCACCAGTCTCCGCAGCTACTCCGGAAAGACAGTCGCCCATTGACACACCTACAACGTCGTCGACGCTTTCGGTGCCTGTACCCAAAACACAGCATAAACGAACCTATTCCGGCGTTCTTGACGAACATGCAGCAAAGCTTAGGCATCGGCTGACCCAATCTCATTCGCTCCACCCTTCCATGCTGCCAAACATGCAAACATTGGTGCTCACAGATGTACCACAGAAAGCACTCACGCCAGAAGTCGCCTTTCATCTTATCCAATTCATCACCGACTGCGCCGAGGAAGCACACTGGGCTAAGATCCAGGCATCCGTTGGCTATGCTCTCCCACCCGGCCGCGATCGTCGCAGTGCAGAAAGACAATATGCACAGTCCTTGTTTCCACTACGAAGACTCGTACTCGAAATGGGTCCTGATCAGCCCACAGCTACATCTACAACAGGATGGCGTCGTGGATCCACTCCAAATGTCGCTTTCTCTTCTGTGCAGGATCCGGATTGTGAGGCTTTCTGGGGTGCAGCACAAAACGATTTCTCCTTCTTTGGAGGCGAAGAATGTGGACAGCCTGATGCTGAGGGGGCCAGAGTTCCACTTGTTGCTCTGACGGAGAAGATGACTGTTGTGCCTGAGGATATGGAGCGAGGCAGCAGGCAAGGCTGGAAAGCGCCGACTGGCTCCAATGTGCCAATGTTTGAGGTTTTGCCTGAGATCTCGAAATTCAGGAGGGCAAAGAAGGCACAGTATGAGGATGCTGTGGCACGAGGACAGAAAGATGTGTTCGTGGAAGGTTACTGGGACGGAGAAATCATTATTATCAGACCACGAAGATGAAACTGAACGAGAAAAGCCTGGAATTAATTCACGCCGGTCGCAAACATATTCATAATGGACACTTATGGATGTACGAGCTGTCTGGGTCGTATCTGGATGCATCTCTGACATAAGACTCAGTGTCCAACTGACGCGCATCCAACGCCATCTGCCTCAGCCTGATTCTTTTAGCCCTTTCGACAATTTGCGACATTCGATGCACTTCCCTGTCCGAGTCATCGTGTTCACGCCTCAAGTCCACTGTTGCACAGTGGAAGCTACCACCCAAACAACCAACATGTTTGAATGGTAGCTTGACACAGGTCATTCCCAAGCTCTCAAAAAGCTTGTGCATCTCGGTGTCCTTCTCTTCTGTAACCACTGTCTTGTGGTCGATGACCAATACGTTCATGGCCAGATCTGTTGAGAAAAAATCAGTACGATGCTTATCACGCACGGGGAATCCACTCACGCTCATTGTGGCACATGTACGATGGTGGATACTGTGCCCATCCCTGATCGATAGGAGCTGGCAACAACCTCCAAGTATTCAAAGGCTCATGTCTCCTCAATTCCCTCAAATCCACCAACTCAGGATTGTAGAGTGCCGTTCCTGGGAACAGTGGCGTCAAAGTCGCATCTATGTGCATCTCAAAGTTGTTGCCCTTCTTCGGCTCGATCACGATCAATCTCCAACCTTTTGGCAAATGCCCCCTCACCCACTCAATACCTTTCTCGTTAGTAGTGTTACTCTTGTGCGTCACCACGATCCCCTTCTCCAACTTGGTGAAATCAGCCGCATCAAAAGCAACCCTGCTGTTATTAATAGCCCACCTGGCGCCTTGCTCAATATCAAAAATGCGATCCTCAGCCACCGTCTTCGTCTTCGGCGCTCTCACAACCTTAACCTTTTCATCCTTATCCTTGGCAATCGCATGCAACCACTCCCCATGCAACAACTCAACCTCATTCCTCCTACAAGTCCAAGAGTACGCACTCTCAATCACCGTCTCGCCCACAACCATCAACCCATCCCTCATCATACTAGACGTATAGCCCGAACCCCTCCCATGCTCCCCCGGCGCATTTTCGTCAATCTTCACGTTCCCCCAGTCAACCTTCTCCGGTCTATGAACTCTGATACCCATTTTCTCCATTGCTTTTGCGAAATTATCGAGTTCCCAGGTTGCCTTTTTGGCGATGCTGTCCGGAATGGGGTTTCGGGGGCGGAATTCGTGGAGGTGGTAACGGGGGACTATATTTGCGGCTGCGGGAGCGGGGATATCTGGGAAGTAAGAGAAATCGCCGCGGCCGATCAATACTTCTTTTAGTGGAGCATATTCGTCGTTGGAGGATATTTTGGGGAGTTCATTGCGGAGGGGGGTGAAGGGAGGGTTGTGGGGCGGGGAGACGAAGAGGTAGTCTGGATCGTTTGGGTTGAAGGTGAAGGTTGCCATTTCGATAGATTTTCTCGGAAGGAGGTCAGGATTGGAGGATGGTGAACAAGGGGGAAATGTTACTTATCATGGTGGGAGAGGTAGTGTCCACCGTCTACGTTGATGGGTGGGAATCAGAATAGAGTGTACGTATTCGATCATAGAGGAGCATATTAGTGGGTAAATTCATGACGTCTTTTACTTTGCCTGCTCTGAGTGGCCGATATTGTTTGATCATGGGATCGCCGTTGAGGCATCTGGGAAAGAACGTGGAGATATCAAGGTATATTCGTATGCAATGGCGTCAGATGTGGTAGAGAATGGAGATGTACCAAAAGCTAAAATGTAGACAAATGTAAGGACCCAGAGTATTCCCCGCACCGTTTGCAACGGTCCTCTTCTGGTAGACTAATCCAAATCAGGTATAATGCTTGCTCAGAACGACAACAATCAAAGAAGGATATATAGAAGTGCTTCCCAAATGCCTGAAGAGACCTTGCTTGTCTCAGTATATAGCCACGTTCTGACCATCATGGTCTCGTATCGACATGACCCAATGATCATATCCAGAAGAACGAGAAAGAAGGCGAGGTAGTTCAGCCCTACCAATATCCAACAGCAAGCACATCGCGCACATACAACCGCCTTATCGAACCCCAATCCTCCTACGATGTAGAAGTACTCCTCCTCCCACTTCTCCTAGCAGCCCTCGCCCTCAATTTTTCAGCCTTCTCCGCATCAAGTCTAGTCTCCTCACCACCCCCCGAACTCCCACTCTTCCCCTCCTCCACAACCTCATCACACTCCTCATACACCCACATGTGCTGCGACTCTCTATCTGCTTTAGTCTCATCCTCCTTTCGCAATTTTCGCAAATACTTCTTGAAATGGTTTAGTGGGAGGGAGCGGTCGATCGGTGTTACTATCTTGCGGAGATTGCGGAGGCCTTGGGGACCGGGCATATTTCCGGGATAGATGGTTGGTTGTGGGGCGTAGGACTTGATCTTCTTGAGGATGGTGGCCGAGGCGAGGGGTATGAAGAGGGGGGTCCAGGAGCCGGTGTTGTTGTTTGAGGTAGGATCCCAGTGGAGGCCGGCGAAGGACATTCCGGGTGGGGGGTTGAGTGGCGTGTATTGAGTAGGAGACCGGGATTGAGGCTCGGGAGGAGCATTGGTGGGTTCGCGGATTGGTGGAGGGATGTGTATGGTACAAGTGGCGGCGGTTTGGCGTCCTGCTTTCTGAGGAGTGATGTGCTGATGAGTGGTCTGCTAAATATGTTAGGTAATTCAAGTAGTAAAGGAGCGAGATACAAACGTTGAGCTTCTTGTGTGGTGAGGTTATATCTATTGAGTCTTCATCTTCTCGATGCTTGCGCTTGTTGGTATTGCTAGTTTCTACGTTTGATACAGCTTCCGACTGCTTATTAATGAATGTTAGCAATTGCGAGCGAAAGTGTTCAAGAAACCTACCTTTGGCTTCTTGTTCATCGGCCGCATAAAGATGGGCTCTACCTGTCGCTTACGCTTGCCTCCTGGTGGCGAGACGGACGGGGAAGAGACAGGCGGGGTGGGGAGCGGAGAGGTTCCATTCCTGAGAATTGATCGCAAGCGAGCGGGGTTTGGGACAGGGTTGACCTAGACTATATGAGTGATGGGAGCTCAAGAAGCGCCCAAAAATTGACATACAGCAGAGCCAGAGAGCGCGGGAATTGGTAGCTGGACCTCAGCCTCGCTCTTCTTCTTGACGATGCCGACGCGGCGAGCGAATGCTGAACGTTGGTCCTGGGTGATAGACATGTCGAATTGGAGTGTTGTGAATATATACGCTTTGAGGTAAGCCAGAGGTAGAGAGGGCCTTTAATGGTAGGTAAAAAAGTCTTTGTCAGGCGGAAATGAAAGGGTTGTGGAGGTTGATGAGAATGGAGAGCGGGTTAACCTTGTTTGGTAGCCGTGGTGAAGCCGTCGGGTGTTGATGTCGAAAGTGTTAGTGTCGTCGACAATAGGAATGCAGCGTGAGAAAATGGCGATCTTCTCATTCACAGACCTCGTCACCAACCCCCCGTAGGAAGTGGTCAGCAGGTTTCAAGCAACACTGTAAATGAACAAAGTCACATTACGAAAATGGGGAGGTGTATGAAGTACAACGAAACGACCTTACTCTGATATGATACAAGCATATGCTTCCTACCTAACATGTTCTCCCCAACCGATCAAAGTCTAAGAATTTAGAGACAGGCCTTGATCAAAATCAATTTGGCGAGTCCAACGGCTCTTCGTGGAAACATAGTGGTTCATAATCACTCAGAGATACTTCCCATAGTTATCCTCACGCATAGCGTTGTTAATGTAGACTATATTCTTGCTCATTCACAATCGGCTCATCTGAAACTTTCCATAATGTCATTGTTGGGGTTCATTCGTCTGCGTTGTAAAGCTTGATGTTATTGTAGTACATGACTGGTACTAAGTGAACTTCAGAAAGGATCCCAACACACTCACGAGAGTGTCGTTCCTAAGCCGTTGACTTTTCAATTTTTTTGGAAGTGGAGTTCGAGGCAGTGGCGAGCAGCGCCTAGGCAAGTTTGGCCGCACATTAAGTCGCGTTTCGAGAGAGGAGTTTGTAGCCTAAAGGCAAGTTGGAAGGCCTCATAGCTGCCAGTTGTGGATATGGTGTAGAGCCTCTGATATATGCGCCATCAAGAAACGTATTTGGCCCTGAATGGATTAGTCGAGCAGTGTTTTTAGCAGAGGATATGGCCCGGTCGTAGGTGTCTCGTTGTGGGGAGAGGCGCGATTTTGGAGGTCGGTCAAAATAATGGACTACCTCGTTAGCAGTCTCTTCAGCCCCACGTTCACCAAAACCAAAACCCCCCCAGAAAGCACCGGGATTGGCATTCATGAGTTACTTGGAAAGAAATGCGTTTTTAGTGAGGCGTTGGCACGCCATGTTTGCGAATTAGGAAAGCCTGGTGGTAAACAAGAGGATCGAGGAGCTTGAGATTTTGGGAGAAATGAAAAATCGGTCTTACCGAACTCACTGGGAGATAATTAGTAGTAGCAGCATACACAAAACCAGTGGCTAGAAATTCTTGTACTCTGGGCAAGCAAACTTTGTTGCCCTTTGACCTTGAATATAGACTTTGTACTCCCAGCTGGGTCGGCTGCTAAAGGGCTCAGAAGACATTGACGGTAGGCGGGAAAGTTTTCGAGCACATCTTCCCGACATCTCTGCTACATGCTGTTAATGGAATAGACGGTCTCTGCGGAGTTTCGAATGCGATGTGGATGGACCTTGGTTGTTGACGCGTTCTGGTAGAAGCCACTTTCGTAGTAGACCTTCCCCGATTTCGGCCTATACTGCACCAAACCATCACCGCACTCCAACTCTTCTTTCGATGAACAAAAACAAGTAGATTCGAATTGAATGAATTCAAGCCGAGCAAAGGCGTATTCAAATCTCTTATGCGTCATCAGAGATCGCGCTCGGTCTCTCAACAACGCGATCACAGCAATGTTACTCAGCTTGCTTATGCATCTTTTAGTGCCGATCGCTTCCATACTCGTCTCTTTGTGATCTATAAATCTTCCAGACCATCTTTTCGTTCTCAATTGCTGCCTTTATACAACTAACTCAGTTCTCATAGTGGGCGGTGGTGGTAAACTATTTTGCTTCTAATTTACGCTGCACTTTCCCATTTTCATAACCCAGACCTTCAATTACTGCATCTTCCCGATTTGAACATCGAAGCCGTCTGCGGATACGAGTCAAATTTCCTGCAATCCCAGTCAAATCCTCACCATGGGCTGGATTGGATCTATTATGGGCTGGAAGATGTATCCACGAGCCCATGAACAGAGGATCAGAGTCCACGATGCAACCTTCAAAAAAACAAGGCGAGCTTTCATGAAAGCCGTGTTCACCAATTTCTTCGCCCTGCAAATCGTATTCCTCGGACTGTTCGCGGTTGGTGTTCCTTTCAAACCTGCATCTTACTACTCCTCATCATTCTAATGTGATTTCCTCACCAGTACATCTTCGGGTCTCTCTTCCAACAAGGCGGCCATGTCCACAATATGAAAATGGTCTTCGTTGACTATGACGGTGGAGAAATTGGAACATCCATCCGAAACGCCTATTCTACACTTCAAGCAGACACATTCCCAACCCTGATAGAACATTCAATATCAGAGTATCCCACACCCAAACATCTTCGATACGAAGTATGTCAAGCCCGCTACTGGGGTGCGGTCTTCACCTCCCCTGGTGCTTCCACCCGTCTCTCAAATGCTATAGCCACCGGCTCAATTTACAACAAGAATGACGCCATATCTTACATCTGGAACGAAGCCCGCTACTCTGCCGTCATCGACTCCGCAATCTCCTCCAACATCCAACTCCTCTCCTCCACCGCACGCGTAAACTACGCTACCACAAATCAGTTCCAAAATCTCACTTCAGCAAGCCTCCCCATAATCGCAGACCCCTGGCATCTAACCTCTATAAACATCCAATCCACAACCCAAGGCTCCCGCTTAATCTACAACACCCTCGTCATAATCCTAATCCTCATCCAGGAATTCTTTTACCTAGGCACCATAAATTCCCTCTACGACGCCTTCCACATCTACGCCCGTCTAAACCCTCACCGCATCATTATCTTCAGAAACTTAATTTCGGTATGCTACACCTTCATCGGTTCCCTCTGCGTCACAGGTATGATCTGGGCATTCAAAGCAAACTGGGACGTCAATGCCAATCAATTCGTCTTGACATGGATGATCCTCTGGCTCTTCGCCCACGTAAATTTCCTCACCCTCGACGTCTTCACCGTCTGGCTTCCACCACCCTACATACCCATGGCCCTAATCTCATGGGTCGTTTTCAACGTCACTTCAATCCTGCTCCCCTTTGAACTCTCACCCGCATTCTACAGATACGGTTACGTCTTCCCAGCTCACGAAGTCTACCAAGTCCTTCTTGATATCTGGTCTCGAGGTTGTAACCCAAAACTCCACTACGCCCTCCCCATCCTCTTCGCCCTCGAAATCTCGGGTCTCTTTTTCTCAGGACTAGGCATCCATCGCCGCTGTCATTACGCAACCATCAAAGAAGAGAATGAGAAACAGGCTTTCCAGAATCACCTCGATAATGCCTTGGCGTTTGAATTGGGCAAGAGAAGACAGGATGCAGTGGAGAGGAGGGAAAGTGTAGTGGAGGGTACAGAAAGTGATGAGAAGACGGAGAAGGAGGAACAGAGGGATGTGGAGAAGGATAGGGAGGAATTGACCAAGGTCATCTCACGGGCGGATAACGAGATGAAGCGGGTACAGACGGGAGGTGTTAGTTTTGGGCCTGCGTTTGGTTTTGGGTTTGGGCAGGGGGGTGACGAGGAGAGGGAGTAAAAGCTTGTGTTTTGTCTTGTCTTGCCTTCCTGTTGTAAGATAAACCGATGATGTTATAGCGAATATGGTTTTTTAGCGACCTCGGATGAGGAATTTTATGGTTTAGTGATAATGAATACTGAGCTGTATACATTTGGTTATAGGTCTCTGCTCGCTGGTCATTGACGTATAGTAAGTCAACTCTGTAAAAATCGTTGATATACATCCCTGGCCGAATTCTCCTCCGTGTTCAAAAGTTACAGAAAAAGCTAGTCAAAACCTCGCTAGACACAATACTCCCAGTTCCATGGTTATACCATTGCGAAGAGCATAAATTTATAAAACTTCCTTCAACCCCGTGACATTATCCCCCCTCAAGAACGAGGCCGATATCTACAACTCCAGTGCGCCGAATGCAATTTCGTTGTCTGCAAATCCAGAAGATACTTCTCAAAATCCTGCGGCAGAATCTTCTTCACCCTCCACGATCGATACACATCATAGCAACTATTTCGCAAATTTCGGAAGCAGAGGGCTCCATTCTCTTCCGCCGGCTCGCAGATCTCAAAGTCCGTCAAAGACATTTGGGTATGCAAGAAGCGGATCAGAGAGATCCACTCGTTTTTGGAAGCTAAACGGACGTGACGAAGGGTGACGTATCGAAGAGTATCTTTGAGAGTTGTGAGACCAGCAATGAGTTCGTTGTAGTCGAACTTTGCTCCACCTAGTTCGAGTGCCCATAGGTTTGTGAGGTTCGCCCACGGGATGGATGTTTTGAGGTCTACCATGGCTTGCGGGGTTCCGGTGGCGAAGTAGACGGTCAAATCCTCTAGGCTTGGTGATAGAGAGATGAAATCTGCTAGGATTTCGGGGACGAAAGGGCCAAATTCCCAGTCGTGGATATCACCGTAATCTTGGTCCTCATCGAGTGTAGGGCCTCTTACTGGAAGTGCCAAGTATTTGAGACCTTTCAAGGCACTCTTGACACCATCGTATTCTGGATCGTTCATGAGCGACTCTAGGTAGTCGGTGGTAAGACCCGCAGCATGCGTCACGTCTTCCAACTGGCCCCAATCGATGAAATCGCCCACTGGTCTCCCAGACTCCCTACATACAATGTGGATCCGAAAATCGCTCAACGCCTTCTTGGTAGTTCCGATGCCCGATAGGACGGTGTGGAGCGCTCGGTTCAGATAGTCCATGGTGCTCATAATCGGGGCGCGTTTCCCTAGAATCTTTTGCATTGCATTTGCACCAAGGCATACCATTCGCGGCTGAATACAAGAACCAGTGGAATTTGTTGCGTGTTCAATCGATATTTCCTTGAGATTTGGAAATGCCTGAAGCACTTCGAGAAACATTCTTTCATTCCTGTCATCACTTCTCCCCACCAAGACCCTGTTGAGATACGTCTTTCCGTCCTCAAACATATCTTCGTCGTCGCTGGATGAAAATGTGCGCGTGTCGACAAAAAGTGTACAGAGTGCGTCCCGGAGATGCTCATTCTTGGCTAGATCGAGTAAAGCCTGAAGACTTGGTCGTTCTAACATGACTGTATGGACTGAGAACAAAGTTTCCGCATATCGCTTGAGGACTTTGATATTTAGTTCGTGACAAACAAGTCTCATAGCTCCGAATGTGATCGCTGCTAAAGGTTGTTGAACATGTCGGCTATTGATTTGTCCGTGAGGCATCGGGTGAGCAGCGTCCATGATGGCCTCAATGAGTTCAACCGGAAGGTCAGTGAGTTTCGTCATCTACATTTGAAAGTCAGCACTGGCATTCATGTCTGGATTTCTTCACGAAGTGATGAATCTGAGTGGAATGCCTCAGGAGGTGACAATCTCATTTTGAGTTTGGTAGAAATAGTCCATTGTTCTCATATCAATGTGATTTTTAAAAGCACAACGTGAGCAAACCCCATTTGAGCAGTTGGTCATAACACCAGAACAATATGCTTACCTCGAAGGTGTCCACGCAAAAGTTTACAAGGCTCAATTTAAAGAAGAGCGGCGTCGAAGGCAGTAAAGACGCGGAAGCGATTCAACCCTTCAAATAAAGATAGAGACGCGTAGAGAAAATGAGGTGTTGTTGGTTGGTAAGACGGCAGCCGGGAGGTTCTTAAATAAGCCAAAAACGAGGCTAAATTGCAGGCAACAAAAGACAAGGGCCAATCAGAAGCCAGCCCCATTTTGGATCACACCTGGATAGGCAACATCATCTAGTTCATTGTTTACTTGCAAGGTCAAGAGTTGGTGTCATGTAAGTGTTTCAGTAGTCAGCTTTTGGTTTGGGAGGTTTTTTTTTTCGAACGCATCAAGCCGTTGACATATCAGGTGTCTCACAGCATTGAATTTCTATTCTAACTTTTCATTGGGACTAACACCGCTGGGCAGTTCCGTATCTCACGGCGACTACAACAACAAGACCGAGAATCATCGTAGTCGGTAGCAGCCATCTAGGCAAATGTAGACTAGTGGACTGCACCAGTCATTTCCCAGTCTTGCCAGTAGGGATGTTGAATAATACAGCAGGCTTGCCATGAGAGAAAGCCCTGTCAACTCTGTAGAAGCCCTTGCGATCGAATTGGATGAGATCATCCTCCTTTAAGGCTGCAACGTTCTCATCAGCGATGGCGGTGGTCCTGAACTCGGTCTGAGGTGTTAAGAAGTCCTCGTAGTTGTCAGTCTCCTCAAGCTTGTTCTTAGTTATCAAATAGTCGAAGTCAACAAGCTCGACATCAACCAAGTTCTGGTCAGTGCTGAGCCATGTAATCTTCTTCTTCGTCTTCTTCACATCACCTTGAAGATGCAACTCGAGCTCGATACCCGTGATCTGTTTGAGATGAAGTGGGTTGATGGAGTGCGAGATCTTCTTGACAATAGCATTGCCCCAGTTCATGAGAGTGATCTCCTCGTCTTGCTCGAACGAAGCGGCATCGGCTTGATCAATGATGAGGTTCTTGCTGAACCACACTTTTTTGTCCCCTAGTTCAGCATTCTTTGCGTGAAGAGGCTTCATCTCGGAGTACGGAGCGTCTCGAGCGCCAAAAACGGTGACTGGCACCTTGTCCTTGGCCTCGACAGCAGTATAACGTGTTGCGACTGGGTCGATGTACTTCTTGTTCGTTGCCCAGAAGCTAGTCCAGTCCAAGTTGACGATGTTCTTCGATGGTCCTTGCTTCAGGATGAACTCGCGGAGAGCTGGAATGGTGCAGCCACGGCGACGGATACCACGAACAGTAGGCATGCGAGGGTCATCCCAACCCCATACAAGGCCAGTATCCACGAATTTCGTGAGCTTGCGCTTGGAGAGAAGTGTGCGGATGAAGTTCATGCGGTTGAAATCCCAGTTGTAAACACCACGAAGCTTCAATGTCTTTATGAACCACTGGTACTGGGCATCACGATCTTTGTACTCGGTCGTTCGTAGTGCGTGGGTGACCCCTTCGAGACTGTCCACGATTGGGCAGCAGAAATCGTAGGTAGGGTACGCCTTCCACGTAGTGCCTGTGCGGTGATGAGGCTCTGGGTTGCAACGGTAGATGACTGGATCACGCATGGCCTTGTTTGGGTCGTCGACGGACATCTTTGCCCGAATGCACCATTTCACGCCCTCTTCAGTTCCCTGCTTCATCTCCTCAAGATGAGCCAAGTTCTCCTCGACACTGGCATCTCGTCGTCCACTGGCAATGCCGTCCCAACGCTCTTTGCGCATTTGCTCTTGTGCTGTGTCATCGGCGTATGCGGTGCCTTCTTTGATCATCTGCACACAGTAGTCGAACAGTTGTGGGAACCAGTCGCTAGTGTGAGATCTCTGATCCGGCTTGATGCCCATCAGTGCCAAATCCTCGACGATGGAGTCCTGGAACTCCTCCTTCTCTTTTGACGGATTGGTATCATCGAAACGTAGAATCAGCTTGCCCTTATATTTCTCGTGAGCAAAGTAGTCGTTGATCACGGCAGCTTTTGCGTGCCCGATGTGAAGGTAGCCACTGTAATTTGGTTAGGCTTGCGGGCATAATATTTGTCTGAGGATGTCATTGCATACGATGGCTCAGGTGGGAAACGTGTAACGACAACCTCTCCGGGCTGGACCTCCTGAAGACCAATGTCAAAGTTGCCTCCATCCTCCTTCGCTTTCTCTTCCTCGGCAGGCCCTTTGGCACCCTTTGCTGGTCTTACTGGAAGACTTGGAGCTAAGGAGGGGTTGGTTTCTTCGATGAATTTGAACCATCTGGAGACATTGACGAGCAGACCCTGCTTGACGAACGAGTGAGAGATGTGATTCTCGCGGATTGCTTTCCAGACAGCAGTGTCAGCATCTGTGAGACTGTAGCCAACAATATATGAGCGGAGCGTGAGGTGGGAGTCGAGCTCTCCGAAGGCTGTCTCCAAGGCTTTGCGGTCCTTTGTGGAGAATTGGGCAGCACGATCCTGCCACTCTTTAATAGCTGCGTCTGCCATGATTGCGAGGTATGTGATTTGTGTTTTTCAGCGAGACGAGGGGATTTTTTATACCTTGATGTCGAGTCACACGAGGGGCAATATAT
The DNA here is from genome assembly GCA_023078705.1 of Venturiaceae sp. KMAF11. NCBI lineage: Eukaryota > Fungi > Ascomycota > Dothideomycetes > Venturiales > Venturiaceae > Venturiaceae sp. KMAF11. The sequence continues at coordinate 1,976,169 of JALGOQ010000005.1, forward strand.
GGTTTAAATACTGACTCAGCTCTGCTGTATTCTAAACCTCAATTTCCTGACCCTCTCCTCCGTGAGCACCTCCGCATCGACTTTTCTCCCATCATGGCCTCCACACGATTCTCCATTGCTCAATGGAGCAAAGGGCCTCTCTCATCATCATCTCGTCCGAGAATACAATGTCTATATGCCGCCACGCCCATCCAGCAGCAACGAACTGCTGTTGCATCCGCCAACGCTGCGAAGTACAAGCGAAAAGAGCAGTCGACCGCTCAGAAGAAGAAGGCGAAATCCACAGCATTCGTCAACCATGACTTGAGGAAGATTGAACAATTCGCTCTATGTGATGCAATGCGGTATGTTGAATGGACGACTGGGATAGGAGGGCAATTGTTGATAATGAAATCAGATACATTCGCGCGTTCGAAGTCGGCTCCCAGAGGAATCCAAAATACGAATTACACGTCAAATTCAAGACATTGAAAAACGGCCCAGTGGTCCGAAATCGAATGCGTCTCCCACATCCTGTCAAGACAGACGTACGGATATGTGTTATATGTCCACCAGGATCAAAGGCAGCGGAGGACGCGACAAAAGCTGGAGCAGTCCTCGTCGGCGAAGACGATGTCATCGCCATCATAAAAGGAGGAAAGATTGAATTCGACCGATGTATATGTCACGAAGACTCAATCATGAAACTCAACAAATCAGGAATCGGTCGCATACTAGGTCCAAGAGGCATGATGCCCAGCACAAAGACTGGCACTGTCGTCAAGGATGTCACAGCCAGCATTAGGGATATGACAGGCGGCAGCGAGTACAGAGAGCGAATGGGCGTCATAAGAATGGCAGTTGGACAACTTGCGTTCACGCCCCAGGAGCTGCAGAGAAATATCAAGGCCTTCATGGAGAGTTTGCGGAAGGATATTGCATTGATTAGCGACAAGATGAGCAAGGAAATACACGAGGTCGTGCTGAGTTCGACGAGTGCGCCTGGATTCAGCTTGAATGGAGAGTTCAAGAGCACGGATGGAATTGCGCCAACAGAGATAGCATAGAAGGCTGGGTGGCCTATATGGATCATAATTGTATATCACACGTGCTAAACATTGGCTAATTTCGTCGCCCGAGTTGCATCATAGCCGTTCCTGGAGACCTGCTCAGCATGAACAAATCTTGGACCAGAGCCGCATGTGAGGTTGATGACGACAATGAGCGTTCATTATCGGCGCTACATTTATGTTTCACAATTCAAAGATGCATGATCGGGCTTTTCGAATTGGCGAGGTGTAGGTATTTTGCTCGCGCATATCGGAGGCCGAGTCTTCGTGGGTACGTAGTGACGATCCACTGGTCCACGATCAACATTAGTGGAACGTACAGCTCTGAATAAAGGTACAAACAATTCGATCCCATTTCCCACGTCCTTCAACTCAATTCGATTCTATCGCCTCCCATTTCTCAAAATGCCCGATCCCAAACTCAAAATCGCCTTCGGCGAATACGACCGCACCATGGTCCTTGCCGATGGTACGGTTAAAATGAAAGGTATTAACGCAACCTACTCCCACAACAAAATCGTCACGGAGATCTTCGCAGGAATGATCCGCGACCACGCCTACGACGTGTGCGAAGTAGGCCTCTCCTACTTCCTCCGCACAATGGACTATCCCGATCCACCCTTCATCGCTCTTCCCATCTTCCCCAACCGCGTCTTCAGACACTCAGCCATCTACATCAATAAAAACAGTGGCATCAAAAAACCACAGGATCTGAAGGGGAAGAGAGTGGGTGAGTTTGCAATGTATGGACACGATGCTGGTGTTTGGCCTAAGGGAATTTTGAAGGATGAGTTTGGTGTTGAGCCGGCGGATTGTGAGTGGATTGTGGGAAAGTTAGATTGGCCACTTAAGCCTGTGGACTGGATACCACAGCCGCATCCGGAGGGGTGTAAGATTGAGCAGAGGACAGACTGTGATCTGGGTGCTATGTTGGATGCTGGTGAAATTGACGCCCTCATCTCTGCTGACGTACCGAAATGCATGCTCGATAAATCCCCCAACGTTACGCGTCTCTTCGAGGACTACGAAACCGTCGAACGCGAATACTACTCCCGCACCAAAATCTTCCCAATCATGCATCTCGTGTGCGTTACTCGCAAACTCGCCACCGAACACCCCGAGCTCCTACGCCCCATCTACGAGGGCTTTTGCGATGCGAAGAATCATGTTGAGAATCAATTAAAGTTTGGAGAGATATTTAATAACATGCCCATGATGGAGCCGTGGTTTACGGCGCTGGTGGAGAGAAATAAGGAGTTGATGGGGGAGGATTGGTGGTCGTATGGGATGGAGAGGAATCGGGAGGCTGTGGATACGTTTTTGAGGTATCATTTCGAGCAAGGGTTAAGCATGAAGAGGTTGAGATGTGAGGATATTTTTGTCAAGGATTTGATGGATACGTAGGTAGAGGGGGATGGGTATTGATTTGGTAGAGTTCTATGGGAAAGGAATGTGTATTTCTAAAGATTTTGTTACATTTTGATTGTGATGAATGAGATGTGCCTTCCTACATAGTGTCAAATGAGATAAACCTTGGTTTTCCATTGCTGTCAAAAAGAGAGAAAGTCAATTGCCTTTTACACCTAGAAGTTACTACGAGAGAATGTAAGACTTCCGAAACAGGCTAGGTGATCAGCAGTGGCTGAGCATCTCGAACTCAACCTCTCGATTATCACCACCATCTCAATCAACCAACACCATCCTATCCACCTCTATTTATCTTCGTCTTGATCCTGCCGAAACAGCTCGACGCTCTTATGCCAATGGATCCGGCTCGCACAAGCATCACACTCGCGGTTTTCGCCACCCTCCCCTGATGCTTACGATATCACTGTTGCATGAAACGAAGCTCCGAACCTACAATCTATTGAAAAAGTACAGACTGGAATGTCTTCTGCCAACGACCGCGAGGTGGAGGGGCACGCTCTTCTCCCCATAGGACGAAGTTCCGAAGATGGCTCCGAACTATCTCTTTCAGAGCTGGAAGACGAAGACTGGGAAGTCATCAGCAAACGACCCAAAGAAAAGAAATCGATCTTCGCTAGCCGAAAATGGATTATTGTTTTGATGGCCATATTCGCCCTCATCACCTTCGTGGTAGCAATAACATGGCGCTCAAGAAATACGGCGTCCAAAGCCGCCACTCAGGAACAGGATGCGAAAGATGAGTACTTCCTGAGCTCGGATTGGGATGTTGAGGCCGCACCGCAGGAACGACAATTTCACTGGAATATCACTGATAAAAGTATTAATCCTGATGGTGTGTATCGTCCGATGATACTCATTAATGAACAATTCCCGGGTCCCCTCATCCGGTGTAATGAGGGTGATCGGATTATTGTTCATGTTGATAATCAAGCTACCAATGCGACATCGTTTCATTGGCATGGCCTGTATCAAAATGGGACGAATTGGATGGATGGAACGGTTCGTCGATGTCTCATTGATTTTATGTCTGAACTGTGCTGACCTGTGTCTAGGTTGGAATCTCTCAATGTCCGATTGCACCTGGAGCCCAATTCGTCTACAACTTTACCGTTTCTGGGCAGCATGGAAGTTATTGGTATCACTCCCATCAGAGCGTACAAGCCTCTGATGGACTTTTCGGACCCCTGATTGTTCATTCCAAGGACGAAAAGAAGTTGCAACATGTGGAGTATGCAACAGATCGAGTCGTAGTGGTTCACGACCATTACTACAACCTCACCAGCGAGCTTATGATGCACTATCTCGAACCAGACCGTGAGAATGCCGAACCAGTCCCCGATACAGCTCTGATCAACGGCAAAAACGTCCGGGATTGCACAACAGCACCCTCCCGAAATTGTGACAGCTCATCCGCCTCCCTCCAAACCTTCAACTTGGACAAAAATCAAAATCACAGGTTCCGCTTCATAAACGTAGGCGCATTCGCAGAATTTCAAATTCAGATCGACGAACACGACTTCGCAGTCACAGAAGTAGACGGCACAGACGTCGTCAGCGATACAAGATATCACCGCCTAAACATCCTCCCAGCACAACGCTACAGCATAGTCCTAACCACCAACATCACAACCTCCGACTCCTTCTGGCTGCGCGCAAGAATGGTAACAACTTGCTTCGCGGAAGAAAATACAGAACTCCAAGAAGAAGTCCGAGCAATAATTCGCTACGCCTCCTCCTCCTCCATCTCAACACCCCTAACCCTAACCCCAACCAGCAAGGACTGGTCCGAAGTCGTAGAACTAGAATGTCACGACATGAACACAACCCATCTCCACCCCACCCTTCCAATCCCAGCACCCCACAAAGCAGATCTAACCCTTCCCCTCCGCTCCAACTTCGAAATAGGAGACTGGCAACTCTCCCGGGGCTGGATAAACCAATCTTCCTACCGCCCTAATCTCAAATCCCCCTCCCTCCACAGAATAATGCACGGTCTCCAAACCTCCGACGATTTCTTCGATAGCTCCGCCACAGGCCCAAGCGGAAAAAAGAACACATACGCCTTCAATTCGGATAGAGAACTCGTTTATCAAACCACCGGAATTGCTACAATCGACATAATTATCTCCAATTTCGATGATGGCGCACACCCATTCCACCTCCACGGCTACAAGTTCTTCGTCTTAGCTACCGGCTCCGGATACTTCAACAACGATTACTCCAATATTGACATCACAAACCCCCTTCGTCGCGACACCGCCACCGTTCCCGCCTTTGGCTGGTTATTACTCAGATTCGTGGCTGATAATGCGGGAATATGGCCTTTCCATTGTCATGTTGCTTGGCACTCGGAGGCAGGCTTGTTGATGCAATTTTGGACAAGATCAGATATGATGAAGGATTGGGTGGTCCCGGCTGAGAATATGGGGCTGTGTGAGATGGAGGGGTTGGAGAAAGGAGGGGGACCGGATGATGAGATTTGGTTCGGGGATGTGTCTATGATGGGGTTGTTGAGTTCGCATAAACCGCCTCCTCGTGGTTAGAGGCAAGGGAAGGCTTAGTATGGGATATGAAGACGGTATCAGCCTTCTAGCGTTGCTCCACTATGCGGAGTAGACGAACAAACCATTGTTGCTGCATGTGTACTCAAATGCCGGTATGACGCTGTGGAGGATGGCTTGAAGCGGGAACGAAGGCTTCGAGACAAGAGGGGCACTGCCATTGCCTTGTGGTCAGAGAGAGCAGGCATTTGAGAGCAACATGGACAATAGAGAATTGAGACAGGAAGAGTTGGGAGGAGTTTATGCTATAGCGCCACGTTCGAGAGTTTATGGCTCGTTGGGATGGTGGCAAGTGTTGTGTACGAAAGAAAAGCGACCGTCGGGTTACACGTTGAAGAGATCAGAGAATGTGAGGAACGACACGATAATCGATGTTTTGTGTTAGAATCCTTTGTAACGGTAGTTCAATAGGCGTTGTTGTAATCGAGCAACAACATGATGCTGGTAGCATCAAAGAGCGAATAAAAATTGCTATCGGCATAGTCAAGTCCTAGTTTGGTGCTCATGGAAATGTCCTGAATAATGGGATGTGTGTTCTGTACCGTAAGCAAGTCAAACCAATCCTCGGAAGTTGATAAATGATATCATATACCAAATAAATATTCGTCGTATCAGAGAGCAGGAAAAAGGTACATCCCAAATCCTCCACCCTCCACCCTCCACCAACCAAAAACAATACCGACAAAATATCCCGCAAAAAGGTGACCCGCAGGCCCTACATAAATCCAGCGCTATCCTCCCATGTAACATATATGCATATGCGAAATACCAAATATCATTTAACGCAAAATGCGACGTAATAGCAGCTCACCCACGAGTGGGGGAGTGTGAGTGGAGTGTTGCAACCCTCACAACTGGCGAATCTAAGCGCCGGCCAACACCAAACAAAAGCGGCACAACGGCACGATCCGCATCCGTCCGGAGACTTTGCTGAAGAAGAAGAGAAGGGGAAATCGGAGAAATATCGTCCTGTCCAAGATCGAAAAATGTTGCATGCCGTTATATTTCCCATCCTGCGAATCACAAAAAGCCGCCCGTCCAACCAACGCGAATGCAACGTGGAAAACCCCGATTCGAAGAGATATGCGCCAAATAAAATGCTGCCAATGAGAACGATCGTGAGCCAAAGGTTTGCTGCAGCAAAAAAAGTATATAGTAAGGCGAATGAAGAAGGTATAGGTGCGTAGAATGGTGGTTCGTGGATCGGCTATCTTGATAAATAGAGCGAATGGTGTGCATGAAAGAGGCCGCGGGACGTACCACGCGCTCGCCGTTGCCGTATGACAGCTGGAGCTGGGGTTCGCATTAGCGCAGTGTTGGTTCGGTGCTCCCGATAAAATGGCAGCGGGCCTGATTTGCCACGAAGAGGCCTTGAGGGGAGCTTATTCCGGTTATCGGGAAGTGTGCAAAGAGGATAGTATTCGTTCATCGACGTGGATGCTGTTGGTATCGACCCACAACCCATCTTTCCCACATCTTCCTTGTTGTGTTGGACACAAAGTAGCCATTGTCTCCGAGATCCTCTGCCGTGTAGATGTCTGTATCTACCGATTTGGGACCAGTACGCCACGGCGCTGACGTGGGCGTATCTGGCGTGAGCTGGGGGAGCTCTACTTGGTCGCCTGCAACACGGTCTTCGTCGTCGCTGTGCTCTTCCGGCATTGTGGAGTAGGAATGTATGCTGGACGTGTCAGAGCTCGTGTGGCCATCTCCAAAACCCTCATTGCTTGGTCCTGCGTCGTCATCTTGATCGCTGTAGTTGTCATGGCCATCATCGAAATCAATCTCGCTCTCGCTGCTGTAGCCTCCAGGAGGATCGTCGGGGATCTCGGCACCCGTGTTGGCCCATTGTTCGTCGAATTGAGCTGCATACCCGATCCTTCTGAGACTGACCCAGTCCAGGCGGATCATGTTCTTGCGCAGAAATTCGAGAACATCTTTCCAATGACTGCCTTCTTTGAGGAGGACGTCTCTGAGTCTCAGACCCTTCAATGTAACTCTGTGCCGTAGTGCTAGTAATTTGATCTCGTCGGCATCCAGTTTCCAGCCTTGGATCCCGAAAGCCACGAGCTTTTCCCATTTGACGTTGTGAAACAAGTCTTCCAGCCTCAGAGTGAGAGGTCGATGGGCAGGGAAGCCGACATGAACAGCTTCCAGTTTTTTTGCAGCTTCAAAGACAGTCTTAAAAAGTGGCGATAGGTGTTTCATAAAGGGGTCGAGCTCCAGTTCGAATCCATCATCGAAGTGCAATTCGATACATGTCAGTTGTGTCGCTAAGTTCGCAAGGCTGTTGGGCTGAGCGAGGTTCAATGCACTCTGCGGGCTGACGTTGGGGGAGGAAAACCTAGTGCAGGGTGAATGAGACGCAATGAGAGCCTCGCCGACGGTCTTCGTGCTGTGAAAGCAAGCGGGCGCCCATTTGAGTTGGACACGTTCGGAGAGGCTTTCGTTCTGTCGGATGTACGAGATGAGGGTACGGTCACTCATGTCCTGTACAGGCAAGATCTGAACGTGTTGAAGTTTTGTGAATGCAGAGATGCCCTCTTTCAGAGCCCTGAGATCCTCTTTCGTTGAAACGATACGCTTTTGGTCCCTGACTTTTCCAACGAAGACTTGCACATCGAGCTTTCCAGGAAGGATAGGAGGAAGTGCCTCCGCAACACGGTCTCTGCCTAGAAAGAGTCAGTGAAGGAGCCTCTAGTGTTCAATGCCAACAACGCACCTTCAACGTAAAAGTAAGGCACCATATAGCTGAACTTCTTGACATGTCGTGTCAGATGGTGCTGCTTAGCCAACCATCGTAATCGTTCAAATTCCCTCGACGAGAAACGAGTTGTCACCTTCCCAAATTGGTGGATCGCACCGACTTCCGAGAACTTCTTGCATGTTCGTCTCCAGCTCCCTAGGTCCTGTGCCCTCGTTGACGATGGAATCGGAGGCGGCCGAAAGCTCTCTTGCGATAAATAGGCTCGCCTGTCGACATTGACACCTTTGTCTGGGTCCGCCTCAATCAGATCCAAAATGTCCCGGAGCAGTTCGTCAGCCAATTTTTGGATTGGCGAAGATCCGTTTGACATCGGTCTCGCCGGATTCTGCTTGATTGGGGGGACATTTGGATCGTTTGGACTTTCTGGAAGAGGATGCCAATGGTTGGCCTCGAAACTGATTTCGTGTGACCTTTGAGGCAAAGATTGATGGTGGTTTGCAGAAGTGGTAGGCTGCCTTCCTGGCTCGGGTGGGCTCGAGAGGAAGGGCTCTGGGCCACGAGCCATGGCAGGTCAGGGTGACGTCGAAGTTTTGAGTATACTTCTAGCGGTGTTTGGTACAGAATCGTTTTGAAAGAAAGAGAGTGGGGAGGATTAATATGGGAGGGGTTTGACGACAATCTGTACACCACGAGGGAAAATTCGGCGGACGGAGCATGACCAAAATGCAACAGGCGATGGCGGCGGGTCAGACGTACGCTATCGTGGGTTGCGAAGAAGCCGGAGTGTGTGGGTTGCAGAAACAGAAGACAAGCCAACGCAAGCCGAGTCGATTTCCTCAAATCAGATACCTTGAAACGGGTCACGTTATCTAACAATGCTGCGGGCAGGCTCGATCCGTCCCTTAGTCTTTTCAAACAATAGCCCTAAGTTGGTTTGGTGCAGTCGAGGGCTGCATGTTTTGCTCTCAAGACATCCTGGTCTTTTCTTTGAGCTGCAGGCGTTTCGTGGCACCTATCGCTATCTCTCTCCCGCGCCAGACCAACAAGCGAAAAGGCGAGACAAGAGCTAAGAGAAATGACGTTGGCTACCTTTCCTTGCAAGGCGCGAGACGATTTTGAGGTTTAGAAGCGCAAGTTGTGGTTATTGAGCTCCTCTGCTCGGGGCGATACGGATTGAGGGGTGTCGAAGCAAAGGTAATATCGTTTCTCGGCGTGCATGTGAGGGGAAATGACCTATCCGTTCAAGTATAAGTATCGTGCCAGCTGCCTCGAACCCCAGACGGCCACAGAAACCTTGCAATGTAGGAATTGGGATAGCAATCTTAAGGAGGATTTAGGAAGCCCGGAACGTCGTATGGAATAAGGGTCTATCTGCGAAGTAGCTCACTTGCATTGAGACAGGCGACGTATGGGAATTGACGGATTGGTTGGACCGCACTTCCGTTTGGTGGATACCTGATAATATGATGTGCAGTTTCTAGCTCACCATTGTCCAACCGGCTGCGCCTGCGTCTTGTGCGTCTTGTGCGTCTCTGCAAGCCAGCCACTGGAAGTCAAAATTGACGGATGACAGGCAAGGTGATCTCATCTCTCTCGGCCTTCGGACGTAGAGAAAATTCAAGACAATGTCTCAGGTATGAAGATAATGAAAGGAGAAGTTCAATGTAATGAATTGATGTTGTTGCTGTCGTGACTTCAGGGGAAATCTATGTCCTGGAGGCACACTGGAAAGTCAGACGATCTCGAATGGGTTTCTGAGGTAGAGACAGAATGACAAGGAGATCATTCCCAGCCATCTCAATTTCTCGTCGGCTTCCCAGTTCTGGAAACTCGAAGAGTAGTGATGAGGTCACGTGATGATTTAGAGAGATTTGGACATTGGCGACGGTGAGGACAATTCGACGACATAATTAAATTTTTCTCCGACATATACGATCAACACGATGCAAATGCAAGATTTTCTCGTCTGCACTTAGCCGCTTCGATTCACGCAGCGAATCAGAGGCAAAGCAAGCGAGGAAGGATTCAATTATCCCGCCTAAAGCAGGTTCCTCCATGCAGTAGTTGAAAAATGTACCGTGACTGAAGATAGATGCGTGCGGGAATTTCGAGCCGTGCCTCTACATCCAATGCTTGAAATCCTGTCGTGACAGTCCCACGCCATGGCTTGCATGTAAGTGAGTAGCCTCGCATACAGCGTCTTTTTTGACCAATTCAGTAAGCCGATCCAGGACCGTCGCCCCGTACCGCCGTACCGCTTCCGTTTCATGGATCACACTTTACTCCGTCCTTTGCTTCTTTCAGCTTGCATCTTCCTGATCTCAGTACTGCTCAACTTATTCTGAAAAGCTTCCTGGACGCCTTCAACCTGTGCCATGGTACCAGCGGCATCCTCCTGTTGCTCATCTGCATCCAAGACATCTACTTCGAACACGTCTAGTTCTTTCCATGACTGCTCTTGTCTCTTCTGATTGACTGCCTTGCCGCCCGCTCGTGTTTCCGCAGATATGATCAGTGCATCAATGTCCTCATCGGTGATTGTTGGGCCAAAAGGATCCCAAATCTCGACATATCGTATCAGCAGGCCAGAAGGGTATTTCACCAACACGGCATGCCCGTTGGGACCAGGATTTCGTATCTCCGTGACACTTTCTGGGTGTTCATTGGCAGGATCAAATGAGACAATCCCGTGAAGGAATTTGTGGACCGAGTGGTACCGCTCATGCCAATCTTCCAGGAACTCGGCATATTTTTTGTTCTTGAGAAGATCCTCTGCTGTAATGCCAATGGTGATTACAGCCTTGTTGTCTGTAGTGGCTGAAGGAGGATCAACCGTGAACACCACCATTGTTAGAAGTAGTTTATGCCCAATATGCAGGTGATCAAAAGTGCCACCTACTGCAACATGCTTGTGGTGTTTCGATTGTGCTGTGGCATCGGGGGCGACTTCTTGTTGACCCTGAGAGACCTGCACGATTCCTCCTCGCACTCTTTGTACGGTGCATTCCGATTTTGCGATTGACAGAAACCGCTTGAGTAACTGTTCTCCCTGCTCGCTCTCTACCGAGTAGACAGTATCCCACCTCTTGTGGCATCGTGCCAGAGCTCCAAGCTCAATTATAGGCCCCTCAAGCTCATCTTCTGCTCGCCTCTCAGTAACCACATTTGATTTGACATCTCGTGGGTACGCAAGTAATATGATGCGCACATCAATGCCGTCCACGCCCTCAACATCAAAGCCCTCTCTTGCTGATATTATGCACAGGAGTTTGTAAAGATTCGCAACCACGGTTTGTGTGAGCGCGTAGAGTGATGCTCTGGTCCTTTTGCTTGAGTTGTATAGATGTGGACATGGCAATGCTATGTCTAAGGTTCTCTGGCTTGCTGGTTTGTGCGAATGGCCGACAGAGCGGAGGCAGGTTAGAAGCGGTGCATTGTATGCAGCTTTGAGAGCGGCGAATGTGGGCGGGTGTGGAATTGGAGGGAGCAGCAGGAGAGCGGAAGATCCAGTACTGGGGTTAGCTAATTCCATTGTCTAAGAGGACGAGTGTTGTTGTTGGTCCTCTGTTGTACACTGAAAACGATCGCGAAAGTTACCCTCGGCATCACGATCAGACCCTCCACCATCGTCAGGCTGAAGTGGGACCACCATAATGAGTACAATTTCAGTTCATCATTACTTCGCTGGAAACACCTTTGACAATCGCAGTCAGTAATGATAATTCATCCTCTCTTTGTTGTTCGGAATGCTTTGCTGTTTTCTCTTCATCACTACCGATAGAGAGTCAGATATGCTACAGCAATTTCCTATTGTCTAGAAATGATCGCAAATCGAGGAGCCAGCTGAGGGTAGGGAAAACGAAACTGAACCTATTTGCTTCCATTTTCAGTTCCCAGTCAATCAAAAGATAGTTCTACACAATTGCTGATCACGTTACTCCGTATTAGGATCTTTTTGGTGGTGGCTGAGACGCGAATGCATTTCTTTCCATGCCAATGAACATCCCTGAGTGCGTCTCTGCCTCCACAAGAGCTTAGGAATCATCATGATTTATCCACTCCATAAGAAAAGTTGTTCAACGATCATGAATACACTCTACGATGCCTTCTGATCCTACTCCAGCGTTTCTAGCTGAACGCGAGCAAAGATGGCGAGAACAGCCTCATTCCTATCGCTTGCAGTCATACCACTGGCTCCGTGCCCTAACCTGGCTATCTTACGCAGTAGTAATTATACTCCTGATCATAGTTCTCATTCCTGGCGGGTGGAATCCCAACGATGAGCGCTGGAAACCAACTCGAGGACTAGAGATATTCTCAGTGGGCACTCCAGCTCAATACATAACCCTTCAATGGTAGTTAACGATATTCAGTTCGAACTCAACACCACAGAACCGGCCTCGAACCCTTCAAACAGCCAATATATACCAATCCAGCAGGTCGTAGTAACCCTCTCCACGACTTGCGTTGCGCCTGAAGAGACCTCTCACGGAGGTGGGACTTGTTTCTCTAACCTTTCTCCATCCATGTGGTCTATACATGCAATCCCGCAATACAATGGCTCGCAGCCAAGTACTACCTACTTCAATATCCCAATCGAAGCTCCCAATATCGACATCCGTACCATCTTTACCCTCCTGGTTATTAGCTTAATCATATCCTTCCTTGTCCTCCTACAATTGGTCTTAACGCCAGGTTGCACGGGCAGATCTGTTAACCGCAACGGTCGGACAAAGAGACGAGGCCGTTTTCGCCATGCTCTCGGGTGGTTTGGAACAGTTTGGCCCCTCTTAATTGTGGGCACTTTTGGTTTCATATTTGGGCTTGCAGGAATTGTGTTTTTACGCGTGCAGGTCTCGCACACGGTGGATGCTTTGATGAATGTATCTGTTGATTCTGTGGAGGAGGACGCGTCGGTCTTCTGGACCGTGTTGGGGTTCGCTGTTGCATTGATGGGAATCAATTCTATTTTACTAGCTATAGATGGATGGTTCTGGCCTGTGAGCATAGACTTAAGGTAAAATAACAGTGAGTTACAGAAATGGCAACATGATCTAATATCGGCTGGCTAAGAGCTCGGAGGAAGAGCTAAACGCAGACGCTTTTGTTACCAATTTCGACATTTCTCCATCTACAACTCCAACAATTCCTTATCCCGCTGCTAGCCACATGGAAATGGTACAAGGCTAGAGAGCTACCAAGGCACCCAATCAAAACTTATCTTTGACAACAATTTTGCCCCGCAATACCTTTCAGGGCACGCTAGAATCCTGATGGAAGTTCCAAACAACGTCGCGCTGATGCCAATAACGCACTCAAGAGCTCCAAGATGTAACAGTATGCAGGCAAGCATCCAAATGAATTCGACGGATCCATATCCTTCGTATTTTGTCGCGCATTCTTATCAAGTGCGATTCGGAGGAGGGTATGTAAATATCCTAGATTCTTGGCCGCCCAGGCTGCCAAGCATACCCAGCCTTATTGCTCTCCACAAACCAACCCGACTTCCGTCGCACAAGAAGATCGACGACATTATTTTTGGTAAACGGTCGTTTGCCCGCTTGCTCTCTTATCGAGTGATCATCGCCACCTTCCACATTGGGTTCAAGAACGTCTTGTTCTCTACGCGATGCTACCACAGCAATCCTTTGACGACTTCTTGGCTCACTTGCCACGGATGGAGGGAAAGTATATCTTGTATCGGTGGACGCGATGATCGTCCTGAAGTTGCGCGTTTGTCACGTCTACTTCAAAGGCATTTCTCTTTTTCAGTTCAGGGCTCCCAACTTCTCTACTAGCTCAATATCATTCAATCTTCCCACTCATGCCTGCCCTTCCCAACGAGGATGCGGCCGTGATGGCTATGGCAGAAGTACAAGGCAATCCTTCCAAAGGTCACATGGAAGAGTCCAATAGTCTTTCGGCGACAACAACACCTCCTGTGGAAGAAGAATACCTCCACATTTCAGATGACGACTTGAAAAATCTTCGTCGCGTTTCCGGCAAGATTCCGTGGACAGCCTTCACCATCGCTTTTGTGGAACTCTGTGAACGTTTCTCTTATTACGGCACGACGGTTGTGTTTGTCAACTTCTTACAGCAACCGCTGCCAGAAGGGTCATCGACTGGAGCCGGGTATGATGGGCAATCAGGTGCCCTTGGAATGGGTCAGAGGGCTTCGACCGGTCTTACAACATTCAATCAGGTATTCTTTCCCTATATCCTTGGGATTTCTCTACTCACTGGATATATTAGTTTTGGGCGTACCTGACACCACTGTTCGGGGCCTACATTGCCGACGCTCATCTTGGTCGCTACAAGACTATCCACATCGCCATCTTGGTCGCTATCATCGGTCACGTTGTCTTGACTGCATCGGCAGCTCCAACTGTAATCGCTAAACCAAATGCTTCCATTGGCGTCTTCTCAGTTGGTCTCATCATCTTTGGAATCGGAACTGGGCTTTTCAAATCGAACATCTCTCCATTGCTTGCCGAGCAACAGTTGGTGACGAAGATGACTATTGAAACAACACCAAAAGGCGAACGTGTCATCGTTGACCCTGCCGTCACGACTTCTCGAATCTTCCTCTACTTCTACATGTGCATTAACATCGGGTCTCTGGTCGGTCAAATTGCCATGGTTTACGCCGAGAAGTATGTTGGATTCTGGTTGGCCTTCATGTTGCCTACAGTCATGTTCATGATCGCCCCAGTCGTGCTCGCCGTTTTCAAGAAGAATTATCGACTTTCTCCACCTACCGGTTCGGTTCTATCAAAATTCTTCCGCATGTGGACGACCGCCATGAAAGGCAAATGGTCTCTCAACTTCTCCAAGATGAAACGAGAATTCACCTGGGACACTGTCAGACCATCCTTAATCCCAGCAGCACAAAGACCAGCATGGATGACCTACGACGACGCCTGGGTAGACGAAGTCCGCCGCGGTCTAAAAGCCTGCAAAGTCTTCCTCTTCCTCCCCCTTTACTGGCTCGCCTACGGCCAAATGACAAATGTATGTCCCTCCCAAAAGACACGACAAACTGTACACACGGCTAATATCTTGATAGAACCTAACCTCCCAAGCCGCAACAATGAACCTCCACGGCGCGCCCAATGACCTAATCCAAAACCTAAACCCAATCTCAATCGTGATCATGATCCCGATCTTCGACTTCCTCATCTACCCCTCCCTCCGCAAAGCACGCATCCAATTCACACCCATCAAACGTATGGCATGCGGTTTCATCATGGCGTCCCTAGCCATGGTTGCGGCGTGCGTAACACAATACTACGTGTACAAACTCAATCCCTGCGGTTCCCAAGCGGCAACATGTCGCGACGCCAACGACGAAGTCTTGTACTCGGAGATCAATGTCTGGGTCCAAACAGTTCCCTACGTCTTGGTAGGAATCTCGGAAATCTTCACGTCAATCACAGGCCTTGAGTATGCATTTTCCAAAGCTCCATCCAATATGAGGAGTTTTGTTATGGCGGTGAATTTGTTGATGAATGCCTTTTCGTCTGCGATCGCGCAGGCATTGGTTGCGTTGGCGAATGATCCGTTGTTGGTTTGGAATTATGGTGTCGTTGCTATTATTGCTTTTGTTGGAGGCGTCGCTTTCTGGCTCTGTTTCAAGGGATTAGATGCCGATGAGGATAAGTGGAATATGATCCAGGAGACGGGGTATAAAGGGAGGAGGGGGAGTGTGGTTGTGAATGATGCCGAGACTGGGGAAACGGGGATTAGGGGAAGTACTGAGAAGTCTTCGTTGTGAGTGTTCAAGACGCTGGTGGTTTTTTTATATGATGGATTGAGTCTGGAGCGGGGATCATTCATGACTATGATCGGATAAATATCTGCCCAACTTCTCATGATTTTCTGATTCGAGCTGGTGAGCTTGACTTTGATGGTGATATGATACAAACATTGTGTATGCGTAGGTTGTATTACAATACACGCAAACATATACTCTTCCAACAGACCAATGCAAAGTGGAGAGAGAGCAGAGAGAGAGCACCCCGCTTCCATTGAGAGCGCCGCCCAAATGCTAGTTTGTACACATCTCCTTCCCCCCCACTCCCTGTAAACAACATGTTCCAATCATACAATAAACTCTCGATATCTCAATAACCCCTCCCCTGCCTCCTCATCTCAGCCTCATCCTTCTTCTCCACCTTCCTCCTCTTCTCATACTCCTTAGCTCGTTTTTCCCTCGGCGATTCAGGCTTATTATTCCCAACCCACTTCTTCTTCCCATCCTCAAAATCCTTTTGCAATTCTCTAGCTTGTGCCCTTAACCCATCGAATACGCCCCCTTTCGCTTTCGGCGCTGTCTCCGAAACTTGGGAGTCAATCGGTGGAGCCCGGAAAGCGGCCATTTCGCGGGATGCCCTTGCACGAGGAGCCTCATACCTCAAAGGCTGCGCCGCAACAGTCCTCAGTCTTCCAGGTCCCGATTTAGTGTACTTTGCGTCGGCAACTTTTACTTTTGCGTCGGCAACAACGGTCGAAGCAGCTTTATGACCTGAATTGTTGCCCTTGTTGAGTTGAGACTGCAGTAAATCCATCTTGAAAAAGTTGCGGAACCAAATTTGTCGAAAAAAGTACGCTTGACCAGAACCCCACAACATCGCTGCCAGAAAGGAAAGTTGCAAGGCAGCTGGTTGGAAGGCTGTGAAACCCGTCATCACCGCCGGCATCACGTATAACATCAATTTTCTCATTGACGGTGCAACTTCCTGAGATTGCCCCATTTCGCCTCCGAGCTTGAGAAATCATGTCAGTGAGGCATAGCTTGAGGAATGCATTAACTTACTCTGACAATCATATGCAATATTGCACCCATGGCAAGAGGGACGGCAAAGGTGGGGTCAGCAACAGTCAAGTCCTGTATCCACAGGAGGCCGCCAGTCTCCAGACCAGGAACGGGAAGGAGAGCCATGGCTCTGAGGAGCTTGAAGGCGGCAAATCCGGCAATACCTTGAATGACCATGGGCGCAAAGATCCAGGTCACTTTCACACCAACGGCTTTGTTCAGGCCGAGCATTTCTTTTTGGACCTCTTGTTGGAGAGCCAGGTCTTTTGTCTCTTTAGCTTCTTGGTACCTCTCTTTCGCGTCCTTGACATAAGGTGCGATGACTTGCATTTTGGCAGTATGGTGCGAGCCCACTGCAAACGGAATACTCATCAGGGCACGAACTGTAATTGCAGACAGTACAATCGTAGCCCACCACTCAGTGCCGGCGTAGACATGTATATGCTCAATGAGGAACTGCATTGAATTCGTGAAATATGGAAAGCCATATTGGATACCCATCTCTTTCATGAACCCAATATGATCCTCAGTTATGGGCGTGGATTGGATAGCGTCGAGCAGCGATTGAGCTTCATCGGCTGCGTCTAGAGGAAGCGGTGTCGCATCCAGAAATGGTTCAGCTGGACTTTGGGGTGTGGAAGACGGCGCAGGAGTTGATGCTGATGCTACGGCATCGTTTTGGGATTCAGAAACTTTGACAGGTTCTGGTGTGCCTTCTCTTGTAGCATTAGGAGCAGGCGTGAATCCGAGGCCTTGTTCGGATTTTGAGAATGGCCACAGGGAGATATTTCGATGTCCGATGGCTGCTAGGGAGGGAGGAAACGATTGTGCTGGTCTCGAGGGAGTTCTGGAGAAGAGAGATGGGGCATTTCTGTGGGATATCTGTTCATCATCAGTGGAAGCTTCTTTCAGTATACCTTGAATATTACCTGCCGAGTGCCTCGTAATCGCGGCGGTAGGGGACGGATACGTCTCAGACCATGCCCGGCCAGGCAGATACCTCTACTTGGAGGCATTGTTGAAATGTGCAGGCAACAATTGGATCGTCAGTTGCGCAAAGTCGACTTTGTTCGCGGCATCACGATATTTCTTGACTTCGCCGTTGCCGCGTAATTAACATGACTAATACACGCTTGTCCCATTCGAAACCAGGAATATCTTCCGCTTCAATCGAGGTATACTTTTTGATTTACGCCAGAGACTACGGTGATTTCATTCATCCCGCCAGTGATCTAACGACAAGGCAAGAAAAGAGCAACTCTCAAAAACAGGCACGCAATCATGATCCGTCCAACAAACTACTTCGACGAGCCTTGTCCCTTGACCCACTCATCATGCGCCTTCTTCTGCTTCTCCCACTCCTTCGTCAACTTCTTCAGCGCAGATTTGCTCACCTCCTTCCCGTCCTTCGCCTTGATCGGCAACCCCGCCTCATTCCACTCCACATACTCCTCCGTCTTGAACATATCCTCTGGCTTAATCTTCGCCTTCTCTTCCGCCGCCTTCTTCTTCTCTGCTTCCTCGGCTTCTCTCTTCGCCTTTGCAGCAATCTTGGCTTGTGCCTGACTCTCCTTCTCCGCGCGCTGTGTACGAAGTGTGTTATCCACTGGGCGCACGAGAGCTGGAAGACCATCTCGATCCTCGAGGTATATACCTAGATCCCATAACTTCAGGTCTCTCAAACTGTCGGCGAGAGCCAGGAAGTCCTTAGCCGGCGCCTCTTTCTCGGCCAATGACTTCACGTCGTCCTGGAACTGTGAGAAGACTTCGGCGTACTGAATCTTGTCTTTGTCCTGGATCGTCGCTGGGGTGTATTCGTTCGCCTTGTCCAGGATCGCAGAGTATGAAAGCTCCTTAGCGCGTGCTTGTATGCGCACCTCGTCTCGAAGGGCGGAAAGTGGATACACGAATTCTTGAGCAGGCTGTGGGATCTCGACGCCAGACCAGCCGATTCGAGTAGTGTCGTTGGGGTC
This sequence comes from Venturiaceae sp. KMAF11, assembly GCA_023078705.1. NCBI lineage: Eukaryota > Fungi > Ascomycota > Dothideomycetes > Venturiales > Venturiaceae > Venturiaceae sp. KMAF11. Next base: position 1,994,705 of record JALGOQ010000005.1, read on the forward strand.
TGCCTTGCCATCGAGTCCGAAGATTGTTAAAATTCGTGTGACCCATCTGGCAACGACGAGAATAGTATTGTCGCTGAGGGTAGAGGATGGAATAGAGTTGAAGTCGCTGACGAAATCGGAAATGACTTGGAGCGCTTTTGGGGTGTCGAAAGAATCGCAAAGGGCGGCATCTAAATCCTTCTCCGCAGTGCTAAATTTCTCCAGAAGAACTGTGTCGTTTTCTTTCTCGGTCGCAGATGATGTCGCCGATGCATCCAACGACGCAGCATTCCTTTCTGTCCACTTGGCTTTCAAGAAAAAGTTGGTGATCTTGTCCTCCAAACCTGCACCATGTTTGACCAACTTGTCTGTGATTTCAACTCCCTCTTTCCAGCCACCGAGCAAGAAGACAAGACGTAGCGATCGCGGCGTCCAGTCTTTGCGCGAAAGGGCTTCTCGAACGGTGGTGAAGTTTTTGAGACTCTTGCTCATCTTCGATCCCGAGATACTTAAATGACCGAAATGCAGGAAGTATTTTACCCACTCGTGAGGTTGTGAAGAGCAGTCGTGGTTGTGGGCAAAGTATGCCTCAGCTTTTTTTGGTTAGCAAAATGGTTCTCCTTGTGCATAGTATGCGCGAAGAGTAATATACCTTGGGCAAGCTCATTGTCATGATGAGGGAAAGCTGTATATTTCTGGTTAGAACATCACAGCAAGGAATTTTCCAGAAAGGGCAACGTACCAAGATCGATGCCTCCAGAGTGAATGTCCATGACACTGCCAAGCTCCGCGCTTGCCATAACTAATGCAGGTTAATACAGATCGTGTTGATATAATTGAGCATTCTGCAAACCTGAACATTCGATATGCCCTGTTATCAGTTTAGCTTTATGTACGCTTTATCGGCGGAAATGACTTACACCCAGGACGTCCAGGACCCCATGGCGAGGGCCAGGCTGGCTCTCCAGGCTTCGAGGATTTCCACAATGCGAAGTCTGCATCCGACCTCTTTTCAGTCGTCTTTTTTTGGGCCAGAGCGCCTTCACCATCCGCCAGGAGTTCTGTGTCACCGCGGCTTTCGGGCTTCAGGCGTGCGTAGGGCATTCCAGCCTTCTCGAATGCAGTGATGTCAAAATATACCGATCCGTCTGATGTTGGGTAGGCGAAGCCACCGCTAACAATCTGTTCGACATACTGAACAATTTGCGGTCCGAACTCCGTCTGAATTAGAGTTAATTTTCTGACATATTTGAGTCAAAAATTCTCTTACTTACCACACGAACAATGACATCGGGCCTCAGGTTGTTGAGAGCATCCATATCGTCAAAGAACCGCTCTTCATACTTCTGCGTAAGGGTAGTAAAGACGGAGTGATCTGAAGCATCGATGCTTGAGCCATATAGAGAGTCCAGAAATGGTAGCAAAACTTCATCAGCCTTCATATAGAAATCTTCTGGGGTAAGTGAGCTATCAGTGAGAGCGATTGAAGCTGAGCTAGCAGTCCGAAGATGCATCTTGATCTTGGCCTCCTTGTCTGAAGCTGGGCCATCGCCTTCAAGCGCTTTGCCATCTAGCACGTGTTGATAAGCTACCTTGGAGGTGGCATCAAATTCTTCTGGGGTAGCAGCTTCAACGAGAGGTAGGTTCTTGAGCAAGTAGGCCTTGAATGCTTTCAGAGTGTCCCCTCGCACTTTTCCATCGAGATCAGGGTTTTCGGTCTTGAATTTGGCGAGCAGATATTGCTGCCTGCCTCGTAAAATGATTTTATCGTCCACGTCCTAGAGTGTCTCTTAGAAACAAATCTAAAGACTTGAAGTAGACAACCTACCGTGATATTCATTACGAAGCGAACTTTGTAGTTGAAATAGTAAGTGAGGATCCTTCTCAGTACGTCCGTTGACATGTCTGCGATTTTGTTAACCTGTTATTCCATATCTCAGGCTTCAGAAGAGTATGTGCCACAAAAACAGAATAGAGCGAAGGTCTGTAACAATGTTTCTCCAAACTTCCTTCACAGCAGTAACGTTCTCGATTCCTCACAACACGCTAGTAAGACCTAGATTCCGATCATCTGATGGCTTCGATGAAGGAGTCTTGAATTGATTTCGGATGGATGAACGAGTTTTTGCGTCCTCGTTTTGATAGTATCCAATAAAGAAGATTCCAAGGCCCAGTATTCGTCCTATGCCGACATTTCGGATACGCGCGTGGGATCGACCGAATTCCTCTATTCAGCTCTTATGGGACATACTCTCACCTCTAAAAACTTCACCTACAATTCCTAGCATGACCGAGATGCGCGTCATCGTATACTTTTAAGAAGTCAGCCTCTAGAGATGTGGTCTACGTGTTCAATAAATACCTGTAGGTCCACATGCGTACCTGGAGAATAGTGTTAGCCAACTGCATGACCTCACACATCTGACAGTGCATAGATTCCAATCAAGAAGTCAATTCACTGCAAGCTCACCAAGTAACACTCTGCCCGGTCGGATCCTGAGGAACGAAAGCATTTTTCTGGCGCGTGAGGCTGTTCCAGAGTTTTAAAGAGGGAAGTTGGACTCCGGGCGCGGCCTCTGGCTGCGTCCATTTCGGCTGCTTCCGCGTCGTTGAAGCCATGTTCAGCTGTGTACAGGTCGCCGATGACCTTGAAGGCAGCTTGAGAGAACAAGGTGGTTTGTAAGAAGTGAGAGTTACGACCAATTTTGCTCTGCTTGAGCCACGTTAGCAATATTAGAGATTTACAATGAACAATCGTCGACGCTTACTGTGGTCTCTTTATAGCCGAGATGAGTTTCAGTCCTCGAATATGAACGTTCATAAATGGTTCATGGAGATGGCGGATGGAGTTGAATATGTGTAAATGGAGGGCTGTGCTGTTATGACTCTAAGTAGGTCAAAATTCAGCCAGTGTTCCATTGGCGGGCTAATCCGCGGCTCGGCCCGCGAATTAGCGCCATCGTTTTCTCACAGTGACATTGAATTCGAGGTTTGCAATTCACAAAGCAGAGTATGTATTGAATTGCTGGCACGATGTGTGTCGAAGGCTTTCATATACATTCCCAGCAATGTATCATTTGGACTCCAGAAAGAGTTATGCTGAACGTCTGATAAGTTCTCCTGTCGTGCGCCTAATTTCAAGTAATACGTGGTTATGTCCTAAAGAGGATTTTACATCAAAGAAGGACAGCCGTTCAAATTGTGTAGCCCTGCATCAACATGCTCAATTTGAAAAAGTGATCCGCTTTCCTTCCGACCTCATGGCTCTGCCCTCACTGAACTTGGTCCACTGATGCCGCCGTCGATACTCAAGACAATCCTAGGATTGGACTATCTTGTTGATCTTAAGAAAGAAATGTCTAATTCTTCAAGAGGCCATGTTCATGACGATTTCGTCCGCCCTCTGTCGAAATTGGGTGAAACAAACAGGTAAAACGGTCCAGAGCACGAAACTCGAACCCACCAGCATTTATTCCTGAAATATGTCGAGAGACTAACTACAGAGAATTATCTGGAACCATTTTGAAGCCTTTTTTATTACCATCTGAGCCATTTTGAATCACGACAAAGAACAAATACCTTGGGCGTGGATTTGAAGCTGGGCTGAGTGGATTTGTTGTTGTTGTTGTTGTAGCAGCAGCATGACTGGATGGATTCTGCTTTTAGTCAATATGTGTACTGGGCGTAATTCTATTTCCTAAGATGAGTTTCTGTAAACCGGGAGTTTTCATTGAGGACCATGCTTGTCTTCGTGATGATCTCTGATATGTTGAATGTTGTTGGTGTTTTGGCAACAAATGCTGGAACGAGAAACTTTCTTCACGGGTCCAACGTCGGAGAGATATTTTGCAACAACAATTACAACCACACCATGACGATATCAAATCCTTCGCCCTTCTTTGCGCCGGGCTCTATAACGACGAACAAATCATTAGCCATTATATCCCTCAAGCGCGATCAGCAAATTCCCACAGTCCTCCAAGCCCTTACTCAATCTGGTCCCGAAGATGCCATAACCAATACACGATTCGGGTCTTTCCCTCATAGCACACTTCTCAACCAACCATGGGGCTCCCAGGTCATTGCTTCTAACGTCAATGCTCAGAATGCAAAGAGAGGGAAGAAGAGAAAGCGCGAGGACAACCCGAAGGAGGACGAGGAGGATGCAGATGACGCATTGCCAGCATTCGAAGCTGCGGCCAGTGGATTTGCACATATCCTTCCTCCTACACCAGAACTGTGGACTGTCAGCTTGCCACATCGGACCCAGGTCGTATATACACCGGATTATAGCTTCATATTGCAAAAATTGCGGGTCAGGCCTGGGGACAGCATCGTGGAAGCTGGGGCAGGAAGTGGAAGCTTTACACATGCTGCTGCAAGAGCTGTGTTCAATGGGCAGTCGTTAAACAAAAGTGCTACAAAGAGGAGGAAAAGACTAGGTCAGGTTTACAGCTTCGAATACCACGAACCACGCTTTGCAGAGCTGTGCAAAGAGGTGGCAGAGCATGGCCTTGATGATGTAGTTACGGCCACTCATCGCGACGTCTACACTGACGGCTTTACGCTCGCCGACTCCTCCGCCTCTATACAAGCCAACGCTGTTTTCCTGGATCTTCCTGCTCCATGGTTAGCTCTACCACATCTCTCTCGCTCATCTCCAAATTCGCCGCTCAATCCCAAGACCACAACTCATATCTGCACCTTCTCTCCTTGTATAGAGCAAGTCCAGCGCACAGTTGAGAAATTGAGGGAGCTTGGTTGGGTCGAAATACACATGTTTGAGGTCTCACATAAACGGGTTGATGTGAGACGTGAGCTAATTAGTCTGGATTATGAGGGTTTACGTGGAGTGAACGCCAGCGCAGCAAGTGTAGACGAAGCTATGGCACGACTGAGAGAGCTGGAAGGCAAGGGCAAAGTATGGCATGCCAAAGATGAAAAGAACGGCACAGCCAACGGCAAGGATCTCAAGAAGGAGCAGAGTGAGATATCCATTGATGGCGCCGAACCACAAATCGAGTCACGCAAAGATCGACTAGCACGTATAAAAGAGCAGGACAAGGACCGTAAACCATGGAAAGAAGGGAGACTGGTGCATCGGACTGAGGCTGAGCTCAAGACTCATACAAGCTATCTGACTTTCGCTTTACTGCCCAGAGCTTGGAGTGCAGAAGATGAAGAGAAGGCTCGAAGTCAATTCAAGACCAGCGAGAATGGAAAGAAGCACGAGCCCGAAAGCAAGAAGGCCGCTGAGAAGTCATAAATCGGGGGCATCTCGGTGAGAGAGAAGAAATACCCATGAAATCAAAAGAATCAATCTTCTCGATCTCTTCTTTTCCAATCTTCATCCCGTCCGACCACAGCTTTGCTCGAATTATTGTTTGACCTACGACAATTATCTTGATACTAATCGCAGTTCCCAGCCGGCCACAAACAAGCCAGCGCCTTCGGATAGTACTTCATCAGTAAACAACAAACCCTCCAGGGTATATTTCACTCCCAACAACGATTCATCTGTCAATTACTGCGCCGCCAGGGTCCATTGCCTCATTAGGAATTGTGGTGCATGCTTAAGCTCCTGCATGCATACAATTTTTCTCGACCTCGGCGTTCTGCAATTGTTCACGGACAACAACAAATATTGAACCTATCAATTCAACGTGTTTGGATGGCATTGCGGGGTATAGGAAAAGCTCAGATTCGGTTGTATCTATGGGCTGAGTTGTGGATATGTGATTTCTAATATGTATCTCTTGAGTGTGCTCTCTTGTATACTTCCAGAATTCATCTCAGAGCAGCTTCACGTCTTGTTATCCTTCAACTTTTGGTATTGAACTCTTAGTTCTCATATATACCTAGCATTCTATTGGCCTTTACGTCTTCGAACCAGAAGTCGAAAGTTACTACCGCCAAAATGAGTGATATCCAAGTAAACCTCTTCATCAACAATGAGGTACGTATGTCCCAGCCTCCAGCTCTAAAGCTATACCTAGCCTAGCTCCATAAGATTTCTAACTACAATCCCCCACAACAGCTAACACTCTCTCCAGTACGTCCCCTCTTCCACCGGCGAAACCCTCACCATCTACAACCCCTCCGATGACACCCTCGTAACCGACAAAGTCCAAGTCGCTTCAAGCGAGCAGGTAAACCAAGCCGTCGCAGCAGCAAAAGCCGCCTTCCCAATATGGCGCGACACCCCCTCCACCATCAAAGCAGCAACCATGTACAAATTCGCCGACCTCCTCGACGCCAACTGTTCCAAACTCGCGAAACTAGAGAGTATAGCCATGGGCCAACCCATCAGTGTTGCAATGATGTTTGTGAAAGGCCCCATTGCGTTCTGGAGGTATTATGCGGGTATGTGCGGCAAGATTCATGGGGAGTCGTATCCCGTTGATGGAGATGGAATGTATAAAATCGTGCAATATGAACCCTTGGGCGTTTGTGCGGGGATTGCAGCGTGGAATGCTACACAGAGTTTGGCAGCGTGGAAGATGGCACCTGCCCTCGCAGCCGGAAACACATTTGTCTTCAAGTCTTCTGAGAAGAGTCCGTTGGCTGCTGCGGCTTATGGGGAGTTGATTAAAGAGGCTGGATTCCCACCGGGTGTTATTAATATGTTGACGGGTGCGGGGGCTGTTGGTGCTGCTCTTGCTTCTCACATGGATATTGCGAAGATTGCTTTTACGGGGTCGGCGCCGGCGGGACGAGCGGTGTTGATTGCGGCTGCGAAGTCGAACATGAAGCACGTATCTCTTGAACTTGGTGGGAAATCTCCAGCGCTCATTTTCAATGATGCCGACCTCGACAACGCTGTGGCCAACAATTCGGACAACTTCCTCAGAAACTCTGGACAGCTTTGCTTCGCGGCGTCAAGAGTCCTGGTTCAAGAAGGCATTGCACCCAAATTCATCGAGGGTGTCAAGGCGAAATTCGAGGCCGCGGCGAATAGAATGGGTGATACCGCGGACCCGAAGACTGGACTTGGACCTGTGGCGGATGATAAGCAGTTTGCGCATATTATGGGATTCCTTGACGGGGCGAAGGCGGAGGGTATTGAAGTGTTGGTTGGTGGTGAGAGGAAGGGTGAGAAGGGTCAATTCATCTTGCCTACCATTCTGTTAAACCCGAGGTTGGAAAGCAGAGTCTACACGGAAGAGATCTTTGGTCCGGTTATCTGTGTGAGAACTTTCAAGACAGAAGAAGAGGCTATTGAGCTTGCAAATAACACTACCTTCGGACTTGGGTGTAGGTTCCATCCCACCGATCATTGACCAGATGCTAATGTTTTGTTTGCAGCAACAATCTATACCTCAGACATCACCCGCGCCCTCCGCGTCGCAGGGAAAATTGAGGCGGGAACTGTAGGTATCAACTCTGCATTCCGGACGTCGACCCAGACGCCATTTGGCGGTGTGAAACAGTCGGGCATTGGAAGGGAGGGTGGGTTTGAGGGGATTACGCATTATTTGCAGGCCAAGACTATTCATATTAATATGATGATGCCGAATAAAATATAGGGATTGGGTTCGATGGAGGATGCTGTGGTAGATGCGGTGCGGCATTGGGGAAGCTCGCGGGGAAGGGACAGTATACATTTATCTTGACCTGTGTGTTGATTTTGTTGTCAATCTTCAAAACATTCTGATTGTCCCATGTCTCGGCAGCACGAAGATCGGACTCAGGTCAGATGAAGGTGATGGGAGCAATAAATGTGCGGTAAAGCGCATAGCGTTTTCTCATTAGCATAGAATTGATCGCTAAGATTGTATCCGACCCGCAAGGATATTACCGGATCTGGTAATTAGGGTTCCGCTGTATCCACTTCAGAACTGACAAGAACCTGGAGAAAGATATGGATCCCAATGACTCAGCTGAGGCTGAATCCTAGAGGAAATCATTTCCGAGTTCACCCCTCTACTTTACTAGCATCGCTGTTGAACAGTCGCATATCCTAGCTCATGAAAAAAATGTTTAAGACGTCCAAGGGAAAGAAAGTGTGTTTGGACAGAAAAGACACGCCACGAACACCGCTTGGTGTGGGCTCTGAGGATGATTGGTTTCTTCGGCCCTGTTTGAAGGCTGGAGTTACCAATGATTACTTGGGAGCGAGAATGATCATGATACCATCGTCGTTGCGGTTCAAAAGTCGTCCGATGACTGTGAAGATCTCTGCTTCAACAATATCTTCTTCACCAATCAGCATTCCGCCTACATCCAGAAGTAACTCACATCACTCGGTCATCGACATCCCGTGCTGCATCCAGTCGCGTCTCCCACCCGGCACATTCAAGTTCAGTTACCATCTCCAGTTACTCGCTCTTAGCACGAGCATGCCGTCACCTTCGCTCACACGGAGACCAATTGTGGATGTCTGCAACCGAAGGACAGCCGGCGGTGTCTTTTACTAGTTACCTTTAGCAGGTTAGCAGGGTGGGTTGCCGAATGCCGTCTATGGCTCTTCTCCACTTAATACTAACTCCGATGTTTTGTCCGGGCGATTTGCTTGTAGACATAATTATTCAGCTGTGCCGCTTTCTCTCTGACTTTCCTTGATCCTTTTCTTCGTTTCTCGTCGAAATTTCTCTTGATTTCTATTGCTTTGCCTTGGAGAGGTGCTGCGAAGTTGGGATATCATCGTCACAGCCAAGATATCGAGTTCCGCCCTGTGGCGATCACATAAAAGGTTCAATTGGTCCAAAAGAAGGCTTTTTCGGAGAATTTTGGCGACAAACACGGGAGAAGAGTTTGGTCGTATGGATAGCTGATTTGATTGATTTCAATACTGCAATCAGAGAAGGGCCTTCCTTGAGATACGAGTATACGTACTATACTGTCCAAACAGTCGCGGAACCAATTCCACGCCTCTGTAAGACATGGACCCAGCTCCAGCTCACGCACGCGAGATCGAGAAAGAACCTCCACCAGGCGCTCATTCACACAATGACACGATAGCCGATCTCAAGGATGAAAAAAATTCAAGATCTAGTCATGACGACCATGAGAGAACCTGGGGCGCGATTCAATCGCCCACCAGTGTCAACGTCTCGCGAGCTGAAGCCGAATTCGCAGAGCTCAGCAAGGAGCTTTCCAGGACCTCGCACAGGGACCGCCTATCGAGACAACAAAGCCACCAAAGCCGCCGCAGTGCTTCCAAGAATGTGGATCATGAGAAGGCAATTGGACTCAGCTCGAGCACAAGCTCAGATTCCGCCGAGCCCTTTGACCTAGAAGCTATACTACGCGGGAACAAGAGAGAGGATGAAGCTGCGGGCATCAAAACAAAAAAAATCGGAGTCGTATGGGAGGATTTGTCCGTGAGTGGCATTGGAGGAGTCAAGAACTATGTGAAGACATTCCCATGGGCATTCGTTAGCTTCTTTAATGTCTACGAGACAGCCAAGAGCATAATTGGAGTTGGAAAGAAAGGAAAAGAGTTTCAAATTCTACGCGACTTTGAAGGTGTTGTGAAGCCGGGAGAGATGGTTCTTGTCTTGGGCAGACCCGGCAGTGGTTGCACCACCTTTTTGAAGGTCATCGCGAATCAGAGATTTGGTTATACCAAAATTGATGGTGAAGTGATGTACGGCGCCTTCGACAGTGACACCTTCGCGAAGAGATTTCGTGGCGAGGCTGTATATAACGACGAGGATGATCTTCACCATCCGACCCTCACTGTTGGGCAAACATTGGACTTCGCTCTCGAGACCAAAGTACCTGGCAAGAGACCTGCAGGCCTCTCCCGCTCCGACTTCAAATCCAAAGTCATCGATCTCCTCCTCAACATGTTCAACATAGCGCACACAAGGAACACAATCGTTGGCAATCCATTCGTCCGAGGCATATCAGGCGGAGAGCGGAAACGTGTATCTATAGCGGAGATGATGGTCACAGGTGCGACTGTTTGCAGTTGGGACAATAGTACTCGAGGGCTGGATGCTGCAACTGCAGTGGATTGGTCACGCTCGATTCGGGTCTTGACCAATATCTACAAGCTCACGACTTTCGTGTCACTTTACCAGGCTAGCGAAAATATCTACGGTATAAGATTCATGGGTTCCATGTTTTTCTTACAAACCACTAACAAAATATCTCTAGATCAATTCGATAAGGTCATGGTTATCGATGAAGGCCGCCAGGTCTTCTTTGGCCCAGCCAACGAGGCTAGAGGGTACTTCGAGAGTCTTGGGTTTTTGCCTAAACCCAGACAAACTACACCCGATTACCTAACTGGATGCACCGATCCATTCGAACGAGAATACCAGGATGGAGCCGAAAACGCACCAAACTCTCCTGATACCCTCGCTGAAGCGTTCAAAGCTTCCAAATACCACGCCCGAATGAAGGAGAACATGAATACATACAAAGAACAAATTGACAAGGAAAAGGAAGTGTATGATGACTTCCAACTTGCTGTCAAGGAGAGCAAACGGCACACATCGCACCGCAACGTATACACGATTCCGTTCTACCTCCAGGTCTGGGCCTTGATGAAGCGTCAATTCCTCCTCAAATGGCAAGACAAGTTTTCGCTCACTGTGAGTTGGATCACCAGTATCGTCATCGCTATCATTACCGGCACAGTCTGGCTCAATCAACCTACAACGAGCGCCGGAGCCTTTACTCGGGGTGGTGTCCTATTCATTGCACTGTAAGCAATTGCAAAACATTATTCGATCATGATCTATGGCTAACCCTTGTGCCACCGTTAGGCTTTTCAACGCGTTTCAAGCATTTAGCGAACTTGCATCAACCATGATGGGTAGGCCGATTGTGAATAAACACCGGTACGGACCAGCATGACGCTCCAAAAACAAATCTGACAATTCATAGGGCCTACGCATTCCATCGTCCATCCGCGCTCTGGATCGCGCAGATTATGGTTGATATGGTGTTTTCTTCTGCTCAAATTATGGTGTTCTCAATCATGGTTTACTTCATGTGCCATCTTGTCAGAGACGCCGGAGCCTTTTTCACCTTCTACCTGATGATCGTTTCAGGATACCTCGCAATGACTCTGTTTTTCCGAACGGTTGGTTGCCTGTGTCCGGATTTTGATGTTGCTATCCGCTTAGCAGCGTGTATCATCACATTGTTCGTCATCACTTCTGGCTACTTGATCCAGTGGCAGTCAGAACAAGTCTGGCTGCGTTGGATCTTCTATATCAATTCGTTGGGACTCGGCTTTTCAGCTCTGATGATGAATGAATTCAAGCGCATCGATCTTACCTGCGAGGGAGCTTCTCTTATACCTTCAGGTCCATCCTATGGAGACATCAACCACCAAGTTTGCACACTAGCAGGAAGTGTACCTGGCCAACCTCAAGTCTCCGGCACGGCATACATTGCGGCAGCGTTTTCCTACAACCCCAAAGACCTTTGGCGCAACTGGGGGATTATCATCGTCCTCATCGTCTCTTTCTTGCTTGCCAACGCTTTCCTGGGAGAATTCGGTAAGATTCAGTTTTCTATTTTCTACTTCTATTTTTTAATAGTAATTCTAACCCTTTTCGCTAGTCAAGTGGGGCGCCGGTGGTAGAACAGTCACCTTCTTTGCCAAAGAGAACAGCGAGACAAAGAAGCTAAATAAGGAACTTGCTCGCCGAAAGGAGAGTCGCCAGAAGAAGGAGACTCAGGGCAGTTCCGAGCTAAACATCACATCCAAGGCCGTTCTCACCTGGGAAGATCTCTGCTACGATGTTCCGGTACCTTCTGGTCAGCTTCGTTTGCTGAATAACATCTATGGATACGTAAAACCTGGCGAGCTGACTGCGCTCATGGGCGCTTCTGGTGCTGGGAAAACCACCCTGCTCGACGTTTTGGCCTCGCGAAAGAATATCGGAGTCATCACTGGTGATGTTCTGGTTGATGGTATCGCTCCTGGAATCGCGTTCCAGCGAGGAACCAGTTATGCCGAACAGCTCGACGTCCACGAGCCTGCTCAGACAGTACGAGAGGCACTTCGTTTTTCCGCCGATCTGCGGCAGCCATACGAAACGCCCCAGGAAGAAAAGTACGCCTATGTTGAGGAGGTTATTTCGTTGCTCGAAATGGAATCCATCGCTGATGCTATCATTGGTCAACCGGAGAGTGGACTTGCCGTGGAACAAAGAAAGCGAGTAACTATAGGAGTTGAGCTGGCTGCTAAACCAGAATTGCTGTTGTTCCTTGATGAGCCTTCTTCTGGTCTGGACAGTCAGTCTGCTTTCAACATCATCCGTTTCCTCCGTAAACTCAGCGCTGCTGGACAGGCCATTCTTTGCACCATTCATCAACCTAACTCTGCCCTGTTTGAGAACTTCGACCGGCTCCTCCTCTTGCAGCGTGGTGGCCAATGCGTGTACTTTGGAGACATTGGCAAAGATGCCTCTGTCTTGCGCGGATACTTCGCAAAATTCGGCGCTTACTGTCCCGATCGAGGCAACCCGGCCGAGTGGATGCTAGATGCAATTGGTGCGGGTATGGCTGCTCGCATAGGCGACAAAGATTGGGGCGAAATCTGGAGAGATTCTGAGGAATTCGCCCAGACCAAGGCGGAGATCACTCGCTTGAAAGCTGAACGCACGAAGGCCATTGGAGACGCGACTCCCGTGGAACAAAAGGAATACGCAACTCCCATATGGCACCAGATCAAGTTGGTCTGCAAACGCCAATCACTCTCGTTCTGGAGAACGCCCAACTACGGTTTCACACGCTTCTTCAACCATATCGCTATTGCACTAATCACTGGTCTTGCTTATTTGACACTCGATGACTCGAGAACTTCTCTCCAGTATCGCGTCTTCATCATCGTGAGTAGCAAGACATTATCCATGTTCAATTGCCGAAACTAACACAACTTCAATAGTTCCAAGTCACCGTGCTTCCTGCCCTTATCTTGGCCCAAGTCGAACCGAAATATGCCATCGCCAGAATGATCAGCTACCGGGAAAGCGCTGCTAAGGCTTACAAAACCTTCCCTTTCGCTCTCTCTATGGTCCTTGCAGAGATGCCATACTCCCTTCTCTGCGCAGTCGGATTCTTTTTTCCCATCTACTACATCCCTGGTCTTCAATCAGCGAGCAGTCGTGCCGGGTATCAATTCTTCATCGTTCTGATCACGGAGCTGTTTAGCGTCACGCTTGGACAGATGGTCGCCGCCTGCACACCTTCGCCCTTCATTAGTGCTTTGGTCAATCCGTTCATCATCATCACATTTGCGTTGTTCTGTGGTGTGACTATCCCCAAGCCGCAGATTCCAAAGTTCTGGCGCGCATGGCTATACCAGCTCGATCCATTCACAAGATTAATCGGCGGAATGATTGTCACCGAGCTTCAGGACCTGCCTGTTGTATGTACAGCCAAAGAGTTGAATATCTTTACTGCTCCCGCAGGGCAGACATGTGGAGAGTACATGTCGGCATTCTTCCAGGCTGGCGGGGCTGGCTACATTACCAATAACGCCACAAGCAACTGCGAGTACTGTGCCTACACTTCTGGACAACAATTCTTCGAGCCTCTAGGCTATGAGTTCGCCCATCGCTGGAGGGATTTGGGCATCTTCGCCGCTTACATTGGAAGTAATTTGATCATTTTGTTTCTAGCAGTAGGTTATTCTGGTACGTCTTTTATAGGTCTCTTACTGACAATTCATAGGCACGCTTCTTGAACTTTAACAAAAGATAGACTTATTTTGGGATCATCCAAGCAATATCAAGAGCATAGGTGGAGTCACTAAAGAAAACGTTGGGAAAGGAATATTTAGATGATTGGATCGCGGAGATTGCGTTCGACACGATAGAGCGCGCTCATTGTAGCATAATAGTGTTTTGGTACTTCTGGCCACACGAACTTACTTGAAGAGCAGACAATGGGCACTTACCATGAGTAGATGTTCCGTTGTGAAGCGCCAGAACCGCGCCTCGAAAATTCAACACCACCACGTCACAAAAGCCCCATCATCCACAATGTCGATGAGAGTAGTCATGAGTGAGCAGGTCCTCACATTATTTTCTATGACTCCTCTTGAATTGGACTCCATCAAACCTCAACCTCCTTCCCACACACATTCCTCACAATCTTTTTTGCACGTTCTAAACACTCTCAAGATTCTAAAGTGTGAGCATTGCTAATTCCCACCCATCCTTCCAAAAAAATTATACAGCAGAGGAGCCGTCGTTAGATGGCCTGCTGCGCCGCTTATCAACAATGCCAGCTCTGCCCACCATAAATTTTCCAGACCATTACTCTTTCCTTCAACCCAGTGCGATGATTGAGAAATCGAGTTCTCTACCTAGTCAGCAGACCATCATAGTAACGCCAGGATCTGACATTACTATCCACGTGGAGGAGAAATCAGAAGTGAAGGGCACAACTGTCCTGGAAACTGAACTTCCGGGCCAGACTTCTCCCACGTATGTCACCAAGGCGACAAAGCAGACCTCCGCTTGGGATACGCGGGTGCGCGTCCCCAAGAGTCGGTTCAAGAAAACGACAAAGGTCTCGACAACACACGCCAAGAAGACAAACATGTCTTTTACCACAATTTACGCGTCTCAGTCGCGCTTTAGTGCAACACCAGCAACGTCATTGTCATTATCGCAAACCATGTCGATAGATCAGAAGACTTTACTGACCTACGATTGGATAGGACAAGCCCATATCCAGCAAGCTACTCCAACGCCTGTCTTCATGGCTGGAAGTGGTGCTCATTTGGTCAAGGGACCAATTTCGACAATCGTCTTTTTTATACTAATGGCAGTGCTCGCTGTGGGGTTATTGTTTGCTTTGAAGGTTGCTCTCATTGTTAATTACCCGTGGCTTTCTTTCAAAATTGGTTACCGTGCTCTTGCAAAATACTTCAAGCGTGGTGGGTACAAGAAGAGCAGCATCCCAAACAACCAGGGTCTGATCATCAACTCTGTGCCTCTTGTTCGTCAAAACACGCTTGGTAAGCACTTTTCCCTCAAAAGAACAATAGTAGGAGCTAACCTAATGCAGCTCGTTCACACTCAGATCTCCGCGTACCGCTACACATCGATACCTCACTCCAATATACTCCTGTAACAATATCGTTCCAAGGACCAAATCCGCTATCAACAACTTCATCTTCAGTCTACAATACACCAAACGCCACACCCCAGGAGGTAACATTCCCTTCCACCCTCCGCCATCGCCAACACCAACACATTCCACCATCTTTGACCATCAAACCGCCTTCACCAAGCCCATCAACAATAGCAACAACAACCACGGGCCTAGATCTCGAGAGCCAGGATGCACCTCCAACACCAACACTGGCGTATTTTCGGCCTACGCTGTCCAGAAATTCTAGTCAAGAATCAGCGCCAGAGAACAAACTTCAATCACAAAGGACTTCGAGTTCGGGCTGGATTGCTGAGGCTGTTGATAAAATTGCGGAGGGATTTGTGAAGTTTACGAGGGATAAAGGTGGAGACGAGGGATTGTTGTTGCCGTTGGATAAGGCTTCGAAAATTGGTCGGTTTTGATTGGGTTGGTGAGATGTACCTTTTGTGTTGTGGTTTGGGAGGAAAATAGTTGTCTAAATACTGATTCTACGTAAAAAAGCCCAATCCGCTCAAAATAAAGTATTAATTGGAGCTCCCAATAAGATCTGGAACATTCAATCTAAGTATACCCTGAGCTTCACTGACTATGGCGAACTGTTATTATTGTTGGTCCGTCTCTATTCCTAGACGTCATTCGAGCCATTGAACTTCAGCAATAACCTGGACACGACTCGCAAGACATCGTTTGACGAGACCCCCGATTCGGCGATGTGTAGCAGAAACATGAAACTTTCATCTAAGGCAACCCGGAAACCTCCATTCAGTTCTATTCAACGTCAGTTCAAATAGAATGTAGTGGTTTGGAATGCTCCACGGCCTCGATATCACAGCACTTACATCTTGAATCAGGGGCCACCAATGCAAAGCATCAGAGGAGCACAGCCTACTCATGGGCTCGTGTCCCTGAGCTTGCGGGGGAGTCGGGCCGACTTTCCAGGACTTTCCAGGGACAGACGCAGGGTATATGACTTGACAGCGGCACATCTTTGCAGATCCAACATCAGCTCGTCAGCCCTCGTCTTCTTTGACGAATCTTGTGACCCAAAGTTCATCGACCTGGCGTTCTTCTCCTCACCGACGAGTTCGGGTCACGGATGCGTTGCACGTCCTGAGAACGTGGTGGCGTTCTGCAGGAGCGCCATCGAGACGCCTTCAACTGCTGATGTCTTCTGCACCTGAAATCCAGCTGCTTCGTTCGTGCTGATGGAAAAGGAGGATATATGCTTCTCTCCTCGCTGAGCCCAACAACAAACGATGTCTTGATTCGCTTGGCTCTAACCTATGATCCTCAAATCAGTGTCCTTCCACCACAGGGACGATGGGCGTCCTCAATGCTGGTTACAGCACCCTCAATGTTGAGGTAGCTTTATGCATCATACTCATCATTGTCTCTTGGCTAGTAGTAGCACTGCGATTGTGGGTGCGATGGAGGATCATAAATGCCCTCGGAGGCGATGACCTCTTCGTCGTGATAGCCTTGGTGAATAGTTATCCGTTATTTATCGATTATATATTCGCTTGCTAACACAGCTGTCTTCTAGATATTCTTCTCTGCGTTCATTGCCATGGTTTTGGCCATCGACATCACCGTGCCCACAGGCAATCCATCCAGTTTCCAAGTTGCTGATCTGGCTTTCAGGGTACGTATGATCATTCGGCCTCATCATTCTACTTGCTCGTCTCACACTATCTAGTACCTCCTTGCCAGCGAATTTTTCTACGACTGGAGCATTATGTTTTTAAAGCTTAGTTTAGGACTCTTCTTCCTTCGCGTTCTGGTTGAGCCGTGGCATCGATACGTTGTCCATGTTGCCATAGCTTTGTCAACAACTGTCAATTTCTTCTGCAGCCTCTGGGCCGTTTTTGTCTGTGGAAATCCTGCTCATTATCTGACCAAGTTGATCTCGGGCAAATGCGTTGCCAAAGGGCCATGGCTTGCGATTGGGTATTTGCAATCTGCCACTAATACAGCGACGGATATTATTTTGGCCATTATCCCCATACCTATGCTTTGGCGTATACAGATGAGCTTCGGGAAGAAGCTCATGGTAGCGTCAATTCTAATGCTTGCCACTGTGTAAGATTATTTTTTCTCACTCGGCTCTGTGACATTCATATTCTGATTAATTACAGCGGCTGCATCGCCTCAATCATACGCATCAAAGTCTTACCAACTATTCTTGGGCAACAGGACTACTTTAGTAAGTATTTGCTCCACCAATATCCAATTAGCGTCTAACAATGTCCGTAGAAAACGTAGCTAAACTTGGTGTGACATCCATCATTGAGCTTGGCACCGGTCTCACTGCGTCTTCGCTAGCAACGATGAAACCTCTCCTCTCGCACATCTCAAAACTCTCTAACAGCATCAAGTCCTCCATAACCACCCTCACTCGGCGTATGAACAACAATTCGAGACGAGGATCAAGAAATAGTGTCGTGCCCTCCTCAGTACGGTTGAGTTTTGTTCGACCAGAACTCGGGAACAAGGGAGGCGTTGCTGTCTATGATAGTACGCATACTGAAAGCAATGAGATGATCATATCGGCCGCACGGGAGGAGGCTCAGAAAATAGATCCGGCCAAACAGAGTAAGGCATCGAGTCAACATGAGTCTGAGCTTGCAGAGGGAATTTGAAGAATTGAAAGAATATAGGTTCAGTAGCAAGAGCGTCAGAGTTGTCAAAATGTTAGTCAGAAATTACCTCTTCGGGCTAGTTCGTAAGTCCGGCTCATCGCGGCGAGCAAAACTCGTCCTTTCGCCCCTGCATTCATTTTACGTACTTGAACCACAACATGATGTTGAATTTCTGAGAACTGACATCATGAACGGATCGGACCTGATGAATCTGGTCTTCAATGGTTAAAAGTCATTGCAATGTTTTTATCACATCTTTCTGGTTCGCTAATATTACAGTATGGGTCAATATGAAGGCTGCGATTACGGGCATGGAACTCCTTCAAATCTGCGGAAATGGTTAACGATCTCGACAGCATGCATCGTGTGCTTCGTAGTGGGCATCAATGCTACCGCCATTCTATCTGCTGTCACGGAAGTCACATCACAATTTCATATTGACGAGGCATCATTTTCTTATTCCTACTTCTTGGTCACAGCGTGGAACTTAGCTGCCGCCATCTTCCCTCTCTTTGTTCTTCCTTTCATGGAAGATGTGGGTATTCGACCTACGTACTTGACGATGTACCTGTTGTTCACCGTTTTCGTCATGGTTCAAGCCGTTGCCCCGAATTTTGCGACTCTCGCAATAGCCAGAGTTGTTGCTGGAGCTTGTGGAGGAGTTCTGCAGAACTCTGTCGATGGGATTGCGGCCGACTTGTGGCAGGGTGATGAGCGGAAAAGAACAACATCCTTGACTCTGTATACCTTGGCGCTTCTTGGAGGCTTCACCTTTGGGCCAGTGTTCGGAGGAGCTATCATTAACCACCTTTCCTGGAGATGGTAAGTCTAATTATTGTTTCTCTAGTCCAAAGCTAACCTTATAGGATATCCTGGATTCAGCTCATCATTTACGCAGTCCTATTTCCTTACGTCTTTCTGTGTTTGCAGGAAACCAGGCCCAAGGACAACAAACCTCCTTCAGATGTGAAAGTCAAAAATCTGAAGCCAGCGCTTTCGAAGCTCAACACAATGCTACGCTCCACAAGAATGCTCACGACCGAATTCATCGTCGCAACTTTCACCTTATGGTCAAGCTTCGCGTTTGGCTGCGTCTTCATGAGCTCGCAATCGGTACCGCAGGTTTTCACAGCTCTTTACGCGTGGACTGAATGGCAAACTGGAATCGTCCAAATATCTCTGTTCATCGGCGAAATCATCGGATTCTGCGTATGTCTTGCACAAGATAACTTAATCTACACACGCTTTACAGCACAAAAAGCGAATCCGGAAGCACGACTATACACTGCCATACCAGCCTCTCTTATTGGACTCATGGGAGGCTTTTTTCTCTACGCCTGGTCTTCTTACTCAACTGTGCCCTGGATCATACCTACTCTCGGCCTCGGTCTCATCGGAATCGGCATTACTTGCATCGTACAAGCAGTTTCGGTTTATGTCACAGATTCCTATGCATCTCATGCCTCGAGTGCGATCTCTGCTGTTGCGTTTGGCGAGAATGTGTTTGCAGCACTGCTTCCGCTTGCGACTCGGGACATGTACGACAAACTGGGTTTTCAGTGGGCGAGTACCTTGCTAGCATTTGCTGCTTTGGCTCTAAGTTGTGTTCCCTTGTTGCTCGTGCTAATGGGCAGTAAAATCAGAGCAAAAAGCAGCTTCGCCGAATAACTGAAAACTGAATGGGGAGAGGACTTTCGTGGTATGACTGTATATGCGGGCCGATCCCGTCCGCATTAGGTATCAATATTCGAAGTAGCTCAGTCATCCTTCCCGATGGAGTTCATGCCTACACCGGCGGCGAAGGACCGCCCATTGTCCTTCTCCCTGGATGGCCTCAAACAGCAGACGCCTACTTCGAAATTTTTCCCTCCCTCGCCAAAAATCATGAAGTCTGGGTTCTAGATCCCTCGGGTCTAGGTTCCTCTACTCCCTCCACCACAGGCTACGATTCTCAAAACATCAGTCATCTCCTCTACGAAACAATCAACACGGTCATATCTCAACCATATCACCTCATCGGTCATGACGTTGGTGCCTGGATTGCTTACACTTGGGCAGCACAGTTTCCTAATAAAGTCAAATCTTTGACGGTTCTTGATTCTGCGATCCCAGGGCTCGCACCTAAGATGTCTTTTCCACTTCCAGATGAAATCAATATGAAAATGTGGCAATTCTCATTCAATAGACTTCCTGATCTACCGGAGATCTTGACAAAAGGGAAGGAGAGGGAGTTGTTGGATTGGTTGTTTGATCATAAAGCTACCCATTCTGAGCGAATTACAGAAGCGAAACGCCAGTTGTACGCGGAGGCTTACAAGAAGGATGGCGCGATGAGCCAGGGGTTTGCTTACTATCGTGCTGTCACTGCTTCGGCTGGGCAGAATATCAAATTGGCTGGGAATGGGAAGCTGAAGATGCCAATCTTGGCTATTGGTGGGGATGGCGCTGTTGGAGGTGCGCTGAAGATGACGATGGATGCGCTTGCTGATGATGTTTTGGGCGAGGTGATTGAGGATTGTGGGCATTTTGTTATGGAGGAGCAGCCCGAAGTTGTGAGTAAACTTTTGTTGGAGTTCATGGATGGGATAGAGGCGAGGAAGCACTGAGGGTTTTTTTGGCTGAACACGGTACTCGCCACCAAATTTCTCAGGCAGGACTTTGACTGCTCCTCACGTCAACGGATTTGCCTATAACTTTTCTCTTGGTTCAAACACACTTTCTCCTGTCATTCCACCTCCCATCGTGCGCTGTTAGCTGCTGCAGTCTTCAAAATACCTTCTGCTGATGAAGCTCCGCAGCCCAAAAAGACCTTACTCTGTAGCCTCGAACGAAGTCCTCAACAGTCAAACACTCGAAAGCAACACCCACTCACAAAATGCCATCACTTCAAGTTTTTCCCTAGATGAAATTGATGCCAATGATAAGGTTAGGAGGTGTAAGGGAGGTCGTTTCGGTTTCTTGTGTAATAAGTCAGCATTTGATACGAAATGGGATAGGAAGGTGGAAGAAATGCTCGATGATGAGCTCACTCGTTTGATTCTGTTTTGTTGGGGGTGTTGGAATCGATAATTCCTGATCTCTCCGATGGTACTCGGATTACATTGCCTAGGATATTGGAGAAGAGTAAGGAGACGGAACGTACAAGAGATCAAAGAGACCTAGCCGAACACTTACTGGGAAAGGTTAAACGACCAAAGCAGAAGAGCAATTTCTAGATGATCTCGTAAAACAAAACGGCGGTTACGCCTATATTCCCAACGGCGAGAAAATTGAGCAAATATGACCGTCACTCTCTGAAAACATGCTCAACTGTACCCACGGAACGCAATATTGTCCAGCGGACATTTTTCAATTCCCCGCGATCGGCGTTGTCTTTTAGTTATTTATATCTCTGTCTTTCTGAACGTCGGTCTCGATCCAAAACAGAAAAGAGCGCGCAACACAAACATACATAATGAAAGCAACACTGATTACTCTCTTCATCACCCTAGCCTCGTCCCTCAAAACCAAAGACATTTCACGACGACAAATGCTCCCAATCACGACGGAGGCCTGTCTCAGACTATCAGACTTGGGCTATTTCAGGATGTGCTGCGATCATGGCCCTCACAGCCTGGCGAGTAATGATATCAACGACTGCTCCAAGAGTAAGGATCATCTAGGGCAACGTCGATGTTATGATGTACTGCTAATGACAATATATAGTCGACGTTTCGAAGAAAGACGAAAAGTGTGATGGGCATCCGAATGATCACGGACCTTTTTGCTGTCTTAGAGGGCGCGACAACCATTGGGCGTGTATGAAAATCGAACGTTGACAGAGCGTGTGGCGAGGGTGGGCGTGTCCATGATTTTGGAGGTTGGAGATTTGACATTGTTTTAACCAATTCTCGGCCCTGGATTGAGATGGATGAGTAGCAGGCGGACTGAGATTATTGTCAGAAGGAGTGCCGAAAGGATTGGATATTTCTCTTGGCGCGATAGCATGAAGTACGGCACTTCTTCGTACTCTCCAATCTCACCGGCATCTGAGAGGTTTCTGAGGACCTGTCTTGTCAGTCTCAAGCTGTTTATATCTTTAATATCACCTGAGTATCAATGCAGTCGTCTCCAATGTCCATGAAAGATTGGGGATCAACCCTCGTTCAGATACAAAACGAACATTAGTCTGACAGGCCTTCGTGAAAATCTGTGAGCATTGTTTCCATCGTTATTGGAAGATGATTACCAAACATAAATGCCAACAAAGCAGATGAGAACAACCTGTACACCACATAAACAGGTTTTATTCTCTGTATGATACGCACTAGTTCATGACCTCAAAGAGATTTCTAATTCTATGGCTCGCTGTCGAATTAAGAAGACGTCGGGGTTGTTACCAGCTGGTCATGCAAAATGTGCGGCTTCTCGGATGTTTGCAAGCATGAGTAAATTATGGCTTTGGCAGGAGTTGGCTTGGGATCATTAAGCGTCCTCGAAGAGGAGCTGGGTTTATTGAGTGGCATTAAGCTTGTCCTCTATCAGTCATTACATCACAGTTTTCGTTCGCCCACATGAGGATAATGAAGAAGTTCGTGATGTTGTTGTTGTTGTTGTCGAGTGGGAGAGTTCGAACCCCTTTTGGAGATGGTTAGGTGTTCGTGTTCGAAGAAACGTCAGGTGATTAAGTTCCAGACTCCTCTGCAAACAGGTAACTTCCAAACACGACACTGTAATTCCACCATCAAGATTATTCTCGACATAAAGCAAACATGGATCTCCGTTCGATGCTGAATCCAGTTAGCGATGCCTCCCAGCAAGCCCAGGCCCTCTTGACGAAGACACCGAACCGTACCCATTCCCTCGTAACATACCCTCAGTCACCCAACACGCCCATATACGCCCCTCCGCCGCGGACTGCTTCCCTTCCGGCCTCTCACTATCGCGAAAATAGCGTGAGTGTCAGTCCCAAGACCATGCCACCCCCAGCTCCCATGCCCATATCAACACCATCACCCACCATGTCTCGAAAGCGCAGCCTATCCACCATCAGCGACCATCAGCAAACACCACAGCCTGCTGCCAAAAGGATGCGCACACCCCAACCACCTTCGGAACGAATACAGACACCACAGTCCACAACAAACTCGAGCTCTAGTGAGACGAGACAGACCTCACAACCTGCCTCAAGGCCTCGTCGATATGCGGAGCCTCCCATATGGGCTCGAAGAGAAGCAGATGGATTCGTACCTGCTCCAAAGCGAGCAGACCCATCTCCAATTCAACAGCCTGCTCCAGCTCCTATTTCCGCCCCAGCCGGTCCACCACCGCCAACCCGGAGGTCAAATCTCGAACCAAGTCTGGACAATCACGAACCATATAGCGACATGTCGCGGATAGTGGCGAACTGGCTGTGGGACCAAGTCATCACGACACCAGATTATGGTCCAGGGACACACATTGAAATCGAAGCGAAGCTCGGACAATTACAGGATTCAGATATGCGCGTTGCCATACCTATAGCCTCAGAAGCAGTAATGGCAATGGGTGGACAGAGGATGCAATTCAAGAGTATGATGAGCATGGCTCAACATCGACGTCTGAACGAATACCTCAACAATGCTGTTCGAGAGGCCAAACTTCCAGGCCGCTCACCCATGACATACCAGCACACCCGGGAGACGGACAAGTTTTACCAGCTTCCTACACAATTTCTACAACATCTTCATCCAGAAGTGAGGCAAGCGCATGAAAGGAGCGGCAAGTCGGCGCGTGTCAGGGTAACAAGGGACGACAAAACTGGCGAGGTGACGGCCACAATCATCAAACTCCGTATGGCAGATCTGGAGGTCTTCTGTCCGAATGATGACTTTGACTTTCGAATCAGCGTATCGCTGGAAACTGCATGGCCGCATCCGATCGAAAATCTGCAGGAGCATTTGGAACGAGGAGTCTCACAGGCGCGAGGCAAAGATCGACTCAGCTATACCCACCAAGGCTTTCAGGTGGATCTCACTCAAGTCACACCGGTTTCGAATACGAAAGAGAAGGTTCACGAGTTGGAAATTGAACTCGAGGCTGGGAGGTTGAAGGAGGAAGCGAGTAAGATTCATCGAGGAATCACGAATGATTATGAGGATCTTGTGAAGTGCTTTTTGAACAACATCAGGGTCGTCAATCGGGCAGCGAGACCTGCTCCGGCGATGGGTTGAGATTGCCTTGATGGTCTCGATAGGAATGGTCAACACAGGGAAGATCAGACATTGAGCTCACAACAAAAGGAATTGGGGTGTTTGAAGATTTTCAATGTTGATTTACGGGTGAGCGAGGCGCTCTCTATGATATCCCGGGACAGCGGTGTCTGCCCAACTTCGCGTTATTTACTTCGGCTCGCAAGCTCTTATTTTTGAGGCAGCTATTTCAAAAATGTATCTCCACCGTGTGCAATTTGCAGCAACCACCCATTTCACTCATTTAGATGCATCTGACCTCGTTGAATACTACATCATATACAAATTGAGACGTTTCGAATCAATGCTAACTGAGCTAATGTCAGTTTAAGTCTCTACTCGCACACGTGATACCATTTTCGGGATTCGAGAGCTTCTCTT
This sequence comes from Venturiaceae sp. KMAF11, assembly GCA_023078705.1. Taxonomy (NCBI): domain Eukaryota; kingdom Fungi; phylum Ascomycota; class Dothideomycetes; order Venturiales; family Venturiaceae; species Venturiaceae sp. KMAF11. The sequence continues at coordinate 2,018,985 of JALGOQ010000005.1, forward strand.
CCGAGATCAACCTCTTGTTCTTCCACGATGCCATTGCCATTGCCAGACGATGCTTCTTCTTTCTTCGGTCCTGAAGGGTCCTCTCATTTCCGAAGCTGATACCCTCTGTTTCCAATGCCTTCGCCAAGTTGCTCGTCCGTTGAAGACACCCAGACGCAGCTTCACGACCTCCGCGCGGCGAAGTCAAGATGTGCCCTTCTTCACAGGTCGACAGCGATTGGCCGCTGAACGCACATATTTCTGGGCAAATGGAGTGCTGAACGATATTCTGGGACCTTCTAGAGGGAGTCGGTGGAAGCCAATTGCACGGAAGCAGTCGACAGCAATACTCGGTGGTGCAAATAGTACATCAACCACAAAGAGTGGTCCCATCACACCCTCGGAAACGGATGAGACGAGTACAATGGTAGAAGAAGCCGTAAAACAGGACGAGATATTACCACATCGTCGACGCCGGAAACAAAAAGACGATACTCCAAGTACACTACCACTGGACGCATCCAATCGACTGACCACCGTTGCTGGCAACCTCCCCATCAACTCACTTCGAAGACGATTTGCAACATATCTTTCACTTTCGAAACCGCGTCTCAGTTTCCTTATTGTCCTAACTACCACTGCTGCTTACAGTATATACCCCGTTCCCGCCCTCCTCCAAGCTTCAACGACGGCAGCTCCCTCATTGAGCACCCTCACCCTCTTTTTCCTCACAACCGGAACTTTTTTGACATGTGCATCCGCCAATGCATTGAATATGCTCTTCGAGCCGCAGCACGACGCCAAGATGAGTCGGACACGGAATCGGCCATTGGTTAGAAAGCTGATAAGTCCTCGCGGAGCTCTTATTTTTGCTATTGTCACAGGCATTACCGGAACCGCAGCCATTTACGCTGGAGTCAATCCGACAACGGCGGGGCTTGCTGCGGCGAACATATTTCTATACGCTGGTGTGTACACTCCGATGAAACGCATCAGCGTGGTCAATACCTGGGTGGGTGCGTTGGTCGGCGCAATCCCTCCGCTGATGGGATGGACGGCCGCCGCCGGACAATGCTCTACGGGCGCTGGTGATTGGAGAGAGTTGCTGTTTGGAGAAGGAAGTGCCGGAGGTTGGCTCCTGGCCGCATATTTGTTTTGTTGGCAATTCCCACATTTCAACGCACTGAGTTGGCCGATCAGAGACGAATACAAGAACGCGGGATATCGAATGTTAGCATGGGTGAACCCAGCTATGAATGCCCGGGTTGCTCTTCGGTACAGCGTTCTGATGTTCCCCATCTGCATCGGCCTGGCATATGTTGGCGTGGTCGAAAAAGCTTTCGTGCCCCTCAGTTGCCTTGCCAATGGATGGGTTATGTACGAGGCGGTCAAATTCTGGAGGCTGGAAGGAGCCAAGGGATCGGCAAGGAGTCTGTTCTGGGCAAGTGTCTGGCATCTACCCATCGTTTTGGTGTTAGGCATGGTACTCAAGAAGGGCCTATGGGAGAGAGTATGGAACTCATTGACCGGAGCGGCCAGGGACGAGGAGGATTGGGACGAGGAGGATTACGAAGAATCACAACCACTTGAAAGACAGCCGACTCCAGTTCGATGAGAAGATGCTTCGCAGACCTTTCGGACATAGAGACAACTTGGCCACATATATTCGGCCTCATAGCTACTATATCGCCGTGGCTCATCACTACCATACAAGGTCTATTTCCTCCTGTCATCACTGCGGCTCTGCTTGCATGCTTTGCTACCCGTCATTCTCCGCTTATTAGCAACACAGCAAGGCGTACCTACTGGTACCGGTTTGGAATTGAACGTGCCAGGCTTCTCTTGCCTTCATCTTTGTGCAACTATTGCAAACCGGATGTCCTAAACTCAGGCTATCAAAGAGTCGGTTGGCTGCACTAGTCGCGCCTTCTTAGCCACAACTTGATTCGGCATAATGAAGCAGTGCGTGTGACACTCCGCACAGGTGACGCGATCCGATCACGAAGTTTGCACCAAATCCAAGATGGGCAGTTGACAAGATACTTCCAATGGTCCGTTTGCCCCGATAGGAAATGTCGGATATACGCAAGTCCTCGGCTTCTTCGCGTGCAAAATCAAGCACTTCCAGGACTGTTCTACCCACCGGTCCTCTGCTTGATCACACTGGCACATGTATTTATCAGCGATAGGGAAAGGCAGCGGGATGGTGTCAACGAAGTCGTAGGTCGCGATATCTATGAGCGCGAATAGATGTTAATATCAATTCAAGATAAGGCACATTGCTCGATTGACGACGACGACCACCACGGAGCTTCTACAATTTCTCTTTCCGTGAATGAGGGCTCGTATTGGCATCGAGGGGCTCGGCGAAGCTTGTCTGTCTTTGTTTTGGCCGTTGTTGGTGGACGCGCAATATATGTCAGTCGTCTACCGAGATTGCCAAGTATATACCACCCCTGCACATTTGGAGCCTCCTTCCTGGATTGGCGAATTCTCGTTGTTTGCCATTCGCTTTCGAGGTGATGAAACTTGCCTAGGTGGGCTAGCCAGCCGCTTTTATACTGCTTGTGGTAGGTTCTTCATCCTAAACATTGCTGACTGGCACGTTGTCTATTCACCTCCGTTTCCATTGCGTCGACTATTCCTTCCCAATTCATTGCAAGTCCAAGCTCCCAGGAACTTAACGCGGTGTCATGGATTACCCATGCCGAAGTTGTTAATCGTGATGGACGGGATGCTGCACGTCAACCTATCCATATCTTCCGGATCGTCAGGTAGATGCGGAGGGCATAAGACGAGTGTTATCCTCCGGATATATGACCTCTTGTCTTGTGTGTTTCAAGAGTTCTGTCACGTAGTTTGACGACTGTAACTACCACACTTTCGTTATGGCTTGGATTCGTTCTGTGGCTCTTGCCACTGCTTTGATGGGCAATGTTTTTGCTAAGGAGCAGGTCCCGAATGATATCAAGGGCGCGGAATTGTATGAGAGTGGGATTATGATGGAGAGGATTATGATGCAGAAGGAGGTTAGTCAATCATCAACTTTGGAAACCTTGGAGGTTGCGTGTAGCTAACCACCAGAATTGTAGGCCAAATGGGATCAACAACGTGCAGCTGGAATGTTTGCATCGGAACAATATCCTGCCATCGATAAAGTCGTCAAATGTATCAATGGTCTCGCAACAGCAATCCCAGGAAACGCGAATTATACTTTCGGATGCAACAATGTTAGCTCCCTATATTCGCACCAAAATACCAAACATCTAACATTTCCAAGATCGACCTTTATAGCTTCAAATCCCACGCAGATCTCGGTAGCACGACCGGTGAGGGCTCATCGTCATGGGGCTGGACCTCCCCTGAGGGCCGTGAATTCATCGCTCTTGGACAAGCTGATGGAGCGTCGTTCATCGAAATCACAAAAGAGGGCAAGATTGTTTATCTTGGGCGGTTACCTCAGACAACTGGTGCGAAGCCAGCGATTTGGAGGGAGATTCGTGGGTTCAAGGATTATGTTATCATTGGCAGTGAGAGTGACAACCATGGCATTCAGATCTTCGATATGAGGAAGGTGAGCTAAACGACTGCTGACTTGATCTTGAGAACAATAAATGTTAATGATGTGATAGCTTGTTGCGGTTGATCCCAAGTCACCGAAACTATTCTCGCACGAGAAGGATTTGGCGGGACATTTCGATGGACTGCCTATTGGTCGCACTCACAATGTTCTTGCCAACGAGGAGACCAACTTCATTTTCTCCGTCGGCGCTGTGCCGAGGAATGCCAGTTGCAGATCTGGTCTCATCTTCATCAACGTCACAGACATCGCCAACCCAACTAGTCCTGGTTGTGCGTGGCAGGATGGGTACGTTTTCCTTCTCACCCTTTCCTATAATGGGAAAGCCTTGTAATTGTGATGCTAATCGAACGATACAGATACGTCCACGACGCCCAATGCCTCATCTACCGCGGTCCCGACACCAAGTACGTCGGCCGCGAAATCTGCTATGGCTACAACGAAGACACCCTAACCATCTACGATATCACCGATAAAACGGCCCCAACAATTATCTCCCGCACCTCGTACGACGGAGCCTCCTACACGCACCAAGGCTGGGTCCTGGACAAACAATGGCAGGAATGGCTTTTGTTAGACGACGAATACGACGAAGTCAATGAAGCTGGTCCAGCCGAGAATGGCAATCCTATTACGTATATTTGGAATATCAAGTCTCTGGCTAGTCCGAAGCAGACGGGGTATTATAAGTCTTCTGCGCATTCGATTGATCACAATCAGTATATTCATGATGGGATGGCGTATCAGAGTAATTATGGGAGTGGATTGCGGGTGTTGGATGTTAAGAGTATTCCATCTGATCCGACGGGCAAAGGAGTTAAGGAGGTGGGCTTTTTCGATATTTATCCTGAGGATGATCAAGAGGAGAAAGGGGGTGTTGTTGAGTTTGTGGGGAGTTGGAGTAGTTATGCGTTGTTCAAGAGTGGGTTTATTTTTGTTAACAGTATTGAGAGGGGTGGATTTGTTGTTAAGATGGCTTCTTAGGGAAGGTAATTGGTGCGGGAGGAGTATGGTTGTCGGAATACATTTTTTTGGTTCTTGTTGACTTTTGCTGCATCGGTCCACTAGTCTGCATCTCCGCCAGCCAGCTAAAAGAGGCAGATTACATCGAACTTGAAGGGACCCGACTAGATAAAGCCGCTGCGTCCCCTTCCCTTATGCCGCAACTCCTCTTCCCTGTTCCTCATGTTCGGTCCATCCGACCAAACTCGAGGTCAGACATATCATATTAGCGAAAATTCAATTGAGTAGGTGGTACAATCCCAGCCTCGTTCTATTCTCACTTCCCTGCAGCTACCCGTCAATATCATCTCACCTTAACTTTGCCGCGTAATTTGGTGTCAACGAGGTTTGGCGACCTCGTTGCACTGCGTCGAATCAGCCTCGACAGCATATCTGGTTTGTCGGTTATTGGCTGATTGTGGTTGGGAGCAGTTCGGCCCGGGAGTGTGGATTTCCCAGCTTGCTGGGCGTGGATGAAAAAGAAGTTGTACAGACTGAAATGGGAGTAATGAGGTGCGTGAAAGGATACGTATTCAAAATTTGCTGCTTCGAACCGTTTGACGATGTACATGTCATTGGATCCTTCCTTTCCGGGATCGATGTAACGAAAGACACTAATTGTAGGCGTAATATGTTTTTGACTCGATAGATGATACCCTGGAATGGTGTGCCGCAAAATTGGTACTGGGGCGAGTCGACCTCAAGGTTCTTGAATTTGTCTCGCGAGAATGAGAGTCTCTGATGGAGTACGCCACTACTAGGACTCCCCCCAACATGACGTGGTCACTCGAACGATGTATGACAAGCGGTTTGGACCAGCTTATGAATAGTGTTACTACTGTCACGGAGATTTGGTGGGAAGCAAGTGCAGGTGTGGTTACTTTTACTGAAATTGCCTTGTTAAGCTAGGGACAGACGATACGCAATGCCAGACTGGATTTTGAAAAGAGAAGCTTCACAAGTTTCTTTCTGTAGTTGAACGGTATTGAGCATTGAACATTGAGCATTATCCGCCGAATCAAAGAAATGATTGCTGTCAAATTGTCCCTTAGCGAAAACTCACCTCAAGATTATCAAGTGATGTCACCGCTGCTATAACAATCGTTGTAACTTCCTGGATCATCATTTCAACAACAAACTTCTTCACCAGAGCAACAAAATCATCACACACGCTCAGGAATCTCTTGCCAATTGTGTCAGCCACCTACCGACTCTGTTGCTGCAAGTTCATCGCGCCTCAACTATGCCCAAACGACGCGCGCAATGTTCTCCAAAGAAAGCCCAAAGCCCAGCCAAGAAGGAAGTAAAGATAACCACGTTGCCCTCACTCTCCATTCCAACAACCATTCCAGTCGTCTTGGTCGAAAAGCAAGCCACAAATTCGCTCTCCTTACCGAGCGAACTGCGCCAATACATCTTTTTCCAAACGTATAAACAACCAGATGACTACTACCATTCTCGATGGGGTCAATAGGGTCGTAAGCCATGGCATTATGATTTTAGACTTTACATCCGAGAGTTTTTGCATTGGGCTCGGCATGTCAAGAAGGTCCTTGAAGAGCTCATTGATGATCTGAAATTCGTGGAAAAGAAGTGGATTGGGGTGACGACGAGGCGTGCGAGCGCGAAACATTGGCGATTTGGTATGGAAATTCAAATTTCAGAACACGGTCGGAAAGAGAATACTTGGGAAAGATTCTATCACAGTATGCCCCTTAGCTTGTTGCGATGTAAGTTCAACTGCATATCCTCAATTCTCTCGTATTCTGACTCGAACTCTCAGCTTCGTTCTGGCAGACATATGGCTCAATTGACAGGCATCGCTTTTGGGCTGTTGGATAAGACCGTTTGCATGCCTTCCCGATTTAGCATACATGGTTAGCACTAGGTGCAGCTGGCGGGTTGATATCTTCCTGTGCTTGTACACAATCTGAGGTATCGAAGGTCAACATAGCGTGAAACATATCATAGCTAGCTGAGTATTGATCCCTCGCAACTCTTGGAACACGTGCCTGAGCCCCACTGGTGTTGTTATCATTGTGTGTTTATAAGTTAGCTTTCACTTTCTCACACCTCGTCTCTCGCAAACTCACAACTCATGTTCTCAGCGTCTACTAATCGTCAAGGTCCAGAAAAGGCAGTGACACAGTCACAACCACTTTCAAAGCCGAACCACCGTCACAAGGATAAATACTCGCGCAGACACCAAACCACTTGCATTCGAGCGTCAAGCAATGACTCCACAATGGCACCAGCGTCGACGTCGGTCACAGTCGATAAGTCCGAGATTCCGACGACGTTCCTCGTTCTGCCAAAAGAGCTTCGTCAGGCCATCTTATACGCTACGTTCGTCGAATGGCTACCAAAACATCGTTGCTGGAACAGCGGAGTTTAACTGGCCTTTTGGGGATGGTACGATGGAAATATGCCTGGTTCGACGTTCAGGGTCATCAAGTGGTTCGACATTGTCAAAAATATTTACCCAGACCTTGCTGGGGATGTGGAATATTTGAAAGAGAAATGGTGCGAGGAATACAATGCCTCGTGCCTGATATGCACCGAGATTTGCGCGAGACGTGGATGAATGTGGCTTTCGATATTTCGATATAGTTGGAGTACGGTACCTCAATATCCAGGGAGGAGATGATAAGATTGTAGATGGGAAAGTTATTCACTGACGTGGGCAAAACAACTAGACTGGCAAAATATTAGTACGGATCTGATGGGATAGAATAATCTGACAAGATCGGCAACTCCCGCAAATTTACCTAGCGACAGCGCTCAATTTAGCATGTTTAATGTTACCCAACCCTCACTTCTCTTCACATAGATCTAAATTGACTTTTTACGTGGCACAGCAGTGACCCATCCCTGCTGCGCTGATATCTAATCCTAAAGAAGATCATCAACTTAATAACATTCACCAGGAAAAAAAGGCTAGTCTTACCTCCTACATTGCAACCATTAACTCACACCATTGACCGAACAAGCCATCGCATCGCAAGGTCACCATGACCGAAGCAAAGATAAGTCCAGAAAGCGAGGAGCTGAACACCTCTCAAACGAAGCTCCAACTCCAAGCAAGAAGTCAAAGACTGCCTCAACCCCAAATGCCAAAGTCAAAGAAGCCAAAACACTAACGAGCTTCCTATCACCCCCACGTGAGCTACGCCAATCCATTCTCCATCAAACGTACGACCACGAGATTCCTGTACAGGCGACATATCGGCAATTTGCCCAGGCGAAGTCGACTTCCTGGCGCTACTTCTACTTCGATGGATGTACCTTGCCACGAGACATGAAGACCTTGGTGAAAAATGTCAAGGCTATCGATACGAGAATCGCCGAAGATGTGGAGTACATCGAAGCGCTATGGAAATAGAAGTTTAGAGCGTTGAATTTGATGTATGTTGAGGAGGTCGATGCTATGGAGACGCAACTTTCGACTGGGCGCCGATGGACACGCAAGTGAGAGGAGCAAAATGGAGGAAGCAGCCTACAAAATGAACACCTACACTTTGGTCTGGCACAAACTAACACAGGGATGAGTTGAAGGAATAGGATCTTACATTGCTGGTGGTATAACAAATTAACATTATCTCCCTCCTAACGTTCTCGAAGAAGAAAACTCCAGATCCATCGTATGTTCAGTACCAACTGTCTTCCACCTCATATATTTTCCCAGTCCCAATATTCACGTCTCACTTCACCCACCCACATGTACGCCTCCCATTCAAGGATCCAGCTCATACTCAAACAAACATGCCCGCAACAACCAACCCACCCAAAACCCCATTAGTTACCGCACCAACCCTCGCCCCGGCATTCGTAGTAACCTGCGCCGCACTTGGCTTCACACTCGAAGTCACACCCGCCACACTGGGCATCACACTCGCACTCGTCGTCGAACTGCTAACATAAACAGCACTAGTTTCAAGAACAACACTCAAAAGCGTCGTCGTACTATCCCACAACGGCGCGGGCACAGTCAACGTCGTACTCGGTCCACTCGCCTCCGGTTCCTCGGTCGGAATAGCAGCAGGAGGCGTATACAACGGATGGTAAATACTCGTTGTTGTTGGAACAACCACAGGCGCTGGGGGTGTATACACGGGCGTCGTGACTTGTACAGGCGGCGGTGTTGCTGCTTTCGGAGTCGGTGCTGCTGCTGGGACGGCTTTGGGCGTGGTTGTTGTTTTGGGACAGAGTCCAAGTGGGTCTGGGAGGCCGAGGAGACAGAATGTTGCGCGCACCGAGGTGGAAGACGCGATTAACGCGATTGTGAGGGTGGAGAACTTCATTTTATCGAAATGTAAAGTAAAGGAACGTGTGTATTGCTTTTCAAAAGAGCGTGGATTTGATTCCTCCTGGGAAGAGAACGGAAGAATAAAAGGGAAGGAGAATCGACTCGCGACAAAAGCTGGGGAAATGCGACAAGATCCTTCCCAGAGGTACTTCAAGCCTTCCAGGCCCTCCGACTCGGGATACGAGAAATGAGGCTGGCCGAGTCAGTCTTGATAATTTCAAGGGGTGATTGTGGCACAAAATAAGATTAAACACGCCCCGAACGAATAGGAAGGTTGAAACCATGAAACGAGCCACAACCACGATGATCCCAATCGATAACCTGCCGTTGATCCATCGTCCAGTTTCACCACCATGAAGCCCGAGACAGTCTCTCCACCACTTGATCAGACATCCAGAACGAAATATGCATTTGCTAATTCTAATATACATATCCAGATACCGCTCCAGCGCCAAACAAGTCTCACTACCTTCCCGTCCGTATGTATTCATTCTACGACGAGAAATCAATATTCCACCCTTTCCCAACGGCGACCTTTGGATCTCTAACAACTGCGTATGCTGCCTTTCCACCCTTCGCATCAAAGTATGTGATTTCGACTTTCTTGCCGCTCTTTGATTCTTTCTCTTCCTCCTGACGAACAACAACCTTCTTCTTGCCCTTCCATTCCGAAGGCGCTCCAACAATAAGGACACGCTCAATTCTAACCTTCTCCATCTTCTTGGCATACTTATCTGTGAGTTTGCCTTTGGTGCCTAGATCTTCTGATCGTAGTGCTCCATTTTCGTAGATAAATTTACGATGGATATAAGCGCCTTGTTCATAGTCGAAACTTTCGCCATCGTCGACGTAGAGTTCACCTTCTGCTTTGCCGTCGGGTCCAAGGACAAGCACAAGAGTGTATGGATCCATCTTCATCAGTCCGCTACTTCTGCGCACACGGTCACGGCGTGGGAAAATGTGTCCAGCCCGCATGAGAAGAGGAATCTTGTCAAGTGGTGCTTTGAGCGTGTGGCTGCCCTTTCCTTTGACGATAGAATAGTCAAAATAATCGTAATAGACTGCATCATCACCAAGATAGATATCCACGCTCTCGGCGCCTTCAGTGACAACAGGCTTGAAAAGCAAACCAGTGTCCGCAAGGTAAAGCTGATCGTCCATGGTGAATCCAGCCTCATCGGTGGGGTGGACGTAGAAGTTGGGTCGCACGATTGGCGCACCGGAGGTGCTAGCCTCGTGGAACGCGGTGTACCAAGATGGAAGCAGGGAGTATCGTAATTGCAAGGCGTTTCTAATGATGCTTGTGTATGGTTCACCGGCAAGGTATGGTTCTCGTCGTCGAGTGTCAATGTGGGCGTGACCTCTGAAGAATGGGTAGAAAGCACCAGCTTGATACCAACGCGTCAAAAGCTCCTTGCTTGGGTTGCCGAAGAAACCACCAACATCAGCTCCGGCGAATGGGAAACCACTGATACCCTGGTTGAGAATCATGGGTAGAGATGCAGCCAAATGAGACCACTCAGCCAAGTTGTCACCCGTCCACATGGCACCAACACGCTGGGAACCTGGGAAAAAGGAGCGAGTCAAGACGAATGGTCGTCGTGGGCTCTTCTCCTCGGCCTTGTTTCTGGCCAAGATGGCGTGGTACGTGGCATTTTGGAAAGTCATTCCATTGATGTTGTGCACATCACGATGCTCCCAGTTGCCGTGATGTAGGTTGTCCTTCGGCATGGTAGTCTCTGGACCGTTGAACACCGAAGGCTCATTCATATCGTTCCAGATGAAAGTGTTAGGAAGCGTGCCTCTGAATTTGTCGTATTGGAAAAGAGTCTTCCACCATGCGATGGCAGCAGGGTTGAAGCAATCAATCCAATGAGATGATCCAGGCCAGCACCATCCTTCGTAGATATCACCGTCCTTGTTCTTCACAGCAAGACCCTTGCTCTTGAGTTGCTCGACGACGTGGTATGAATCGGTGTTCTTAATGTGTGGATCAATGATAGTGACGAGCTTTCTCTCACGTTTGGCAAGCGTTTTGCCCATGTTCTCAGGGTCGTCGAAGGTAAGTGGGTCCCAGGTGAAGTATTTCTTGCCGTCTGTGTACTCAATGTCGAGCCAAATCACATCGTATGGGATCTTGAACTTGTCCATCTTCTTATCGACATCAAGGACATCGTCGTCGGTAACGTAGTTCCAGCGGCATTGGTGGTAGGCAATTGCGAATTCCTGTGGGAGTTGAGTGTAGCCGGTCAGCTCGCTGTAAGACTTGACGACATCCTTTGGTGTTGGGCCGAGAAAAACAAAGACGTCCAATTGACCGCTCTCAGAGTACCAGTGCGTTTGAGTGGTGGTCGAGCCCTTGATTCCAAGACTGAGTGGATTGGCAGAGGTCTTTGATTTGACCACATCCACCCATGTCTCAGCACCATTGAGCCAGAATACACCGACACTTGATCCCTTACGGTGAGCTTGCATGAATGGGATGGCTCCGTAAAGAGTCATTGGGCTGTCCAATTCATACTCGAACACATCTGCATTGTAAAGTCTGTAGGGTTCGTTGTAGTTGCCATCTCCTCCTTTGGTTTGCTTCAGAGCCATCGAGCTCGCATGTTCGGGGATACCAAAAACGTGTTCGAATCCAGGGAACGAGATGTCCAGGGCAACACTTTCAGGGCCTCGTGGTTTGGTGTCGGTATTTCCACCGAATGATTCATCCCACCAAGTGCTCTCATCTTCAGCGTTTGGATCTTCTGGTGCTGGTGCCGCTGGGCCTTCCTCGCCTTCCTTGGGCTCTTCAACCTTCTTCTCAACCTTTGCCCGCCAGTGCTCCATGTTAAGTAAACCACCCTCGTTGAACTGTATCTGAGTCTCTCCATCTCTTTTGAACTCGATTCCAAATGGAGAGTGCCGTATGGTAGCCTCGAATGTGCCAGCTGGACCGTATTTGACGATAGTTGTGCCCTGCTCAGCTGCACTGCTCAATGCCGCGCCAGCACTTGGTGTAAGACCACCAACCAGAGCCCAAGATCCCGCTTCATTGTATCGCTCCTTACGAGCCTTGCTGTTGTGTCGTAGCTCAATCTCCCCCTTGACTCTCTTCTCTTCGTCGAGGGTTACTCGTGCGCTTCCTGATTCAAGGAAGCTGATTGTAACTGGAAGTCGGACCTTCTCTCCACTCTTTTGGACTGTCTTGATGACAGCCGCTTTCAATTGGCCATTCTGGAATGTAATAGAGGATGCCTCGAGCTCGTAAGGCGATTTGAAGCCGACGGTGCTCGCAGCATCGGCATATTGTCGATTCCGCTTGCAGAATCCAGTCTGATCGCAGGTTTTGAAATTCTCATGCTTTACCATGACTATAGGAATCGATTAGCTTGCGGTTGAAAGCAGGATTGAGTTGGAAAGGGCAGCTTGGTTTAGCTATCCCCATAGGCAGACATACAAACTGGTGTAAACAGGGCTGTGAGGCACAGCAGTAAGAAAGTGCGCCTCCACCATTGAGACTGATTTCCTATGGCCAGCATTTTATCTAGAAGTCATGAAATCGTCACAAATGTACAGAGACTTGAGTGAAGTTGAGGCGCAACTGTGGTCATCAAGCTCCTCAATGGTTGACGATCTTCAATATGTGGACAGCTTGGCCAAAAGAGGGTCTGTTTCATCGTGAATCTTATGTCATCAGGGGAGTTGCTAACTCGATTTTCACGGGCTATCTTGATGAAATAACATTGATCTTCTCATCTTCACAATCAATGCTCATCTTGTACAGATGCAATGTATATCGCGCCCTGTTGGTGCTGGCCGACGCGACGGCCAACAAACATAGAGATAAGCGCGGCATATCCCAATCCCAAAAGGGTAACAGAATCCACTATCTGATTACAGCTCTATGGTTGGTATAAATCATGCTCTTCCTGCTTGGGATTCGGTCCATCTGTTTTTTCATCTTCACAATTGAACTCCTGCAAGACTATTCCTAGCTTCCGCTTCATATTCTCCACCACAATGTCTTCTATCACCATTACTGAGACACAAGAGTCCATTTCTTTGACTGCATCATCGGAAGTTCCAACCCATGGAAAACTACGATACATCCAACGTGGTATCATTCCAACTGCCAGTCCTCATCTCTATCATTTACCTCCTCTAGCCGAATTCGGAGATGTGCGATCTATGCCCATCACGAACGTCAAGCCCTCCCTCGACCTAGGAGATGCCAGTCCCTTCACCTTAGACACGCATGGCTTCGCAGCTCGCAGGCATCCATCTGCTCTCCACAGCACTCCCTATAGTCGCGGTTCATGGAACGACGATGCCCTTCTCAAGAATATCTATATCCCAGAAATTGAAGCTCTCGTACAGAAGCTTACCGGGTCCAAAAGCGTTGTTACAGAATCCGCTCTCATCAGAAGTTGCGTCCACACAGAAGTTGACGGCCTCGCCACATCCGAAGACACCAAAGAAGCAGAAAAAGAAGACGCCTTCCCCAAAATGATCGGTACCATCCCAGGCAGCGGAGCCTCACCAGCACCCAAAGTGCACCTCGATTTTTCGCCAACAGGAGCTCGAACTCATCTTCGAAAGTACCACCAGAAACTCGCTGAAGCCGGTTCCGGCGTCATTTCAGCAGAACAAAAGCTCATCGAATCTGGGGTTACTGGGAAGGAGCTTACTGAAAATTACGATGGTCCTCGATGGGCAATGTTCAGTATTTGGCGCCCTCTCAAAGCCGTGAAAAGAGATCCATTAGCTTTCGCCGACCGTCGTTCTTTTCCTAAGGCTGACTATGTGCCCGTCAAGGTTGTTGAGCCAACAGGCAAGAATATCGTCAACATCCCAGATGATGAAAAAACTACGCATGCAAGTGAGACATATCTTGCGTATGGAGCAGATCAACATTCTTGGTGCTGGATTTGGGATATGCAACCAGACGAAGTTGTTGTCATTCAGTTGTTTGATAGCGAAGCCGAGAAAAATGGTATGTGTGGCGTTATGCATTCGAGTGTAGACGTTCCAGGGACAGAGAATGAGGCGCCGAGGGAAAGCATTGAGATTAGATGTACAGCTTTTTGGTAGATGGGACCTAGAAAAGAGGGTAATTCAAGTACATAAGGCAATGAGGACCTTCATACAGATGCGAGCGGACACACAAATTCTTGAGCACCGATAACTATGATATAAAGGGTACGCAGTCGTTTTAGATATATCATACTGCCTTTCGAATTTGCTAGCTTCTCGAAAAGATTGTGTTCGAATTCAGCAGGAATTTATTGACCTTGCTGTTGGTTCCGATAAGACATACTCAACCAAGTCCATACCTATTCATTCCCTCAAATCTTTCGCTTGCATTTTCTATATCTATGAGTTACTTCGTAATGTAGTTAGACCCAACCCAATGTTCAACAGACAAGGCTCAGGCTTGCCCAATCGAGTAATAAGCATGTGGCGGGCCGCGCCCCACCAATTTCGCTTCGCGTGTTGTTTTGTCGGCAAAGACATCGCGACTCACGATTGCGAGGAAGGAAGACTGACGCGCCCATGATCTCAATGTATCATTTCCCTATCCTTCCCTTCTAATCTCTAATATCCTCCTCTCCCTACCGCAGGATCATGGAACAATTCCTCCGCGACTGGAGGAAAGATGCCCTGAACAAGAACCAGCATGAGGCCGCCATATTTATCGGCGACAAGCTTCTTGCTTTGACCAGTATGTCAAAGTCACTCTTCCTCTATCTTGGTACTGATGCTCATACTCCAGATAGTGACGCCGACGCTTTCTGGCTCGCTCAAGTCCACTTCTCCACTGGCAACTATACTCGCGCCCAGAGCTTCCTACAACGAACGGATCTCGTATCAAGAGAACCCTCAGCCAAATACCTCGCCGCATTATGTCTGATAAGACAGTCCAAGTTCGAAGAAGCCCTCACTCTATTGGGGGATGTTAACCCTACACAATACATAACAGCGCCAGGAAGTGCCCGGCGGAAACTCCAGCACGTTGGACGGAATGGCATAATGAAAGATGGCAAGTCGATACTGAGAATCGATCGGACTGAAGACCGCCAGCGTGAAGATGTGGCTACGGTAAGAGCAGAAGCTGCCATGTGCTACCTTCGTGGACTGTGCCACGCGAAACAGAATGCCTTCGATCGGGCGAAAGACTGCTACAAAGACGCCGTCCGAATAGACGTGCAGTGCTTCGAAGCCTTTGACGCGCTCATGAAAAATTCTCTCATGCAACCGTCTGAAGAGTGGGAATTTCTGGAATCACTGGACTTCGACACAATCGTTGTAGGCGACGGCAGAGATCCTTCAGAATCACAAGAAGCAGCCCAATTCACAAAATTACTATACACAACTCGTCTAGGCAAATACGGACACGCAGAAGAATTTGCATCAGCGACAGAGACACTCTCTACGCACTACAAACTCTCCAACAATCCAGACATCGCATTATCGAAAGCCTCCCACTTCTTCACACAATGTCGCTTCCGAGAAGCGCTGGAACTTACAACGGCAATACTGGACCAGGACCCTCACAACTTCCCTACAATGCCCATACATCTTGCATGTCTCTACGAACTCGGTCAAAAGAATCTACTCTATCTACTCTCACACAAACTCGCCGACACACATCCCGATGAGCCTTGTACGTATCTCGCGATAGGCATCTATTACCTCTCTATAAATCAAATCGCATCCGCTCGCCGCTTCTTCTCCAAAGCCTCGATATTAGATCCTCACTTCGGTCCTGCATGGATAGGCTTCGCCCATACATTCGCCCACGAAGGCGAACACGACCAGGCCATCTCCGCATACTCGACCGCCACGAGACTTTTCCAGGGAACACATCTACCTAACCTTTTCCTAGGCATGCAGAACCTCCAACTCGGAAACTTGAGACTGGCGAAGGATTACCTGAAAGTGGCATATGATCTGTGTCACGAAGATCCTCTCCTCCTGAACGAATTGGGAGTATGCTTCTACCAAGAAGGAGATCTAGAACACGCCATCAGCGCCTTCCAACAAGCCTTGAAAATCGCGTTGGAAATCGGCTCCTCACCAGCCGCCTGGATCAGCACGCGAGCAAACCTCGGACACGCCCGTCGTCGCCTGGGACAACTCCCAGGCGCACTAGAAGATTTCAACCAAGTCCTTCGCGAAGGCGGCAAAGACGCTGCTACTTTTTCGGCGAAAGGGTTGGTTTTAATGGAAATGGGGAGGATGAGGGAAGCAACAATTGCACTTCATGAAGCGTTGGCGTTGAGTCCGCAGGATCCGGTTGCGACGGATTTGTTGACGAGGGCGATGGGGGATTTTGAGGAGGAGGCTGTTATGGATGAGGGGGAGGAGAGGGAGTTTGAGAGGAGGATAGGGGAGATTGCGACTTTGAGAGGGAGGAGGGGGAAGGTTAGGCGGTTGAGAGGGCAGGGGGTGGTGGAGGCGGGACCTAGTCTCCAGTTGGAAGGGGAGAGTATGCTTGTTGATGAAGATGAGGATGGTTGATTTTTTGGGGGCGAAATTGCTGTTTGGGTAGTGCGTTTGGGTGGGTGCATTTAGTATTGGTTGTAGGTATTGCATGCATTGCGGTGGTGTCTGTTTGATTGGGTTAGATGAGTGAATGAAGATATTTTCATGAGTGTTGGTCTGCTGTACCTCGGTGTAGATACGCATTTCTTGCAATAGGAAAAATAGAGGGGTCGAATGAGGATAGAAGAGTTGGATAGAAGAATGAAGGGACGGACGTGAAGTCAGTGTAGTACCTGATGTTCAACGGTTCTATTCTTTGAACGCAGAGGGAATTGGAGATGTCTCTACGGGGGTACGCTATTGATGAAAAGATATCTGAGGTAGGTGTGCCGTTGTTACGAGGAATTTTTCGTTGAAATGTGGGAGAGGTTTTGGAATTGAAGGTAAGTTGAATAAGGAAGGTCTTTTGGAATTGCTCATGATCTACCGGTCTATTTCCAATGTAATCATGTACTGCAATTTCGATTGACGGGAAAGGACGGAGTGAGATATTTGGTATTGTGTTCGGTGGGAGAAAAAGACAAGACCAAGAAGCTATATGTCACGATCACCGAATAGCGAATTCAAAACCACCACTTCTAGGTGAAGGGGAATAAAGGAGGAAGAAAGAAAGAAAGAGAATGCTTATCACCTAGCCAAAAAACCTGTTACCAACCTTCCCATCGCCTGCCAAATCTCCAAAGACCTAAAAACCAAACAGAGTTGCGTTCAACATCCAACCCTCCAAAAACCGACAGAAAACTCAACCCGAGTATAACGGATCACTCATACCACAGCGCTCCAGCTTCTTACCCACGATCAAGCGAACAGGTGGAGCTATTAGAGGGTTGAAGGTTTAGAGGTTAGCACTAGAGTGCGTCCAACAAGACCATACCACCAGGGTAATGTACCGGTCTTTGTTATGAAAGAGAAATAGGGTAATGTTTTAGGTAGGGTGAAATTGGTGGTACTGAATCTACCTCTAGCTGGAGGGCGAATGATTGAAAGGAAAGAAGGGATTAGGTGGTATGGGAATATTTTTAGTGCTTGCTTATGAATATTTCTAGTCAATACTTGTTCAAATTGACGAACCAGAATGTAAAAATTTCCCGATACTACCACCGAGTACGTCGATGATCTGTTGGCTCACAATGCCAGTCGTTCCCGGCCATGTTTCAAGCACTTTGATGACATGATTTTTGATAGGAATAGGTTTTTCAACAGCTCGCCGTGATTCCCTCTCCACCACCTTCGCAAGTAAATGCTCAATCACTATCTGACAATTATCTCCCAAAATATTGTATTCTGGAAACTGTCGCGCGATAGCAAGACCTACATCGGCTTAACACGACTTCAAGACAATAAGGCTGACCGCTTACCCGCCGTAAGTATTTCTTCATCGCTCATACTCGTATATCCCCTAATTTGCTTTGATTGAAACCGATTCCTTATTTCTGGTGTCAACGATTTCATGACGAAGGTATGAACATTCGATTTTGTGTTGCCACTGAGCTCGAATAAAGATGTGTCGATTAGGAGGCTCCAATGCATTATTGTTGAGAAGTTGTGGCCCGTCAGATCCTGAGCCACTTTGAAGAAGTCTCGTGCCGATTCTCCGAGTTCGTTTATGGTTCTTGTACAAAGATAAACAGGGCGGAGGGTACGATTTGATGGAGACATTGTGTGTGATGTGTCGCGAAGAAATTGAGTTTTGAATCTATGACTTTACTAGACGGTGGGAATGCTAAGGTATTTGAATAGAGTCTCCAGTTCCCTTCTGGGTGGGATGATTTTATGCAGGACGTAGCTGGCGAATTACTGGACAGCGGCCTCCTCAGAATTCTCCAAGCAGAAAACGCATCAGCTCAAATCGAAACATGGCGATTTTTTTAAACATCTAGTAGTAACACATTATACGAATTTTGTCGTTGGCTCTCAAGCACAGTGTGTGACGTGGCATCTTGATCGTCCAACAAAGTTCTGCATCACTGAATGACACCCAAATCGAAAGCCACCGAGCGGTTCCCAGTCATACAATTGTGACCTCCATGGTTCGTAACTTGAGATCAAGTTGGAACTTCTTCTCCTGTTTTTCATCACTCCCGATTGTAGCCACTGGGTCTCTCCAAAAGCCCTGATCCCAAGTCGAAAACCCGACTCGACGAAAGTGTCCTGTCTCCGAATTATCTCTCACTAACGCGAGTGCGTGTACTTTCCAATCATTTCTATGTGAGGAAATTCGGCCCGTCGCTAGTTCTATAAAGTAGACTATGAAATTCGCGCCTACATGTTCATCCATCCCAAGCACCATATCTTTCCAATGCGGAGTCGGACCTACAATTAATGCCGTCTTGTCAATATCACCAGACCAAGACGATGGCCATTGTGCGATTCGAATCTTCTTATCTTCGCCCATAATACCTAGTCTAGCCTTCGACCGTAAGAGAACTGTTCCCTGACATCTGACGGCAGTTTCCTGGCTCTTGATATCCAGAATTTCAGCATTACGCTGGAAATCAACACAATATAGTGCCAACCATCCGACCTCGCACTCAACCGAAGGCCAGGACCAGGAAGGAGCAACGTCCAGCAGCCTGTTTCCGGGTTTGGATGAAGACCACAATAGTCCCTGCACGAAAGTGTCTTCTGAAGTGCTGAAAATCCCAGCAGTATACTTCACAGATCTGATAGAAGCAAAAACATCAGCTATACCCCGGATAGCCACCAACTTATCAGTCTGTCTCGTCATTCCCCTCGACGTATAATCTTGAACCACACAAGCCCAATCCTTTATGAAGTGGTCACCCTCACGCCCACAACAATGGCGTCCGTGGAAGACTTCTCTCTCCCCTTGGGAACTGCCCATGTGTTTTGGGAATACCCAATTTCGCTGCGTCTCCGCTGTCATAGATTCTACCTCTCTGGGATCTCCTCTACGAGTTACCAAACCTTGTGCTTTGTCGTTGATGAAGTCTTCGATGCTCATAGCTAGAGGCGCTCGCTCGTCAAATCGCATCGTCTGGCATCGCCACGAAACGCCGCTGTTCGAATAGGTCAGAGTACGTGGGGATAGCAGTTGCTCTTGTAGAATCCACGCTCTTGTGTGCAAAGGCAATGCACGATACGCTAACGACAGACTCGACTTCGAAATCTGAAAGGAGGAGTCTCTAGCATAAGCGTGAATTCTTCCACCATCGTGCTCAGCTTTGCCAATCTCGAATTCGCAAGGTCGAGTAGAAAGAGGATCCCGATTCACAAACAAGCCTGCGTCGCTGTTCTTACCATGTGCAGCCGAAATGGTAATGAGCGAGTTCTTGTAGTACCAGCCCATCAACGCAGCTTCTTTTTCCCAATCTTTGGCATCATCTTGGATGATGCAAAGTGAGTCGATCCACAAATATTGGAGACCGAGCTCACGCACAACTTTAATTGCATCCTTGAAAGTTTGCGGCAAAAGGTCCATCTTGATCTTGGATTTGTGCGAGTCAATGTTGGATAGGAGTGTTTTCACGTAGCCGCTGCTGCTTCCCCAACAATGACTTAGTGTCACATAACTTCCAGGCTTCCCATTTGTCTCGAAAAGAAAGGGTTCAACAGACCCATCTACTGGACCTACGCTGATGACGCGGTTTGGGAGTGGTGCGGCTGCATTTTGGATAATCTTACAGTGACGATGGTTTTCCTGACATTCGGCGAGCCATCCAGAAGCGATTTTGAAGGAAGATGCGGATCCCGTATGACTGTTCTCCACATCATCCATTTCTTTTAAGGCATCTTCAAGTTTGCCTATACACACGCAATTAGCTATCCGGGCTAAGCCTACATTTTCGAGCTTCAACTTACTAGGAACCTCGAATCGGCCAATTATAACAGCCACATCAAACCCCACTACATCGACCGAAGATTTCTCGTCCCCCGAAATTTCAAAAGAAACCCAAAATCCGACGTTTTCGACTGTCTTAGTTAAGACTCTACAACTCCTGGAAACAAGCTCGCTCTGGTATTTCTGGCAGAAGTTTGTATAAACCATGCGACACAAGTGGCATCCTGCCTCGGAGCTCGAATGAAGACTGCTAACAGTTGGGTGGAAGACTAATTCTTGCTTTTGAGAGAGGTCGAGAGAGTGGCGAAGTGTCTCGCACGCTGGACAAAGCATGATACATAGGAGTAAAAGATGTAGGCTTGACGACGCTCAATATTGATTGGCAAATTGGTACCCAGATGAGGTCTGCTCCAATAGAGGTATTTATTTGATATCCAAATAATATGTCAGTCGTATGGCGCGCGTAAGAGCAATGTTGGTTGATGGTGTGAGTTGATGGCCAAGGGAGAACAAGTGGGGCAAGACTCGATTCGGTAATCCTTCCGCCTCGTCCTGTTCTATGAATATATTCAGCTACTCGAATATATTCATCCCAACTAAATCTTCAAGCCTTGCCCTAAAATCCTCGGAAATTCCTCTCCGAAAGCTCTACCTCCTCACAAAAGCCTAATGGGACCGATATCAGCAAATCGGACTCTATGCCCGCCATGCCGACACCGCTCTCCGCTAATCATTGGTTTTGCCAATCAGAAATTGCCGACCCCTCTTCCTCCACAACCGCTCAACGGCGAGGAAGCGGCGGAAAGCTCCTCGGCCATTTCATTCGTATATGTAGGTAAAAGGCGTATCCTGGAACTTATCGTACGTAGCGATTTCTTCCTCTTCATTCGTTGATTTTACTCCCTTCCCACCGATTATCGCCTGATCTTCAGCCTACGGACGTGCGTTGTACCCTGTTGGTATTGGATTGGAGGGTTGAGACTGCTGGAGTGGAGGTTTGAACTTTGTCGTCATTGTTTATATCTTTGTTGTACTGCGAATTCTTCCAAATTCCTGAATTCAAGATGGCACACAACGAATCTCCTATCGACAAGTTGCCTCGCAAATTATGGGAACATCCGGATCCCAAATCGACACGCATGTGGCGGTTCATGGAAAGAGCCAACGCTAAACACGGTCTCAACATGCAAACTTTCGATGAGTTGAACCAATGGTCTGTTGGTCCTAATCGGGTCGCATTTTGGGCTGCTGTCTGGGAAGAAGCCAATATTATTCACGAGGGAGAATATTCACAGGTTGTTGATCCAAATGCTCGGATGGACTCTATCCCACGGTGGTTTGAAGGAGTAAGAATGAATTTTGCTGAGAATATTCTATACTCGAGAGGGAGGACGAAGGATCATGTTACTATGTGGGATAAACAAGATGACAAGGTTGTTATCACGGAGGTCAGGGAGGGTGCCACAGAAATCAGGGATTTCACGTGGAAAGAGTTGAGACATCGGGTTGGACTTCTGTCGAATGCGATGAGAGCGCATGGTGTGAAGAAGGGAGATCGGGTTGCTGTCGTGGCAAGTAATAGTATGGACACACTTTGTGTTTTCCTTGCTGTCACGACCCTTGGAGGACTCTTCAGCAGCAGTAGTACCGATATGGGCACCAAAGGAATTCTGGACAGGCTGTTGCAGGTCGATCCTGTTTTTGTCTTCTTTGACGATTGGGCTGTATACAACGGCAAAACCGTGGATCTGAGGCCCAAGATTCAAGATACTCTCAACGGACTGACAGGACTCGTCAACTTCAAAAAGATTATCTCGATAAACAGATTTCAGCATCCGGCTGATGTTTCGGCATTGGCGAAAACAGAAACTATTGGGGAGTTTCTGACCTCAGCACAAGGCAACGCACAACTCGTATTCGAAAGGATAGAATTTCGCGATCCATTCTTGGTTGTTTACTCGAGCGGGACGACAGGTGTACCAAAGTGTATTGTGCACTCCGTCGGGGGAGTTCTTCTTAGCTCCCTGAAAGAAGCTAAGATTCATCGGAACATGGGTTCAGACACTGTCGGTCTGCAATATACCACTGTAAGTATTCTCATCCAAGATTTGTTCAACGTACTAATATCTCGTCCAGACGGGATGGATCATGTACATGTCTTCCGTGCTTGGTCTTCTTGTGGGAGCTCGATCAGTGCTATACGACGGCTCTCCATTCCAGCCTGATCTCACA
Organism: Venturiaceae sp. KMAF11; assembly: GCA_023078705.1. NCBI lineage: Eukaryota > Fungi > Ascomycota > Dothideomycetes > Venturiales > Venturiaceae > Venturiaceae sp. KMAF11. The sequence goes on from JALGOQ010000005.1 coordinate 2,041,416, forward strand.
GCTTTCATTCGCCTCATTGGAGAACAGAAGGTCACCAACCTGGGCATATCTCCTCGCTACATGCATGAACTCCAGAAGAACAACGTCAGCCCACGCGAAGTGACCGATCTCAGCTCCTTGAGGAATTGCACAAGTACAGGCATGGTCCTGAAAGATCAACTTTTCGAGTGGTTTTATGATGTCGGCTTTCCAGCACACGTGCAACTCGCCAACATCTCCGGTGGGACGGATCTTGCGGGTTGCTTTGGTATGGAGAATCCGTTGACGCCTGTTTACGTGGGAGGATGTCAAGGCCCTAGTCTCGGTACCGCAATCGCGGTCTATGATCAAACCATCGAAGGGGGCGTAGGTGTGAAAGGAATGGAGTTGGAGAATGGAGTTCCTGGCGAACTTGTTGCGTAAGTGTTTTTCTTCCGAAGCTAACTCTCTTTTATATTTTGCTAACTTTGAGATCAGTATCAAATCATTCCCCAACATGCCGGTCTGGTTCTGGGGGAAAGATGGTGCAGACAAGTACTTCAACTCGTATTTCGCACGATTTGATGGTAAATTCACCCAAATGAGTTGATTAGTCCTATACTAACAATGTCGTGATAGATGTCTGGACTCATGGCGATTTCATCATGGTGCACCCAATCACCAAACAAATCTTTTTCCTCGGTCGGGCAGACGGTGTCTTGAATCCATCCGGTGTGCGATTCGGCTCGGCAGAAGTATACAACGTCATCGAGCAATACGTTCCTCAGGTTGCAGACAGTATTTGCGTGGGCCAGCGAAGACCTACCGATCACGATGAGACTGTGCTTCTCTTTTTGATGATGGCACCAGGGCACAAGTTTGGCCCAAATGTCATAAAGGATGTGAAAGAGGCCATTGGGCGAGAATTGAGCAAGAGACACGTTCCAAAGCACGTTTTTGAGACGCCTGAGATTCCAACAACAATCAACTTGAAGAAAGTGGAGCTTCCTGTTAAGCAGATTGTGTCTGGACATCGCGTTAAGCCGTCGAGCACTTTGATGAATCCGGGTTGCTTGGATTATTATTATCAGTTTGCGGATATTGAGAAGTTGGTTGAGCAGGCGCCAGCGAGAAGCAAGTTATAAGAAAGTTGAAAGAAAAGGGCTTGTGAATCGCTCTCTGTTTCCATAGATAAAGGTCCATGGCAACCAAATTGATACACGTCTGTCATGAGGATCTAATCATGAACGGCTTTGATGGAAGCCCTTCATTCCAAGCGTTGTTGAAGTTGATATAAATGAAAGAGAGTGATCCTACTCTGCGGGAGTTTGCCGCTTTCAGTTTTGAGCGGATCAAGGACATCCGCAGCCCAAAGCATTTTCAAGGCAATCACCAATCCATTACCAAAGCATCGGCTTCATCGTTCTTCTCTTCGGCGTTGACATCAAGATCAGAATTTCCCGTTTGTAAGGCTTCATGGAGAAAATGATAAGCATACCATTCACAAAGCTCCTGTACACATCATTCGGAACCGACGCTGAATCATCGGCGCCGTTGATGTGAGTAAGCATCAACAACCCACCTCAAATCCACTGCAATCTTCACCCCATGGAAAGGGTATATAAAAGAAGCTTAAGGCTGCTCCTTCCTTGGCCTGTATTGAATAATCACAAGCTTCTCTCTCCATCAACTGACATATTGACCACCAAAAGTCAAGTGAATTCCTCCAACATTTTCCCTTTCTTCTTCAGAACTCATCGTTCACCATGAAGGTTGCCCAAGTCACCGAGTTCGGCCAAACCCCTAAGTACGTCGAAGTAGAGACACCCCCAGTGCCTGCCGCAGACAGCGACCAAGTCCAAATCAAAGTCATCGCATCAGGAGTCCATCAGCTCGTCCGATCGAGAGCAGCTGGTCAACATTACTCTGCCCAAGGCCTTCCTCACATTCCAGGTGTTGATGGAGTTGGCACTACTCCAGATGGGCAGTTGGTTTATTTCACCGCAATGATACCAAAAGGAGGCAGCTTTGCGGAGTACATAAATGTACCAAAGTCCAACGTGAAACCAGTGCCAGAAGGTGCCGATCCTGTCCAAATCGCTGGCCTTCTCAACCCAGGCATGTCAAGTTGGACTGCATTGTCTTTCCGCACCAAAGATCTACCTAAAGACTTCTCAGTTCTCATCAATGGGGTCACTTCAACATCGGGCGCCCTCGCGATATCTATTGCCAGACATTTCGGAGCTGGCAAGGTCATTGGCGTTGCACGCAATGTAAAGAAGATGGAAACGCTGGGTCTCGACGAGATTATCGAGCTGAAAGAACCAGCGACCGAAACCGACTTTTCCAAAGCTGCCAACGTTGATGTCATCCTCGACTATCTCTATGGAGAGCCAGCATCCCACCTACTCTCGAGTCTGAAACCAAGAACGCCTGTGCAGTATGTACAAATCGGATCGCTCGCTGCACCAGAGATGACCTTGCCAAGCGCGATCCTCAGGAGCAAGGATATCACCCTTCGTGGAGCTGGCCCGGGCGCTTGGAAGATGAGTGACTTTGCTTTACAGCTCCCAGATCTGCTCAAAGCTCTTGTACAGGTTAAGCCCCAGCCGTTTCAGACCATCGCGCTGAAGGATATCGAAGAGAAATGGAATACAAAGGGCGATAGGCTTATCGTTCTGATGCAGTAGTGAAAGAGGAGAAGGTTAGAGAATACAATATGTCTTTTCACCGTGCCTATTATCCATGATTTGTCCCCAAAATTTTCCTATTCCCGCCTACATTTAACAGAGAGAAAATCGCACCAAAGAAATGCACTCGATCTGAAAATACAGATTCATTCTTTGTCTTTCTTCCACGTGATTGTTTCCCAAAATAGAAATTGGCCTGTGCACATCCAAGAACGACTGAATCTTTCTAACCGCCCAACCTCCACCCAACAACCGTCTCGATCGCGGCACACCGGGAAAGGACTGCGGCTCATGCAGTGCATCTTGCAATGTCGCTTTCTGGACGAATTAACCACATTTTAGACGCCCACGGTCATGTACTACCGAATCTGCCTTGGTCTATGTATCTACTTTGGGCTCGAAGGATTCCGAACCATGCCGTTTGTAGATCAATTTGCGGACATTGGCGCTTCTTTGAACATGCTGTAGGACGAGTAGTTAGTTGCTGTATACCTAGATGAGATGCTGGCCTGTTTGTGTTTTCCGTGCTGGTTTCCACGTCGTCTGTTCGAATTATCTGCTTTCGTTTTCGTTTTTTTTTCGTGTCTACGTTGCGTCTATCACTTTTTCACTTCGTTGCGCTGGACGCAGGTGCTAATTCTTTAGTTTTTTGAATATGGCTTACCCAACCGAAAATCCACCTGGATACGATTATGTTGTTCCTCCGAGGGTGTTTGCGCCAATACCCAACAGCGGACCACGGGCATTTCTTGGAGACGACCGCTCTCTATTCGCGCCTGGAACACCAGATTGGATCAATTCAAGAACGAACCTGGCACACGCGCCACCAATATACCAGGAAAATGGTCTCAAACAAGAACCCACCCACGGACAAGGAGGGTGGAGCAAGTTCAGCGGAAGACTCTGGAGAAAAAATCAAACGCAGCCAGGTATATAGCTCAAATGCCTCCATGTACCAAAGCTTACATCAGACAACAGTCGAGTCGAACTGGAAGCCAATCTCGCTTAGAGCACCATTCATGCTAGGCGTAATCACGGCCTCGATCATATTGATAGCCACACTGCAGATGTTGTTAGTCAAAAGTCAGCGGGACGGTGGGATCATATTTGCCCCCGATGTTAATTCACTCCCATTGAGCATCTCGTTCCCATACCTGTATCTACCTACCATAATCGCTGTTATCTACGGCTTCCTATGGAATTGGATTGATCTCGATGTCAGAAGGATTGAGCCCTTCCTACAATTGGCCAAAGAGGAGGGAGCCACCGGGCGTGATTCTCTGTTGCTTCACTACCCTGTTGACTTCCTCGCGTCAGTTCCTATTAAGGCTTTGAAAAGCCGGTGAGTCACATGGCAAATCAACCTTTCCAATTGGTGCTAACCAAACCCAGCCACTGGCCGGTATTCATCGCCTCTATTGCCACAATTTTCGTGTTCTGGGGCATCACACCGTCCCAATCGGGTATTTTTGCCACAAACACCCTCGTCAAAGATATGAACCTGGGGTCGTTGCGCTCAGATTCATTCCTTTCCCTCTCTCAACAGGGAGAAACTCTGTCTGCCGAGTTGGCTCACTCGGTCGCCAACATCATGTGGCTCAATGAAACACTCCAGCCATTCATGACCAAGGAATACGTTCTGGCACCATTTGCGGAATCTGAAAGCTCAAAACTAAGGGCAAAGAACGGAAACTGGACTGCTAAGACTACCAAATACTCGGCCGATGTGGAATGCGAAACGCCAATATCATGGCTGTCCGACGGCCGTCCAATGGTTAATAGCACATGGGGTTGTAGCTTCAGAGTACCTCTACCAGATGTTACTTCAGACAACTCGGATGGTACTAGCAGAGATGGAACTAAAGTGTTTCAAGCAGTATACGCAGGTTTCTTCAATGAGGATGGCCTCGCTGACTACTATTTGTCATCCAACTGCCCTAGTAATGAATCCAATTCATTCCTGGTTCAGTGGTCGAAGATTTTGGAGGCCGTCCCTTCCAGCGTGGCGGTCAATTTCACAGCAGAAGAACAACTTCAACATGCCAACGTTACGACACTTTTCTGTCGTTCGCGCTACTATGCTCAAGAGGTGGAGGCGACCGTACACTTACCAAGTAACGAGGTAGCTGGGTATAAGTCTATCGGCGACATCCGATCATTGCCAAATGACATGTTCAATACTAGCAATTTTGAAGCTTCGATGAACATGGGTCATGAACGCTTCCGAGTCAGGACAAATTTTCCTACCACAAACTGGCCAAGTCAAACCGCATTTCTCGCTAAGTTGCCAGTCGACTTACGTCAGCTGTCAACAATGGCACCATTCGCCATTGGGGCCTCTCAGCTTCCACTTGACGAATACCTCGATCCAAAGAAGCTAGCAAGCTCCTATCAGTCTGCATATCAGCTTCTATTTTCTCGCCAGATGGTTGACATACTTTCAAAGGAACTGGATCCCCAATCTTACAGTAGCGGAACATTGAGCTATCAAACACAATCCATCGTTCTCGTCCCCGCGTTCACCTATATCGTCGAGTGTCTATTGGCTACGTCGATTCTATTTGCAGCAATGATTCTTTATTACTCCACAACGAGAGTGAGTAAATTGCATGCAGATCCAGCCACAATCGCCGCAGTAATGTCTCTTGCTGCCGACGATTCTGCGCTTCTTGGGAAACTGTGCACCATGGATCAAGCAAATGAAAAAGAACTCGACTTCCATATCCGGAACCGGCGCTTCCGTCTTTGTGCAAATCAAGGTCCCTGCGCGTCCTATCGACTACAACTCATGGATTTGAGAGGAGATGAGCCACTGGAAGCTTTCAACGATGAACTTCTGGCAGCTAAACGGCAAGAAACAATGCAGTCTTTGCGAACAACCGATTCAGATACGGCTGGTCTTGTCAATGGGCTCCAGCCTACAGAATTTAAGGCGAAGATGGGTCTTGCTTTTCTTGCAAGTCAAATTGCTTTATTCGTGGTCATCGCCGTCCTGTTCATCAAGATTGGGGAGAAAAATGGCCTGCCTCTCCCGTCCAAGAATCAATTCATTCGACAATTGGTAGAGAACTACCTTCCAATAGCCATTGGCACATTCATTGAACCATTCTGGGTCGTGCTAAATCGACACCTCTGCTTTCTACAGCCATTCGAAGAACTTAGAATAGGTCGAAAAGCTGGCAAGGACTCACTCAACCTCGAGTACTCATCTCTTCCTCCCCAGCTGACAGTGGTAAAAGCTTGGTCAAATGGGAATGTGCTCCTTGGTGTCGTCTGCTTGATGGCTCTTCTCGCTAATGGGCTCGCTATATCTTTGAGTGGCCTCTTTTTCGAAAATACTGTCACTCTAAACACTGTATCGATTTTCCCACTCCAATATTCACCTCAATTTCGCACACTCGACGGAGAAGCTATACCGTTTGTCACAGAGGCAGAATTGACCTTGCTTACACGAAAAGGGCAGACGATGGAATCAGCGTACGTCGCGATGTCAAACAGAACTGCAGGAACTCCACTACCTCCATGGACCGATCGGAACTTGTTCTATTTTCCCTTCAGCATTGATTCAAGCGAAAGGAACGATACTTGGCGTTATCAAGCTCGTAGCCCTGCTATTGGAGCGCAACTCAGCTGCCAACCTTTGTCTCCACAATCCTCTTTCGTCATTACAGGATCAGGTCCAGACTCGCAACCTTCGACTGGCAATTTAACTGTGATCATTCCCAGGACAGGAGAAAATGACGTTACATGCACCCAAAGAGCCTTGGACCAAGGGTCCGAAAACGTGTTTGGAAGACCAACAGGCCCTTCTGCTTACGAATTTGCGTACGCACTGGACGGAGCAGGAAATAACGCCACCTCAGATGCAGCCTTTTGTCGGGAGCATATAGCCGCAGGATGGGTTCGTTCGACCCTCGTTGCGGCAGTATTGCCGGCGAACGACAGTACGCTCGACACTCCGCCTTCCAGCGGCTCCTCTCATCAAGAAACGATTATTGTCTGCAGATCCGTATTGGTAGCCGGTAGTGCTGAGATCGATGTCACCTCCGATGGCCATATTCAACATGTGTACTCCCAGAATGTGTCAACAGATGGGGATGTTGTGCAAAGCTTTCTGTCCACTACACCTTCCGATCTTGTGGGCCAAGCGAACCAGATTATCCTCGATGCTGGTCTTTTGTGGCACAACGATTCTTTGCCATCCGACTTCATGAATTACTTGATAGAGCAAGCCACAAATAGCAGCTCGCATCTGGATCCTTTGAGGCCTCCACCATCGCTGGAGAGCATCATCCCGTCCTTCAGCGCACTGTACTCTCAGCTTTTCGCAACTCTGATTGGCCGCAACATGGATCGCTTGTTGAACTTGGCAACAAACGAGCCTGCCCTGCATGCACCTGGATTCACATTACAGCCGACCATTCGGATATTCATGTCGAAGCCAATGTTCATCCTAGCGGAGACGATTCTATTGCTTTATATCCTAGTGACAGTCACACTGTACCTGCACCGGCCGTGGAAGATTCTATGCCGCATGCCAACCAGTCTCGCCTCAGTCATAGCATTTTTTGCAGCGAGCCACGCAGTCAAAGATTTCCGTGGAACTGCTGGGAAACCAAAGGGGCAGCTAGAAGCGCATTTGGAAAAGCTGGATGATCGCTATGGCTTCGGCACATACGTCGGCATGGATAGCAAGGCGCATGTTGGCATTGAGAAATATCCGTTTGTGGCACCTCTTATGAAAGAGGGAAGTGGATTGGATCGGCAAAACTCGAGCGACAGCAAGCGAAGTAGGCGATATGAACTGAGGTCAAAATTCTTCCAGTGGAAGTCCGGTAAGGTCCGAGAGGGTGGGTGGATGTGATGAAATCAGTCATTAGTCTCAATTGATGCTCCACCGATGAGTGGAGATGCACGAAATGAACGCTGCCGTGCTCTCTATTCGAGATCGCTGCGGTATCACTCGCCAAAAGCTGGTTCCGATGAGAGGAGATTTGCGAGATGAGCACATGTCGCACTGAAAGAGATCTGGCAATTCCAAATGGTGTCGTGAAATTGGTTATGGAGATTGGCCAAATTGAACAAAAGGAATACTGTACCTGGAAAGATGCGATAATGTAATGATGTGATGACCCAACAACACTCTTCTAGCTCTGATTGACTTGCAAATGTGATTACATCTTTGAACCAAGAAGAAGCGAAGGAAAGGACTTACAAGAAACAAGATCTTCATCTTGTATGGACCAATTCCGAAAGCCATCGTCGGAGATTGTGGCTTCAATCGGCCGGCTCTCTGCTCTGCTTTGGTATCCAAGCTCAATGCATCGGAACTGTGAGAACCAGACTGCCAACATCGAACTTGTAGATGTCTTCGTCAACAAAGTTGGGACTCAACTTGATGTGAGGTTGTGAGGTTAAGCTGCAGTGCTCTTTCCAGATTCAGAACACCCCTCGTGAATTTCATCCCTTACTTCAACAACCGACTTATTTCTATTTAATTAACCTCAACTCTTCCATTGACCCCACGAGTGACCAACGACGCAAGGCTGGGAATTTGCATCACGGCCGGGGCAGTTCCCGGATCGGGCTGTTCGACCACTTGCATGTGCCACGCATGCTTCGCCAAACTGCCAGCTTCGGCCAGATCCGCCAGTGAAACGAGACACTGCCTGGATCCTGAACACCGCAGACCGCAATGAACATTTGGATGACAAGGAGATTTCACAACTGGATCCACAATCTCAGTTCTCATTTTCGTGAGGGCCGGCAACAGGCGCAAACAGAAGGTCGGCGCTCTGAGAACCCTTTGAAACACGGTCTCTGGGACTCATTCGAGAGACTGCAACCTCACGATGGACAGTCTAGACAACGTTAATGAGACCTTACTCTACGCATAATATAGGCTCCATTGATCTCATCCCCACAGCAAATTCTCTCACTGCTCCGGCTCGGTCCTCGTGAGGCCACAGACTGCAGGACTATCGTTGTGGATCTGGAACACACACAGTTGCAGCCATGCGCAAATATTCTGCACTCTGGCCGGCGCTTCCTATCGTGGGCGAAGACAAGAATGATCACGTAACGTGAAGTCGCAGGCTCCCGCTTCACCGTAGGGCAAAAATCAGCTTCGTAGGCTCTTCGCAGCGCTGCACAGAGGCGAATCGTGACGGAAGTCCTTTGTTTCAGGTCTCCTCAGTGGGGCCAACCATTCCGGTCGAGGCTTGTCTCAACATTCGCGATTTTGAGGCTATTCAGTAGTGAACCACGAGAATAACCCAGCAAGCTGCAAGTTCCTGGTGGGAGCTGTCCACCGCGTCTGTTCGCGCTGTGAATCGTCAGTATGTAAGGGCGTCGTGTCCGATTGGTGTGTGGCCTCAACGGTGACCTTGCGCCTCAAGCCTATCATCTGCTGATAATCGGCTCTGTTCCTGCATAGCGCGGTGCGCCACGCCGAGGGGCTAGGGGCCAACGACATGGGAACAACCTCTTCCTTTTTCTCCTGATCTCCGCACTTCGTGGGCTTCCAGCTCAAGTGTTTCGAAACGCACCCTTTCTATTTCCTGTTAGCCAATCTGAGCTTTTGCATATACACAGCTGCGCACATCCCGCTTTTCCGAAAATCTTCCCTGCGCTTCCCGTTTACTCCTGGATTTGACTCAGGGTCGCACTGGAGAATCCCAAATGCACCTCCCAGCATCGTGACTGGACGGACCACATCTGTATCCAAACATTCAGCGGAGTCCCGTTCAATATGCCATGGCAGATCCGGCCAAGATTGGTCTGACTATCCTCTCTCGTGCTCCACCCTTCCGCTGTGGCTGACTTCAATGCCTTGCTCCCATGCAGATGTAGTGTGTGCAAACACAAAGCTTGATTTTCGTTTCCTTACTTTCCAGCCTTTCAGGAGTCCTTGTCACATCTTATAAATGTTCTCGCTCCCCTCCGATATGTTTCTTTCATCATCAATTCGATTGACAGTTTTCACTACAGGCCAGTCCTAGTTCTTCCATTCCTTCCTTGTTCTTCTTTAGCTTGCCTGTGGCATTGCATTACTATCCTTTGATCTTCTGTGAAGTATCTTGAATAACACCTTCTTTGTCGAGTCGAACAATATACCGCGAAATCTCTACATAAGTCACCAAAAGTCACTTTTCATACACCAGATACCCAACAACAATTCACTTCGTTAGCTGGTCTACGATAACTCGAATCCTACTATACTCAAAAAACTTCACACACCACAGTCTCTACACAATGTACAGCACAATTTTCAAATCCGCCATTGCGGCCACACTCTTCGCATCTGCGAACGCCCATTTCATGATCTCCTCGCCTGTGCCAATCGCAGCGAGTGCCGTGAAGGATCCTCTCGACGCTTCGGGATCCAACTTTCCGTGCCATGGCGCTGATCTCAGCACCGGCACAGTTACTCCATTGGCAGCAGGCTCAACATTCAACCTGCAATACAATCTCGGCGGAGGAGCCAACACAGCTGTGCACGGCGGCGGATCCTGCCAAATTTCTTTGACTTACGAAACGGATGCCACAAAACTCAAGGACCCAGCCAGCTGGAAAGTCATTGCAAGCTTCGTCGGTGGCTGTCCTACTAATGCCTTGGGTAATCTCGATGTTGCTGCCATGTGCAATGGATCCAATGCTCCTGGTTGTGTCAACGCACTTAACTTCAAAGTCCCCGCTGAAGTGACGAATGGCAATGCTGTCTTAGCTTGGACCTGGTTCAACAATGTGGGCAACCGCGAGATGTACATGAACTGCGCCAAGGTCTCAGTCACTGGTGGCACAGGCTCAATGGGCTCTCTTCCAGCCATGTTCGTTGCCAACCTTGCCAGTGTCAATCAATGCAAGACAACTGAAAGCACCAACCTCGACTTCCCCAACCCTGGCGCATATGTCACTGTTGAATCGCCATTGAACTTCCCAAAGCAGGCTCCAGCCGGTGTCTGCCCTGCTGGATCTGGAAGCGCCGCAGTTGCTGCTTCAGGCGGTTCAGGAACAACAGCCGCAGTTGCTTCGCCCGCTGCTTCCACTCCAGTCGTTGCATCTTCTGCCGCCAACAATGGTCAATACACTGGTGTTGGTGCCTCTTCTGCCGCTGCACCAAAGGCCACTTCAGTCGCCAGCAACCCAGGCGGTGTCTTCGCACCAGGTGCCAGCTCAGCCGCATCCCCAACCGCCACTTCAATCATCGCCACCACCTTTGTGACCGCCGCCTCGCCAGCAGCAGCCACCCCAGCCGCATCGACACCAGCCGTCGCCTCTCCAGCAGCTTCAGCCCCAGCAACATCTGGATCTTGCCTATCTGGTCAAGTAGCCTGCACAGCATCAGGCTTCTACTGCATCAGCCAAACCACCTTCGGTATGTGCGCCTTCGGATGCGCAACACCCATGCAGATGGCCGATGGCACCAACTGCTCCAATGGAGCCGTGATCCACGCTGCCAACCACCCAAAGCGGAAGCAAATTCGCAATGTACACCGACGACATGTCGCTGGTAGCTTTTAGATAAGCACCGCGCCTTTTTTCACATCCACCATTTGTACATTTTTGCTTCTTTCTTCTTTGGGTCTGGGACTCCTTCTTCATTCGCTTCTTTGGTTGGTCGGCGGCCCGGCATTTTTTGGTTTGCATGGTTTGGGTTTGGTTTCTTGGAATACATAGCGAGCATGGCATTTTTTGGCGTTTGAAAGATTTTCAGCATCACAGCGCTACTTTTACATCTGTAAAAAGAGAGGAGTTGGCCATTGAGCCTCACATCACACATAGGAGATGCAGATAGAATCAGTAAAATATATTGATTGATCAATTACCACTTCCCACTTTCATCGTGACTTTGATTCCATCCTCTGATTTACGAAATCCACCACTGCAGAAACTTCAACATGCAATGAAGTTTGCTAATTGTCTCCAATGAAACCATCCCACTCGCTTAGTTTTACTTGGGTTTCCCTGCGCGCTTTAATATCGGCCGAAACTTTGACAGCGGGCGGGACGCATATCTTAGTCCTTTGATCATCAACGAAGAAGCAAACGGATCTGCGACACCGACGAGGGTATCCACCATCGCCGGTACCCGAACCTTGTATTTCCTTTGGATTCGTACCTCATGAGCCACAGTGCTACCTAGAAGTGGCGACTAGATGATAGTAGCCGATGATATGAGCTGAGGACGAGGATTAGCAGCGGATCAAACAACATGGTGAGGATCAGTACATGTTTAGGCTGCACGATGGATATGGTGGAGGGAAACGTATGTATACGATGATCTACTATTAGGAGAGAGGATGCGGAGAACCTGGCAGTCTCACCTCAAAGTCACGAATATTTTGGCTTCGATATGTGAATTTTCAGGAACGAGTATATGCCTATAAGCAGCTTGAATATTGCATACTATGTATAGAAACTGAGGCTCCTAACGATCCATCTCTGGTTCCCTTTGCTGAACAAGTTTCATCGCTTCCCATGTGCAAGCACCTGTGTAAACGAGATCTCATTTTCCTCATGGTAGAAACAAGTTCATGCAATGCGTTCTTCTTTTCGCACATCCGCGCCGCAGTTCGAGATTCTGGAAGAAGCGACAAGCCTCAAAGAGTGGCGGTGTCAATGACAAGGGGTGAGAGGTTTGGATGTGGTGTGCTGAGGAACGCGGCTCGATGAATCAGTGGCGAAACGCCTTGAGCTCCCGTCTCCTGCATGCGCACCCACTCGTTAGCCATCCATAATATCAGGTCGCAATTATCGCCCAAGACGCAATAATTTGTTTTGGATCCAGAAAATGATGATGGGAGAGGGGAAGATTCAAAATTCTGTGGTACGCTACGCACACCGCCACAGCGCCTATCCAAAAGCAAGCGCGTGATGGGCAGCCAGTGGGCGGAAATAAACAAGTTTCAGTTGGCGGCGTGGACAGATATTTTGAAACGGGGCCGAGATTTGGGGATTTTGGAGGGAGGGACTTACCACCAAGCGATGAAGTTTAGGGAGGAGGTGCTGATGCCTAGATCTTTTAATGCGCTTGTGTCCAGTTGTGTATTGTATGGTCGCACTGTTGTAGATTTTGCCTCTTCTTCGTCTTTGGTTGGATCCCATGCTTCGATCTTGCCGATTGGTAGACCAAGAATGTCTGCGAATACCTTTGCCATGTCATACTTGGTGTATTTGTCGGAGGATGAGAATTGTAGAACGCGAGGCAGGTCTTTCTTTCCAGAGCCATTCTTTGCTTGCTCAGAGTATAGCTTCGCGGTGTCTACGCAGACTCGTCCAACATCTTCTGTCGCTGTAGGAAATCGTATGCCATAGTCATCTACTTTGACCTTCGCTTCGCCGTCCTTGAGCTTTTCTGCTCGTCTCACAGCATCCACGATGGCATGTACAGCGCTAGGCGAGCTATCATCATCCGCAGCACGTCCATATAAGACAGGCACGCGTAGGACTACTCCAAGGACACCTTTATCCTCTCCCTTTGTAGCCTCCAGCACCGCCTGCTCGCCCTCAAGCTTCGTCTCGCCATATACATTTGGAGGACCCGTAGCAGAGGATGTGGTATAAGGTGCTTCTCCAGGCTTTCCTGAGAAGACATAATCGGTGCTTATATATATGAGGAGGATGGATCGTTTATAGGCTTCGGAGGCAAGCGTTCCTGTAGAGGAGACATTGATGGCTCTGGCTGCATCTGGGTCGTTGGTACAGGAATCTGGGAAGCGGTTTGCGGCGCCTACGATAGAGCAGAATTAGTTTTTCTTAGCTTCCTAGAGCAGTGATATGATGCTCATAGCCATAGTATCATGATTTAAGTCAATCTCGACATGGTGCATAGGCTTGGTAGGCCTACAATGAACGATAACATCCGGCCTTCAAGCTCAGTTCACAGTCAGTTCATCAATCTTAAAAGTCGCAATAGAAACTAAACGGACTTCTCTTCATCCAAGACTCGTTTGATATCGTCCTTATTGAGCAAGTCGAGCTTGACAATCGAAGGAGGTTTCACTCTCGTCAGGCCAGTGCCAACACCATCCCAGTGTGCAAACTCGAACGACTTTAGTACTTCGCGACCGAGCAGGCCGCTCGCTATGGAGCATTAGCTATATGGAACTAGGGACAGCGAGCTGATACGAGCATACCACCAGTGACGAGAACTTTAGGTGCCATGATGTTGATGTTTTGTAGATCGCCGCCTCACCTCAGTTCTGGGTCACAAAGTCATCACAGTTGCACGTCATGGTCGAAAATCTTCAATATACATTTCATCAAGCTGCCGGAATTCCTGATGCAATGTCTCTTCTTTAATCTCCCACCCGCAGATGAGAGGATCAATGAAAAGAAAGGTGTCTCATGAAGAGATGTGGGTGCCAAAAATTCCCTGCCGATCCGAGGACCAACAGAAGTGGTCATGTATGTAGTTTTCAACTAGCAATAACACGGGCTCAGACGAATCTTCACTGCCACGCGTATGCCCGTGCACTTCGAGGCCGTTAGCAGTTGTTTAAAGGATGCCGTGGAAAGGAGTTTCTTACCTAGAATACTTTTGAAAGAGGTGAAGGGAGCCCTAGACTATATAGAAATTTTCTTGGTCTGTGCTCATGATGACAAAGAAAGCCAAATTCCGGGAAGAACAGAGAACAGAGCCATACACGATCTGAGCGGCTGGGCTTCGACAGGCTTGGACCGTTTGGTGGAACACGAGCTTTCTATTGGCTGAGCGGCTCACAAATCTCGTGATCTTATGGGTCCTTCAGTGGCTTCACGAAGCTATTATTCCTTCTCCAACAACCAACACTTTCACCCAACCTTCAGTTCCTACAGAGGCTGTAGTCTAGCATGCCATGTTGTTTTTATTATCGAGAGAGATAAGTTCCTGGAGAGATGCCAAAATAATCACCAGAATTTTTGGTACCTCTTAAGAAAGTTGGGCTTGTTGCTTCAATTTCTAGTCCCAACGCATATGGCTTTCATCGCGATTATGCTCGTTCAATTTCTTTCCATCACCATCTGTATGTGACGTCAAAATCAATCAGTTTACTTCAAGAGGTTGTAATGAAAGTAGGACTAATTCCCCCTAGCACAACGTAGTTTCAAAGATGACTGGGTATGCTCTCCTCAACGTTCGCACCTTTTTTGCCCATTGAGCAAGCAGTAATACCCTTTGCCATGAAGAGAGAAATCTCTCGCCCATTTGTACACTCTCATCTCGTTCTACCTGCCTTCCTTTACAACCTTTGGGCTTTGATCGTTGCCAGGATGGCCTTCTCTATATCAAACATGGTTAGCAAGCTCGTTCATGCAACTTGGTGCGCGGAAAGATTTTCTATATATTCTCGAGCTCCCTTCACCTCTTTCAAAAGTATTCTAGGTAAGAATTTCAAGGTAAGGAACTTACAAAATAACCTCTTTCTGAGGACACGGCTGGATGAGACTATTGGTAATGCAAAGGCCATCCTTCATCCCGTAACATTCCCCTATGTTCCGACTCCTTTAGCATGCACGATGTGCGAGGCTTTCGTTGGCAAATGATCACATACCCAGCCGTTGGTCGTCGCAATGACAAACGGGAAACCGCCCGCCAGGACTTTCAATGTCAGTAAACCTGAGCAAGCTTGCAAAGAAACCGGAATAAAGACTCACATAGCCTGACACGCAGCACTGGCCAAGACCGCAAGAAACACCAAGCGAATCAGGGCTGCGAAAAATTCCATATTTCGCAACTCAATATTTCAAATCGTGAGATTAGGGTAAGTACCCTTTCCCGATTTTCTGTCCGTCGATCTCGACTCGAGATGCATCCTCGACAGTCGCAGGTAGTCTTTTCCGTGGAGGGATGTAGATGCTTAAGTACAGTTGATATTCAGCACGTGTACGATACTTCATGGCCCTAACTATTCCATCTACATCTAGCACGGCTCACTCAGGAAGGTGGAGGTCTTCCTTGTCGCGGAGCCGCAAATGACTCCAATTCTGTAGAGAATGAGCGAGCTGAGCGGTTTGTTTTCGTTGGGTAGTCAATAAGTCCTACAAATATGTTGTGGGTACTAGATGTATTACTGCACGCCATTTCTAAATTGGTCAGATCTTCAAGAGTATCATACTTCTCAGTTCGTCTAACTAATCTCTAAAACAAGTTTTGTAGCACTGACACCTTGCTTCAATTGATCCAATCCAGCTTGTACGCCTTCCAGACCACCACTCAGCACTTTCATCTTCGGACTCGGAACGAATTCTCCATTAGCCAACTTCTCTTCAAGCCATGTATGAAAAACCCAGGTGGACCACTCTGTCCTTTCAGGCTCCTCCGTCGTCGCCGCAATGAATGCTAGATCCACAACCTCAACCCTTGGTGTCCGCTCATTGATAGGAATGGCTGATGCAAATTTGGCCTTTATACCCGGTTCCTTCGCTTGAATGAGGATCCGATTAATATCCTCGGCAGCACCCGCCGCATCAAAAGCATAATCAATCGTAACTCCATCCTCCCTCGCCGCCTTCACAATCTTCTCCACAACATCTGGATCTCTATACTCGAACACCCTCCTCGCACCAAGTGTCTTGATATAAGCATGATGTCGGATACTAGCCGTAGCAAAGACAACCAACCCCATCAATTTAGCAATCTGAACAGCAGCGGACCCAACACTACTGCTCCCACCCCACACAATAATCCCCTTCTTATCCCTTTCCCCCTCTTCGATTTGAATACCTCGAGGCGACCCGATTGAATAAAACCCGGCCATCACAGTCTGAACAGCCATCGGCAACATAGCCCCCTCACTAAATCCCATCGCCGCAGGAATCTTCGCAGCATAAGCCGCCGGAACAATTACAAATTCCTGAAAAGCGCCGTAATCCGGTTCCCCCTGCTTATCGAAAGCAGGCGCGAAAGCGGTAACTCGGTCGCCGGGTTGGAAATGTTTTACTGAGGTGCCGACGGCGGTTACGACGCCGCTGACATCTGAGCCGACAATTGCTGGGTAAGAGGCGATAAAGAGACCGAGGTTGAGTTGGTGGTTGTCGACGGGGTTTAGAGCGATGGAGCGGACGCGGATTAGGATTTCGTGGGCGGATGGGGTTGGTGTTGGACGAGGGGAGACGACGAGAGGTGTGCCTTTTGAGTGTTGGATTGCTGCTAGGTAGGTTGAGGGGGTGGGTTTGGGGCGGTGGATAATGTTTTTGGCTTTGGTCATTACGTTGGTGATTGCGAGTACAGGGTCGACTGGGTGGGGTGGTGCGGAGTTCATGGTGTTGGATTGCAAGGACCTTGGGATGATGTTGGAGGAAGCTATCACAGCAATTATGTTAAAGTATACTTATTTTCAAGACGTTTTTTACGACGCTTTATGCTATGTACTCATACGGACTTTATTCGACCACAATGGAGATAATCGGCCAGGACGGTAATTTTCTTGAACTGAATGCAGCTTATTTGGCTAGAGGAAATCGATCATTGTAATGTGATAAGCCTGTCACTGGTTTACACTGCCTCATGCGGACCACGTTTAGCTCTCGATGATATTCGGAGTTTACGTCGGTGGCTGGAGATACGAAAATGCGGATCATGCCCCCTTTTGGATGGTGTTGTCTCCAAGCTTAAAATGATTAGCCTGCTTGGTTGTCAAGATTAAAATTCTGGCAGCTTGAAGCTAGAGTGAGTAATTGAAATCATCAAACCTGCGCTTAAATCGAGAAGTGAGAGCGAGATATGTTAAGCATCCTACATCAGATAGAAAGATAGGGGCATATATTCTGATGCGCCAAATTTTTGAGGAAGATGAAAGGGGAGGAAGAATACTAGCGATGGTGAGCCAGAGTCTTAAAGATAGGATAGTGGACGTTCAGACGAAAAAAAGAAGCGTTGAATGGGATGATTCAGTTCTCTTGGTCAATGAATTTGATCATACCCAGCTCTCAGGGAAGAAGTTTTCTGTTCGACAAAGCCTCCGATCGAAAATTGGTTTAGGGAAAAGAACTCAAAAAAGGCTGAAGAAATCTTGTCCCACGTCCATGGTATGGTGAATATGTCAAGATTCCACACTATAACATAACAAAATATTCGTGTCAACTTCACAGGCTGAAGCAAATCAAAAAATTCATTCATAGGGTACTCCAAGTCCCACCTTCCTCTCACCACCTACAGTACTTCCCATCCCCATCCCCAATCCGTATTTCTTCCCATTACATCCCTCCCATCTTCTTTTTCACCCCCCTCAAGCCTTCACATACCCACCCTCTTGGCCCGCCAAATGCGCCTGAGGCGGCTGCTGTCCATAGAACCCATTTGGCTGCGCAGTTTCAAGATTATACTGTTGTTCCTGATTCTTCTTTCCTCCAAACATGCCAAAAAGACCTTTCTTCTGTGGTGCTGCGCCGCCGTTGTCAACGTTTTTGGATTTGGATTTGCGCATTTTGAGGCAGCTGGGGGAGTGTCAGTGAACCAACTTGCTTGGGAGGTTAGATGAAGGCAGGCAAGGGGAAGGGGAGTTGAAGGAGGGAGTGGGGGGATGGAGGGAGATGACTTACCAGCAAAGACATAGTAAAGTGATGATGGCGAAGAAGATTAGGACGGCGATGAGGATGAATTTTCCGACGCGGTGAAAGAATGAGGGCTGTTTCTTGCAGATGCGGTGACCGGTTCTGTCTGTCGTGCAGGTAACTCTTTTCATCTGCTGTCAGAATTTGGAATGCGTAGTGAGGATATCGAAGAGACCTACTTAGGAGCCGATCTCTCAGCAAGCCAATTGAGTGAGCTTGCATCCATGTGTGCCGAAGCAGCTCGTGCTTGTAGGTAATTTGCGTCCATTTTTTTCCAATACTTAGGTTCTTATTTCGGAGGTTAGGGAATGGTATTGAGGTGTCAAGGTGTTGAAGAGGAAAGTGAAGAAAAGGAGATGTATAGTTGAAGTAGTAATAAGAAGAAGAGCAGACAACAGACGCACCAACCTATCTATATTCCCCCATCATTCCTTCCCACCCAAAATCTGGATCTCGCGATATTACACTGGGCAGCTTCGCATTCTCCGAGAGCAAACAACAAATTCACCCCGAAAGTGTGGCTCAGCCGCACGCACCTTCCCTCAAACGCATCGGCTCCATGTGAGCGTATCAACGTGGCTGCTTCAAAAGGGCCGAAACTCATCTGGATTTAGGTAGCAACTCTTGATAAAGTGGTGGCTTCAGGAAACGAGAATTATTATATTACCAGCCACAGGGCTAAGCTTTCCTCTGCCAAGTCGGGAGGGGGATCTTGTTGAGATGACGTGACGCTTTGGCAGAGTTCATTTAAAGTGTGCTAGGAAACGGGCGTGAAATTAGAGAGGGTGCTGGGGAGGGGTGGTTCGGAGTTACGGGGCGTGGCTGTGTTTTGTGAGAGGATTTGAGATGGCGAGCCATTTCGTGGGGATGGAGTGGCTGAGGAGGATTATTGGGATTTAGGTATTATCCTAGTTTGTGCTGCTCCGGTAGGTTTGTCTGGACTGAGCTTTTCAATATGTCACAAGGGTTGTACTATATCAAAGGCAATTAGCCGAGGGACAGTATAGGCCAGAACTTATTACGCAGAATGACGAACACAAGTGTTGAATCTTGTGGCTCTTGCTGTTCCTTATTTGGTCTTAAATCACCCTGGTCCTGATTGACTGATGGCTGGATTTTGTCCAAAGTCGTGTAAATCCATTTTTTGCAGACTCAAAGACTACTATAAATGTATCTTACTTCGACCTTGCTTTGAGACAGGATTCACAAGCAAAATGCCCTGGGTCGTAGTATGGCGACTAAAGAGACACCCAAAGCCCTGGACACGGAGCAGGCAAGATATGATGTCCCTTGCTCGCTCATTGTTGACACAGAGCTCATGAGATGCATATGAGCAGAACTATAATCGCTTTCCGAAACGATTCGAATGGGTTTTGTAGGGTATGGAGTTGCTCGTCGGTCAATCCCGAACACCAATTCAATCGGATTGAAGGTTCCATGCTCTTTTTACAGACTACGCTCATTTTGTCAGCATCTTATCAGTACAAGTGACGTGGTGAAAGGCTATCATTTCCATATTGTTGATATCAAATCCAGTAATGCTCGCTGGCAGCATGTGTCCACTAAACGCCAATATCCTAACATGCAGACCAATCCTTCCATAATGAAACACACCGAACCCTGAGTATGGTACACTCCGCTAAGCTGGCTTCCCTCTGTTGCCCTCTCCGCCTTTTACCGTATTCATATCCACTGGCTTCTTGCCCATGACCTCGGGGAAAGAAAAGACCTTGCTCTGCCCACCCTTCAACTTCTTCCACCGGCCAAAATCAGCAGGCTTCTTCCAGGTCAGCGCGCCAACCCATGGCTGAATGTTCCAGGAAAGCTCCAATTGCGCGTCTTCCCTATTCGCCAACAAGCCAGTGTGGTCGGTGATTTGGTATTTGGGCTTCTGGTTGGAGAGTTTAAGGATTCCTGGACGCTTTGTGCGCGAGTATACTGGGCCGGAGCGGCTGACTACACGTTTGTTCTTGCCAGCTGGTGCAGGAGATGGGTGGATGTATTGATTGTGGTGCCATGGAGCGAGGGAAGATGGGAGAATGGCATCCCAGACAATGGCTTGCGACGGAGGTTCGGTGGCATTTTTGGAGGGATATGTTGCGGTTATGTAGACAAAGACTTGTTTGGTGTTCCAGTTGAATAGGGAAGAAAGGTCTCTAGAGCATTATTATGAGAATCAACGCAACAGGAGTGGCTTTGGTGTACCTGTGTCCAGATCGAATCTGACATGCGCATACTCTTCCCTCTTGGAGCTATAGTAATGTGGTCTTCCCTTTGCTCTATAACAACATTAGTATATATATTTCTACAACAATTTGATCGTGATACCGTACACTTGAACGTTCCGTAGCTTCAGACTGGCTGTAGGAGCTTGTGGTATTATGAGCACCGAAATGGCAATGAGGGCGGCAACGGCTGAGGCAACAGTCGTGAAGTATCCGAAGACATTTTGACCTCTCACTAGAAGGGAATGCATTGTTGTGACGATTTGTTGGAGTTGTTGTAAACGTTGTTGCTGCGACCTTGAAATCTGGAGATGAAGTCTGTCCGCAAACTGTGGCCTCTTCGAAACCTCGACTTCTCAACACCAACAACACCTTGATCACCAAATGTCATCTCTTCAAGCAAATGCCATCTTGGTTTCCTCTCCAATTCTTCACTTTCCGTTCTTTGCCGTTTTACCCTCTGCTGACCAACTATTCATGCGCGAAGGTAGTCCGGCTCGCTGAACACTCCACTCTTGAGTTTCTCGGACACCAATGATATATTACTCAAGAAGCACGATGAAAATTCAATGAATCCTATCCAGCCTCGAGTCGACCCACGTGGAGATGACTTGTAGTGCAAATCATCTGAACTCGAACCGCTTTATTGCCGTCAAACCTATAAGTATGAAGCAATAGTAGGCAATAGGTATGGTTACGATCAAAATCATCCACATGTCATACTTCAAGATGATTTTGCTTTCTCAAATCATCAGTCTGCTATCGATTGTTTCCTTTACTCAAGCCTTGAACATTTTGGTCACGAACGATGACGGTTTTGGAGCTTCCAATATCAGAGAATTGTACAGGTTGTTGAATGCAGCCGGACACAATGGTTTGCATGCTCTATGCGCGTTCACAGTGCACCGTGCATACTAACAAGGCAAAGCATGGATGGTTGCGCCCGCGGTGGACAATTCTGGCCAAGGCGGTCGCTTCATCTTCGACACTTCTCCTGTCCTTAGATCTGCCTCGGAATTCAATTTGATCCCCGCTGGAGCATCCTCCTTGGGCCATGACCCGCTGGATCCCAAGATATGGTACTACAATGGCACTCCCGCTGCATGTACCTTGGTGGGCCTTGACTACGTCCTGCCTAAAATCGCGAACATCACAATTCCCGATCTGCTCGTCTCTGGTCCTAATTTCGGGGACAACATTGGCACCTTCGCATTCACCGGTTCAGGAACGATAGGAGCAACCTATACCGCCGTCGAGAGAGGAATTCCTGGGATTGCCTTCAGCGCTCAAAATCCAATTTCTAGCTACCAAAATACAACGCTGAATTCAACAGTCGCTGCCCAGTTCTCTGTAGATCTCGTCAACCGGATTGTCAAAAATACACCCAAAGGCTCACGTCTTTTACCAATAGGCTACGGTCTTAATGTCAACTGCCCATACTTCACGAATGGATGTGTGAACCCTCCTTTTGTGAATAGTCGCATTGCTGGTGGAGCTGGGATGCCTGTCGTTGCTTTCAATGCCACGAGTGGCCTTATCACTGTAGCAGGAGGCAGCTATTATGGCGATATTTCTCCTGGTCTCAATGCTTGCTACAATGGGAATTGCTCTGAGCCAGGAGAGTCAGTCGTGGTTACGACGTGCCAGTCAACGGTGTCCATATTCACAGTCGACTATGATGCGCCCAACAGCATGCTGACGGACTTAGTGAGCAATAAGATATCTTGATGACACATGCATCTTGAAAGGCGCATTTAGTGGGCAGGCTGAAATGCCGAGCTGCAATACATCAGCTAAAATGGAAATAATGGAGTTTAGAGTAAGGAAAATGTCGGATTTCTCTCGTGCTTCACTCGGACTCGTAAGCCACAATATCGGGAGTGCAGCGCAGCTGTGATGTGATTGGTGCTGTTTGCTGTGCTTACTGATGACAGACCCCTTGCTCTCCACAACACAACCTCATCCTTTTATCAATAGGGAAGTTGTTCAGATAGAACATTTGGAAATCATTGCCATTATTCAGCATATGACATGCGCCGTGCAGTTGAGCTGCGTCTCACTACATTTTCGTTTTGGTACAAGAACTAGGCTGAAGAAGGTGTCTGAGGAAACGACAACATCGAACAAAGCAACCACCTCACTCAAGCATCTTAAGAAGTATGTGTATAAGCCATCTCGTTTGAAAATCGTTTGCATTATTTACAAGTAGACCAGCCACTTCCCGATCTCTCTATCAAAGTAGAATCATCTACAACCAAAGTCGCAAAATCAACCAGTCCCCAAAATGAAGAATCTCCTCGTCTACTACGATCCCGCCTTCACCACCAAACTCGAAGACATCCCCATCCCCGAATACGGTCCCAATGAAGTCCTTATCAAAGTCATCGCCGCAGGCTCCAATCCAAAAGACTGGAAACACCCCATGCCCGCCTACTTCAACATCAAGGTAAATCAAGGCGACGACGTCGGCGGTATCGTATCCGCTGTGGGCTCCAAAGTCCGCAACTTCAAGCCTGGAGACCGAGTCGCTGGTTTCCATCAAATGGATGTGCCGAGGGGGACATACGCAGAATATACTGTATGCTTTGAACATACTGTTTTCCACATTCCGGACACGATGAGCTTTGAGGAGGCGAGTACGATTCCGTTGGCTATGTTTACGGCTGCCGTGGGATTGTATCGCAATTTGAAATTGCCTATGCCCTTTGAACGTGCAGATGAGAAGAGCAAAAGTCCAACAATTCCACTTGTCATCAATGGTGCTGGGTCTTCAGTTGGTGCCTTCGCATTGAAACTCGCAAAACTAAATTCCTCCATTTCACCCATCATCGCGACAGCAGGAGCAAACTCGGCTTTCGCCAAAGACCTCGGTGCCGATATCGTTCTGGATTATCGCTCGCCGACCATAGCTGAAGATCTCAAGACAGCGCTTGGTGGCAAGAAACTCCTCCACGTCTTCGATTCTTCGAATTCAGCCTCGTCAATCACGTACCTTACATCTGTCCTTGATCCGGCTGGTCGATATACTTGCACGCAGGGCGTCAAAGGCGGTATTTATGGGACTGGTGATCAGCAAATGTTACTAGAGAAGTGGGGTGGTTGGTGGGAACAGATTTGGGTTGGTAGTGTTCATGATGAGAATCCGGTTGGTGGGGTGTGGTTCGGGGGTGTTGTTAGTAGGTTTATTGAGACGTTGATTGCGGAGGGGAAATTTGGGGGACATCCGTTTGAGATTGTTGAGGGGGGTTTGAATGGGGTTGAGGCTGCGCTTGTTAAGTTGAGGGATAGAAAAGGGGGGAATACAAAGTTTGTCACTAGGATTGGTGATACTGAGGGCGTTGAGTGAAGAGTTGGATAAGTTGAAGGCAGAGATTACTTAATTGGATATTCTTCTTGGCCTCGCATAGTTATTTTCTGCGTCGTCATAATCATGATCTCCACTTCCGGAATACAATCTTTCGACCTTCACAAAGAAATTCGCAAGATCACCGGGAATTGATCCTGCATTTGGCGAAAAACGAAATCGATCGATCCAGCTCAGGCCGAGCACTGTGCGGCCTCAATTTATTCTCCATGTCATCAGATGAAATCTCGAAATAGTAAGCCCTAGATCCTTTTCGTATTAGTTTAGAATCTGTCAGTGCATTTCAGCTGAGTGGTAAGAGGCGCCCTTGTCCGATCCATCTTCTAGGCAGCCCGACCAATGATTGCGGTGTCGCTGATGGAACATCGCATACAGACAGTCACATAAGAACAGGGAATTCTTCCTAAGACCCCCGAAAATCCCACCAGGTAGCAAACTGTGGCAGTGCCTAGAGTGGCGCCTGGGGGCTGAAAACGGCCCCTAAAAAACTCCCGTCATCGCTAAAACGACACCGTTGACCGGCAATCTCCACGTATAAGTTCTTCTTTTGTCTCTCTCCGTCACTTCTATTCCCCCATATCCTCTCCATCTTCTCCTCCATCTATCTGGCTTTGGACTGCCATCATGGAGTCCCGCGTCACTCTTGCCAATGGCTCAGGCAATGGAGCTCTCCCTATCCAATCACCATTGGTTTCGCTCCTTGAAACTTCTATTCCCGGTCTCTCTTTGATAACGAAGTTCTTTTCTGATTATTTTAAAATCGACCTTTCACGATATTTTGGACATCTCCTGCTTGTCGTGGGCCTCACCACAGCGGCGAATTATGTCATTGACCGT
The DNA here is from genome assembly GCA_023078705.1 of Venturiaceae sp. KMAF11. Classification (NCBI taxonomy): domain Eukaryota; kingdom Fungi; phylum Ascomycota; class Dothideomycetes; order Venturiales; family Venturiaceae; species Venturiaceae sp. KMAF11. Next base: position 2,066,027 of record JALGOQ010000005.1, read on the forward strand.
TTTTGGGACACATGCAGTCAATATTTCATGTCGACTGCGCAGATACGGTACAACGATGAGATTTACAATTATCTCATGTACTGGATTTCGAAGAACGGGATGTCGAAGAAGTCCACGCATTTTGTTGCTGGCACGCAGACGAATAGTGCTCAGGTTTACACGAATGATGACGAGGATGAAGAGTTTGAAGATGGAGTAGCCGATGCGGATCCATCACTACAATGCCGCAATTACGACAGACTGAAGACGATTCACTTCACGCCCTCATCTGGAACCCATTACTTCAAATACAAGGGCCGATGGCTCTCATTCACTCGATCGCAAGAAAAGGAACAAGGATTTTATGGCTCCACTTTGGCGGACGAGGTCTCCATCTCCTGCTTCGGAAGAAATCCTCAAATTCTGAAAGATCTACTCCAAGAAACTCAGGTTGCCTACTTGGAGCGTGATGGAAACAAGACTGTCATTTATCGTGGAATCAGAGGATATGGCGGTTCTGCCGATGACATGAATTGGGAACGATGCATGTCAAGACCTCCTCGCGACATGTCAACTGTCATTCTCGATGATTCGCAGAAACAGATGATCCTCGATGATATGAGAGAATACCTTCACCCACGCACGAAGAAATGGTACTCCAACCGCGGAATCCCATATCGTCGTGGATACTTGCTACATGGACCACCTGGAACCGGAAAGACCTCAATTTGCTTCGCACTGGCTGGTATTCTCCACCTCAGAATCTATGTAGCCAGCTTGAACTCCAAGAAAATGACCGAGGACGGCTTAGCCTCCCTGTTCAGAAGTTTACCATCCCGCTGCATAGTCCTTCTCGAAGACATCGACGCAGCCGGTCTCGCCGTTTCCCGAGGCGAAGACCCAACAGAGAAGAAAGCCGAAACCACAGAAGAAGAGACAAAGCCAGATGGAAAAACACCACCCGTCCCTGGAGCCGACACAAGCTCATCAGACAAAGGCGTCACTCTCAGCGGTTTCCTCAACATCATCGACGGCGTGGCTTCAAGCGAAGGAAGGATCTTGGTAATGACAACAAATCACATTGAGAAATTAGACGCTGCACTCCTCCGCCCCGGTCGTGTCGACTGCACAATCCACTTCGGCCGCGCAGACCGCCACGTCCTCGTCGGGATGTTCAAAGCAATCTACTCCACCATCGAAGCCGAACTTGCCGCCTCCAAGGAAGAAAAGGAGAAATCAGTTGCAGAAGAAAAAGAAGAGAAGCCCTCAGGAAACGGCTCCATCCTCCGCGGCATCTTCCACCACGGCAAGAGCGAAAAGGAGATTTCGGCACTTTCAGAGGTGTTTGCCGATTCAGTTCCAAGTGAGAAGTACACACCGGCTGAGATTCAGGGATACCTGTTGCAGCATAAGACGGATCCGCAGGGGGCGATTGATGGGGTTAATACTTGGATGGAAAATAAGGAGAAGCAGAAGGTGGTTTCTTCGTGAGTGGGTTCGTGTCACTTGGTGGGCTGGAGCATGGCGTTTGGGAGTCTTTGGATTGCATAGATTCGAATGGCTTATGATTGTATAGAGTAGATTCAAGAGTACACCTGTCTAAAGAATCAAGACTTGTTTTCTAACCCAAGTTTAGTGTCATGCCACCAAGCATTCCGAATTGCGTCTTTTTGATTTCAAGGGCAGCCGAAGATGTCAGTAAGCGGAGCTTGATATCACGATGTATAAAACAAAGACATAAGATGATGTTGCAACAAGCGCTTGGTAGGAACAGTCAAAGAGAAAGAAAGGAGGGAAGTCATTGCGAGGTATCTAACTACCAATTTTATTTCATAACCATACAAAGTACCTCAACTCCCATCACACACATAGCAACCATCCCCATCGACCCCATCATCATACAAAGAATTTGAACATCAACAACCACTCCAACCCCTCAATCAATCAATCACACATCCATCTCCCCATCTCTCCCAAGCTCCTCCACACTGTCAACAATCGCTGTGTTGCTCTCCTCACTGGGAACTTGCATAACCTTCGCATTCCTATAAAAAGCAAACGGCTCCAACCTCTCCCTCCTCCCCTTAGCAAAATCAGTCTTCACATCCTTCATCCTCACCATCCCACTCATCTTCCCCTGCCTAAACCCCTGCTCCAAACACCCAAACACCAAAAACTCCATAAAATATTTATGCGTATTGAGCTCGCGCCGAATAGCCTCACGCATGATTCCCTCGTCGACGCGGAGGAGGCGCTGGGTACCACGACCCCATTGTTCCGTGTTCCCGCGACCGATCTGGTTGGCTCTGATGCCAAAGATGGGGATATTCAAGGCGCGGACGGTGGGGGAGGGGGAGTATTGATACCATACTACTCTCTGCAAAAGATGTAGAAGTGTGATTCTACCATACAACAAATCACGGAGCGGAACCATGTTTCGACATCCAAAGAGAAGCTTTCGGAGATGCAATTCGCCCATCCCTTCCACGGGGTCTGCAAACCGCATATCGACTTTCATGATGAACATTTGTATGAGATAGATATCGCGATCGAGGATGTAGCCTTGGTTGTGGAGGACACCGATTCTGTTTGCGTTTCCGGGGAGGTCGGAGAGGAACCACATTTTCTTGAGGGCTTTTTCGATGCCGTGGGGGAGGAGGAGTCCATATTTCCACAGCGAAATTAGGATATCGCGAACACACTCATCCCGATACGTCACCATCTGCAACCACCTCAGACTGGGCACATCTCTTGCGACACCCGCATTTCGCGCTGAGGGACGCCAAGCGGGATCTTTGATGCAGAGACGGGCGTAGCAGCGCCATGGGAATATGAGGTGTGCTTGCGGAGAGTGGTATTCCATGCTGGCTTTGATGTACGTTGTGTAGTGGCTGTTTAGAATGAAGTGGAAGGGTTTTGAGATTGCGTAGAGGTCGACAAGGGAGAGGGGGTGGAGGACGCGGGCGAGGTTGAGGATTAGTTCTGGGTGCTTCATGAAGGCGTGGAGCATTTGGAAGGGTGGCTTCTTCCGTGGCGTTGGAAGTGGAGAGGGAAGGAATTGGATTGCACTCTGGAGGACTGGAGTTTCGCCCTGCTGGAGGGTTGGTGGGATGCTAGCTGTTGGTGTTGGTGGAAAGATGGCGCTGATGGGAGTTGGGTAGATTGCTGAGGAGCTGGTTGATGTTGTCTCTTGGGTACCTGCTTCTCCATTGTCGACGGCTTTGCCTTTATCCTTCGAGTCCTCTGGATCACCAAGTTTGCGACGCTGGGACCTGCATCTCTGTGGAGGCGAGTCATCAGTGTCATCCGAGGAGTCAGCTCGTCGCCGCTTCGCTCGCAGGTTCGTCTTTGCTGGAGTGACGACGATGTTCGGGGGCGGGGCGAGAGTCCTCCTTCGGCCTTGTGGAGTTGTTCCGCTTCGACCTATTGGCTGGTTTGGTGAAGACATTGATTGTGAGATTGATTGAGACGAGCTTGGTCCTGGGCCAATATGCGAGACGGTATCGGCGTCGTCATCGTTTGGTGCCGGAGGTAGAGAAGCGTCCTTTCCGCTGTTGGCCGTTAGTGGAGACATTTGGAAGAGTGGTTTTTTTTTTGAAACCCGAGTGCCAACTGCGACCAAGGAAGTGTGTATACGGAATCATAGTGGTGGCGATGGAGGTAATGCTTATAAGTTGTCGAGAACAATGGTGAATGCAGAACAATACCAACCCCAGCCCCACTTGTGTTGCTATGGTGTTGACTTTATGAATAGGGCGAGAAGGTGGCTATACAATTGTGAATGAACGGGCGGGCTAGAAGCGAAGTCCAAAGTGGAAGGGTGGTGTTGATTGAAGACCTAATATTGTTTCTTGAATGTCACTTCCTTAGCTCCCTTCATTGTCAATGTCAAACCAGGTGGGCTATTGAAGCCAGAGGTCAATAACAGTTATCTTGTCGATTCTATTGAATCTACTCACTGTATCATTCCTGTGATCTTGTTGAATCATCGTAGCCAGTTGAAGGCCTTGCCATCTTTTTCTACTATTCGTGGTCTGAAATTCGAAATGTCCGCCCTCATCCAAATACATTCCTACCAAGCTGCGGTGGATGAACACCAACCAAACGCCCAGTCATCGAGGTATCGTTCCATTCCCATCCATGTACAAACGCCAGACGTGCCCAAGGGAAGGTGTTAAAGGTGTATACCATGCCCGTAAATATAAACAAATGCCAGTAGATGAACAATCCAAACGCCGAATATTGCACTAGTTCTTGATCAAGTTCAAGAACTCTTCCCGAGTCTTGGCAGTTGATCTCATGCGTCCGAGCATGCAGCTGGTGACGGTTTTCGACGTGGTCTTCTCGACTCCGCGCATAACCATGCAAAGATGAGAGGATTCCACCACCACTGCCACGCCTTGGGGTTGTAAAACTTCTGACAAAGCCAAGGCGACCTGCTTTGTAAGTCTTTCTTGCACTTGCAGTCGACGAGCAAACATTTCTGCTATGCGGCCGAGCTTGGAGAGGCCAATGACGCGCCTGTTTGGGATGTAACCAATGTGCATCTGGGCTGTTTAGCTTGAAGTCGGATTTAGTAGCTCTAGAACATACCTTTCCAGTGAACGGGACCAAATGATGCTCACACAACGAGAAGATCTCGATGTCCTTGACAATGACAAGCTCGTCGTGATCCTCGTGGAATACCGCGCCATTTACAATGTCCCGCAAATTCTGCTCATAGCCCTTGGTGAAAAACATCATTGCCTCGGCATATCGTTCTGGAGTCTTGAGCAGACCTTCACGGTCTGGATCCTCGCCAATGCATTCCAATATAGTTCGCATTGCGCCTGCTAGCTTCTTCTTGCGTTCTTCAGCCTCTTCTGGGGTTGCATCCAATCTTTGACGCGTACCCGTGCCTGGAATCACATTAGCCAACTATATCTCCCACCTGTGAGCATGAAAAGTATTACTTGGCCAGCTTAGTCCGTCGAAGTCTATGGTGGGATATTGGGTGAAAGGGCTCTCTGGCCTGCTTGGTGAGGATACATAGGATGGTCCCGGTTCATCTCTAGGATCTCTGGCGTGCTCTTCCTCTAATCCATTTTTCGCATATTTGAGAGGTGGTCCGCCATGTCCGTTCATCTCTGTCTTTGTCTGACTCTTGTTTGAAGGGAAATAGCTGCTAGGAGCGTCGAGATCCACTGCCAATCTTCCAGTAGTGCTGGAGGACTCAATGGAAGCAAACAGCTTGTCTCTCTCTTTTCGATCTCTTGCTTCTTGGGACGCGGCTAGTGGTGAATTATGCGTGAGGTAGGAAGGGAGAGCGGACTTTGGTTTCGGGTTTAGAGGAGGGGAGTTCATGGTTGATGGAGAGGTGAATGCGGGCGGCGGTGTTACGGCGAGGATATCTTTATACTCTAAAACTAAAACTTCATAGCAGGTGATTAGATCCTCGGGAGCATTTACAGGGCCACTTTATTTTACGTAGTCGCAATTGTCTGCATTTGTTGCGCTTGATACTTTTCGCAATCCAGGAAAAATTTCAAAGCGCCAGTCATTGGCTCGGCGAAAGTCTTGGCTCTGCTTCCAACGAGAGGCACCTTCGATCTCCTCAGTCCACAGACCGACCCTCCCTCATCACCTCAACGCCCACCACTGCGACGCGAAAAACCATCTCTGTCTACTCTCTGGCATCCGAAGGTGAGTATATACGACACTGCGAAACTGCTACTATTCACTATAGGGCGCTCAACAGCCGTCGTGGAGGCCGGTTGTGGTCGGCGATGAGAGCCAGTGCGACCGTCAACTTCCACCACTCCCCAAATTGCTTCCTTGACAATCTGTATCCTCTACGTCGACAATACTCAGCGGCATTTAGTCTGAACACGAGGAGGACATTCTGATCAGGCATCAACTATCGAGCGGCACTCCGTTCCCCGCCTGGCCCGCCTCAGTTCGACTGCTCCTCCACTCGTCGTGCTGACACTGTCGAAACAAGGCAAGAACTTTGTGAATCTGTGACGATACCTGCCGTCGCTTATCTTCTTGAATATGTGCTGTCTTCCCGCTGGAGAGTTTCCTCTGTGAGGTTGTCTCTCCACCCTGGCCACGCAGATTGGCGTTCGGCGGCTGCTTTGTGCATGAAGATGGATGGTTGGGCCAACTGTGACCATCTCTATTTGAAGATACACACCGTGCCATGGGAAAAACATTATCTACGACCAGATGTGTCGTCTGCAGGTTTGCTTGTTGTCCGCACCGCGATTTCTATTAGTTTTCAGAACAGGCCTCAGAGGCTTGTCTCCGGCATGCGTGGATGGAAACATCATTTGTTCATGCACTGACATTGCTCTTTGCAACACCCTACATGATTGTCATTCTTGCGATGTTCAATTGAGTTCGGCAGTTGCGGGGGTGGTTGTACCGGTCGATGCTGTTCTTGTCTTCTACGCCCAGCAATAATCACTTTGGACTGGCTACCCGAGAGTCGGCAATGCTATGTTTCATGCGTTGGACTGCACCAGCTTTTCTATCTATGAATTGGCATCTCGTCAACGCCCCCGGTTGAAATTCCGACTGAAATAACCGCTTCTTGGAAGGCCGCTCGACTTTGTCGAAAGGACGAGACCACAGCACTATCCAGTGCACCGAACCAGGTACTGGCTACGTGAACTGTTGAGCAGGCACATATCGTTCAACAACAGCTTCTTCTTTCTTATGTAGAATTCTCGTGACATTTGCATACCGATGGCGGAGGATTGCAAGTTGGGACCAAGGAAATGCAAGCATGGATAGCTGGCTGGACTGCCGCAACATTGACTTCACTTTGGATATTGGTGGAAGCTTTTTATCGCTGGAGTAATATTTGACTTCTCTCCGGAGAAAAGGTTGGACTGGAAAAGAAAAGTTCAGCGATTTGAGAGGGCTGTCCTGGAGACTTGCTGGCATTGGCATCAGCACAATTCCATCGGCGAAGACAACGGGGTCTCAAAGTTGGCGCATTCGCATGAGAGGATCGTCGCCATCTGATTTTCACCGTTCCCTCCATCTTCGGAAGTATTCCTTCTCCCATTGCACGCAAGCGTAGGCTCTATCTTTTATACCCCCTTTGGTTCAGTATTTGGAGGAGGCTCTTTTGGACTGGTCAAAGTCGCTAAACCTAACGCACCGACACTTCGTTCCTCTCTCTCCGCACCCACCCAACGCTGTCACCACCATTAGCAAACCTTCATGCCATCCTTTGCTCATGGCTGCGCGACGGCGGTCTCCATCAGTTGATTCTTACAGGAGACCTGATAGTAGAGAAAGCAGAGATCGTGAAAGACGTCGCTCCACAAGCCGTCGTCCCCAGCGAGACCGTTCTCCCGCTCCGAATTCTCGATCTGATCGAGGCAACTTCAACAACTCATCTCGTCGCTCCATCCACAACACCATCCGCGACGACAGTAGGGATAGGCCACGTCGCCGTAGCCGCGACAGATCTCGCAGCACTTCATCTCGTCGAGTTCCCAGGACAGACGTGTATAGACCAGACGCACTTGTGGCAACCCGACGGCGTGCCGATTCGAGGTCATCTGTGAAGCGTCGTCGAGATTCAACTCCATCTCCACCCCGTCATCAGCCGAAAAAACACAGGCGCCAAGGCAGTGCCAACACCGACGTATCCCGTTCTTCTATCAAAAGGTTAATTTCCTTGTACATCAATCATCCACATCCATATCATGGGAGCTAAACGAAAATACAGAGACGACCGTCCACGACGACCCAGCCCCGATACCTACATCCCTCGTCCTCGTTCACGCTCCCGCGAATCCCTCCATCGCCGACCGAACCGCGATCGCAGTCTTTCCCTCGAACCAAAGCGACCACGTCCCGACTCCCCTCGCCGAGGCTTCAAGACAACAGACGAGTCTGCACGCAAACCGCGCGAGCTCTTTGACCGTCGCCGGAGGGATACACCTGACAGAGATTCTCGCCCGGAGGAGAAATTTCCAAGAGACAACAACCGTAGACGCTCAGGCTCTCGAGACTCCCGTCGTCGCTCTCCGGAGTTCCGACGTCCTCGATCTCCGCCCCCAAAGCGTTCTTCGTTAACTTCGAGAAGGGAAGAAGACGACAGAAGACGATCTCGCAGCCCGCGCAGACGCTCACCTGTCGCTCTCCGACCAAAATACTCACGCGAAGAGGAGGACAAGCAACGAGAGAAGGGATTCCGCGGTCGTCGTCAGGCATCACGGTCACCTGCAGGAGAGAGAAATAGGCACGACAAACAGCGAGATCGTTCTCCTAGCGTCGAACGCAGACCACAACGTGATTCATCCAGAGGTCACCGCAATCGATCACCTCCGTCACGCCGCTCGCATACTCCAGATTCTGATCGTGGTCGAAAGCAAGACAAAATGAGCTGGAGACCATATGATAATCGCGGGGCACCACCTCCGAGAGGAGGTTGGCAACAACATGATCCTCGGTACTCCCACTCTCCGCCCTACAATCCTGGCTATCAAGCTGGAAGTCCACCTGCTTTTTCACCACAACAATCGCCATATCCACCCAATGCCGGCCAACCTGATCGTGGCTATTTTAATCACCAACAACAAGGCGCACCATTCAACCACCACGGCGCGCCACCATATCATCATGGCTCGCCTCCACAGCAGCCCAATGGTAATTATCCACCCAGAGGAGGATTTCGTGGAGCCATTGCCCCATTTAATCAACGATTTCCGCAAACACCGCAAGCACAAGCGGCGGGAGGACCACATGTGCGCAATCTTTCCTGGACCCCCAAGACTGGGACGAGAGGAGGCCATGCTCCCACGGTTCATGGAGCAACTCAACAAGCACAACAAGCTGAAAGTGCAACACCCACAGGCGATGCACCAAACATTTTCAGTGGGACTGATAATCCATTCCGACCAGCTTCCAAAGACTTGCGTGTTGACGACGAAGTAGGCAAGACAGGAAAAAGTCAATCTCAGGCTCAATCACCAGCGGACAAGAATGCAGAACTAAAGCAGCCGAAGAGTCCACAAATACGCTTCGGCTTGCCAAAGACAAGTGTTGTTGCTACTCCTGTAGCCAAAACTAACGCTTTTGTGGTGAAACGTAATCCTTTCGAAGTCGCTTCCAACGGCGCCAGTCCAGGCAATGATCGACTCGGATCCCGCAGAGACAATGATCGCAAAGACCATGATCGTAGAGATCATGATCGGAAGGAAATCGATACGCGGCGTGAGGAACCTCCTCGACCAAAAGGACCCCGATCCGCGATGAAGCAGTCAGAGAGATATAGATACAATGATCGTCGAAGGTCTGCTGGTTCCGTCCACTGGAGTCCGCTTCCTTCCTCGCTCGGTGCCAAAGACCTCCACCAAAAGCTTTTCAAGCTGCAAAGCCTTATGCTATCTCAAGGCAACTCACTCAAAGAATTGCATTTGAATGCTCTGCGACCTGGATCTGAGCCTGTAGAAGAAGACGACCCCTCAGGCCTTGCAGCCGCGTTAGCTAACAAAGCGATTCTGGAGGAGGAGGCATACCGTGAGCATCCAGATAAGCGACCGCATGGTGCTTTGCCTTTACTAGAGAAGGGCGAGACCTTGGAAGAAACATTCAAGAAAGAGGTGGTGGCTATCAAATACAAGATTCGAAGACCACAGAAGGTCTTACCTGAAGAACATCGAACCTCCAACGTCTACTACCGAAAGCCTGGCAACGAATCGGTTGTCGGATTTGGCACATACGGCAAAGTCTTCAAGGCAAAACATATTTACAACGGTCAGGATGTGGCCCTGAAACGATTGCGAATGGAAGCAGAGAAAGATGGGTTCCCAATCACAGCTATGCGAGAGATGAAGATTCTCAAGCATCTTGAACAGCGAGAAGCAGAAGGCGTCATCAGGTTGTTGGAAGTCATGTATGAGGTCAATGTGGCCGGTAGCGTCGGCTGCTTTATGGCATTCGAGTACATGCCCCACGATCTCACTGGATTGTTGAATCATCCTACGTTCAGCCTCAGCGATGCCCAGAAGAAGGATCTCAGTTTTCAAATGATTGATGCCATTGGTTTCATGCACAAGCAGGGTGTTCTTCATCGCGACATCAAAGCCGCGAATATTCTCGTTTCTCACCATGGTCAGATCAAGCTCGCCGATTTCGGTCTGGCGAGATTGTATGACATGGATCGACAATTACACTACACCAATCGGGTCGTCACGATATGGTATCGAGCACCTGAGCTGTTATATGGTCAGACAGAGTACGGTCCACCAATTGATGTATGGGCAGCCGCATGTGTTATTGTTGAAATCTTCACCAAACACGCCATATTTCCTGGTAGCGGACGGGAGCTCAACCAACTGCTCAAGATTTGGGAGGTGATGGGATTCCCAACTGTCGAAGAGTGGCCTGGGGTCTCACAGACGGAATGGTATTTCATGATGCGACCCAAAGAGGAGTTTAACAACGTGTTCAAGGAGAAGTATGAACACCGGATATCCGCTGAGCTCTATAACCTTCTTACAACAATGCTACGATATGACCCGGACAAACGACCCACCTGCGAAGACTGTCTCAAACATACATTCTTCACCACCGAGGAGCCAAAACCAGCGAGAGTCACGGAACTCGTGGATTTGGGCGATTGGCACGAGCTGGAGTCGAAACGAGCTCGCAAGCTCAGGGAGGCAGATGAGAAGCAAAAGAAGGAGCTCGAGTACGATCTCGGCTTCGGGCCTCCGAGTTGTGGGCAAGTGGTGAAGGAGTCGAGGAAGGACAAGGAATACAAGCGGGATAAACTTACGAAGCAGGAAAAAAGAGGGGCGAACTTCTCACCTATTGAGCCAGAGGCAAAGAAGGTCCGCGCTTGAGGTGTCGAGGAAGTTGTGTAATGCATTGCCTGCGACACGAGGATCTTTATAACCAAACCGCCCACTGCCTTCAGTTGTAGCTCAGCTTTGGAATCGGCATCTCACTCTCCCGAGCCAAGACGATGGATGGCAGCGGGTAGAAATGATGATATCGTTATCTACCCGACGAGCACCAAAACTGGTGGCGTTATGCAGCACGGGCTTCACGTTTGAGGAGGCTGTTGGACGAGGGTGTAAGAGATATAGCGATGTAGAGATAGATATGAAGTAGGAAGGAGCTTCTAGACCGATTGGAGAAGTTAGGAATCAAAGTAATGCCTAAATACTAATGATATTGCTGATAGACCATGAGCTTCTGAATTAGCCGCATTGCATGAATCGCTGTGTGAGGCTACGTATCAAATACGTGAGCGATACCTGCGCAGTAAGCCCTTTGACTAAACCTTGTATATAATTAGCTATTAAAGCAGAATTGTAACCTCATGTAGGAATTGTCAATACTGGAGAAGGAGATCACGTGCCGTAAATCAGGCAGTCTTTCGCCAGCATCGTCTCTTTCGCCACAGCACCCGACGAGTTCTTGTGTTGTTAGTGCCACGGCGATCGCTGCACCGTTTGCACTCAACCATGAATTCAGTAAGAGGGCAAGTTCTCTTTAGTTCGCCACGCATTTGTTGATTAACGATTGCGAAGGAAACCCGGCGTTTCGAATACCTGCCAGTTCTCGAGCCTCGTCAGATCAGGCTTATCCAGGTCTCGAGTGATCCTGGTCAAGACCACTTGACATGCAGGTTTACACATGTATCTCTCGATGATTTGACGACCGCATATACAGCGATGTCATATTGCTGGGGAGATCCTTCGCCAACAGACAAAGTTTGGGCCGGAGAAGACCGCTATCAAGAGCTTAACAGCTCTTCAGGGGCGATATTGAAGGCTCTCGCGGCTCAGGAATCAAACGAATATTACTGGATTGATGCGATATGCATCGATCAGGAAGACGTAGAGGACAAGAACAAGCAGGTTCCCTTGATGGGATCAATTTTCTCGTCTGCTATTCAGGTCATTGCGTGGCTAGGACCACCATCAGAAGATAGCGACGAAGCCATCGATTTTGCTGGTCACCTCCATAACTCTATCACAGATCTCTATCGGCGCGAAGTTCCAATCACAATGGACAGTCTCACCAAATCCACGGGCTGCGAGTTTCCCTCCCCGCGGTGGACGGCATTGGCTCGGTTCCTACAGCGGCCATGGTTTGGGCGTATCTGGGTCATTCAAGAAGTTGTCCTTGCTGCAGATGTCTTGATTATCTGCGGCAGCAAATCGCTCAGGTGGAAAGGCTTGGCTTATGTCGTTTCGGCGATATCAGGATATGGACTTAATTGGCTTTTGTGTCTAGAAGAAGAAGGGCAAGAGCCTTTTCTAGTAGAAGGAGTCGGAAACATACAAGTCGTCGGCGCTATGAAGTTCCCCAGGGCCAAGCTCAGTCATCTTGACCTTCACTACAACTTACTCGAATGCTGCAAATTCAGGGCTACTGACCCCCGAGATATGATTTGGGGTTTACTTGGGTTGACAACTGATGGAAATAGATTCACTGGAGATTCGAATTACACCACTCCGCCGGGAACCGTTTTCACAATCATTGCCAGTAAAGTATTAGCCAGCGAACCTTCTGTCGATATCCTTCATGCAGCCGGTATTGGCAACGCGAGAGAAGTTTCAGATCTTCCTTCCTGGGTGCCCGACTGGACCAGCGTACCGCGCAGTACGATCTTTGGAAGTATTTCGAAAAGAATGCTCTACAATACAAGCGGCTCCACTAGCAGTGGTGTGAGAATCGACGAAGTGACCAACACAATGACGATGACTGGTATCATTCTCGATACTGTAAGATCTGTTCTCCCACCACGACCGCCTGAGGTATTTCACACATAACCAACGGCAAAGAAAGATGCAAAGCGAAGATTGCATGCATGGCTGGAAGGAGCTTTCAGTCTGGCCAGGTCCTCGAGCCAGTACACCAGCGAAACAGGTCGAGACGAAGCTTTGTGGGCAGCACTTACTGGGATTACTTCATACACCAATGGACCTGGAATGCCTGCAGTGCAAGAAGACTATGGCAGTTTTCAAGCGTGGAGTGACATGGTTTCTCAACTGGCACATTGTGAAGATTCGGTCCAGCTCTCCTTTTCTATGAAACAGATACGAAAGGTGCAAGCTTATGTCCGCGTTCTTGCACTGGTTGGTAAGAGGAGATTGTACATTACCATTGAGGGATGGTTAGGAGTAGGGCCGGAAGGTCTTAAAGATGGTGATCACGTTGCTGCTTTCTATGGTGCAGCTACCCCGTTTCTTATTCGAAAGGAAGAGCCTCGAGAGGGCATGGGTGAGATGTATGCTCTTGTTGGAGAATGCTAAATGCATGGCTTGATGAACGGTGAATGTTTGAGTATGGGAAAGGAGCAGGAAATTGTGCTAGCGTGATATCATTGAGACACGGAGAAAGTCTCTAACTGTACAACGCATAAGAGAAGGTGTGAGAGAAGGGACGGGGTCAAGAAATAGTTTGACACGGCTTCATTTATTGCATGTATGCACATTTCTTTGACGTAACAATGTGGGGCAAAGCGAGGTTGTAGTTTTGAGTACTCTTGAGTCTTGACCGTGTTATGAAAGGATCGTATTATGAAAGTCAAGGAAGGGTTTATGAATCTGAAGCCTTGATGCGGCGAGCAAACACGATTATGTCGGCACAGGGCCAATAAAATTTTAAACAGCATGATCTTTGCACCAGGCTTTAATGGAAGGGTTGCATTGTTTATGAGATATGAAAATCGAGGGCTGAGCGGTGGAATCGAAACAGCTCGAGGAGGATAAAACAAAGAGATGGGGATGGTATGTAAGGAGCGGAGTATGGTATCCCATATTCAGGTGTAGAGTAAGCAGAAGTAACCAACATATTGCACTGATTCCATGTGGCGTATAGAATGAGCACTGTGATGGTCTTGTAAAGTGAATTTGATAGTGGAGGTGATCAGATTCGACCCCTTGCTAGCTGGATAAGATAGGCGGGCAAGGAGGCGGAGGGGAAGAAGGAGGAGTAACCGGATTATCATTCGGAGATATGTCCACCATCGACATGGAACTTCGCAAATCTCGGACAGCCCTTAGACTGAGGACTCAATGGTACGTCATGAACAGCACCGGTATGAAACTCTGCCTTCGACTAGCAACCTCAGACAATAATTATTGACTTGAGTTTCGCTCTTTGCTGCCATAGCTCTATATCTTGATCGATCATCAGAGTTCCAGTGCGCTCGAAATAACCCTCTTTTGATGAGGATTCTTGTACAAGCAGTCCACAGAGACTGGGGGGATGTTCCTCATGTTGAAGGAGACCAAGCAGCACGAAGTAGGAATTCGGCGTTGACCGTGCGTCTTTGACATCAGGCAGCTCATCATCGAGATGTGCAAAGCCAATGTTGTTCTGATTCCCCGGCACTTTCCCTGAATGAATACAGAGACTCTCATCGTTATCATCCAGTCTAGAACTTACGTAGTTGTGGCGAAGTTGCTTGCTAGGTCGGTCGTTGAATGTAAATTCGACAGCGATGAGAGTTGCAGAGACGTGAAGTTGATCGAGCATGGAGTCAACAACTGGTTTGCAGAGATCAACGAATTTGCCACCGTCTCCTTCGTGAAAACGAACCTTGCCCCATCGGGACGCCCAGGACCATGATGGCGCATTCTGAAGAGCCGTGTTTACTTCTTCCATCTCTGGGGAGTACCAGAGAAGTTGCTCCGGCATTTCGTCGGTCCACATGCCAAAGGTGTATTGGCCTCTGCCTGATAAAGACATCTCTTTTGCCAGCCCTTCGAGCGAGATTAAAACATCACCAGGGTATGTGAACTTGCGCCTTGAGTGTGCGCGAATTATATTTTTCCATTCCAATAGAGTGGAACTCTTGTGCGTCCTTCTTCCCAAAACCTGGGTATCATAAAGCCCTCTTTCGTCTATCCCTAAACTCTTGCAGCTCCAAACCATGCCGCAGCCCATGAAGTGTACCATCCTGCGAGACAGGCTCCATTCTTGAGTGATCCATCCGCGCTGAGGAAGAGGCTCTAGGATGTCATCATAAGGGTTAAAGTCATGTAGAGCACCGCTGTGGCGCCAATCGATGGTAGCATGGAGACTCAGTTCGGGTACATCTGATACCTCCCCAGCAGATTCATTTTGTTGAGACTTGCGTAGAGGGACAGTGATATGGTGGTCGGCCAGAGATACGTACCATCGTGGTAGAAAGAGACCACTGCGGGAATCTTTACCAGATGTGGCGGCAATTGTAAGATAAGCCAGCTCATAGACACGCCCCATCATACTTGCTTCTTTGAGCCAGTCATTCTTGTCATCCTGGATGATGCAGAGACTATCGATCCAGAGGTACTGAATTCCGAGCATTCGAGTTACCACCACAGCGTCATGAAATGTCCTGGGCAGCGTATCGAGTGGAATGCTATCAAGTCTGTTCCTCAAAGTATTGAGCGTCGTTGTTAGAGGACGATGTTCAATGCTTCCCCAACAGTGACTCAAGGCGACCCAAAGCCCAGTGAGCATTCCTTGACTCTCAATCAGACGAGGGGTGTCAGATTCGGCAGTACCAAGATCAATGACACGCGTTGGTAGGGTTGGCGGGTTGTTCAGTTTCATGTCTTTGCCAGAGATAGTTCTCCGACACGTTTCGTGGTGCTTCCAGCAGTTTTCAGTCCAGTTGCGAAGCAGGTTCAACGCGTCTGGTGTCGAGGAGGAGGCCAGAGGCATAATCTTGGATGTATGTAGAGACACCTCTGAATCACGCTTTTGGCCAGTCTTTTTCCCTTTCCGAAGCTGGTTGAAAATGTTTGGTAACTTAGAGACGCTCCCGGGCGTCAAAGCAGTCACCAGTTGAGGTACCGCTGAAAAGGCATTAGTTTGATTTTAGCAAAGGTCCATGGCTTATTTACCTCTGTCCATGGATGTTACCAGATATCCAGCTTTTGCCCTCCCGCATCGTACTCGAATGTACTCCAATTCCAAGCCCGATGCCGATCCATCTCGACTAAACGATGGTTTGGGTACCAGTTCCAGATCAATAGAGTTTGCTCGCGAGAATGGAAATGGATGTACGCGACCGAAGGTCAACGATCGTTCCAAGATATACCCATCACGAGTGGTCAGATCGGCTAGAACAGATGCTCGAATAAGACTACATAATGGGCAATATTTGGCGGATTCTTCGAAGTGCTCGGTGCTGTTCAAGTAGACGAGTACTGCTGGAGGAATGGAATCGGCCTCCTCGACGCTGAGATTCTGCCACAAGGTCAGAATGTCCGATATCTGGGATGCGGTTTGGAGACAGCTCCAGCAAAACGGAGCACTGTTTTTGAGGAGGAAGAGTGTCTTGAATAACGATTCATCGATTGACCGTCCAACATGTTCCTGTTTCCGTACTGAGGGATATTCGATGAATGATGGACTGGTTGACTGCGCGACGTGTTCATGTTTCTTTACTGGTGTATTTCTAGGTAGGGAATGACCAAGCCATTTTGAATCCCATGAAGGGTCAGAGAGTGATATCTGCCCTGACCGGATCATCCATGCTAGACCAATTGTGTAGTCAGTTCCACCGAGATACTCGGAGTAGCCTTGATTCTCCGAGCGAGATGGCATTGATTTCCCATATCGGGCTACGCGAAGCTCCTCCATTCTGGTAAGATCGGATTACTTGATCGATGAGAGATGCTTGTTCAGCCACGAAATTGTGGTTGATTCGGCGAGTCCAGGAACACAAACGCCCGGCCTGACGATGTGAGAGCTGTTATTCATCAAAGGCACAAATGATGTGTCATGGAGAGACTTCAGAGTAGCAAGCCGAGTTCGTAGCGTGAGATGCAAAGAATTGTTGCGAGGAGCATGCTTCCTGCTGTTCCAACGTTCCGAAATGAGCGCGTATATTATCTACCAACTGATCTTCTTCCGTTTCTTCTCTTGATAAGCGCCGTATCCATGATTGGTAAGCAAAGTAACGCTTCACGGGTTGGCGAGAATTGAGATATATCTGGTGATTTTCTCTTTTGAATCCCATTGCTTTGGTATTGCATTGAGAATTTCATCGGAAATGTTCCCAGAATCTCCCAGGCGGTCGAGAAGTAGCGACATTTTTTCGCTCTCTGGATCGTGTCGAATCCCTCTACATCACTCACAACCTCTCGAGACACCTTTACTTCATCTCGGCGTAGTTCTAAGAACAATTCTAGTATCTCAAGTCCGCAATCATGATTTTGAACGGCAATCTTCACAACCTCCTTAGGAACATTTACTTCGTACCCCCGTTTGTCCAGTAGGAGCTTCTGTATTTCTTTTCCGCAATTTGGGTTTCCAGCTCCAGCTTCGATGACATCTTCGGTGATAGTCACATTTTCGGCCTTCTCTCGCAAAAAAAGATGTATGAGTTTGTCTCCCGATCGGCCTCTTGCTATTTCTTCCAATACTCGAGGAGTAATATGAAGCTCCTCTCCTCGAAAATCAACAAGTACCTTATCTCATAAATCAGACTCCCGATGGGTTTTCTTCATTTCTCGAATTCGTGGCTGTGCAGGCTAAGGCGGGCTAAGTAAATTTCAACCAATCAGAGCCTACACAACGAACAAAACCTACCGGGAGTCTGAGATAAAATGGTCGCGTTTTATAAGGATTCTACTAACTAATAAATAATAGCTATAAAACTTTAATATAGTATAGAATAGAGTATTTTAAGTAAAATAGCTTTTTTAAAATTTAAAAATCTATAGTACTTAAGGTATAATCTATAAATAAAGATTTATAAGTATTACTTTATAAAGAAAACTTTTTTATTATAGAGTATTATTACTATATATTTTAATAACTTATACCTTTATATAATAGCTCTCTATAGCTCTCTTTTTTATACTTATAACTATACTAGTTCTCTAGAAAGTCGTCAGTAATTAAAAAATAGAATTTATTAAAGAAACTTTTTTATATTATAGTATTATATTATAAGCGATTAGGGGCCCGGGAGATAAGCTATTTAAAGGCTTTTAGTATATTTAGAATAGTTATATCTATTCTCGTTATATACCCATAGAAGATAATTTTCTATTTTTTCGAAAAACTACTTTTTCTTTATAGACTTTTTTAATTATTAATATATATTTATAATACTTTAGGGGCTAAGGAGATACCTTATTTATAAACTTTTAGCCTATTTAGATTTTTAATATCTAGTATAGTTATATACCCGTAAGTTTCCTTTTTTTTTAGTAGAAACTAATTTTTTAAGGCGTTAGCTTTAGGGCTAGAATATAATAGTAAAAAGAGGTATTATTCTTAATTAATACTATACTATATAAGTAGTATCGAGGCTAGAACCTCCTATTCTTAGGTTTCTTATATCTATACTCTTCGTTAAGTTACACCTAAAAACGTATAGGTTTTTTAAATATTTTAGTAGAATCGTATATAAACGGCGCCTATTTACTCTTAGACTCCCCTAGATAAGTACTACGTAGACCCTTAATTTAGACCCTTCTTTACTATAATTCGTCGAAAAATCTCTAGCCGCTATATAGCTATACCCTATTAAAATAAAAAAGCTGTACTTATACTAGGGGAGTCTAATTTATAAGATAACAAGTACCTACATTATCTAGATATTCAGTACTATAACTTTCAAAAAAATTTAGTAATTATAATCTCTTTTTCTCGATCCTCTCGTAACCGCTCTAGTATCTAAGATACGTCTATAAAGTATATACCTAAACGAACTACGACTTCTAAGACCTTTATATTATCTCCTCGATACTAAAGTAGTAGTTTTGCCATCGTATAACACCCCCTCTCCCCTATACAAAGTTTAACAATTTCTTTAGTTATTCTAGACTTCTCTCCCGGATGTTATAGTATTCTTTCCATTACTCTAACGTGTTTGGACTCCGCCGCGGTTCGGAACGCTATTTCAGGGATTATAATTTCTTCTCCCCTATAGTCGAGTAGTAAGCTTATTATTCTAGAGCTCTAATAGTATACTATAACTATAATAATTTCGTCTGTGAGTTTTAGGTTGCTACTTAAGCGCTAGAGAATTAGCTATATTACTTCTAGTATGCGATTATTCTTAGCGATTTCGATAATTTCTTCTATGATTTAGGACTCGTTATTCTTCGCTAAAGTAATAGTTGATGTAAATTTAACAAGATATAAAGCTATATATTTTATTAAATAAGTAAGTAATAAGTCTAATATATAGTATAGATTATATAGTACTTTTAATACGGTAATTAGTAAAGAGGAGTTATAATAAGTAATACTAGTTTTATTAGTTTTAATATACCCTCTTAGTATACGTTAACGAGTATACTAAAAAATATCGTAATTACTTCGTTTTTAGTATTATAGTAACCCTTCTAATTTCTACCTTAACGTTAACTATATTTAGTTATTTTATAAAGTTCGCCTACCCCTAAGGGCCGAATAACTTAGTAAAACCGTCTATAACTATCTAAGTTATTAGAACAAGCTTTACGGTAATAATACCTTACGAAACTTACTAACGAAGCTATATTTAGTAAATATCTACGTACCTTAAGCGAGTAACTAGCTTTAATATTTCCTTATTTATTAAACTAATAGTTTAAGTATTATCGTAGTATATATAAATTACTTTCGCTATACTAAAACGTATAGCCTTAAAAAACCTAGTCTACTATATTATTTCTTAAAATATTACTAAGAGCGAAAGGAGCTCTACTTTAGTAGTTAAGGTTATAACTATTCGCTATTTTATAGTACGCTAGTTAATTAGAGCGTTATAAAATAGGAATATAAAAGTATCGCTACTATATCTCGTTTTAAGATTATCGGTAAAGGAGGTATCTAACTAATAGGAAAAGATTAAAGTAGTAATATTACCGTTAATAAAAATAGCGAGGAAGCGTATATAGTAGAGATAAATAATAACCTAGTCTATAGTATCTTAGTATTACTAAGAGGGCTTTACTAGGTATTCTAAGAGTAACGAGTATACCTTAGTAATATTAGGCCTTAAGATTATTACTAGAAAGTTAATTAAGCTAACTTTTTATTAGTATAAAAAGATAAATTCGGGTTTTACGTCGGGATCGTTAACGAGAGGTATTACGGGTATAGGAGTTAAGACTTATTTACGGTTAGTAAGATTAAATTTTATAGTAATCTTCTCTATATAGGTATCCTATAGTAATACGAGTATCTTATTAGCTATATTATATAGAATTCTAATTCTAAGAAAGTACTCGGGCACCCCTATCTACTTAATAGTATAACGAGATACGAGTTTAAGCTTAAACTCTAAGACGAGATATATAGATCTTTAATAGTAAGTAAAGATAATATTATCTATAAAGAAGAAGACTATAAGATCTTACTTAATATATAAGTAGAGAATTCCTAGAATAGGTAATAGGCTAAAAGATTTAAGTATTTCTAAGAAATATACCTACTAGAGAGCCGGAGATTACCTTAGGCCGTATAAAATACGAAGGAGTTTAATTAAACTAGGATATTAGAAGCCGTTAGGGTATTATATATATATAGTTTCGTCGAGGCTAGCGTTAATATACGTATTAACGATATCGTATTATCTTATTTTAAGTCTAAAAGCGGTAATAAGAGCTATAAGAAATCTAAATATCCTTACCGTAAGTATAGTTACTATTATTTCAGTATTAGTAAGTTATAGATTACCTCTTACGTAGATACGTGCCTTAAATTTAACTAAGTAGCTATCGGAGTTAATCTTATAGGTAAATACCTATAGTAGTAGTAAAGGGGTAATACTAAGATCTATCTATTTCTCGTTAACGTAAGTAAACGTACCTATACGGCGGAGGTCGTTATATTTCTTTTTAGCTATAATAGTAAATTAATCTACGTAAGGATAATAAATAAGTTAATACTAAAACTTTAGTAGTAGTAGTATCTAACTAATATACGTTCGAGAGGTAGTAATAGTAAAAGATATAGCTAAGTTATAGGCTAAATAATAGCCTAAAAGAATATTAACTTAAGTTATAAATAACCTATATATACGCTAATATTTTTTCGGAAATAATACTCTTAGAATCTAGGTCTATACCTACTTATATACTTTTAGTAGAGGTTTTATAATACTACGATAGTCGAGTAGCTTCCTCTAAGGATTCTACTATTATAGTAACCTTACGAGATATACGAGTATATTTTATATCGTCGGTTTAGATTACCTTAGGGGACTCTAACACTATAGAGGGAGTTAGTAAAGGTATAGGAAGCTAAGTAACTACTCGTTTTATACTAAATTATAACGGCTATAACTCGTCGTCGATTAGAGTAGTTAATTATACTAAATTTTAGTAGTAAATATTAAAGTTATTACGTAATACTTCCTTAATACTATCTAATAGCGAAAGTAAAGGGGGTAAAACGCTAATAGAAGCCTTAATTTCTTAAATTAGGCCTAAGTCGGCGTTGTTAGGGGACTAAAATCTCGTAGAGTTAAAGGTAATATCTTATATTTGTATAATACGGCCTTTTAAGGGGACCTAAATATAAAAAATATTACTAGAATTATAGCTTATAAGATAGCTAATATATACTCGTAGCTCTATCTTTTCCTTTTTCGGAATATTATAGATAAGAGAATAGGTACGGTAACTAAAGATTTAAAGGTAAGATAAGTTAGGTTTCCGCCTAGTAACGTATTTAAATAGTATTCGCTAATCTAAGCGTTTTATTAGCTAAAAATTAAGTAAGTAGTATACTACTTTTACGTATTTAAACTAAAGATTTACTAGGAGTTTTACGTATATTCGAATTAAGTAAGTAAGCCGAGTAAGCTATTTTCCGGCATTCTCTACGGCGCTATTTTAGGCCTATATATAAGGCGTAGAGGCTTCTTAAATAATTCTATATTATTTAAGGAAGCTAATAAGCTATATACTTCCGAAGGTATTAGTTTTAAGCTATTAAATTTTAAAGCCTATAGCCTAAATAAGTAGAACGAATTCCTTAATTACGTTAACTATCTAATCTTAAGACTAGTAATTAGTTACTATATAGTAGCTATATAAAATATAGACGAGATAAGTTAAGAGTTAATTATAGTTAAGTAATAGTATATAGTAAACTATATCTACTAATACCCTCTTAAAAGGGAGACCGAGCCTAATATTAGAGTAACTAAAACGTCTAGAAACTACCCTCTAAGCTTTAGAAATTACGTAGGTCTTATATTTACTAGCTAGTAGTAAGTTACCCTTAGTAATAACTACTCCTATAGTATATTCCTTAAGTTTTATTAACGTAGTAGTTAATATATAACCGAGTATTTTATACTATTCCTTAAGCGTTACTTACTTTAGTAGCCTTAGTATTATTAATTTAGTATATAAGGCTATAGTAGGAGCTATACTAGTAGTAGTTATAGAAATAATTAACTTAAAGTCTATAAAATTCTAAGGAAAATATAAAAGATCTATTATCTTACGTAACTCCGGGAGTTAACTTTTCTTAGAGATTACCGTTTTAGTTAAACTAGCTATAAACTATATAGCTCCTTTACGATAAAAGGAAGCCTTATAAGTACTATTAAGGACGATTCTATAAGCCCTAAGGTTAACGTTATAGCCCTTATTAATAAGCTTTACTATACTAATAACGTTAGTAGTATATAACGGCGTATAGTATACGTCTAAAAGAACTAAGATTCTAGGGCTATTTAGTATTAAAATCGGTAGTTTTATAGTTTCCTTTAACTTAATAAGAGCTATTCCTATACCTCTAATAATATTTAAGCCGGTTAGTATAGTAGAGATTAGTATAAAGTTCTCGCTAGTATTTATAACGTAGTCTATAGAAGTAGTATCGAGATACTAAACGTTATAGTATATAGTAGCCTATATTACTAGTAAAGTTACTACTATAATAGTTAGTAGTCCGTAACTAATAGCTATTATTATAGCTACTAAAATAGTAATTTTAGGGGGTTTTAAGGAAGTATTACTTCTTTTTAACGCCTATTTATTAATATTTATAATAATATAAGTAAGATAGGGACTCTTCTTCACTTTATTATCTACCTTACGTTAAATAGTAGAGTTAGGTTTCTATCCTTCCTCTCGTAAAGATCTAATAAGGTATTTATAAGTACTCTATCTATAAGATTTACCGTAAAGGTAATTCTTCTTTTAGTTTAAAGTAGTATTAGCCTTAACGTTTATAGAGTTCTCGGTTTCTAGCTATTTTTTTAACTATTTCTTACCCTAAAATATACTAAATACGGAAGGTTTAAGCTATAGATTTCGTACTTTAGTAATAGTAAGGCGACGTTTATTCCGGAAACGGGCTATAATAGTCTTAATACTTAGTAGAGGCTTACTATCTAAAAGGAGGTTATTTAAGGTTTCGTCTTAATTCTATAACTAGATAGGATTAAACCTAGTAACTATACCTATAAAATTAAAGATTAGTTACTTATCGTTAATAATAGATAGGTTTATCTCCTTTACTTAGTTATAAGCAGAGATCTAACTATTAATCTAGTTATTAATAGTTATAGCCTTTAGACTAAGAGTAGTAACGTATTTATATTAATACCGTATATTAATTTTAAGAGCTTAGTCTATAAGAGTAACCTTAGTTTTAAGAGCTACTATAATATTAAGTATAGTATTATAATAACGTATATATATATAGTAAGATTATAAGACGTATACTAAAATATTAATCTTAAGTTCTCGTAGAGCTTTTACTTAATAGTCGTATTAGTATAAGTTAGTACTATACTTACTTATATAATACTCGAAAAGCTACTTTTAGATTAAATTTATTCGGCTAAGTTAATTGATATTTTCTAGGCCGATAGTTAACGGGCCTAGGAAATCTAGAGTAGTAAATACGAGCTAAGTTATATACTATTTCCTCGGTAGATCTAGAATATTTATTACTAGCGTATTCTTAAGCTACGAATTAGCTTTAATAATAGCGTTTCGTATAGTAATAAGGTTTAGTTCCTCGGCCGAAAAGGGAATAGCCTATAGTTTAAAGTTAGAATCTACGAACTTCTAGATATTATTAGTAACTATAATTATACGGATCTAGTCTCTAAAAGTATTATACTTAGAAGGGAGGTCGAGAAAGACCTTAAGGGAAGGTTATTTTAATATAGATATATTATTTTAGTTAATAAATATCGTTATATAGTTACGGGGTAGAATAAATATAAAGTATAACTAATTAATATTATAAGGCTCGTAAGTAGTATATTAAATAAAGTAGTAAATATTTTAGACTAAGCGTATATACTAAAATAGAGAGAGAATAAATAATAATATTAGCCGTATACGTATACGTAAATTAATTCTAGGTAAAACCGGGCTTATAACTAATATAAATTTAACAAGATATAAAGCTGTATATTTTATTAAATAAGTAAGTAATAAGTCTAATATATAGTATAGATTACATAGTGCTTTTAATACGGTAATTAGTAAAGGGGAGTTGTAATAAGTAATACTAGTTTTATTAGTTTTAATAATAGTTCTATTACTTTTTCCTCTTTGTTTGATACTGCGACTTTGAGTATATTATTAGTAATTTCGAACTTATCCCCTCGAAGCTGAAGTATTTAAGAAAATATATCTAGATTCTCGTTTACTATAGCGGCTATAACGATATAATAAGTAATTTCGAGCTTATCTCCTCGATAATAAAGTATTAGTTTAAGTACTTCTAGGTTCTCGTCGTCTACCGCGGCTGCGAGAATTTTCTCGGTGATTTCGACCTCTCCGTCTCTTTTAAGAAGAACTCGTAGGGTACTTAGAAGAGGTCCCTATACGACGCTCGGCCCTATATAACGCTTATTAATATCTTTTTTACTAACTTCCTAATTCGATTACTATACTCGTAATATTACTCGTATTTACTTAAAACTTAGAGGTTTAATTAATCTAACTATACTCTATAACTTACGCTAATTTCTATTACGTAGCCGGCGTTATAGTAGTTGTTTATTAACCGAGCCTTTAATATTTAAAGATTCTTATACTATTACGTATTTCTAGTATTTAAGTACTACTACTAAACTTTACTTCCTATTACCGCTTTTAGCTAACCTCTATTACTCTTTTATATTAATTCTTACTTATTTAGTATCCTCTTAAAGTTACTTTTAAGCCTAACGGTCCTCTCTTTCTTACTTAATTCGTTTTTACTTCTTAACTTTCGCCTTTTTATATAATATTCTTATAATTTCTCGTTTACTACGCCTCTATTTAACTAATAACGCTTATTTTTATTTTACCTTACGTTTAGCCTCCTTCTTCCTCTCTTTTTTAGCTACTAACTCGTCTCTTTCTTATTCCTTTACTACTTTCCTTACCTTAGCTTAGAGTACTTTTCTAGGGCTAAAAAATATCGTATTTCTATTACTCTCCTCTCTTAATTCTTTAAATAATAGCTTCCCGCGCTAACGGCGTCTCTTTTTAGTTTAAATAGCTAATCGTAGGCCCTTATTCTCGGCCTTAACAATTGCTAATTACGCCTATAGGCTTACTATACGATTTTATAGCTTCTAGACTATCCTATTATTATTCTAGGCTATTACTTCCTTAAATATTACTTAGATTTTATCGATATCGCTCTTAAAAAGTATACTCGTATTCGAATTCGAGCTACTTAGCCGCTAGAGGTCCGGAGTATCGTTAAAATTAAGAGTAACTCTATTTAAAACTTTTAAGGGGTTAAATAGGACGATACTAGACTTCTCAAAAGTACTAAGGATATTACTTTCGGTTATTACTATAGTAAATATAGGCTAAAAGAGTTTAAAGAACTTTTTTTTACTTATACTAGATAGCCCCTACGTCCGTTATAACTACTCGGCTAAATTTATTAAATAATAAGATACAAGAGGTCCGAAGTAACTAACGTTAAGTAGCTATAGTCGATATATTAAATACGGTAGGTAATTAACTAATAGGATATGATAGTTAATATAGTAGTTAATAAATCTTATATTAAGGTAACTACTATAGCTATTAACGTATAGAATTCGCTAATCTCGGCCGTTTCGAGCTTTTTTTTTAGTATACCGATTAAATACTATTTTAAGCTAGGAAAAACTAAGGTCCTCGTTAGTCTAGCTACTTATAGATAAAGTAAAGTGCGCGATCTGTTCCTACGGATTAAAATCGTCGAGCTAGGTATCCTATATATCGCCGGAGGCCGCTTAGTAGATAATACTTAGTAATAAAGCTATCCTATCTACGTAAATATAGCTAATTATAGTTACCTATTCTCTATTACTATCTTACCTTACTCCGAGTAGCAACCTCTACGCTCGTATTACCTTATTAAAAACCCTTTTTCGCTCTTATATTACCCCTATTAAAAACCCCTTTTTATCTATATTATACTCGTTATTCGGCTTAACGTTAAATTGTAATTTTTTACTATATAACTAACCAAAAAGTTAGTAAGATTACTAATAAAAAGGATGCTATAAACCTTATTAAAGTACCTAGTATATATAATAGCCGAATCGGCTTTTTTGCGGCTGGAATCGAGTCCCTAGAGGTAGTCTAATACTAGGGATTTTAAGTATACTTTTACGAATCTAGTATACTAGTTTTTCCCGGGTTGCTTACCGCAAATCTCCTTAGTAAAGTTATTTACTATTATATTAATAGGTAGGAGACCCCTAGCCGAAAGCGTATTAATATATTTAACGAGGTCTAGCTATTATTAGTAGCTTAATAATAATCGTTTTTCGTCTATAGACTACCTAGTCCCCTATACGCCCTAATAGCGCCTTACTAGGGTATACCGATTATATTTAAATATTCTAGTATACTTAGAATAATTAGGTACTTCCTAGGATCCTAGGGCTTTTAACGCTTCGTTAATCGGAGCCATATTGGTGGCGATAGGGGGGTGTATAGATTATATGGTATACAAAATTAAGTGCGCGTTGAGTAGGGCCGAGCGTCGTGCAGGGACCTCTTCTATTCCATAACCACTTCTCACTACCTGCGTAAAAATTTCCTCCGTAATCTTAATTTCTTCGCTGCGTTTCTCCAGGGGAAGAGATGTGACCTTTACTCCATGGGTCTGATTTTGCATTGCGGCTTTCAATATGTCGTCTGTGATTTTGAAATCGTATCCTCGTGCCTCCAATAGTAATTGCATTACTTTCTCATCCAGATTTTCTGCCACCAAGACAACGTCACCTTCTTCGATTGTGCTCCGGTATTCATCTTTCAAAACCTGCAGCATAAACACAATTCTTATTGCATGAATGCCACGACCAGCACTCTCAAAAGCAGACGCCAAATCTTCGAAGATCCGCATGCTTTTCAAAGTATCCGGATGATTCGCTCCTTGGAGTAAAATTCGCTTCTGGATTGTCCGCAAAAGAACGACCTTGGCCTTACTCCAATGTAGGTCTTTTGACTTAGTTCAAGCCTCTCGGATCCTGCCACTACGAGGGTAACTTTCGTTGACTTCTCCGCTCTAGATGATGGCGCCATTTGGATTTCAGATTTCGCTGCTATGTCTTGGAATTCTCGTAGATGGATTCTTGGTTTCCATTGCCAGACTAGTAGAAAATTCCACCAGTCGAATTTGGCCGGTTGGAGAGGTTCAAACCCCTTTTAATAATCATTCTCCGTCTGGGGATGATCCTCCGTATCCCAATCTCGCGCCACACCTGCATCGCTAGGGGAAGCCGCAAAGTTGACAATGGTATAAAAGTCTTCGCATGCTCTTACAAGGACAGGATTCGGACTGTGCTCGAATACGCAGATCAGATCCCCTTTCTAAATGGGGTTTGCCGAAATCAGGAAAGACAGGATAGCTCTAATCCTCAATCATATTAATGATGACGAAGTATGGTAGCGATCTCCTGAGAGTGAAATATACCCGCGACCTCCTGGTGGTATAAATTTGTTCCAAAAGGGTACCTCCACTTGTTGTCTGTCGCTCCAAGACGTGTCGGATTCCACGAACGACACTTCGCCAATGACATGGTCGACAACTTCAACTGAGAGAGATTGGTTCCAAACGAAGTGGATAAGACTCTTCAAGAGCGTCTCCCATGGAATGTTACAGTCCACTGATAGTCCAGACCCGGCCAGATCATCAGTGCTCATTCCTAGCAAAGCAAATACTTTGTCGTGGGGTTCGGTAGCCTGGTGCCCATGATACATGTCTATCAACTCTGCTAAAGGGCTGATACGCAAAGTGGATCGACCTAACCACCAGGAGGTAGATCTGGCCGGAAGATTGCTTGGCTTATCAAGAAAACACTGAACGAATCGAAGCTTGTGACTCTGCGAAACCTTTATCTGGAAGGTTCAATTGCTGCAAACCTAGACAGAATGTGTATCCATCATTCTGCGTTGTACCGCACATAATCAGGATGTGTCGAGCTGAGGCAACTTCCTGCAGAACCTAAACCAATAGTGTTAGTATGCTTTGGTATCTCGTTCAAGTCTTTCCTGTCACCTCTTGTTGGGCTTGAACTTCATTATCGATAGGGCTAGTACTCCGGCTCAGCTGTGAGCACTCTCAAAGGCAGAACAATCGGTGCGATAAACGCAAACTATACTTAGCGAATAAGATCTCTCATATGACTTGCGATTTCATCCATCGAGCACGTCCACTCGTCACGTGCAACTCATGTGAGCCTGCGAGTTCTGTGCAATGACATCACTACCCCTCTATGTCCATGCACGTCCGCTCCACCCCGTCTCCACAAACATGCACACAACACCAAACAGCATCCAGCCTAACAACCATACCAGTCTATCAGTCCCATAATACAAGCAAACATGTCTTCCGTGAAGCAAGAAGTCTGCCCCGTCGTCGGCACCACCAACTCAGTTTTACCCCCTAGCCATCCCGACGTCGACCTCTCCAAGTCCGGCCAGGTCTGCCCCGTCGTAGGCGCGTCGACCGACCACCACCACAATCTCCACAAGCACCCCAGAGTCCCCGCCTCAGCGTCCGAGGGCTCGAATAATGCTCTGGAATGCCCGGCGCTGAAGCTGGTTCTCCACGAGCCCCAAAGCGAGTCCATGGACGATGCCTTGTGCCCTGTCGTTGGCACTGTCACCACCATCCTCCCGCCCGACCACCCCAGCACAGCAAATGCAAAGGACGGTGACTTGTGCCCCATCACTAAGGCAAAAGTCGAGCATCATAAGGGCAAGGTTCATGAGCACCCGCAAGTCAACGCCGCGTCTGGCGGGGTTTGCCCCGTTGTTGGTGCCAGAGCTTGATCTTCTTTCCTTAACAACATTGTCCGACCATCGGTGGAGTGTACAGTCATGCACGGTGTTTTGTGGTAATATTCATGTTGTAAACTATTATCAATCAATTAAATTGCATTTCCTGGTATCTCTTGTCCATCTGCTGGACCCAAAAGATTCCACTTGCATGACCTCAGGGATTGGGGCAGGCCTGACAGCCCTACTCAGGGGATAAGTGAACTCGAAGGCGTCTCAACTCTCAATCGTTATGTCGCTCCTACACGCACTGCCTCGTGGGGGGACACATATACAGTGAAGCGACATATGAATATTGCCTACAATCGACCCAATTTCTCACCTCAGCTCGACCTAGAAATCTTCGCCTGTCACATACTATATGTCAAAACGCTGGACAATTCTCAGCCGCTTGCATCCACTTTCACTCCTAGAGGCGAGACGTTCCCAGCGAAGCTAGATAATCTTGAAGATGGTAATGCATGGGAGAGGGCGAGCTCCAGTACACAATATCATCCCAACCATCACCGAGCACGTGCTCCTTGATGGACACTTAGTTCAAGTTACCGTCAACCTTGCTGTGGCCCTTCGAAACGTACCACGGCATTGGAAATCGAGATATCCCGGCCGCGCTTTAAGCTCATTTCGGCTTTGGGCTGACGCCATGTGTATCGACCAAAGCAATATCGCCGAAGAGAAAAACCCAAGTACAACTCATGGGTTCAATATATTCAAATGCAGAACTGGTTTTTTCATGGCTGGGACGTGGAGATGAGGGAATTGTCACTGCTCTCGAAACACTCCGACTCATATCCAAAGAAACCTCAGACACTGCGGAGAATCAGCCTTTGAACATCCAATGGATTGAGCGCTACCCTCCGCTTTGTCATGACTGTGAAGAAAATAGTCGAGATGAAGGAACTGGTGGTGTTGGAACTATTTCTGGAATTCGATCATAACATTCTTGGACCTCGATTATTGGAGAAGGGTATGGATATTTCAACGGTGTGGACGTGAAAATGGACTTTGGTGAGGTTAGTTTTCTCCATAGAGTACATCGCGTAGGTTAGCTTACTTTGGATTTTGATATTCACAGGTATTGTATCCTCAGCCTTATCAAATGAATTGTCTACAGGCCAAGTTTAAATGCGAAAAAGACGTGAAAATTCGCCTAGACCTCAAAAACAAGAGAGTGAGTTTTGTCACGTGCTACAATCATACAAAAAGGAGTCAAGCTCAACCCCATCTCAGTCTCATCAACAACTACCTCCGTTCTGCGATCGCTGCAGTCATTGACATTCCATCTCAGCAACTCATATCTCCGGCATGAAATAAATCTCCTTAGTCAAGAAGAGACCAGCCTCGTCTCCAGTGCGAAATAATTTGCTGCTTAATCGGGATCATGCTGCAGACATTTTCGAATCCTCCGTGCAAGTTTATCGTTCAAAGTGCCGGAAACGGTGTTGTTATTCAGCTTGATGCAAAAAACTCGGATAATCGCGATCATCTGCTTTGTCCTCGCCAATCAAAAGTCGGACGGGATCTTCGATAACACGCCCCCGCATGAGCTGCACATATATCGATTTAGCCTTGGCAGTATCTTCGACTCTTCTTCCAGCCTGACCATTAACAAACTGGACTCGACCACCATCATCGTATGTTTCATGGCTGCTTCCGTGTCACCGGAATTAGATCTGCAGGATGCGGAAAATAGCTTTGCGTCAAGGCACGGAGTCTCCTGTGAATGAGGCTCCGTTCAGTTAAGCTGGGATACAAATCCCCGTGGAGCTCAGCACCAGGCTGTCGACTGTATACTGAATTGATCACAGCACAACTTCATTATGTCCTCTTCTCCAACAGTTGTTATTACAACGAGGCCCGGTTCGCAGCTTGCGAGCGGCTTATCTCGTCCAACGGAAACCGGTTCTTACCCAGCAGACGGGCTGGGAATCGAGGGTATCACTACTCAACCAGAGCATTGGTCCCCCGAAACCGACCATGAGACTGAGGAGCGTTCGTCGAGTGACATCGCTCAGCAATATCTTCGGCCGCCAGAAAAGGACCACAATGACTTAAATCTCACTCCAGCTGTGGTAAACGGTACTTTGACATCTTCGTATGAGCAGCTTGCCTTGTCTCGCCCGCTAACGGCGACCAGATCTTCCTCGAATTCAAAATCGCTTGCCGAGCAGTTGCCGCAAATATCTTGCCCTGTCCATACTCTCGACCTTCCTATCTCTCGCATACGTTGTGATAGCTATATGGGGTCCTGTCTGGAACATAATACGTGATCCTGCTATCTCCAAAACTGTAGCATCTCTTGTTGCGAAAGCGATTGAAGCAACATTCGCATCTACTTGTGTGCTATACATCGGGCAGTTACTCACAAGACGGTCGACGAGCACAGACACGCACAATGGTCTGAGCCTCGACCAAATTAGTATGCGCGATTGGATTATAGACCCTGGAAGTATGCTCGGCGATGAAAAGACACTATGGCTCGGTACGACGTCTTTTTTGGGGTGGTATGTTGTGATAGCCGCCGTCTCATCTTTGTTATACGGGACAGCGTCGAGTAGTCTTAGTAAGTTTGTCTTTCTGGGATGAAACCTGACTGACAGAAGGTAGTCCAGCCCGTTTTGAAAGACACACCAGCTCGGCACATAACGATGAGTGGAATGGTTAAAACATCATTTGCAAACGAGTCCTATCTTGAAAAGAGTTACACAGGTTCCTTAGGGTTGAACCTCACTCTGGACGACGATAGGAGCTTCATGGGTGTTGTCTACTCTGCTCGGGGAAGTAATTGCTGGAATACCTTTTTGACGACTTGGGATAGCACTGGAAACCATACACCAATTCAGTCGCAAAGGCCGTCTCCGTGGACGCTCGACAGAGACCTGCAAGGTCAGATCAATGGCTCCTGGGTTCAGAGCATTGAAATGCAAGCCGCTTTTCAAAAGTTCGGAAGAGTGGTGGATAATGTCACTCTGGCCATTGCTCACCCCGACATTCTGCAGGTGGCTAAAGCCTCAAAATCAATTGCACAGCCAAAGGTAAGGATTAGACTGGATTTCAATGTAATTGCTGACCGATTGAATTTAGGAATTCCAAGACGGTATGGGTCGTTATAAGCTTCAAGCTCAGATTCCCAGTCCATATGTCAATGTTGTCTGCGCTAACGTTAAGCGGGCTGATCTCGATGGACTTGTATACGAAGATCAAGTGAACGGACAGCTGAACACGAGTGATCCCGCTGCCCCTGAAAACTCTCTAGATCCTCGTTTTGTAGTTGACTTCAACTGGACGAAGTATGCTACAGTCAAAACCCCCTTAGATGATATCTTCGGATGGGACAACCAGAACAAACGTCCAAGTAAGTCTTTTGGAATCCATCTACAATTCCGTCGCTAACAAAGTCTAGTTTTTTACCGATATCCGATGGCATCACAGAGGTAAGCTTTTGAACACAGACGATTATTGGCATCATGCTAAGCACATCTCTCTAGATTCTGAACAGAACAATTGGATCACTTTTGTACAATGCATTTGGCAGAGAATCTGTCTACTTGCTGGGCGCCCCAGCATCAAACGCCAATAGCCTTGACAACTCCACTCTACATTACTCTCTCTGCTCTATGCAGGCTGGGCTACTTGCAGATTGTTATACAGAACTAACCACCTTGGGCAACTCAAGCGTCATGGTATCCCACTGTGCAGAGTCAAATAACGGTATGTCGTATGCGAAACGGAACGCATCGGCAAAGGATACAGTAAAGCTAGATTGGGTTGCAGTTGGCAGCTTGGCCGCCACCTCGATGGGTCTAAATGGTGGTGAGACTGGCGGTGCTGGCGACAACGAGAATTACTTGACTAAGCTCTTTCTAACGAACCCGAGTTTGCCATTGGATCGTCCTAGTATGGCGGAAGGCTTGGCTTCGATGATGATGCCAGCTCTAGTTATGGCGGCTCAAGACTCACCTTTCGACATCATCTGGGTACGCTCACAATCATCTTCGAATATAAACTTCCTCTAACGATCTCACCACAGGATCCATCGCAAACTATCCCAGCGAATTTTCCCGCTGTCCTCCATCCCAACCTCTTCGCCTCAGGCGGCTCCGAATGGTACAAACGCCTTTACATCATCATCTTCATCCTCGTTTTCCTCATGAATATATATATGCTATACTACCTCTTCATCCTCCATAACAAGGACATGACGATTGATATCTGCGATCCGATAAACCTCTTTGGCTTAGCCGCGTCCTCTCGATTTGATCATTTCCCTGAGAGTAGTTTGATTTTGAGTCCGAAGAAGGAACCGAGGGAGAGGCCGTTGTCGAGGGAGTGGAAGGTTAAGAGGGATGAGAATGGGAGGATGGAGATTGCGCTTGTAAGTGATGAAGGGGAGGGTGGGCAAGGAGGGAGTCCGAATGAGGTTGAGGCCGTAAGAACGAGTGGGTTTACGCCATTGCTTGGTGGGAAGGGTTGGGGCGGCGGGAAGAATGGAGTGGAAGAATCTATTGAGATGGTTTGAATTGCTTTCCAGGACAATGTTTATTTGGTACGATGTGACGACAAGGGCGGGAATACCGAAGGCTTTTACGCAGAGACGACAAATTTAGACATCAAGCTTATAGGGTAACGATACTCGGCAAACTTCATTGCCATCATGCATGGCTCATCCACCGACGTCGCGTGGTTAGGAGCACCATTTTTCAAAAAAGAATGAAGGAACTGACGGCATATAAGGATATACAAGGGGTATTATTTTTAATCTCGTCTACCGCAACCGCTACAGGTCTGTCCCAAAAAGGCCGAACCCGGTACATAGATCTCCGTTATTTCATGCCCAGCCTCTGCGCTATCAATTCCAGGAATAGGGATGGGCGGCTTGCGCCGCCCATGGAGCCGGAGGCGGTGCATTGTACTGGTAAGATTGATTTCCAGGAGGAGGAGGAGGAGGAGCCCAAGGCTGATAAGATGCATAACCCATGTTTGCTGCCGGAGGAGTGAGAGTTTGATAGCCCCATGAATTCACATGCTAGTTCTCATATGGTGCGGATTGATAATTCTCGTTATAGGGAGACGGTGTAGGAGCAGGTGCAGGTTGATAACCACCGTTATACGGAGCGGTCGCTGGAGTCGACGCAGGTGGATAAGTTGCAGTATATGGAGCGGGGCCAGGATTAGACGCAGATGGATAAGATCCAGAATTTGGAGCGGGAGTAGGGGCAGACGCAGGAGCAGTTGAAGCCGGCTTACCAGGCGGTCGCCACGAACACGCAGGAGGAGCAGATTTCAGCCATTGGCGGGCGGTATGCTGGTCACACGGACCTAGGGTGCTGACATCGGCGCCACACAGAATAAGGATATGGAAGACATCGATACTACAGTTGAATACCGCAGCGGCGAGGGCGGAGCCCATGGGTGTTGACTTGACCGTAATATCGGCCCCCAATTCAATCAGCAGCTTGACCATCTCCAGGTTCTTGGCTATGACAGCTCGCTGAAGGGCAGTGCTATAAGCAGGATCCACAGCATTAGGGTTCGCGCCACTGTTGATCAGAAGTTCCACAATGTCTTCGTCTTTGGACTCGACGGCGGCTATTAAAGGCGGGGTGTCGGAGGATGGGTTTACATCTGCCTTGTGGTCGATTAGTAGCTTGACCATGTCGTTGCGCCCCTTTTTGGCCGCGATGTAGAGTGCCCAATACTCTGTGTTTCCGAGGCTGTATACGATGCCTCGCGCGTTTGGGTCAGCACCCGCTGCGAGTAGTGTCGCCATCTTGGCAATATCGTCCTCGTCAAGAGCTTGGATAAGCTTCTTTCCCGGTGCTTCTCGCTCTCGTCGTGCGGCAGCTCGACTTTGAGCTGGAGTGGAGCTCGGAAGAGAGAAAGATGATGCTCCTGACGTTTGACCG
This sequence comes from Venturiaceae sp. KMAF11, assembly GCA_023078705.1. Taxonomy (NCBI): domain Eukaryota; kingdom Fungi; phylum Ascomycota; class Dothideomycetes; order Venturiales; family Venturiaceae; species Venturiaceae sp. KMAF11. Next base: position 2,101,128 of record JALGOQ010000005.1, read on the forward strand.
GCAGGGAGTTCGGACGCGTGAGCAGGAAGAGAGTATTGTGACGGAGAGGATGTGTGAAAAGGAAGAGAGTATTGCGAAGGTCCAGACGTTTGAGCAGGAAGAGGGTATGGTGACGGTCCGGATGTGTGACCGGTAGGTGGGTACTGCGATGCTACTGTTGTGGGACCGTGGTAGGAGTATTGTGATGGCGCGGTTGCATGACCAGGAGGAGGATATTGCGAAACCAGTGTGGTGCGACGAGAATAGTGATATTGGGATTCCGGCGTCGCAGGACCAGGAGTGGAGTATGGCGACACTCCCGGTGTGGAACCAGGTGAAATACTAGGCATGTTCCCGCCCGTTTGCCAGGTTGGAGTACCTCCAACAGAGTTGCGGCCGTCTTGTCCATTGAATGTTGGAGCTTCATATGTGAGTTCGAGTTCGGTTCTGTAGAGGGACACTTACGAGAGGTAGGATATGGGGCCGCATATGCGTTGACAGGAGGTGTGGCATGCAACTCACACTGCTCAGGAAAGGCAGGTTCTATGATAATTAGCATGGGCATGAAGCTGAGCGACGATTCTCACTTACCCAGCGCCGCCACAGAAGAAATGAACAAGTCTGTTTTGGTAATGGTATCCGAAAGCTCAAGGTAGGTGTAAGTAAAACCACAGATTCGATCCGTAGCCTGATACTCCTGTACGATGACGTCTTCCAGTCCATGGAGGACATTGAAGCGATAGTAGCGGTTTTGAGAGACTAGATCTGGATTGTCCTGCTGGAAACCATCTGCAGTTTTTTCAGTCTCAATCATCATCTCCTTTAGAGTTTCGGCCAGGTCAAATACGTTGCCTTGCATATTCCTAGTGGGAGGAGAGCCGGTGCCAATGCTCAGGAAAAGACGGTCATCATTGGGCCATAGCTAGCGCGACTCGCGTTCCAAGAGTCTAATGGGGTTGTTGAAGCCCAAGGCACCGTCGATGAATGTGGCCCCACGCGGTCCGATGGTGATAGGATCGAAGAGAGTGGATGCTGCACTGGTGGCTCTCGCAGCTTCTTATATCTTGCAGTGCTTGTCCACTCGGTTCGGCCTCTTCGGGTGGGTGTAAGTTCGCAGTACGGTGTTTGCACCATCGTGTCCACTTACAACGGAGACAAATCTAAAAGGTTAGCATACGGCAATGGATAGAAAACGATTGCTTCGTACACTTTACAGTCCGATGTCTCGTGAAACAATTCATCATCACTCAGATCCCTTTCTCGGACTATTCTCTTGATGCTCTCCTCCAGAGATTTTGTAGAAAACTTTCCGTTTGCTTGGAAGTAATCGGAGAGGCGGCCGGGCAAATTGGCCTGGGACTTTACAGGAGTGAAAATTTCCTTTGAAAACTCTAGAAACTTCTCCTCGCATTGGTCGACGGTCATGCGTAGCTGGCCGAGCATGATGGCCAAAAGGCCTCTCTGGCTAAGGGTCAGATGCAACTCCTACGAATTTAGAGAATTAATGTGCATACCGTGCTAGTTCCACCAATCATGTCGAACTCTTGCCATGGATATATTTCGTCCACGCCGCGCTCGCGTGCGAGACGTTCCATCAATTCTCTCAAGATAGTGATGGTGGACATTCCACGCACGCCGCCTCCATCTGTTTGGCCTCAGTTTCGTTTGGCCTCGAGAAGTGATGTTGAATAATTCGTAGTACATACCCAACGACAGTAACTTTCGCATCTTCCTGCTATGGGAAGCCATGCCGACGATAGTTTACTAGTCGGCAAAAATATGTTTCTTGACAAGATATGGGAAGAGTGAAAGCGAGAAGAAGAAGAGGAGACGAGGCTGGAAAGGAGGAAGCGTATGGCCGCTGTATTATGAGGGAACAACCAAAACCTACTTCCAGGCCGAAACAAAGAAGCGTGCGAACAAGCCTGATCGGGTCGGACTACAATAAATATTGGACGGGAACTCAGCGTTTAATCGTCCCCGTCTCCCTTATGACTGCTTGAAGGCTGTCCAATGAGAATGCTTTGAAGTTCTCAGCTTCAGCCTTCCTTGCCAAGGGGCTGGCATCGTGGCTTTTGGACGTTTCGTAACTCCATACCTATGCAACAATCAGCATATTGAAGAATGCCTGACAGAGTAGTGTAAAAGAGCAACGGGACTGTAAATGCGGGTCCCGAGGTCGATTGGTGGCATTATGCCACACGATAAACCGAGCAACCTTATCATGTTCTGATAAGATAGAGTACTGATCCTGCTGGCATAGAGTCCTGAATGTGGAATGGCGACATTATCGAGATAGGCGTCGCCCCTGTGGCGAAGTAAAGCCTCACTCACCATCCCCCCGCATCATGCGTTAACTAGGGGCTCATCACGACCTCGACGTTCTTTCTATTTATGGTTCCAATCGCAAATGCATCATTAAAGAGTTGCAATTTGTATCGGCTTTCTGTAAAATAATAACATATCGTCTGTATCGCACAACGAATAATCTACCCATCTCCCGAGCTTTTGCTAGAGAAGCTCGCATGCCGGCAGATACAGTCTGAATCTAGATCTATCTTTCTTCAAGCATCTACACTGTTCTCGTTTCACCTTGTTCGAGCGTTCTTAGCTAAAGCAAGTTTGAGATGTAGACTCGAGCTTGCCATCAACTCATACAACATCGTTGATGTAGCAACTTTTCTTACATTTTTCACGTTGTTGACGTTCCGGCGACGAAGCTGATCTAGGCAGACTATTGTGAGTGCGAAACAACTTGGTTTTAGTGAGTGGGTTGGGAAGCTATTGAAAAAGCTCATGTTGCTGATAGTGAGGTGGGAATTTGTGCGATGCTCGTGATAAAGAAAAACGGGACTGTTCTGGGAAATTGGGTATGAGATGCCAGAGTTGAGGGTGATGATATACCTATCTTGGACAACACTGTGGCTTTGAATGTGAGGTATCTTAGGATATGTGAGAGACACGTCAATGCTCTTGTAAGACAATTCTTAAGTTAGCTAGAATCTCGTCGCTTTTAATTTTGATTAGGATATGACTGACACAATACACTTTCCCAGCACTCTCTGTATATTATGTACTTTCTCAGCATTATCCATATGTGCCATCTAATACACAGGCAAGAGAAAAGCATCCAAATCATACATCCAAGAATCAATACTATCCTGGTCATAAACACACTCCATCGTCGTGCCATTGTTTACCCACATCGGTCGTAACGGCCACGCACAAATCTGCTGATTCATCCCCTCATTATCACCTGGCAACAACACTTTAGCAGGTAAGGTCTCCGGTACAACACCCTTCTCCACCCACTCAATCAGCGTCGCCAAATTCGTCTGCGGGAACGGCGCATTAGGTTCATAGACATTGGTAGTGCAATGCGAAGCCCCAGGTATAAGAAACAGCCGGTAGAACTCCTGTGTTGCAGCAACGGAGGCGTTGTAGGAGAGTCCGGGGTTCATAATTTGACGGACGGACTCGAAGTACCGCACTGAAGAAGCGGTGGGGATACTGAAGTCTGATTCACCGTGGAAATGGATTACTTTGCCCCCTGCAGCTTTGAAGGAGGTGAGATCAGGATTGGTGGTTTGGAGGACGTCGTTGAATTTCTCCCAGCCTAGCTGGATCCAGGAGACGAGGGTGTCGTAGGTTACGCCGTCGAGGGTTGGGAGGTTTGTACCGTTTTGCTCGTTGAGGAGGACTTGAACGTAGCCGCCGCCGAGGGAACTGATGAAAAGTTCGTAGGCGGAGGTTGTGGTGTTGTAGGATGTGGAGGTGTCGGCGAAGATCGAACTTGGAGTGTATGCGAAATAGGCTCGTTTTCCGTCTGTGGTGTGGAGTCCGTCGAGTTGTTTCTGTGCGACTGCGATGCCCATGGCTGATACGGTACCGTTTGCAGCAGGCACAGGAGCACTGAAGAACGAGCTTGGCATAGAGGAACAGGAATACGGTAGTCCGAGAGTGGCAGAGATGTTGTAGTGCATGGTGCAAAGATCGGTTCGAGAGACCACACCGTCGATTCTGCCATCTAGACCATCGCAGTTGGCAATGGTTTCATTCATTATTTTCTGCATTTCGCAGGGTGATGGATAATAGTTCATCGTTTGCTCAATCACTACAAATATATTAGCAGGTTTCTCGCAGGTTTTCGAAGAAGTTCGAAACAGAGTGCAGTCAGAATGCTCGACTCGTGGTGCAACGATGGACCGAGAAGATTGTACGTACCGTTCGCATATAGGTGCTGTACCTGCTGAAAAGAGTAGCGAAACGCTGGTGCTCCAATTGCTGCGCCATCAAATTCATCACCGTATCGCTGCAATTGACTCCATCCCTCGCGACCACCCTCGGAACATCCTTGATAATAAGAATACAGAGTTTGATTGTTTGCTGTCATGTCAAAGACAGTCTTGGTGAGTGCTTTACCGATAACCGCCTGCTCATGGATAGCATCATATCCAAACATATAGATATTCTCCCAGTTGAGGGTACCATTGTTAAGCAGGAAGGTCTCAATGGCATTATTTTGAAAGATTCCAAAGCCACCATCTGTCAATCCAGACACAGCACCATATTCAACTCCGCCAGGCAAACTGCCTGTTGGGCCAGTTCCACTGTTGATAGCGTAACCCCCTCCTCCAGTGGCCAAGTAGCGGTTTTGGAAATTGGCTGGGGAGGGAAGCCAGTAAGTCAAAGCTACAGAGTCATTGCGACCATTGTGACTGTATTCGAACGTGACTTGGCAGTAGTCCAATGTAGCAGCAGGATAGAAAACGTTGCTAGGGATCGAGATGTTAGAATTCGCCGTGGTATTGACGGTTGATGGCTTGAGCGTGATTCCATCGAAGATATCCACAGCTGGGAAATGGGATGTGACGTATGAGTTGGTACAGAGTTCGTCCATCGTAAGACCTTGTGCGAGTGACGAGAATGCCGCAATGGCGGCTAGAGAAGAAGAGCGCATCTTTTGATGTGAGAATCCCAGAACCAAGTGAAGATGAGGCAGAGCGTAGAATAAGGAAGATTCCACATCTCTCGATGGAATTCAAAAGACGCTTTTATATTAACATTCCCCACATCTCAACCATGCTCCCATCAGTTCGCGGGGACGACCCCGGATTTGTGACGACAAGGCGGGAGGTTGTTCAGTCCATGTCGGATGGATGGCTAAAATCTGACCAAAAAATCTGTCAATTATCTAATAAGTGAAGGAAAGAAGTGAGAATCGATGCAGGTGTGAAGTCCAGACGTTGCGGAAATTCCTAAAATGGAAACGTCCGCTCATGGAGTAATTTCAAGCGTCGGATGTTCCGGCCGTGCTCAATATTACGCTTGTGTGGATATAATATGCACGCAAAAACCTTCGGATTTAGCAGAACCCAGGCATCAACCAAACGCCGTCACCCCTCTTCGAGCACGCGTCTTGCTAAAACTCGGACGTAGATGGCGCGAATTCTCAGGGTTGAGATCTTTTGAGTCGGCGTTAAGCTCTATAGCTACTCACGAGGCAATATCTTATGGAAACGGTTCATGAGTGCAGAATAAGGGGCTTTGAAAAAGCAAAGGCTACGAGATGGAGAAGGACTGATGAAATTGAGCAGAACTTAAATCTCGGACGACAATCGATGTAGCATGTTACAGCAAGAGAATCTGACGATGAGGAATCAGTCGTGGATTGAGGCTGTGTTGAAAATGTCCAGATGAAGGACGAGGAAGAAGCAAGAAAAACAAGATTACGAGAAGTGAAGACTTGCAGCAAAACAAGCATATTACTCTCATCTTGACCACGGCGACAGGTTCCTGATATATTCTTGGATATTCGTTGTTTCGATGGGTGAGCAGAAACATGTGCCCAATTAGGCAAGTGCCCATGCTTTGTGATTGTGGCCCAGCAAAAGAAATAGACTTCGCTATGGCATTGAGTCAGGGACCAAAACGGCATTGCGCCGAAACGGTTGAAGGCGAGTTTTGGGTCGGGTAATTGTAAATTTCCGATCAGGACTTGGGGTTATGGAATGTGGAGTGGATGATGAAAGATGGAGAGAGGAGAGATTGTTCTACTTCCTTTCATTCTACCATTCAATTATAGCCACCACAGGATTCGAGCAGCTCTTCGGGAAGCTTTGGATAAATGAAAAAAAGTGACGCTCAGCCAGGATATATATACCTCACCCCTGTCGCAGAGCTCTGCCACTCACACAGGCCCGGCCCTCGACTGCTAGGCGTTTCAGCCATGTGAGACACGTAGGAGAGTCCGTCCTCCAGTATTTCGACGTCTCTCATCCACTCTCTCTCATGATCGAGAAACATTCGTTGATGGTGAGCGCGTCCAGTGTCACTGTTGTTGACTGTTGACGTGCATTGTTTTGCTGCACCTTCAACTCACCTGCAGGGCAGATCTCGTCACCAAGCCTTCATTCATAACACATTCCTTCTATTGTAGCTGCGAACCTGCAGGAAACAAGTTATAAACCGACGATCCTTTATATTTCGAAAAGGAGCATTTCGAAACATTGCCCGCCGCTATGTGGAAGAAACTGAGGGGCAAGGACACGCCCAGCCCCATACGCGTTGGAGCACCCACTTTGCTGGAGTCGACATATGATCCAGTTGCCCTTGACCGAGCCGAGAATATCCAGAACAGTCGCAGCTATGGATACAACCCTAATCCCCCTATGTTTCCCCAACGCGAAGTAAACGATGGTCCAGCACGGATACCAACAATGCAATTGTAGGCAGACACGTCATTTCAACCGACTAAATTAAGGACAAAGCACTGATAATCACTAGTACCAGAGCACCACCTACCAACGACTCGTCTCAGAACCGACCCTCTGTCGCTGCCTCCTCACTTTACTCACAGCCCTCGCCAGAGCTACGAAACGAGTACCAATCCTCTGCTGTCTCCTCATCGTACTACGGCGAAGTCTCTCCTCCTAGCTCGCCCACCAGATCTTTCACAAACGACCACGGTGGAGTCTCGCCAATTGAAGAGTCCTTTCCCGGCAATACCCTGCGCAAGCCAAGCCAACGTCAAGGTAGTCACATACCTGTTCCACGAAAAGCTGCTCCAGAGACTACGCCTGGTGGAGCAATGCGAAACATAACACCTGCAAAAGCCTGGACAAAGGATGTTGGAAAAAAGCCAATGCAATGGGACGACTATTCTGGAGAGCCCACGTTTGATGGTGAAGGAAAGCCAGGCCAGGTCAAACCAGGAGAGTTCACTCTTCGTGCGGGATTGCGACCCGTGGCCCGGAAAGCTTCTCAGCCTCCAACAGGGACAGAGCAGGAAACCAAGGCTGAATACCGGGACAAAGCGTCCCGGTTTGCCCAAAAAGGAATGCCTCCCTTGAGTGTGGACACGGCCGCTCGTCCTGCATGGAAAGGCGCAAGTGGACGCCAAGCTCTAGTTCCTGCGCCAAAAGACAACCCAGGACTACCACCACCAAAACCGCGAAGAAGTTCGAAACAAATGGATGAGCCGGTCAAATCGCCAGTCAGATCACCACAAACTTTTGCGCCACAAACGGTTGAGCGACCTGTGGCGCGTGCAGTTGAAACAGCTCCCGTCGCATCACCCTCGATAATTCAAGAACAAGATAATGAGAGCTTGCATGATAGTGCAAGCATTAAACCTACCCCACCGCTCAAGACGAGTCAAGATAAAGCAAAAGCAAATGTTTCGTCGTCAGGTCCATCCGGCTTTGAGCGGACCGGCTATCCTAGCCCTGTTTCTCCAAATGAGCAGGCCACAACCCCGACTCAAGCTACCCACGACTATCGCAGTTCTCCTATAGCCCCTCGCTCAGGAGACATTATTTTACCAAAACGTGGGACGCAAGCACAGAGCGACAATTCTTCACCTCCTGGACGATCAAGTGGACAATATCAAGACCCAACCAGCCGGTTTAGTTGGACCACTACGAATACTTCAACCACATATCAGCATAGCCCTCCGCCTAGTCCTCCACCTCCAATGCCGACTGCATATGCAAACATTCGCTCTCCACCTTCGCCTGTCGGCAGCCATGTAACAGCTCGCGTTGATCCAAGCATAGCACCGTCGATACTAAGTAGAGGCCATCCTACTCGTCGTCTCGGGGATCAAGCCGCAGCAGAACCTCCCTCACCACCCTTCAGTGGGCGAAGCTTCAGTATCACATCAAGAAAACCCGTACCCATCCCTTCCTACTCCGACTCCGAACCCATTCGACAAGAACTCCCTCTCGGAGACTGGCGCGCCGGCTCGACCTTCCGCGTTCCCCATCGAGCCGCCTCCCTCGCCCCCTCAACAACCACAACAATGAACGACAAAGCTCTCCCCAAAACGCCCGGCGAACTCTCCTCCGTCGATCTCATCACCTCGCTCCAAGCCCAACAAAACGATCTCCAACAGCAACGATTCAATATACAACGCATCATCCGTGATTTGGAGAAGCCTGGACAGCAGAATCCGTTGTATACGGACTTTAGAGCGAGGAAGGAGAAGGATAAGAGGTGTGAGGCTTTGAAGTTGGATTTGGCGGAGGTTATCAATACGGAACATGATGTTGGATTGAGGTTGCATAGGGCATGGAAGAGGAGGGAGAAGGAGGATCCGAATACTCCTGTTAGTATTTTATGGGTTAGGAGGGCGACTAGTGGGGTTTGAGTAGTGGAGTTTTCCAGTGAGCAGACTTTTCCTGGAGGGAGCGCGTAATTGGAAAATGCTTGGTGTCGGTTTTGGCCTAGAAAAACGTGGAGCGCGACTTTTGGAAGGCAGGGCATTGGTGATTGAAGCGAGGGATTCTCTTGTAAGTTGAGGATTTGATTTCTTGGACTTCTTCTTCGCGCGTTTGTGTTGAGAGTTTTTTTTTTTTTTGAGATTTGATCGAGCGAGATATCCATTATCCCCTATAATAAAAGGATGTGTTATTGTATGTTTGTTTTGCATTTAGCAGAGGCGTCATTAATGTTTTGGGAGCTGTGAAGAGGAAGATGGAGATGGAAAGAGAGTGTCTAGATCAATTTGAGATTCTGCTTGAGAGCGGGCGATTTGTATTGTTAATGAATGTTATGGATGTTTCTTCTGTTAGTGTCTTTCTTGTTTTTTCATATCGTATTTAGGTGAGAAGATCAGGCGAGTAGATGAATTACTGAGACTTGGGCAGAGTAGAGCGTTGTTGGAAAAAATGAATATTGTGCCTGTACTGTGAATTTTAAGACATGGCTTCGTTGTGAGAATTGGGATCTTGAACGAAGAGATGGGAACAAGGAAGAAATTCTACTGGCTTTGTTGTGAGACATGACATTTCGAGCTATGCAGTGAGGCTCCTTTTTGTACTGAATTGAACAGTTCGAGTCCATCAAGCATTTTGCCTGAAAAGTATTCACAGAAGACGAGGCTGCGAAGGAGATTCTGGGTTGAACCTACTTTGGAGTGATGGTGTGCGATGCCGCGATTTTGTTTGTCGTGACTGCTGCATCTCACTTGTACACATACCTCGCGTTGAGGTTAAATGGCAGTTAAGCCAGTGCTATTCATGATTCCGTTTTCCATTGCTCTCTCATTCTCTCCTCGAGGACAACTCTTCTCCTCCTTTGCTGCGCCATTAATTTTTCTACCGTCACGTCATCCAAGTCCCTCCCACCTGACATCCCAAGCGCATGCAATGCAACCTTGATGGCTTCACCAGATTTGTTTGTCCAGCTCGCAGACGGCTTACACAATGATGGATCTGCGCAAAAATTGCCCCATCTCTCCAACGCCGAGAAGCCTCTTTGAGTCCAAGGTACGATGGCGAAGCAGTGGGGCATTCCTTCTGATCCATCGAATACTACTGTTGCACCAGCATTGTGCATCCGTCTTGCAAGAACCTCGCTTTCATCTTGCATGGATTCCCACCCCACGCAGATATAAGTAGGAGGTGCTCCCATCCAATAATCTGATCTGGCGGCGAGCGGGCTGACCAGAGGATGGCTTACCATCGTAGCTTCGCAGTATGTCTCAACTCGAGGAGGACTAGCGGGCCAAATCGAGTCTTTGGGGAACGCTGGACATGGTGATGACGGGTCTTCTAGTGGGCTGGTGATGATGTCCCACTGCGCATTCCTGTACACGGATGGAAGAGATCGAGAAATATCAAGCCATGGTGATGCGATCGCAAGACCCGCAGCAGGTGGATCCAAGCCACCATTTCCACTGATATCAACATCCTTGCCGTGAAAGCGAAGGTGCGTGATGTTCAGGTTCTGAAACGTTAGAAGTAGAAGCATCAATGATGTTGCAAGTCCAGCTCCGGATGAATCACCAGCTATAGTAATTTTGGAGGCTGGAACAGGAGCATGAAAGGAATTTGGCGGCGGCGAGAGTAGTGATAGATATGCCACTAATGCGTCGAGAAGCGCTGATGGAAAGACATGCTGTGGTGCTAAGCGGTACCGAACAGAGAAACATCGGCCACCGCTATGCTTCGCTAAAGTTGAAGTCGTGATACGGTGAGTCGCTGGATCCATGAGGCTGTCATGTGTTAGATCCATGGCTAGACAAAGTTGGAAGCACAATGACACACCAAAAGGCTCCTCCATGGAAGTAGAGAATTGTTGGGCAGTCATGTTCCACCTCTTGCATAATCTTTCGGTATTGTTCATACTCTGGCATATCAGGTCTCCCGGCGAGATACGATGCACCTTTACGGTGGCCAGTCCACTCTGCCTCCACATCAACTACCTGTGGAAACTTCCCCTCGTACGCTGTCCCGAGATGCTCAATTGCCTTAACCATTGCTTGTTCGATACCGAGAGTCTGCTCACTACCAACGAAATGGCTTTCCGGACTGGGTATTGTACATTTCGCTATCCACATAGGTTCCAGTATTGGAATATCTCTGCGCGAATTCTCCTGTGATTGAAGCAGAGACGATGGCGTTCCTAGGACAGGTCGAGCAATGAGTCTGATGAGTTCAGTCAGGGCATCTTGGTGAGTTGCGTTTGGCGAGATCCCAAGCGAGGCTTGTAACGCTGTCAGCAGAAATCGAGGTACACCTGGAAGTAGATTGCGAACGAGTCCAAGTGGAGTGATATCCATTTCGTTGGCGCCGTGGGATGGAGAGTGGTTGAAGACATCTTAAATTATGCGGCTCCTAGTCATTTATGTATCATCGATGTGGGTTTGCCTCTTCGGAGTCGGAACAATGGCGAGATTTGAGTCGTTGTAGTAACAAAAAAGTAATGACGTACTCGAAACGATACTTTACCCAGTTGGGCAACACGTTCTAATATTGCTCCACGATTCACTTCCTATCAAGCTTCCGGTCAGTACAAAAGAAAGGTCGTTTGTTTGTGACGGCGAAACCAATGCTGTTGGCGATTTAACCCGATCATGAAATCTTCAATCATAAGTCCTTCGCGAGGCTCGTCTGGTGAAGTTAGAGGGGGCAAAACCATATGAAGAAGGACTTGGGAAGGAAAAGCGAATTCAATTCGAGTTCGAGAACGATATTGATTTTCGAATGACATCTCGGAGGATTAAAAACATCACACAAAACCGAAACACGACTTCGAGCTGACCTACAAATCTCGTAAGAAGCAATGTTCTAGGCAGCATACTTAATGATCTAGCCCTCGCTTCACTTCATCAATAAGGGGAGGTTCGCTTCTCATACAAGATGAAGCTGAATGTCGAAGTAGATGGACGATGACGGAGGTGTTCTGGCGACGAGAGTTGTCCATCACCATATTTCGTTGATTCGAGGATGGCTAAGGATCTCCCCATCACAGCCAGCTCACGATCGTCAATTCATATCCCCTTCCCGCCAGACTGTGAAGCTCTACAGATTCAATTGATAACTATTTAAATCGATATCCATATCGAAAAATCCCTAGAAATTGAAAAACAAATCTCGCAAGGAATTTTTCGATATCGATGTGGAATTAGGTGTGTTCTTTAAATTTCGGTTCCTCCTCCACTCCAACTTATTCGCGATAGCAGGCTTCAACTTGGACTTGCCATTGAAAGAATCAACCAAGCTTCGAAATTGGAAAGAACGTGGGTGCTATGAGAGCAAACTAGCAATTGTGACTCAGTTCATTCCACTCAGCAATCATGTAGACGGCAGGCTCAGCCACCACCACCAAACGTTCTTATAGCAAGCTGTCTCGCTGCTTCGTTCTTCTCTTCAGCATTCTCTCAATTTTGTATATTCCACGCAGCATTCGTCTTGTTGTTATATCTTGAATACAGAATTCTAGTGTATTTGCTATTACCCAGAGACATCATCACTCAATCGCCTTTGTGTACAAGTATCAACATGGGCGGCAACGCATTTCCAGACCTCTATTGCCCAAGGCTCTCTAACGATACATACCTCATCATTCGAGACCGCACCATCAACCTGCTCAAGGACAAATATTTTGATGTGGTTGTTTCTCCCCCCTCAGCACCGTCCAAAAAAGACCACGGCGACATTGATTTCATTGTCTCACAATCAGCGCCGACGTGCAACCTCCGGAATGTTATACAATTCTTGGGAGCAGCCAAACACATCAGAGAGGGAAGCACGGCAAGTTTAGCTGTAAAGCTTGAAGATGCAATGGGAACCGAAGATACGGGCCTTTCCTCCCCACAACAAATCTACGTACAGATCGACTTCCACGCCTGCCAGCCTGTAGATCTGGCATGGACACTTTTCGAAGCTTCATATGGCGACCTAATGCAGATCCTCGGCGTCATGAATCGACCAATAGGCCTGGCAGCCAATGATTCGGGTTTGCACGTCCGAATCGAAGAAATCGAACATTACAACCGCAAAAAGAGCCTAATCTTCCTCACCGATAGCCCATCAGTCGCCATGGGTTTCCTCGGCCTCGATTTCAAACAATACTACGACTACGAAGGCTTCAAAACCAACGAAGATGTCTTCAACTGGTGTGCCAAAGGCAAGTTTTACACGCAACCTTCTCATACCCGCGCCTCGGAAGGGGGAAGCGAGACCGCAAACGATCGTCAACGGTACAGAAAGCGAGAAATGTTCACGACATGCATGCACGAATACTACCCAGCTCACCCCGAGCTCTTTTCTGACAAGGTGGTCTGGACTCGTCAACAGGTCCTCGAAGAAGCCCTTGATTACTTCCCTGCCTCCAGACCACTCTACGAGACCGCGATGGAAGAGCACAAGAAGCGTGTGTGGGAGGAAGGGATCATGAATATGGTCAAAGAATCCGTCCCTCTCACCGGCAATAACCTGAGGGAATTTATGAAGGGTCTCAAGCGGTTCGTTCGCTACCAAGATGGTAAACCGACTCTTTGCGACGACTACTACATGGAAGATATTGGCGATATGCCGACGTGGATCGACGAAATCCGGGTTCTCGAAGATGCGGAGGTGCTCATTCGATGGATTAGGGAGAATGATAAATATGTTACCATTCGTGCTCGAGAGGTTCGGAGAGCGGTTGCTGCGAAGGCGGAGAGGAAGAAAAAGGATAGTGCCAGGGCCACGGAGGCAGACGAGGAACCAATCAATACCAGGCCTGCTGAACAACATGAGGAACCAGTCAGTCTGATCCAAGCATGGATCGACAGGCTTAATCTAGCATCGGAATGATTTGTTACATGATGGTAACGGTGGTTCAGGGCATTGGCGATTCCTATTTTCAGCATTTCGGTCCACCACCGCCACCGCCACCACCTCCATATCCATCAGTACCACCACCGAGTCCTGGTGGGTTGCCTCAGTTGTCGGATGGGACGTTGCCGGATGTCGATCTGGATGAGGATTTGACAGCATTGTTTGAGTCTGTTTCTTTCTCTGGGGCGCGGCGTTCAGCTTTCTTTTGAACGTATGATAGGTGGTCATCCACTGGTGGCTTTCTAGCGATTGTTCTTGCTAGAGTATTTAAAGCTGTAGATCGTACTAGAGCATTGATAACTCAATTCAAGATCTCTTCCTTCTTGTGCTCGTCGTGCCGTAGACGTGCAACGACCCGGCCATCGAATTCGTAATGAAATTCTCGAGCCAAAGAATCCTTGTATTATCCAACTTGACAGGTCGTGGTACCTGGCTCAATTTTGCATTGGAGCATAGACAATTAGGCGTCGCAGATTTCTCTCACTACTTTTGCAAACACACCACGATCGCATGCTTTTGGAATCGCTGAGGGAATATTTTGTGGCCTCAAATGGTATTGAGCGTTTAGGTTGTTAGCATTCAGTCGCATCCGCTCATAGACTCGATGCGAAGATAGAGGGATGCCACTTCTTGAATAGTTTCCCGATAGTACTTATAAAATGCATGCCATTGCACCTTGAGGTGTATTCGAGTATGTTGTATCCCAGCTGATAGCGAGGGTGACGAATTCCCGGCAATTTTGAAAATTGATATTCGAGGACTTTAGCTACCATTGAGAAGGATAGCACGTCCCAAGTTGATCCTAATTCTGTGTAGAACGTCGTTGAGATTCTTGGAGACGAATTTTTGACGGGATTTCGAGAGCCTTGGGATCAGCTTCTTGCGACAGCGACAGATACGAGCGTGAGGGGGGTTTTGATGGATTCATGCGGTCCTAGTATTTTTTGTCTAAGTTTTGTTACGAAATGGCCAGGAAAAGGACGCCCCCAGGTCGTGGATCGGTGACCAGTCGAACTGTCGAAAACCATTAGGTGAGGATTTCCAAAAGCGGTTTCTCGAGGTTGAAGGTGGGTTGATAAAGGTATGGAATGTCTTTGGCATTCAGCTTATGCCTCGTCTTGTATCGAGGTATTATGCCCCATCATTCACCTCCACGATGCAAATTATAATTGACGTTTTCGAGACAGATATTCCGAGGAGAAAGAGCTGGAAATGGTAGAATCAAGAAATTGGACAGGCGGGTAGGTTACCTTGGGAACGCTGTCTTCCGGAACGGATTGTACAATATGCTAGACTTCGTACCTGGAAGTCTCCCAACCGCCGTTGTGTGATCTGCTCTTTCGATCTTGATTGCCGATGAATGTCAACTTGATCTTGCGTATTTTGTAATTATTCGCAGATCAAATCGAGGTGTAGATTGCGGAGATGGGCCTTACAGGGAGGCTATCGTGATATCAGGCAATCCTGGTGAACGATCGTATTGTCGGAAGGATCAAGGTTAACAACGGATGAGGGAGTTTCGCGAACTCGGAAGTACGGATTGAAAACATTATAAACAGAAACGCAGAATATGGTAGTTGAGGATGTTGTGTGGGACGAAAATACATCGTGGACATTTTGATGAGGCCTCAAATCCCAACAGCCCAACAACGACAGGCCAGAACGACGGTGGTGCGTCTCACGGTAGCAACAGATGGAGAATAATGGATAAGTGGCGATATTCGACAGGATCTGGCATGACCCAGCTCTAAATCGATGTTGGATCTCGGTACGTTCATCCAGCAACGGAGGGTCAAGATTCGATGGTGTTTCAAGAGGCGCAAAGTCCCACATGCAATTGGCAAGCTCAGACGAACGGAAAACGGCGTTACAGCGGCTTGAAAGTCTGTCAAATCCTTGATCGCGCTTCTGCACGCTCGAATTACCCCGCAGGCCTCGATTGGCTTGTCTCTTGATGCACAGTGTCCCACTCTGCAGCAACATGACGCTCTTGCGGAGAGAATGCGTGAAGGAGGAAAGACATGGCGAAGTCGCAACGAGGACAAATGTCATGCTTTCGCCATCTCACAGCAATCTCAAGCCATGCTGCATGCATCACAACAAGCGGCCAGCCACAGTGGGAGCTCGGAGCGCCTATTCGGAAGCTTGGGGTGCCCTGCGACCTCTGCAATTTGACGAGCCGTTTTGTTGGCCCAGAATGATAAGCTGAAGTCTTTGTTACTCCCAGCAAGATGCGAGTGATGGTGAGAGAGCATGTTTGGTTGACATTGCTGGTATGGGGTGTAGAAGTATTTAGATGTGCCATTGAATGTTCAGATACTAACACAAGCTTGAGTCTGCCTTGATACTCGCTGATAGACATTTTCCATCGTATGACGTTGATAGGACTGGAGCTCTCTTCCCTGCAGCAAGCCACTGATTGATCTCCTCAGAAGGTCAACACCATTAACTACTCCACTCTCCGTTCTCCACTTCTCCCACTCACCTTCTCCGCATTCGATACAAACGAGAGGCTCCTCCCTCGCACCATCTCTCTCCAATCCTACAGAGAGTCCCGACATACCTTAAGACTTGTTGAGCCAACAGCCACCTCCAAGCTTCTCGCACTAGCCGAGAGCGGAAGACAAACACTACAGCCATCCAGTGGTACAATAGCTCCACCCGGCTCTTCTATCGCAAGTAAATCCATCCGGCTCTGCATCTGTAGACAGTGCGCCAGCTAATCTCTTCATCTTCAGCCTATTTATTCCGTCACCTGAGAGTGCACGTCAATCCTACTACATCCTCACCTCATATTCTCCTCAGCATCTCCAGCCTCAATCATGTCTGACGGACAACCCCGAGATGTGACGAACCATCTCTTGTTCGAGGTCGCTACTGAAGTTGCCAATCGAGGTGAGTTTGTCGATTGTTGATCAATTGAAGAATACCAAAGCTGATTGTATCATCTAGTCGGTGGTATCTACTCCGTCCTCAAGTCCAAGGCACAAGTCACAACCGCCGAATATGGCGCGTCTTACACCCTTCTCGGGCCATGGAACCGAAATGCTGTAAGTATCTTGAAGCTCTATTCTGTTGACTCGAGCTAATTGCTGCAGGCATCCGTCGAAGTGGAAGAACTCGAGCCCCGAGACCCTGCCATGCGCGATACCATCAAGTCCATGAACGAGCGAGGAATCAAGACACTCTACGGCCGCTGGTTGATTGATGGCGCACCGCGAGTCCTCCTCTTTGACACAAGCACCGCATACAACTATCTAGATGAATGGAAAGGCGACTTGTGGTCTGTTGGTGGCATTCCATCACCTCCAGGGGATTCTGAGACAAACGAGGCCATTGTCTTTGGTTACCTCATCGCGTGGTTTCTCGGAGAGGTATGTTATCTGCGCAGATTATCAAAAAACAAAAACAAATACAGAAAAAACACCAGCTAATATTCACAGTTCGTCTACCACGAGAAGCGAAAAGCAGTTGTTGTGCAATTCCACGAATGGCTCGCTGGTGTAGCCCTTCCTCTTTGCAAGAAGCGCCGCATCGACGTTACCACCATTTTCACCACGCACGCTACACTCCTCGGGAGATATCTCTGCGCTGGGTCTGTCGATTTCTACAACAATTTACAATACTTCGACGTGGATGCCGAAGCTGGAAAGCGTGGTATCTACCACCGATACTGCATCGAGCGAGCTGCGACACACTCTGCCGATGTCTTCACAACCGTCTCCCATATCACAGCTTATGAGAGTGAGCATCTGCTCAAGCGGAAACCGGACGGTGTCCTGCCCAACGGTCTCAACGTCAAGAAGTTCTCGGCCACCCACGAGTTCCAGAATTTGCACCAGCAGTCGAAGGTAAAGATCAACGACTTTGTCCGAGGTCACTTCTATGGACAGAATGACTTTGATCCCGAGAACACGCTGTATTTCTTCACCGCTGGTCGATACGAGTACCGCAACAAAGGTGTCGACATGTTCGTAGAGTCTTTGGCGCGACTCAACCACCGCATGAAAAGCAGCAACTCTAACATGACGGTGGTGGCATTTATTATTATGCCAGCACAAACGCAATCGCTCACAGTGGAGGCTTTGAAAGGCCAAGCTGTCATCAAGTCCCTGCATGACACTGTCAACACCATCTCACAGAACGTGGCCAAACGCTTGTTTGAGCGCTCACTAACCTGGCACGAGGGTGGTGAGCTTCCTGAAGACAAGGACCTGATCTCGCCTGCTGATAAGATCATGCTCCGTCGTCGTCTCTTTGCCATGAAGCGTACTAATCTGCCACCAATCGTCACGCACAACATGGTCAACGATGCCGAGGACCCAATCCTGAACCAAATCCGACGCTGCCAGCTGTTCAATCATCCTTCGGACCGTGTCAAGATTGTTTTCCATCCAGAGTTCCTCAACTCCAACAATCCAGTGCTACCCATGGACTACGATGATTTCGTTCGCGGAACGAACATGGGTATCTTCCCATCTTACTACGAGCCTTGGGGCTACACACCAGCTGAGTGCACAGTCATGGGCGTGCCCAGCATCACGACTAACCTTTCTGGCTTCGGTTGCTACATGGAGGAGTTGATTGAGAACGCGCAGGATTATGGCATCTACATTGTGGACCGACGGATGAAGGGCATTGATGACTCTGTCAACCAGCTTTCGGACTACATGTTCGAGTTCACCAAGAAGAGCAAGCGCCAGCGAATCAACCAGCGTAACCGAACAGAGCGTTTGAGCGACCTTCTCGACTGGAAGCGGATGGGCATGGAGTATGTGAAAGCCCGACAACTTGCCCTCCGCCGGGCATACCCAGCCGCTTTTGACGGCGAGGATGAGCCGGATTACTTCGGTAGCTCTGAGGTCAAGATCTCGCGACCCCTGTCCGAGCCAGGCTCGCCACGCACATCAGGAATGATGACTCCCGGCGATTTCGCATCGCTACAAGAAGGTCGGGAAGGACTCAGCACCGAGGATTACATTGCGTGGAAGTTGCCGTACGTATCTTGATACACTTGTCATAGCATCAATTACTAACAATCTCTACAGAGAAGAGGAAGACCCAGAAGATTACCCATTCCCACTCACCTTGAAGCTCAAGAACAAGAGCCCAGGTCCATCGTCCCCTGCTCTCAATGGACCCGTCAATGGTCTCTCATAACTAACGACCTTCGCAGGTCGTACGTTTTGGTAATACCATCACTTTAACGATGACGACACAAAAAAAGCGCGTGCGGTTTCAATCGATCTATCTACCAAGCAACGAAATTGGGCTTCGAGCCCATCTCACTTTCTTTACGGCATCAGGCGATATTGCATACTTTGCTCCTATGATACTGGCTTTCCTTTGCATTCTCTCTTATTTTGTGCGCGCGTTGTAAAATTGGAACACACTTAATTTCCTTAGTTTGCTCTCTTGCTTTTCCATTCGATTCGTGGTTCGATATCCGGGACTGATCTAGCTTCAACTGTGGTCCTTCGCTACGGCATTTTATATGTACTTTTAACACTGATTTCGATTTTTCATTGCGTTTGCGAATTTTCTTAATTTGCAATCTCTGTATGTGGATGGATGGTGATGGTTCTTGGTTAGGTTATGAAATGACCATGTCCATGAAAGTTCTTCAATTTTTGATTTTGCCAATGTTGATCGTCCAAACTCTAAAGGAGCTGCAGTGCATGAAAGGGGGTATATTTTTGATCGACTTCTTGGAGGTGTGAGACACCTCATAATGTTGCAATGTCAGCAATCTTTGTGTGCCTGTTTTCAGCTCTGGATTAACTCCCATTGGGGAACAAAGCCAAACGCTCCAGCAAGAACGCCAACTGCAGTAATGCAACAATGGCCTTTCAATAACAGAGAGGGCGATTACAATGATCTGTTCTCTGCTATATGTAAGCCAATGATGTCTTGATTGCTGACTACTAGATTCAAAAACTCGACTGATGCCTTCGTTAACCCCCGATTTTCCATGGACTTCACATTCCAGATCATGGCCGACACAAGAAGACGAAGACGAACTGAGAAAGCAAGCTCGACCGAGCCACTTGCTTCTTCAGGAACTATGTAATGACACCCAGGCGGATGCGAGGAATGTGCCATTGCCCGAGGATGATGAGTTGCTTGATACCCCGTATGATACATCAATCGCGATGGCTACGAGGGGGTATCGAAACGAAGTGATTATACCGAGAGGAGATTCGTGGAATACAGTCGAGTCTGTTGGAAACGGTATTGCTATTACACTCCAAAGTGGGTTTGTTTTGGAAGTACCCGACCATATCAGCTTCTCTGTTCGGAGCAAGTACAACCTCGAGGATCTCGAACGGATGATGCACTCGCACTTGCTCGCTACTTCTGAAAAGAAGAATCCTGGCCAGACTGAACATCTGCTGCCTACATTTCGCGATTGGACCGATACTATACGGTTTCTAGCCGAGAATGATTTTCCTGGGTTTGAGTTGGATATCGTGGGACCTTTGACCGCCACTTCACCACCCAGTCCATGGTCTGCCTACAGCCGGAGCCAATGGTCCGATGACTCTAGTGCGCCCAAGTCGTTTTCTGCGTTGTTGGAATGGGGCATGGCGAAATATGAGGATGGGAGGTTGACGAATAATGGCCTGGAAATTGTCGGGCCCGATCCTGTTCCTCCGAATACAACTCTTCGTTTCCGTAGACTACGCATTCGTCGTGTTGATACCAGGTCGTTGTTGGGGGATCCGTATAGTGGGTATGGGTTTGGGGTTGGGAATGCGTATTCTTATGGGTTGTTTTGGCCGGACAAGTCGAAGCCTAGACCTAGGCCTACGACAAAGCTTGTTGGCACACATCTGAAGAAGGAAGAGAAGAATGTTCGACCGACTAAACGGCTTATCCCTGTCTCAAAACGCATTCAAGATGAAGGTGCAGAGCCTGATTCCCAGTCAGAGACATGGATTTCCGCATCAATTGAGCCCGGAGAAGAGGAAGACGATATCCAGCCTGCTAATGTGGTTTATACAAGCACACCGAAAACGCCACGGCCTATCCCTGACGGACCGTTCCAGCGTCCCATCAGAAACCACCAAGAACGTCTGGATCCGGACGCACCTCTCGAATTTGACATTGAGAAAGGAAGGGAAGTCGGTGGTGCGAGGAAGAGGTTTCCTAGACCTGCTACTCCCTTCCAGCGTCATGATGCCATTTTTACAGAGCATACGCGGTTGTGTTCGCCAGTAAAGTTTGGCGAAGGAACAGATGAGATAATCGATGAAGAAAACAATCTTACCAAAATCCGGCGTCCACAACCTGCCTTTCCCCATCACCGCCATGATGCCTCTCCGCCCGAGTATCCAGTTCTGGAGTCGCCGATCACATTCGAAGGAGAGATAGATGAGGCGAGTGGAATTAGGGAA
Source organism: Venturiaceae sp. KMAF11 (assembly GCA_023078705.1). Lineage (NCBI taxonomy): Eukaryota > Fungi > Ascomycota > Dothideomycetes > Venturiales > Venturiaceae > Venturiaceae sp. KMAF11. The sequence continues at coordinate 2,122,114 of JALGOQ010000005.1, forward strand.
CGACTGTCTCCGATGTCTGGTGCCATTCTACAGCGCCATGAACAGATTCTGGATTGGCAAATCCAGATTTCCAAAAGCCGTCGTCAGGAAATTGATAGTGATGAGGATTCGCCTGCCAATTCGACACCGACGAATTGGGGTTGCGAAGGGTCTGATGCTGCGCCTAGTCCGCTGGATTTGTATTCACTGGAATATTCTGGAGTGGATGAGACTGAGAGATTGTCGTCTCGAGCTACTGCCGGCAGTGGATTTGGGCAAGACTATCGTGGGAAAAACTGTAGCCGTCAGATTCGTCCAATGAGACACTTGTCGAGGGAACCATTGCCTTTGACTATTCGTCCAACGACCAGTCAGAGGCAGGCGAGTAGACGAGTAAGAGGTGTAAGGTTTGGTGGACATGATGTGTCGCCAATGATTTTTACAAGTCGTACCCCGATTCTAGAGAACGAGGATTTTGGGCGTGAACAATTAGTGCCGCCTATAATTGTTCAACCAATCGGAAATCCTTTGCAAGAAGAGCGAGTCCATATGTCAGAGTTGTCATTGGCTGCAGGTGAGAATAGGCCCTTGCAAGAAAGTGGTGGTGCTCAAGTCTTTGAGGACGAGACTCAACTAGATGAACAGTCCATAACGGCCGAAGCATTTCCTCTGGCCCCAACCCGCGACGAGCAACAATTTTTATTCTATCAAGCCCAGTATCGTGGACAGGAATTATCGGAACCAACAAACTCAGTACCTGTTACACGCACGGGTGCGGCTCCGCGGGAAATTGACGGTTCGCAAATCTTTCACGAGGCTGAGACGCCACAACCTCAACATGATACTACGGCCGCAGCCCTTCCCGAGGTCGAGACTGAAATCTTGGAATCGCCACCATCGCCTTTTGCACCTCTTCCCACTGAGAGAATTCTACAAAGGCATGGTCTTCGTAGACGAGGAGCAACTTGGGATCTCAAAGTGGCGGACATTAGTCTCACCCAAGAGAGGAATGCCGCTGTTTTGAAGCAACAGACTTCACGAGCTCGTGACGCGAGGGTTGTGACATTCGCTGAGGGCGAGGTCGAACATAGGAGGGGGAATGGGTATTATGGTGTTGCTGAGAATGGGGACTTCTATCGTCTACCCTCGTCCTTCCACCTGGCTCCAGAGGAGGAGAAAGAGACGCCATCAACTATTCATCCCTCTTCTCCGGCCTTTCCGAATTTGGAGCGTGTTTCGAGGCATCCATCTAGAGAACAGTCTCATGGGAGAGATCTAGATGAATACCTTGAAAATAACTCGAGGAAGTTTATCGCCACACACGCCGCCGAACTCACTTCCAACGCCCAAATCTACAATAGCCGACGTCAGGTATCGCTCCACCCGGTCCTCTGGGATACCTCCTCTCATGAATGGAATTCGTCATCATCAGAGGACTTATCTCCTCGCACAACAAACAATACAAGAAACTACATTGGCCCCCTGAACCCACGCCGTTCAGAACTCCACCCAAAACGCCTTCCCCATCTCTTCCCACAGCAAACAGCACCAGAAGACGCTCCATCTCGCCTGCCCCAAGGCCGAAGAGGCCTTCGTTCCCGCCTCCCATCAACCCCCTTCATCCCGGCTTTCACTTTCCAAGATGTCGACCCTAGAGTAAGTTTCGACAGTTTCGAGTACGGAGATGATTTACCTTGGACGATGATTGGACCAGTTAATTGGGATCCGTGGGAGTCGAGGTTTCGAGAGCAGGATTATGGGTATGCCCGGAGGGAGGGGAGGTGGGAAAGGTGGGTTCGGTTGAAGAAGTTGAGTTGGCTTTGGTGGAGGCCTAGTTCGTTGCCGTGGAGGGTTAGGATGGGTGTGGGACGGTGGGAGGGGTGATGATGTTGGAGGGGTGAGGGAGGGGGGAGGGAGGGGGGAGGGAGAGTTGGGTTGACTTTGTCATTCGTCTTGGGTTTTTGTGTTGGTGTTGGGGCGCAAGATGGATTGAGTTGGTTTGTCCTTCGTTTGGGTTTCCTTTGTTGAATTAAATGTATATCTGGATAGCGCATGGTAGTACTCTGCCAGAATTGATTGAACCTTTATTCGTCATGGCTTTGATATTCTTCAATGAGATCTCCTGCGGGCATCCAAGTTGTGAATATCTGCTAATAAGAGAGATTTAGACAAGAAGATTTGATAAACAGTTTGAAGAGGTTAGAAACCTGGTTTGTGTAAAGCTCACAGCAAGGCCACCGAGAAGATCTGGACAGTGATTCTGCGAGTATCTGGCACTACTTCAAAGAAAAGTCGAGTATGATTAATGAAGAAAGAGAGAACGTGATTCATAGGAAGGGTATACCGTAGATCATGACTGTATCTCGTAAACAATAAATGTATGTATGAATTATACGTTCTGTGCATTCTTATTCTCCCTACCCGCACACTGAACAAAGCGTGAGAAATGCATGAAGGAGAATGGGGAATTGGATAAAGGTTGGAGCGAGTGAGGGGGGCACAAGAGTGGAGCACTTCCCCAATGCGCAAACGGGATTTCGCGACTTCCCGATCTGGTAACCACCATGATCTAGATGCAGCGCCCATCTCACCTTGCATACGCATCTGGCATTGAACCGCAGTTCGTCCCTTCTTTTGTTTTCTTGGTGACTTTGCATTGTGGCTACCTTCCCTTTCGAGTCCTTGTGAGCTTTTCTTTCTTTTCTCGTAGTGTGTCGATTCGCGGAACGCACCTTTCTTTTCAACGTTTCTTCTTGCCCTCATCCAGGTGGTCGGAATTTTCTCCGTTTTGGTTCATGGCTCTGTTCGGGATGAATCATCCCTTCTCGCCTAGTGTTTGTGGCTGTAGGAATCCTTGATGTTGCTTGCTGGTGATTTGACAGTGTTACTCGCTTCTGTCGGTGCTGCCAAAGCCTTCATTTCAGAGTCCCAAAGTGTTGATGATTCCATTTTTATCCTGTCAGAGTTTTGAGGGCCCAAACAATCATGTCTCGAACACAATAGGCTCGCTAAACGGACCTCATCTCGTTGCGCCGTCCTGAAATCTCTTTGTCAGCATCAATTCGATTCGCAATGTTGAAGCATCAATTCCATACCATTTTCCACGTGGGCGGCTTTCTCAAGTAGAGACGGAGCTTTCAAGTACATTTCAAACCCTGATCGCCATTTCTCCGGCCTCAAGTTCTGGTGTACATATTGCCTCTCCACAATCATCGCACGCTGAGACCTAAACTGGATGCTCGAGCTCGTCATCTGTACCAAGTCTGGTCAATTTCCCAAGGATGCCTCTTGTCTCACACTTACTGTTCGGATCCGTGGCCCTCGGAAAGGGTAGATCTGTTCCAGATGACGGAATATCGGCCAGATTTAATTTCTGCAACTGTGAAAGTACCATCTACAGACCTGGCATGTATAAATTGCGGACGAACATGTTATTTGGTGGCAATTATACAGGCACAAAAGACATGTACTCGCATACGAACCTTTACGAATCGGATTATTTTGAGAGTCCTGCAGTGCGTTCGATGCATGTACTCCTTGCATTGGCGATTTTGCATGCTTGTGCAAGCCCGGTGCCTTGGTGCTTCAAAAACCACGTCGAAACAAAGAATTTTTCATCGTCATCAAGGCCGCCATCAAATCAATGCGAGGGCCTTCGAGTTGCAGGATTTGACATGACTTATGACGCGAGAAACATTCTTTCATTCTTCGGCAATTCTTTGAGTCCGTGTTGGCAGCATAAGGTTGAGCTCGGCTACACCGATTGTTGCACCATTTCGCTGTCGTTGCAGCGAATCGCACGCGGTTGCTGAATTGCGGTCCCACCACACAATTGGCATGTCTTTGTCGATTGGAGACGCTGTAATCTGGTCCCCGAGCTGGAGCTGGAGGCATAATAGGAGATGGCACCAGCAGCTTTCTGGACTTTGGTATCCGACTGGCGTCCCGTTGAAGGCTCCACAGGAGCACAGTGCGTGGCAAACAAGTGACAGGGTGACAATTGATCGAAGGCTCGCCATCATGGCTGGAGAACAAGTTGAGATTCCGCCACGCAAATATCGCGAACCACACAACCCCGACGCCTCAGAGCCCCTCCGTTTCCTCTGCCACACTAGGGTGCCCCTGCTGAAAGCCGTTGCCCGTTGAAGCCATTGGACTGCCAATGATAGGCCCCAGCTCTGATCTCTTTGCTACCTCACCCACTTCATCGCTTCTCCCTGTATCTCACAAAAATTCCCCTCTATGCCGTCTATCCACTTCGCGCACTGCGCGACCATGATGATGCTGCAGCACAGCTGCAGGCACCTGCCGTGCGCCGGCGTGCTAAGAAATCTAGCTTCGGAGCAAGCAGCCCTCCTTCTCGTTGGATCTTAGGCGACACACAGCACAGGTAAGGTCTTTTTTCATCTGAAACCGTGAGAGCGTTGGATCCGTCAAAGACCTGATGATGCCCCCCATGTCCGCCCCATACCACGCCATCCCTACCTGCTTCGTTCCAGGAATCAGGTGTGTTCAATATACGCTTCATATATTGTCCTGGTCCTCAGATAGCAAGGTCTCTAATTCCCTCCACTTTATGTGGGTCGTGTACTTGAAACTGCTGTCGGCACCACCCAATCGCCGCTGAGGCCAGGTCCAAATATATGCCCATTGCGCCCTTCAATTACTTTCTTCTTCCGCTTTTGCCCCTCCACATCTTCAAGCCAAATCTTCAGTACTACAAGTCTTTGTTTTTGGTAAAAGCATCGAAGATTCACACGGACTTCCAACCGATTGAGTCCGTTTGCGTGTACTACTTGCACACCTCGAACGCCTCACGGACTGCTTGTCGGTCCTTATTCGAAAAGATGGCCGCCGATCTGGCCCCAGCTTCGTATTCATCATGGATATTTGAGAAAGAAACCAAGAGAGTTGGGGGCAGTCCTCAAAGCACTCAATCATCAGAAGCCTTTTTCGACGCCGACGAGAAACTTCGAATCCAGCCCAGTATGGCCGACATCAGATCCGCCTTGATTGAACAGACCGAGCCCTTCATGGACCAGGAATACCAATCTTCTGAGGAGGCCCTTTCACCAATGGTTGAAGATGTTGAACTTTCAGAAGACGAGCTCGAGCAGGATATGGAGGCCGCCGAAGACGCTGATGATGAGGAGCTTTGGGACGACATCAAGTTTTTCAACCTCGACACGGCCATTGCGATCTGTATCATCGCTGTAGGCCAAGCAAAGATGGTAAACCTTGGACATTTCACAAATAGGTACAGCAGGCCCAGCAGGACGAGCTCACTGCCTCCAAGTATTCCAGCCCGGAATCGAGATCGTGTTCCTAGCTGGAGACTACAGACAAACTTTTCCAATTCCTCTCTACGAAATTTCGAATCCGAGCTCTCATCATCGGCCGAAGAGTCGCCAGAGAGCTATGAGGAATCCCCCGAGCAATCTCCTATGGACACATCGTATGCTCAAAAGCGCCACGGCTCCATCTTTTCCATTGCGCAGCCAGATCTTTCAAGTACATGGACACCACCACTCAGCGAGAACGAGCATGAATCAGACGACTTCTCACCAGCGTCACCACCATCATTTCTACAGACCGACCCATTCGAGAACACCAAATCAATCAAAGCTGGCCATTCCCGTCTACGAAGCCTCTCATCCAAATTCTCCCTATTCAACTCAAGCAAGCAAGACGCCAAGACCGATGAGAGCAAGAAGCTTACCAAGAAGGAACGGAGAAACTCTCTTTTCAGGCCTCTCACACCTCAATCCATTGGCCGCAAATCCAGTGAGGACGAGGGACGAAACAATGCTCGACCCGAAACTCCACAACCGGCCTTTATTGCGCCACTTGATCCCAGTCCCCACCAGAATAGGTTCCCACGCAGGCGGATGGTTGCCCGTGCAGCAAATGAGCGCGAACCAGCCATTATCCTGCCGCCCTGCCCAGACGACTACGACGATCTCGACGAACCTGTACAACTCCTTCGATCGCAGACTTTCGTACCGAGAAAAAGGAAAGGCATGGAGGACCATCTGAGACGGCGGAAGAGCTTGCTTAGTCTTGTTGCTTAGGATTGGCATCGGCATGCATTGAAACTTATAACGGCCTTTTCATTTTATTTGCATACAAGGCAATTTTTCCCTACACTTTCGCTATTCACCAAGATTGGGTGGATTTTTGGTTGGCTGGCTGGCTGGCTTTTTGGCCTGGAATACGACATTTATGATACCCCGGTAATTGATTTTTTGCGCAAGAGAGGTGTCTTTCTTTGACGTCACTTATTTTCATTTTTTGGTGGTTGGCCCAGAGGCAGGGTCCCAGCCCTATACCACTCCTGTATAGGGCAGAAAGGGGGAGGTGGGAATGCCGTGGCAGGCGCCAACGTCGTGGCGGATTTTAGACCAACGTTGTATCTGAAGGACCGTTTGGATATTTGGAATATCTTATAGGGTGTAGTGCATGGAGCCATTGTACGATGATATTTAACGGGTTGCTTCATCGAGACTGGTTTGGGCATTTGAAGGATGGAGGCTGGAGCAAACGCGTACGCACGCAGAACTTGCCTCCTCAAGCACGTGTACCTATCCATATGGATGAAATGATATCTACTACGATTGACATGTCAATTAACCCTCCGCACGGCCTCCAAAAAATTAAATGCACACGATTCAGAGATTTGTCCAAGAGCCCCACCATCTGATAGAAACCCTCCTCGCATCAAACAAACCCACTATTGGCGTTTTGTTATCACCCAGCGTCCCAGACCCATCGTCCTTCTAGAACTTGTGATCAAACATTTTCGAGGTGTCGAGGGATCAATCTGTTACAGACCCCACCTTCCTCTTCTCCAACATCCGCCTATATCAAAACATGCAATATAGATCTAAAAACGAGAAGCCGCAATCTCTATGAAATAGTGGATTTCGGATGCCCCGCCATACAGATTCGCGAGTGACATCGGATACGAAAGGATTAGGCTGTTCATCCTTGTCTTTTGAGAGAGGGGGTGGGGCCTTTGGTAGGGGTTGGGACGGGGATTAAAAACCTCATGTGGTCGGAGTAAATTGGGATTTGCGCTGGGTTGGTGATATTGGTTTTTTTTTTGGGTGGTGGGTTGGGATTTGGAATGAGTAGGCTAGGAAGAATTGGGAATTAAGAGAGATGCATGTTGTTTGGAAGTCGCTGTCGACATCGTTGTCGCAATGAGGCTGACATGCACGTGATCGTCACATTGAGGATGGGATGCCCGATCAACCAGATCAACAAATATGTTCATTAATGAGAGAGAAATCCAATGAGTATTTTAGAATAGCAAGTTCATCTAGGATCTATCTAGTCAGCCTTGTCACGTTCTGATTGACTCATCACCCGAGAATCCACTTTCGCCTATCACCAAAAACCCCCGCCACTGCAGATCGAGGGCACAACAACAAACACGCAAACAAAAATGTTGGACATCAACGACTTCATAGTCGCCCGCGGCGGCAACCCAGACAAGATCAAGGAGTCCCAAAAGCGAAGAGGCAAGCCCGTAGAAATTGTCGACCAAGTTATCGAAGCTTTCGAGGAGCAGCGCAAAGGTATTTCCCCTCTTTACGTCTCAATTGACCTCTACTAATATGCCATAGCCCGATATGCCGTGACGCAGCATGGAAGCGCAATTAATGCCAACCAGAAAGCTATTGGGGAGATTAAAAAGGCAAAAGGAGATGCATCGGAACTTCTACAGAAAAAGGCGGATCTTGAGAAAGAGAAGGCGGATTTAGAAAAGGCAGCTGTGGAGAAGGAGGTCGCCATGTGGAAGATAGCAAAGACGGTTGGGAATTACGTCGACGAGTCGGTTCCGGTCAGCAATAACGAGGATAACAATAAGATTGAGCGCACATGGGGTGATGAGAAGACGAAGACGGAAGTGAAGCTCTCGCATCATGAGGTCATGTTGAGACTTGCTGCTTATGATCCTGTGAGAGGTGTCAAGCTTATTGGACATCGTGGGTATTGTTTGACTGGATATGGTGTTTTCTTGTGTGTATTGTCCTTGCGAATTCTTGTTGTTTTCAAGGGACAAGTGCTGATTATATGTGTAGGAACCAGGCACTCATCAACTACGGTCTCGAGTTTCTCTTCAAAAAGGGTAAGGCATCCGGTTGATATTTCAGGACCAATGCTTACATTTCAAAGGATACACACCAAATCAACCTCCCTTTTTCCTCAACCGCGATCAGATGGCCAAAACAGCCCAGCTCTCCCAATTCGACGAAGAACTTTACAAGGTCTCCGAAGGCGATGGAAATCCAGACACGGATAAATACCTGATCGCAACCAGCGAACAGCCTCTCTCCTGCGCACACTCCTCTGAATGGCTCACCAAGGACCAAGTCCCAATCAAATACGCCGGATATTCTACATGTTTCCGAAAAGAGGCAGGAGGTCACGGCCGAGATGCTTGGGGTACATTCCGTGTTCACCAGTTTGAAAAGGTCGAGCAATTCATTTATTGCAAGCCAGAGGACAGCGTGCAACATCTCGAGGATATGATTGCTACTTCTGAAGAATTCTACAAATCCCTTGGTCTGCCATACCGAGTGGTGAGCATTGTCTCTGGGGCACTTAACGATGCTGCGGCGAAGAAGTACGATTTGGAGGCCTGGTTCCCGTTCCAGAAGGAGTATAAGGAACTTGTCAGTTGCTCGAATTGCACGGATTACCAGACTCGGGAACTCGAAGTGAGATATGGTCAGAAGATTACTGTTGATAAGAAGAAGGGTGTGAAGGCGGACCCAGAGGCAGAACGAAAGGTCTACGTTCACGCTCTTAATGCTGTAAGTTTTGCCCTTGAGAATGAACTTGAGCATACTGCTAACAAAATCAGACTCTTTGCGCCACTGAGCGAACACTCTGCGGAATTATGGAGAACTACCAGACTCCAGATGGTACTGGATTCACGGTCCCAGAAGTCCTGCGCAAATACATCCCTGGAAACCCGGAATTCTTACCTTTTGTGGCGGAGCTACCTGAGGTTGTGGACAAGACCAAGACCGATGCCAAGTCCAAGGCGAAGGTCACATTGCCTCAAAGGTAAACTTTTTCAACTCGATGATGACGGAAGGTAGCAAGGAGACACGCAGTGCGCGGGCTCTGGATTCTATGCATCGACTGAGGGTGACTTGGTCTTCACAACAAAAACCCTTATTTTGAAGTGATCTAGACGGAACCACCTCAAGAAGGTGTTGTCGAAGTAGTCAATAGTTTATGAAGAGAAATAAAGATGATGTTCAACGATTGTAATCAGTCTTTGAATGTACAATCCCAACTCGATCTGTATTTTCCTTGACCTTCTGGGAATATATAAGATTGAGTACGTCTGACCTCGCGATAAAGTAGCTTCTTGTGTAGGTGATTTGAAGACTGCATTTCAATCAAAGGCTCTCCTGCTTAAATTTGGAAATGTCACGGGAACTCGTGTCGTGGTGCGTCACCGTTTTTGATCGCAATTAGCCACCTGAAGTTGTCAATTTCCTCCATCTGATGGGGACATCTTCCTCAACATTCCTCCACCATGGGTGTTACCGGCCTTTGGACAGTCGTCCATCCATGCGCCAGGCCGGTCAAGATCGAAACCTTGAACAAGAAACGACTCGCCGTGGATGCCTCCATTTGGATATACCAATTCCTCAAAGCCGTGCGCGACAAAGAGGGAAACGCGTTACGGAACAGTCATGTTGTAGGATTCTTCCGGAGAATCTGCAAACTTCTCTTCTTCGGTATCAAGCCGGTCTTTGTCTTTGATGGCGGCGCGCCTGTGTTGAAGAGGCAGACTATCAATAACAGAAAGAGGAGACGGGAAGGCAGGCGAGATGATGCGGTCAAGACTGCGGGGAAGCTGCTTGCTTTGCAGATGCAGCGGTTGGCGGAAGAGGAGGAGCAGAAACGGAAAGATGAGAATAGTCGTTCGAGGCATGTTGATGTCGATGTCGAGGAGGAACCTCTGCCGGAGAATTTGGTCTACGCTGAAGAGGTGAACATGACGGCACAAGAACGGCAACAGAATCGAAAGTTCAAGAAGAAGGATGCATACCATCTACCAGAACTACCCTCCAACCTCGCAGAGATGGGTCAGCCGAACGATCCGCGCATCATGAGCTTGGAAGAGTTGCAGATGTATGCCCAACAATTCAATTCTGGAGAGGATATTAATGTCTACGATTTCTCAAAAATAGACTTCGATAGCCCTTTCTTCACGAGTCTTCCTGCAAGCGACCGATACAATATTTTGAATGCTGCGAGGTTGAGGAGTCGACTCAGAATGGGACATTCTAAAGAGCAGTTGGATGCTATGTTCCCGGATCGAATGGCTTTTTCAAGATTTCAGATCGAAAGGGTTGCGGAACGTAATAACCTCACACAACGATTGATGCACATCAACAGTTTAGATGGCGATCTCGCGTACGGTGTCAATGGTGTTTCACGAGTGGCAGGCGAGAAGGGCAGAGAATATGTGCTTATCAAAAACGATGGTGTGGAAGGTGGGTGGGCTCTTGGTGTTGTCACGAATAAAGACGAAGGCCAAAGTCATAAGCCCATCGATCTTGATCGGCCTGTTGAAGAGGAAAAGGACGAGACATCGGAGGAGGAGTTTGAAGAGATTCCTATCGAAGGCTTGAATCGCTTGCCAAGGATTCCAAAACCTGCAGATCTTGCTACTACCGATATCCTAGCTCGTGACCAAGAGCGTAGACGAGCTGTGTATCAGTCTCGGAAGAAGAATCTCACTCGCCAACCCAAGAAGACTGCTGCTCAAGATCCTGACTCCTTGTTTGTGGCTGCAGACTCGGATGTCGAGGAATGGGAGGATGTGGGTGGATTTGGTGAACAATCCGCTTCGAATTCCGAAGACGCTGCAGTCGATGAGGATGAGGAGCTTCAAAGAGCGATTGCGATGTCATTGCAACAGGACAAGGACCCCTCAGAAGCTGATGAAGATGACTTCCAAGAAGTCTTCCAGCAAACTCGCGCCGAGGATGCTCGGCCATTTACAAAAGGAAGTGGGATGTCTATTGCCCATATCGCCAACAGTAGAAGTAACAAAATCGTACCGAAACCATTCCTTGCTGAAGACAGTGATGACGACGGCATGGATCTACAAGCTGCGTTGGCTGAATCCCGGCGGACGAGGCACAAATCAAAGTCACCACCATCATTCTCCGGGGCTGGTCCTAGCAGTCGTCCCACGCTCAAAGGACCTCTTGCCACTACGAATGCGGCTGGGTTCGATGGACCGCTTCCATTTGAAAAATTGGATCTGGGGTCTTCTCTCTTGGGTAAGAAGAAGATGCAGAAATTGGCAGACGAGACTGCTGGCGGATTTGAAAGAGAACCAGAAGAACCCAAGAAAAAGCCTGCGGCCCCACTTCCTGCTTGGTTCGCTACTAGCTTGGAAGATGGTATGTCGGCGCAGAAAGTGCGGGAAGAGGAAGATCGCGAACGTGAGAGACGTGAGCGAGATGCGATGAATGATGGATTTATCTTTGATCAGCCTCTGCAGCTTCGGAAACAGAACCAGCGAGAAGTCATCGATTTGGAGGCTGAAGAGGACCGGACTCAACAGAACGTTGTTGTCATCGAGTCTTCAGATGAAGATAAGGACTCAGATACGGAGATGGAAGAAGTCCCTCTCGAGGAAGCTGCACCCATTATAGAAGCCAAAGTCACGTCATCTGCCCTGAAAGCTTCCCCTCTGACAGAACAGGAGAATCTTGCTGAGAGATCTCCTCCTGAAGCTGCGCCATTGCTCATGGACGATGTTGCGGAGCGGATTCGTGCAGAACCTCCACGTCGTCAAGATAACCCTGTAGCTCCAAGCAACAGCACTGTACATACGGCTGAGCTGCCAGCCAATGCCGACGAAGCCATGGAGGCTGGCGACGAACTTCTGGAGTGGTCGGAAAGTGATCGAGAGGAGAACGTCAAGGTCAAACAACCTACAGCCGCTATAACCGAGCCCGCAGGTGGTCGGCTGCAGCCAAAGCAAGATCTACTGGTCGATGACGATTCGGAAGAGGAAGAATTTGAAGATGCACTCCCACCAGTCGTCCAGCCATCCGAGCTCATACCCCCAACCGAATCCAACCCTACAGAAAATGCTGTTGCAGTTCAAATGTCGAATTCTTTGGATCAAGAACAGGCGATACCGCCGACACTCACTACTGAGTCAACGCGTCCCGAAGATGAGCTTGAAGATGACGAAGCCGAGCGCGATATATACTCAGATCCTGAAGACGAGGAGCTGTTTCGTCAACTCGCCCTAGAGGACGAAGAACATGCACGATTCGCATCAACACTCAACAACCGATCTGTGAATCAGAACATTGCAGATTACGAGAAAGAGCTTAAGCAACTGCGCAATCAACAAGCCAAAGACCGTCGTGACGCTGACGAAGTGACACAGACGATGGTTTCTGAATGCCAACAATTGCTAGCCCTTTTTGGTCTACCATACATCACTGCTCCCATGGAAGCCGAAGCACAATGCGCAGAGCTAGTCCACATGGGCTTGGTTGATGGCATCGTGACAGACGACTCCGATATCTTTCTCTTCGGTGGCACGAGGGTATACAAGAACATGTTCAACTCTGCTAAATTTGTCGAATGCTATCTAACCTCTGACCTGGAATCGGAATTTGGTCTGACTCGCCAGAGGCTCATCTCGATTGCGCAATTGCTGGGCAGTGATTACACGGAAGGGCTTCCCGGTGTTGGTCCTGTCACTGCGTTGGAAATTCTCTCCGAATTCGACAACCTTACTGCTTTCAAGGATTGGCTGAACGCCGTTCAAATGGGTCAGCGTTCCAAGCAAGATGATGCTTCGAGCGCTTTCAAGAAGAAATTTCGCAAAAATGCGACCAAGGTGTTCGTCCCAACAATTTTTCCAGACTTGAGGGTTGAGGACGCTTACATCCATCCTGAAGTTGATTCTGACCCGTCTGCTTTTGTGTGGGGTGTTCCGGATCTCAGCAAGCTACGATCGTTCTTGATGGCCACGATTGGGTGGACTCCTGATCGAACGGACGAGGTCCTCGTTCCTGTCATCAAGGATATGAATCGGAGATTGAATGAAGGTACACAAGCCAACATTACTGCGTTCTTCGATGGAGGGGTCGGAGCTGGAGCGTTTGCACCGAGAAGGCGGGTAGAGGGAGGATCTAAGAGACTGGAAAGTGCATTGCACAGGATCGGACAAAAAGCAAGAGGCGATACAAATGCTACCAACGACGATGAAGAGCTGGCAGAAGTTGATGTGCCCTCAGCTATACCGACTACCACAAAACCGAAAGGGAGGAAGAGGACTTCAAAAGCTGCGGCTAGTCGTTCAAAGCAGGCAGCCCCCGTTAATGAATCAGACGACGACGATGATGACCTTTACGAAGCTACGCCTAAGAAGAAGGCTCGGAAGACTACACAAAAACCCAAAACCAAGGGCAAGAAAGCGGTTAATGATGAAGATACGGAGTCTTCTTAGGGTATACTCGATTATTGTGAAACTCAATTCGCGCTGCCTAATCGCTTATGGTCGTGTATTTTTGGTAGTTGCATATATCCCTCGTTCTACTTCGCTGTCTTAACTTCTGTCTTCACGCCTTCGGTCATTATCATTCTCTCCGTTCTCACAGATTTCACATTACCATTACCACCGCCGCCGCTCTTCACAACAAACAACACCACTATGTGGATTTCGATCGTGAAGGCATTGATAACGGACTGAGTAGGAGAATGTATCCTTGCTCTCCACAGCTGTCGAGATCGTGACTAATAGATGTTGATAAACATGGTCTCGTGAATCAACGGCGGAGGACAGAGAGCCTCTCTTCTAGAGGCAAGTTGAAAGAGAACGCACGTCCATGAGATAAGGCGCTTCGAATAGCTTGTGCCATACGAGGGGTTTTCCGAGGAAGATAACAACGCCAGTGTCGAGTCAACTAGTATAACCGATTTACTCTCGAGTATAGCTTGATCGACTGATGGAAGTCACAGATCTACCGTTCTACTCCTCAAAGGCCAGATACGATGAAGCCTCACTGCTGGCTACCCTACTCATCAACCTTTATTTCCACCAAATTGACGCTCGTCTTTCGTACGAACACTTCGCAGTAATCAGGTTCGATAGCAACAGACCAACGCCCGCTACATTGATGGCCCCTAAGAACCCAAACACAATGGACCCACGAAGAATCAAGCCGAAATCCCTACGATGCGGTGTGCAAACGTGCTAAAGTATTCCGCATTTTGATGCTCCGAATTTTTTTGCAAACTCGTTCGGATTTGAGAAGCAATATTGGCCCACCTCCATCTCTTCAAGGTTCCCCGCGCTTTTCTGTCACCCGTTCACGTCCCGTTAGGGACGCGGAGGACAAGCTTTGGCCAAGCGCTCGACCAGATTGATTGACCCACTTTGGAAAAATCACATGTGTTTTTGAGCATCCAAACCACGTTCCGTTTCTGAAACAGGACGATCCTGGTTTTTGTGCCTACTTGCAGCTGTAAACTTCCAAAATTCTGGTTTTGAGCTTGTTTTCATTGGGTAGGGCTCAGCTCCGCATGCCCAATGCGGCGTGAGGCTCGACTCCCCGGGTCGAGGCTCTTTGAAGAGAACAAGTACCCGGCTGGTTATACTTTTCGGAATAATGTTTTGTTGGTGTTGTTCGGCTGATTATAGGTGGAAGAACGAGGTTTGGTTGATATCGAGCTAGGCAATTCAATCAACGTGCTTTTGGCTGAGAATAGCATCATCCGGAGGAGAGATGGGGTATAAGAGGTAGGATGGCAATGGATTCATTTTCAAAGGACAAGACAAGCGATACAACCACTCTCTTTCAATAACACCAACCCGAACTAAAAGCACTCTTTCAAAATGAGATATACAGCTGCATTCGCCCTGGTGGCATTTACGTTAGTTCCTTTCCCCCAATACCATTATTCACACAACGGCAACTAACCATCTACTTCAGTGCCAGCGTTTTTGCCTACCCACTCGATTCCTCCATCGAAGCTCTCGACGCCAAATATCCCAAAGTCGAACTCCCTAAAGTCCCCAAAGTCGAACTTCCAAAGGCCCCCAAAGTACCAGGTGTCAAACTTCCCAAGCCAGCCAAGATCCCCAAACCAATCGTCGTTCGTTCTGTCAGCGCCGAGTTCACCGAGGAGACGGAGTTGGTTGAGAGCGGTGAGACTGTGGAGTTTGCTGCCGATGCTAAGCCTAATGTTGGCAAGCCAAAGGGGGTCAAGATACCAAAGGGTGTGAAGTTGCCAAAGGGTGCGAAGTTGCCAAAGGCGCCTAAGATTCCTGGTGTCAAGGGCCTTGATGTTGATATCGAGTAGATGACGGCATTGAGGAGGAACGAGGATTAAAGTAATCGATTGGTTGCTGTTTTGTTGCCGTATGAGATACTGATGCTCCTGATATCTTTTCTTAGACTCTAAATAACAATGTCAAATAAGAAAAATCGCAATCTAGTCTCTCATCAATTTATTTTATCTCAGGTTTCACGTTATTCCTACGTTGGTAAACATAGAACTCCCGAGTGATTCTTTGTCTGGTGGCTACGAGGAATTGGGAGCTTCACATGTAAAGCTAACCTTCTTCCCTCCGTGAAAGGTGAGAGTTTTCTTACAAGTCCAATGTGGAACATTTCTTCTATTTTTACCGTCGTTGAGCACCCGCTGCGTAAGAAATGAGGCTGACGAAGATATATGTAGATGCGGCATAAGCGTCCAAGGGATGATGACTCCACGAGCGAGTCCTCAAAAAACAGACAAGATCGGAAGGAATACAATGGGACTAGACAGTTGTTGGAAAGGCTATCGCTGCCAGTGAAGCCTGTAGTGCCAGAGAAACCACCACTGCCAGACGATCTGCCAAAGAAGCCGCCTCGACTAGAATGTGATTCAGAAAAACCTAGTCGAGAGAACGCCAATAAGGAAACCACGAAGCAGTCTGAGAAAGAGCCCCGCGGTGAACATATTACGACCGGAGAATTTACCCGCGAAACCACCTGTCTTGGAGTGCCCTCCAGAGAAGCTGTTTCCGTCCGAAAGCTTACCAGAAAAGCCCATTTAGACCAGCGAAGAAAAAGAAGTCAAAGTCTACGAAGCAGTCGACAATTTCGGAGCAGCCACCGACTTCAAATCTACCATTGTTTACTGGCAACAGCGCTGACGAACTGGAAATCAACTTCCTTTGTTTACTACGCAAGTTGCGCGAATGCATATTCTTCTTAGTCTTCACCGGCTACAATTACAGACTTCCTCCAAGGCCGACAGATATGACTCCAGTTCACCGTTTCTATGAACACGAAGCATATGTTGAGAAAGAGACTCTTTTACTGAAAGAGGTTGATTTCAGGTTGAGTTGGGATGTGGAGCATGCGAGGAGGAAATGGAAGGCTGGCCATGAGAGCCTGAGGGCAGCGTTGTTGAAGAAATATTGTGCAAGGAGATTTGAGAAGTGGTTGAGATCGGATATACTGGCTGATGAGACGACTTATTGGATTGCTGAATGTCCTCAGTGATAGACTCATTGTGTTGAATAGCCAAGAGCCATCCAGTTGTCAGATATTTCTTTCGTCATGGACCAAACATGGGATGAACATATCAACAGCTGTAGATTCTCGACTTTCTTTGTGAATTAGCGTCAATCAAGATACCCGATGGCTTCGTATTTATACTAAGGTTCTAAATAGGAAACATAGAGTTTGTGTTAGAGGAGTGGAAAGATCACTATGAAGACCGTCGGGAGGATTTGTCTGCGGAGATGGATGATGACAGCAGGTATTATGAAGGCTACGTCAAGGCGGACAGGCTTCATCAGAGGCTTGTGAAGACAAAATGGAGTCGATGAGAGGGCAAGGCTCGAAGGCTGCATGGGGAGTTGTGATGACCAGTAACTAGAGGTTTTCGCTGACCCGTTGGGAGTTTCAAGGATGGAAAAGGGAGCTCTTGTACAGATTCGTTTGTCTTGTCAAGGTCAGCTTGGGATTTGAGGCGTCCAAGGTCCAAAAAAAGGAGCACTCTAAATTTTGGCTTACCCAATAAGTCACTCCGCGTGATGTGAAATGTTCATAGTCGTTCTTTCTCTTCTCTTCGTCTTCTTTCAAACAACAACACCACCACCACCACCACCACAATCGAGATCACAAGGTATGCTGAGTCGATTTTTGTGTATGTCGCCTGTCCTTCGAGCTTATCTTTTGTCTAGATGAAGCGAAAACGCCAAATCGTAGTCCACAACCCCATTTAGATCCAGGAAACATCAGAAGAACCATCAAGGAAGAAGCCTCGATCCCTCCACAACAAACCAAGAAGCTTCCTATCTCTGCCGCACGAGCTTCGTCAGAAGATTTTGATAGAGACAGTCGTGTTCGATAGCCAATCTCGGTTGGATAAATTCATGAAAACCACTGGTATGTCTCACTGCTTGCTCACGCTTCCTGCCATCTCCACTAACATCCGGTGACCTGCAGCAAGGGACAAAAAAAATGACTTCTTCTTACTATCTTCAGCTATTTTTCACTGAATCTAAGGTGCACTCTCGATGGTTCGATGTTATTTACTTCAAGGAGGGAAAGGCCAAAATTTGGGGTGACGTATTGAGGAAAGTTCACGTCAGCGTCAACGAAGACATGGACTACGTGGAGCAGATATGGAAGAAGGTATGGGAGGATGCGCGCTCCAGGTTCGATGCTATATGAGGAGTTGATTGCACGTTCACTATAGAGTGGCTGAACAGTCAGGTTGCTTACAGAAAGACTTGGTGGCTGATCTGATCATGAAGGGTGCTAGACAGAACCAATGAAGAAAGATCCAGGTTTCCTTTACTCTCATCATTAGAGGCATTTCGAGCAGTACGAGAATGGGAAAATGACACTTGGTCGTGTTGCCCAGAGTAACACTTCCCGCCCATGAAGTGATTTGAACTCCAAAGTTTTGAAAAACCTTTTCCTCACACCACAAATTACACCCTCATCAATCGCAAGGTAAGAATCCATCCACTCAACAACTAAGCTGCTATAGCATTGAAGCTCAATTCTTTTCTAGATGAAGCGTACGCACTCGCATGCTGTGTGTTCACAAGGCCATGCTCCTTGCTCACATGAGGGTTGCGACCCAATGCGGCATCGACCAACAAAGAAAAGATTCGTGAAGGCGCCAATCCCCTCGCGTCTGTTGTCCTTACCGCGCGAGCTTCGGCAAATGATCCTGAGCCTCACGATCGATGACAGCGTACTTCAACTTGACAAGATCAAGGAAGATCTCAGTATGTGCACCCGCTTTTGTTTAATCGATTATTATGGCTAATAAGTGGGAAATGCTAGAGCACTCGAGAGAGGCGGAGAAAGAGGCATCGATGATGGCGAGACGGGCATTTTGGAGATCACGAAGCCATTGCCCTCACTACTGGCGCCTGAGGGGTAACTGCGAGCTTCGATTTATCAAGGGAGATGTTGCCGATTGGGCTCTCAAGCTAAAGAGGGTCCATGCCAGCATCAATGAAGATATGGTCTACGTGGAGGAGAAGTGGAAGAACAGACTTGACCAAAGTTTCGCGGCCACGTTGGAAGAGGACTTGAAGCTTCAGGGAAATGCTAGTCAGTAGGAAGAAAATGGAATTTGGAGACGGCACAGCCGGGTCAGATGAGTCGCATTGGGCTGTTGAAACGGACCACTCACTATGAACTCCGATCTTGAGTTTCACAGAGACTTTCAAGGATCAAAGAACTTGATTGTCCTCTTAGTGAGGCTTAATAACTTCGTGGGCCTTGCTTTCCAACATAACAGGACCAATTTGCTAGAATTCAAGTCATTGATCTTTCATGATTGCAGTGACGAACACAAACAATACTAAGGCTTTGCAGGTAATGGAGGGACCTAGACTCCTTCTACATTGTCATGAAAAATAAACAACTCACAAAAACAAAGGACCGCCATTGCAGACCACCTCAGCAACAACATGCTTCTATCCCTCCATCAAGAACTGCGCCAGTCCATCATGTTAAGTTTCTACAACAATAACATGATCTAGGAAGCACGGGCTGCCTGTAAGCAGACTTTCCATCAACGGTCCGGAACTTCGGTTACCATAGATAGGTATTCTGTTGGCTGGGCTGTGACGCTTAAGAAAGTCCATCTCAGCTATGCGATGATGTCAGTCACGCGGAACTAAAACTGGAAAAAATGCAGTTGGAGTTGTAGTACTTTGGATCCTGGGCGAATCAACAACAAAACACCCATGGCAAAAGAAAGGTATCCTTCACTCACATTCTTCACCAGCAGCGTACATACTAAGTGCAATCCCTAGATGAAGCGAAAACACGGATCTATCCAAGATTCCGCCTCCGAACGCCAGTCAACATAACACGCGTCAAAGAGACCGCGTCATAAAACAGAATCAACATGCTTCCTCTCCCTGCCACACGAGCTTCGCCAATCAATCTTCTTGGATGTATTCGACCATGCAGTACTAGATTTTTTTCGCCATAAGTCCTGGCGGATATGTTTAGTGTGTAGATGGGCTTCTGATCTGAGGAAAGTTCATGCGGGATCATCGAAGATGTCGATTACGCCGAGAGAAGATGGGAGGATCTGTCTGGGCTTGTAGTCGGTCAGAAGGACGGGGAAAAGTGGCGTAACGTGTGAATGGACTGGTGGAGAGCAAAGGTCGACAGGTAGATGGAGGACTGAAAGACCCTGGTGGTATTTATTTTCGAGGTGCTAGAAAATCAGAAAGCCCTCGCGCCCGTTGGCTGCTCATGACAGGATTGACAGAACTACTCTTTGTTTCAGACCCCGCATCCACCACCTCCTGAACAGGCTGAGTTCACTGCATGCATGGCCTGGTTAGTGACTATTATAAGTATAGTCTTTGGTGTGTGCCCACATACATACTTTTCGTTGTCAACCCATTCTTCGTCCAAACAACAAAGGCAACCGCGTTTAGCAAAAAGTCTACCTCACCCACAAAACCTTTCTTGCGCACCAAACCTAAGCCACCTCATAGATGAAACAAAAGCGTTCAATCACACCCGGTCACCACACTGAAGACCTCTCACTAGCTGTTCAACAAGGCTTCAAATACATCCCCAGGAGCTACCACCTCTCCCCACCAGTACGGCAAAAGCGCCTTGTCCAAACAAGCTTCCTCTCGCTCCCACATGAACTTCGTCAAGCTATTCTCTTGCAGAGCCATGGAGAAGAGTTCTACTTTCGCTGGCATTTCGTTTGGGATGGATTGCATGACACTTGGTTCAAGCTGTTCAAATATCACTTGGGCCGATGGGAGTCTCGATCTATAGCTTGGGGGCAGGTGCTGAGACAGGTACATCCGGATATTGTTGGAGACGTGGATTGTGTTGAGGGAAAGTGGATGAAAGATTATCTAATCGATGCGGAGAGGATTTGGAGGGAGAAGACTGTGGAGGCTTCGAAGGCATTGAGTATTTGGTGATTTATTGGATGGTTGGAGCTGAATAATTCCTAAGGGAATTGGAAAAAGGTCTGCTAGAATTCGTCAGTGGTTGAGAATTTTTCTTAACTATGAAATATTGAGTAAAGGCTACTATTCACATTCAGTCCTGAACTCGCACTGTTACCTTCCAGTAGATGTTAAACCTCGTTACAGTTGTCATATGACACCAAGTTGTAATGTCTACACTCTCCTTCGATTCACAATTAGCTTCTTCATACACCAACGACGACAAAATTAGCCAGCCAAGATAAAAAGATGTGATTTTCCTCTTTGCTGTCGAGATACATGACACCTCACAGATGAAGCGTAAACACGATGCGAGCTCCGAGCCGCAAGGCATACTAATGGCGAAAACGAGCCGGGCAAGCAAAACTCCAACAAGCCTCCTATCCCTCCCTTGCGAGATAGGCCAAAAAAAAGCCTCTTCCGCGTACTCAAAACCCATGGAGAGCGTCTCTTTTTCCAATGTCCAGTCTTCGAAGACGTTGAGAAAAAGAGATACACATTTGCCTCATTGCGCAATATGACTTTACTCCAAGATCCCATGCGTCTCTTAGATGATGAGTTATCACCAATATAGCTGAATTGTGATGTGAACGGTCGCCCGGATAGGGCGAGCTGCTATTGACACTTCCGGGTGGGATCATAGACAAGTGGGAAAATTATGCAGAATATTAACGAAAACAAGGTCATTTCTCAAGGCAAAAGCTGCTGTAATGACAAAAAATATTGAATGAAATATGTGTCCGGAATGTCCGTGGTGTTTGAATGCAGGACGGCGCCAGGCACAAAGAATCAAAGAAGGTCAAAGATTTCTTGGCACGACTGAACCCCAGGCTGACTCTTGTTACGCGTGCATCATGCTGCTTCGCCAAACACCAGGAGCTGTTGAATCGTCGTGTCATCTCCCATCACCAACAACAACAATCACCCATCAACCCGTGGCTCCTTTCTCATCCAACTTCTCCATTCGAACACTCTCTTCTTCCTTTTGACTTTATCGGATCACTACTACTGGTATCGCGACCCACAACGTAATCCGAACAACAAGGCCATCCAGCACATCGGCATCCCATTTCAAAGACGGTTCATCCTCTGGCCATTTTCCATTACAGGCACAGCCTATCCTCCAACACTCCACACTCGTCGCTACCACCATAGTCGACATGGTCGGTCTGACTTCAGCAGCCGGCCTAGTGGGCTTCCTCTCGGAGCCAGATCCATCCCTACAAAGCTTCGCTCTTCACAGACTCAACGCCGACATCGACTTACTATGGCCTGAAGTTTCAGCATCGATAGGACAAATGTAAGAATCCATTTCCGAGCTTTCCTGCTTCCTGCAGTCGAGAGCTGCCTCTGCCAGAGCCGCTCTATCGAGCGCGTGGCGCAACTCCAGGGATAATAATCATATCAACAGCATTTGCTAATATATCATCAACAGTGAGGCGCTGTACGAAGACGAACACTTTACAGAGCGGGAGTTGGCTGCCCTGGTTGCCTCTAAGGTGTACTATCAGCTGCAAGAGTATGACGAAAGCATGCAATTTGCGCTGGGCGCCGGCAAGCTATTCAACATCGACAAGCCTGGTGAATTTGAGAACACAATCATCAGTACGTAGTAGATCATCAATCTCGCCATCATTCCGCGTTGATTCGCTCTCGGAAGCAGTACAGGCTAATATTTGAATAGTGAAATGCATTGATACCTACATCGCCCTCTCTGCCATGCACAACCCTGCCTCTCCTGCAAGCTCCGTAAACCAGAAGCCCACACAACTCACAACCTCATTTTCGGGTAACGCAAACGGAGGAGTGAATACAGCCGCATCGCTTACATCCCCTACTACGCCATTTTCCCAGTCCACTCTACCATCCAAGTCCCTACTTTCGAGACAAGACTCATCGACTTTTGACCCATCACTACCAGGTGGTGGCAATGCCGGAGTCGCTGGAGCGCATCCTTCTCCTCTGGTCCTACAACGCAGTGTGCAGAAGAATCTACAGTCGATCATCCGACGTCTCTTTGAGAGCTGCTATGCTAGTGGTGATTACCGCCAAGTCGTCGGGATCGCCATCGAGGCTCGCAATCTCGAGGTTCTTCGCGAGGTGATTCTTGAGGCCAGCAAGGCCGAGAAGAGCACTGGAAAGAAAGCTGTAACTGCAAACACTGGCAAGAGTGAGGAGCTCTTGGAGTATGTTTTGGACATTTGCATGAACGTGGTGCAAGAACGTGGGCTCCGGAATGAGATCTTGCGTCTTATCCTGGATCTTTTGAACGACATCCCAAACCCGGACTACTTCTCGATCGCGAAATGCGTTGTCTACCTCGGTCAGAACTCCATGGCCTCGAACATGTTGAAGCAGTTGGTTGAGCGTGGTGATGGAAAATCGCTTGCGACAGCTTATCAAATCTCTTTTGACTTGTATGATAACGGCACACAAGAGTTCCTCACGAAAGTGATGGAAGAGCTACCGGAATCGGACGAAGATAAGAAGGAGGACCAATCCGCAGCCAATGGCAGCGCCAACCACGCTGACAAGGCAGAGGAGCCACGTGAGACCGACGCCTTACTATCAGACGTTGAGGCCCCAGCTACTACCATGGTATCTCGCACGAAAGCGCGACCTGCGACTGAAGCGGAGAAGAAGGCTTTTACCTCAATTCGACATATTCTCCGTGGAACCAAGAGCATCGAGCTTAATCTCGAATTCCTGTTCCGAAACAACCACACTGACAAACACATTTTGCACAAGGTCCGGGACAGCCTCGAGGCTAGGAACTCCATTTTCCACACTGGTGTCACATTCGCCAATGCGTTCATGAACTCTGGAACAACCAACGATTCTTTCATCCGAGAAAACCTTGAATGGTTAGGAAAGGCTGTGAACTGGTCCAAGTTCACTGCAACGGCAGCATTGGGTGTCATTCACCGCGGAAACATCACGCAAGGGCAAAAGCTTTTGGAGCCATACCTGCCCAAGGAGACATCGATGAGCGGCTCTGTATACAGTCAGGGTGGTTCGCTGTATGCTTTGGGTCTCATCTACACCAACCACGGAACACACGTCCTAGATTACCTCCGAACGCACTTCAACAAAGCAACAGAAGAGGTTGTGCAGCACGGTGGAGCTCTTGGTCTAGGTGTTGCTGGCATGGGTACCGGATCGGACCAGATTTACGAGGAGCTCAAGCAGGTCCTTTACACTGACTCTGCCATCAACGGTGAAGCTGTCGGTCTGTCAATGGGTCTAGTCATGCTTGGAACCGGCAACATAAAGGCGCTTGAGGACATGATTCAGTACGCCCACGATACTCAGCACGAGAAGATTGTTCGCGGACTTGCCATGGGAATGGCCCTTGTTATGTACGCCCGACAAGAAGCCGCCGACGAGCTTGTTAACGGCCTGCTCGACGACCCAGATCCAACTTTGAGATACGGTGGTATCATGACCATTGCACTGGCGTACTGTGGAACTGGCAGCAACAAGGCTGTCCGTCGACTCCTTCACGTTGCTGTCAGCGATGTCAGTGACGATGTTCGCCGTGTTGCGGTGATGAGTTTGGGTTTCGTCTTGTTCCGAAAGCCTGGCAGTGTTCCTCGCATGGTTGAGCTTCTCGCAGAGTCGTACAACCCACACGTGCGATATGGCGCAACCATGGCGCTAGGTATTGCTTGTGCTGGAACCGGATTGGACGAGGCTATTGATCTTTTGGAGCCTATGATGAAGGATTCTGTCGACTTTGTTCGCCAGGGTGCTTTGATCTCATTGGCCATGATCATGGTCCAACAAAACGAGGCCATGAACCCCAAGGTTGCCACCATCCGCAAGACGCTGCAAAAGATCATTGCAGACCGTCATGAGGATGCCATGGCCAAATTCGGTTGCGCGCTGGCACTCGGTATCATTGATGCCGGTGGCCGTAACTGCACGATTGGTCTGCAGACCCAGACCGGCAATCTCAACATGACTGCGATTGTAGGCATGGCCGTCTTCACGCAATACTGGTACTGGTTCCCTCTCACGCATTTCCTCTCCCTTGCTTTCATCCCAACCTCAATCATTGGTGTGGACCAGGACCTGGAAATTCCAAGCTTCAAATTCCACAGCAATACTCGCCCAAGCATGTTCGACTACCCACCAGAGCAAGAAGTCAAAGCAGAAGAGGCGCCAGAGAAGGTCAAGACTGCTGTTCTTTCGACGACAGCCCAAGCCAAGCGAAGAAAGCAGGCCAAGGAGCGACAGCAACGACGTGAGAGTGTAAGCATGGATGTTGACCAGACACCTGCGACACCAAAGATCTCATCAGCAGACGATGACAAGATGGACACCGATGAGAAGGACGGTGAGAAGACGGAGGAAGAGAAAGAGGCTGCTGCCATTGAGACGCAGAAGAAGAAGGTCGAGAAGGTCGGCTATGACATGGAAAACATGTCGAGGGTGTTGCCATCGCAACTCAAGTATATCAGCTTCCCGGGCAAGCGGTATGCACCAGTAAAGAAGGTAAGATTGATTACTTCCGTTATTTCAGACTCATGCTAACCATTGCCAAGCCCACCGGAGGTGTTATACTTCTCCACGACACCACGCCTGACGAGCCAAAGACTCTTCTTGAGCTTAAGGTGAAGAAGGCCGCAACCCAGCCTGCACCATCGAGAGACGGTGCTGGACCTAGCGGGTCAGCCGCACCTGGATTAGACTTGCTCAGCGGCGCAGCTGCAGCAGCTGGTGTTCTTACCGCTGTCGACGAGGACGATGATGATGGCGAGGAGGCCGAACTCCCAGAGGAATTCAGCTATCACAGCGAGGAGGAGGAGGACGACGACGAGTAAGCAGCAGCAGACTAGTGGTCTGGTTTAATAGACACGGAGCGGCTTTTGTATCATCACACATTATATGCTTTTTCTTTCCCCTGCCTGTGGATTACTAGTTTTTTTCACACTGGGGCGTTTGGAGCAGCAATTCCATGATGGCTAGAGGCTCTGGTTAGGAGAGTGCTTGCTTGCTGATGGGAGTGGTGGGGTGGGTTATGTGTAATATATTATAGTGATTGCTGGTGACCAGTTTTTTGTAGTGGTCGACTGGTGTGCTTTAGTATTCATCTTGGTTGATCATTGTGTTTTGAAGGGTATCGTTCCCGCTCCCGTCTTTGTGTGCATGTGGGGGTGGAGAACATCAACGGCATTTCTCGCTGTGTCCGGCATTTCAAGTTGTCTGTACCTGCGTTTCTGCCGTCCCTTGCTTTGTTTGCCTTGGTGTGGACGAGGTTTCTTTTGCGCGCCTTTGTGTAAAGCCGAGGTTGGGTACGGCGTTTGAGGGGAAGCAGCAACGGCTTTACAACCTCGACTTCTACGACAACAAAATCGAAGCAGCTTTTTGGAAAGTGTTTCTCTTTTTTCTCAAAATCCATTCATCACTTATCATCGAGACATCTAACGATAGAGAAAAATGACGTCGACTTCTGATCTTAAAGTCGTGAGTCCTCATTCTTGTTCTCTCCCGTCTTCATCTTCGGACTTTATGAAGACCTAACCAATATTTCTGCCATCAAAAGGAATTTGAATTGAATTTTGCTAATGACACTTTTGAATCTTCTAGCCTGGTCTCTTTGATTTCTCGAAACATGTCGTCCTCGTTACGGGCGGAGCGACGGGGTTAGGAGAGATGGCTGCGCAGGCTTTTGTGCAGAATGGGGCTAGGGTTTTTATTGCTTCTAGGAAGGAGAGTGAGTTGAAGAAGGTATGTTGATAGTTTTATTGGAAATCTTGTGGTTTATATTTCGTAGAAGAGTATGTTTTCATGGTTGTTGGTTGATTTCGGATGGGGTGTCGATGTTGGGGAAAGAGGCAGTGACGATAAGAGCTTGGAATGAAGCATTGGGAGTACGAAGATGGGAGTTGTTTTTGGATCAGTGCTAATTTGAGGTTGTAGACGAGTGACCGGATCAATAAACTTGGACCTGGGAAGTGCGAGTATATTGTTGCGGATTTGAAAGATAAGGCTGGGTGTTTGGCTTTGTGTGCTGAGGTAGCGAAGAGAAGTGAGTAGTAATTATAAAAAGAGACGATAGTGGAAAGTGTGATGCTAACATCGTCTAGCTGATCGATTGACTGTTCTCTTGAATAATTCGGGAGCAACATGGTATTACACCTCCACTTATCTTAATGCAAATTATTGCTAACATCAACAGGGGCGCACCCTACGACGACTTCCCAGAATCAGGTTGGGACAAGTTGATGGCTCTAAATGTCAAATCAATCTTCTACAGTAACTCTCCCCTGCCTATACCATCTCTCCTTGACCCCTAACACCACACAGCAACCGTAGGCCTCCACTCCCTCCTCCTCAAAGGCGCCACCCCCGACTCCCCCAGCCACGTAATCAACATCGCCTCCATGGCCGGCATAATGACTTCCGACGTAACCACCACCTCCTCCGGCGGTCTCTCTGCCCCCGGCCACGGCACCTTCTCCTACGGCCCCTCAAAGGCGGCCTGCATCCACCTAACCAAAATGCAAGCTTCCAAACTCGTGCCCCAAAACATAATGGTAAACTGTGTTTGCCCAGGTGTTTTCCCTTCAAGGATGACGAACTTTGGAGTCGAGAAGTATATTGATACGTTGCTTGAGAGGCAGCCGAGTGGCAGGATTGGAAAACCAAGTGATTTTGCTGGCGTGATTTTGTTTTTGAGTAGTAATGCAAGTGCGCATATGACGGGAAATGTTATTGAGCTTGATGGGGGGAGTACGTTGAGCGGGTGGAGGCAGAAGAGGGGGGCGAGTTTGTAGATGACGGGGAACGAGTGACACGATGAGAAAGCAAACTTTTGGTAAGAGGAATGAACTAACAATTTGGTATGAAAATAAATACATTCCCCAACCCTCATTCTATCCCATCCACATGTATGGAAATCCATTTCCAATTCGAGAGCAAATAAACCCAAAGCAATAAGTCCCAGAGTAAGCAGATACAAGTCAAAACCCAAAAGCCAACGCAAGAGACCAAGATCTAAACCGACCCACGAAACACCACCTTAGCACACTCAGAACACTCAAACAGATCTAAGGGGTATACAAACACCAATATCAATCCCCCATTCTTTTGCTCACTGTCCCAAATCCAAAAAGAAATCCAATTCCCAACCTTCCCAACACGAAAGTCCGCAAAACTCCAAACGAAGCATATACAAAAGTTCCTATACATAGGCTTTTTAATTCAAGATTCCTCATTGCGTTTCCTTTCCCCTCACTATTCTATATCAGAATTTCTTTTCCCATCTCCTATCCACCCCTCCGTTCCCAAGATTCCATTCAAGGCGCAGGACTATTTCGGTTTCGATTGACGGGAGAGTGGAGGGGCAGGCGAGCGAGATTTAGATTTAGATTTCGATGCAGTTGGTGGATATGGTGGTGGTACAGTTGGGGGTGCTGGTGGAGGACCGGGACCAACAGGCTGTGGTCCGTAAGGGCGTGGTCTGGTCGGGGACATTTTGTTTCTTCAAGGCGATTGGATAGATTTTGTTGTTGTTGTTGTTGTTGTTGTTGTTGTTGTTGTTGTTGTTGTTGTTGTTGTTGTTGCTTATTATTGGTTTTGGTAGCTGTGGTTATGCTTGTAGGGGCTGGTGGCAACGGTGATTGTAGGAATCGCAGTAAGTTTCTTGGTGAGAAGAGTTTTTCGGGATTAGTAGACATCTTCTTATACAGTCTACCATCTTTGCTACGTGATGTCTTTAGGAATACTGCAGACGGAGTAAATTGTTTGTTGTTCCTTTGGTTACGCACCTGGCCATTGGCATATATGTGACAATTGTGGCGGTACGGAATAGCGAATGTCGATGGAGAAGAAGTGGTTCCCAAGATTGTGGACAAAGAAGGTATGTTCACACAGCTGAGTGATGGATCAGCTATTGGTGGCTAATTTATAGTTGGCAGCTAATCAGTTTCGATAAAGAAATTCCTGAACTATCGGGAATATAAGTTATGATTGGGTCTGGTTGGCAGTCGTGAAGGTATTTGTGCTGCACCTAGTCGAAAACTGTCAAAGTAAGGCAATGGTGACTCCACTCTAATATGATGAAGACCTAAACACCGACAAAGTCAATGGCTTGAAATTTCCATTCGCAATTCTCAAAAAGGAAATGATGATGAGCTCCCAAAAATGAATTTCGTATATCATGACGGACGTGCTAGTAATTACCGAAAGCACAAAACAAGATTCGACGGGTATTGAAAGAAAGAAACCATCACGACCGACAAGCCTACCAGCCTACCAGCCTCACTACACACTCTTGACTCCCGTAGGAATAGCAGCCGGCCCCAGCGAAAGAACCTGCCTCGCAGCCTGTCTATCGCGATTCCTCGGAAAGACCAAATTACCATGCAACATGAGCGGGAACACAGCAATAACCCAAAACAAACTCACAATCCCCATCGCGGCGGTTAATTTCATCTCCACCCATATCGTGGCAATCAGAGCGTATATCCAATTCAATGCGGGATCGGAGAAATGGCGAGGTTGGGTGGAGGTCATTTCGTTTTGTTCGAGGGTGTGTACGAGTTGCCATGCTACCCTGTTGTTGATTTGATCCCATGTTGTGCTTTCAGCGAGTCTTCGAGCGTCGATGGACATTGCATTGCGAACTGTGTGGTTCTGGATGAGGAATTTTGCTTTCTCGACAAAGGCATCTTCGTCTTCTGGGCTGACTAGGAAGCCGCCTGAGCCACCGCGGAGAATATCGATGGGACCACCAGCGGCTCGAGCAACGACTGGAAGCCCACAAGCCATGGCTTCCAAAACAACAAGACCAAACGTCTCTGTGACTGAGCAATGCAAGAAAACATCTGCAGAAGCATAGGCACGAGCCAGTGCTGTGCCTTCAAGAAAACCAGTGAAATGAACTCTGTCTGCAACGGGTGCGAAGAAATTCTTGACCTCCTCTTCCACAGCTGGGTTTCTGTTGCCACCAACAATGACCAACTTGTAAGGGATCTGGAGTTGAGCGAGGCGAATAGCAATAGTAGCGAGATATCCAAATCCCTTCTCAGGCGCAAGACGTCCAACACAAAGTAACACGATTTCCCCATTTGGCGCAATCCTTGCGCGGAAAGAATCGTCCCGGAACGACGGGCTGAAAAGTTCGGTATCTACACCACGTCCCAATTGGACAAGTTTGTCGTCGTCGACTCCAGATCCGACAAGGTAATCTCGCACAGGCGAGGAGGGGTAGAAAACCGTTTCCACGCATGAGTGATTGAATAGAAAGCTTTGAACGATTTGGAGCAACCAGCTGCCGTACTTGTCAAGTGGTGATGGGAATATGATTTCCGAATAAGCCGCCAAGTCAGTTTGGAAGTTTGCCACGATTGGTGGTGGATTTGGGAGTCCTCGAGCTTGTAGCATGACTTGAAATCCCACCGATGCAGGACTGGCCAGATAGATCAAGTCGGGTTTGAATTTCCCGCATACTCTGTCGAGTCGAAATGGGTATGCTACTGAAAGCTCTGGACTGTATGGCAAGGGAAGGCCGTTGAGACGTCGAACATACCCTATCGTAAGGGCTTTTTGTGACTTCTCCCCAAGATAATGGGGAGCAACGAGCTTCAAGTCGACGCCATTCTTCTGAAGGTACAGAATGAGTTGTGTCGTCGTTCTGCTCACGCCGTTGATGGGTCCGAGAGATTCACTCGCGAGGAGAATTCGTTTCCCCCTCAGCGCCTCTGGAAATCGTGATAGATCATCGAGAAAATCAGGCCGGTCGCTCCTTGATGCTGGAATATTCATGGCTGTGAAAATGACGAGGCTCGGGGGAATGTATGAGGTACATCCACCCATGTCCTCGAGAGCGAAGAGCATCCATTTTGAAAGCTCTCGAGTTCCGTTCTTCGGCGGTGACTACTATGTGACATTGATAGCCATTTCTGCGATACCCGTTTTCCCTCAGACATCTTACCGGCAGTACGAATGGCGTTCGACTTCGCGTCCTCGTGGTGTTGATGGTGGTGGTTGATGAATATGCAGGGAAGAGAGGGTTTAGAGGTTGAATTGTCAACCAATCGAAGGAGATCGTGTTTCTCCACGTCCTATCTCAATCAAGCAATGCATCCTCGTGGCTGTAACCGCTTCGGATCTGCAGATAGGTTCGTCGTTACATCTTTATCTTCTCATCCTCCGCGTGATATTTTTTGAATCCTTTACCAGTTTCTGCGAGATTAATAGGTTCGTCGGTATCATAGTCGGCGATAAAACCCGGTCTTCAATCCGAGTCCATTCCATGAGAACGTGAACGATTCATGTCAATAGCTATGGCCATTCATTCATATTTGCAGATCTTGTTTGTGGTCGTTGAGTGTTTTGAGATTGCTGCCCAAATTGATGCTTGAATAAAAACAGTAAACATCAAATATAGGTATCTCTAAACATACTCCGCGCTATGATATATACAGTAGACTATCAAGAATCACATACGCATATGCGAAACAAAATGACGAAAAAACTAAGCGTCTCAAAAAGGGTGACACGCCAGTCTCACTGCTACCTTTTCTCCGACCCACTCGAAGCCTCAACGGACTCAACCATCTTCTCATCTTTAATGTGCATTGGCGAACCCGAACTCGCCAATCGACTCTGCTCTCGTTGCTTCTTTTTTCCCATCCTGTCTAACCAGCCCTCGGCATTTTCAATCGTAGCACTGACAATCAACGTGACCTGCGCAATCATATCTAAACTTTGGCTTGCAAACACGGAAAGCTTGTTTCCACTTCTGACTGCCTCGTTTTGCGGCGCTCCTGTCGTCGCGTTGTTTTGTTCAGCAGTGGATTCGGCTACTCTCCAGCGCTGTGGAATCGACATAAGCTGTCGTCGTACCAGCGCGCCAGCATTTTCAGGCAGCGCGCCTCCTGTATAGTGCGATATCGAGTTCTTGACCGCCGCGAGGGTCTGCATGATCTCATGGTGAAATGCTTTTATCCGTTCGGCAACCCGCCGCGATGCTTCTTCTTGTTCAGGTGTAAGGGTATGACCTCCTTGCTGTTGGTCGTTGGTGGCAGAATTCTGTGTACTCTGTTCGTAATCTTGTATCAATTGCTTGATCGCATACATTGTTGCTGTGAGCTTATCCGAAGCACCACGCAGAAGTCTGAGACATAGACGTAGATTCCGTAATGACGTCTCACTGAGCGCGGCACCAAGACCGGATGTGGTGATCATAAGTTGCGTCCGCCAATTCCTTGTTGGCGAGATCGGTGGCTCTGGCCGTTCTTTGAGCGCCAGAGCAGTTGGTGGTGTCTCCTCATAACGTGGAGAACGGTTCTCGTCATAGGGTGGTAATGATACCATCGACTCGGCAAAGGACGCGTGGGAACCAGCGCGAGAACGGTGCGTGCTTGGCAGCATAGGAGATGCAAGGCCTTGTTCGACATCAGCCTCGGGTGACGACTCTCTCAGCCTCCTTCTCTTCCGGCTGGCGTCGCGATCCACATCGCTCGGTCTACGGTCGCCGAGATATCTCCTGATGCCACCCTCCACACCCGTGTGGTGACTGACAGTTGCGAATGTGCTAGCAATTGGAGACCCAATGTTTCTTTCTACGAACTCAGCGCTAGATCGAACAAAAGCTGGAGAGTAGTTCTTGGTCGTGTTGTATGCAGACAACGATCCATTGATCGTGCCGCCTATCCATGGGTGGTTGGATGTGACAAGTGACAGCAATGGTTCAACGTCTCCATCACGGGTGGTGGTGTAAGCTGTAAGGCTCTGCTGTGGCATGGATAGGGTTGTACTCCTTGTCGACGGCGAGCGCATGAAGTCTGTAGCAAATGTCAGCCTCGTCTCGCACATCAGTCCGATAGTGGATCAGCAGCCCGAGCACATGTCGGAAACTGTAAAAAGGGTGTGACATGTGCATGGAAGAAATAGAAGACGAAGGAAGGTACGGTGATCACCACGAGGAAGTCCGCCCAAAGATGGAAAAAATGACTGGACATACCAGGATTGCGCAGACCTGACAAAGCTTCGGCAGCCATCCTCGTCTCGGCGTCGTCCATGCTCATGACACTTTGAGCTCTGTTGCCGTGCTCGTCAGAACCAACCTCAGTTGTCGGGCTGAACAGCGGCGTCTCGACTGAAGCTCGTAACGCGCCTGAAGGTACAGAGGGGAATGCGCTGATTGGCAATGGCCCATTCTGCCATTTTGCCCCGCGTTTTTCGGCCGAGGGCTGGAATTGAGAGTGCGAGAAGGTCGATTGCAACTCGGGTAGTCCGAGTGACTGCAGTGCGGGCAGGTGAAGGGCGGAAGATTGTGTCGGTGGAGGGGCAAGTTCGTGGGTAGGAACAGAGGGAAGATTGAGCGTGTCGTCCAGTGCGTAGGATGGCGGGCGTTCTCGTTGGAGGTCCATGGCTGTGTAGTGAGCGATAGCGGGTGAGCGTCGTTCTCACGATCGATGACGAAGGGGGGTGTGGGAACGACTGGAAGTCAACTCGTGGGTGGATATGGGCGAGTATTATTCCAAAGGAGTCTCGTGTGAATATGAGGCAGTATAGTGCTCCTCAGGAGAAGGGCAGTCGGTGTGTCGGATAGTTGTTGTATAAGCAGCTCTTTAGGGATTTGTATCGCGAGAAGGTTTCAAGGATGGGCTTGTTGGTGGAGAGCAGGGTGGGCAAATTATCACATGAAGGGAGTATTATAGCAAAAGGAAACTATGCCTATGTTGATTGGTCTCAAGCCATCAAGCCATGCATGTGCAATGCCTAAAACAAAAAAGAGGGGTGTCCTATTTCCACACCACTAACCTCCAGCACCACGGGAGAAAAGAGTTCCCTGGAATATTGCCCATAGATAATATTGGTGGAAACAAACATCTACACCATTCATTCGCCCTCGATTGATCCAGCGTCCATGAAGAAACAAACCAACCCTTCATCAAAGTCGCATTCACCTCTTCGTCCCACCTTCCGACAGCCAGCTGAGGACCACATGTGAATGTCCAATATTCCCAGCGTGCCGATTAGTCCATCGGAATGTCGGCAGCAATGCAGAGATACCAATCCTCCGGATCCATCCCACAAACGATCCGCCGGCACACACACTCGACGCGAGGAGGGTTTCTTTTCTAGCGTGGTCCAGCGCGATGCACACTTTGCAATTATTCCCATTGTACGGTATACGGCCCACATTGTCAACGTCCGTAACCTCCGCTCCGGATCGGGAAAGGCTGAAGCCTCGAGGCACATGTTCACCTTTTTATTTCGAAGTCAGTGGCATTAAACTAATCTCTTTTGGGCTTGTGACGCGAACCCTAGACTTGTTTATGGCGTGCAAACTGCAAACATTTGTTGCGTTTTGGACCCTTGCCTGGTTTCCTGCTACTATCTACACATATGATACAGTTCGCGCTTTCATTCACGAGTAGCTCGTCTAGATGGATGAATAGACTTATTGTCCTCTTGACTCGCTCCATTCTGTGAAACTTCTTCCCTCAAGCGTTCCTTTGCCTGCATATTCGGGGACTTCGGCAGCTTTTGCTTCGGCAGCTGAAAGGACCAGATCAAGTTTGGTTTCGATGTCCTTTATGTACTTGTTTGCGGCATCCTTAGATTCTGCAGCCATCGTTGGACCCAGTATCTCAATGGCGAGTTTCAACCCGTTTCGTACCGGCAAATATATTTGAATCAGCTTATTGTATTCAGAGAGTTGTTGCACCACCTGCTTTTGTACTGTAGACGGAGCCGTAGCCTGGCGAACTTCCTCAACGTTCAGATCCGACTATAGTAAAATTTAGCTTGCGTGGTACATCAGTAACATGATCAGCCTTACCAATGGTGACTTTTGCTGGCCGAGCGCAGTGATCAGACGAGTTGAGTATGTAGCTACTAAACCATCATTATCCTTGCCCTCGGATGCAGCCTTTGCTCTCATAGCCGCAAGCTCCAAGGGCAAGCCAATGACCACTGCTTCTGCTCGAGGATCTGAATCGGACACAATCCGACCACCACAATGACCGGGCTTTTCCATTAGCTCGAGAACTGTTTGGATTTGCTTCAAACATTTTTCTGTGACGTTCTTGTCCCATTTGGAGTCTATGGCGTTGATTCGGATAGCCTGGAAAATGGAATAGCGTGTAAAAGGCGTAGACAGAGTGAATCCATTGCTCTCCACCTGCCACAGACATTGTATGATGATTGGCAACATGCCTGCTTGGTTCGCCTTCACGATCATCTTGGTGTACCAATGTTGTGGCAGATTTGGCCGGGCATGATGCCAGCCTTCTAGCAGTGCTGGCAGATTTTCCCAATCCTTTTGATCTTTTGCCATGTCCATGAATTCCATAAATGCTCTCTTGCGTGGCTGATCCTTTGTGATGTCAAGGTGAACGAGACGAATCTCCTCGTCGCCGAAGGTAGCAAATACAGGGTCATTCTCCAATTGTGTCTTGCTCTTGGTTGATCGAACGAGCTTAAGTTGGTTCTTATTGAGGTAGGCTGGGACGAAGACTCTTGAGCGGATGTTTGCGAGATGAGCATCTAGCTCTGGAGAGGAGGTTGGTTTGAACTTTGGAATGGCAGCTGATGAAGAGTGTATTAGCGATAGCAGTTGTGACCTTTCAATGTCATTTTACCTTTCTGAGTAGGTCGCGTACTCGAGAATTGACGCGCGAGTACATGTTGTTGTTGGCGGAAACCGTCTCTACAGTTGCGACAGACCCACCGCGAGGTCATATGGAGGTTCATTGTGTCGCTAAAGCTCAATTCGTGATGCAATTGATGGTTCTCTGGAGGACAACCATTGATAGACATCTCAAGATATTTCGGTCTAGGACCCTGAAATCGGGGGCGGGTCAGAAGCTCGCTCATCTTCACCTCACCTTCTCAACTTGAATACCCGTGCCCAAGAAACACAACATTCATTTTATCAATTCAATTCGAATTGCACACAATGAAGACTCCTATCTTCAATCTATTCGTAGATCAATCTACGAAAGGCTTCAGTCATCAGTCAAGTAAAAATAGAACGCAGCAATCCGTGGCTGCATGCATGATGTGGTAGTACCTTCGACCTGTCTGGGGGTAGCCACATAGTCTGGAAGCTACACGACTTTCGATTCTCCCTACTCTTCGGTGCAAGCTGTTCTCCACTAGTCCCTTCTCCATCAGGTGTTCATGGATTCAGAGTCTATTTGCCAGGACTTTGTCTCCTGGGACATACATACACATGCACTGCTACTCACACCATACGAGACGTCAATACTCTTGCACATCTTTTCGTAGCATATATGCTGCCCTTCGTAAGTCCAATACCACTCGTACTCGTAGTCGCGTTCTGAAAATACTCAAACCTGTTCGTGCTGTCGGCTGTCCTGCTCAGATTGGTGGTCCATATACAGACTTTGCTGTCGACTGTTTGACCCAGATCATATCCACGACGAAGACACTGACGAATGTTTGGGCGCCAAACACCAATTTCTCTGAGAGCATTCCATCTTCCCTGTCACTAACGACACTACCGTGGGGATATAATCGATATGTCTTTGCAGGTGCCATCACTGTCATATGGCAATCCACCGACAGCGCTATCTTTTCAACTCTCTAAAGTTTGAGTCCAGAGGTCAACAGTAGCATCAATACAAAGGCTCTGTGGTCTACCAACATCGAACTGTTTACGACAGCCACAACCACAACCACCACACAGTCAGCCTCTTCGGGCTCGAGCCCGAGCAATAATGCTTCCGTAAGCACATCTGCCTCAAATCCCTTAGTACAGTCAATTATGGTACTGGCAGTCATTCTTCCACTGGTTATCTTCGCTGCTGCTGTTGCCATTTTCCTGTTCAACTGCCAGCGAAAACATAGACAACCGGAATGAACAACCAACACTGATCACCCATTCAATAGGCTGGAATTGAATAACACGTTCAAGCCACTGCGCGAAATGATTGGAAATAGCACGCTTCCTTCTAAATTGGAAACAGATGACAACCTTCAGGATCGGTAGGAGCTGGGAACAGATAGATATCACGCTGCCATGCCTGACCAACCATTAATGCTGTCAATCGCTATGATACTGTAATGTCTATTGATTGAGACAAGGAATCTAACAGGGATTTGTTTCATGAGTATACAGATGTTGTCATTATTCCTATTCATTCTCGCTGTTGTGTGGTCGATCCCTCTGCAGCTTCAGAGCATCGCCTCTAGGCTATTTTAAGACGCAAAACAAAAGATCGGCCATGTTTGTATGGCGGATCATCATGCTATTCTTGTATGCATAACGGGTTGGTTAACGTGCACTTATTACTCCATCAGGAAGGCATCGCTAACTGACATCACCTACTCATGCACTAATGCACTAATGCATGTCTTGTTTCTCTCCAGCTTCATCGACTACATGTTTCGAATCCGATCCAGCGTTTAAGGGGTTCGACTCATATCATACTGTTTCCCCGATTCTTCCCTATTCCTCGAAACGGCAGTGGAAGCGGCTTATACCGCCAATACATGCTCTCGTGCGTTTCTTATCGTCACCAAGAGCGAAAACAAGAGGCTGCAGAAGTTTGGCAAAAGGTGGCTGGCGTTTGTTGCGTCTCGTGTCACGGAGAACTACTCACGGCCGTACTACGATCACGTCTTGTCAATGACGTTTCACACCTCTCCGTTGTCTTTTTGACATCTGTTATACTTGCTATCGTATTTTTACGTTTGAAAGGGACTCTCTTTCACCTGTCATGCCAACAGTCTTAAGGCCTTACGATGATGCTTCGCAAAAGCCTGTTTTATGACCAGGAGGACCAAAAAAATTGCTTGCCAAGCATGTGCTAAATCCTCTTTGCTTCTGAATGGTTGCTTTCACAGGGTTGGAAGCTATGTCATGCAGCAGATGACAGCAACCGTTGGTTCTATCAACCGGGCCAGCGAAAATTCTATGTCAAGATACGACCTGGTGCGGCATTGACTGTCGTTAGGCTTCAAGCGCCACCACTCCAAAAGCAAGCTTCGCACGCATTATGGGAATTCCAACGGATTTCAAAAATGGGGGCAGGGTCTTCAGATTCTCCTATTCGTCCGTGGCCTTACACATGCCATACCGTGCTAGCTTTCCAACAGCAGCTGGGGTCTTCCTAAATGCAACGAATGAGGCCTTCTCTCCGCCCCGTTGGTAAAAGGCAAAGGAAAAATTACAATCATGCTCATGTGGGACAATGATGCAACTTCAAATGTTTCCGGTGGGGTGGAATGTGGTGTGGTGAGATGGGGGCCTGATGTAGATTGCCATAGCTCCGTTCTGGGAGGTCTACGCCATTCAAAGTTAAAGAGGCTTGTGGCGGTGTGAGTAGTCTACTGAAAGGATCTAGCTTCTGCCTTAGAAACTGGCTAGAATCGGAGAGCGTTTTCGGACTGGCGAGGGTGAGGACAAAATTGGTTTCCAAAAGGTCTTGAACGTAGCGAATATCGATGAGACTACACTTAACCCCACAGTATAGATTTTCAAAAAGTCGATGAGTGTAAAATTGGGTGTGCAGCGTTTGTCTCGGGGATGTACATGCGTTTGGCATTCCTTATGGAAATTGTAGTCCCACATAGCGAGGTTCTCCTTGACCACTCTGTTCTTCTGTTGGATATTGTTTTATTGTTATATCGCTATTTTGGAGGGTTATGAGAAATGATATTCAACCCTACCATGACCATCTGTTTCTAGTCTGTCAAAGTCGAAGAAAAGGACTAGTGCACTCCTCAGTTCAGATCACTTATTACTCTTAATGACACAAGCAAGTCTGACCTACAAGAACTTGAGAGGTAGATGTGTTTCGGGTATTATGACTGTCTCTTCCAGTTCTACTACTGTTTTGCACACTCCGATGACGGCCTTTCATGATCAGAATTGGCCCTTTGATTTTGCTGGAGTGAGATGTTTACGTCCTTCTGTCTCAATCCCGTCTGAGGAAATCAAGCCGCTTGCAAAATTCCTTGCAGCTCTAAATGAAGAATTTCCACCAAATGAAACAGTTATATTTCAATTACAACACTTCATCCTGATTTTAAACACTTCAAAAATTCCCGGATCAGGCTGAGGCTCAAATTTAGCCCCACAAAGCACGGGCGCTTGCGAAGATCGGTCACCTTGAGCTTTCGCGACTTGCGACTTCCCTCGTACAACAGACACTTAACGAATTGCGACCTCACTTCTATACGTGAGTCTCCTTCACTTTTTGCCCGATTCCCACTCTATATATCAATTATCCCTTGCTAACAATAGGATCCCTCGCTGCTTTCTCACGCTCTCTGCTGCTGCTCGTAATAACATGCTGATCATTTCGCTGCTCTCGCTACTGATTCACTGCACACTGACTGACTAGAACAATACAGAATCTCCACCGCAGAATTTAACCCCTTCACGTCTACGACAAATCAAGTATCATCCATAGATTCACCACATCGAGTCCACCAGCTCCAATTCGCGAAGCACCTTCACCATGTCCACAATCCCGTCCAACCTGATCAAGAGCTCCAATCCTCCAATCATTCCACAATCCTTCGATGCGAATCAACCACCAATGATTCGCCTGCATCCATTCAGCAGCAATGAGATCAGCACAAAATCAGCACAGCCAGAGGAGGATGCATCAGTGGAGGAGCGTCTAAACCGTCTAAAGAACCATTACGAGGAACATGGAATGCGTCGATTCTGTGAAGGCGTCATGCTGTGCCACGAGAACAACCACCCACACGTCATGCTTCTCCAGATCGCAAACTCATTCCACAAGTTGTAAGTGTTCACGTTCACCGACCTAGCTACAGCCAAGCTAACACGTCTTTCACAGGCCAGGAGGATGGCTCAGACATGATGAAGATGAAATAGAAGGATTTCAGCGCATCATGGACGATCTATTCGAACCCGATAGCTCGGCTGGTTCCAACAGCACGAAGTGGCAGATTGGCGACGCGTGCGGTTCATGGTGGAGACCAAACTTCGAGACACAACTCTATCCATACCTACCAACACACGTCACTAGGCCCAAGGAGTGTAAGAAGATGTATCTCATTCCACTTCCACAAGCCAGTGAGTTCACTTCTCTTCCTCCTTTCGTTGTGGTTGCTAATCATAATTGTTTCACAGAGGTCATCGCAGTGCCCAAGAACCTCAAGTTCCTCGCAATCCCCCTGTACGAGCTCTACGAGAACGCTCAAGCCTTCGGTCCTCAGCTTGCCGCCCTTCCTCACTACCTAGCCCGATATCGGTTCGAGTACGTGGATGAGGAAGGCAATGTTGTTGCAGTGACTCCTGGTTCTGCCCCGGATGCTGATGCGCGAACAACTCGGGATGATCCTCGTTTCGTCCATCATGAGACGGAAACGAACGGAAATACGAATGGCAATGGACAGCAAGCGGATGCTTCAGGTGATACAGATATGCCAGAGTAGGGAGAATATTAGGTTCACTTCGGCACATC
The DNA here is from genome assembly GCA_023078705.1 of Venturiaceae sp. KMAF11. Lineage (NCBI taxonomy): Eukaryota > Fungi > Ascomycota > Dothideomycetes > Venturiales > Venturiaceae > Venturiaceae sp. KMAF11. The sequence goes on from JALGOQ010000005.1 coordinate 2,162,050, forward strand.
AAAGTCAACAACGAGAGTGGTACATTCATGGTGAATGGCTAAAACAGTCTCCCAAATCATTGAAATGATATAGCGAGAAGGATCGAATTTGTTCAGATAGCATATCGACGGTTTCTGGCAAACTAGGCGTAGAGGGAGCATATGGCGACCATCATGAGATACATGGAGCTTCCGGCGGGCATCAAGTGCAGGATACCCACATCAATGGAGATAACTAGGTCCTTCAGAATCTGCAGGTTTGGCAGCTCCACGCATTGCAATAGAGATAGTGTTCATTCAAAAGAGTTTCCTCGAAGTCGTGCTTCGTCTTTGACCATTCCCTCTTGCCATTCCTGAAAACAAAGCTTCAGCCATGTGATTGTGTGCTCTCTCAATAGTAAATCTTACGTTGATGTTGTGAACCAAACGAATCTCCAATTAAAGTTGGAGCTCCCACCAATGACGACACAGCTGCGGACCTCCAAGCTCTCTTCCGCTAATACCCTCGGCCTCACGACGGATCATCGCATGGCATGACTTTGACCTTGAAGTTACAACATGTCTCTCCAACACTACCTCACATCAACATACTCGAAATCAGCTATATTCGAATCGCCAGACTGAAACCATCCTCACTGCACAGCTCAGCTCATACTGATCCGCTACAATGCTCCTCCTCGGCCTAACAGGCAGTATCGCAACCGGCAAATCCACAGTCTCCAATACCCTCCGCGCCGCACCCTACAACCTCCCCATCATAGACGCGGATGTGATTGCGCGGAAGGTTGTTGAACCGGGACAACCTGCTTATAATAAGATTGTGAAATACTTTTTGCCGACGACGCCGGATCTACTTTTACCTGCTGAAGATGAAGCGTGTGGAGGGAAGGAAATGGGCAAGGAGGGCAAGGGCAGACCATTGAACAGACCAGCGTTGGGAAAGAGGATTTTTGGGATGGAGGAGGGGAGGGTGAAGGATAGGGGGGTGTTGAATGGCATTGTGCATCCGGCGGTTAGAGGGGAGATGAGGAGTTTGATGGTATGTTCTTCTCCCTCCCTCTAACACACCCACCTTTTATTTTATGGGAGAATGCTCACTCGTGCGGTGGTTGATATAGTTCTACTACTTCCTCACAGGCCACTGGGCTGTCGTCCTTGACGTCCCCCTCCTCTTCGAATCAGGCTGGGAACGCTTCTGCGGTACCGTAATGGTCGTTTCCGTCTCCGATCCCGCTGTCCAAATCAAACGCCTCAGAGAACGCGATGCCCATTTGTCAGAAGAAGATGCACAGAATAGAGTCTCGTCACAACGCGACGTTCGGGAAAAAGCTAGGCAGGCTCTTGCGCGTGGAGAGGGACGAGGTGTCGTTGTGCTGAATGATGGAGATAGGGAGGATTTGAAGAGAGAGATTGCGAGGGTTATGGAGAGTGTGGAAAGAGGGAGTCCAAAGTGGTGGACTTGGGCTTGTTTGGTTTGTCCGCCTGTGGGTGTTGCAGCAGCGGCGTGGACGGTGTGGAATAACTGGCGGGCGCAGGTTGCGTGGGCGGAGACGATGAAGAGGGAGAAGGCTAAGTTATGAGTGTGAGAGTTGGTACGATTTGGGACGATATGATATGAATGGATGATTTGATGGCAGTCCCATGCTGGTGGGTTTGTGGAGAGGTGATAGGTGATAGTATTGATTATTTGACTATGATGACCTCCAGATCCTTCCTATTCCTTGGTTGCTATGTTACTTGGCCACCATGATACCTTCCATATGGAACAACTCTCTAACCTTTGGCGCCGTCATGACCTTGCCTTCTTGAATGGCGTCTGCTTGCTGATTGGATACTCAATGGAATTAGAATTGAGAAGAGAAGAGATGGCCATGAAGATAATCAAGAAGGATGATTCTAGGTTGAGGCTCTGCTAACGAAGGAACGTATTATCACTACATGCCCTGTAGCAATCGGTTTGGCTATTGACCGCGATGATTCCCATCGCTGTCGAAAGATGCCAGCGACCACACCTTGCAGCCCTATAATGGGTTCACGAAAACGTCACTACTCCCTGAATCGCCTGTTGTTGTTGCTGGTGACTTGAGAGGAAGGATTACGAGGGAGATCAAGAACTTAAGCAGAAGATGGAAGCCCGGTGAGGCTCGGGCGAGCTGGACGAATGATCTTCTTGGTGTGGGATTGAAGGAGGGAATGGATGTTAAAAAGGAAAGGTCGGTCAAGAGTGATAGCCAGTGAAGAGCGAGGATGAGTAAAGGGAATAGACATAAAAGAGTTCATTGAAGAGTGGGGAGGGAAGGGAAGGGAAGGTTGGTGGCAGTCAAATGTGGTGGTGGTGGAGGAGGAGGAGAGTAGATTGGCAATGAAGAGTGAGGTCAACAACAGAGTCAACGCCAACGACATACTCGAATGGAACAACCACTTCATGGTGAATGGATACAGTGGCGAAGATGAAGGCTTCATCGGCTCTAGGGGACCGATAACCTTCAGCAAGGTGAATGGCTCACAAGCCCAAACCAAAAATGAATTCACCTTCACAAAGCTACCTCGAGCGAGATTCGAACAACGAGACTTGGCGAACTCAACATTATAATTAAACTGACCCGTGTTTAGTGCAACCAAATCAAGAGATGGCTTATGCGTATGCGCCTTCGAGCGTCAAGGCATAATGGAGCTTAGCTCTCGGCTTATCCTCACCTTCATGCTACAGCGCTACTGACCAACCCTGTGGCATGTCTGATGGAGTCTACTTTGTTACAGTGGTCTTGGTCCCTCCGCCCTTTCGGGGGTTGGTTGGCATTGTATTCACAGGCATCTCTGATATGGTATTCGGGCCACACCCGGTGACAATTAGTGGTTTTTTTCCCTGATTTTTTCCCTACAGATGTAGTAGGAGACTGTTTTTTATTTTATTTAGATCGCTGATAGACACTATCTACGTTCGTGATATGCATGCATTTGGAGGAATAGTCCGGGTCACTCGAGACATGGTGTCTTCAACAGGCAGGAACACATCCGTCTTTAGACGACGGATAGCGAAGTCATGAGATAGCATCACTCAACACCCTCCAATTGACTCAATCCATGTAGGATATAAATGCGATGTGTGTACTCATTGTACCAATTAGACCCATAGAGATGCAAATGTCGTCTGTTTACGTTGACCCCGACTTCGTCGCCCTTCGCAACACGCGGCCTACTCTCACTCGACAGGACCTCCCTACGCTTCTAGAAAATGCCGAGTCTACCAGAAAGTCTGCTTCCCACAAGAAGAACGCCCATGTTCGCTTCGAAGACAGTCCGATTGAGGTTTCTCCCCATTACCAGGCCCACAAGGCAGCGAGCATGAGCTCCACTACAGGCTCCGTCTATATTGACCCCATCGGCCTTCATGGACCTTTGGCGCGTCCCGTACTCAACACAACTACCGAGCATCACTCACCTAGGCTTCCTTCGCATCGATCGCGCTCACCTATTGCCAATTCAATTGGTGACGAGGAATACAACTCTGATCCATGGAATTGGCCCAAGCTGCTCTCGTCATCTCAGAATCGAAAGACTCAGACCACCACAGTGAACATGGTCAGAGACGATTCGCATGGTCGAGCCTTGACGAAGCGCCAGCTCGGCGCCATTCGAAAGATTGTTTGTCGACCTCCTAAGTATTCCGCCGAAGGAAGAAGCCGACCAATTCAACCACCAACACAGCGATCAATCGTTCTTGATGTCAAGTCTTGGCACTCCAATGCCCCGAGCGAGGTGTCCGAGGATCAAAATGCCAGGTCTGCTTGGAACTATCCGAGACTTGAGGCGCAACCTCAAAAACCTCCGAGCAGACCGAACACCAGCAAGAAACGAGAGAACAAGACACAGAAGGCAGAGAGCGTCGCTGATGTTATGCCCGCCTTCTTCAATATCCAATATGATTCAGACTCTCGTCATTCCGAACCTGAGCCAATCCCGGAACCCGGGCCAAAGTTTCAGATGAGGCAGAGGGGCAAGCAGAAAGGCAAACAGAATGGTAACAAAAATGCCAAAAAGAATACCAAGCACTCCAAACAGAGGCACGCGTCTTTGCCACAGCAGCAGCAAGATGAATTTCATGCTTCTCAATTGTACGGCGGATATGTTGAGGGCACTTCGACTGATCGGGCGCAATTGCCAACGGAGTTACACGCCGAAAGTCCCACCCCTTCATCCAAGATTGAAAAATGGGACATGATTCCTCACAGCTCACCACCACTGGGTCCAAATACACCTGCTTCTATCGCTGGCTCGGGAGGAGATTGGGCCGCCCTAGGCTTATTTGAGGAACCAGAAGCAGAGCCGACGGCGGAGGGATCACGACGTTCAAAAAACAGTCACCATGGATCGCATAGAGCGCCTTCGGCACCAGCCGGATTGGAAGAAGATTTGGCAGTGCCAGACTTATTTGAGGATACAGGTTCAAAATACAAAGCAGAGGGATCAAGACGCTCAAGACAAAGCCAACACGAATCACAAAAGGCGCCGTCCATAGCTGCTGGCTCCGTCGCATGGGGCGAACCCGAAGGTGTGACTGGTTCTGGTGCGGAAATGTGGGCAGAGAATCCGGCTACAAGTGTTCATATATCTCACAAAGGTAGCGACCATCGCTCTAGAAAGACTGGTTCCAGGCAAAGCGGGTCGGGAAGAAGCATTGTCTTTGGAAGCGATCTGCCTTTGGACACGATATTTGAGGATGCGCCTTTGGAGAGTCGGCGACCGAAGATTGATGGTCGTATGTCGAAACGTAGTCGGGTTGGGATGAGTGATGGCAAGCGGTCCAGATTCAGTGAAGTGCTTGATGATTGGGATCAGCAGGAAAAGTCGGGTTCAAAACATGGCTCGGTATCAAAGAGAAGTGGAAATCATCAATCACGCGCTGGAGAAGTTGTAGATGAGTGGGATCGTCCAGAAAAGGCATCGTCACGACAGGGTTCAGGGTCAAAGAGAAGTGAAGGTCATGGATCAAAATCTGGAGAAGCTTTCAATGAGTGGGATCAACCAGAAAAGCCGGCTTTTAGACAAAGTTCTCATTCGAGGAGCGATGGACGATGTTCCAGACACGACGAAATCGTGGATGATTGCGAGCAACCACAGAAGCCGGGATCAAGGCAGAGTTCTCACTCCAAGAGTGAGGGACGACTTTCTAGACACAGCGCAGCAGCTGGTGATTGGGATGGGGATGTAGTGTTGCAGCATGGCTCAAAGACCGATGGTAGGCGTTCCAGACACAGTGAGGAAGATGCGGGTGCAGGATGGGATGCCAATGAGCCGGTAAGCTCGCAGCGAGGCTCTGTAGCTGGAATATCACAGGCTGGCTGGGATGCAAAAGCGCCATCGCATAGACAGAGCCAAGCTGACAGAGACTGGGAGAATACCGATCGACCTCCTTCAAAGCATGGCTCTGGATCACGATCCCAGAAAAGTGGAAGCCACAAAACGGTCTCACCATCTCAATCAAATCGATATGACGAGCCACAAAACGGTCGCCAGTCTGGAGATCGCTCCCATCGACCCGGCTCCCAATCTCACAAAACTTCAAGCCGAGATAATCCTTCTGCTTCTCGCTCCCCATCAAAGAAAGACACAATAGCCGGATCCTACATCGCCCCTACAGTCGAAGAAGATCCCACAAACTGGCACGGCTGGAACGGATCTGGCGAAAACCTTTCCTCACGAAGAAGCAAAAGCCGATCACACAAGAGTCAATCTGAAGCCGCCGTAGAAGAATGGCTCGGTTCCGTCAAAAGAAAAAATACACTAACTAGGGCATTGAGTATTGGGAGTACGGCGACCAGTACAACCTCTGCTGATCCTTATGCCCCTTCAATTAGGAATGATCCTCTCGAAGCGTGGAGTGCGAGGAAGGTACCGAGTGATGCTAGTGTGGGGACAGGATACGGTGGACATCGAAGTCCTGCTGTTGGCAGTAGCTATGGTGCGCCTCCTGGTTTGGTTGCTGGTGGCGGTGAGAACTGGTCTCAATCTGGGAGAGTTGAGGGTGACACTGGGAAGGGTAGTTGGGCGGGTGGGTCGCGACATTCTTCCAGACGAAGCTCTTTGAGGGAAGAGGCAGTGGCGGGAGGTGGCTGGGATACTCAGACTTCAGGGGGCTCCGGTCATTCTCCTCGACGAGGCTCTGCAAGAGGGGAGGCACAAGCTGGGGCGGGGTGGGACACACAAACTTCATCGTCAAGAGACGGTATTTCGAAAGTTCCCTCTAGACGTAGTTCAGCTCAAGGCGGAGGTGAAAATTGGTCACAGAGCGGCAGAGTCGAGGGCGAAACAGGAAGAGGCAGTTCTGCAGGTGGCTCGCGACATTCTTCTCGACGAGGTTCGCTCCAACAAAATGTTGCCGCAGGGAGCGGATGGGACACCCAAACCTCTTCTTTGCGTGAGAAGGCGTCAATAATGTCTTCGAGACGTAGCAGCTCTGTGCGAAGAGATGTCTCGCCAGTCTTTGACAACGATCGTGGCGATGAGTGGGACGCGCCTGCTCGATCTTCGCATCAGTCTGCTGGTTCCAGGATGTCGAAGCGGAGTGTTGCTCAAGAAGATGATTGGGGCGATACAGCACAAGATGATGACTGGGGAGAGGTGCCTGGTGCGCCACAAGACGGGGGTGAATGGGGCAACGATGGCGGTGTTGAAGCGGGTGCTGAGCAGTGGTCCAATAATGCTCATTCGCGGCTGTCGGGGTCGCGGGGATCCAGTAGATCGAAAAAGGCTGGTAACATACCTGAGAGCTTTTTCTAGGTATATCCTTGGGTGTTTAGAGGAGAAACCTCCTTACTCTTCTGTTCTGACTTTCTTCTGTACACCCATCTACTGATCGAAGAAGGGTAGGTTTTGCACCTCACCCGAAAACCATTTTATAGTCCGTCATGTTGAAGAGAAGAATCAATATTCATTCGACCTATAAATTCGCACCTGCATCAAACGTGAAAAAATTATGACCTTCCGGCCCCTCGGTATCCACTCTCACCCTCCCGTTCCGCCCAATAGGCTCACGTGTCAAACTAGCCAACTGCCTCAACGTCTCCTCATCCCCATGGTTGGCCAAAAATCTCGACCCATTGCTCTTTAATCGTCCAACGATATGGCCCAGGCGGGGTGAGCCATCGCGATTGAAGTCGACTGTGTATGTCTGCATCACCATATGAGTAACAAGATCGTAATAGTGAATAATGAGTGAATTACCTCAATAACGGCTTCGCCCTCGGGCTTTCCTTCAATCTCTGGAACAGGAATATCTGTGATGACTTCGGGAAGTGGATTCCGATCCGGGTACGCTGATTTTCGTGGACGGGAGGAGAGAATAATGACGTGTTGGTAGGACAGGACACCCCCATTTGCGAGGATCAATCCGTTTTTCCCTTTCTTGGAGCGGAGTTGACGTGTCATTTCTGTAATTGCCTAATCGAATTTCGGTCAAAATTGCAAGTAAAGGGATTTGAAGAGGGAGAAGGAGAAAGGGACTCACATGCATGGAATAATTATTTCCAGCACCACCGAAGCTCGTAAGTCCACCAAGGAGCGTGATGGGTTTCTCAGGGTTGGTAATTGAAAGGCCGAGGTGGTTACACGCCATTTTGGGGACGATTGGGAAACAAGAGTAGAAATCGTAGAGATCAATTTGGGATTTTGTCAGATTTGAGAGTTTTAGGGTTGCGTCTATGGAGCGGGATATCGATGGCGAGGTATAGAAGTCCGGTCGTTCCCAGACTAAAATCTAAGATTAGGGATTATAATAGAAGTTAGGAGGTTGAGATACTTACAGTTGCTTGCATCTTGAGTTCCTGCTCCGCCAAGGGGATAGATCCAGCGATTCTCTGGAATACCGAGTTCTTTTGCATATTCTGTTGATGTAAGAATACAGGCTCCAGCGAGGTTGACCGTATTGAAAGCGTTCATGAGTAGAGGGTCTCAATTTTGTCAGTGTTCGTAGAAGACATACGTGATAAAAGATTGACTTACAAGGAAAACAAATCATCCGATTCTTCTTCGTCACTGTCCCAATACTCTGCTCAGTTTCCGATTTCTTCCCATGGTTCCAAGCGAGAGGGTTCTTCTCAGCTACTTTCGCGAAATCACCATACAGCTTGGCAGATTCGGTATTATTCTGCTGTATGGACTGTCCACGATGTTCTCGGAATGCATTTTCGTACAATGGGTAGACATGTATTGGAGCTCCGATGGAATGAACTGCCCCTAGATCTATGTACCCGAGATTTTTGGTAAGCCCAGCGCTTGTCCAAGGAACTTTGCCAATCATACTTGAACCGAGCTCGCGATTTGTTGGTGAAAAAACACTGTCCACACTGTTCTTCGGTGTCGTCCAGCCAGGAGGTGGCATTTTGTTTGCTGCCGCGCAGGCAGTTACTAAACTTGTAAGTACGATATTAAGAATGCCGGAAGGTTGGATGTATACATGATGCCAAAGCTTCTCCTCCTGTGACAATGGCTACTTTATTTTCACCCAAAGATATCCTCCGAGCTGCCTCGTCCAGTAACTTCACTGGCTGATTACCGCCATGAGGACTGTAGTATTTGTGCTTTGGGTTTATGCCTAGTTTCTGGGACAGAAGGCTTGGAAGGTTTTCATATTCCCAAGTCCAAGTCGCGACGACGTCCACACTGTCAACACTCCTCCAAAGCTCCAGACCATTTTCACAGGAAAGTTTCGTATCCTTAAAAGCATTTTGGATGGCTCGTAGCATTAGATTTGCTGGCTCGACAGCATCTTCGACGGCTTGAGATCGATTCTTGATGTCACCGACACCAACTATGATGGGAGTTTTTCGGGGAGCCATGATGGTTATGGAATTTTAGAGCTAAGAAAAAGGGAATAGGAGTAAGGAAATGGTCATCCTCAGTCCATCGCATTAATTGCAAGGGCATCTATGAGTTCACGTGCAGTGAAGTTGAGGAGTAAAGGGGATGCCCTGAATTGCCGAGGGCATGCGGCACATGGCACGAACGAAAATTGCTGGGGACCGCCCAACCAATTGAGGGTGACTCCCTATTAGAGTGGCTCGATTTTGAACGATGGACTATGAACTCTGACCTTTTGACAAGAAAGACTGTTTGTCGAGTTGACGCATGAGAGACAGCTCTCAACTACTTGATTCCAGAAAAGTACCTTTCCAGCCGCCATGGGGATTTTGATGATCGACCATAGGACCCCTTGTTCCTGAAAATTATTGCATTCTACGACGCATTAGTACGCGTTGTCTTGTCATTGAGGACCGGTGATGCTGAAAGAGAATTCTTGAAGGTCTAAGGAGGCGTGGAACGAGAAGAGCCCACGCCTTCTACCTTCTACCGATTCGGCTCGTTGCAACTTTTCGCGGACGGTGAGCGTACGAAGAGCGGAAAAAGAAAAGAAGGGATACTGGGATTCAACCTCCAAGTTCTCCAGCACTGGTAAAGTCAAGGACTAAGAGCATGGACTGAGAAGAGAATCTATATGACCACGACAGACGAAAACCCAGCTCTACAGGGACAACGCTTTTGCGAAGACCCACAACAATTTGGCCTCATATGGAATGATTCGGAACGATGTGCCCACGGGAGCGTATCTTCGAAGAAGGGCTCTGTGATGGAACACATGAGGCTCTGTAAGCTCTAGATTCGGGGCATCGGCAGTCGACATCTTTAAGCTTCTGGTTAAAAACAATGATGATCTTTTTATTCTGATCTACCGTAAAAGTCATAGCTTTTTGACATCCGAAGCTCATCGCTGTCATTGACTTTATTTAGAGTCCACAACAAGACAAATTTTTCTTTTCAAGATTTCTCTTAACTTGTGGTGACTAGCCAACAGAGGGACATGTCATTGGGGTTGGCTTAATTATGTATGGTCTCGACCTCTTCTACAGGAATGTGTCTGTTTCGGGTTGAATACATTTCTTCCGATCCAAAATAGCTTCTAGCCAGAAGTCTCACCAAACCCGTACGTAAGATGAATATCCATGATCCGATCAAAGTGCCATGGGAGGACATCGGGTCAAGACTTCGCGATGTACCGTGGCGCCGAAGCAATCAGAAAAACAACGCACATCGATTTGCACTGATAGGTTAGATGATTGACGTGAAAAGTCCACTCCACACAGAGACGATCGTTACCTCAAAAGTCCCGGGACGAGCCTTTGACAAGTCTCCATCGTCGCTCCCACGGACGTCGGAAATAAACATTATATTGCCCGATCGCTAACATGCCTTCCATGTACCTTCTCCAATGATGAGCATGACCGAGCAAGCCAATCTCGCTAGCGTCAATGCTTAATTGGAAACCCACGCCTGAATAGATAGCTGTATCCATATCCCAGGCACGATCACACCATCGCAGGGCAAGGCTGTGGCGGCTGAATATGTGCGAAGCCAATGAGGAAACGGTGAGACGGTACACTCAATAAGTACTTTTCAGGGGAGCAACCGTCGACTTGTATCGCAAGGTATGGATTGTAGAAAGACGCGATATGGAAAATTTGACGCTGGAGAAGTGCAGGAATCATGACACGATCAAATGCTATTCCCATAAATGCTATATACAAGAAGTGAAAATCGTAATGGCATCGAGAGTGTGTGCGAGTGTAGATCCTCCAATCAAACGACGTCGACCAAGACCGCGCGACGACCATGGCGACGCTTCTTCACCTTCCACGTCGTCACCATGGTGCTATTGCTGCTCTGTTCCTCAGCAATCATGGTTCCATTCGTGAACTTCTCGTTGATGTCGACCGCCGAAGAGTCATCATCTTGTGAATTCACAAAGTTGCCCTTGCCCTTCGAACCCTTATCAATCCATTTGCTCATCTGCGTGAAATCTGCTGGGCGGCCGTCGCAATAAAGATATTGGTTGCCGATCGTCTCTCCAGCCTTGATAATAGTGCTAAATCGAGAGACTGCTTCACGCAATGGGTTGCAGTATTTCTTCGTAGCTGCATTGGGGTCTTTGTATGTTGTTCTGGTAGTGGCATGAGTTTGGCCACTTGTACCGGTATATTCAATGTGGAAAACTGGTTTCTTGACGGCAAGAAGTTCCTTGTACTCCTGGCATTCCTTGACTTTGGCGCATTCTTCGTTGACTGCGAATTGAATGTATGACTTGACCTCAGGAATGATGGTGAGAGAATTTTTGAGACCGATGGACATGCCATATCTGGCCGCCTCATCTGCAAGGAACTTGACGTACTTTACAGCGTCGTTCTTTGATAAATTTGTCTTTTTGCCTGCTTTTTGGATGACGTTGTCATAACCGTCTGGAAACTAATTAGCATCGTGGTATTTTGAAGCAGGAGGCAGTTAAAAGACTCACCGATATTGTCAGGATCGATAGCATCACACCCTTTCATCGCAGCCATCTTGATTCTTGATTTCATCACCTCCCGCACCTTGGGTTCTCTGATATCTACCCATTCTTCACCTTCCCAAACCTTCCCTTTTGGGTCGTCGGTCATTCCTACGACACCCAGATTGAAAGGTTTGAGTGCAGCATTGTCATCACGCCACGTCTCTGAAGTACCTGCACTGAAGTAGCAAATGACCTTCTTCTTTTGCTTCTTCAAGTCACAGATGTTCGTATCAGCTGCGTCCCACGCATCAATGTCCCAGATATGAGCATCTACAGGCTTGAGATTTGCCTGTTTGGTGTCTGGAACCCCATCAAGAATGATTTGCCACTTCGCGCTCACATTTGGCTGCCAGAGCTGTTTTCGAACCGACTCGATGTCGCCGCTGTAGCGCTGACGGGGTTTGGCTCCACAAGCCCACTCCGAAGTGTCTAGTGGCACTTCCAATTCCTCAGGCGCAGATTCAACTGGCTTAGGTTTGGGTTCCGCTGCCGTGGGCGTAGGGACTGGCTTCGCAGCTTCCGGTTCCGGTTTGGGTTCGAGCGGAGTCGGTCCGGGTATTGGTGCTGCAGACTCTGGCTTGGGTTGAGCGAGCTCGGGTTTGGCATCAGGCGTAGGTATTGGTGCAGCGCTCTGAGGTTTGGGTTGAGCAGGTTCGGGTTTTGTCGCCTCGGCCTCATCTGAAGATTCGGAGCCCGCGGGCTTCGGCTCAGGTGTCTTGGGCCATGCAGAATCCTCTGGTTTTGGTTTGGTCGATTCCGGCTTGGGACGCCACCATGGGGATGAGCTCGATGAACCTGATGAACTTGACGCAGGTTTCGGCCTGTTTCCACCGAACATACCCGACAACCAAGATCCTCCCGATGAAGTTCTCGGAGGCGCACTTGAATCGGAACCCGATCCACCTCTACCTCCTCCAAAAAGACTGCCCCAGTCTCGAGGTGGCTGAGATGCACTTGAGCCAGCACCGAAACCACCTTTGCTCCCTTTGTCTCCTCGACCTGACCCGAACAAATCGCCCCAGCCGCGAGAGGCCGAAGGCGCGTACAACGAAGAAGGGCCTGCCTCTGATTCATCCGCCTCAGGTTTGTTGTGATTTGGTCTGGCCCAGCCAAACAATGCCGATCCCAAGGAAGGGCTGTTGTCACCCCAGCCAGCTGGAGCAGCAGCAACCTCAGCAGCATTCTGTGCCGGCGCTGCCAGCACCGCCACTGCGTAGATACCAGCTACGAAGATGTAACGAACCATCGCAAAGAGAAATTGTGCTCTACCTGTCTAATGAATGAATGGGAAAGAGGAAATGAAACTTCGTAACAATTGACAGAAAGGAATGAAACTGCGCAATGGTGCGGCAACAAGGTCCAAGAGGGAAGAATAAGAGAGGAGTAGTGTTTACTGATGTATATGAAGCAAGAGCGCTATGATGAAGGACTTGTCTGGAAATTTGCCGTCTGCGCATACAGCGAAATTGGAGGATCTGCATACCCAGATGCTCACAATATACATATTGTTCCTAGCTCCATGTCCATGCTGGTTGAGTGTCGTTGGCCCCTGCTATCGACCGAAAATCCGTCTGCGAGGTACTTCCCAGCCTATAATCATGTCAACAAGTTTCGAAATATATTATCGATACTTTGGACAGGTACCCGCTTCCGATAGGTAATGGCTGTTTCAAGCCAATGGAATCAGAGAGGTCAGACTAGGATGATCGCGCCGAGGGAGAAACGAAACAGACAATGAATGCCCATGTCACGTTTACTCGAAACAAGGCCAGCCGAACAACCACAAAATCCAGACTTCAAGCCACATCGCCCATCAAGAAAGCTTTATCTGCTGCGGGCGGGAGCGAGATTTCCCCAGGTTTTGGATATGTGATCAACGATGTGAGGGTGGCATCATTTGTCCCCGACCAGAAACTCGTTGTTCTAGGCGTAAACCTATGGTGACTGTATCGAGAGTTAACAGGATTCTGCTGTTGTTTATCAACGGCCCTCGGTCTTGAGAGACCTTTGGTAGACCTTCCTAAACGACAGTCCGTCATCGCTATCAAAGCGCTTTCCTAACCGGGGGTCGAGCGTCAAATACAGACCAGATACTGGCCCCTGATATCGCATCACCGTACTCATCGCCCTATATGCATGCTAACAAAAGAAACTCTCCCTGGTCTGCCTGATGGAAATTCCGGGCCCGGGTCCGACGTGGCGTATGCAATCACAATGATAAATTTCCGGCACGTCCTGCTATTTGGGCATTACCTGGTCAACTGGTGTTGACTTGCCTTGTCCTTGGACGGTCCAACCAGAGGTTCGGTTGATGAAAGGCGGCGTGGCTAGGTCAAGAACTTCAATCTCGTTATTCTGATCGAAAATCGAAGTTGGTTGACCATAAGCAAAAGGCCTTATATTAAGTCGTTTCCCCTTCTGGGTGTGCCACTGACACCATCCATATGCCTTTTGCAATTCTCTAGAACACATACAGCATGGCGGAACCACGGTCATTAAAGACAAGAGCATTAACGTTGGACGTGCACCTACGCCATCACGTCAGCGATACTCGGATATCCCCCTCGCAACCGATCTGCAACTATTATTCACGCCCGCAAATCACAGCTGTAAATCTGTGGATCATATAGGTACGTGGGTCTTACTTTGAACATTGCAACTACAGACAGAGAAGGATCACAACGCCGCAGATATAAGGTATTTTCGACAATCTATGGTGTCGCTTACCAATTATTCAAGTGGGGCGCAAGCCTTGTTCCGACTGGTTAACGTTGAAATTACATAGTGTCATGAAACACTGACCAGGTTTTGCTTGATGAATCCATTCCAACGAGATTGGCATTCTTGACTTCCTCCTATGCCGATTGACCTCTACCTCCTTCATCCTTCACAGCTTTGCCTCGAGGTCTTCAAATTCGCTCAAGTCCTTAACCGGCTGTGGCCCTGCGCTGACATTGAGACTAGCTTTGAAGGAGTGTACGTCCTCGATTGTCGTTGGCGGCTCGGAAACATCCTTGGCCTTCATTTCGGCTCCTCCAAAACCATGGGCATCGGCGAGACCCTTTACCACCGTCTTTGCCGTGGCCTCAGGGACATTGGCATCCTTGACTAAATAAGACCGTACGGCCTCCTCCAAAGGTGCAGGGTTCGATGCAGAAATCGTTAGATGTTCCAACTGCGAGCCCAGCTTTTTGACGTCTGTATCAATGTTGTGGGCCTTGAACAACTTCGTCAATGCTTCCAACATCAACTTGTTCTTGGCTCCGGGTGGAGCAGACTCTATCACCGACGAAGGTGCACCTTGGGCAACAAGATGAATAGCTATCTTTGCACGAGCCTTCGAAGCTGGTGAGATGTAGTGATCAAAGAACTTGATTAGTTCGTCTTTGCTCAGCCTGTCGATATGGAAGACGTCATGGTCCACTAGAGACATGGGTTAGCTTCTTCATCACTAAAGGCAGATTCTCGAAATTTTTACCCTGCTCGAAATCATAAGCCTCACTGAGGATGTGACTCCAGAACCGTGTCGATTCCTGACTGAGGTTCTTCAGTCTCTCCGACCGCTTGTTGATGAGAGAAGTCTTGTGTTTGTTGAACTGCTCTTCAGACATTTCTTCCAATTGCTTTCTGAAGCTTTCAAAAAATGCGTCAATTCTCGATTCAAGATACCTCGGCGTCTTTTCGCTTTGAATGAGAATGCGGAAGCCAATGGACGTGTTGTGCACGCTCGCTCCACTGAACACAACGTATCCAAGCTGTTCCTTCGTCCTGAGCTGGTCGAAACATGGCTCGTCGATGATAGACGCGAAGAGCATATTTGTAGCACGTATTTCTCTGTCTTGATTATTACCAACATGCAATAGATATTCGATGCAGTGGTTGATATTGGCGGGGTCCTTCAGTTTACGTTCGTATAGGTAATTGGATCCAGGAGGAAATAGAAGTGAGCGTCGTATTGGCCATTGGGATTGAGGCAGCTTCCTTGGCCGAAGAACAGAGTCAACGAGGTCCGTGAATCGAAGCGCATCCTCTCGATATAGATTTCCATGAGCTAAGACTTCAATGTGCAGTTGGTGTAGTAATTGTGGGAAAAACACGCGAACATTCTCTTCTGTGATGTGAGGCAGCTCTGCGAAATACTGCTCATTCGCCCAGCCTTTGTCGCTTGTGAGCCAGCGAGTAAATGTGCCGACCTGCTGATATGGTTGTTGAAAGTCCCAATTTCTGCAGTGAAGAGATCTTGTTAGATTTTAAATTTTAAGGTTAAGGTGTGACTTACTTGTAACTACGCAACAGCCTTTCTTTGATGATTAAGAATCGATCCGAGCGGACTTCCAAATCTCTCATACACACGAGCACCTTTTCGAGAAGCACTGCCATCTTATCATTGTAGCCTGAAAGGGAGAGGTCGAGTCCAATGGAGTGGCTCGATACAGAGTAGTCCAAGCCGGAAATTTCTGCGTCATATGCGTACTCATTAAGAGCGTCTTGCACAAGTCCGTGATAGAGTTGTGTCATAGCTCCAGTGTGCGGCGTCATTCCAACGAGCGGAGAGCGGAGGGTAATGTGAAGATTGGCTTTCGGGACCCAGAAACGATCATCCTTCTTGTACCAAGTGCGGACATGGTCATCATTGCGAATTAGTTTCGGAAACTTCATCGGCTCGCTGATCTCCTTGCGCTCGACGTCCAGACGCGACGGAAGAAACTCGTTTTTATGCGGCAAGTGAAGCTCCGTTGGTCGTCCATTGACAGTTGCTTTGGCGGCACTGCGGATGCGTTGTAGGAAGTCTTGCGGTATCTTCTCATACTTGTACTGTGTTCCATACCACTTCTCTGACTTGTCCCAGTCGCCTGGGAATTCCTGGCTGACAACTGTGAGGCGGAAATTTTCGGGGTTCAAAGCTGCGAGGCCATTTTTGATAGCGTCGGGAGCAAATGCTCTGATCAAGCTTGGCCCGCTGAGCAAGCAGTCTCTTGGATAAGGTTTTTGCATCACGGCGCTCAGCCCGCTTGTTGTCTTGCTTGCAGGACTCTTCTGTTTGAAGCGGAAATTGACCTCACTCATCCTTTTCAGCTCTTCATATATCCACTCTTGAGGTGGAGATTCTTTGAGCAACGCGATGTATTGGAAGATTGTCTGGACAATTTCTTCGTAATGTTTCAAGCCCTCTTCCGTGGGGCGCACAGAAATACTGAAGAACGAGGAACCTGGACAGAGAGGTGAGGCACCAGCCCCCAATCCACTTGCCCAACCTTTGTTCTTCAAGTAGGCAAGAATGCTTCCAGGTCCTTCATGGCCAATCAGATGCGAAAGATATCTGCTTGGTTGAGATTCAAAAAGTTCCTCTTCATCTGGATATGCAAAGTAGAGATCGATGACGCGAGTGTCAACTACAGGTTTTGCAAATACCTGCATCAATAGTTCGTTCTCTGTGAACGGAGAGACGTGGTCCCAGCGTTTTCGTTCGAGGTTCTTGTTTTTGACGCCTGAGAACAGCTCTTCGACCCAGCCCTCCAACTCATCCAGACTTTCTCTACCGAGAACGACTAGCTTCATACGATTTGCCGAATAATGCTTCTGATAGAAACCGATAAACTCATCACGAATGCGTACTCCTCGTGCCTCGGGGTCTTCCTTCAATGTTTTGTAGTTTCCAGTTGAAAAGTGGCAGAACGGGTGTTCTGGATTCGAAAGTGTCTTGTTCAGTTGATGCAAGCGCCAGTTATCACTTTGCAAATTCTTCTTGTTCTCAGAATCCACGGCTTTGAGCTCCCGATCTAAGGTATCCTCCAGAAAGAGAGGAGCAACGAAGAACTGTGCGAAGCGATCTAATGCACCGTATAATGGCGATGTGGTCTTTAAAGTAAGGTCCTCTGTTGTACTCGATGCAGACGATGATTTGCTTTTGGGCGTGGAGGAAGCTGCGACTTCAAAATAGTAGTTCGTGCTGGTGGAGGCTGTATACGCGTTTGAGGAGCCAGAGTTCGAGGACAGGTACTGATTGTAAGCGTTTTCTTTGGGGTACTAGGAGGAGATTGTTAGTGAAAGGACTCTGGCTCTGTTAGAACCTGCACACCTTTTCAGTTCCCATGAAGAGCATATGTTCAACCGCATGAGCAAGGCCAGGCATAGCGTCCGTATCACTGAAGGAGCCAACGTCCACATCCAGCGCTCCGCTAGCCTTGTCTGTCTCGGGGTCGTGAATCAATAGCGCTTCGAGCTGGTTCTGTAGTTTCACCACTCTGTAAGAACGGTTGTCCAGTGCCGGACGCTCCATGTTGTTGGCGACACGCTCCAAGGGCGGGGCTGCTCGATTGTTCAGTGGTTCAGCCATGTTGACGGGCTTGGAGTGGGTTTGCGTAGATATATGTTGTTGGCGCAGATGTGGAGGAGTAGAGAGGTGTATTGCCGACGGAAGAGTGCCTGCGCAGTAGAGTATTCGTGGCGAATGATGAAGTGATCGAGCTTGTGGCAAATGACTTGCTCTGAGTAACAAAGACAAGGTGGAAGTACTGCCAGCCGCACGAGTTTGTTCTCGTATTACGGATCGGGATGATATTAGCAGGCCATGTGCACGTTGAAGTAGTGGCAGTGACATGCAAAGACTGTTGAAGTGTTTGTAGATCTCCTTTGCTACAGCACGCGCGATGCTAGGTGGCTTCCAGCAAATTCGAACGATTGCAAAAGTAATTGTATGCGAATGCAATGTCAGCCCGTGTCAATGAGCCTCATGATGGACGAACTGGGGCAATAATGCTAGCAGAGCCTCATACCCCGGCGTTGATCCGCAATTCGCTACAACGACAACAACATCATCATCAGACCATTCAGACGAAGTCAGCCAAAACTTGTAGCACGATGATTCTCTTCTTTGCATTCCAACTGATTGCTTGAAGTATGGACTCCAAAAGAAAAAAATTCAGATGTTAGTCGTCAATTGTCAATAGATGTGACTGCAAAACGAGGCGGGAATTCATGCACATTTTTTTTTCAAAATACTTCCAAAGGAAGGCATTCCTAAATTTCAAGGTTCAAGCCTCATTGTATAGAGGGTAGAAAAGTACTTCGAGCTACAACTCTTATGCCAACGGCGAGAAATTGGGATTGCTGTAATCGATTTAAGTACCACGAATTCTTTGCTATGCTACTATCCCTGAAAGCATAGCACCGAAAATTGCTAAGCATTCACCTCCCTCTCTGTTTATTGGGATATGACATATTTAACAGAGCCCTTTGTACATACATTGCCGCGGTTATTATGCTCCCGGTGAATTTTGTAATTTTTGTAGACCAATTTTAACATACAATTTTCAGCCAACCTTTTCTCCATTCTCGATAACCATGTATTCGTCTCTGATGGAATGAAATTTAGCTAACAGTTCTTTCAAATAAACCAGCGAGAAGAATTCTACGTACCCAACCATCATCTTCATCTCGCTTTCCACCATAAAATTATCATGGTCACCAGTCAGTGCCTTTGATTCGGGATCGTAAAGAAACTTGGCAAACGACATGTAATCTGGAAAGTAGAAAGTACAAATCGCATCGTAGTCCAGAAGCTGGGCGCGGCCTTTCAGAATATCTTGCATTATCGTACGGTCTCTTGTGAGCTGATAAGACTACATGTTTGGGACTATCAGCAGATATATTCCCTGTAATTTCGATACTGGTGAGGTCCATGAAGGGCCAGCGTGAAAGTAAGAGAGGCTTTGGGAAGAGAATAGTCTAAGTACACAGCAGGGCCATCAATTCTGTTCCCTTTCTCTAAGCAGGATCGATGATACAACAGCGTTCTTTTGATATCTTATGGCAAATTCAAAATTTCTTGCGATTGCAAAAATCATATTACCAGAGATCTATCGCCCTCGACCCGAAATGGAGAACACTAGTTGTTGATTCAAAGGAACAAAATGGATGGTCCGGCTGTGCTTACACCACCTTATACAGAGATGTATACATCAGGAAAACCTATGACAGTTCCTGCGGAGTAAAAACAAAAGTGCAGCCCTTGGAAAGTGAAAGTGGCCTACCAGACTGTAGTTCATAATTTTATGCTTTAGTAGCACCGGTGCTGCCATTTGAGCATGCTGATTGTTGTAATGGTCGATGAAATCAGTATCACTCAGCCCCTCCTTTTTCTTCACCATCACAGTGACTTTGACGACTTTTCGAAATCCCTTTGTACCTGGGTAGCCAGCTTCAAGAACCATTTTGAAGGACACAATAATGAATTCGAATTCCCCTTGTTGCTATGGAGCTCGAAGTCCCCGTAACTCAAGAAGTCAATACAGTGGAGGGCAGGGAGTTTGATGCAAAAGAGGAATTTGGCGACGGAATATGATCTGGTTGATAGAAGATATCTTTCTTTGATCCAGGCCGAGGATTAGGCGCCTTCCCAAGACTCGGTTTTTCTGGTGAATACTGAGGGAGGTAGGGGATGTTGTAGGTGTTGAAAATGGCATGGAGAGATCGGTGGAGGGAGTAATAAACCCTGCTGGAGGCCTGTGCACTAAGCGGGAACTATACCCTATTCGTTCGTAGGATAAAGCAGAGATGCCCCAATTTTGGATTTGCGGTTCTCCAGCGCCTCAAAGCTCTCATCGCGTCCTCCAAAACCCACCACGAAAGACACGAAACCTCCACCCCCATCCACCCAACGCTTTAATACGCTCCTTCGCGCTGGGGATTGTGTTCATCACTTGCGTCTTCCAAATCGAAAATTCAATAGTCATCAGCAAGCCTCCAATCCTCCAAATCATCACAAAGACAAACACCCCGACTCTCAGCCTGATACCTTCTCGAGAATAGAGCCAAAGAATGCGACCTGTTCCGAATAAACTCCATCACGATTCCTAGATATTCGGGCGGTAATTTTTATTGCGCGGGGGCGCGCGAAGGTTCAACATGGCGGCCGAACAGCTTGAAGGCTACCTTTCGAGGCTTGAGGATGCTCAAGGTGCGCATACGCTTGGGGCATAAAATTATGGATGGACAATGCTGATATCAAGGATAGAACTTAAGACTAAAGTCGTAGCCGCGACGGAGCTGCGAGACCAGGTTGATCTATGGTGTCAGGGCCAAACCTATACATACTTTCTCTCCAAGTTTGTGCCTGTGCTACTGAAATTGCTCGATGGCCAACCGGTCTTCATCAGTACATCACCTGAACAGGTTTGTATAATCAATCCCTTACTGAAGTACACTAACCAAAGTTGTAGAAATTGCGAAACTGCGTTCTCGAAATTCTCCATCGCCTTCCTATGACCCCCGTCGAAGCATTGGAACCATATGCGCCGCGGATTGTTGACAAGCTGATGAGCTTGGTGCGGATCGAGAACGAGGACAATGATATTCTCATAGTCAAAACAATCATGGACTTCCTCCGTCATCAGCATAAAGTGGTCAAGGATCGAGTTCAGCCCTTCCTGGACTTGGTACAAGAGATGTTCCAGACGATGGACAAGACTGTCAAGGACACATTCGATAATCCCAATTCGAGCTCCGCAGCCGCCGTCCCTTCGACTCCAGCAAGCCATTCACAATACTCGCAGTCTCCACGGCCAGGCTCCCCTGTATCCACAGTATCCTCCGACATTGGAAATGAGCAGCAGCAGACACGTCAATTACAAAAAGGAATGCAGTCGTTCAAGGTTGTGGCAGAATGTCCCATTATCGTGGTTTCCATTTTCCAGTCCAACCGAGAGGTTGTATCTAAAAATGTGAAGCTATTTGTTCCTTTGATAAAGGATGTTCTTCTTCTACAGGCCAAACCGCAGGAGGACGCACATACAGAAGCGAAGTCTCGAGGAGATATATTCACGGGCGTCAGCAAGGATATCAAAAACCGGGCTGCGTTTGGAGACCTCATTCTCTTGCAGGTAAAGACGATGAGCTTCCTCGCCTATCTTTTGCGCGTGTATGCTCAGCAGCTCACCGATTTCCTGCCAGCACTTCCCGATATTGTAATACGAATGCTGCAGGACTGCCCGCGAGAGCGGTCAACGGCCAGGAAGGAATTACTAGTGGCAATAAGGCATATCATCAATTTCAATTTCCGAAAGATCTTCTTGAAGAAAATTGATGAATTGTTGGATGAGCGGACGTTGATTGGTGACGGACTCACGGTATATGAGACCATGCGACCACTCGCCTACAGCATGCTGGCCGATCTCATTCACCACCTGCGAGAGTCGTTATCCAAAGAGCAGATTCGCAAGACGATTGAAGTCTACACGAAAAATCTTCACGATGATTTCCCGGGAACCAGCTTCCAGACGATGAGCGCAAAACTTCTCATGAACATGGCCGAATGCATAGCAAAGCTCGAGCCGAAGCAAGACGCGCGACATTTCTTGATGATGATTTTGAACGCCATTGGAGACAAGTTTTGTGCGATGAATCATCAATTCGATAACGCCGTGAAGATTTCCAAGCAACACTCGCCTCCTGGAATCGAGTCGACTCCAGAAAACTACCTTGCAGAGAAGGACCACCCACCTGATTGGGACGAGATAGATATCTTCCACGCAGCTCCAATCAAGTTGTCAAATCCCCGAGACAAGACCACGGACCCTGTTGCGGACAACAAGTTCCTCTTCAGGAATCTGCTGAGCGGACTAAAGGGCATTTTCTACCAGCTCAGGAGCACAAATCCTGCGAAGCTGAAAGACGAGGCTGACCCAAGTGTTTTCCCTTCAAATTGGAGCGAGGTCTCGTATGGCTACAACGCAGAGGAAGTCCAGGTCCTGACCAAGCTTTTCCGTGAGGGCTGTCTTGTCTTCCGTTATTATGGATTGGACAAAGCAGAAGTTGAATACCAGAATCTCACGACAGGTGAGCTTCTAGCGACGCAGCATATGATGGTAGGCGGCAAAGACGAGAAAGAGCTTCTCGAAGCCTTTGCTACCGTCTTTCATCATATAGATCCAGCCACCTTTCACGAAGTCTTTCATTCGGAGATTCCACATCTGTACGATATGTGTTTTGAGCACTCTCCTCTCTTGCACATCGCCCAGTTCTTACTAGCAAGCGAAGCTACGTCTCCAAGCTTTTGTGGAATGCTTTTGCACTTCTTGATGGGAAAGATTGGCGAGGTTGGTACCGCAGACGTTAAAAAAGCTTCCATTCTTCTTCGACTGTTCAAGCTTTCCTTTATGGCTGTCACGCTTTTCGCTGTGCAAAACGAGCAAGTGCTGCTCCCGCACGTCACGAAGATCGCAACCAAGGCCATAGAGCTTTCTACCACAGCCGAAGACCCGATGAACTACTTCCTACTCCTGCGGTCACTCTTCAGAAGTATAGGAGGTGGCAGGTTTGAGCATTTGTACAAAGAGCTTTTGCCATTGCTGGAAATGCTACTGGAGGTCCTCAACAACCTGTTAGAAGCGGCTCGGAAACCTCAAGAGCGAGATCTCTTTGTTGAGCTCATCCTGACGGTTCCTGCCCGACTCAGCAACCTCCTACCACATCTGAGCTATCTCATGCGACCTCTCGTTGTGGCGCTGGGAGCAGGATCGGACCTCGTGGGTCAAGGCCTCCGAACATTGGAGCTTTGCGTTGACAACCTTACTGCCGATTATATCGACCCTATAATGGCTCCAGTCATTGACGAATTGATGACTGGCCTTTGGGACCATTTACGACCCGCTCCATATCCCCATTTTCATGCGCACACTACAACACGAATTCTGGGGAAACTCGGCGGGCGCAATCGCAAGTTCTTGAACGGCCTCCCTCCGCTTGAATACAAGGCATATACGGATGACGAAGCAACTTTTGACATCCGCCTCATCGGCTCATCACATAACAGAGCCCTGCCGGCAGTTATCGGTGTGGATCTAGCCATCAGCAAACTCATAGAGGTGCCCAAGAAACCTGCGGAGAAGGCGTCTGACACATACCATAAGCGGCAAGCGTTCAAGTTGATTCAATCGCAAATCAAATTGAACATTGGGCTTGAGCAACTACCCGACGACTTCGCTCAGCTTGTCAGATTGCAAGCCAACGATTTGGCTGCGGGTAAATTCGAGCATGGTGAAGATCTTTTCGCATATTCCGAACGCGAGAAATCCTCTGTCAAGCGGGATGCACAGCAGGACACCCTGAAGAAACTTCTGAAGGCTTGCCATTTTGCACAGTCGATTCCAGACCTCAAAGATGAATCCGCGATCCTGATGCAAAATCTCTGCCGCCACTTTGCTATGCTCGAAATGGGCCGGACACTAGCTCAAGTAAAGCATGCACGAAAACCCTACGATGTCCGGTCGGGAGAAGGTCCTCTTTTCATCGACAGCAGAATCATCGCCGATGCCATAGCCGAGTCTTTATCGTCTGACACGGAAGCCGAGCGAGATGCAGCGGAAGCATCGATATTGGCGATAAGAGACGCAGCAGCCATAATTTTTGGTGGCCCAGACAAACTCGACAAGATGCCGTTTTTCAATCAACTCTCTAAAATATTCGCGCACAAGTGTCATCAAGAAGAATGGTTCGTGAAGGCTGGTGGCGTTCTTGGAATCAAGATCCTGTGCGAGAAGATTGGTCTCAGCGATACATGGATGGTGGATCGTCACCATGACCTCGCTCGGGCGTTGATGTACGTGCTCAAGGACATGCCTGGCGATGTGGCTGCCAAAACTCGAAATGAAGCTGAGGAAAATCTTGAGATGCTCATCCGCCGATGCATCAAACTGTTCTCGAAAGAGGATCTCGACAAGCCTCAAAGCAAGTTGCACTCCCTGTGCAAGTTTATGGTCCTCGAGCTGTGCCACTCAAGCTCTCACGTTCGTCTGGCAGCCCAAAAGATATTCTCTATTATCGCAGAGTCACTGGGAATAGAGGTTCATGAAGCACTGGCGCCTGTGAAGGATGTCTTGTTGCAACCCATCTTCAACAAGCCATTGCGTGCTCTTCCATTCAGTATTCAGATTGGTTACATTGACGCTATCACTTTCTGCCTGAAGATGCCAAACAACCTAATTCCGTTCGAAGAACCGTTGACGCGTCTTCTGATGGAATGCCTGGCTCTTGCAGACGCTGAGGATGAAACTCTAACCACCAAGCCTTCTGAGCACCGCAATGCTGAGCACATCGGTTTATTGCGTGTCGGCTGCATCAAACTCCTGTCCACGGCCCAGCATTCTCCTGACTTCAACACTGCGTCTCCAAACCAGAGCAGGTCGAGGATCATCGCTGTTTTCTTCAGGTCATTATATTCTAAGGTCCCTGAGGTTGTAGAAGCAGCCAATGCAGGTCTTAAAGGGGCCCTCACAAACCAAGCCAAACTTCCGAAGGACTTGCTGCAGAGCGGTCTTCGACCAATTTTAATGAACCTGCAAGATCCGCGAAAACTGAGCGTGGAAGGGCTGGAAGGCTTAGCTCGACTACTCAAGCTTCTTACCAACTATTTCAAGGTTGAAATTGGAAGCCGCCTACTTGACCACATGAAGACCATCGCAGACGCTGCGGTCCTCCAGAAAGCCTCGTTCACCCTCGTTGAGCAGAGCAGACCGATGCGAGTTGTCACTGCTATTCTCAATGTCTTCCACCTGCTGCCATCTGCAGCCGTCAGTTTTCTTCCCGCGCTTGTATCAAAGGTCATTGAGCTCGAAACAGCTCTTCGTCGCACTCAATTCAGTCCTTTCCGAGAACCTTTGATCAAATACCTGAATCAATTTCCCAAAGAGACCTGGCAATACTTTGGACCAAAGATCCGAGATCAGAATTACGGACGTTTTTTCGCACAGCTTCTAGCGGATCCAGAGGCTCAGGCGATGCGTGAGGCTATTGCACAGGACCCGACCAGCTTCATCGCCAGCTTCAAATTTGATACAGAGGATAGCAAAGAGCGATGGCGCGCTGCTATCAACGCCATCCACGTGGCCCGGTCGATCAGTCAGTTCGACTCAACGAAGAAATGGCTGGTCGATAGTGAGGATTTGCGCAACGCTCTTGTCGAAGCAGCCAAGGACGTGGAGAAGCATTTGCGTGCCAACGACATTGACCCGATCCTCCGTCTCGCAGCTGAACAAGCAGGAGACAATGCCATGCAACTGCTCACGATTTACATGGACCAAGCACCGAAGCATGTCGAGTTCTTCTTCCAGGTTGTTGACTCGGTCACCGCAGGAACTCTCAAGTGCACACCTACGCTCATCGAGTTCATATACACAAACATGATTGCCATCCAGTCGGTCGATTACTGGCGAATGCTCTTTGTCAAGTCTGTTGACTTCTATGCCGCTAATAAGCACTCTCAAGCTGCGAAAACGTTCGTCTTCCACAACGTTGTTAATCCCATACTGGCAATGGATGCGATGCGAAATTGGGACACGATCTTCGGGCCAAGCCGTGGTACCAAGTTGGTGGACAAGCGACTAGTCGAAGTTGTTCTACAAAAACTCTGGCGCCCGCTGTCGGTCGCTGATCCTCTTGAAGAACTGGGACAGCTAGGCGTGGATCACGCGCGAATGGAACTGCTTCAGTTGACGGCGCTCCTCCTCAAGTACCACACCAATCTTCTTCAAGACTTCCGCAAAGAAGTTATCAAATTCGGGTGGAATTGGAACAAACTCGAGGACATTATCAACAGACATGCTGCGTACGTGGTCGTCGCCTACTTTATCGCACAAATCGAAACTCCTGCGAAGATATCCATTTCGGTTTATCAGACACTGCTGAAGGCTCATCAAAACGAAGGCCGGCCGCTTGTAAACCAAGCACTGGAATTGATGGCCCCAGTACTCAAGAAGCGCATTGGCAATCTCGAAAACCAGCGGTTCCCCTCATGGGCTCGCATACCCAAGCGGATTCTGGCCGAGGACTCGCATAACCTGCAACAGCTGATGAGCATATTCGGATTCTTTGTGCGCCACGAGGAACTTTTCTATGAGGCGAGAGAGGCTTTGGCTCCGTCAATTATACCTGCTTTGCAAAAAATTGCCGCGCCTCCCGCGCAGTCAACGGATAGCAAGAAAATTGGCATAAACCTCCTCGACATGCTCTGGCGTTGGGAAGAAAGATCGTATCGAGAGGCGCAAGACTCCCAATCCAACTCTCCTCCCTCTAAACGTCGCGCCGACGGCTCGGTCGTTTCAGCTACAGCGACCCCTAAAGGCTGGCAACCATACGCCAGTGCGCCTCTTCGCATGATGCTCATCAAGTATCTGGTTCAGTTCATTGCACTTATACCTGAGCAGTATCCGGTGCTTTCGAAGAGATCGCAAGATGCTCGCAAACATCTTGACGCCAACCCTCCATCTGCGGAGACTTGCAAGAAAGCCGTTCAACTCCTTCGTAACTTCCTGTCTGCTCCCTACTGGACCGATCTTGATATCGATAGCATGTTTCCCAAAGTCGTGGAGCATGTGCTCACTTCGGACAAGCCTGATAATGAGAAGCACGAGATTTGGCTCCATCGTATCGTCAACACTCTTCAAGTCCTCAAGGTCATGATCAACGTGAAGAGTGATGACTGGGTCTTAGCTCGTGTCCCATACCTCCAGAAATTACTCGACAAGCCCATGCGACTGGATGAGATCCGGGTACAGGACTGCCTTCACGCTGACGAAGCTGACGGCAATGGTCTGGACATGGTTCCATTGTTCAAGAGAGTGTTGGATGTTCTACCAGAGCCAACTTCGAGCGGTGATGACGAGATGATGGAGGATACACCTGCATCTGACTTCTTGGCGAGTTGTGCAACAGCTGCCACCGAAGCAATGTCGAACAATCATCTTGTGGCTGCAGTCAGCCTGCTTTGGTCTATCTGCCAGCGCCGCCCATCAGAAGTTGATCAGCACATTCCAGCTCTGATGAAGGCTTTCAATACCAAACTTGCGAAGGATCATATCGCTGCTTTCGCCACACAATCACCACCATACGGAGGTCGTCCTGGTGATCAGCCAAAGGAAGGAGTTCTGGAGCCATATGAGATGGAAATACAGACCGGCCTAATATTGAAGATCATTGATATCCTAGCAGCTCGCATCGAGATTCTTGGCGAGCAACGTCGCCCATTCTTGAGTGCCCTCGCTACCCTTGTCGAGCGATCCCAAAGCAAAGACGTCTGCATGAAAGTCTTGGATCTGGCAGAGCAGTGGATTTTTGCCAGCGATGGAGTGCCGACATTGAAAGAAAAGGTGGCTGTGTTGTCGAAGATGTTCTTCTTCGAGAACCGCCAGGACACCTCCTTACTGACCAGATTCCTTGAACTTGTGATTCGCGTTTACGAAGATCCCAAGGTCACAAGAACGGAATTAACGGTGAGACTTGAGAACGCATTCCTTATTGGAACTCGAGCACAGGATGTGGACATGCGCAATCGCTTCTTGACAATCTTCGACAAGCATATTAGCAGAACGCCTCACGCCCGACTCGAGTATGTTCTCTGTGCTCAAGATTGGACACCGCTCGCAGATAGCTTCTGGATCGCTCAAGTCAACCATCTTCTCATGGGCTCTATCGAGATGAACACTCCTATTCAGCTTCACCGAGAAGACTTCAAGACACTGCCTGCCTCTACTCTCTTCGGAACTTATGCCAAAGATCCACGCCTAGCTGACGTTATGGTCGATGATGCGTATGAGAATTTCTTGGTTGAGCACAAACGTTTCTGCGCAGAACTTGCTGATATTCGAGTTCGAGATGTGATTGAGCCATTGGCCCAGTTACAGCACGCTGACAAGACTTTGGCCATGCAAACGTGGATTGCCTTGTTCCCGATATTCTGGGCATCGCTACCCAAGGACGATCGTCCAGAATTTGAAGTCCAACTCACCAACCTACTTACCAAGGACTTCCACAATCGACAAATCGACGCTCGGCCAAACTGTGTCCAAGCTCTTTTGGAAGCCTTTGTGCGAGCCAAGCAGAGAATCAAGATTCCGCCGCACGTCGTCAAGTTCATCGCCAAAACTTACGATGCCTGGTACGTTGCAGCCACTTTTCTAGAGGAATCGGCAATCAACCCTTCCGTCGATACTGCTCCTGTTCGTGAAAGCACCCTGGATGCCTTGGTAGAGCTCTACTCTACCCTTGAGGAGACTGATCTCTTCTACGGAACTTGGCGCAGACGCTGTCAATACGTTGAGACAAACGCCGCTCTCTCATACGAGCAGATCGGAATGTGGGACAAAGCCCAGCAGATGTATGAGACAGCCCAAATAAAGGCTCGCACTGGTGCGTTGCCATTTTCCCAGGGCGAGTACATGCTCTGGGAAGACCATTGGGTTATTTGCGCTCAGAAGATGCAGCAATGGGAAATCCTCACAGACTTTGCCAAGCATGAAAATTTCAACGACCTATATCTCGAGGCCAGCTGGAGAGATTTGGAGGCATGGCAGAACAACACCGAAAAACGCGACCAGCTCGAGTCCATCATCAAGTCCGTCGCAGATGCACCGACACCTCGCAGACTGTTCTTCCAGACATTCATGTCTCTTCTCAAGGTCCATGCTAAATTGGAGACTGCGCAAGACTTCACCAGGATATGCGACGAGGCCATTCAGAATTCCATACGCAAGTGGCATCAACTGCCGAAGCGTATCACCAATGCGCATGTGCCACTCTTGCAGTCTTTCCAACACCTCGTCGAATTGTATGATGCTCTCGTCATCTCGAACAGCTTGAGTACTACAAATCAAGGCAATCTTGATGCAAAATCTCAAGACCTCAAAATGCATTTAGGCACTTGGCGGGATCGTTTGCCTAACTTCTGGGACGACATCAATGCCTGGCAAGATCTTGTAACATGGCGACAGCACATCTTCTTCATGATCAACAATGTTTACCTCGGTCTTATCCCTCCTAACCAACCAAATGCAACCAACAACTCATATGCGTATCGCGGATACCACGAGACAGCCTGGATCATCAACCGTTTTGCCCATGTAGCTCGCCAGCACAATCTTCCAGATGTATGCATTGCTCAGTTGAGCAGGATTTATACCTTGCCGAACATTGAGATCCAGGAAGCATTCTTGAAGCTACGTGAACAAGCCAAGTGTCACTACGCAAATAAGAACGAGCTCAACAATGGTCTGGATGTTATCAACAATACCAATCTCAACTACTTCGGTCAGCAGCAGAAGGCAGAATTCTACACGCTGAAGGGCATGTTCCTCAACAAATTGGGCCAGAAGAACGAAGCAAATGATGCTTTTGGCAGTGCCTTGTACTTCGACATCAAACTAGCCAAAGCATGGGCTGAATGGGGCCACTACAATGACCAACTCTTCAAGGAGGATCCGAAGACCTTGGAGAAGGCGGGCTCGGCCATCAGCTGCTATCTCGAGGCTTCAAGTCTATACAAGAACCACAAGTCGAGAAAGCTACTTGGTCGCGTGCTTTGGCTACTGAGCTTAGACGACTCCACTCGCTCGCTTACCAAAGCCTTTGATGACTTCAAAGGCGACACCCCTGTCTGGTACTGGATCACCTACATTCCTCAGCTTCTTCTCGACTTGTCTCGGCCGGAAGCACCGGTAGCCAGGCAGATCCTGGGCAAGCTTGCAAAGGCCTATCCTCAAGCTCTATTCTTCCAGCTCAGGACCAGCAGAGAAGATATGGCTGCCATTCGAAAACAACAAGAAGCCAAGGAAGCCAAAGAGAAGCAAGCCAAAGAGGCACTAGCCAAAGCCAAGGGCCAGCCACTAGCGTCTCCGAAACCAGGTCAACAACAGTCACCGAAGCAAGGTTCACCTTCCTCACGGCCGCAGACTGCTAATGGAACAAATGGGACATCTGGGGATGGGGAAACAAATGGCACGCCAAACAATGCCATCACGGCCACGCCAAAGGCTGAGTCTGGTGATGGAGAGACTCCTAATGGTGAGCCAGCAAAACCAAGGAAACCTTGGGAGTACATGGAGGAGATCATGGCTGCTTTGAAGACGGCCTTTCCTCTTCTCGCCTGGTCGATGGAAGCCATGGTCGATCAAATTGGAAAGCACTTCAAGTGCCATCCAGACGAGGACGCCCAACGTCTCATCATCGCTCTGCTCAACGACGGTCTTTCGTATGTTGGTCGTCAGCCAGGCCTTTATGCGCAAGACGTCAAATTGCCTGCTTCCACTGAAGCCAACATCACCCGGTTCGCCGAATCGGT
The DNA here is from genome assembly GCA_023078705.1 of Venturiaceae sp. KMAF11. Classification (NCBI taxonomy): domain Eukaryota; kingdom Fungi; phylum Ascomycota; class Dothideomycetes; order Venturiales; family Venturiaceae; species Venturiaceae sp. KMAF11. Next base: position 2,192,517 of record JALGOQ010000005.1, read on the forward strand.
TTGTCCGCCACACATCCGGAAATCTTTTGAGGCCGATTTTGCCAAGAACAAGCCCACCATGTTTGAATATATCCAGAGACTTCGTAAATGGCGCAATCGCTTCGAGGAGCGACTTGACAGACGCATCACTCCGGTCGCTCTCGAGACTTTCAGCCCTCACCTCAGTGAATTCCGTTTCCAGAAATTCGACGAGGTTGAAATACCTGGACAATATCTTCAACACACGGACAAGAACCAAGATTTCATTCGAATCGAGCGCTTCGTTCCTGATGTTGACTTGGTGCGTGGAGCTCAGATCTGTTACCGTCGCCTCAAGATTCGTGGACATGATGGCAGCGTGCATCCGTTCCAGGTTCAGCACCCTGCTGGCCGCTCCTGCCGACGCGAAGAGCGCATCCTCCAGTTGTTCAGAATCTTTAATGAGGTTCTGATGAAGCGAAAAGAGTCAAGACGCCGGAACCTTCAGTTCAATCTTCCAGTCATGGTCCCGTTGTCTCCCAGTGTGCGAATGATGGCGGACGATGCTTCGTACATGAGCTTGCAAAGTGTGTACGAAGACTACTGTCGCAAAATGGGTGTCAACAAAGACGAGCCAGTTTTGTACACCATTGAAAAGCTGCGGCAGCTTAATCCGGTAGGTTCAGATATTTCATGCTCGGAGACCAAAAAGCTTACATCCACACAGAAGAACCTTGAACAAGCGAACCACATTCGAATGGAGACCTTTATCGCAGTCCAGGAGAAGTATATTCCCAGCACCGTCATCCAAGAATACTTCCAAGCGACATTCCCAGCTTATGATGACTTCTGGCTGTTCCGTAGGGCCTTTAGCTATCAATTCGCCGCAGTGTCATTCATGACATACATCATGTGCATGAGTGCCCGTTACCCTCACAAGATCAGTGTCTCCCGTTCATCAGGGCGCGTGTGGGCTTCCGAGTTAGTGCCGTCCATGGGTCAGCAACGTCCTGTTTTCCAAAATGCTGAAATCGTCCCCTTCCGTCTCACACCAAATCTGCAAACCCTTATGGGTCCGATCGTCACCGAAGGCATCTTCGCACCGGCACTGATGACACTGGGCCGCTGTCTCACAGAGCGGGATGGCGAACTCGAGATGCAACTGGCCGTCTTCGTGCGCGATGAAGTCACATTCTGGTTCACTCAGGCACACAAACAAAATGCTTCGGAGAATTTGTTGAGGGAGGCTGTGGACCACAACTGTACTGTCATTATCAACCGAGCCAATAGCTTTGCAAAACCACCTGACGGGTCGAATTTGCCGGCCAATCAGACAAGCGTGGATACCATTGCTCAGGCGGTGGATCCGAAGAGATTGAGTCAGACCGATCCGCTTTGGATGGCTTACTTCTAAATGATGAGTGGAGGGGAGGAATTTTGGGAAGGAATTTTGAGAAGGAATTTTCGGGGGCGGGATGGTCATTTATGCTTCTACAAAAATGGTATTGGGCGTTCCATAGGAATTTTCTTTTCTTTTGGTTTTAGCAAGGCGTTCTATTATCATGGAGGTGGTATGCGCAAGGGGAACCGGGCAGGCAAGACTTGACCCTGTAAGGCATGGATCGGGAAGAGCAATTTTCTCAGTGTGTATGAGCATTTTTTTGTATTGCGAGATGTCATCGTTTTGTTTCGGTCCCAGTGCGCTCTTCCTTTCCATGTCGGCTGAACATATTGAGTAACCTCAATGGAATGTAAAGGTAATACTCTTCTTACAAAGCAGCAGTCGAAAATACCAGCAATGCACACAATAACCCACCCATCGATATCTCCCAAGCCCTTGTTGAACCACTCTTCTTAGTCTCCGTTGGCGTAGCTGATGGCAAATGCGTCGTCATTGTCAGATTCCCACCAGACCCTGTCGTTGTCGCTGTAGCATTGATCCTCCTACCATTCAAATGCTCATAGTACCCCTCTGACGGTGTCGGCTGCGTGAAAGACGCGGGTTATGGTGTCGTTGCTGTAAGAACTGATGAATCTTGTGCTCGCTGACAGGCAGCGCCCCACGTGTCATTTTGTACTTTTTGAACACAGGAGAGCCAAGTTGCGAATCCTGATTCGGGGACTGCGCAGTAGTTCCAGCATTGGTAGTGTTGGGATTTGGTGGAGCAGCATTGGGATGCGGTGGAGTTGCGAAAGGAGCAGACCGGGAAAGGATTCGTAGCTGATTGGTTAGTAAATGGGGATTTTGTGTGTGTCATGGTGGCGAGGTACATTTGAGGGTTTCCCAGGTCTGGGCCATGGCATGGGTTGGCTGTCATTGTTGAAGCTACGTGAGAGATGGAATTGTGTGGTCGGAATTAGATCGAACAACAATTGAGTCTTATGAAAAAGTTCTTGACCTCCTATATATTTGTTCGAAGTGCCTCGGTAGCACATTTGACATTTTTGGTTGCACGCAAGAGGCGAACTTTCAGATAGATTGCATTCAGATCCTACTGGGAAAAACAAGAAGCTCTCGCTATTGTTTGTGGAATCGTTGTTAAAGGTTGGGCGTTAAGGCGCTCGAAGGTGGTGATGTGGATCATTAGCAATATACGCCTCATGGCGGAAGATTCAAAGGATGCATGCTGTGTTCAAGGACTAGACTGCTCTATTAATCTGTGAAATAGTTGCAGGTTTTATACCATGTCATTTTCCGATCAGTGCTGGATAATTGCTCACTTGCGCCATTGAGGGTAGCCTGGTGTTCTGGGAGGCTGAAACAGGAGTGTTGTTTTTTGAGACCCCGGAAGTCTTTTGAAAAGAAGCAGATCAATTAAGTGCACCCGAAATCGGTAGAAACCCTGGGCCCTTGATACTAACTGTGAGATAGTAAACTGTACCACCGTTTCCAGCGCTTATCTCCTTCAAAGGCCATCAAAATACAGAAAGAACAACCTCGATGTTGCGCTTGTGATGATTCCACCAGACTAAGAGGAAACCCAAGTGGTCTATGGGCGTCTGTAATTCAAATTCGCCGGACCACGACCCATTCACACCGGTGCCACTGTCAGCTATCACCATGTTCTGAGAATGTATGGCTTGGGTGTAGTGAATTGGAAAGGCGATGACAAGGAATACCAGGCAAGCGATGATGACCGGTACATGGATTTCTGAGACCAACTCCTGAATGTCCTCACCAAGGCGTTCATCTTCACGACGTCTCTCTTCGTCAGTTTTTAGGTAGAACCTCTGTTCCCTACCATGTCTCTCCCACTCACGCCCTGACGGCTCATGGCTTTCTTCCTTTTCCGCAGGGGAACTGAAAATGGAAATACAAGCCGATGCGCAAAAACCTATGCAACAACACCCTAAACATGCGGCAGCCACCAAAAGGACGAGCACTACCAAACTTCCAATGATAAACTCGGAAAAGGCGACATGATTCAGTACGTCATCCGGCCTGGTAATGTGATCAGCCCCAGGAAAGTCAGCTGAGGGATCGATTCCGACATTGCTACCCCCAACAATGATCCACTGACCATACCAACCGCATCCCGTTGATGAGATCCATCCGGTGGATTCAAGAACGGTGATCACAAAAGCCAACCCACTTGGTGACGAACATAAGTCAAGTCAATTCTCGTTGAGTTCTCCCCAACTTGGTGATCGATGACTGTCGTTTCCGGAGGTCAATCTGCTTTTCCTTCCTCAACACAGCTACCAGATATTATTGGCCAGTTCTTTGTGATTGGAGATTTGTCCTGAAAGCGGGTTGTAGAATATAGCCGCCAACTTTCAGGCGGGTTTAAGTTCAGGGATGTGGTGGCTTATGCAATACCTTCTATACCGGACTGTGCCACTTGGTACGATGAACTGAGGCCGCCAGATCATCTAACGACGAGCAATCCCCCTTTTCGCGCACTCGTCTGCTTGAATTTTGGTTCACATGAAATCTTGAACTTGAAATTGTGACTTGCAAAAGCTAGTCGAGAAGTGGATCCGATGACCCTGCCAACCGCTTTGATTGCCAGGCACTAGTGCTACACTATTTTAACCCCAGATTAGCTGGAAGCTCTTCGATTAACATTGTACTATCTATCACCGTAGTGTAGATAGGTGTAAGAGTGAAGGTATATGTATGAAAGCTCACTCATGATCTTCACCGCCTCAGACCCCTTGTCACCCATTGCACCACGCTAATCGCCACACGTGCCCTACTCAAGGAGCGAACAAGCCTTCCCAAATCGCTTTGAATGGCGCGAGAATCTTCTGGCCTGTATTCCTGTTCTTTTTGGCCTCAATCTCGGCAGCTACATCATCTGAATGCCTTAGGATGCCTTCACGGATACCAGAGTCCACATCGATTTCGTAGTCCTTTAGATATAGTTTCCAGCCGCGGTGGTTGATGCGCTCGTCTGTTGACGTAATACTGATGACTTTCCAGATGAAGTAAAGTGCCAGGATGAGAGGAGCGGCAAGGAAAGCGGAGAAGAAACCCTTCACGCGATCAGTGGCGCTGAGTGATCCTTCGCCAATTGGCCAAGCGGCCACGTAGAACTGGGCAATGAGACATATGATGTTGAGGAACAGACCTATGTAAGATCCAAGGACGCCCGCGAAAGCTCTGAACGGAAGCTCAGCAACCTCATGACCGGAGTATTTCCATGCAGCGCGGAAACGGATATGTGCAAGACATATGGAGCCCCATGTGAAAAAACTGGCGACACCAGAGAGAGCAAGGAGCCAATTAAAAAACTGAGTGCCGACGCTAGGAGCGCAATTGATGTAAGCGAGGAGGGCGAATGCCAATTGCAGAGCGACTGTTGGGAGAGGGCGACCCTTCTTGTCAACGTAAGCTAAGATCTTTGGAGCCATGCCAGCTTGAGCCAGAGCTTGGAAGGTTCTGGTCGATCCGAAAGTCGCGGAGTTGGCGACACTGATGACCGCAATGGTGATGACCGCGTTGAAGACACTTGGAAGACCATGAACACCAGCATCCTTGATTGCAATGACAAAGGGAGAAGCCTTGGTGTTGGCTCCGGACGCATTGAGCAAACGGGAGTCGTCAGATCGGACGATAAGACCAAGAATAAAGGTGTTGACGATGTAAAAAAAGAAAATGCGCCAAAAGACCTGTTTTGTAGCACGGGGTAGAGATTTCGCAGGGTTTTTGGCTTCAGCAGCTGCAAGACCAGCCAATTCTGTACCACTAAAGGCAAAGGCAGCGGTCACGAAAACTGAGCAGAATCCTTTGAATCCATTTCTGAAAGCGCCGGGATCATGCATGCACAGAAGTCAGTTGCTAGTTTCGGAGAATTGACACGAGATCGCGTACCAGTAATGCGCTCCAATGTAACCACGCTTGTCTCCAGGAACACCACCACAGTCGACTACAATGCCGAAGATGATGAAGCCGGCACAGGCTAGGATCTTGATGATACCAAGCACGTATTCCACTAATTTTGGAAATGTGATTAGCATGACCGTATTGGATTTTCACACCAGTGTCAACTCTTACCTTCTCCATAGCCGCGAACACCAAAGAATTGAATCAGCACGAGGATCACGAAGAACATGGTGACCCAGACGCCGACATTGATGTGATCGTTCCAGAATGCAATGGTAATACCGGCTGCAGTCAGCTCTGTGCGGAGATTAAGTCAGTTCATGCAGGGTGCCGAGACCTTATTGAGCCAACATACCAAAAGGCAGCACCGTGAGCCAACTAATGGCATAATCCCAGCCGACAGCAAATCCCCTGTGGGTGGTTAGCACAAGCACAAACATGAGGCCATGCGACGACACGCGTGGTGAGTAGAGATATCGTACCAAGAAGGATCGATGAAGCGGACCATATAAGCAAAAAAGGCTCCGTTAACAGGATAGGTGACAGCGAGTTCTCCGAGAGCTTGAACGGTGAAAAGCAACATAGTACCGACGATAATGAATCCAAGAGTCTAAAGTGAAGTTAGTCATGAGTTTTGTAATCAAGGAACCTCATGCGCAAGTGACGTTACCCACCAGAGATCCAGGACCACCGGTGCTCAAAGCTCCTCCAGAACCGACGAAAAGACCAGCGCCGATACTGCCACCTGAATGTCGCGTTAGTGAACAGGTCGCGGAAATATTACAATGTCACTCACCGATGGCAATCATCTGCATATGACGCCCATGGAGGTTTTTCTTCAAAGGGTTGGCATGGTTAATAATTCCGTGGTCTTCTTGTTGAGCAGCGAGAATTGGATCGACTCCTTTCTCTGGGTCTCCGCCTTGATGGCCGTTCTCATAGCTGTAGCCTGGAGTTGTTTCGTGGGCGGCGGAATCGGGACTTCCTGATCCCTTCTCCGGGTGAGGAGTAGTCATTGCGAGAGGTGAGTTGTCGAGATGGACTTTCGTGAGCGAAGAACGCGATTCGAAAGCTTAAGTGTAATAAACCCTGTGCCCAGGATATTTATGGGATGTAGGGTAGGATCAACCGAAGATAACGGCAAGACCTGGGAAGTTAACCACCCCTCCCCCCCGTTAGCATGATCGACAACGCCTTTTACCTACTGATTCCAGTTGGCCGCATAAGAGCGCAGGTATTCTGGGGAACCGTTGATTCACGCAGCCACAGGGTGGCAGTGAATGCTATTGGATCTTCGGAAGAAGGCTTGCGGTTATTACGAAAAGTTTGACATTGTGGACCATGTTGTGTCCCCCTTTGCGAGGAGGGCAATTGAAGGATCGCCAGCGCCAATTTGCAGGTGAGAATCCTGTTCTGGGGAAGTCGCGGAGGACGAGCCCATGTGCTCTTGACACTTTGCGCTCTTAGATGGCACCGGGGTAAGCAATGTATTGTCATCTACACAATCTCGGTCCAGGGCTTGAAGACCAAAAAGCGTACAGAGCCAAGATTGATGACCCGGATGTCGGTTTCACAGCTTGTCTCACAGCGAAGTTTCCATCGACGTTGCTCCATGACACTAGTCGCGTGTTTCCCTTGTGGATCCTTTAGCTGACAGGTTGCATTCGGGAAAGCTTATACCGCGTCAGTGGCTCATGCGAAGGAGACAGGGGTTCGCGTCCATCATTTTCATTATAAATCGCTCCATTTGTCTATTCGTTCTTCAAAAGCTAGAAAGGCGGGCTTGATTCCTGAAGGAACACCTGGTTACTGCTCGACATGCGCGAGCACTTTCCCTATGCAACTTCGAACAGGTCGATCCTTGTTTCCGCTTACTATTTCTCCTTCTCTTTGCAGGCGTGTAGAGGCGTGTGAATGGCTGCACACTCTCCGAGATGATCGGCGCGGGGTTATTGCGAAATATCACCTACTTTTCTGGGCCATTTCCTGGTCGCTCAGGTAGGGAGCAGTAACAGCTCTGTCAAGTGAGGTTTAAAGGACTTGTTGATACATAATCTGCCCTTCCTACGGCTTCCAGGGCCCTTTGATAGGACAACTATAGCCGTCTCACAAGGGGTGGCCAAAGGGACTTCGATCGAACCAACGAGCTTCATGCTCCAAACTCTAACAGGACAGAAGTCTCAAGGATGAAATCTCTGTTCTCCATTCTCTTGAGGAATACGATAATTGCTAGAAACTTTACCACTCTCTTCAATGATTAATTGATATGACATACTAAGCCGCATTTGCCGACGGTATGGAAGAGGCAGCGCGGCATGCCTCCGCTCGACAGAACTAAGAGAAAAGCCACAGATGACATGTCGTCTGCCCATCAACAGCATTTTTCCGTCTCATATTTCTAAGACTTCACATTTTCTTGTTCTGTGCGAAGCTTGCCGATGGAAATGTCGACTCGCAGCTAGCACGCAATCGCTAGTACAGCTTGTGTGCTGACCTAACTCCACGAAATGGAAAATCGACAACAACATTTGGAAATCGTTCAATCTCTACTACTTCACTCCTCGGAAACAGACTGCGGCTCCTTTGTCGCTCGGTTTCAATTCATCCTTCAATCACGATTCTGCTTTGCAGCCCGCCTAATGGGCAAGGCACCACTACTTTCTCCGTCAGAAACAGTATCCGCCCCTCCCGGTCCTTTTGGTGAACAAAACCTTACGATCTCTCAAGAAACGTCTTGAAAGCGAAGTTGAATACTAAAAACATCTCACTTTGATAAAGAGCAGGGATCGGAAGGTGATGCGATTGGCTAGAAAGTGTGAGTCTTTCGCTAAGATATATATTATAAAATGCTAGCGCATCTTTTGGCACTGCATGCTGGACAGCATTCGAAATCCCTAAAAATATAAAGATGATGATACCCGACTCTCGAAAAGCCACTAATAGTCCTCATCCAGTCTTATTTTTCTAGTCCAATCATGCGAGTGACTCCTTTTCTACTATCTCTCTTCGCAGGCCTGGTTGCAGGACAGCTCAATCCATCGAATAATCCGGAAAAGGCCCACGGAAAGAGACCAAACATTGTATTCATTCTCACGGACGACCAAGATGTCCATTTACACTCATTAGATTATCTTCCATTGGTCAAGAAACATCTTCGAGATCAGGGAACAACATACACCAACCATTTCTGTACCATCGTAAGCGATTGAGACTCCAATTCAGTACCTCCACGCATTAACTGGTCAATTATAGGCGATATGCTGTCCTTCACGGGTCAGCCTGTGGACCGGCAAAGCTGCGCACAATACGGTAGGTACCAGTCATGAAAGAGCATGCTTCGAGAAGATTTGAGGCGCGGGATATTTGAACGAAATGAATCGAGACTTGAGCATCGAAATCAAATCAAGGGGCATGAGATTTCTAGCAAGATTCCCGCTCTCATGCCAGAATTTTATGGACCTTTGCTGGGTTTTCTTGCTTTGGTGCCAAACTAGACTGTTTAAATTTTCCGCTGCCTCTATTCATCTTATACTGCATGCCTTTACAAGAGAAGACGAAGTTGATTTTCCCCAGAATGTCACCGATGTGTCTCCGCCTTACGGAGGATATCCAAAATTCATATCCCAGGGTCTAAACGATAACTTCCTCCCCGTTTGGCTCCAAGCCGCAGGCTACAACACCTATTACACCGGCAAACTCTTCAACTCCCACACAGTCGACAACTACAACAGTCCTTATGTGAACGGTTTCACATCCTCCGATTTCCTCCTCGACCCATATACGTACAACTACAAGAATCCAGCCTTTCAACATAACAAAGAGGCTCCAGTATACCACAAAGGAAACTACTCGACTGATCTCGTTGCTAACAAGACGTTCGCTTTCATCGAAGAAGCAGCCAAAGGAGATAAACCATTTTTCCTCATTTCTGCCCCGATTGCACCTCATAGCAATGGTCGACCTCCTTTGTTTACGGCTCCAGTCTCGGCTGAAAGGCACAAACATCTGTTTAACGATGTTAAGGTACCGAGGACTGCCAACTTCAATCCCGACGTACCTAGTGGAGCAGCATGGGTGCGCAAATTGAGGAAACAAAGCGCAGCGAATGTCGAGTACAATGATGAGTTTTACCGCCTACGACTTCGAGCGTTACAAGCAGTGGATGAGCTTGTCGATGGCGTCTTCCAGAGACTTGAGCGCCTCATTTTGCTCGATAACACCTATGTCGTCTACTCTTCGGGTGAGCCTAATCTCCTCCTCTCTTCTTTACAAGACTGATACTCCTCGAGACAACGGCTTCCACATCGGCCAACACCGCCTCTCCCCGGGAAAAACTTGCGCCTACGAAGAAGACATAAATGTCCCCCTTATAATCCGCGGCCCCGGCGTCTCCAAAGACAGAATCACCGACCTCGTAACAACACACACAGACCTCTCACCCACCTTCCTCCACCTCATCGGCGCAGAACCCCGTCCCGACTTCGATGGCTCCCCCATCCCCGTTCACGGGGCCGAAATAGATGCCGTCACACTCTCTGGAAAGTCACCCGAACACATTAATATCGAGTTTTGGGGCCTAGGAGTCGGAGAAGGTTCGTATAGGACTTTTGGTATGAACAATACCTATAAATCTTTGCGTGTGATTGGCAGCAAGGAGAAAGATGGGAAGGGATATAGTTTATCTTATACTGTTTGGTGTTCAGGGGAGCATGAGCTCTATGACCTCAATGTCGATGCTGGACAAATGGATAATTTGATGCTGAAGTCGAGTGAAGAAACTATCCGAGGTCTTGGAACGGTTGCAAGTGTGGCTGCGAGACTTGATTCGTTGCTTTTTGTGCTCAAGTCTTGTAAGGGCAAGACTTGTGTTAGACCGTGGGCGGCATTACATCCGAGTGGCAATGTCCAAAGTCTGGGACAGGCCATGGAGAAGAGGTTCGATGCGTTTTATGAGAAAGAGCAGGTGAGAGTGAAGTATTCGAGATGTGAGATGGGCTATTTGTTGGATGCTGAGGGGCCTCAATTCGAGCAAGCTGGGCTGTCGTACAAAGACTTGATGTTTAGGGATGGTGCTGATTGGAGCGAATGGGTTTGAGCAACACTACACCTTACATGCCAGGCAAAGGCCAGAAGTGGCATATTAACTAACGCTGTTCGAATATACCATAAAATAAAATCTAAACCAATAGCACGGTCAATGATGAGAGAAGTAGGCGTGAACCGTGACCTCTTTCGCGTGAGTTGTGAAGCTGGCAACCACACTTGATAAAGTCGGTAAACAAGAGTCAGTGAATAAGATGACACTGAATTTTTGACGATGATTCGAAAGGTTGGTTTATCAAAAATTCTAGCCCAGCCCATCTCAAAAACTCCACGATACCCGCCATGCACCTTCCAGCCAAGCATTGGCATGACATCACCCAAGAGCCCAATAAATCCAAGGAACAACAAACCTATTTCCCATCCAGCTCAAACATAAAGCCCTCATATCACCTCCCCTATAAATCTATTGTTCCTCCTACATCAAACAACCACAAACTTTCAATTCCCCAAATCCTTACCACCAAAAACCCAAATCTCAGTTCTTACGATCCACAACCTAAAGACAACACGCAACCCAATAACGCCCGCAATTGTCATCATGGGTTTCAACGTCCAACATCAGATGCACCAGTATACTGTCATTCCCAAGGTTCTTTATGTTAGAAGGTGGGGATTGAAGAGGTGGAGTTTGGCGTTTGGGAGTAAGGGACGGATTACTTATACCTAAACTCTCTATTCCAATGAGGTGAGTTGATTTGATGTTTGTTGGTGGTGGAGAGACGACTCGGAGACTGACTTTGGAATCTCAGAGAATATGGAAGGATGTCAAGATGGAAGGGAATAGCAAGCGAAGATGAAGATGAAATTGGGACGGGCGGGTGCAAGTTGCAGGTTAGGAGATACGATACCCTCAGATTTCACTGCGACGGCGTTTAGGTTGATTGGCACGATATGCAGGATGAACAGAGACAGAAACCTTCACATCAATTCCTTAGTCTAGAACCGAAACCATAATAGCATTCATCATAATAACAGGGGTATACCAATAATCAACCATGAAATCCTCAAATCCGAGCCTCCAGGACCGCAGCACTGTCCTCCAACAACCCATTCCACTCTCTAACCCTTCCAAGCAACCCCACAGAATCCATCACACTCCCGACTAACATTTCTATTCCAACCTCCGGCTCCTCGTCTTCCCTCTCTTCTGCCTTGGCCTTCTCTCGTCCCTTCCGAACAGCAAGCTCAATATCCCGCAATTTCTGGACCAAATCGTGTTCTCTATCAGCCTTCTCCATCTTCGCCCGATGCACCGCTCTAAACCGATCAATTTCCAAGTCCAACTCCTCCCTCTCCTGCCTCCTTGCCATCAACTCCGCCCTCAACGCTCTCTTTTCCTTGTTCTTGGCCCGCAATTGTGAAGCAAGAACATGCACAGATAAATGCGCATTTTGCAACTCAAACAACGAATCCGCCAACAAATCTCGAAAATAAGCCATAGCACCAATCTGTCTCTTCCTCGTTTTCTTACTAACATTACTTGGTCGTGCCGCTTGCGAAAAGGATGTAATGTGATTTGTTGCCAATTCACCCGAAACTTGGGCCAGGACGTCGGCGGGCGTGATTCCGGGATTTGGATCGGAGCCTAGGGAGTCATAGGCAATGTTTTGGGATTCGGTGCGACGGTATATTGTTATTCCTATGTTGCCACCTCCCGCTGTTCTGGCCTTCTTGTTTGGTGGAGGTGATGTGGCGAGTTCTGTTGCTTTGGTTTTCTTGGGCTTCTTGGGGATGTTTGTTGTACTTGATGTTAATGGTTGTCGCAGTTTCGGCATTTTGGTCACTCGGATAAGTTGCGGGGATAGTTCGTCGATTTCGCTGGCTTCTTCGTTGCTTACGTCTTGGTGGACTTTGATTGGTGTTTTGTTAGATCGTCTACGTTTCTTTGGCTGCGCAGGAGAAAGTTCGTCTTCGCTGATATTGTCTCCAACAACCTCTGGCTCCACTGCGGGAGGATCACCAATATTGATTCGAGATTTCTTTGATTTCTTGGCTTGTGCAGGGGACAGCTCATCTTCATCGCCATCATCAACAGCTGGTTCTGGCACATTCACAGCCTCCTCCAGTTCCGAGGGCTCAAACATATCGCGTCTGGTGCTTTGGTTGTTTGGAGCCGTGAGGGTCACGTTAAGAGTATCAGTAGCGCCTGTTGCCATGGCCAACCCCGACGATGAATTTCGTTTTCCTGTAGAAGTTTGGGCCTCAAATGCGGTGCCTGGTTCCTGGAGGAATGACAATTCGTCTTCTCCAATTTCATCATCTTCCTCGATTGATAACATAATGGAACCCCTGCTCGCAGCACTCCCAACTGATTGACGAGACCTGCTGCGGAGCCTCCGTTCCGAGAGTCTCCTGAGCAATGTTGGAGTCTGAATTTCTCTGATAGGATTCTTGATTGCTGGTCCATTCTGCTCCGGGCTCAATTCGTCTGGTTCTTCGTCCTGGTTCGCATTGTGAGGTATCGTCGTGGGTGTCTTTTGCGCCGAAAGTGGCACTTCGATTGATTGTCGCACGGTTATTGGTCGCGACGCAAGTATGTCCTCTGGCGTGGTCTCCAACTCATCCTGTTCCGTCTCGTCGAGTACTGCAAGCTGTCCACCCCTTTTCCTCTTTCCCATCGCAACTGGCGTCTTGAATGTATGGCCATTGCTATCGCTATTCCTACTTCCAGAAGAAGGCGCAGCAGATGCGCTTTTCGGAATGGTTCTCGAAGCTGATGCTGGTTTGGCGCCTGATCCTGCTGGCGTCTTGCGTGTCGAGGGTCGTTGCGCAAGTGCAGATTGAGGGGTTTTGCGAGATGTTTGGGCGGGGGATGGTCTTTGAGTTTTTCTGCTGGATCTTGGAGGTGGCAATGGAGCTGCACCGAAATCGAAATTGAACGCTGCGTTCTTCAGTTCTCTCGGCCTAGATAGTCGTCAGTGGTTTGTCTTTGTTGTTGATCAAGCATGAAGCCATACCCAGCACCACGCTGGCGCATTAGTCGGCGCTCCTGTCTGTCGGCCATGATTCTTGAATAATTCCAGGCTTATTGCTGTTATATATGGCCGCAATTGAAAGCGTTTACAGAAGTTGAGTAGAGTCCCGGCGCGTCATGCGGACGCGACTGTGGTGTTTGGCTTCGGCATATCAGGATAGGCACGGGCCATGTTGAACTTTCGTCTCAACTTCATCGAAAAGTGGTATAAATCCAATTGCAATACCAACCCTTCTTGATCTGCTTCTACAACTTCGGGAGGAATATATAAGATACCTCTAAACTTCAACACCTCTCCTGCGGGACCACCTCTACAACAACCACAACCAGCTCGACAACTCCGGGTAGTATACCAGCTATAGTCCATCATGTATTGACTTGCTCCGCTAGAAGACCCCTAGCTTCGGAAAGAATCAGAGTTCCCTTCGATCCGACCACCGGTGCCTTCCTGATCTAGAAGTCTTCAAGCCTAGGCAGCCATACGTCGTTTTCGAAGCATAAAGACAACCTCTCAAATCACCGTCCCTCCATCCTTTCCGTCTCCTCAACCTCCAAACACTTGTCTTGTTTGAACGTTGTCAAATTCACACAAGGGTGGCAGCGTTCCTGGCAATTTAAAGGGATAACTCGCCAGGAATAAACGTACCATCGAAACAATTTGGACTGGCCCAAATCGATTGCAATTCGCAGGATCCCACTCTTTGACCAACTATCTACAAACGGATCCATATCCAACAGGCCGTGACTTCCCCGTTTGGAACACTACCGATTACGACATCTCTCTCCAACGAGTAGTGCTTTCCCAATTCGGAAAATTGCCATTGAAGAAGGTGCCAGCACCACCAGTTGTGCATATATAGACCGTTTCCAACCACTTCAAGACATCCTTCTTATTCCCTCAACACAACTTCTAGTTGGAACCAGCACCCCTCACCACAACAGGTAAAGTCGAACTTCGTCAAGTTCCAATCGCCATTGTTTTAACTCATCTCAGCAACCACAAGCAATTGCCCTCACCATGGGTTGGCTCTGGGGCTCCGACAGCGGAACGTCAAATGAAGTCAAGAATCTGGATCCATCTCTTCGAGACTTTCTCGACAACCAAAAAACCAAGCCCGTAGCACCTCCAGCCAAGACTAAGACACCGTACCTTGACCAGATAACGCCATCGACAGCACCGCTGACGACAGACGCCGCTCCAAAGGTACCACCGCAATCTCAATTTCAAGATGGCCGATATGCCCATCTTTGGAAGAACTACAAGCCGCTTGCTCAAATCGAAGACGCTACGAAATCAGATCAACAGCGGATGAGAGATTTGATGGAAGATCAAGAATCGAAAAAGGCTTTCCTAGGTATGATGGCTCTTGAAAATTGTGCAATGGAGCAGTGGGCGGAGCAAGAATGTCTCAACGGCCCTGCTAGCGTGTCAAGAGCTTTGCTTTGTCGCACAGAGAATCGCGCGTTCAGCAAGTGTTTCGAAACTCAAAGTAAGCTTCTCAAGGCATTAGGCTACATGTCTGCCATAGACCAGCCAGAAGAGGCGGAAAAGATCCAAATGCATGCGGATCGCCTTTGGCAAAGAATAGTGGAGCAGGAGAAGCTCATCAATGAGGCCAAGGAAAACGATCAACCGATTCCTCAATTTCAGCCCGTGTTACCCAGCAAGAGCATCAGGCCTGCAGGTGAGTTATCAGACGAGCTTCGGAAAGGATTGGAGAAGAGAACGAAAGGAATGGATCCGCAACAGCGTGCAATTGAAGAGGCTGTATTTGAAGCCGAAGTTGCCAACCAAAGGATCGTTGGCAGGCAGGGTATTGAATTTCTTGAACGGGAGCAGCGTGCGCGAGCACAACGTTTCAAGGACGGCACAGCGACTCTTGGAGATAGAATGAAGAGGTGGTGGGGTTGGGATAAGAATATGGATGATTCGGAGGATTGAAGTTGCCGACCTTGGTGTGGGAATTTATCAATATCGATCTCAACTCTACACTTTCACCACGACCCCTCCACAACAACCAATTCCTGAACATCGCCTTTCGGAGCGGTGACCTACTACACAAGATAATCCCTGTCAAACGATGTAACTTACGCACTATGGTAATTTTCACCCTTTATAAGGTTCACCTCGCGTCGCCTTTCACAATCTTTTCTTCTTCAGCTTTGCTCACTCGACAACTGCTCTGCTATGTTTTCATCAATCGAGTACCTCCATTGAACAATCGCTAACCTGTACGCAGCTAGCAGCTTCTCCTCGCAGATTTACCATTCATTCACCGGCATTCATCACGCGTCAAAATGTCCACCATCACTCAACTTGCCGACCCATTCATCGAAGCATTCTCAAAGCTCCTCTCCCCCGACGGACCACCTCCAGGTGAATTGTTCGTCTACGTCGCAACACACTCCATACATCAACAACCATCACCTTTCACACCGCAAAGCGCTCCTACGGTCTCGAACATCCTCAACCTTGAGCAAGCTTCCGAATGCGCGTACAGTCTCGAAGTTACCCTCACCACAGCGACAATTCGTCGCATCGTCCAAGGTCGCCGCAAATTTATTAGCGATATTGGACGCATGCTTGACAGTATCCCTCACCTCGCCGAATTGAACGTCAAAGTCATAACGAAGACCGTTCCACAAATGGCAACGGCATGCAACACAGTCACCGACCTCTTCTGGACCACAATCAATGCCAATCTCTTCTGCAACAGAGATTCACTTATAAAGTACATGGCAAAGATGGATGAGACTACCTACACGGCAAATAGTGGAGAGGAAGTCCGTGCGCTGTTGGAGGACTTGACTTTTATGGTGGTTTAGGAGTGGAGGAGGTGCTTTCTTTGATTGATGTTGCTTATTGTGTTTGAGTACCCTGGCTTTTCCCGGAGTTCGAAGGGTTTGTTGTTGCCAGGAATTGTGAGGGTTCTCAGTTGATTTGATGGTGTTTTATACCCGGTGGCCACTCTGCTTGTTTCTAATGCTTTATGAACGCGGTTTGTTATTGACTGGGGATGAGAATGTAGGAATATTGGGAGAGGATTTGCTATGTGTATACTAGATGAGCTCGTGTCTGTCTGCTTGTGCGCATGATCGCATTTAATCAAGAGTTCGCCACCGTCGTGTGCTGTCTCAATCTTCTCGTATTGTCCTTGATGATTTCTTTGATCTAGTATCCATCTGTCGTTACGATTGCACTCTCGTAGTCCATTCACAGTATGGTCTTGGTGCAATCTTCTCCTATTGTCATCAATGATTTCTTTGATTCTCGTATCTGTTCATTATCACAGCTTCATTCTTGTAGATCCCTTATACCTTCATTTCAACGTATTCTATCTCACTATCATGCCATTACTCTACCCTTCTCGTTTATATCACCTTCTCAACTTATCCCTACTAGGAATCCTTACACTATTCTTTCCCAGTGATACTCTCCTTCCCCTTCAAACTAGCATTAAACTCCATCTGCGAACGTAACCACTCCGCCCGTCCCCCCTCCGGCTCAACCACACTATCCAAAAACTCGCCATCATTTCCTTTGGCCCAGTATTTCAAATACTCTCCCCTACTCATCTCCACAATCTTCAAATCGCCAGAATCTTTAGCCCCCTCCATCCCAAACACTCTCTTCATAAATCCAAGCCTTTTCTTTGATTTTCCGTCCGCCTCATTCGTCCCGTTCTCTGTGGGTTGGGATGGAGGGAGATATTGAGATATTTTGATGGGTATGCGTACGAGTGAGGCGTCTGTGTATCCTGGGGGGAGGAGATTAGCGCCGACGGTTCCGGCGTTGAATCCTGCGCCTCCGTCTCCGAGCATTATGTTTGAGAGGTTATCGTGGGTTTTTGTTATAGGCTGTCCGGTGAGGGTTGTTCGTTCTTCCTTTATCGAGTCGGTCATGATGTTTGTTTTGAGGTTGTGGAATTTCGTCTTTACAATAGAAAATAATGGGAGATTTGGAGAAGGTAGTTTGTGAGATGCTGGTTTGGCGGGCAAGGAGACGGGATGGAGAGGTTATTTGTTAGAGAAGGGGAGGCTGAGTCGAAGAGGATTGGGTAATTGGTGGCTTATGAGATAGACGCTGTAAGGAAGGCAGATTTACATGTCACGCCCTACACATCTCACACTCGCGTACAGCGAGGTCTAAAATCCGCCTTGCCCTTCGAGGCAAATCGCTTATCCATGCCAACAGCAGTGGTAGTGGTGGCAAAGCGTCACGATGCACAAAACCGGTCCGAATCCTGCATATCCAGAAGTGTGGGGAAGCGAAAAAAGACGGGGAAAGTGACCCGGAACTCGATATCAACATGATTCTTCCCAATTCAAAAATAAGATATATATCCTTTAACAGAGCTTATATACCTCGACCCAAATCAATACAGTCTTCCCATCCTAGCATACCTAAGTAAGAAAGTAGTCCATGGCTCTCCTAAAGATCCATAATGGAAAAAAGACCTTTCGCTCCTCCAAAATGGCCTCAAAACGAGCAAGAGCTGGGGAGAATAAAGCCCCGCTATCCCAAAGCTCCTCCTCCAGCAATAAATATAAGAGCAGTACGCTCAGCTTTCCAACTGCCTAGATAGCCTCGAAACACCTTCACAACCTCAAAAGTCTTCCCAAAAAAATAATTAAAAAAATAGATCTTCACTGTCATTCGGTCAAAGCCTAGCTTCACGGTGGTCTCCTAAACTATAGTCATTTCTGCAAGTCTTCTCTCTCTCTCTCTCTGTCTCTCTCTCTCTCTGTCTCTCTCTCTCTCTAGCAACAACTAACACCATTCTCAGTCCAATTTGACAACCTTTTGTTTCCGAAATTTGGCTGCGAAAATCTCGCAAAACGGAAACTTCGAAATTCTACTTACATCCCTAGGCTTAAGACTACACATCCCTCTCTCTTATCTGAAAGTTTGGAGACGATTGCTCTGGGTTTGAACTGCCTGGCTTTTCCAGCCTGGCAATGTAGATACAGGCTGAGAACGCATTTCGAAGTTCTATTGGGTACATCTCAATGTCAAAGGTCGCATCAGGATGCCAAATGAAGAATACCCAATATCTATTCTCTCCTACAATCTAAAAACAATAATAGGCTATGCAATGCTCCCAAACCAAAACTCCGGCTCTCTCATTATATCATTACACATTCATAGGTGCCATCTCGCATTAATACTTTGCTCAATCCGCCTTGTTGACCTTCACACTTTGGCTTCTCGAATGCCCCGGTGGTGGAGAAGGCAGAGGGTAATCCAATCCCGAGTCACTGTCATGCTCGCCTCCGACTCTTTCCAACGGAGGACTCAATGGACCTATTGTCTTCTCCCACTCTTTCATCAAATGACTCGCCGTTCTCTTGAGATTGCTCGGCAGCTTCTCGAGGTTAGGCCAGGGTATCGAGTCTCGTTTTGTTTCGGTGCTAGGACGGGAAGCACTACGAGGTGTGCGTTCTGTGGATGGAGCTGGGGAATCACGACCTCCAGCACTGGTGAGAGGGGTGCTGCGAGTGTCGGATTGAGATGAGGTCGAGGACCCTTCATCACTCGGGTCAGGAGAGTCGGCTGGTTTGATTGGAGTGCCCCAGTTATCCCATTCATCATCTGCTTCTGTTTTGACGGGCGTAGCTTCACGCTTCGCACTCATAGTCTTGGAAGCTGATCTACCAATTGGCTTGTGGTTCGGCGAGTCCATGCCCATGCCGTGGTCACGCCAAAAGGATCCGCCAATATCGATAAAGGTATCATTGCTTGAATCCTTGTTGCGAGCTGATCTTGCGCTGGCGGCGCGATTCAACTGCCCGGCACGACCACCTCGACTTGTTCGGGTAGATTGTCTGCCTTGTCCTGGTGGTGCTCTGATGGTGCCGCCCTCGTCTCCAACAGTAGCTTGACGGATGTCCTCGAAGAAAGTCATGAGACCGTCCTTGAGATCCACCGCCATTTGCTTGCCCGTCCGCATGAGGGCTTCTTTAGTTTGTGTGCCGTCGAGTTGGGCTAGGGTGGCGATATTCGTCTGAGCCGGCATCCCAGAAATATCAGATGTAGTTGATGATCTGGTCAGGGGCGGAGGACGGGTAGATATCGAGTCGCTGCGTCTGATATCCGCTGGCTGTGGGAACGGTTGAGGGAATGAGCCTTTCTCAGGGGACAGCAGCGATAGTGTGCGCGTGTGTCTTGAACCACTAAAGACCTTCCTGTTGGATGTCTTCATACCCTTGAGTAAAGACTTCCTCCTCTCCATCTCTTTTTGCAGCCAATCTGATGATCCATCTTCATCTTCTTCGGCATTCTCAATAGTCGATAGGTTAGCGACGAGGGGCTGCAGTTGTTGTACTTTGCGAATATCGCTACGCTTCCGTCCGGCCTCGTGCATCGAGTAATGCTTCTTGAGGCGCTCCAATTCCAGCTCAGCTTGTTTTAGCTCGTCCTTTAGCTCCAGAACGCGTCGCTCTTGACCGGCGAGTACAGTGAGGAAACTCCCCTCAGCAGGCGATGTAACCTCATCTGGAGATTTTATGGGACTGGTTGCCCATGAGGGTGGCCGAGAGGGCCGTGAGTTTGGTTGCTGAACGGGGAAACTCAGGGATAAGCGTTTGTTTTGACGCGAGTTGTCCACCGACGACATGGAACGGGAGTGGGATATCGTCGAGGTTGAGGTCTGTACAGATTCCATGGAGGTTCTTGTTGTAGGACTTGAGGATATCCGCTCTGCTGGAGGAGGCTGGCGAGGACTGTTTTGACCAGATTGGAGCATGATTCTGGAGATGTCTATTGATTCAGGACGACGGCGAGTCTTGTCGATTGCGGGGTCTTCCATTATCGATTGCAAGAGTGTGTCTTTGTTCACATGGTGGTAGTAATGATGTATGTGTGTTGTGAAGAGGCGGTAAAGGAATGTGGTTGAGGCGTGGAATAATGTGGTGAATGTTTTCAGCAAGGGCCCAAGCACACTAAAGGATGAGATCCAAGAAGAAGCATAGCAAAACAACATCAAGAAGAAGAAGAGTCGTCGAGATGATACATTGCAGAATTGTTGCGAGAATAGAACCGTTCACATCAACTGTAGGGAGCGAAGCAAGGGAGAGTGGTGGTGGTGAGGCAATTGTCGGTGTAGTACAGGCATACAGGCAGGCAAGCAGCTATTAGGGGCATCTACACATTCTTATCATTTCCTTCTCTGATACATTCATTGTCAATTGTCAGGACAACATCTGCAGGGTCAGATCGGAGCTCATTCAAAGTCTCTCCACTTTCTCAGGGGAATATTGTATTTATGGAGATCAAGGCTTGAGGTAGGCTAGGGTTTGACGGTACCGAATTGTCCGCATTCTTCCTACTGCCTACACGATTCGAATGAGGAAGAGGCATGAAAGATGCATGTCCTTGTCAGCAAATCTCGGAGGGACTTAGCTTGGTGAGTTGTCTCTCGAGGTTGTGAGAAGAAGCAAAGGATATTACGTCCTCGGTAGAAGTTAGGCGACAATTGTCACGATACCTCCAGGGACAGGCGATCTATCCGAATCCTCGGATGACACCGAAGTCCCGGAATCAGGTTTCATGCATCTTCCAGAAGAGGCGAGTTTCAGGGAGGGCGGGCATAGTCAGTGTCTGGAAGGTTTATTTACATCGCATCGCGGAGTAACGGATGCAGGGGCACTTAATCGATAGGTGACGAGAGCTCGGACAAGCATCTGCATGATGCAAGTAAACACTGGAGAGACCACAGAATGCAAGCAAAGAGTAGCATGAGGTTATTACATCTCTACGGTAATATCAATTCAATACCATACACCACTCTTCCTGCATTGAATAGATATCCTCTCCTTTCTATCCTTAATCATCAACATGTTCCTGCGTCGTGCGTGATCCAGCCTCGTCGCTCCTACCCCCGTTGTCATGGGAGACAGAGAGTCCGTGTTCGAAAATCAATCACAATTCCACGTTAAGACAAGAGACGCGAATCTCTTCCTCGTCCCGACCAAGCTGAAGTCCATTCCTACCCTTCCTCATCATTGCTTCTCTTAAGCGCCTTGCTGTCTACGGAAAATCTGGCACCTAGTCGGGGTTATACAGAAGCGCAATAATGGCCGACAATTACACTATGCTCGAGGAGCTGGGAAGTACGTCGATGGTTCGATCCAGTTATTCAGATTCATTCCCTAACAATTTCAACCACAGGTGGCAGCTTTGGGGTTGTGTACAAAGCGCAAGATAGAACGACTGGCGAATATGTTGCCATCAAACATGTATGTAAACACACCTCGGCGTGGCCATCGCATGGCTAACAAGACCCCACAGATTGACCTCGAAGGAAGCGACGACGATATTCGAGAAATCCAACAAGAGATATCGCTTCTCAGCACATGCGCCAGCTCCTATGTAACGCAGTACAAGGCCAGCTTCGTCAAAGGCGTCAAGCTCTGGATTGTCATGGAGTATCTCGGTGGTGGATCATGCTTGGATCTGGTATGTCTATACAATCCAGCTCATCTCGGACAATACTAACTCCCACAGCTCAAACCAGGATCATTCACGGAATCCCAAGTCGCAATCGTTTGCCGTGAACTCCTCTTTGCCCTCGACTATCTCCACCAAACCGGCAAGATCCACCGCGATATCAAAGCCGCAAACATATTACTATCAGAAAAGGGCAAAGTCAAGATTGCCGACTTTGGTGTCGCTGCACAACTTACAAACATCAAGTCCCAGAGGATGACCTTTGTTGGTACACCATTCTGGATGGCCCCAGAAGTTATACAAGAGTCAGGATATGATTGCAAGGCAGATATATGGTCATTGGGCATCACAGCCATGGAATTGGCAAACGGAGAACCACCGAACGCCTCGATACATCCAATGAAGGTGCTCTTTCATATCCCCAAAGCGCCGGCGCCGCGGTTGGAAGGCAATTTCAGCAAAGACTTCAAGGACTTCATCGCACAGTGCCTGGTAAAGGACTCGGACAGAAGACCCACGGCGAAGGAGCTACTACGACATCGATTTATTCGCAGCGCGGGCAAAGTAGAGTCGCTACATGATTTGATCGTCCGACGCAAGCGATACGATTCACGAGAAGACCGTTCATCACATCCAAAGTACTACGAAGAGACACTACGAGACCTCTCGCCGCGCCTAGAACAAGAGGAATGGGTCTTTGACACCATCAAACCCTCCACAATTGCACCACCCAAGCGAAGGAAGATGAGCAGGATACCGTCAGATGCGTCAGACATGACAAACCCATATGCAACGATTGAGGCACGCGAGAGAGAAGCACCAAGCGCGTTACTTCAACGGATGGATCTCAACTCTGCACCACTAGGTAGTGGCTCTCCAGCGCCAAACTATCCAACAATGATGCGGAAGCCACATTTGGATCAGATCAAGATCGAGAATCAGAACCGCAACCAAACGCCGACAAAGAGAAATCCGTCGACGGGAACGGCTATGCGCGTACCCTCTGGTCAGACACCGACAGCGCGTAAGATCAGTGTCACGGCGCAGGCACAGAAGCAGCCACTTGGACTGGACATGTCCTTTGGCAACTCTCCCTCTGGAGTGCGCCCATTCCGTCGCGTCTCTTCGGGCGGACATGCAAAGATGGAGAAAGAACGAGATGGCTCGGTATCATCAGCACTTGAGCCACGCACAAATGGCGGGCTGGACAGAAAGAAGTCCGCTTCAAATGCCTCTACACTCGTTGATCATGACGAGAACACACCTCCGATGCCATTTTTCAAGGATGACTTCAAAGAGGTCCCCATTCCAGTCACTCCAATAATGGTGACGAAGGAGTCTCTTCTCGGCAGACGAGCATATAGCAAAGTCGTTGATTCGACATTCCAGGAGCAGCATGCGTCTACAGCGGAAGCTGGCAAACGAGAGGCTCTTGCAAGACTTCACAACGCATGGAGTGTGCTCGACCGAGTAGATCCCGAAGGCGAGTTCCTGCTGTTAAAATCCCTCGTGGACAGACTCAAGGATGACCCGAAAATGTCTGCAGCCCTCGGTCTCACCTCAATGGCACCACCAACGCTTTCAACGCCTACGCCATCTCCAACCAAACAGCATAGACCAGCACCAGCTATGGGATCGCCCCAAAAGCCAGCACCAGGCACGCCACGCGGTCACCGCCCAACGCAGTCTCTTGCTCATATCGACACTTCTGTCGTGTCCACACCAAACAGCAGTATGATCTCGAATCCCAATAGTCCGTCGAAACAACGCTTAGTGCTCGCGAAGAACAATCCACATCTCAAAAGTCACAAACGGCGACAGAGTGCTATGGTTGACTCAGACTTTAAGAAAATGGCTCGAGTGGGTGAGGAAGAAATCGATCCTACTAGACTACCTGGCTACGTGCGACCTGGAATGGAGCAATCCGGCGGTCTGGCTGAGGTGTTGTATGGACGGTGGATGGAGGGTCTGAAAAGCAGATGGCCAATGTCGTAACAGTGCTGAAAAATGAGTGCAAGGCGTTTTTGGATTTCTGGTTTGCGAAGGGAATGAGTTTGTGTGTTTGTTTTCACTTCTTGTGAGTATATTTTTTCCCTTTACTGCTTAGCAGATGAATCAAAGACTTTGTTTTTGGTTCATCTGTGAAGTGCATTTTTTCATGCGATTATGGCTGCATATGTTGGCGCGCCTGTTTCTTGGTGTATTAAAATTGGGCATTGGGTATGGAAGGGAGAAAGTTCTAATAGTTGTTGATCATTTCTGGGACGGGAAGGGGAAAGGCGTTGTTGATTTAGGTGGAGGCTTTGTAGGATGTGGTGTATACATATTCCTTCCTCTTGAAAAGAGCGCCGATGGGTCATGGATATGATTGTGGGAATTCTATATCTGCCTTTGGTACCTTACTCCATTCCTTTTCAATTCCATCTCAACTCGGACGCATCAATAAGCACTTCCCACGGCACAACCCGCCTTCTTCACCCCTCCTCCAGCGACGGGAAAAGCACTCAACTTATCCCCATTGTTCTCCTTGCTAGCCCAGTCCCTCGGTACCGGTGCAGTAGGGTTATCAATCTTCGGCGCCTGTCCCTTCCCATCCCCTACAGGAACAGGAACAGTGACAGCACAAACCCTCCCCCCATCAACAACACGCATAGCATCAGCATTGATCCCCGGGCTCGTCCAAAACACAAGATTCGGATCGTAGAATTTCTTCAAGGCAGAGAGGCGGGGGTAATTCGATCCCCAGAACTCGTTTGCAAAGTTTTGCTCGAGGGGGAAGGCTTCGTTGGCGTAGGCGCCCGAGTCTGGGGAGATTGCGCGGATGGAATCGATGCTTATACTCCCGGATTTGAATCCGATGAGGTGGACGTTGGCTTTTCGCCATGCGGGGAGGACGGAAGTTTCGTTGTCGCTGGCTGAGGAGAGGGCCGAGGAGACGAGGTGTCCTTGTAGTATACCGCCTGATGCTGGACTGGTCGCTTTGAGGGCGGCTTTGAAGGAGGGATGGGTGAAGTGTGCGGCGCCGAGGAGGCGGGAGTCGAGGGGGGAGATTGGTTGGGGGATTGGATCTTTCTCCTCTGATCCTGGGCCGTGTCGCTTCATTCCTGCCATTCCGGGCATGGTGCTGGGACAAGATGATGATGCGGGGATATCGATGGCGCCGAAGTGGTTGTCAAAGTAGGATTTAAAGTCTGGCCGTTCGAAATACTTCACCACTGCTTTTTGCATTGTTGGGTAGCTGGCCATTTTCTCGAGATAAGGAGACCAGAAGTTGTGGGCGTTGGTAGTACCAGATATGTTTGCTGGATGCAGAAATACACCTTTTATGGCGGTGGGGTAGATGTAGTAGTATCCGCTGATGCCGTGCTGGACCATGGAGGGGAACTGGGTGTGGAGGTATGTGTAGGCGGACCAGAGGCCGTCGTGGTTTGGGGCGGTCGAGTTGATCTAAGGCGTGTTAGGGGCTTTGTTGGGAAGGGAGGCGAAATATGTTACTTACCCACCAGTTTGTTACTGTGATTGGGATATCGGGGTAGGCTTTCACTGTTGCTTCGACTACGATGCCGAAAGTACTTGCTCCGCCGCCTGGTATTGCATCAGCAGAGATTCAGTATAGATGTGGAAGGAAGTGGAGGATATACCTCTCAAAGCCCAGAATAAATCCGGATTCGATACTTTATTCGCAATCTTCAGCTCTCCATCGGCAGTGACAACTTTAAATTCCAGAAATTGATCGACACCGAGTCCATACTGCGCTGTCAAAGGTCCATGGCCAGCTGTTTGACCCCATCCACCAGCAACCGAGACAGTTCCGTGAGCTGCTCCCATGGTGAGAAGTTTGCTTGCGTGGATGGCGTTGTTGAGGCGTTGAGTGGGCACTCCGACTCCGAAAGTAACAGCGGCCTGTTTCCCAGACACGGGAACAATGACGTTAGTCTTTTTCTCTGGAGCTTCAGCACCTGCAGTCGTTGGTGTGAAAGATTCGAGAACTTTGACACCGGTGAGTTTTGAGACGTCGAGGCTGAGGCCTGATACGGCGTTGTTTCTGCCTATTCGGGGTTAGAAAGCAGATCTCCCAGCGTTATTGGTGAGAAAGTACCCAAAAAGTCATGACCACTGTTGATAATGGTTAATCGAATTTTGTTCTTCGCACAGAACTTGACTGCTGCTTGGACTTCGCTGATATCTTTGGCTCCAAGGTGATAATCTGGTCTAACAACTCCCGGCGCAAGATTTGAGGCTCTTGGAATTACACGAGGCAAGGCTGCTATCCATTCCGCCGGCGATGGCCATTCTGTATCCGTGGCGAGTCTGTAACATCCAGCAGGAGTTGATGTTGAAACCTTAGGAACTGCAGCGGGGACTGTCACATTAGTCGATGGGATGATCTTTGGGATTTGTTTTGGCGCCGGTGCACCCATCGGCTCTTCGTCTGGGCCATGTGGAATGGCGTTCACCAGACTGGACGCTGCTAGAGCAAAAAGGAATAACTTCATAGCGACAGTGGCAGGACGAAGTCCGGAGAGAAAAGGAAGAACGGTTGATAATGAAACTGAAATAGTAGAACGTCTATAACATGAAGCCCAAAATCATGGCACCGTGAAGGAATCACTTGCGGAGTATGCAACTATACAAACCCAGCTTCTACCAACAGTTCCGCCAATAAGGCCACAAATGAGATGTAAAGGCATCTAGTATAAAGAGCTATACAGTGCAAAATGAAGTACGGAAGTCCCAGATCGGAACAGTTCTTAGAAAGTTCGTCGCAACTTGGACCCTGGTACGGAGCTTGAGGTCGTTCCTGGGAATATTCGCGATCCGTGTAGATTGGTTCTGGAAATCCCGACCTCGCAAAGTCAATCAATTGGATATTGTGAACACGCAGTCTTTGAATTTTACAGATCTGGTTATACAACCTTCGCTAATCGACTAGATAGATGTGGATGCGGAGATGTTGGTAAGAGAGAAAGAATGTACGTCGGAAGCGACCCGAGTTTTGCGGATATACAGCGGCATTTCTCGAACGATTGGCAATACAAGAAGTCTCCTCGAGGAGTCATTGATGCGAGTTTGCTGGTCACGGTGGAGATTTGCTGATTCTGTGAGATGGTATGGGTGGTAGATAAGTGAAGGGTAGTAGGTTCATTGTTCAGAATTTGTTTTCAACTAAGATATGCGACATTTGAACCCCGCTAGAACCAGGAACCTCCTCCGAGCTCAGAAGCTTTCCATCCTTATGCAATCCATCAGGCTGTTCTCATTGACAACTCTCACGATTCCTCCCCGTCGTCAGCGTATGGTGGGACTAGAACAAAGCTACCGCATTCAGAGGATTCGATAGAAGGAAGTCTTGGCTTCGGTTCGGGAAGAAGCTCATCATCGCTCACGGATTTGATCGAGCAGGTACTTGCGGCTGATTTTCGGGATACCACCACATCCTCGGACAGTTGGTTCACCGCATTGGTCAGGTCCTTGACAGATGCTACCAAGTCGTTCATCTGGCCTTGCATTCGAATGAGGGCCGCCTCACGCACGACCAGAGTTGGTGAGGCACGTTGTCTAGTCATGACTGCATAGGCAAGCGCCATAATAGCAGTGGAACAGATCGTGATGACGACGAGGTGAAGTTCGTTCTGATTCGACATTTTGATAGTATCTGAGGAAAAAGTAAAGCGAGCAGGCGTAGAGAAAGCTGTTCTATGCTTTATATGAGAAAAGAGGCTGTTCAACAGGCTTCACACAAAACGCTTCCTTCACTTTCCAAATATCATCCCTGGTATAACGGATGTTAGATGAGATGTATGTGACTGATATGCGCACAAACGACATTCCATCGATCAGGACATCAAGCAAGTTTGTCAGGTGAGTTCCTCATCACCTGTAATGAGGTGTCATGCCCATGAAATACACAGATGCATGTTTGATAGAGCATGTAACCCTGAATTGAAACCCAGTTTCCATCATTGAAAGATGTAATGGGTGATTAACGCGACGGGTGGTTCCTTCTGGGAACGAGACCAGCAGAATGCTAATCAAAAAATATCGTGTTCTGTCAAACCAAGGTGGTCGAGAATCGATGGTAGAGTTCCTGAGGAGAGAAGAAATGGGACCGAAGATTTTTCTGGGTGAGCAACGTAGCACGTGACACGTCAAATCAGCAATGCTCTGATTGGTTCGGCTGTCGGTTCATGATCGGGAGACTTCGTGATCTCAGAGAGACGTTTGAAACTCCCAAGATACCTCTCAAAGCTCCACCGTCGTCAATTCGAGCAAGATGATGTCCAACAGAGCCCTCCAAATCACCGCCAGGCGATGTGAGCACCAATTGAGCCATCTTGGCAGCGTCTGCTAACCATCCACAGTGGCCGCCCAGAGACCAACCACTGCGTTTGCCCGATTCGCATCGCCAGTTGCTATCGCGACAAACACACATATCGTCAACAGAAGGTGAGCAGTTGAAATGGAGAACGAAATAGTAACGCCGATGTGGACTCGCTCCGGTCGTGCCGTCGTTGATGTTGAAAGACAATGCTGACCCCTCATCATAGACAAGTCACCACCCAACATGTCTCTGCAGACAACAACGAGATCCTCGTGGCCCAGCGCAAACTTCGTCCAGTCTCACCACATCTTATGATCTACAAGCCCCAGATAACATGGATCCCTTCCATGTTCAATCGTATCACTGGTGCCATCTTGAGCGGCAGCTTCTACCTCTTCTTCCTCGGCTATCTCGTTGCTCCTGTGTTCGGCTGGCACTTGGAATCTGCAGTTGTCGCTGCTAGCTTTGCAACATGGCCCATCGCCGCCAAAGTCCTCGCAAAGATGTCTCTCGCTCTTCCATTCACCTTCCACAGCTTCAATGGACTACGACATTTGGCATGGGATATGACAAAGGGCATCACCAATGCTCAGGTCGCAAGGACAGGATGGTTCGTGGTTGGCTTGAGCTTTGTGAGCGCATTCTACTTGGCCGTTGGCGTGTAGATGATGCGATGGAATGGTGTTGGACAAAATAGGCATTGGGCGGAAGGACGGAGTACGCACACTTTCAGGAAGCAGAGCACATGTATATTTGAGACTAGATCATGAGTTTATGTATGTAGTAAGAGACTGTTGATATTTTTTGACAATGATGTGGTGTGATTGTTGGCTCTAATTCCACCAAAGTGACAAAAAAACCGAGGGCAGGAATATGTGCACGTAAGAGACTTCATCATCTTGAAAATCACAATGCTAGACAACTAAGGACGAAGGAGAAGGTCTACTGGATTTACAATTGTGACTTCCTATTTTCTCTCCCGACTTCAGATGTGACAATCTTATTTTCGACAATACAAAACAATTATTTCCCCATCAACCATCAAATCATTGTTCAGACCTCCATCTTCCAATCATGAAGCCAAACAAACCTCTCCCATTGCCGCCAGATTTCTCCGATGCTGAGGCGTATGTAGACTCACTTCTCCATTTTGGAACGGAGTGCACACTTCTCAGGACTTTGTGCGGCGGTATCCACATCAACGATTTCTTCAACCGGGATCCAGATCTTTACACTCAAGTGTTACCTCAAGAATGGCGAACATGGTTTAAAAGCGTGGAAATTTTCGAGCTCCTGGATTTGCTCATGCGGGAGGATTTGGAGCAGTTTCAAGCACAAAATTCAAATGATGAAAATGGCTTAAAGACGGAATCAGTGAGAACTGCAAATGGAGAAAAGTCAAGACCTCCTCAAAGTCTCATTCAATATATCATTGATGTTCGACGACATCTTCTCGATCGAGATTTCAAGCCCAATACCTCGAATCGAAAAATGGACCGGAAAATTGCTGTGGGTATGAACGTCAAGAAAGTTCACGAAGTTGAGAACTTCTCTCATTACGTGGATGAGCTTACTTCGACCTTGAATGAGGATTCACAGCACAAGATCACACATCTTGTTGATTTTGGAGCCGGGCAGAATTACTTGGGGAGAGCTTTGGCCAGTCAGCCATACAACAGGAATATCATTGCTATTGAGAGCAGGCCTCATGTGGTTGAGGGAGCAAAGAAGATGGATGTTATGGCAAGGATTACAGAGAGACAGGTGGTGATGCGGAACAAGAAGGCCTTCAGGAAGCTAGAGGCGGAATCGATGGAGTCTTCGACAGATGCTCTTGTTGATTCTGTTTTGCCGGGAAAAGATACAGCTCCTCCAGTGCTCTTGAATACCAATGACGTTGCAGAGTCAACTATAACGGATCCAGAACTCATACACAAAGAGAAGACGAAACGAGTGCCCGATGGAAGTCAAATACAAACGATACGAGCTAAATTGGAACTCCCCAAGAACGGACAAGGGACAATCCAATACGTCGAACACCTCATCAAAAACAGCAACCTGGACGCAGTCATAGATCAAATCGTTGAAACACCACCAACATCAAATACCGCAAATCCAGACATCACAACACCTTCCAACACCAAGCAAGACACAGAACCAGGACTCATGGTAATCTCGCTCCACTCCTGCGGCAACCTCCTGCACCACGGCATTCGCACCCTGACCCAAAACCCCTCAGTCCGCGCTGTAGCACTAGTAGGATGCTGCTACAATCTTCTAACAGAACGACTCGGTCCACCAACCTTCAAAATTCCCTTTCTACGAGAACATCCACGATTAGAACAAACAGGCAATACCTGTGACCCAGATGGCTTTCCCATGTCCGAGCGATTCGCCAAATTTCGTCATCCAGTTTTGAGACCTATCCAAGGATCTGGTGGATGTTACCAGACTCCCACGCTCGGAGAGAAAGAGGAAGAGGAAGAATTGGAAGAAGGGATTCGTCTCAATATCACGGCACGAATGATGGCTGTGCAAGCACCACAGAACTGGACTGAAGACGATAGTGCGGGATTCTTCAAAAGACATTTCTTCCGCGCCTTGCTTCAACGCGTATTCATGGAGAAGGGTGTTATTGAACCGCCGCCATCTTTTGAGGACGGAGGAGTGCGGAAAGCGGGAAAGACGGCACCGATCATTATTGGGACTTTGAGCAAGAAGTGTTACAAGACTTTTACGACCTATGTTCGAGGCGTAGTCGCGAAACTATCGTTGAGTGATAATGAGACTTGCAAATTGCTTCAGGAAAGGGTAGGATCGTTGAGTGATCCAGAGATTGAGGAGTACGAAGAGCGCTTTAAGGAGAGGAAGAAGGAACTTAGTATCATTTGGAGTTTGATGGCTTTTAGTGCTGGGGTCGTAGAGGCGATGGTTGTTATTGATCGATGGGTCTTTTTGGAGGAACAGGAGTGTGTTGATGCTTGGGTGGAGCCAGTCTTTGATTATGGTTTGAGTCCTAGAAATTTGGTGGTAGTGGGAGTTAAACAGTGAAGCCAGCTTTCTCCTGCAAGATACTCACTTGAAGTTGTAGCAACGTTTTCAAGAAGTCGATTAGGAAGTTACACGAATGTCAAAAATAAGAAGTAAAATCATATTGTGATATTATTGCATCCACAAGCCAAAACACCGACCCATGCAACCAACTAGCTCTATGTGAGCAAGCAAACTATGCTAATAACCAACACCCTGTTTCCAAAAGTTGGCTGGACTGGCTGCTCTCGACATTGGGCTCTCAGTCCTTTGTGGCGGTCCCAGCGGACTCCTAAACCCGCTATCTGGCAGCGGACTTCTCGGGTATGGATTTGGATACACATTGGCAGGTAATAGCGTCGAATGACTACCTCTCAAACTCCCTGTCGAAGAAACAGCAGAGACACTATCATGACTGGCACCAAACTCCTTGCTGAATCCCTTCTCGGCAAATCGCGGACGGCCTTGTCGACTCGCACTTCGATTAAAGGGATCTTGTTGATTTAGGTTGTAGGTTGTAGGCTCCTCATCTATTGGCATTCTTCTTGAGCCGATGTCGCCCCGTGCTGTGGCTCCAAGTGCGTCGAGTTCGGTGTTCAGATTGTTTTGGCTCTTCACGAAGGAGCCTCTATCGTCTCGCATGGGTTGGTATCGGGTTTCGGGGTTTTTTGAAATGATAGCGGATATCGACGTCCAAAGGACCAGTATAATGATAACGAGAGCGAAAACAACATTGAGGAGGAAGAACAGGACGCCCATGATGCCGATCGCTAATGGTGGCAGCCCGAAGACCCCGGTGAAGAAGAGGAGCAAGAGGGCGTTGGTGAAATTAACCGCTGCGATGGAAATATTGAAGACGTTGGTCTTCTTGTCCATGTAAGGCCGCATAGTACAGATCGCGATCAACAGCCCAAGCTCTAGAACAACCAGAGCAACACTTTGCGTCTTCCCATTCCCTTGAGCTAGTCCAATGAAGAGACTTTTGACGAAGGTGTACAGGAGCATCGGAATGATGAAGAAGTACATTTGCGCCTTGAATTGAATGTACAAACTGGCCAGTATGTTAGTATTGGTACTCCTGAATGAAATGTATAAGCACAACGTACAAGCCCCACTTGTTGAGGATATTCAGATCAGAATAGAGGATATACGCCGGATTCTGATGTAGCTCGATAGACCGACGAGCATATTTCCACACTTTGAGCGATGCAAGGCCTAAGCAGACCATCACCGCGATGACGGATGTTATGGCGAGCACAACTTGAGCAGGCGAATCGCGTTTTGTGATCTCCCAGAAACACATTACAACCATTTGCGGGAAGGTGATTAGGACCTAGAACAAAATTAGCTTGCTGCAAGTGTCGTATAAACGAGGTCCCATCTTACGATTCTAAAAAGTATCCCCTTGAGCATAACTCTCCACCCAGTACGGAATTCATGGAATCGTTCCGGTCGCATCTTGCCCATTCGAATGAGCAACTCGCATCCATGCTTGAAGAGGAGAACACCGATTGTTGTAAATACAATAAAGATGACGAAGAAAAGATAGCTCGTGAAGAAGATGTTGGTGATTTCGATATTCCCAATAAAACCAACTCTTTCTATGCCCTTTACGAACAAGGCCTTTAGATTCGCGAATTTCTGATTGCTTGCGCCAACGGTAGTGGTAGCTCTTTTCAAGATTTGTACGGAGGTTGTGTCTAATCCAGAAATGTAGGTCGATGGCTTCCCTCCAGTGGCTCGTTGGTACCAAGTTGCCATTCTTTGTAAAAAGTCGACGCGAATAATGCCCATGCTCCATTGAAAGTTCTGAGTCCA
Organism: Venturiaceae sp. KMAF11; assembly: GCA_023078705.1. Lineage (NCBI taxonomy): Eukaryota > Fungi > Ascomycota > Dothideomycetes > Venturiales > Venturiaceae > Venturiaceae sp. KMAF11. The sequence continues at coordinate 2,225,500 of JALGOQ010000005.1, forward strand.
GGCACGTACAATAGGTGGCGTCGTTACTGCCGTCATGCCAATAAGAGCAAGTGCTTGGAAGTATCCGAATAGCGCCAGGGCGTTTGCGGCAATGTGTGAGGCAGTATTTGAATGGCCAAGTCCAGATATGACAGCCGAGGAGACAAGACTGAGTAGTACTATAAGTGCTATACTCCAAGCCACACCGACTTGATGGACAGTCTGCCCATTCTCCAGATCGACTTCTAGACAGGCAAGTGGCTTCCTAGTGTCAGTGTCGTTGATCCATATATGAGCCTTTATGTCAAGATCGGGGACAAAAAAGCCAATTGCTAGATAGAAGGACTGGTCAATGTATGCTCATATTCCGGAATTTCTGCAACGTACCTGGGATCCTTTTCATGATATCGTCTCCGGCAGGCTTCGTAGGATCAGGTGGGTCCAGAATCCAGTTTGAATTCATCTCCAGATCAGCAGCATTCATTGGACACAGTCCGGCGAGCTGCGGAGCCATCTTTCCAGTCTTGGGATCATAAACTGGCTCACATGGATCGAGCGGCTTTTTCAGAGCGTCGATTTGAAGTTCATATCCATAGATCCAAACCTTGACATCCACGATCACCCGGGCAGAAATCTGCGAGTAGCCTTTTACTGTGTATGCGATAGTTCGATTGTCGGGTGTAAATGTCACCTGGAAGAGACTGGCTGAAAACGCAGAGCCTTTCATGCAGTTGTTCAAGGATCTAGACTCAAAAAGTCTGACGGCGTGACCGAATTGGAAAAGAAACAGTGTCGTCCATACCAGTGGAAACAGCCGCCACGACGGTAGGTACATGTCTCTTTCGGGGAAATTGCTCCCAAAGCACCTCGATCGTGCGCGTAAGATTTTCCAGAGTTATAGCTGTGAAGAGTGGAGTGTCGAAGGTTGTTGTGGAGAGGATTGTGATGGTGACGCTGACGTCTGCGAAGGTTCAAAGTTGGCAAAAGAGTGTAGCTGAGAGATCTCTAAAGCAGATCTGACGAAGAGAAGGAAGGTCGTATATTTCCGCAAGGTCCATGCCCATCAATTACCAGGATACAATCCTGAAGGTTAACCACATTATAAGCAATTGAATGTGAGGGAGCGCCTGCGGCGAGGAGAAATTGCGCCCCATACTGGGGATCCCCGAGAGCCGGCTCCCTGACTTCTCGTCATACAATTTGTTGCTATTATAGTACCGTCGTGTCCTTAAGCTGAGGGAAGCATGGGTTAGATTAATGGAACGATCTGGCGCACTCTAATTTCCTTGGCAGCAGTACATTCTCCAGGCCGCGAATGTTACAGAGTATTTGGTACCTGTATGAGAGACAGATCGTGAACCATGATGATATAGAGGACGTTGATGAGAAGGAAGGAGGTCAAAATGTGGATGCTCGCCTTTCGTTCTCTACGAAGGGGCGCCCCACAAATTGCCTGATTATGATCCTTAATGTCACATGACAAGTCGGTCGAGAGAATGATTGAATGGCCCTATTTCACATGCGTATCTATGCTTGGAATAGAATGGAGCCTAAAAATTTGTCCAATGTGAGGCATAAAAATCCGAATCGTTGTTGAATTTGTGAGTTTAGCCGGAAAACATATTGTCGAACGGACCCAGATCCACACTATTTCCAATGGAAGCGCATTGTTCACTAACATACAGTGGATGTTTAGTAAAAGATAGAATTACTCAACAGAGATCGAGCTCCAGATACAAAGACTATGTTGTTATTCAGACCAAACAGAGATGAAACTTTTCGTCATCGAGTACCAGCCTTGTCTTGCGATTGATGCGATAGGCCAAGTTTCTTTGTCTGCCCCGTGGAGAGATGTAGAATATGGATCGTAACCTCTATTAGTTTATGTAGCAACCATGGCAACGTGATGTAGAATGTAATCGTACATCACAAGGTTGCCCGATATTGTAGAAATCCTTCGCAATCAATACTAAACTCAGCCACCATGGGCATGAGATATGATATGCAAAAGAAAGATCTTACACAATACCTCCAATTCTCTTTCCCATCAACCTCACCAGGTGATCGAAAATGAGTGTCTTTCGCTGGTTGCAGCCAATGTCACTAAAAGCCTCTTGGAAATTGATCTTGAGCGCAATTCCGGTCTCGTCCTCAATATGGCCGAATATGACAGGCAGGTCGCACACTGTGTTAGCAGCCCACGGGGCAGTCTGACTGACCGCAATCAGAGCCTCCTTTATCGTCGCCGGATTGGCCTACGTGGGCTAATACCCACGAATGGAAGAATGAGTCGCTATACGAAGAGAAACACAAAATGTGGCTGTCGATGCAGGATTGGTCCTGTAAGTATAGCTCACTGGTCCAACGAATGGGAGATTCAGTAAAAATCGCTCATTCAGCCACTTATGAAGGAAAGCGGGACAACGACTGCATTCGTCAATGGTCGTACTATTGGGAGAGAATGGATGAGAGCAGTACAGAGCTCTGGTACACAACTGCAGAGACATCTTGGAGGACAATTTTTTTTGAGACCATCCAAACAAGGGGACCCGGGACTTTTTACACAGAGTGTGATGGGATATCACGATGGCGTTTTGCTGCGTCGGGTTCTCGAGAGAGGATAACCAGTTCTTTTTCTGTTGTCAACTCGGGTATCAGAACGTATGAATACTTCACCTGGCTCTATGATGTCGAAAAAGGTGCCCCAAGAACAATAACAAATTGGGCGGAGCTACCAGCGACGACACGCAAGGAGCCGGGGTGTACAATCGGAAAAGCTGTTGAATCGACGTCTAAGAACCGAGCAGAGACCATGGCTTCATGCGATGCAATCTGGAACTCCTATTATTCCAGCAGAATGGCTCCTTACCGAGCACTTGGTCGAGAAGATCGTGAGAGCCATGATCCCAGACACATTTGTCCGGATCGCGCAGTTTGCGATTTACTCGTTGGCAATGAAGTGGTCCTTATACATTGGCCATCAGATGCATCATCCCGGGATATCTGCAACCTTGGTGAAAATGGTGTATCCTTACCCAGCACAATTGGTCCACTCGATTCGTCCATTCGAGCAGTTACGACAACCGCCATCACTTTTCAAGGCCAGGATCTTTACCTCCGACACTCAATAGAAAGAGGATATGACGGAAACGATCGTTTGGGCTGGGATAAGGACCATCCATGGTTTCGTGGAGGAGAAGGAAATTTGGATCCCTCTATGACTCTTGAGGTGAACACAAACCAGCACGATTACATCAAATCATCCGTCCTGTACGGCAATTTCACCTTCATATCACCAACGGTATACATCGCCCACCATCCAATCACAGCTTCTGTTACCTTCTTCAGGGATGCAATACCTCCTTCTGGTATAAATCGAACGAGTTACGAGGTTCGGAGTGCTGGGATTATAGCACTACACCAAAGTGACATCTTCTCATGGAAACCAAGGGACACCAACACAGGCATGGATTATCCAGAAAGAGTGGCGAGTGGTGTATTTGGTCAGTCCTACTCGATCGCAAACAACATCCCCGGTGAGACTGTGCCGTTAAATTTCGAGAACCTCGCAAATCCTGTTCCAGCGAGCATCTATTTCGATGCCCGATATGAGGATTGTTGGGGATCGCAGTCGCACTGCCGTGTCATCACAGATGATACTTATCGACCTCACCTAGCCATTCGGGACAGCGTTTGGCTGAGCCTCCTGCCAAATCTGTACAGCTGCGAACGCCCTCTTCTAGCCGATCCACCAATTGTACTCCAAGCTGCTACAGAAATCGCAGATGCTGTCATCCAGCCATTGAAAATGCCGGCGGCCACGGTGAATTCACAGTCTTCGTCGGCGGTGCCAGGAGCAGCAGCTCCTACGCATCAGCCGAAGCAGACGAAAGCCGCAGATCATCATTCTGGAGCAGGAGGCAGTTTCCGGAAAGATGGAGGAAAGAGGGCCGCATTGATGGGTATTCTGTCGCTTCTGCTGTGTAGCTTTGGACTGTATTTTCCCCTTTAGTACAGATGTACTTTCTATTTAGAATGTGTGTACAATGTGCTATGGCTGGAAGGGGTCTTTGCGCGTGGTGAAGACTTAGGATAACGAGAGAATAAGTAGACTGTTAGCGTGCCTTGATGGGAGTGTTTTCCGTAACAAAGAAACCATAGGAGGACGATGGTTATTTGAGCAGCTTGAAATTCGCGATTTGAGAACGGATGTAGGCAGGGCCCACAAATTTCCTTTTTCGTTCCATACCGTCACACCTCTTCAACACCAAATGCTTTGCATTACTACTCTGCCAAGTTCGAAGAGCCATGAATATCAAAATCACAAATGGCTGTGCCGGCAAGCTTAGGGCGGGCAATCTCGCGTCCTCCTATAAGGAAGAAGCGAACTCACGATGAAACAGAAAAGAGCTTGGATGTCACACAAAATGGCAACATACCAACTCCCGCGGCCATCGAAGCTGGCAAAGCCAAGATCCGAAATCACCTCGACCACTTCTGTTCTCATTTGGGAGGTCTAACTCGACATCCCGATCTGCAACGAGAACAACTCCTTTCAATTTCCAACTTTGCCACTCTGTATCAACGAAATCAACACGTCAATGGCCACCACTTCGTAATTCACCAACACAATCACCCAGTAGCTGGTGTACACTATGACCTACGCCTCCAGTTCTCAGAGACCAGCACCATATCCTTCGCGATCCCATACGGTCTACCAGGAAACCCAAACTCAAGAAGAGAAGGACGTCTAGCAATCGAAACACGAGTCCACAATCTATGGAACAACTTGATCGAGTCTGCCAGTCATACTACAGGCAGTCTTCTGATCTGGGATACGGGCGAGTATGAAGTGCTGCCACGAAAGATGAAGAAGGCTGGTCCAGAGACGGACGATGAGAAATCCGACGGCTCTGAGAATGAAGGCTTGCAACAAGCAAAAATGCCGGAGAACGAAAAATTAATCCATGCGTTCCAGACGAAATATGTTCGTCTTCGACTTCGCGGTCACAGGCTACCGGAGGAATACACAATTACTCTTCGTCTTCCGTCTGTAAACAATGGTCTGTACAATCGACCCACAGCACCACCACCACGAAAACGTAAAAGAAAGGTTGCTCCCCCGACTATGGCTTCGTCTCCCGCCACTACTGATTCTGAAGACTCCATGTCGATAGATGGAACCATAAGAGAGCAAGAAGACAACTCAGCGCTCGCTGACGCATCGGACGATGAATCAGAAGTGAGCAATATCAGAGCCTCGAATGCCTACCCAGGTGCCACAAATAGCATAGGCTCTATCCACCAACGCCACTGGTTTGTGACTCTCGACAAGACGAATTCCGGACTTGTGAAAGTGAAAAGTGGGCCCGATGAAGGAAAGTGGATATTAGCACCTGGGAAGAGCTTCAAATCTTTCTTTGTAGAAGGCGCCGAAGTTGAGAGGAGTATTATCACGGGACGGACGAGCGAGGAGGTGATGAGTGATGAAGGAGTGGAAGGCTTTGTAGCTAGGAAGAGGTGGAAACCTGTATTGGATTGAAGACAAGCTTTGAAGGCCAAATATTCATGTTGAGCCCCTCCGGAGAAGGAAATACTGTTTACAAGGACTACATTGTTCCATAGACTCCACCAGGGTCCAGGGGTATCGAAGAGGTGTACAAACGCATTCAACGCCTAATACAAATGGTCAAATCCCACCATAATTCCGTACATGATCACCTAGTCCAATCCCTTGAACAAGTTCATTGCACCAGCAACCTGTAGCCCTTTGCCACCCCGCTTTCGCTTCTTGCGTCGCTTCCTCTCCTTCTCTTCTTCCTCGCTATCCTCCGAAGCATCACTGTCATCGCCATCCTCGTCACTGTCGCTTCCAGGAGCAGCACGTTTCGTAGCACCTGATTCTTCCTCATCGTCGTCTGTGTCGACCCAAGCTTTCTCGGTCCACACCTTGACGGTCTGCCCGCCAGCACTGATCATCCTGCCGCCGTGATCGAAACCCAAACCAATAACGCCCTCCAGATCATCATGTCTCAGTACATCCACAATTTTGTTTTGTCCAATTTCGACCAGTGCGATCATGCCGTTGCCCATTCCCGCGGCGATGGTTGGTTTGGTGCTGAGACCCGAAGGAAGCAGAGTGAGGCAGTCCACACTCTCTCCACCCTCAGTTTTGTCCAGAATTATCCTCTCGTCCTGGTCATCCCACACGCCCTTCTCCCAAAGTGTGAGAACGCCTCCTGCAGTGCCAACAATGATCTTCTCTCCACGACTTGTCCCTCTCTTGCCTAGCCCGCCAACGTATACTGAGCTCAGCAATTCCTCCTCTTGGTCCTCACTCTTCACGAGAACGCCTCGTCTCAAGTCAGTGACTGCAAGGGTAGTTCCTCCCGTAGTGACCCATTGTTTGCTGAAACCACTCGTACTCGCTTGGCTCGGTGGCAGAGGCGTGAGGGAGGAAACATAATCATCGTGTGGGTAATACGTCGTCTGCGGTCTCGAAGCTTTAAAGTTGCGATCATCAACACGAAGATCATAAAGATGCAACGCCGCAGAATCTGTTGCAAGAAGGAGAGTCTGAGGACTAAGAACGTGAAGAAGCGACGGCGCATCAATCTCGTCTGTCGAAGCATTGCCTCTCCTAAACCAATCAATTAGCTCTCAATCCACTCTCCCAATGGCATACAAACTCACGCATCAGCAGGAATAGCCAATTTCCAAAACACCTTGCCAGTCTCACTACTCGCAGCCTTCACAATCCCATCCGTCCCGCTCGAATAAAGCGTCTCCCCATCAAAGCTAAACCCAAGCGTTCGACAACTCCCCTTATGCCTCCTCGTCTTCCACGTCGAATCAATGTGTCCGTATCCATTCTCTGATGCTGTAGCGGCAGCCTCGCTCTCCTCGTCGCTCACGTCGCCCGCGACTGGTGGTAGGCGGAAGCATTCGACATGACCGCTGGATAATCCGACAGCGACGACTGGCTCTGTGGGATGGATTGCTTGGGTGAAGACGTCGGTGCTGAGGGGGAGGGTGCAGAGACAGTCGAACATTTTTGTGAGGCTCGAGAAAAAAATGTTTCCTGTTGCGGAGCTGGAGACACGCTAGAGATATATTTTTGGAATGCCAGTAATTTTGGTCACGTGCATAAGAGGGATGGAATGTGGGGTTGAACCTCTATATTACTGTAAGAATGAGTTATCTTATTAGGGGATTACTTGGAAAAGCTTGTGAGCTGAGGAGGCTGTGAGATAATTGACGTTGCGGTCTAACTCAGCTCAGCCTCTTCCAAAAGCAGTAATATTCGTACAACTTCTTCAGACAACACCAACTGCCTAGCCAATCTATATAACATATATAAAACTACCGGGAAACAACTTCCACATAGAAACAAACTAGTCTGATCGGTTGCACAAGTCTTCAATGCCGCAACTCCAAATTGGAACACATTCACTAGAACAGATTCACACCAAGGTACGAGGCCTGGTTCAAGTGGATCACTGATCATAGAGTAATGTTGGAAACACCAATATGCATATGACTACAGTTTCCCAGGGCCTTGTGAATGAAGATTCCGATTGACGACGACAGCTCTGACTTTCCCTTTTTGTCCCTGTGCGTGCTTCGAATTCCTTTGTTGCATATGACAAGACTAAAGTTCTGGAAATACTTGTGGGGTGATTCGAACACTTCATTGTTAAAGATATCGGCCTGAAACCTTTTTCATTCGTGCCTTTCAGGCCCTCCGAGTCCCTGGTGTTCAGACTTCACAACGACAAACGTCGAGCCACACCAAGTTGCCAAACTGCATGGTCGTTCTGCTATTGAACGAAATGACGATTGGGTCGCCAGAGATTTTCTGGAGCTACTCAAGCCCTTCGTTGCCACCCCTGGGCACCATCTTGTTGGTGGTATAGTCGTCGGACATTCTCTGTCATCTTGCTTGCTCTTCGATATATCTCTTCATGGAGTCGAATTGGGTCTTGCCGCTCTGTGAAGTAAATCAGAAAGGAATTTGGAAGCTGAGTCTGAATGTGAAGGTCTTACAGATATCAAGTATCGAACATGTTGCTACGAAAAGATCAGCTTGGATATCTACCAAACTTATAATCGAGACTCACAATATCAGTTACTTCCTTCTGCCTCTCAAACTCTGCCCTTGCAAATAAGCGTAACTCATCTCTTGTCGACGAAGTTGGGATTTCTGTCCAGATCAATTTCTGGTAAGTCTGGAATTAAAGTCTAGGAAATTCCTACTGTTCAATGCCCGTACAATTTCTCGCCATAAGTTCAATGCTTTCTTCTTTTGGAGGAACTGAAAATATACGATTAGTAAAAAGAATTTGCTTGAATGACAACGATGATATACATGTTCTAGAGTAAGCACAGGTCCTTTGCCGTCGAGAATCTTCTTTGGTCGAGCTGCACTTGCATATGTTCGACGCGTGAAGCTTGATATCAATGGCAATCGCAAAGGTTTCATTAGATTAGTTTATCAGCAAACACGAGAGATTAAGAGAGAGACAGAAACAAAACTGTAAAGGTGAATTAGCTGTGGTCGAACCGCGAAGAAGAAATTCAGCCCTATCAAACTCGATGACGCTCTTCACGCGACTTTCATCGACGCGATCTTCAACATTACTTCCCTCACAATAACAGCACCCCTCTATTTGAAAAGACAATGCTATCTCCAATCCCTCGGATATCAGAATTCCTCACAAACGCAATGTCCCCCATAACCTCAAACCTCAAACGACGCTCCCAAGAAACCCAACCCTCCGCAAAACGAACAAAGCTCTCACCAGCACCCACGAACCGTTGTAAAGCCCTCGAAACCGCAGCGCAAAACATAGCACATGCCGATTCCCTGACCGCGCTAGAATTTACGAAATCCTACATCCCAGAAGACAAACAAACATTCGCAACGAAAGATGGAGCACAAACATATACATGCACATTTCTACGAACACAAGACCTCACTCCCACAGAAATGGAGGCATGTTTTAACATTGTGAAGGAGACATCACAATCCGACTACGAATCCCACGCAGCAGAAGGATGGGACGACAATCAGAAGAAGGAAGAAATGGATGAGGAAGAGATGCGATTTATACTAGTACGACAAACAGTATCTCTAAAAGATGCAGGAGCACGATTTGACACTCCCACCCACCTAACCAACTCAATCCTTGGCTTCACATCCTTCAAGTTAGAACTCGACCCTGACAACTCAATCCCTCAACTCTACATCTACGAAATCCATCTCCTTCCCTCCCTTCGCGGGATGGGGCTTGGAAAACATTTAATGTCTCTAAACGAGTGTATAGCCAAGAATGTGGGGTTGGAGAAGAGTATTCTTACTGTGTTTACTTGTAATGAGGGGGCGGAGGGGATGTATAGGGCGTTGGGGTATGGAGAGGATGAGTGTTGTCCAAAGACGAGGAGATTGAGGGGAGGGAAGGTGAGGAGGCCGAAGTATTTGATTTTGTCAAAGAGGTTGTAGGGAGAGGGGAGTTTGGAGCTTGGAAGCGAAAGTGGGAAGGGTGCCAGGCCTGATTACTTGGATATGTCGAAAGTGTTGTTGTTGTGGGTTTGGGAGGAGTTTGGATTTTGAGATACCCTGGATTAAAAGATCCATGCATATTGGTTTGGGAGCATGGAATTAGCTTGTTCTTGAGGACTGCCAGGTCAGCTCATAAGACTCTGCCCTTTCCAGGTCATTGATAATTGTCGCTAGAGCACCTCAACCTCGCGTCACATTCCTGCAAACATCACTCCAGCATCCATGAAAGACCATGATAGTATGAAGGACAGTCGCAGACCTCTGCCGCCCTTTCAATTTTTGCTACGTTTGACTCTATGCTACATGATAAAAGTCTTTTGTAGCCCCGAGCGAGCCAGCCATGCATGCCGTGAAATTGAACCCATGATATAACTCCTAATCTAGAACTTGTTGAACTGCTTGACCGTCTTGCCTGTTCTTGGGAGCACACGGAGAACGTTGAAGCGGACCTATTATTCCAATTAGTACCTGATTGTGGAAAAGTGGTGGGCATGCGACATACAGTCTTGCTGAGAGGACGGCATTGACCGACAGTGACTTGGTCACCATCTTCGACACGGAAGGCGGGGCTGACGTGTGCGGCCAAGTTCTTGTGTCGCTTCTCGTAACGGGAGTATTTTGGGATGAAATGGAGGTATTCGCGACGGATGATGAGGGTTCGGTGCATCTTGGTGGAGACAACGGTTCCGGTCAAGATACGGCCACGGATGGAGACGAGTCCGGTGAATGGGCACTTCTTGTCTGTGGGTGGTTGTTAGTGAGCATTCCAGCGCTGTTGAATTTGGAGAAGGAGATGCTGCTGCAGTAGCCAAATTTGTCCAGCACTTTCCGCTTGCGCACGCGAAAAAATTGCTATTGCGGCACACCTCTTTCCTCGGTGGTTTTCTAGACTGCGAGCGTACCGATGTATGATCCACTGATGGCAGTCTGAGGAGTCCTGAAGCCAAGACCAACATCCTTATACCATCTGCGTCCACCCTTTCCTACGCGCTTCTGCTTGCCACCGGTGGCCTTGTGGTTGAGGAAGATGTGCGGCTGCTTTTGGAAAGCACGCTCGCTCTGGACGGTCAATTCGGTAGCCTGAGAAAGCAAATTAGCGATGGTCCGGGTTGGAGTGGTCGTTGGATCAAGTGTTGTAGGCGTTTGAGGACGGGCGGAAGTTGTTGGCGCGCATTGTGAGGGAGCGTGTATATTTTGGAGAGGATATGGGGGCTGGACATACCATGTTTGCTGAATTGACGGAGTTGGCGGTGGTGAGGTTGAGAAGAGAGGTCGATTTCTTGAATTGAAGTTCGAATCAATTTTGCGTCAAGCGTGTGGGAGACTCGCACAGCACGGACCATTGTGTGGCGTCGAGAAACACCGCCACACCTGATGTATCACTTTCCCCTTCGACTTCGTTCCCAACGATAGCGGTAAGAAGTGCCTGCTTGCAAACGAGATGCTTCTATTGATCCTTGTCTTTGCTTTTAGTCTCGTTGTATATTCATTTCCCTTCTCCAACTAATGAGGACCATCACAAGCCTACTAACATCCCAATGGGCCAGTCACAAATCATATATGAGCACTGTCTATGGGCTCGAGCACTAGCTTAAATACAATCCATTTCTCACTCTGCGATAGTAGTATTTCGAGATTCAAAAAGAGTTGTGCTGACCTGTTTGCTAACATTGATACAATCCTCCGAATCAAACCGACCGAGGCCATGGTCTTGCGAAACAGCAGCTAAGTATCTAAAACACATTTCACATCTCCCCAAGTATCATTCCTACCCATGATAAAATTTCAATCCATCATTTTGTGTTCATACTAAAACAGATCTCTCACGTGATTTGTTCGAGGCGCTAGTGTTCTCGCTTAACAAGGTTCAGGTTTGTTTACTTCTGAGCTCCAAATCAACATTGCTGCAACCGCCACATTCCCTCGTACACCACCCTCTGGAGCGACAATGGATGTCGAGTACGACAAGGAAAACATCACCGACGGATTGGATATGAAACGCGACGCTGTTCAAATCTCGCCAAAGAAGGCCTCCAAGAAAACGCGTAGCAGCTTGGGTCCTGGAGTACTTAGTGAAGGTCGAAGTGTACCTTTGAAGGAAGATGCTGGAAATCGAAGAAAGGTAGGCGATTCGATTGCTACAAAATTTATAGCTGTATGCTAATTTGTGTCAGTCTGCTTTCCCAGCTGTAAAATCCATCCTGCCCTCTGGTGACGATGCAGAGAAGGAGAAGCGGCGCGCTGAACGACGGAAATCTTTGGGTATGTACTACCTCTCAATAGCCTTTTGTATTCCACTGACCAATTCATAGCGGCCCGTCGCGTCTCATTTGCGCCTGAAGCAACCCTCCACACATGGGACGTAATCGAATACATGCGCGATGCGACAACTTCCTCCACTGCGTCCTCTGAAGCCTCGCGAAGAGCGTCTTCCATGTCAGAAGCATCAAATGCGCAATCTCCACAACCTACAACTCCAGCTCCCGTCGCGTCGGAACCCGTCGAGCCACCCTCAACCCCACCAGAGCAGGTCGAAGAACCGCTCCCCGAATCCTCTCCAGCAAATCAGCGCGATCTACACCAACGAAAATTCCGTCGAAGGAGCTCTGGAATCCCTCCCATGAACTTCAACAATCCAGATGATGTATACTCGTCCAGTCCTGCTGGTAGCAGTTCACCTGTGGCAGATTCCCCTGGCAGCGACAGCACGGCTTCACCAGGTGGTATCACTGTGGAGGAAGAGGAGGATCTCACCATGGATGCTGGAGACGCGACTGGACAATCCATTGCATCGACCGGGTCGGCAGAGTCTACTTCTTCCAGCGCGCGTCTGGATCACTCACTGAGGCAAGCGTCAATGCTGGCAGAAGCACACGCAAAGGGCGAAGACGAGAACAATGTGATTCAAGCGAATTTCAAACCTTGGGCTCAACGGAAACCACGCGATTCTATCGGAGTACAAAAGCTTGTGTCTATGGTGGACCAGGAGAACGTTAACCCATTCTCGCCCGCTTTCAAGGCGCAAATAACCAAGCAACGACAAGAGGTTCGAGAAGATGATGACGACACTCAAGATATGGATATGAGCATGGATATCACGAAAGCTGTAGGTGGAATCCTTCGCCAACAACAAGATCGTGAGAAAGAGAATGCGGCTCCAACGAGGACGTTAAAGCGCAGACGATCAAGCACAAATGTCGGCCAGGGAACAGATGCCACGGGTAGCCCTGCAAAGCGTCAGTCACGTAGATCCAGCGTCAGGCGTCGTTCTTCAGCAGAAGAATCCATGCTAGGTGACGAAACAATGGACCTTACCATGGCAGTTGGAGGAATACAACAGATATCAGGCCAGAGTGAAGCTCGTCGTGAAAGTATCGACACTTCTTTCGGCGACGAGACCATGGATTTTACTATGATTCAAGGAGGCATCATTGGAGGACTTCAATTTCAGGACGACGACGAACTTGCACAGGAAGAAGATATGAGTATGGAGCTTACAGCCACAATCGACCGGACGATTAAAATGTCGTCTACCTTGCAAGTTCCACAAAGCCCAGCAAAGACAACCAAATCCCCAGCAAAGTCACCGCGAAACGCTCGACGGGTTAGTGCCAAAAGCCCGTTACGTCAGGTCCAATCCGCGGAAGAAATCAAAACCCCGTCTCCCAAAAAGACCCCCACCAAGTCACCTAGGAGATCTACACGACAAAGTCTTGTACCAGCCCAAGAACCCTTGTATCCGGTATTAGACACGGTCGATGAGCTACCCTCCTCTTCGAAGCTCATTGATTTGGACTCTCCTCCAGCGCCTGCTAAAGATGCATCTCCACAAATCATTATCGCAACTCCTCCCCAACAGACTGCGCCCAAGGCCACGGGAGTCTCTGCTTTCTCTCCGTTAAAACAATTTGCTGCACCAAAGACCACATCCCTCTCAGAGTCCATCAGACTGCTGTCAACTCCTCGAAAGCAGATCCAGACTTCTCCAGTAAAGAAAACCGCAGCCACGCCAAAAGGCAGAGCATCTCCGAAGAAATCTGCAAGTCCCAAGAAGATGCCTACTCCTCGACGATCTGCAAGCCCTCGGAAGAGAGTGCGGATGGATGTTGTTGAACAGCAAGAGCCAGTACATGATATCGAGGAGGATGAACAAGATCTGTCAACCGATTCAGTCGAGCATATTCAACTTCAAGATTTCCTCAACATGACCAATATTAGATTCATGGAGCTCACCACGACCAAACGACGACACACTGGCCATCCAGGAATGGACGGCAAATTCCTGCACGATATGGAAGACCAGGCAGACGAAGAGGAGCCAAGTCTTGAGAGCAATGTTGCGGCGGCCGTGAGCACGGAGCCTGCACTTCACATGTATCACCATGCATGTCAAGAAATGAAAAACTACACGGCAGGAGCTCGTGAAGATATGCTGATTCTCGAGGAGGAGGTTTATGAAAATCAACCACCCCTTTTCCGAGAATATCTCTCTGCTCCACCCCAGGAACGAGCTATTATGGACAACCAGTTCAAGAACATGAAGACTAATGCGCGCTTGCAGAGCAAAGGGGGATGGTACGCCTGGAGACGAAAGCTGTTGTCTGATCTGCACGCTGGTCAGCTAGGGTTTGCTAGTGATCTCGACCGGGATGAGGCAATTCTAGCCAAGCAAGAACAGGCGCTCGATTCGGTCTTGCCAGATCTGATCCAGCAGCATGAAGATTTGGAGACGGAGGCCAACCGATTGCAACAACGGGCAGATGAACTTGCCAGTTATGACCGCGAAGAATTGGAGACTGCTCGCGAAGGCTTGGTCGCGACCGAGGCCGAGATTGAAGAAAAGAAACAATTGCTTGCTGAGCTCCAACGCGAACTTGAAGAAAAGGAAGCCAATATCGAAGATGCCAAGGAACGAAAAGCCGAGACTCTGGAAGAAATCAAGGAGGCCGAACGTGTGCGAGAAGAGTTCCGAGGCTGGTCCTCAAGTGAGGTTTTGGTACTCAAAGGTGAGCATCGATGTGAATCATTGCAGGTCGTTCAAGCTAACATGTCCACAGCCAAAGTTGATGACCTGGAGAGTGAGCATGGCTGGAGCGTAACTGCTGCTTCAGCTGAGCCCAGCACTCTGACATTCATATACCTCAACGACCTCGAGCTCTTTTTCCACCCTTCGTCCTTCAATTCCGGAACTAGTTCCGAGCAGCCCAATGCGCCTATAGCGCTATCTTACGTCGGTGCCGAATCACGGTCATCGAATAGGAAGCCTCGTCCTTTGACGACCACGAAAAGGTTTTTTCTTCAACTTCTCCGTGCCCAGTTGCATTGCATCACCCAGTACCAGGCTTCTGTCTCATCAGTACTCAAGATCATTTCTTCAGGCTGGAAGCATGCTCTCGCTGTGTCTGAGGCAGTACGCCTCCTCAGCCAAACTTGCATGACTGATGAGCTCATTCTGAGTGACGAACGTATGGCTGTTGATTCTATGTTGCTACTCCCAACCTTGCAAACGAAGGTCCGCTTGCGGGTTGAGATTGCTGCTGGGATCGAGGAAGAAACAGTTGAGACGCAGCTCAGGGTTGTAGCCAAGGTTGTCTATGGAGAGAAATATGATGAACCTAAGATGGGCGAGTTCTTGAGCAAGTTTACCGGTGGGAGTGTGGGAGAGAAGGAGGAGATGTGTAAATGGGTTGAGGGTGTTGAGGATTTGAGGAAGCGATTGATTCAGCGTGGGAAGAAGGGTTGATTGATTGATTGTGGATTTTGGTGTTTTGTCTGCCCTGTTTCTGAATACGATTGATGAGGTTGTTATGGTATTCCCCTGGAGTTTTGGCACGGTAGGAAGTGCCGTATGTAATCAGGATTGAGTTGTGCTCGAATACTCGTTTTGAAATATATTGTTGCTTCATTTCTTTTGCCACTCATTGACATTGAGAACAAGAAATAGCCTCACACAATATACACATCGTAGGAGACCATGATTCGCCATTGAGTTAGAGGCAAGGTTTCACGTGTGTATCAGCACGAAGAGAAGTTTGCTTGCACCGCGCTCAATTGCTATTAAAGGACGACCAGTATCATGAGCATCAATATCGCAGGTGGCAAAAGTATCGACGACTCGCTAATAAATACCGTGGGACTGTTGCCACCGACACCTCCATCTTTCGTCCTGCCCCTTGAGCTCCCGTCTCGGTTGCCGCCCGCCGCGCTTCCGAGCTCGTTGACCGGGTCTTCGTCGTAGGCCAAATTGTCCACTCTGTGAGGGTAAAGCCGCCCTCTTTGGCCACCGATATCGTGCGTGCCATCTTTGCCATTTCTAGAAGAGCCTGGACCGTACGAGGAACCTCCACCGTATCTTGGACTTCCACCTTTGATCCAATCATTCCAAAACCATGCGTTCTTGGGAGTTCCCGCATTTTGGTTGTTGTCATCTGCAGCGTCCTCGCCGGGCCGTGAATCTCCCCCTCGAGACCAGCCATTCCATAGCCACCCATTGAATGAGCCTCGATTGCCTTCACTGTTTCTATTCTTATCGTCTTCAGCGTTGTTTTGCGGACGTCCTCTTGAACCGCCTCTACCACCGCTGTCCTTTCTGTCTCTGTCATGTTGATCTTTGGTCTGAGGACCGGTGAATCCTGGTTCACTACCTGGAGCATAAGTCTGTCTTGGATGAGGTGCCGGAACACCTGCTCCCGGTGCTGCCAGTTCAGGTTCGGGGTGCCAGGCCATAGTAGGAGTTTCCCTGGAGTGGTCAGGTCCTTTGACAGGATTGATGACTGGTGCTGCTATGCTAGCTACATCGCTGATGCTGATTGGTGGGTCAAACAGTAGCGGCAGCTCGCAATTGTATTGTTCTGGCAGCAAACTGGACCAGACTTCCTTCTTGATGGACAGGAATGGCCGGTAACTATCGTCGGTGATGATGTTACAGTGAGATTGCGTTCCCCAGCAGTCTGGTCTGGCATCAAAATAAACGCCAGCAGGGACAGGGTTAGGGAGATTGTTCACGTTGATGGGAACCATGTCTCCAGGGGCGAATAGGGGATGGAGGGTGAACGACAGTTTTCCCTCTGCTATAAGCTTCAAGGAGGAAGATCCGTTGTTGAGTGGTTTCGGCCGCCACGAGTATACATCGCTTACTTGCAAAGCAAAAACCCCTGCATTTCGAACGACTGTTTCCCAAACAGGTTTTGTGGCCCACTCGCTTTCCACGGCGGCATCCTCAAGGGGAAAACTGCGAGCTGTTATTGCGTGATGGGCTATATAAACTGTTGGAGAAACAAATGTGAAGTTTCCGTATAGAACTGATGGCCTAATGTACTTTGGCATCTCTTCGGGGGGTTTGTGCCAGACACCGTCATCATCCGGATTCTCTGTGCCCGAAGATTTGACGCTTGACGAGGAGGAATAGGTGCCACGCGCCGTCCACGTTCGCCACTTGTCGTCGTTGTATAGGTCAGAGGAGACCCACTCCCTCAAATACAGATCTTGTCCTTGAAATGTAATAGCGGTTGTTGTAAAAATTCGTGGCGACGCAAGAGCAGGTGAAGCAGTTCCTGAGGCATCCATGTCATCAATGTTGCAGATGTCTCGAGGCTTTGTTGATCTTGTCGGCCAGTATATTAGAACTATCTCATCTTTGAGATCGAGGTTGCAAATCGATTGCTCGGGACAGACCTGATTGATCGCATTGGTATGAGGATCGAAATCCGCTTCCTCTGGTCTCGGGGACTGAAATGGCCTGAAGATCGGACTCCTAGTAGCGTAGTAAGACTTCACTTTATTGTCGCAAAATGTTACTCTTTCTCTAGCATTCATTTTGGTCTTTCCGATGGTGCAATACGGTTCTGTTCTTGTCGGCTCGTAAAAAAAATCCGTTGGACCGTAGTTATGATCTCGTATGTCCTCACATTCCTCAGTTTGAAGACCGACATCACCTCGGAGTCCGTAGGGACCGAACTTGGCGTAAGTGGCAGTCCCGTCGTAGAAACACCTTGCCACAGGGATGCGGGCGTGGTGGTACTCAACAGAAAACGAGCTGGTTATGGTTGTGCGGTTGCCTGTCCCAAATCTCCAGCGAGGAATTCCATCACAGAGGGTATACAGAGAACCATTTCCGATTGTCTTGATGGTTTCGTAAATATCGGTGAATTCCACTTCTGTGTAAGTCGTTGTCCAAGCATGGGGTGCGCTGAAGATGTCTGAGTGTTCGAAAAAGCTTGCCCATTGTTCAATGCAACTGTTGTCCCGACTGGCATCGTAAACCGCTTTAGGTGCCACAAACGATGTGAATGACGTCAAGTTTCTCATTCGATTGACCAACGAGAGATGCACGCTGGCCCAGTCCTCAGTAGCAATGCTTTGGACGTGCCGAGATTCACCATCCGGAGCGTATGGAAGTAGCTGTCCGTTTGGCCTTGGTCTAAGAAGAGAGGTATGCGCTGAGACTTGTTAGCTAATGAGTAATGGATATGATTTTCGTCCAAAGATATTTTACCTTTGCTCGGACGTATCGATAAGGCGAGACACGTCACAATCCAAACACGAGTCCATCCCATTTTGCTTGACATTTGCCGCCCATACGCATAACACGTGCCGCTTGACATGAGGAATTAGGTTGACTCGTCCAAGCTCTTGATGGTCGTCTCTTGGACTTGTGCAAAGATTGGAGATGTTTTGTGGGACTGTGAAGTTGTCATTTTCTCCCAGATAGTTTGATGTGATATGCAAGTATTGCGAAGGATTCGTGCACTATAGAGGCTGTTTATATCCCTGTCAACTATGCCGCAGGGACCTTTTAGGCAATTCCCAGAAATTTGGATATCGATAGTGCTCTGTAATTGCAGGCGGCATCAGGTTTAGTTATAATGGAAATGTGCAATACAAATCTCGACCTCCCCAATGAGTTGGTCAAGAACGATATTTGTTCAACTCGGCAAGGCTGAAACTCAGCGCGACTTATATTTTTTGAAATCCTGGCTTGTACGTTCATTTCCCTTCCTGGAAGTGGGTTCTATAGGACTCTTTGCGATCCTAGATTTGACATAATAAGCTGACAGCTCTTTCTTTGAAAGCATTCGATGCCACTTACCCAAACCCCTACCTGCTGAGATCGAAGCTATCAAAGTCCACTTTAGTCAATCTCAATACTGCCCTCCATGACCTTCACCGCACTCCCACTCAATAGGACCTCCTCAATCCCCCCTCCGTCCTTCGTTTTCCGAACCTTAACACTAACCTCACTCTGCCTTCCCATCTCAACACCCTGGGTAATATCAAATCTACACTCCCTCGCCCCCTTCCTAAGCGCAAACCAACAAGCAAACCCACTCCCTGCACTCCCCGTAGCTGGATCCTCCCTGGAGCCAAACATCCTCGATCGAATCCTAACCTTCTCGTCTCCATCCTCAACTACAACAAAATAATACGTCCCAATAAGACCTACCTGCCACCCTTCATCAAGCAAATGCGTAGACCCAAATGTATCAGGAATAAGACTCTTCGTCGCTTCCCTCTCTAGCGTCTCAAGATCGCGACATTCCACAAGCAAAAACGACATGCCCTTAACAATACTAATCAACTCGCCCTTTGTTCCACCAAGAGAGTTTTCCCACATCTTCTCATGCTTATGGAAATCTTGTGGTAAACTCAACGTTGCCATTTCCTCCTCTTTACTATAACTGACCCCAATCTTACCCGCTTTCGTCAATAGAGACTTGACACCGAGCCCATTCTGGAACAAATAATTCGCAGTCCCGATAGTGGGATGACCTGCGAATGGAACTTCAGCCTTGCTGGTGAAGATATCAATCTCCACTTCTTCAGCCTCGGGAGACTTTTTTTCGTGCAGGAAGACAATCTCGCTGAGGTTGAATTCGGTGCCGATTTCTTGTTTGCGCGTTTGAGAGAGTTGGGATTTGAAGGATTTGGGAACGCGGATTATGGCGACTGGATTGCCGCGGTAGCGGGTTTTGGTAAAGACGTCGAGGGTTGTGAAGGGGAGGAGCATTGTGATGTTTTTATTGGTAGTGTATTAGCTAGATGGTGAGAAGAGTGAAGTGATGTCTGTAAATTGAAAGGGGCCCTTTTACTGCTTGAACAATTGGTGGGTTAGCAGTAATCAGTAGAAATGAGAGAATACAGAGTTGATGAAGGTTTAACAGCGAGGAAGGCGACACTTTTATGCTGTTGTTATGAAGTCGTGAGTCAATGTAAAGGTAGGGCGTGTTGAGGTTCTTTTCCGGCCTAGTTTGGCAGGGGATAAATTTTCGTCCGTCTCTAGCTCCATGTTTAGTATTTCATGATTATGTGATTACTCCACATTTACAAGTACGAGGTTCTCCAAGCTCTTTTCGTTGAAAAGATGTTTGCATGTACGAGCCACCAATCCAAATGGAAGATAGAGAGAGAACATATGTGGATTGTATTGGACAAGTCCGAAGTTCAGAACCGCCCCCTCAATCTGGTCCTCGTCGTCACCTGTGCGCAATCACATAGGTCCTCTCCAATTTGAATCCACCGGGCACTTGCTTCTGAAAAACGCCATTCGGATCGTACTTGTGACTCACCTCCTTCAAGAACATCCAACTTGCCTCACCATAACTAGCCATTGGGTCTTGCCATCCGGCAGCATAGTTAGCATGTATGAACCTATGCCAAACACCCATCTTCCTCGATAACTGTTCTGCCTGCTCAATGAACTGCCGCATCACATTCTCAACGAAATGGTCGGACTCAACAAAAGACCAGGTGGCGGTTGCAAGAACCACCACCAAATCATCGTTCGAATCCTCCAAACCAAGAACATTCCCACCAGATGAATGAAAAGCTTTGGCGCGAGATTGCTGCCATAGAGGCTCGAATATCAATTGGATACCCGACAAGAGATTCGGCGTCGTTTTGCTCTTGTCGACCGCCAATTTCATGATTGCCTCCATAAACCCAGCAGAGTTGATGAAAGTGGTTGTCGCCCAAAGTGTTCTTCCACCCGAAGGAGCGAGTGCAGAGTTGGACTCAGCCACTTTCTCTACCTTTCCCCTCTTCGTGGAGGCTTTTATTGAAGTGTCCCAAAAGGGTTTAAAAATATCGGGAACATCATTTTGAGGCTGTGAGTATGTGGCTAATGTGCCACCTGCCGTGATGGTTCCTGTGAGCGATCCTAGAGTGAACATCGTCATTCCATTCGGATCCCACGTGGAGCTAGAGGAGTTTGCGAAATTCTGGAACCATTCTGCCAAGGACGCATCGTTCCTCTTATTAGGTACGACCAGGCCACCCCATATTTCTCTTTGTGGGAAGGTCTTCAGATAAAACCGCGTGACTACGCCAAAGTTGTTGCTTCCACCCTTCAAGGCTTTGTGAAGATCAGGGTTTTCCTGCTCATTGGCATTTACTATCGTTCCATTGGCCAAAACGACCTACGGGCTGTGAGCGGAGGACCGAAAATATTAGCAAGCTGATCGTACCTCATGATTTATGATCGAATCGCAAGCTAAACCATAAGAGCCCTGGAAGAACGATAGACCACCTGAGCTGATTAGCGAGATGTTTGAACGATGGGTACTCAAGATTTTTACCTCCGGTAAGAAATCCGCCGACACCAACATCACCTACCCACAGTCAGTTCAAGAACAAAACTCAACTATAAGGTTGCTGTGTATTACCCCATCGTGCACCCGTTATAGACAGGTCTGCCTCAT
The DNA here is from genome assembly GCA_023078705.1 of Venturiaceae sp. KMAF11. Taxonomy (NCBI): domain Eukaryota; kingdom Fungi; phylum Ascomycota; class Dothideomycetes; order Venturiales; family Venturiaceae; species Venturiaceae sp. KMAF11. Next base: position 2,246,737 of record JALGOQ010000005.1, read on the forward strand.
CAAGCTTGCGGTACACTCTTCCCCATCTGTTGCCAGGTTCCAGAGATACGAAGGTATTGTCCTTTGATATCGTAACCTCCTTCATATTAGACAGATCAATGGTGATCCCTCCCTTGATATTCGCAGCATCCGCCCATGCATTCTGTCTGCGGATGGTCAACATTTCCGTTTTAGTTTTAATTTGGCATCATGTTACTCACCCACCACTCCGTATTGCAAACTTACACTTGGGGTCGTTTGTATATGGAGGTAGAGTCAAGAGCTGTAGGGCGACAGACACATCACCTGCATTCGCTGGCAAGACGAAGCAATCAGGTGACATATCTTTTGCCTGACTTGACCAGTAAGACCTCTTAATCTTCGACCAGGTGTCATCCCTGATGTCCGTCCGATCTGGAGTAAGGACGACTTTGCCTATGAGATTGGAAGCCAGAGCCTCGCACTGTTTGCAGGGTTGGTGATAGAAGCTAAAGAACGGATGTTAACACGTACACAGGGATTCGTGCCACGGGCGGTGGCCTCGAGGCTCAGGCTACTGGCCAACAATAGGAATGCTCGTTGAAATGAGACCATTTGGGAGTATGAATCAAAGAAACTCGCAAGAGCGTAAAAAGTCAACAATTGGCAGGAGCGATCGCATTGATGATATCTCAATCCGAGAAGCTGATTTTTGCACTTTCGAACACGGGCTACTACTCCGCCACTACGTCCACGGCCGTCGTGCTTATGTTCATGTCAGGAAACCAAGCTCCGACAATCTTCGTGTACTTGCAATTCCAATTCTTCTAGATCTATGTGAACAGGTCCAGGTGATAGCAAATATGCCCTTGTCCCCCACTAGTGTTAGCCTAATTTTACGATCATCGAAGAGATGCAATTTGCAAATTCTTAGAATTTCCAGGTTTGAATATCAAAATACAGTCTAAATTGAGGAGGCCGTGTTAAGCCAGCTTGAACCAGAGTGGTTTGCCTAATCAACACGGAACTAGCGGAAATAAAGTACGTAAGAATACGTCGAAACATGAGCCCAAATTGAACTCAAATCAAACTTGTAATGCATGTGAATGGAATGCGCTGTTGCTGCTATTATTATCATCCATAGATTCAAAATTGCCGGTGGAGGAGTCACGATCATTGGCGCACTGTCGATAGATTGAGCCCTCAGAAATTCACTGCTAGCATCGTAACAGCATGATGCAGTGTGCATCGCCATCACTATTAAACTCCTGTGAACAAGATTCAACCAAGCAAGGCGCAGCTGTGGCCATCATAATCTGGATGGAAATTCAGTAGAGAGGCTCCCTCGACGTTCCACAACCATGCAAAACCGATGTGGTATCCGGTCTTAGCAGCGCCAGCTTTGCAGCGATGACAACGGCAATGGCTCAAAACCGTGATGTGGTTCGCGCCATGGGCCGCATGGAATGGTGAGCCTTGATACGGACTTGTTCTGGTATTGGCGAGTAGCTTCACGTTGAGGAGAGATCTGCAGTAATTTAGTTATGCTCAATTCTTTGTGTAACAAAACCGTCTTACACTATACCGATTTCTTCTCCAAGCACATGATAGCCTCTCCTTGGACCGCCTTCATCCCGACATTCCAGATTCTGAAGTCGCCTGGTTGTGATTGATGTCGTGCATGCTTCAGCCACACTCCCATGGTGAAAAGCTTGTTCCTGTCGACTTGATCATATCAAAGAAGGCTTCTTCTTGATGCCGAGTTTTGATGAAAAGTCTTTCTTCGCCTTCTTTGCCGGCTTTTTGAACACCACAGCTGGCTCTGGAGCCACCAATTCTTCCGCATCGTCGAACTCGACCTCGATGTCATCCACAAGTCTCCTGATCTTGGCGCCTTCAGCAGTCTGGAATGCGCGTCTAGCGGCTTCTGCGTCCTCCCTCTCTTGGCGTTCCCGCTCATCGTCTTTGACATCCCTGACTACCACAACGTCGCCAGTTTTGGCAACGGCTTCATTCCTGGCATTTCTCGATCGAATTTCATCAAGGGCGTCTGCGACTTGCATCTCCGTTTTCGCGTCATGCGTTTTGGCCTCCAGCTCTTTCATGGCGTCCTTTTCCAACTCTTCCTGCTCGATTCTGTCGAGCCTTTCCAAGTCCGTTTCCTCCGTTCGTTCCTCTCGCCATGGCTCGAAATTCCTCTTTGCGCCTCGTTCGCATGCATAGTCCATATTTTTGGGGTCAGTCTTGAAGACGATCTCGCCAGAGCAGCGGGTGCATCGTATGTAGAAGCGGTAGATTGGGATATTGAGGTATTTCTCCTCGGCGGTTTCTTTCCGCGAGTTGACTATGTGACAGGTCAGCAATAGTGGCTGCGGGAACGATATTAAGGCTAGACTTACATTTTCTGCCTTTGTATATGAACTCTCCGCAAGCTGTGCACCTCATGCTGAACGGTGCCATCAAGCGGACAGTGATTTGCTTCGGACCGACCTGTTTCGGGCCCTTTGTCCTTGCGATCTTCGACGGATCGAAGTCTGGTGGGTAGTATTTGCTGAGCACTTTACGTTCGGACATGTTTGCGGTTGTATGAGGTTGTGGATGTTGAGTGGATTGAGGAGGAAGAAGACGAGTACGCAGACTAGACTCCAAAGTCAGCGAGTTAGATATCAAGCAATGAACGCCTGAGGCATCACCCACCACCACATTCAGCCATAATGCCCCGCTCCCAAAATGTTAATTTAATCTTTCGAAACAACACAACTCATCACCAACCCAATTCACTTGCAAAACACAATTCAAGATGTCTTCCTCCGAGCAAACGTATGTTGTCAACATCATCCATTGAGGACACTGACTAACATATCTCAGCTTCATCGCTATCAAGCCCGATGGTGTCCAGGTACAAACTACCCCCACCAACGACCCAACAACAACAAACTGACTTGAGATATCTGAACAGCGTGGCTTGATTGGCCCAATCATCTCCCGCTTCGAGCAGCGCGGGTAAGAATCAATCATTTTGTATCAATTTCAAATGACTAACATATCCTAGCTTCAAGCTTGTGGCTATCAAGCTCATGACCGCCTCCAAGGAGCATCTCGAGACGCACTACGAAGACCTCAGCTCCAAGCCATTCTTCGCAGGGCTCGTTACCTGTATGAGTCCCACAATCCATCACACTCGCTCCCTCACTAACGCCACCACAGACATGGCCTCCGGCCCAATCTGCGCCATGGTCTGGGAAGGACGTGACGCCGTCAAGACCGGCCGTGTTCTCCTCGGTGCCACCAACCCAGCTGCCTCTGCCCCAGGTACCATCCGTGGTGACTTCGCTATCGATGTCGGCCGCAACGTCTGCCACGGGTCCGATGCCGTCGACAGCGCAAAGAAGGAGATTGCCCTTTGGTTCAAGCCAGAGGAGGTCAACTCCTGGAAGTCGGCCCAGAACGACTGGATCTACGAGAAGCCATGAATACAGAAGAAGCTCGAAAAGCAAGATACTGAATGGCAGAATCCAAAAATCTGAGGAGTCATGGTTATGAGAAATGAATAGACAAAGAAATCTACGAGACGTTTCCGGAAGCATTCGACGACCAAAATTATCCAGTTCCATGATTTCCCACCTTTATTTGCGAACAGTCAATACGGATGAGATACCCTCCGGTTTTCAATGACCTATTCCCCTTTGCCTTCTTCTCTTCATCGTCTGGCTGGCTCCATTATACTTCACGAGAAAACATAAAGAAATTCCGAAAGCAGCAAAACAAAGCATTTCTCCATTTCGCAGTTACAAATAACCCTTCTCGCCTTCATGTCTCTGATAATATGGCAACCTCTTGCTCCATTTCCCTGCTTTGCAAATGTTCAACGTTCCACAACTAAAAGACTCTATTGTTAATCGTGAACAATTCGTTACTAAAGGTAAGGCGGCAGCTAACTAGCCACCCCTTTTTTACTAGCCGGCCACTCCATTTTTACTAGCCAGCCACCCCCCCTGAAGTTTAGTAGGGTATCCCCCGTTCTGACCCCCTAAAATATTACTACTATGGCTAAGTTAATATAATAGTTTCGCGCAGTCTTCGTGACAGTTTCGCGCAATCTACGTGTCAGGTATCTACTATCAAGTCACTACGACAATATATTATACGAAAACAGGTATCCTACATCGTCATTTTCGAAGCCCTTTAGTCGTGTATAGTTGGATGGTAAAGCCGCTAACCTCAAAGTTGAAGTTGCCAACGCCTCGAAATGCCTTAAATCTAGGTATACCGTAACCAAAGGCTATTAAAATGCCTAAAGCCCTTGCTAGATATAATTTATATACTAAATCTACACTACTACTATCTACGTATTCCTGCCATTGGTCTTGCCATGGTAGATGTGTAGTGTAGCTGTAGAAAATGAAAAAAAGGACAGTTGAGTTGCGCGAAGTCATTCAGATTGCGACAAAGAAAAGTGTTTTCGGAGCGGAAAGTTTAGTGTCAGAGCGAATCCGGAGGAGGCTATAAATAAAGACTGTGGCTTTTCAGGCTCCGAACCACCACCTCCTCCTTAGCCGTTCGCGATCTCGAAAGAAGCCTGAACCGAACTCTTCACAATCCTCTTATGTCTTCATCCCCAATCCCTCATCAACTCGTTCTCGTGCTGCCTCTCTTCAGCTGAGCCAACGAATCACGGAGGCATCGACATGAGCGAACGCTTCCAGCATACACCACTCAATCGTGCTTCCAAGGAGATAAGGCTGGTCAAAATACTCTACGAAGATCGAACTCCTGGCGATTTAAAACACGAATCGATACTCCCAGGAGATCACATTCTTGGCGACCAAATCGTCCAGCCTTGCTGCATCATCAAACACGTCGATCTGGACTCCAAGCCTCAGTATAAAGCACTATCTTATACCTGGGGTCCACCAAACATCACCTCAGACTTCTCCATTGATGGAAAACCCCACACTATCCGCCAAAACCTTTGGGATTTCTTCTCCCAGAAGGCCCGGGAGCGAGAGTTTTGCGACACGACGTGGTTGTGGATCGATCAGATTTGTATCAACCAAGACGATTTGAAAGAACGAACTCACCAAGTTGCACAGATGGCCGAGCTGTACAGCGGAGCTCAGGAGGTGCTGACTTGGCTTGGCCCAGGGACAGAAGAAACAAATAGTGCTATGGACTGTATTTCAGAAGGAGAGCAATCATGGGCGTCTGTGGAGATCGTGACCAATTCTTACCATCCATCTCGTCGTCATCATCCGAAGTGGGATGTTATCGCTCGAAATGCATACTGGAAGAGGTTGTGGATCATCCAAGAAATTTTATTGGCCAGTTCAATCACCGTAATCTGGAGCGATAGGGAGGTTGAGTGGGAAATATTCATGCAATTCGCCGACTGGGCCTCCGGGCGCTGCCATCTGTCTATTAACAATGGAGATTTTGACATGGAGGGCTCCATGGCTTCGTCACGTGGCGCCGAAAGGGATGGAAAGTCACAACATTATCATGGCAAGAAGCCATGGAAATATCTGCAAAGGCTAACTGTGAAGATCCTCGAGACCGTGTGTATGGGATGTTGGGATTGTTGGTACCGTCTCTTGTCATTCCAGCTGACTATACTTTGACAAAAAACGATATTTTCTGGTCTGTTCTGGACGCCGGGATTCAATCATCATTTAGCGAACTATATGATGGATCGGGATGGGAGTTGATGGAGTTCGTCTTGAGTCTTTATTGGGCGCTCTTCCCACTTCCCTTGCCTTTCGGATCTTAGAGATTGAACTTTAGGACCCGAAAGCTCCGGGCATTGGTGGTCTTGCGGAAGAAAAAGGCCTCGCAGTTCTGAGCGTTTGATAGACATTTAGCAACCTTTCAAGCTGTTTTTTCAGGGGTCCCGATGTATGTTGGCAATGTAATGTTTTCGACCATGATCAGAGTGCTTCGAGAGCTGTTTTGGTTCCTAATTCAATGTATTGAACAGAGTTGTCCACTCGCAGTCATGTAAGAACCATTCCGTCGTAGCTTTTTGGAGAGATGAAATACCACTTACTAAATACTCAATCTCATGATTTCTCCATGCCGCTCGCTTTCCAAAGATATAAAAATACTCTAATGACTTCACTGAAGTTCATTTGCTCTGGCTCGTTCTCTGCAAACTCTACCTTCGAGGCCTCTCGCGTACTCTGCTGATTCACCTTCCAGCCTATGCAGTGAGTCGGGAATGGTTTAGCCCGTATTGAGTTTCTTCATATTTTCGAGGTCATGTGGAGGAGTCTCTCCGTCCTTGATATTTTCCAGAGCTTCGATGCTTGTTCCTGTTTTGTGTGCCAATCCGCTTTAAACTTGCTTTCCTGCTCCAAGTTCGAGAGAGCCTCATGCCATTTCTCCACAACGAAATCCACGTCTGCTATCATGCCTGGAAGTACCCTCTTCAACTCAACAGCCCACTTTCCAACGTATACTTCATGCTTTCGTAGATTGTCCTCGCACGTGCCAGAATTGGTGACCAGCAGTTTTGGATGGCGGAGCTCGTTCTCGTCATAGGCGTTCAGCAAGATGGCATGTCGGAGTTCGCGAGGAAGTGAGAGGAAGGTGGTTTGCGACTTCGTTCTGGCTTGGTTGCGAGCGACGGTGGTCGTTGGCTTTGGCCTTCGACTGTGCGGATATTGGTCAATTTAATGAAAGTTGCGAGAGGATAGAGAGCGCAAGACCTACTACTTAAGGGCCATCGCGGGCTTGGATGTCGTGATCTTTGTTGTTGTTATTTTGTTGAGAGAGGCCTGAGAGAATCATAGTGATGATTTCAAGTGTTATAACTTACAAATGCGGTGGGAAGAGAAGAGAAGTGAAGTGAAAACCGGGTCGCACGATTTAAGAGCGCGATTTAAGAAATCCCATTGAATTGAAGAGTGTTGTTGAAGGCAATCAGTAAGGTACCTTCTGAAAAAAAATTGCGAAGACTTCACCAGGAGTCCAGTGCCAACTTTCAGGACCAATCCACCATAATAATCTCCATCCTGACCCAGAAGGAATCTCAAAATCATCAATGTTGTACGTCCCCAACGCTTTGGCCATACCTAATCAACTCCAACCATGTTTCTATGCCAGTCACTTGCAAAAAGAACGTCTCTAAGGCAGGACCCATCCATTTGAAGCGAGCGATCGTCAACACCTTTGATTCAATTAGAACCATAAAAGCATTAACTGAGTGCCAATTACCAACCAGCAGGATATTGATAAAGCCGCTGAGACAGGTCTCAAGGCGTTTGTCGAGGTTTTAGTTTCTGCGTCGGTAAGGGCTGGGGTTTTCGAGCATGAACTGAGCACGACGCTTCTTGTAGGACTCTTCATACGCAGCGATGCGCTCATCAACCATAGCCCGAAAATTCTTCTGCCACTTTGCTACCACATACTCAACGTCGGCAGCAATAACCACGTGGACTTCCTTCAATCCGTCTGCCCAGTTGAAGATATGCTCCTCGTGCTCATCGAATAGATCGTCCCATGTCAAGAATCGATCCTTCACATCCTTAGTATCTTCGATGAGCTTGCTCTCGTCGCAAGTGTCGCGGATGATTGACTGGCGGAGTTCGGAAGGGAGACTGAGAAAGCCTGTCTTGGTCTTGGTGCTGGCGTTGTTTTCGATGCTGGTCTTTGTATTGTGGTCGTCGATGCTGATCTTGGTGTCGGTGTCGGTGTTGCTTGCGATGCTGGTTTCGACTGGGGTGCTTGATGTCATGATCTCGGAGTTTGCGGCCGGCGCAGTTTCACCTGATGTAGCTTGTTGTGATCTATTTGGCATTGAGTCAGTAAAATCATTCATGAGATAACATAAAGACAAAGTCAGAGTTAGTACGGTAGCCGCAGCAGCAGCAGAGGTTCGACTTCGGGAGCAGGCAAGCACTGGCGAGATAGCATGGACAAGTTAGCAAGCTGGTAAACGAAGCTTGAGGAAGTGGAGAAACATACCGTACTTTCGAGTTTTCTGTTGTTTGGTGATGGTGAGGAAAGGTTTGAGGCCAGAAAATTGGCTCAAGTGAAGGAAGCCAGCGACAATAGGATCATCTTACAATAGTATCGCTCGTCATTGTGTTGCTGCTCAGATCTGGCTCACGATTGCTGGGTCACTTCTACCTGAATTCTCATGCTTCAACACTCCACCAACCTCACATTATACATAGAGTGACCGCGGTGGAAAGAAGAAAAGAGGAAGAATATTCAATCGACCCAAATTGAATCTCGTTACCACATCCCTGTCCAACCTCTGTCCACTTTCTCTATACATCCTCGTACCAGGTTTTCTTCTTTTCTCCACATATTATGCCCACGACTTCCTTTCCACGTTCTCTTCGCCACGTTCTCATCTCTTCCTCGTGGATTATGATGTTAGGGTATATCGGGGCGTGAAGCATTGTTTTGATATCATTGCAGCCTTGTGGGTCCGATGACCGATTCCTCATCCTTTGAGGCTGAAAGGTCATCGCTATAGACCCAACAGTAGTCCATTATTCATCCTAGAGTAATTGAGGCCTCCATGAGCTTGGATGGAAGCAAAAAGAAGATATCGATTTCATTGCAAACTTGTCTGTCCCATTCATGGATGATCATTGACCCTGAATGTTCTTGTCCGTGACATTCGAAAGATTGATTCTGGCTCAGCCATAAGTTAGTCTTCTTCCCACATCCCTAATCCCCCCTCTCTCTCTTCTACAACCCGACTAAATAGGAAGCTTGCAGGTCCTAAAATCAAAATCATCAGCCATTCACCTCTCCAGTCACCACAATGAAAAAAATACTAACCCCAACCATCCATAGAAAAAAGCATTATCCCCTGACTTATCACAAGTCCCCTGACTAAACGTCAACTATCCAGCCACGAAGAATCATCAGCGATCGCAGTTCTCGTGGCTAAAAAGTAACTTGCACGTACCAATAAACAATCAAACGAGTCTATACAACCAATATTTTGTTTTGCAATATCAGATGTCGCCGGTCTCGCATTTATCGCAGCGGCTAAACTTAGTGCCATAACGAGGTAGGGCTTGGAGAAGATCATCTTAGCAGCGAAGGCTAGATCTGTGAACAAACAATGAACAGGAAGTGCTTGAAAATAAGAGTTTCCGAATGCTAGACACTCATTCGACCGCTTCGTTGATCTTGCAAAACGATGTAAACGATTGGAGTGGTTGGTTGGTTGGTCGGTTCCAACATGCGATTATTGAATGGTATATTACTATTATACAAAATGTCTAATTAGCCCTGGTGACTCTAAGGCGTATCTTGAAACAGAACCGCGAACTCGTGAACATAGTACAGAGCATTTCCAGACCCGCTTTCGGTCTTTCTCGGTCTTCGCTAGATGATGCAGGTACTACCTGCAATAGTTTTGATATACGGGCGTTTGAATTGGGTGACGATCAGTATCTCGATCTAATCCACCGGTCGAGCCAGGGAGGTTTAGCGGAATTGGGAGCGAGATGCTTCTGCATCACTTCGGCTTTCTGACAGGACGTGTCTACTTGCGAATGCAAGTGGGAATGCCCTACTCGTGCAAGGAGACTTTGCATTCGATTGCGTTGGCGATTTGTGATCGAAGGTGCTTTTCATCCGTGTGTAAGCACATGCAAAGTACATGTGCGAAGACTTTGCACCCTTTCAGCCATTGCTCTCAACTTTTCGCTGGGACATTTCCGGGGATGCATTTCCTTGGTTTTCGACAACACTGGCACCTAACATCTCCAGCAGGTATCGCTGCTTCTGCTGAAGCTGTTTTGGCCCCCTTTCTTGTATGACCGCCGTTGCTGTGGCAAACACCATTGGCGTGATCTCGTCGCTAACAGCCAACACGTCTGCAGGACTGATGAGAATGCTTCCGTTCGCGGCGTCCACCATCAAGGCAAAGGCGGGGTCCAAGAGCAAACGCTGGCAAAGCTCCTCGAATAAGTCACATCGAAGGATGAGCTTAATGATCGCGTTCAGGTCTTTGGGTTCAGATACCAAATCGATGGAAGCTGTTGACGGACCCAAAGTACCCAAAGATTCTTTTGTTGAAGCAACCCACTCAATCTCTTCTATCAAAGATTCTTTGCTCATCTTGGCATGCCCAACCCGAACCAGCGGTCTGTCGTAGCCCAGTCTCTTCCTCCAGAACCAGTTGCCAAAAATGGCAGCGGCAATGCACGGAACGAGAATCGGATAACCGTACCAATGGGTGACTGTGATCATCCCTCCAGCGGCGGAAATAAGCGTGCTGATTCCCATCAGCATTGCGTGCCGTTGCACGCGTCTTATTCGTCTTCTCATAAGTCGTAGCACTTTTTGAGACTCCACCTCTTTCTGACCCGCCGCAAGATGCCGCCGTGCCCTGACGAAAAGATAAACGCACCATGCGGTATTGCACAGACCCCAGAAGGTCGACGGCGAGTTTCCAATGTATCCTGACAGCAAATTTGAGGCATGGTAAACTCGTGGATTGGCTCCTCCAATGGCCATCAATGTCCCAATCCCAACCAACAACGCACTGATTCCCATGAGTAAATCCATAGTTCCACGATCAAAAAGCTCGTTCCCCAATTCCTTCCGGTTGACCTCCAGGCGTATATCAAGTCCTTTCTGTAAGACCACTCGCATCTTTCCCTTTTCTTCGTCAACAGTTTCGCCGGCTTCGCGAAACAACAAGATTCGTTCCTGAATGAGCATTTTACTGTTTGCCCAACAGAGAAGTCCGTCCTTGATGGCAAATGGAACAAGGGTTAAGGCAACGACACCACCCAATCCCATGAGTACGGCTGCAAACTTGGGGACAGGAATAGTATTCCAAACATTGGCAGCGAAATCTGTGGCATTGGCAAATTCAAGGAAGCCAACAGAAGGAAGAAGATTGTTCCTGAGTCGCTGATCCTCGACAGGGCGATAAAGTCCTTTTTTGGTTTTGATGAATGTTAATGTGTGGATATTATCTGGTCGTTGAGGCCGTTCGGGTTCCGCCCAAGTACTCTTTTGGTTCGGTTGATTGGCATCTTGAACAGTTGTCGTCGTGGTATTCTTGTGATGTAATACATCCTCTCCAAGACTTTGGGAGTCAGGCGTATCCTTTGAAGTCTCGACATCTGAGTCTAGAGATGGTTTCCGAGCTCTCCGGTTCTCGATTTGAGGTGCGGCCTCGAGTGAGGCAGTGCAAAAGTCGTGCACGGATTGACCGTGGCTCTCATGGGAGGGCTGTGTAACAGATATGTTGTCATCCTTCTCGATGCCCTTTTCCATCGGAAATGTCCCTAACGTCATCGAACCAGTCTCTGTTTTTCTCTGCTCATCTCCCAAACAGTCTGGAGCTTGTTGATCATGCGCGTTTTGGCGGTCGCGTTCCTCCTGTGGCATTGTGGTCCTCAACATCAAGGGAAGGAGCAAGAATCATCCTAAATCGCCAAGTACATCGCATATGTGGCCATCGAGTCTGTTATCTTGCGTGTCCAGTCTCCAAATATTCTTTGAGGGTGACGTCGCAGACTTCCTTGCGCAAGACGTGTCAGGATGTCTAGTCAGAGGAAAACGCGCATCAGCAAGCTAAAACAGCACGAAGTGGACACCGGACTCGGCATTGCTGACCGCAAACCAATTGGGATAAATGTAGAAGATTGGCGACCTTGGCCTACGTTTCTCACAGGGGTTGTAAAAGATGAGATCTATTTTCTCGCGGGTTGGTCGTTCGGAGTTTGCACGCGAGCTATCAAAACGTGGCCGGATTTACCGGGATGGCAAAATTGAGGAATTGTGTCTGAATACTCGAGGATCAACTATCCTTCGTAATCATGTTGGTTCAGTGAGTACAGTTGTATTTTGTAAACAAGAGATCCGGTCACTAGATGCAGCACGGCACCAAATGCAGAACCAGCATGATAGTTTGGAACCATACAAATCTTTGGACCGGGCTACCATATATCGTAAGGGTAACAAGGAATAGAGCGGAACTCATTGGCCAAAGCATGAAGTTCTCGACCCGAAAAACAGCGTACATATCTAATCACACCAGTATCAAAACAATTCTACGGAGATCAGTCCCATCCTTTTTGTGCCCCCGTTCCATACGCCACAGCAATGCTATTCACAACAACAAAAGACAAGATCAAAAACAAATGTTCTCCTCAGCATAAGCCCTGTACCGGTCTAAGATATCCGTCGCTGCAATCCCATCACGCTGCGGTTTGAAGGAGTAGTGAGCCGCAAGCGCACGACCATCGACAATAGCATCTATAAATGTAATGTTAGATTCAAATCGTCGTTAGTTTAAAGACTGTTGCCATCACTTACGTCTACGTGTTCGCTGCGGCATGACTTCTGAAAAGTAGAACTCATCGTCCTGCTGATCTATAGGCTTGCCTGCGTTGATATCGTCCCCCATCATCGCTACAAACTGTATTCCCATCCTCTTATAATTGTAATCCCAGCTCGGGAACTTGTATCGATACAAGTCGTTGTTCTCCAAGTGTTCGAAGAACGAATAATGTTCCTGTGCGGCAACATACCAATTCCAAAGACCTTTGCTGAAAGCATCGTATGAAGTTTCCATGATCGGTGTTCCGTCCACGTCGTACACATCTGGAACTGGCAACCACCGGTGTCCAGGAAATGCTCCATTCGGGCTCTGTTCGAAGAATTCCGTGTAGTTGAATTCGACGGGTCCGTCCCACCAAGGCAACTCTGAAGCTCGCCAGCTCCCAGCTGTTGTGAAATTGTAACTTGAGAAATCGACCACACCCGAAGCATTCCAATCTGAGGGTGGCTGTAATTCTGGGAGGTAGGGTTTCACGACGCCAAGATGTTGGTGGACCCAGCTGAGGGAGGGCTGGTTCATGATGTTCGCAGACACAATAAAGTGTTCTGGATGGCTGAGTCGGGAGGAGACGAGGGTGGGTATGGTCGTGTCTTCGATGAAGACGATATCGTCATCTATCTTTATGTACATTGTGCCGTTTTGTACCAAGTCGTACGACGTTCTGTAATCTCCGCCTTTGTATGTAATGTTCTGTCGCCGGTAGGCGGGAGAGGTTTCGACCATTTTATCCAGCCATTCTAGGTCTTCGGTCTTGTTGGTTCGCGCCAGCCAAACGACCTCGTCGAGGAGTCCTCCATTTTCCGCGAGGTTTCTCTGAGTTGAGATATTAGCTTTACCATAATATGAGACTATTGTCCAACGGTACCTTGAGATAGCAGTCCAGTATCGAGACTGTTGCTGGCCTGCCGTAGAACACCAATGCAACGACAGTGAGATTGGCAGGCTTCTTGAAGTCTGTTACACCTTCCAAGCTGCCTTTTCCCGATACCGACCAATTCTTGGGTTGCTTTGCGAACGCAGGAAGATGAGGTGTGGTTGGCCGCGAAGGTGATCCGAAGAAATGCCAAGCTGTCGTAATGAAGGTAAGAAAGGCCAGTATTGCGAGAGTTGTTTGTCTAGTATTCAATACGTTCTGACTACTGCCCAGTCGCAGAGGTCTGTAGCCTCTCAACTGTGGTGCAAACACCATTTGTGATACGCGCGCTGGCTTTCATAGAGAAAAGAACGAGCAGAGAACAATCGCCGAAGGAATAGAGACGTGATCCCAGGTTCGTATTTGGTACTTAGAGGTCAAAATCGACCAAGAGTTGGGGCTCTAAGTGGATTCGAGATTGACGAGCAGGATCCATCAGGTGCGGAGGCGGATATTAATTGCAGCTCTGATAGAGTGATCGCGAACTGAAGAGAGAAATGATTACAAGCATACAACGATGCGACAAGTACAACATGCCATGATCTCCACAGGGTTGCTCCTCCAAGTTTTGGAAGCTTCGAGTTTCAGACTCAATCTGAGTTTGCAGCTTCCTTCAACACTGGAGGAGGCTTTCGATAGGGAGACAGCGGGTCATGTGTCGTCCGAGGGATTTGAGTTGACTTCAAGTCGAACAATAATATCGAGAGCTCGACAGACATGTCGAGATAGAGCCATTATAGGGTGAGTAGTAACATTGAGTGGACGAGAACTTTGGTGTTTCGCGAGGTGCTTCGCAACGAGTTGCAGGCGTTTCGAAAGCGTACTATTCTAGGCTGGGACGGCAACTTCAATTCCCTGTCCGGCAAAAAAACCCGTCGCCTCCTGGGTCCAACATCAGCTGTCACCAAAATCTAAGCATTACATCAGCACCATGAGGAGTCACCATGAAGATTTGTATAAAACCCATAAGACTCGTGTGTGCTTTAGAGATCTTAAGCTAACTTCCAGCAACTTATCCCAGATCACTCCTCCATAGTATCACTCAAATATGGATCCATCAGCCATCTTCAGCAATTGTGAGACCGCTGGAGAATGCAGCCAACAGGTCAAAGAGGCCAATGGAGACATCACACCGGGACACAATCGTGCTGCTTTTGAACATTCTCAACACTCGCGAAATCGAACTGGTTGGCGCCGGATAGTCCTCAATTTCACCCCGAGTTGGTTCTCCATCACGATGGGAACTGGCATCGTCTCGATTTTGCTGCATAACTTGCCATATAATGCGAGATGGCTGTATTGGATATCCGTTCTTCTTTTCTGTCTCAATGTTTTCTTGTTCAGTCTTTTCACGGTCATATCTGTATTACGATATACTCTTTTCAAAGGTCTATGGACCTGCATGATCCAGCATCCAGTCCAGTCATTATTCCTCGGTAGATTCCATGGATTAACTCAACTTAGTTCATCTGTGCTAACACATTGCAAGGGACGATTCCAATGGGACTTGCGACAATCATCAACATGATAGTATTCGTCTGCGTTCCACCTTGGGGGTATAAAGTTCTGATTTTTGCCTGGGTACTATGGTGGATCGATGTCGTTCTAGCGGTAGGAACGAATTTCTATCTCCCCTTTATCATCATGTATAAACACGAAGTGAGTACCTCATGAATTGTAATTAGTCTTACTGTCTGTCCACAGCTAATCTCAATTCCCTCCCCTTTCAAGACCAGATTATCCTCCATGACAGCTGCCTGGCTCCTTCCAGTCGTATCCACTATCGTCGCCTCCTCCTCAGGAGCTATAATAGCCGCAGAACTAGCAACTTATAATCCGCAACACGCCCTCTGGACTGTCATCACCAGCTACATCCTATGGGGTTGCGGGCTCCCTCTCGCCCTCTTCATAATGGTTATTTATTTCCACCGCCTCACTCTCGTTGCTCTCCCACCACGCGAAGTAATCGTCTCCGTCTTCCTGCCACTCGGTCCCTTAGGCCAAGGCGCCTTCGGAATCATGCAGCTAGGCAAACAAGCCATGCTCTTATTTCCGGTAACGCATACGGCGCCTCTTGCTCCGATAGCTGGACAGGTGTTGTATGCAGGTGGTTTGATACTTGGACTGATTATGTGGGGATTCGGGTTGCTGTGGCTTTTTTTTGCGCTGGCTTCGATTTCGAGATCGAAATTCCCGTTTAATATTGGGTGGTGGGGGTTCACGTTTCCGTTGGGTGTTTTTTCTGTGGCTACGACGACGTTGGCGGCAGAATTGCCTTCCCAGTTCTTCAAGGTGGTGGGCACGATCTTTTCGCTGATTGTGGTTATCTTGTGGATTGTTGTGGCTGCGGGTACGTTGAAGAAAAGCATCTCTGGCGAACTATTCCATGCCCCCTGTATCGCGACTTGGGAGAAAGAACAAGCAGAAAGAGTAACGGCAAAGAGCGAAAAGGTATGAGTAATCATCAATTCTTTTGGTATCTCAGATCTAGTAAACATCGCCGCGACGGAAAAACTTGGGGTATATACATTCGTGCCAGATCATGATGGTCCATACTCGTCAAAATCAAAGCACATTATCGCTACAATCCGCAAACACGAAATATCAATACACCAACTGATCCGTTCTCTTCTCCCCGCCATTATAAGAGCCCGCCATTTCGACATCACTCCCAAAATCCTCTCCTACCCAACAAAACCCTGCGTCCCTTCCGGCTGTCCTTGCAACGCATCTTCAATCTCACACCAATGTCCGACAGGATCAGGAGCCATAACCGGCTTCACTGTACACAAAATCCAGTAAACACCAGCCGAGACGATAGATTTATGTCGCGCCAATGGGAACGGGTGTTCCGACAGCACCGGCGAAACCAACGACGTTGATTAGGATGCCGCAGAGGTATGCTGCTCAGCCGCGCCATTGGATGCCTTAAACGCCGTAGTAGGAGCTGGAGCCATCGGCGTTGTAGAGATTTGCGAGTTCTAGGTAGCCTTTTCGTACGAAGTCGCTGGGGTTTTGTTAACTTTGCGGCTTAACGATGGGGGACTGTGGTGATGACATACTAGTCGGAGATCATTGGCCCAGCGATGGAGCTGAGGAAGACGGAGTAGGCGGAGAGGTATGTCGTGAAGTTGGATGCTGAAGTCAAGAATTGCCATGGGCAGATGACAAGAAATCATGCACGCACAATGCATGCGTTGGATAACGAGATAGCAAAGTAAAATCGCAAGCCATGGTAGAAGACTCGACTAACCAATCACGTCGAGTGGCTTCGTTCAAAGGATGAGAAGCCAGATACATCGCCCATTCATGATCACGTAGCAGAGCGGCATCATGAGATCAAGTGAGTGGACGTGAGGCGCAGCGCTCGTTCCTCCTGGCGGACCCTTTGTGACGTGGCAAACCGGCGAGCAGAGAGAGGCGGAGTCGATAGGCCAACAACCCAGCCACCCTAGCAGAGGGGTATATCTCTCCTCCTCAGCCCGATCAAGACGGTTCGTCTCGCGTTCCTGATTATTCCCCCGGTTTTCCTCTAGTACATCATGGATCCGCTCTCGATCACCGTGAGCGTCACGACGCTGTTAGCCACGTGCATTACTGTGAGCGTGGCTCTCCGCAAATTCCTCATCGGGACCGCTGAGTCTAAAATAGCGGTCACGGCTATGATCACCGATGTCAAAGCTCTAAGAACAGTTTTGGAATTGATGGAGAGCACCTTCGAGGAGATGAACAGCGACAAACCCGAGAGTGGCCATATTGGAACTCACTGGTCGAATCTCGTCCAGTCGCTTGCCGATGGCCAAGTTGGTCTCACCAAGCTCAAAGACACTCTTGATATCGTGAATAAAGATGTTAAGGTGCTTGACGGTACGCGGCGACAACTTCGACTCAGATCAGTAATGGATCAGATTGTCAATTCCCGGCAGGAAGTGCAGACATACAAGGATGCGCTACATCTATCTCTTCAAACAATTCTGCTGTAAGTCGGAGGTTATCCTGGCCCCTGGTACCAAACCCCTTTACTAATAAAATCCCAGGTGGAACCAGCACAACCTCAAAGGGACAGCCAACGACGTCTTGACCACAACAAAGATGACTCATCAGGAACTCCAACGACTGGCAACCAATATAGAAGTGAAGTTTGCAACGTTGCAGTCGCTTTTTGAAACCACCAACCAAGGTGATCGAGTTGCGACTGTCCACAATCTTAAGAAAACTGTTACATCTGCTGCTACAGTCATCTCCAGCGGCGCTACGAACATAACAGACTTGACAGAGCTGGACGACTTTAGCTCCGATTTTGGGGATTGGTTTCGATCTGAAACCTCTGCGGCTACGTTGGATTGGATATATTCTGCAAGTCGAGACGAACCGCTCTTCTCTTTAGATATCCACGGCTTTAATAGCCACAGTGCTCTCAACTTGCCGCATACTGGAGGAAGGACACTGCCAGTCCATACAGCATCCAACTCAATAAATGCTCCGGTTGTAGAACTTCCCAAAGTTGTCGAAGGAGGTGAGCAAATCAATCCTCTGGAAGAAAAGAAGATCAATAACCCGATTGCGAGGAGACGAAACCTCAGTTACACTCCAGAAGAAGAATGACAAACCAGACAGAAAGAGCAAAACTCAGCTTGCAAATGTAGATGACGATAGAGTAGTCCCGCAGAAATCACAAAAGTCCAATCGTAAGCGATGGACTTGGTTCAGGTTAAGTAGATTAGAAGCTTCGATGAAGATCAGGGATCCTATGATGGTTGGCCGTGAGTCGAACACCCCAATGAAAATCGATGACGGAATACCTCGGCGGTTGAAAATAGTATTCATAGGTGATGGGGCAGCTGGAAAGACTTGTTTAATAATGTAAGAGCGTTTTATATTCTTGCTTTTCCCTTCTGACATTGAATAGTGTTTTTAGCAAGGGAAAATTCCCAGAAGTATATACCCCCACAGTTTTTGAGAATTATATTGCCGGTGTCGAGTATGACAATACATACTACGAGATCCACTTATGGGACACGGCAGGACAAGAAGACTATGACCGCCTACGTCCAATATCTTATTCCGCTACGGACGCTGTAGTCATTACTTTTGCCATCGACAGTCCAGAATCGCTTGACAGGGTTCAGGAGAAGGTTCGTCCTGATCAATCTCAGTTGCAGTAACTATTAGTGCTAAGATGCTATAGTGGATACATGAAGCACAGCAGTTCTGTAGCGGAGTTCCGATATTCCTCATCGGATGTAAAAAGGATCTTCGTAACGACCCATGGACCATCGAGCAACTGCATAGGGCAGCGCAAAAGGTTGTTGCATCGCAACAAGTGAGTCGACCGTCCTGAGAGTATGCACATCGGCACTGACTGTTATTGTACAGGGAGAAGAGGTTCGCAAGAAGATTGGAGCTGTTAAATACTTGGAGACTTCTTCTAGAACTACCGAAGGCGTCTATGATGCTTTTCTAACAATCGTTGCGGATACTGTGGCGGAGAAGCTCTGTAAGAAGTCTGGATCGCAGAGTAAAAAGGCGGTCAATAATAGGAGGAGATGAGCTTGTATATACATATGCAGCTAAAATCGGAGGCTGCACACCGACCAAATTCCACATATCATCAGCTTGTCTAAGAACGACTGGTTGATCACAACCAGCAAAGATGACAATCGAATCACCCTTTTCAGCTGTGGGTGGACAAAGACCCAATACTGCATGTCCAGAGGTGAAGAAGCGAGCGGTTGAGAATGGGATCTCCCCATCCTTTAATATTCGAAGCGACATAAGTGCGCAAAGAAATGTCGTTTTGGACACCCACAAAGGAGCCTTCCGAGCCCTTCACACTGACAACCCTGCGAAAGACTTCAAAATAGATGCCGGTACAATGCTTTGTCAAACGGTCTCTCATCTCGAATTCGAATTCAGAATGAGTGTTCTCCAGAAAACATCGATTCTTTTGTCTGCGTATTGCGAATCAAATCGGGTGGTGGGTATTAGTCAATTTCCATTCAAGGCAAGCATTAGTCATTGCTTGAAAAGCATATGCACCGTTGCGAGAGAGTCGGAGAGGTTGAAGTATCACCCTCCTAGGACGTCTATGGCGCCCAAGAAGCAACCTTCCACATTCATTTGGCGCCGGTTAGATGAGAAGACAGCAGATCTTGCGACCCTCCAGCTGTTTCATCCTTTCCAGGTCGAGAGTTGAAGCCGTTCACTCCGCGCTTTGTGTTCCAATCTGGAACCCACAATGGAAGTTGAAAGTCTAGGGGTAGAATTGGAGTCGGTGAGGATTCGGCGGAACCTCTTTTTCGCAGATAATGTTCCATTTTTTGGTTGTCTGGATAACGTATTGGCCAACATGGAGGTATATTTCCGCCACGGGCATGGCATAATCTATGCTCAGAGAAGATCCCGGAAAAGTCTTCGTCATGCCCATCACCTCGAAAACTTTGTCCTTCGGCACGCTACATTCATAACGTCTGATCAGGTTGAGGAGATCGAGTGTTGGCGGATTTTTGCGTTCAAAGAGAAGAATCTGCAACTTCGTCTTGTTGACACTGTCGCCATTTTCGCAAGATGTTCGGTCTCAAACCAAGGAAGCAGCACTGCAACTGCCAGGCCATCACTAAACCTCCTGCCAATCCAGCCAATATCTTCCCAATCAATCTCGTGTTGGCCGAATTGGACAGTGGCACTTGAGCTGCAGGCTAGTTCTTGGGTGATTCAGAAACGATTTCGGTATTCTCTTTTCCACAAGTTGAGAAGGCTTCTCCAGCTCTATTCTGTTTCCTGGTGTTCGAGAGATGCCATCACCGCACTCTTGGTCAGCCCAGCTTCTTTGAGGTTTAGAACGAGCTGCCGCGCTTTATTGCCATCCCCGTCGTCAGGTCCAAGCCAAGCGATTACCCGAGATGCCGTGTTGTATATCGTCGACATTCTTGCTATCTGATCCATGCTTTCACCAAGAGCAGCTTCAGCTTGGTTGATACAGACTGCATAGATCCACAATACTCTATCTTTAGTCGGATGGCGTAGCTAACGCAGTGCCACTCCCAGGTTCAATTTCAATACAAAATCAAAATCATTGACTTGAAGATATTCTGGTGAGTGCTGTGTACCCAAGACGTATCACAAAGCTTCGTAAGGTGGTGGTGCTGACAAGTTGATGGGACTGAGGTTCCCCATTCATCCATCCCTTGGCATCGCCCCTCACCCTTTTCGATGATTGGAGGGCCTGCTGGCCATGTTATCAATGCTGTTCTCTCGTTGACACATTCTCATTGGCCATGGCCCCTTAGCGTAAGCCTCGTACGTAAGATTATACCTACCAAAAAGACCTAGCTGTACTTTTAAAGCACAGCTTGTCTTTAGCAAACTAACATATGCCATCAACAACAACAACAACAGGAAGCCTAGATTCAATTTTCCAAAGCGCAGGAGCTCCCTCGCAAATTAACTCGCTCTGTCAATAATATCAAATATCCTCGACTTCAAATTCAAAACACAGGATCTCTGTAGCTCACCAACATCAAAGCCTTACAACCTCCAACATCAACCTCCTCCCCTTGGGCGCAATATTAAACCGATCCTCCATATCCATATCATCATTTGTCATCTCCTTGCCCAACCTAACTTCCACACCCGCCCTCATTACCGCCTCAACAGCCAAATACAACTCCTCCCAAGCAAGATTCTGCCCAATGCAATTCCTCCTCCCAACACTGAATGGCGTAAGAGAACCTTTCATCTCCTCCGTCGCTTCCAGCCAGCGCTCCGGCCTGAATTGCTCTGGCCAAGGAAATACGCTCGCATCGCGGTGATGAACATAATTCTGCATCCCAACAATTGTGCCGGCGGGGAGAAGATGTCGTTCCACCTGCATGGATTCAAGAAGAACCCGAGGCAACGTCGAAATAATCGTAGGATAAAGCCGAAATGTCTCATTAATAACAGCATTCAAAAACGAATTCCCCCTCAACCCCACCATATCCCCCTCCTCGACCGCCAAAACCTCCTCTCTCAATCTCCTCTGAATATGCAAATTCTCAGGTCTCGAAATAGCGTAAAGGAGGTACGTGAGTGTTGAAGATGTTGTCCCACTGCCCGCAAACATCATGCCCATCGCTTCCTCTACAAATTCGTCGTGGGTTAGTTTGCGATTAAGGAAAGTGTCGAGGTTGTTTGCGAGGGGGGAGAGGAAAAATTTGGAGTCTTGGGATGAGAAGGCGAGGAAATGATCGACCATCTCTCGGGACTTTGTGGTCCAGTATGCGTGGTTGCGGTAACAATCTCCGATCACCCCAGGTATGCTTGTGGCAAAACCACTAGCCTTCAGAAAGGGCATTGCGGCATCGAAGATGAAGGTGAGGGCACTTCCATCCATTGCTTTCAGTAGTTTTTGCGCTTCATCTGTGTCGTGGGCCGTTTTGGTGGTGATGATGGTGGGGAAGTCTTTGTTGAATGCTGCTTTGCAAATAACTTTGAAACTGAACAGCCCACACAATTCATACGCATTCGCCGTACCGTTGCTACTCTTTTGCGCTTGTTCGATAAGAGCCCCCACAAACTCATTGGCTAGTTGGCGGACGAGGGGATTTAGGGATGTGATGGAGGACAGGGAGTACGGTTCCGCAGAGAGCTTTCTGCGTGCGGAGTGTTGTTGTGGGTTTCTAATGAAAACATTGCCTGATCAGCAAAGGCAAAAGACGAGAGAAGTGGGACTGTTGGGGAGGGGAGGGTACAAACGTCATCTGAAAAATATTATCTTTCCCGACAAAACTCGCTGCACCATAAAATCCCACATCCTTGAGTACCGTTTTGGGAGACGCGTAAATGGGCCTGTAGTATTTCCAATCGGCGATGGAGACCTCATTCGGTCCTATACGAACAATCGGTCCGTATTGCTGGTGCAATTCGAGTAATCTCTATACATTGGGCAAGAGTTAGAGAATCGATTTCTGACCTGTTGCGAGGACGTAATTCGGAATCTTACCTGAGCCCTCCGTCCCTGGATATTCGCCACAAATAAATTCAATCCCGAAAATTTAGTATACCATGGCCCTTCTACAGCGTTTAACTTTCCAAAGACAATGTTCCTTCCAATCGTCACAAAAAGATAGAACAAGCAAGCTGCAGCTCCCACTTTCAGAAATAGAAGCGGTCCAATATCATCGTTGAAAAGGTGACTTATCATGGTGATTTTTTCAGCGTGATCCTGAATGATATTGTGAGTATTTGAGAGAGAACAAAACTTTCATAAATTGAGGTGATGATGTTTTCGGATGATATATGCCAGATTCGGTATGTGGGGCAACCCCAGATTATTTGATGCTTCCCCAGGTTTCCCCGCCGCATTATTCAACACCATGCCTCGGGACCACATCAGACCGGGTGAGAAACGAAAGCGCAAGCTCAAATGCAAAGATGTCCGAGGGAAGGAATTGTTAATGAGGTTAGCTCTGTGTTAATCATATATGTAAGGTGAAGCACTAAATGTTGGGTTCTCTATTGCCGGGAATTTACTGTCTCCATCTACAACGCTGATATAATCTTATCAGCACGAAGAACAGAATCATGAATTCCGAGAATATACACACCAAATCAATCATCCCACCACCGCCTCGAGAAATCAAAACCTAGGCTTCGAAAACGCACTCTGCAATCCCATCCCGCCCTCCCTAAGTTCCCGGAAATTTTCCGATTGAAATCGCCAGGAATTTATCGCCATCGATATCGGTTCGTATGCCACGTATCAATCTAAGACATTGACAAGGTACTGCCCCAAATCCGGCCATTCATCGTCCTTGGCCCTGCAAAGATTGCGTGTTTCCTGGAAGTGGATCGTGGCGAAATCCTTGTACTTGGCCATTTGCTCATGTACTGCTGACAGCGAAGGCGTTGTTGGTACAACATTGCAGAGATAGCAATAAGCGAGAGCCATGGCGCTTAGCCGATGAAGTTGTACAACCTTGGTCTCATCGTAGACCTTCCACACGATGTGTACAAGCCACTTAAGTCCGTGGAATAACTTCTTATTTCTTGCGAATTGACACTCCAGGCGCATGGCTGCCCAACTCCTCTCCAGCATTTTATTGAGAAACTCGGGGTTTTGGATTTGCTCTGCGAAAAGGGCGAGTTCTAGAGCTAGTATTGTTTTTCCAAAGCAGGTGGAGGGTTTGGCGGTTTGTTCGATTGTGTAGGTGAGGAGGTTTCCGGTATACATCCAGTCAACGAAGGATTGGAATGTTGAAACAGAGATATCGTCGAGGGCGATTTGGTTTGACGACGGGCTAAGATTTTTGGTGAAGATTGTGCCGGCATTAATGAGACGATTTCGCGGAACGCTAAAACGTTGGTTTTCGACGAGGACATCAATCATGGGTAGATCGATGCTTTGGAATAGCTTGTTCAGAATGGACGTGTTGGTAGGTTCCGCCACGATTGTGGTTGATGAGCTTGTTCTGGCAGGAGAAGAAGACACGAATGAGCTCGAAGCCATTGGCTGTGTTGTAGATGGACCCTGTCTCATCCTCTTCGTACTCTGGTTCTCAGAGAAGACGCCCGATGGTCTACATGGCGATTAGTATGGTCTCTCCAAAAGCAACCGAGTCAAGAGCGGGATTTTATGGGTACCCAATCTTGTTGCGAGTATTCAGAACAAGTCAAAGCCACCAATACTTCTGGCAATTTATTTTCCAAAATTGCCAGAAACTTTGAGCGCCCTAACATGATCTGGCCACTCGAAGTAAGATTCAGTATACTCAAAAATCTCGCTCCTCGGTGACTTACCTTTTCAGACTGGCGGTGCTCTGCGTATTCTCGGTCTTCCTTCTACTTTTTAACACCTCCGCCTCTCTAGCCGTTAGCTTATTCCCACCCTCATAGATAGGATTTGGAAGCGATTTGCTTGGTGGTGCATTCAAATTAGGCTGGGGTCTAGATCCAAAGGGCGATGATGTAGAATTTCCAAAAAATCCAGCCGCGGGTGCAGACACCGGCCTGTCGAACCCAAACCGTTTCTCGCCTTCCGGTGTGCTGAACTTGAATTCAGACTGGGCCGAATCGGATGCCCTCGCGTCATTCCTCTGAGTCGAAGTCCCCAAACCAAACACATTCGAACCACCACCAAGTCCACCACCTCCACCGCCAACAGAAGCACCGTCGCCGAATCTAAATGGCGGTCTAGTGTCCTCTCTCTTAGCTGTCTCGGGTCTACTCTCCGGCTTCCGTGATCCTGATGGTGTAGGTTGAGCATTAGTGAGATGGGATTTGAGATAACCTTTCTCATCAAAGATATCGTCGTCGGAGTCGCTTGCGTCGGCGACCGCGGGGGCATTGTAGACCATCTTCTCGAGGGAGGGATGTGGAGATGTGGATGGTGAATGCAGCGATGGGTGGGGTTGATTTCAGTGAATGTGTTGAAAGCAGAAGTGATTCGAAGCACGTGGTTGTTGTTTTGGGAAGGCGCAGGATCTTCCTGTATACTGAATCATCTGCGAAGATATTGAACCTTCATGAAGTGTTCTAAAGTTCTGTAAATTCAAAAAATAAAGTTTGCTCGGAATTTTGAGTGGCTTAACACAGTTATGAGCATGATTCCATGATCCAGAGTGCTGAAAAATCCCATGCCTCGATTTTTCTACCCAGTATCTTCACGATACCAAGCAGGGGAGCTCTCCCTCTCGTTTGAACTCCAAATATGGCTAGCTGGGAAGGAAATCCACCATCTGCCAATCTATCAATTTTAGACAGAATCTGATAGCGATGATCTATACTGCAGTCAATCTATACCCACCTTGCCACCGATCTACCATGCAAATTTAGTTGTCCCCACCCAAAATATTATACAAACCAACGCCACATCAATCATTAATATGCTTATACTCCTCCTTCCTCTTCTTCTCTTTCTTCTTCATACTTGCAATCGCCGAACTCTTCTTCACCTCCTTATTCCTCGATTTATTCTGCTCAGCATACATCATACCGCGTCCACCCGAGAAATCATCCAGAGTACCAGCCGTCCGTCGAACACCCACACCCTTTCCTCTCGCTCCACCCCTCTTTTGCTTGATGCCCCAAATGTCGTCGTCAATCTTCTCCCCTCCTGGATCATCCTTCTCCAAAAGAACTGCTTGGAGTAATTCTTGACGTTCCCTGGGAGTCGTGAAGGCGAGATCTGGGAGCTTTTCGATACCCTGGAGATGGGTGATGACCTTGAAGGCGTAACCCTGATCGACGAGGAAAGCCTGGCGTTTGGTGGAGTAGTACATTTCCTGCGTGTCCTTGCTGACCAGACTGTAAAAGAAGGCGTTGAATCCTTCATCGTTTCTTCGCTTGGCTCGTAGAATACGACCTAGTCGTTGAGCTTCTTGACGACGCGAACCGTAATGACTTGAAATTTGAATGAGACATGTAGCCTCTGGCAGATCGAGTGACGTATCACCAATCTTGGACAGAAACATGGTATTGACTAGAGGATTGTGCTGGAAATTCTCGAGAATCTGCTGGCGCTCGGCTTGAGGTGTACCACCGAAAATGAAGACCTTGTTCAGTTTTCTCGCGTAAGCTTGGAGAGCGAAGACGTTATCGCTGAAGACGATGACTTTGTCGCCTCGCTTTTCGTGGTAGTCGATAAGGAATTGACATGCTTGGAATTTGCGAGGATTCATGGTGAAGAGCAGCATCTTCTGATTAGGATATTTGCTCTCCAGATATTCCTGGTAAAATTCCGAAGTCATCGGGCACCACACTTCAGCACACTGCACTTTGGCAATATGGCCCTGTTCGCTCAGCTCTTGCCAATTCGCCTCATACAGCTTGGGACCTATGAGAAAGTTCAGGTCGCCGATCTTGTCGTCCTCTCGTAGCAAAGTAGCGGTCAATCCGAGTTTGGTGTTGGCTTTGACTTTGAACGTGACTCGTTGGAACATTTCTGCTGGGACAACGTGAACCTCGTCCAAAATCATCAAACCCCAATCCTGGTTTTGGATGAAGTCGATCACCTTTTTTGTGTCATGAGCTGTTCTGTCCTTGCCGTCCTTGCCCGTCCGGTTCATCGAAAGCATTGAATATGTCGAAATGATGATACCGGTATCTTTGCTGAACAGATCTTTTTGGTCCGCCGTAAAGACAGCAATATCCGACGGACTGATATTCGACCATTTCAAGAATTCAGCCCGCCATTGCGTCACTGACATGGCGCTGGTGCAAAGGACAATACATCCCTTCTTGACGGTGCAAGCGGCAGTGATGCCGACAAGTGTCTTTCCAGCTCCGCAGGGCAGCACGATAATGCCACTTCTTGCACGGCCGTTGCCGAACATCTTACTCAAAGCTTGCTCTTGGTATGGACGAATTTGCGCGGCGGGTTTGAGATCGATATCGAGAGTGGGGATCTTCTTGTCCCCTTGAAAGTCATATTCTTCGGTCAACGGGAATCCAATGTCACTGCATCGCAGGCGTACGTCCTTGATCATTGTGTCGACGACTTCGAAGGAGTGGACTTCGTCAACCACATCGTCGTCGTCATCTTCTTTGAGAAGACTATCGACAATATCCTGCTGCTGCGGTTCGTCTTCTTCGCTGTCGTCGTCGTCGTTCTGTGGCTTCCTTGGAACATCAACAACCTGTTTGACACCAGCGGCCGTTTTGGTACCCGGAATGTAAAGGCCACCCATCTTGGGCGCCGCCTCTTTGGTGAGCTCTGCATTTTGATCTACTCGATACTGGCGAATTTGATTATCCTTCAGCAGTGTTGATAAAATCACAGGGTCGGCGCTTTCCACATAGAACTTATTTTCTTTCAAAACCAGCTTGGCTTTTCCGTAGGATGCCGTGGATTCCAAAATGAAATTCAACACACCTTCATGAAGCGGTGTTTTTGAAAAGTATTCCAAGCGGGAGATAATGTCCTTTGTGGTCAATCCCACGGAAACGGCAGCATATAGACTGTTGGTGGTCATGACATATTCATGTATACGGGAAACTCGGGACAGTGGCTCAGCAATGTTGATAAGGAAATTCTCTGCTTGTTTGAAAGTGGGCGCAAAGCTCTCGATAATGATGCCCTTGCTGTGCGGATCGATCCACAGAGGACGGTCAGCGTGATCAGGCTTCAAGTCGAGGTCCTTGTAGTCACGGTCGCCGGTCTTGCCAAAGAACTGGTATGTCGGGTCTGCTTGCATTTGTGCCGTAGACAGGACGCGTACTGGGGCATCGGCAGAGAACTTCTCCTTCAACTTCCTCACGGCCGCCATGACCGGGGCAAAATTCTCATCGGCACTCCTGTTGGCGGCGTCTTCCTCTTCGTAGTCATCGTCACTGCTTTGTATGCTCTGAGGGGTGGGTGCGCCAGATGCAAGGCGTTTTGGGGGGTTGCCTATGGAGCCAGCGGCCTTGCGTTTGGGAGGCATGGTGGGAGGAGTGAGCAGACGGTGCTCCACGGCTGTTTCGAGAGACGAGGGAAATGAAGTTTGTGCGATCAGGACGAGGGTGGCGTATGGATACTTGGATGATTACTGTCTGGAGGTCGAAGGCGAACTCAGTGAAGAGCTGTCTTCTGTACCTCTACTATAGACTCCTATCTGCTCCCAGCTAGCTAGCACTCTCTCTGCGTTGAATATGCTGTTGGTGAGTGTGTTGAATGTGGGAGAGAGGGTGCGACGATGAGGAATGGAATGGATGAATGAACGAATGTACCGTACCGTACCGTGGTCGGCTCAATGTATCATTCGATGAGTATTACAGACTAGCGTTGTATTATTCGCCCGACTGGTGACTATCGAATGCGGCCTTACTTGCTTGCGCCAGACAACAATTAGAGAGACAGTCGTGATATGACAGATACTCTTCCTTCGCCTCTCTCTCTACCTACCCAACACATGAACCTGGAATGAACTGATCATGGGTGCCTCCGACTCCAAGCTTGTCTTCAAGCAGGGCATCTTCCGCCTCTCGGAGCAGCAAGCCATTCCCGCCGATGACGAGTATTGGACAGGTGTAGGTTGATATTAGCCAGACTGGTATGCAGATGGCTGATCTATGAGAACAGTTCTGGGAATTGCCAGAAACAGCAGAGGATGTCTTCACCCTCTTCTCGCCTACCGACATTCGACGTACGAGAGACAATGCCCTGGAGAACCTGGAAACCCTTATACTCGCAGTCACCTCCAGACTATGTATACTACGGAACCACCCTTCCTTCCCTGACCCAGAGATAGCCTCGGAGAAAGACGCCCTAAACTGCATTCGCGTCCTCACTCGGGTGCTACCCTTCATATACGAGGCCGACAATCTGGAGTCATGGGAAGAGAAGTTCTTCTGGGGCGCAAGAAGGAAGAGAAGCAGAAAGAGCAAGGTTAGCAAGAGCGATGTCATATTCGACGGAACAGACGTGGAGACTCCAACCGCAGAGGGACCAGAGTTCGTGGATGCGAAGCCACTCGCAGAGGAGTTGATTGATACCTTGGTCGACCTATTGTTCTTCTCCGAGTTCACACTACCCAGAGCCCAAGCAGGGAAACCAAAGGTGGCGTACTCAATATGGCAGACGGGTGTTGGTTGTCATACTCCAATCCAGTCCACGAAAGAGTACGAGAACAATCGGACAGAAATATTGAGGCTCCTGCTGGTCATGAGTAGCAAGGCTATGTACATGACGCCCACCATACTCCCAGTCAAAGGCGTGCGAGCCGTCACATACCTCACGACGTGTCCGGACAAGCAGATTGTGCTATCCATGCTCTGCTCCCTGCTCAACACAACTCTCAAGTACAACCCCGCTTCATGGAGAGTACCATACGATCACATGGTATTCAAGGACAACAAGCAGCTTCTTGTCACATACTGTCTCCAACTATTGCTCGTCCTGGTACTGTATCCGGTTCCAGAGACCCAACATGGAGTAACTCCGAAGAACTACTTTCGTCATTTCCTCGGAAGATTACACAGACCACAGGATTTCCAATTCCTCGTCGATGGCATGAACAGGATATTGAATCAACCTGTAGGTGCTGTTCAGACATTTTTTGTTCATCAGCTGACATTATCATTAGCTACAAGCAAGCACATCATATCTTCCTGGAAGCCAAAAATCATTAGCTTGGGCGCCAGAGATGCTGATGCTATTCTGGGAAGCCATACAATGCAACAAGCGATTCAGATCTTTCATCATTGATACCGACCGAGCACATGACTTTACCATTCTCGTACTCTTCTATGCTCTGGATCAGAAGAATGACCCGACCAAGCAAGGGCTGATCCGAATGTGTGTCTTCATACTGCAGACAATGAGTGTCGAATCGAACTTTGGCAAGAGCCTGAATAAGCGCTTCGAAGGGCAGGAGTCATTACCCCTGAGCATACGCATACCGAACTTCCACGGGACTTATGCGGACTATCTGATTACTGTAAGACGCGCCGTCCAATCTTATATTTATCTACTAACAGCAAGATCAGTCGATTTACACACTCCTCACCAGTGGTAAGGGCAGGCTGGAAGCAATCTATCCAGCGCTACTAGCGATCATCAACAACATCGCTCCGTATCTGGAAAACATTGGCCGTGCTACGAGCTCAAAACTATTGAACCTTTTCGCCTCCATGTCGTCATCGTCATTCTTACTCGCGAATGAGACAAACCATACTCTCCTGCAATCGGTACTAGAAGCTCTAAACGCCATTGTAGAGCACCAGTTCAACAAGAATCCGAATCTCATCTACGCAATCTTGAGGTCCAAGAAGCGATTCCAAAGTCTACGGACGTTCACCCTGGAAAGCGGGCAGGAAGAAATCGAGCGCCAAAATCAATTACGGAAGGAGCAGCAAGAAGCCGCTTCTGTTAACCGTGCCTCAAGAACGAACTCGATGGACAGCGTGCGAAGTCCGATTAGCGTACGGACACCAAGCCTGAGCAATGTGCCAGAGGAACACAGCGCATTCGCCATTGGTGATGATGACGATTCTGAAGGTGAAGCCACGCCACAATCACCAGCGTCACCAGTTGCACATGCACATGCAAGTTCACAGTCGATGGCCAGCTCACGCGCGCCTTCTGTCTCTTCGACATCTGATGAGACTGTGCCTCTACAATTGAGAGGCATGAGTGAGAAGGCGAGAGGGAAGATGCCGGTCGGTGCGCCACTACTGAGTAGAACAAACAGCATCAGCAGCTTGCACAATCTCACTCCAACAATGACCATGGGAGGCAGTTTTCAGGCCTCTGCTGATTGGGTAAGTACTTTCGACCTAAGCGATGTTGGAAACAACCACTAATGCGACATTTGTGATAGATCGAAAGCTGGCAACCAGACTTGCCCCTACATACCACACTCACCCTCATCTCCACATTAGATCCGCTAATCTCAACACCGAACCCCACTGATGACCCCTCCGGCACTCCAGTGGACGGACCAATAACCACGTCCTCCGAGGAAATCACTTACGCCCTTGCAACCATCCGCAGAACGACCCTCCCTATCGAAGCATCAGCTATCCGCATCCATCTTTTTGAATGGTCGCCACTGAGCCTCGGTTGGTATGAATCCTTACTCTGGGGCTACATTTTCACCTCCGAGATGATGGTCTCGAAAGGCACGGCGGGCGTCTGGGTTGGAACAAATGTCAGACTTTTCAGAGTACAAGAAGTTGCCATGCAATCTCCGAGTCTGATGAAACCACGAGGAGCTGTTGATGCCGTTGGTAGGACTGTCGTTGAGAGGATTGGCAGTCTGAACTTGAGAGGTGCTACTGGTGGAACTGCGGGATCGAATGGAGGTACGGCTGGGAGAGGCAGTGTAAGAGATGTTTAGTTTGGGATTAATAGTGGCGGGGTTTACTGTTTTGGCGTGTTTGTGGATTTGTATGATTGGCGAGCGGGTAGAGCATCTTGCATGGTTATGACATCATATTCAGTACTACAGGCATTTGCGACTGAGAGTATCCTCTTTTGTCCCTGGCGTTGTGAGACTGTAAATTGTCCGAAGGTGGGCCAATTCTTTGTGGAGGAGGATTGTTGAATATACATTTTTCCTCATCAGGACTTTTTTTCCGATTATGATTTCAACCGATTCTCTGTCCCTTTTAATCTTATGTCATTTCTGGACTTTGCTTTGGTTGTTTTTGTTACTGTCTAACCTCCATCGAGATCTATCAATTTTCTACAATCGAAGCTGATTGACGAAGAGAGCAGAAAAAATTGCAAAAGTAAGTCGCACATGTCACCCAGTAGACAGCAAATCCCCGAGTAGAATCAACATTTTGTAAAATTTGTTCTATAAGAAACTAATCTCGCGAGGTGACATTCCTGTATTAGCCTTCAGGATTACTAAGATAGCATTTATAGTATTCTATGCAACTTTTCTGTTGCTTCTGTATTGTTTCTGCGGATCTTTGGATTTATGTATTTCATTAGAAGAAGAGAATCACGCCAAGAAGAAGAAGACGGCACTGAATGCAAAGAATAATTCTCCGCGGCTGTAACTTTCCTTTTTGGATAAGAAGGAGGGAATCTGACAAAGGAAATTAGGCAAAGCGAAACTCATGATTCGTTATGTAGCTAGCTCACTTAACGAAATTTACCATGACGAAAATATCTTTCATCAGAGGATTCTTATTGTTAATATCTTGGATTTCCTTTCTCAATCTTCCACTATGGAATTTATTCAACATCCAAGAATGACAAGCAATCCATTCCTTCATCCGTACAAGTCAATTATCAATACTCACTCCCCCGATTTTCCTTCATCATGTCTCCTTCCGCTTCATCAACCCACCAATCCCTCAACTCCCGCACAAACTCCCTCTCTTCCTCTGCCATCTGAACAGGCGGTCCAGACATCACCTCCCTCTCCTCCAGCCCTGGCAAACCACCATCTTTCTCCTTCTTTGCCCAACCGGGAGCAGGATCAGAAAAAAGTTCATCATCTACAGCGTTATAACTAAATCTCCAAACACACCACGCACTACCCTCTCCACTCCTCAATCCAATACCGACGCCCTTTTTCTGGGGCAGAACGTCAAAACCGCGGAGTAGAATAACATCTCCGCTTTGTACAACAGGTAAAGCGCGTTTCCATGGTCTGTAGACTGTGACGAGGACTTTTTGGGGCCAGAGATCTCGATCAGAGATGAGGAATGTTGTTCCGAAATCTTTTGGTCCCTTTTCTGCTCGGAGGGGCTTGGTGGAGGATTTTGTCACGATGGCGATGACGTCTGTGCCGTCACCGTAGGATTGTGAGGACTGGGTTGAGACGCGGGTCATTAGGTTGGAGAGGGGTGTGTAGTATGTTATTGATGTAAGGAGGCCTTTTGTTTGAGAGGGTTGAGTTTGGGAAAATGTGAAGTTCATTGGGAGCTGCGAGGAGGGGTAGTCTTCTGCTTCTTTTTTGACAGATTGGGATTGGATGATATCGTGTTTCATCAAGTTCTTGTTCTTGCCATTGGCTTTGTGCAACTGGCTATCAGGCAAGTCATCCTCGTCATCATGTTGAGCTGAACTGTCAAATATGTCGCCTCGTAGTGTCTGACTGTCTTGAGTGGGCTCATCCTCGTATGGTTGTGACGGAGAAGAGGGTTGGAATCGCTGTTTGGGCTGTCGAGGCTTCATCCAAGTATCAACTTTTGAGGGCTTGAGCGGTGAAGTGGAGGCATTATCTGGTTCGGAAAACCCAGTATCCAACATTGTTTGACTGGCTTCGTCCGATTCGCCCTGAAAGTAGGCTTTCTTTAGTTTCTGTAATTTCTGACTAAGATCTTCTTGTTCTCGCATCTCTTCATCAAAGGATTGCTGAAACTCGTGCGGCCGCGACGGATTGCCCAGGGATGTGTTCGAGGTGGTTTGGGTCAATCGAGGTGTAGGGGGTAATTCACTTTCATCCTCAGCAATCTGAAAGCTGGGTTGAGAGTGTGTCACTTGACTGGCATCAGGTGTAGCTAGAGTGCTCTCCGCCATAGACTGCTGCGGTCGTCTTGGCCTGTTGAAGGTGTGTCGAGTTTCAACATTCTCGGGTAGGTATGGGTAAGAAACATTGTCATCGGCGTAGCCACCATCTGACACTGGCGCGGGAGGAGATGAAGCTGGCTGGGTATCGTAGTGAGCGACTTCGTGTGATGGGTAACCAGGGAGTGCTTTTCTTTGTATAACTGGAGCTTCTTCTTCTTCATCGTCAGTTGTCTCTGCTGAACCACGACCTCGACTCGATGAAGGACTCGTCGTCACCGATCCATCAGAATGAACCATGCCTTCAAAAGTATCCTGAACTACAAGTCTGGGTCTCCTAAAGTCGTCTTGGGAGGACACAAGAGCCTGTGAGGATTGGTGCTCCAGTTGTGTTGCAAGTTGACTACCGCCCAAAGCCACGCGCGGTGCGAACGTGACAGCTGGACGTCGTTGGGGCGGCAGGGATTCAACAGGTATATAACCAGATTGCAGCTTCCGAGTTCTTGTCGCCTGATGCTCGTCTTCGGAAGGGTACTGAGGCTGGTCGTCCATGGTTTCGTCCATTGCGTCTCCGGGCGTATAATCATCCATCGGCTCGTCATCAATTTGAGATGGCTCATAAGTATCCCCAACGTTAGCCCTGTCCGTGGACTCGCGTTGAATTGTTGAAAGTAATGCTGTATTGGGTACAGCTATGGCCTCATCGTCGCTGTCATCGTCGCTCAATAAGTCAATCACTACTGTCTCCCTCCTTGTTTGTGGCAGCGGAGCCGTCGATGATAGGACTCGGTCGTGCGCGACTACTGAAGCGACTGCTGGAGTAACGTTTGCGGCTGGTGGTGGGTCAAGAGCAGGCATTGATGATGAGAGCTGGTTGTCAGACTTGAGAGCTGGCGCAAAACTTGAACGAGGAGAGTCGTTGGCTCCATCGAAAGATTGTATGTACTGGCTACCAGACTGTTTCAAGGGTCGCGTTGTCGCTTCTTGATCAGGATCATCATCATCTTCTGGCTTACTTGATTCCATTTCGTCCTCGTCCTCGTCCTCATTGTCCAGTTCAGATTCTGGTTCATCTCCCTCCTCCTCTTCCTCTTCTGAGCCTTCTTCATCCTCATTGTCGACCAAAGTAGCTCGCGTGACTCGAACATCTTCCTCTTCTTCTAGATTTTCCTCATCCTCTCCTGAGCCTTCTTCGGCGTCATCATCGATCAAAGCAGCTGGCGCGACTCGAGCATCTTCCTCGTCTCCATCGACGGACTCAAGCTCACTCCCTTCTTCGTCCGAGGATTCATCACTGTCTGATAGCAGATCAATGATTTCTGGAGCCGATGCTGGTGGTACTGTACCCATTGGCGGGCCAAATCTGTTGCCTGCACCTATCCGAACTCCGCCTTCTTCGTCGTTGTCATCATCATCGCCATCTTCTTCGTCTTCGGCTTCTTCGGCTTCGTCCTCGCTTTCATCCTCTTCCTCGTCTTCTTCTTCGTCGCTGTACCCTTCTTCAACTTCATTATCGTAGATGTTTGGACGCTCTCCCTCATCGGTATCCTCGTCTTTATCTTCATGATACGCAGCACTCTCTGTCTGGAGATTCTGATGTGGCATAGCACCATCAGAACTAGGTATCTCGGAAGCTTGAGAGCTGGGGCTAACAGGAGCAAGCTTTCCTTTATCACTAGCTTGAGAGCTAAGACTATAGAACTCTTCTGGTAGGGGTAGTTCAGGATATTGTACTCTTGGAGGCTGAGATGGTTCATTGTCCAATTCATCATCAGCACCAGCCATTTCAGCATCAGGCATCTCATCATCGTCCATCGCCGCGCCTGCCATTTCAGCAAGTGCTTGGGCAGAGATATGCTCGCTTGAGCTGGGTATGGCCAATTCTGGCACCATTTGTCGGTTGAATGATGGACTGGAGACAGTTACTTCCGGAGGTGAACTTGTGAATTGAGGTTCGTCATGAGGAACTACTAGATGGGCATTTTCTTCGGGGATGGGTTCGGAAGGATAGGTTTCATGCGGGTTAGATTGAGTAACGTCCAAGTTGACACCGTCTCTGAGCATCGAGTCCGGAAGAAGAGAACCCGACATCGAGATGTTGACCAAACGTTCGCCATGAGGCACTTCTTGCTCAATCTGGATGATGTTGGTGTCAACTTGTGTTGTCGCAGCCCCGTCAGCAATCCGCATGTCAGCTTCCGTCGAGTAACGTTGGTCAAGGCCATCACTTTGGAACCCAAAGCCGAAACCATAACTTGTCACGCTTCTTCGGAGCGGAGTAGTGAACCCAGCTGAGGGTTTCCAATCGGACGCGTTGTCCATGTAAGAAGTAGCTAAGTCGTCTCCAGGAAATGGTGAAGGTAAAGGAAGAGTTGCAGATTGCTGAGGAAGCAAGTCGGGAGTTCTTGGGGATTTAGGCAGAGCTGATGGCGGTCCCATTGGCGTGACCTGGCCGGAGTTGAAATTCGATGTTTGAATAAAGGGCAGTGATGGAGGTGCCATGATACTCGTAGATCCTGTGTATTCTTGTAGAAACGGGTCAATATTGTCTTCAACCTGAGTCAAAAGTTTGGCGACTGATTCACCCTTTTGTTCTCGTCTTTCCATCTCCGTCTCCTCTTGCTCCCTATCAGAAAGTCCACGCTCGAGCTCATTTGTTGATCCCAGCTCTTCATCACTTATGGGCGCTGTTGTCTCAAAAAGTTCTCGTTCATGTTTTTCTTCTTCGATTCGTGCTCTTTCCAGCCTCTCTCTCTCGAAGCGCTCTCTTGAAGGTATTTCACTATCGGGTTTCTCCCTCACCAGCGATTCGTCCGCAAGCCAACGGATGTCTTCTTGAGGCAGAGATGAGCTCCTATCGTCTAGAGAAGCAAGTGCTGCGTCTCCCTGAGCACCATGTAATGGCTCGTGGTCATCGCTGGAAGGCATGTTGAAGAAATGATTTTCTTCCTGTTGTAGTAACGCCGTCTCCAGTGGCTCGAACAAACCAGGCAAATCAGGTTCAAAATCCGTTTCTTGACTTATCTCGGCATCTGTGTCTGCGAATGTAGAATCACGGAAAACAGAGAAAGATTGTCGCAGAGGAGATTCATAGCTCCTTGCACGATTCATCCGGTCAGGAATAGCAGATGCAGAAGCAAGTACCTGCTCCATATCCGAGTCTTCTTCAGTATCTCCAGAAACCTGATTTATGAGATCTTGTGTATACAGCGTCCGCATTTCGTCGAGCTGTGAATCGGTGGCCCTCGCAGCGATAGGAGAAGGCTCAGAAGTTGGCGATTGCGATTCTCCCATAGGAATGATTATCTGTGACGATTTCTTGGGCGAGACTAAGTCCTCGTCCTGTATCCAGTCCGTAGTCCTATTCTTCTTGGTCGGCGATGGTACATCACTTTCGACCGTCCACCGTGCCTCGATTCCCCACGAATGTCTTGCCTTCTTCCTTTCTGGTTCTCCCACTTTTCTAACGAAAGGGTCGTAGGGCGAGTCTACCAGCGCACCTCCTGACACGCGCGCTCGTTTGTGAAAGGCCGAGCTTGCGGGTGTCGAAAGGCCATCGTCGAAGCGCGGGAATCTAGGCGTGGCATAGGCGAAGTAGGGTACGTTGGGTGTAGAGGGCGAAGGTGATCTGCTGCGATCTGAGGCGGTATCATCGTCTACGTCAAGGCTCGCGAGGTCTTGACTGTCGCGAGTGATCTAGATACAAGATTGACGTTTAGGGAATTTGGCGCTTCATAGATATTCCAACAAACATACCTGACAGACAAGTCTCCGCCTGAATAAAAGCTCCGTATCGACACTCCTCCCAGGAGTAGTGATGCAAGGATCAGCTCCGATCCATTGTACACCCTCCAAATGTAACATAAATTCATCTCCACTTCCTATCTTTGTACGTGCCAGAGCTGCAGCACTTGCGCCCTGAAACAGTACTCGGACCTGCCCTCTTCTGTTCCGAAGCCTGAAGTCCGGTTCCGCAAGTAACAGAGCAAGACTCTGCGTGGAGGAGCTGTATGGCCATATTAGAGTAACTATTGCACGAATACATCGGGTCTCGGGATACAGGAGAGAGGGCCGTAAATGGGAAATGGGAATTGTTTCCATGATGGCAACGAATAGGCGACTTTGCCGGTGTAAGAGGCAGGGCGAGCAGAGCTTGTTGCGAGGGGTATGTCCGAAATGCAGTCGATACGGTGGGCTCACCAAACGTGTCGCGTGCTGTTGCGGGCCATTGGAGATGGTACGGTCGGATCAAGTGAGTCACCGAATTCTGGGAGGGCGTAATAAAGAAGACGCGACCAGTATCGCGAAATCTCCTACAATGGCTTTGTTGGTGTCGACTGAACGCGATCGTGGTTGGGATTCACGTGGAGCGTCCAAAAGCGGAACTAGATCTTTATAGAAGGTTTTGCTTTTATTTTCGGCCATCAACAACTCGTAGCATTGTGTAGAATTCCCATGTTCCTCGTTGTCAGATGGCAGGTTTATTTTATAATTTGAAGAGAGAAAGCAACTGAAATTTCTTGACAACGTTCAGCAAAAGCAGATATCAACTCAGGAATTATCCATCATTGTACCTTCTCAAGCTACATGGGTTTTAGTGCCGCAGCTGGTCCTTCAACTCTGTTCCGCCCTCGACACGCTGAATTTGATATAGAACACAGAAATCAACATCGATACCGATAAACTTCTGGTAATCTCAGAAGTCATTTTGTTGGAAACTCATCGACCTCTTTTGAGAACAGAGAGCGGTCAATACAGCGCTAGTGTCGTAGTTCTCCAAGGCTACGGTGGCATCCGATTCATAGCCAGCATTCGAAAGATCACCCAAATGACAGCTTAGGAATTCAACATCAAGTCGGTGTACCGAGTCAGGTCTTGCGTGGAATATATCGTAGGAATCCACCTAGGTACATCTCCTTGCATCTTCCATACTACCTTAAATACATGCCGACTCGGGTCGCCAAGCCTTCACTTTCCTATGGAAGAGCATCGAATTGCTTGTACGCGAGTATGCAGCAATTAGAGTGGAGATGGCATATGCAGCTTATTTTCAGCAGCCCTCTAGCATGCCCTGCATACTCAACCGCTATCCAATCACAGCATAAGGCAAACGTCAAGATTCAGGACCGCAATCGGCATCGAGATGCGGTCGGAAGCTAGATACCGCAATCTTCAAGCTCTGTATGGTGTTGTTTCAAGTCATTGGGAGAATTGTATGCAGTCAGACTACACCTTTTCACACAATTTGCCCTATGATCACGAATTGGAGTCACAACTATCTCACAATCTAGCCAGGATCACGAATTAACACCGCAACCGTCACACAAAAACACCTAAGGAGAATTGGAGAGACTTTTGGATTCTTTCAGAGATGACCTTTTCTCGCTAAATCGCAACGCTTCTATCCAATGCCACATCGCTCATATCAACAGCATTACAATGATTTAAACAAGAACAGAAGCAATATCCTTTGCCTTCTCCTCATCGAGACCCTCGACCTTCTTTAGCTCCTTGCCGCCCTTGTAGACAACGACGGTTGGTGTGGTCTTGATGTCGAAGAATGCCTTTGCGGTTGGGTAGGCGTCAACGTCGACCTTGAAGGCCTTGGTGTTGGACTCGTACTTCTTGGCAGCGCTGGTGTTTGTTAGTCAATAGTCAATGGTAGTTGAATTGGATGAAAGGAGTTGACTTACGCCTCAGCCTTCTCCGAGACTTCGCCGGTGTAGGCGTAGATGAGGACGTACTTGTCCTCGGTGGCGAGGGCAGCGTCGAAGTCAGCCTTGCTACTCGGATATCAGTAAAGTTCCCAATTGACACGAGTTTAGCTATTCACATACCTGGTGAGATCTTGGTGAGCGGCCATATTGATGGATTAAAAAGGTGATAGAAGTGATTTGAGTGAAATAAGGCTGTAGAGAAGATGTTTGAGTATTGAGATGAAGACAACAGGCAGAGAGCAGAGGCAGCTCCATCTCTTTATACCCTCCTCTCCTTCACGCCATCTCTCGCCCCCCCCTCCACCCACCGCTGTTCTGCACGCCTAGGGTCAAAGTGGTCCACCATGGCTCTAAAACAGTGCCGATCAGGTCCTATCTCACCTAGTCCTGAGACGGGACACAAGGACACACATTAGCCCTGCATGATATCCATCACTCCAGCCTCAACCAATGAATTCCAGAACTCTTACCCCCGCCTTTAGCGGCGGGAGCACGGCGCGTGTGTGGTGGGGTTCTTCTTCACCCACCCACGACATCGGCGAACGGTACCTTGCAGCCATTATTGCAAATACGGAGTCTCGGAGTTTGAAGTGGTGGACTTTGGCATGGTATTCAAACCTTTGAAGCGCCTTATGATGCTATTCTTGTACTTGCTCTATAATTAAGGATGAGAGGCTGAGGGAGCGGCCGATGAGACAGCCGAAGTGCCGTGTTTTGTTCGGCTCTGATGCTCGCGTGTATTGGTAGCGATGGATACTTACTGGTATAAAAGTGGTTCGTGGCGGTCGTAGTCTTCCAGATTCGATGGAAGATTCAGGAGAAGCTTCTCAATGCATTGATAAACTGCTTGTTTGTGTCGTATTGATGACCTTTGACGTTGCCACGATGATATCGGCTCCCCAAGAACAAGAACATCGTCAACCGGCTTCGAAACTCGCCGCAGCATCGC
The DNA here is from genome assembly GCA_023078705.1 of Venturiaceae sp. KMAF11. Lineage (NCBI taxonomy): Eukaryota > Fungi > Ascomycota > Dothideomycetes > Venturiales > Venturiaceae > Venturiaceae sp. KMAF11. The sequence continues at coordinate 2,286,526 of JALGOQ010000005.1, forward strand.
CGGATGATCAAGTCGCCAACACGAATATCCAGCGAGGCGTGTCTCAGAGAACGGTGATGACCTATCTTTGAATTGCCGAAGGCCGGCCTGATGTCCAGAAGGTCTTTTCAGGAGGCCTTAGATCGGTGTGGAGGTGGCAACTTCTTCAACAATCAACAATCCACATTGCTAACAGTGTGCAGATCTAGCCTTTGGTGTACGTATGACTGATACTAAATTCATCGGATGGATTGACGTTGAAGCTTCAAGTCACAGGATCCGCGTTCTGCAATGCAGCTGCAGACTGTAGGGCTCGCAGATGGCTTGATGCGCCTTCGCTTGGGTGCGGAATCAATCAAGTCTCAGAAGGGAAATTGTGGTGCAGTCTGTGCTGCTCTTTGGAAGAAAAGTGCTCAAATATGCTCTGGGTCGATCATTAATATATAGCTAGATCTTTTCCTTTGGAACATGTCTCGAGACTATTCAACTCGGCCTTGGATATCTCTATCCAAGGCTGACTTAACAACCACCACCAGGTCAGCCCTACTCTATCCGCAAGCAGAGCCATCAGCTTATCACCACTTACAGTATCAGATGCAATTCCGACAAGGCAGGCCAGTCTTACACCACTCCAGTTTTTACTACAGCTACTCATGCGCGTAGAGGCAAAAGCAATGATGCTGTAAACAAGCTGATCAAGATCTCCACGGTCGGATTCTCCGAAACTCGTCGATATACAAACTCTGGTTTAGGTAGGTCGGAGAGATATTAGATGCTGCTAACGAAAAGCCTACTCAGCTTCATTAGGATTTCAATTCTGGTCGAAATCTACTATAGTCCATTCACACATCGCCTAAACGCTGAGCATCATTTTACTGTGCATGTGAGGACCTGGATAAAATTGCCCACTGTGTTGGATTACCTTCAATGACACCGGACGAGGGGTTTATCCCTCTACCTATCAACAATTCGTCCTCATGATGGTGGTCACCATTGAGCACCCGAGTTCGGAGACCCTCACACTCATCCTAGATGTGTAAGCCAACATAGGTATTGTCATGCAGCCGGAATTCGATACATATCTGATGGACTATTTGCCAACAATCCGAGTTCGTTTGAGTCGTTGTTGAACCTCCATCGTCGCGAAACCTGGATGCTAGGTCCAATCACTCTGTCTCCTGAGCCCTAGAATCACTACCTACTACTTGACGCAATTTTCCGCAAAACTCAAAGCCACCGCTGTTGTATATTGTCTCGATGGAGAATATTCGCCGTCTTCAATCAGCGAGACGGAGATCGAATTCACGCCTCCAAAGCGCATCCAGATCAACGACAAAACAAAGGCCTCCTCATCAACAAGATTTTCACCAATCAATTATCCTTCCTTCAGCCAAATGTCATGCAGACCGATATTCGTCCGCCGAGTTCAGAGAAGCATGCGTGGCAGGGCGAAGAGGCTGATGTACGTAAGCAGGCACAGGCGAGGGTTGATTGGTGAGAATTCGTCAATGTGGAGATGACAAGAATCACTTTTCACGACAACATTCCCATGTGGCTTGGCCAGGTCAACGCCTCGCCATGTCACCTCGAAAACGTGCTGAAGTAGTTTGAAAACGTGCTTGACAATCTTGGGCTAGAAGCGATTTATATTGGAAAAAAGCGCAAGAACAAAGTCCACATAATCCAAACTGCGCACGACCACTCTAACGGGTACATTTCACGATAATCTGATGGATTTGTTTATCAATCTGGACCTTGCCTCAGCGGAAGCACATCTGTTGTGCAACTGAGGCTGAACGCAGGGTTATGAAGCATTTGTTGCGACTGGACCACGAAAAACAAGAAGTTTTGAAGGCGTCCTTGTGCCTCCACCACCTTCTTCCGTTGGTGCACCCACCAACGCCTTTTTCTGCCCACGGCGGTGTCTCCGCCTATTGTTTTCCCTGGAGATGCGTCGTCAATATTCCTTGGAATTGCATTCCGACTTGCCCCTTTCTCATTGCGTATCCAAGTGGTCCACGTTCCGAGGAGGCCACTGCAATCAGATCAGCCATCAATATATAAGATCAGTCTCTTGGCTCCTATCGGCCTGATCTGATTATACTCTGCCTCATCACTTTCAAAACAACAACAAATTTCAAATCGAAAGCATCGTCTTTTCCTCCAAAATGCTTGCTCAATCCATCATCCTCAGCTCCGTGGCAGCCATTGCCTCAGCCGCCAGCATCAGCATCCAGGTCTCAGACGCCAATTCAGGCCTCACCTTCTCACCCAACGTCACCACAGCCAAAGCTGGCGATGTTGTAACCTTCCACTTCTTCCCAAAGAACCACGCCGTTGCTCAATCCTCCTTCTCTGCCCCATGCGCACCTCTCGCTGATGGATTCTTCTCTGGATATGTCCCTACCGCCGCTGGAGAGGCCAACAAAACCTACTCCATCACAGTCAAGGATGACAAGCCAATTTGGTTCTACTGCCCCCAGAGCAAGCACTGCAACTTCGGCATGGCTGGTGTAATTAACCCACCGTAAGCACCATCATCTTTAATAAATCCAAGACAGGGTTTGCTAACAAAACACAAAAAGTGCCAACGCCACGCTCGAACAATACGTCAAGGCTGCTTCCAGTGCCACAGTCGCCCAACCCACCGTCTCTATCGGAAGCGGAGGAACTTTCGGTGCTGCAGCTCCATCCTCTTCGGGTGCTTCATCCGCTGGATCTGCCTCTTCTACCTCTGCTGGGTCTGCTCCCGCCACCACTACTGGTTCCGCTTCCAGCACTGCGTCCAGCACTGCTTCTGGATCTGCTGTGCCCAAGTCCGGTGCTGAGATGAAGTTCCAGTTTTCTGGTGCTTTGGCTCTAGCTGCTGCCGGTGTTGCTGCGTTGTTGTAGATATACCTCGAGAGAGGGTGAGATGAGGAGGAAAACCTTGCATTTGTAGGAGTGATTGTTCAATGTACTGTAAATATTAATGGTAATCGGATGAATCTATGATTTTGTTCATCCTGTTACAGACTGCAATGGTTAGCTTCTCTTACATGAAGCAGTCAGATTTGCGTTCTGATTCTTCTGGCACTGCAGTTGCTTCAGTGCTGGATTTTTTTTATCTCATTGCATGCGTGCCGTTTTTCACACTGCCAACCAACTAACCTTGACGAATGCTCTTATTTTCCCATGCGCATAAACTTTCTTGATGCCAAGCTATTCAACAAACACTCGGGATCGTCTCTCGCTAGATCCAACGACACGGGACGTACCTCCTAGATGCTCCTCGAAATTTTGTGATTGAACGATCGATAGCCTGTGCTGATTCTTAGAAAAGGGTAGACCAACCGTCAAGTTTGGAAGAGAGTGCAGCGGAGTATAATAACAGTGGTAGCTAGAACCTCATTCTTACTATTCGTAGCCATCTTGCTAACTAACCGACCTATCCGGGTATACCTATAACCCAACGCCTTACGCATAAACATAGGCAGGAGTTCATGTCCATCATATCCTGTCGTCCGAGCCCCGACTCAGATATTGTCCCAAAATTTTGTTTGTGTCGGCATCTCTCTCAGCCACGCTAGGGTTCTTCCTCGAACATAGTTCCATTATTGAACACTCATTCCTCAACCTCTCCCATTGTAACAGTCTTCTTTGGTGGTACGTTCACGAGGGCGCGTGCAGGACGGAAGATCTGCAGCTGGTTGTCTTCGGCAGCGGCCATCATGACCCAGGGGTTATTCTTATTCCAGTCGAATTCCGTGAGACGGTTCGTGAAACCGCCGTGCATGAAGAGTCTATCAAAATGATCAGCATATGAACCGTGCAGAATCATTAGGCAAACAAGAACGGATGTACTCACAATTCCGGTGCGCCTTCTTCGGCCTCCTCTTCCGTCTGCTCTTCTCCTGTTCGTGAAAGGTCGTACATGATTATGCGACGATCGTAACTGCCACTTGTGAGGATCGCGGGCTCGTGGGGGTGCCATTGTAGCTGAATAACGGCGTCGCTGTGTGATTCGATGCTGTGGACTTTATTGTCCAGACATCTCAGATCCCAGACTCCTATACTCTTATCCGCTGAACCTGTCGCAACAATGTATTCCCATTTAGGATGGATGGCGACGCAATTGACGGCATCAGTGTGAGCTTCCTTCTTGAAGAGAGCAGCTGAGTAGTCCGAAACGCGAGGATCGATGATGGCAAAGGAAAGATCGTCGGAGGCTGTGGCGATCCAGGATTGGTGTTGAGGGTGGTGTTGGACGTCGTTGACGACCGACGAATGGTGTGTCCAAGTTTGCAGTGATTGAATGACGTTGTCGCTTGACTTTGAGCTATTGATATCCCAAAGCCTCACGGTTGCATCTTGGCTGGCTGATGCGAGGTGGCCTTCTTTGTGTGGACTCCAGCTCAATCCGAACCCCTCATCATTGTGATCTGTAAGCTTGAGCTCGGGTTTGATTGTATGGTCCTTTGGTTTCAATGAATGCTTTGTGCGATCCCAAACTAGCACGCCGTCTTCTGGTGACCAAGTCGCGATTACGTCGGGGTTCTGGGGCATATATCGGGCCTTGTTGATCTCGCCTGGGTGGTAGATTTCCTGGTAGACGTCCCAATTGAACTTGTCCCGGCCGCTGCCATGTCCGCCAATCTCGCCCGACTGCTCGTTGAACTGAGCTACATCTAGCTTGTCCAGACTAGGTATGTCGACCTTTGCAAAACAGAGTGAGTTCTGCTCTTTGCCTGATGTATTTGTGCCGATCAAGATTCGATGTTCTGTTTTTCCGTCCAGTCTGGTCTAGTTAGTATGGTAGAAGTCACACCCATTGAGGCTACTGGGCTCACTCTTTGACGTCTGGAAACCACTGCGCGGTCAAGGTGGGCCATTTCAATGCACGCCTGTTCAATCGTTAGCCATTTACGATTGTTCCTGCAGTGAGGCTGTACATACGCGTAGAGCATGTCATAGAGAAACGGCACATTCTTCTTCCATATCTTGTACTCCTCGTTGATGACTTTCTGCTCCGCGATGCCTGCTGAATCCTCACCACCAGTCGTCTGGTCCTCTATTCTTCGTTAGCAAACCTGACTTTCTGGAATGATTCACATTTTCTTGCCCATTTCTACGTCGGCCATATTGACTTGTGAACAATCACGGGGTTTAAACGAACGAAGCTTCTGAGTTTGAGTTGAGTAGTGGTTGAAGTCGCTGATTGTTGAAGGGTTCCACTCAGGAAAGAGAGCGCGTCGGTCGCGTTGAATCGCTTTGATGCCCCAAATTGTGGCGGGTAACTCTTGGCACCCTTCACCTTCAAATATCGACGCCTCCCCCGCCAACCTTCACTCTTCGAGGACTCCGCGTCGCGAATCGAATTATTACGAACCAGCGTCTCTGTACGCACGTCAGACATCCTTTCTCGATAAAATATCTACAGTGAGCTTGATATTCCAAGGTATGCCATAGACTTCACTCGTCGAATCTCTATTTCCTATGCGCCGCTTGTCAAGAAGCACTTCACCGGAGCATCTCTTTGATTCTAGCAATGCTTATGAAGACCACTGCCCTTCTTTCTGTTCAAAGCGCCAGAATCATACTCTCTCTGGACGTGAATATGAACTTGTCAAACTAACCGGAATAGTACTCACACCGCCACCACCGCCCACCACCTTCACTCGAATACCTTTGCGCATTCTTAACAGTTACCATGGGTGTCCCCAAATTCTTCCGATGGATGTCTGAACGCTATCCGGCAATCTCCCAGCTCATTGCGGAGAACCGGATACCAGAGTTCGACAACCTATACCTCGATATGAATGGCATCATTCACAATTGCACACATAATGATTCGGATTCGGTTACGCACCGCATGAGCGAGGACCAAATGTTTATCGCCATCTTCAACTATATCGAACACTTGTTCGGCAAAATCAAGCCGCAGAAGTTGTTCTTCATGGCTATTGATGGCGTGGCACCTCGCGCAAAGATGAACCAGCAGCGCGCTCGTCGCTTTCGAACCGCTCTGGACGTCGAAAAGGCCCGTGAAAAGGCCATACAGGAAGGAGTCGAGATGCCAAAAGAGGATGCCTTTGACAGCAATTGTATCACCCCTGGTACTCAATTCATGGCTCGCCTTACCAAACATCTCAAATACTTCGTCAACAAGAAGGTCTCGGAGGACGTAGATTGGCAGGGTGTGGAAATCGTCTTGTCAGGTCACGAAGTTCCAGGCGAAGGAGAACACAAAATTATGGAATACATCCGGCAGGCGAAAGCCCAGCCCGAGTACGACCCAAATCGTCGCCACTGTCTCTACGGCTTGGATGCCGATCTCATCATGTTGGGACTGCTCAGTCATGACCCTCATTTTTGTTTGCTGCGTGAGGAGGTCACCTTTGGCCGCGCTAGCAAGGGCAAGTCGAAGGAGTTGGAGCACCAGAATTTCTATCTCATGCATCTTTGCATCGTCCGAGAATACCTGGAGCTGGAATTCCAGGAGTTGAAGGAACCAAAGGTTCTTGACTTTCCATTTGACATGGAACGCGTTATTGATGATTTCATTCTCATGGCATTCTTCGTTGGCAACGACTTCTTGCCAAATCTTCCGCATTTACATATCAATGAAGGCGCTCTCGCCCTCATGTTTAACGTCTACAAAGTTGTCTTGCCCAAGGCGAAGGGCTACATCAACGAGGGTGGTGTCATCAACATGGATCGCTTGGCTTTGCTTTTGGATGAACTTTCGCAGGTTGAATTCAGATTTTTTGAATCTGAAAATGCCGATGCTGCTTGGTTCAAAGGAAAGCGCATGGAACGTGAGGATGTTATGGAGAAGACGAAGCGCAAGGGACAGCTTGTTATCACTACCGATCAGAGCAAGATCTTCAGCAAGGTTGGAAAGTGGGCCACCAGCAATCCAAAATCTGGCGAGGCCACCCCCTACGACCTGCCCGTATCCTTGCCAGCACGGGACCGCAAATTTGTGGAGGATCTTGCCGACAGTCTGAATGTGCAGTGGAAATCTGTACAGGACGATGGGGGCAACCGGCACATGCAATTGTCATTCCCACCAGCTCTTGCTGACGACAGCGATGACGACAGCGAGGAAGAGGATGAGGATCCAGAAGCCCAGCTAGCGTTGAATCGAGTGATCAAGAGATACCAAAACGCAAAGATCGTGGACATGAACGCAGACGAGGCGCAGGCCGTCATGGACAAAAAGTATGACGAGAAGTTCCAGGAATGGAAGAGCAAGCATTACGAAGAGAAGTTTGGGTGGAAGTTGGAGGACGAGGCCGAACTCACCAGGCTGGCCGAAAATTATGTTCAAGGTCTTCAATGGGTGCTATACTACTACTACCAGGGAGTTGCATCATGGCCGTGGTACTACCAGTATCACTATTCGCCATTCATCTCGGACGTCAAGAAGGGATTGAAGGCAGACATCAACTTCAAGCTTGGACAGCCTTTCCGCCCATTTCAGCAACTGATGGGTGTTCTGCCCGACCGCAGTAAATCGATTGTCCCAACAGCATACTGGCCTCTCATGACGGACCCAAACTCACCCATTATCGACTTCTATCCACGCGATTTTGAGCTGGACATGAATGGCAAGAAGCAAGAATGGGAAGCTGTTGTCAAGATTCCATTCATCCAGGAGGATAGGCTGCTGAATGCCATGGCTACAAAGGATGATCAACTCTCCGAGGATGAAGTCCACCGAAACTCTTTTGGTGCGTCACTCAAATTCACTTACCAGCAAAACGTCGACTTCATCTACCCATCGTCTTTGCCTGGATACTTTCCCGAGCTGGAACATTGCCACTGTGTTGAGAATATTTACGAACTTCCCGTCATGGACGGACTCGAATACTTCATTGGACTTATGCCAGGCGCACAATTGGGCACACAGGCGCTCGCTGGCTTCCCTAGTTTGAAAACCCTTCCTTTCTCTGGACAGCACGACTTCCATGGAGTCAATGTTTTCCAGTCCGACTCCCGCAATGAGAGCATGGTCGTGACCTTGACCGATGCGGAAGTCCGCTCAACTCCACAAGTCGCAAAGTCCAAGCTCGGCAAGGCTGTGTATGTTGGCTATCCTTTCCTACAAGAAGCGAAGATCGTTCGCGTATCGGATGAACTCTTCAGCTACGTTCTTGCGCAGGATGGCTCAGGCCGTGTAGACCAGTTCGAACACGACCCGCGAGGTATTGAGAACTTCAAGCGCAAGGCCGATCGTATTGAAAGCACATACAGCAAGAAGCTTGGTATGGTCATTGGATCAGTCGAAGCTCTCGTTCATGTCGATATGCTCAAAGGTCTCAAGAAGACCGACGATGGTGCTACTATCAAAGAGTACGGCGAGATCCCTGGCACTGAAACCGATTACGCGCCGCAAATAATCGTGGATGAAGTCTACAGCCAGGACCAACGCTTCATTGAGAAAGCCTCTGTACCCGTTGAACAGGAATTTCCTGTCGGTTCCAAAGCCTTCTTCCTTGGGGATTACGCGTATGGACGACCATGTGAAGTCATTGCCCACGAGAATGGAAAAATGAACCTGTGGGTCTCTGTACTGTCGAAGAAGGAACCAGACTTTGGACTTGTCGCTGTACGAAACGCCGATCAGGCAGTCAAGTGGACCCCATCGTATGCCGTCGCTCGGCAGTTGCAAATGAACCCACTTGCCTTGAGCAAGATCACTTCCTCACTTACAGTTGAGTCGAGTGGACTGAAACTCAACCTCGGTTTAAACCTCAAATTTGAAGCAAAGGGACTCAAGGTGCTTGGCTACTCTCGAAAAGGACAGACTGGTTGGGAATACAGCCCCAAAGCAATTGATCTCATCGTCCAGTACATGTCCAAGTTTCCAGAGTTCATTGCCGGCATCTCAATGAACCCCAAAGGCAATATTTACACCGACACGATGTTCTATGACGAAAAGATCGCCAAAACCAAAGTCAAGGAGATTGGTGCCTGGTTGAAATCCATCGAGTCAAAGGGGTTCGAGAAGGTGCCACTCGACGCTGAGCAGCTTGATTCCGATGCTGTTGGCACGATTCAGAACTTGGCTGAACAGAATATGCTCACTTCCCAGGCACTGCCTAAGACTGTCAAGAGCGTTCCCAGAAATGCACTTCTCAATCCACCAGATGCGGAAACTCGTATCAGTGGGCAGCGGTTTAGCCTCGGCGATCGAGTCGTTTATGTGCTCAGCTCTGGACGTGTGCCGATCGCCCAACGCGGAACCGTGGTGGGACTGACGCGCACATCGAGGCAAACCTTGCTGGATATTGTGTTCGATGCCTCGTTCATGTCTGGCACGTCCTTGGGAGAGCGTTGCAAGCCATTCTTTGGCTCCACAGTTCCAAGTGATTCTGTTCTCAACATTACGCACAAGCAGTTTGTTGCCGGATCCCAGGCTTCTAAGGCGAAAGCACCTGTTCAACACTCACAGCCCCTTGGACAACGTGGCTATGGTGCTCCGAATGGCCAGAACCAACTTCGTCCCGCCGCTGCTCCTCAGCAGCCTGCGTGGACTCCTCGCGAGCACGCCGGTGGTTATGGGCAGGAACAGCAAAAGTAAGTCTTCGATTTATTTATCGTTTGAAAGAAAAAAGGACCTATGCTAATTGGTTCCAGTGGTTATGGTCAGCAACAACAATTGCCATTGCACGGTGGCCCACCTTCTAGCCGCGGACGTGCGGGTTATGCCAATGTTAACGTCAGCAACGGTGCCCCACAAGGTTTTCCACGAGGTGCACGCGGAGGTGGTGCACCTCCTGCTCTCCGAGGACGGGGTCGTGGCGGGTTTCCTCCGAATGGGGTCCAAAATGGCACACCACCAGGACAGCAAACCTACAACGCTGTGCCACCACCTGCCAATCTGAACGCACCAAGAGGAGGCCGTGGCGGCCGAGGAAGAGGCGTCGATGGAGGACGAGGCCCACGAGGTGGGGGACGGGGACGGGGCGGTCGAGGTGGAAGCGAGCAAGTTGCTGCCGCTGCGCCCGCTGCTGTTCCTCAGTAAGTTCGAGGTTGATCTCGGCAGAGATGTCTTGACTACTATTTCAATAGACATGGACACAGATAAACGAGAACGGTGGATCATGACGATGATGATTGACGATATACAGACTCGATAGATCGATCTTGAACAAACGACCAGCGCTCTCGTAACGTCTTTCTTGAAGATGTTCAAGTTCAGTTGAATAGATCGGATTGAGACTTTGAATCCTTGATGGAAGAAATTCGGCGTCGAATTTCTGTATCAAAGTCGCATAAAATTGAGTCTATACTTGAGAATAATTGGAGATGGATTTGCAGGATCAAGATTCAATATTCGAGATTCGAAGAAATGGCCGCATTTCTTAGACTTTCATTCTGGTGATGTTTCGTGTGCTAGGTTTGTTGTACATGTACAGGCTCTTCAGTCTTCCGAATCCAAGTCACCTTGCAGATGAGAATTATTGTGAGAAGCTTGGGGCCGTAATCGGTCCTGACCCCAGATCACACCTCCAAGGGTCAACTTTCTCAACGACACGCGACTTGGACGCGTTCTCCTACTGGACGACAAGTCACATTCCCTTTTCACAATAGACAATCCTATTATTGGCGCTCAGTCGTACGACAGACCCTGCGAGACCAGCTACGGTCTGCACCATTCGCCAAGGTTGATATCCAATGGCTCAGACGGCCCCCAGACTTGGCGCGTCCTCGTCCAATGAAATGCTCGTGGAGACATTCGGTGTTTCCTTTCACCAGCACTTATAGCCTCAACCTCTGCTCTTTTTAATTGATGTGCTCTCACGTCCTTTTTCACTGTATCCACGCTATCATGTCTTTTCTCTGCAGTTCTCTTGTTGCGAAGTTGAGGCTGGTACTCGTCCTACTCTTCGCGCTGTTTGCATTTCAGGGGCAAGCCCAATCACTTAATTCGTCAACTTTCGTATTTTCTCAAGATGTCGCGAATATTACTTTTACTCTTACAGCTGTCGCTGATACGAATGATTTGATATTTCGCTTGTCTGCGCCCGCAGAATATGATTGGGTGGCTATCGGTGTTGGTGCGAGCATGAAGGATGCTTTGATATTTATGGTCTATCCTGCGAAAAATGGAACTGGTATTTACTACCTCTCTACCTAAAGGGGATCGAGCGACCCAAAAACTGACTGATTGTCTTTCCTAGCTCCCATACTTTCACCAAGATTATCAACCGGCAATACGGAGCCAATATACTCCCCAAACATAGCACTCAACCCAATCAACGATCCAGCCTTCCCGAACGTGCTAGATGCGACGAGCGGTGGAAACCAGATGCTACTAACAGCAATATGTCGCAACTGTACCTCATGGTCTAAGCCAGCTTTGGACCTAACCTCTGCTGCAGCACCTTTCATGTTTGCCTTCGGTCCCATCAACGACCAAACAACTTCTGGATGGTTCAATGGCGCTGGTTCTGGAAGCGCTAGATGGTCTGATAGTCTTTCAAATCCTCTGCGCTCGCACACGATCCACGGCCAGTTCACTATGAATATGCAGCAAGCTACTGTTTCTACGAATCCTAATTTGCAATTCCCGATTCTTGGCAACTCATCTGATGGAGCGAGTTTGGTTGGGAATATTAAGATTCAGTCTTTCGATTTTTTGAGTGGTGGACATGCTATTTTAATGTGCTTGGTTTTTGCTTTCTGGATGCCGCTTGATGTTCTTTTGAGGATGTTTATCAAATGGGTCGGACTGAGGATATTCATGGCCAGCATATCCTTTATTCTATTCGTGGCTGGATTAGTCCTCGGGTTCATTGTATCCCCACAATTCATCAGAGTAAGTCCTTCCTGTTCGTTCCTCAAGCCAAGAATCCAAACTAATCCAAGCTCCTATCAGAGCAAAAACTTCAACAGCGCCCACCAAATCCTCGGCATATTCATCCTCCTCCTCTTCCTCACCCACACCATCGTCGGCTGTCTCGCAAATCGAAAGGTCAAGCCTTCATCAACTCCAGAAGACGCAATGCAAGACCCTCTAACCACACCTCCCCCGACACCCCGCTCCCGCCTCTCCAAATTCACAACAAAACCAAGCATCTCAACAATAGCAGAAGGTTTCGCCTTCTTCACATTCCTCCTCGCAATCATAGACGTCGGTATAGGATTCGACCTCGCCATTGCGCCTTCCTATAACAAAAAATGGGTTCCACTTATCATCAGTGTAATCATCTTGTGTGTGATTGTCTACACGGTTCGTTGGTTCATGCGCAAGAACAAAAAGGATGATGCCGAAGAGGAGCAGAGTGATCGGGAAATTAAGATGCAGAGGTTGCAATATGCGCAGGAACAGGCAGCGAGACAGTATGCGCCACCGCAGTATTCAGCGCAGGATAATGTGCAGGCGCAGGCGCAGGCTGGGTATGGCTATGGAGTTCCGGCTCAGTATGAGAATGCGGGGGATAAGGGGGGTGTTGTTGTTGCGGAGGATGAGGTTAGGTACCAGGCTGTTGCTATTCCTGGGAGGCAGTATTCTTGATTAGCGTTTTATGGGGTATTCTGGAAAAGCATGGTGGCAGTGCTAAAAACATTGAAATTGTTGATTTGACATACCTGCTGACGAGAGCTTGTGACTCAAGCCTGCCCTATACCTTAATCGCCGTTAACTTTCACAATCTGGAGATTTGGAATGTATCGATCATCGCAAGCTAAGGCTTTTTTAGATTCGCATGTTAGATATCTCACTTCTCTCATCTCAGTTATCTTATCTCATACCCTGAAAGCAAGCAGAGTTAACTCACCACCAAGCAACCCCAACATCGTCAATATCTCCTTCCTCAATCCATTTTGCAATGCCACCTCTCAGCCTTCTCCTTCAAATCTTCACTCTGACCCTACTCCTTCCATCCACCCTCGCCCTCCCAACTCCAACTCCAAATCCCCAACACGCCCACACGTCAAACAGCAATTCCTGCACCTCAACAGCAGATACATCCGGACTCGCAAGTATTTTAGGAGCAATAAAGGGAGGGAAGGAAGGTACGACTTCTGATAGGAAGGGCGGGTTTCATACTAGTGGGAGCGCTCCTGGCGGTGGAGCGGCGTGGACGTATGCTTGGCATCCTTTTGGGGGGAGGTAGGTTGTGGGAAAGTGAGGATGGGGACAATGGAGGGGGAAGGGAATGGATAGACTCTATGGTAATAGGAAAGGAAAAGGAGGAATGGAGAAGATGGGAGCAATGGTTGGACTAGTGTGAAATTAAAAGGAGTGGCAAGCGATGGACAAGATATTGCGATTACGTAGAGAAGCCGCGCCAATTCTTTCCTGTTTGAGAGAAATGTGTTGAAGTTGTCGGTGGAATATTCAACCCGAATTAAGACTGGCATTTGAAGAAGAGCAGTTCAAAGCAAGAGTTGATAATTCCAATGCTGGAACTTACGCGAGAAATACACAAAGTTTCATATTGGATGGTTCTCACTTCTTATCAGCACTTTCGTCACCGCGCTCGGCGAAGGCATTGCGGTAGCCATACTTGAAGTGCCTATTCAGTGGGACAAGGGCGATGCTGCATTAAGCGCGACAAGAAATGTTCTTATGTAGTGGTGCCTTCACCGTCGTTGACTGCATTGGGGTTTCTCAATGCGCCGCGCCTGCATTGGCACGTCCTGAATCAGTCGTTTGAGTGAGAGCAATGCGAATCACATCGATAAATGGTTGCAGCTTCTTGAGACGTTTCCGCTACTGATTTTGAGAAAAAGCTTGTCGTGCTTGAAAAAGCTTCTCGACGCCTGGCGTTGAGACGGCTTAGCACGTTAAAAAAACCAAGAGGTCATATTAACACCTGAGATTTGTTCGTGTTGCTCAAACCCACGAAGCCGTTTCTTATATCTAGGCAAGATCCTCGCTTTCTAACGGGATTTTCTACTATACGTAAACTATAAAATTATAAAGCATCTTCTTAGCTTGTTATTTTGCTGAGATGGTTAAAATGAAGATTGACTAGGCCTATTGAGTTTGGTGTATGCGAAAAGAACAGGCGATTTTTTCCAAAAACTGAACAAAAAATTGAGACAATATTGGCATGCATCAGCCGTGAATCGAACACGGGCTTAATTAGGTTAGTTGAATCTGATTGTTGATGTGTAGAATTTAACTTACGCCCGCGCAATGTGACTTGCCTATGGCAAGCGCGGATTTCTAGACCTTGATTAGATCGAGATTCGATGAGATAATCAAACAGGTTGAACTCACTACCACTAACTATATTATGCGTTAGACTGAGATTTGTGATGAAGAGTGTGGATCAAACTTACACCACTGATGCTGATTGGATGGTAGAAAAGCGATTGCATCAATGTATATAACCAAACAATAGATTGAGGGGGCATTTTTGGAGGTTGCGATTTCGCTCGTGGGAGGCACTTTTGCGGCAGCTGCCGAGCCGAGGGACAAGCCTAGATATTTGGGCAACTTGGAACGCTACTCATTTTTATTTTCATATCTACCTGATTCTTGTTGTTCGTTTCTTTAACTTGAAACATAGATTTAGACCGAGAATGATAGAAATTGTGGTACAATTTCTGTTGGGCTAGAAGAGCGAGGCTCAAAAGAGCAACTTGAATAACATTTTATACAATGAGAATGGCGATCTTGAATAGCTCCCTTTTTTGAAGTACTATTTCTTCTTCTCCCAATGATGTACCGTTTTACATACCCTTCGAAGCCCAGATCGACTCCAAAAGATTCAACCAGTACCCAAGCTGATTAATCCTAGGAGGCAACATAAAGTCTTTCATGTTACACGAAGCACAAAGCCACTGGATAAATAGTTCTCCCGACCCTTCTTTCTTCCTCTCCTCTATCAGCCCTACCGTACCTACGAGGTCTTTTTGCCAGGCTCGTCTTTCAGTCCCCTTAGCTCCAAAGCATATCCGACCCAATTCAATACCAATGGAATTCCAAAGACATATTTTTGTACAAAAGTTCCCTCACTCCCACACAAATCCGGATCGCAACCCGCAGAGCCAGGATAGAGGATCGCGGTCAACCCTGTAAAGGCATACATGCTTCCCAATAAGGCTGCCGTGAACAACGCTTCTCGCTTTTGGGATTCTGTTGGAAGGTATGTGGACCGAATAGCATACCTGGGACATATTAGGCATTTTTTTTCTTCTATGGGATCGTTTGAGGTCCACTAGCACCTACCATATCGTCGATAGTCCAAGAGCTGCGGCCATACTCATTGTTTGTCCATTATGAAATCGAGCATGAGGAGGCCAGTTTGGATTATAAACGTGGGTCTCGCTGAAGTCGGCCACAAACGCTCCAACACCCAGCAGAACAGCTGGGAAGCAGAGAAGAAGTATGCCGATGGAAGGCATTCCGGGCTGGTGGAAGAATAACGGGAAATGAGAAGCAAGGAATTAGACGGCGTTCATAGAGGGAGATCCGCTACGTCGGCCACTATTGTACGACTTTCTTTTCTGAAGCTTCGATCAAGCTGATCAGTCGAGTGAGATGTATTGTCGGTTGATGCTGTTGTTACTCGTTAACATGAGGTCAGCTCACCTTGAGGATTTGATCATCCTTAAACTGCCGTATGCAGCCTAGCACCAATTCAGATCGCGTTTTGACCGACTGAATTTCCTGCTTTCAGTGTTGACATTATTTTCTTTCGTTTGACATCCGCCAGCATTGTGTACAGATGTTTTTCATTTCATTCCAACCATGTCCTATGCGCAGATTTGATTTGGAGATTCCAGATTTTGGTGAAAAGGGGGCTTGTGAAACTCCGCATCCCCGCAAACAAACATTAACACCGAGGCTTCGACTCGTTAGACATGATTCAAGCAATAAGCTGATGTTCATCAAAGTTCTATCCATTCCATCCATTTCTTGATCTGATTTCTTTTCCTCTTTTTCTTACTGCTAATCTTGACCAACGAACTGTGATACTTGACGCACTTAAATCGTGATCCGTGACATGTGAGTTTCAAGATCACCAGTTGTACAAACTTCAAATTCAGAATACTAAATCTCGTCATTTCTCAGATCTCAATCAACCATGTCCATACCGAAACCCTTTCAAATCAACGTCCTGGACGAAGACCTAGAGCTCCTCCGTAAAAAACTCGAACTCGCCCGTCTCCCAGATCAACCAGAAGGTTACGACATCAAACAAGGCGTCCCCGCGCCTCGAATGCACGAACTCATCGAATACTGGAAATCAACTTACCTTCCAAAATGGCGGCAGACGGAAAAGAAACTGAACCAGCTCCCCATGTTCACGCAAACAATCAACATGGAAGAATTCGGTGATCTAAATATCCACTTCGTGCACCAGAAATCCTCGGCGAAAAATGCCATTCCCCTCCTCTTCGTGCACGGATGGCCGGGCAGTTTTTTGGAAGTCATTAAGCTATTGCCACTTTTGACTGAAGCAGCGGGAGAGGGGCAGGCTTTCCACGTTGTTGCGCCCAGTCTGCCAAATTATGGGTTCAGTCAGGGGGTATCTAAGGTAACCTTCCCACCCTCTCCCATCACTTTCTGCTCTTAACATAATCATGTAGAGAGGCTTCAGTTTGAAGCATTATGGAGATCTCTGCAACAAACTCATGCTCTCCCTCGGCTACACCAAATATGTCGCCCAAGGCGGAGACTGGGGTTCCATAATCACCAGAATGATGGGACGATATCACGAAAAGAACCTGCGTGCCGTCCACGTCAACCTCGCAGTAATCCAGCCAGCATCTCTCCTCCGCGCACCCCTGGTTCTCCTCCAAACAATCCTTTCCTACGCCTTCTGGACCAAAGCCGAGAAACAAGGCTTGCAAAATGGAAAAGAATATTCCACCGTTGGAAACGCATATTACAACATGCACATGACGCGTCCCCAAACAGTAGCTTATTGTCTCTCTGACTCCCCCGTCGCATTACTCGGTTGGATCTACGAAAAATTAATACACTGGACGGATGATTATCCATGGACGAACGACGAAATCTTAACTTGGATATCAATATACTGGTTTTCCACTGCCGGTCCTGGAGCTTCCGTGCGCACATACTTTGAAGCTCACGACTCCTCCACAGAATTCGGGGGTGGACCAACCGATGACGCGTTCTGGAAATTCACAAATGTGCCATTGGGATTGACGCAATTTCCAAAAGATATCGTCGGAATTCCGAAGGTATTAACGCAGTTATTGGGGAATGTGATATTTCAAAACTGGGGGAAAGATGGAGGTCATTTTGCTGCGTGGGAGAGGCCCGAGGTCATTGCTAACGATTTGAAGACGATATTTAAGGAGGGAGGTGGTGCTTTTGGGATTGAGGTGGGTGAGGGGAAGAAGGAAATTTGAAAGTTCTGATATTCTTTTTTTTTTGGATATGGTTGGAATGTTTAGGGATGGTGAACATGTTACTCTCGATGTCTTTAGCTATTCTCGGATAAGTAATCTATCCAACCTCTTTGGTTGGGTGCCCAAATCTCTTACGAACATGGAGTAACACCAAATGTTTACTTTAAAGCTATAATCAGTACCGCTCTAGATCTTATCCATATTTCCGCGCAGATTAGATCGATCATAAGGCACATCCTCGAAACTTCACAACGCCATACGCAAATAAGCTTTCATACCAAAAGCATCACACCATCATCATCACACCCACTTCACAGCAACATCACACGGACACTGAAGCAATTAAACTATCAACTCAATTAATTCTTCATATTCTAACAAACATACACCTCCCTACTCCACACCTGTGGCCACCTCACCCCAAATGAAACCCGAATCTCATCACCATGCTGCTAAAGGAAAAAAAAGTACAATACACATACATCCATTGTTAGGCACCATTAGGCCTCTACCTACCATAGAAAAACGCCTCAGAAGCATCCCCACCACAAAAACGCCGTCCCTCATCCCCTTTTAATGAGCCCCTAATAGGAGCTAGAGTATCATAGCAAAATCCGTACAATGTAAGTGGGAGCCGAGAAGTATAGTAAAAGAAAATGCTATTGCCATGCGTAAAAGACAAATCATCACCCCGTTCACAACCCCGCATCTCCAAATGCATCCCCACCCATGTTCTCCTCGAACGTGCTCGTCTCCGCACCAAACGCAGGCAAGAAATCATGCGAATCCTCTCCAGGGGTTGGGTTGAAGAAGTTGTCCGCCGTGTCCATAGGATCACTCCTATCCTCAACAACGCCCTGCTGGAACAGGCTGACTGGTCGGACGGCATCGAGCTTGGAGTTGGTACTCGAGCTTGGACGTCCAAACATGTCTGCCAGACTAGGGTCAACACCGTTGCCGCCCACGGTAGTAGGACTAGTCACGCTACCGTGAGAGTGCGAGGAGAGACCGTGGTGGGCAGCGGTAGTGAAGAGTGGAGAGTTTGCAGTGGCATAGCTTGCGGCAGCCATGGCTTCGAAGGAGAAAGTAGGATGACGACCTTGATCCGTAGCAGCAGTAGAGGGATTTGGTCCACGAGAGAAGGGTGCAGAGCCGTGTGGAAGTCCAGGTGGAGTGAACGACCCCGTTGATCCCTTCGAAGCTGGCTTGTGAGGCACGAACTGTTCCGACTGACGTCTGTCTCCTGATGCGCTTCCTGGGCCACTTTCCTTTTCCTTTTTCTTTGTACCAGGCTGCTTAGGTCTGAGATGTGGAGGAAGGTCGTCGGGATTGGTGATGCCCAGTTGTGCCATGAGTTTCTGTTGCTTTGTAGGTCGTGGCTTTCGAGTTGACAAAGAGGCGTCAATCATCTTTGGCGGCTCCGGTGCGACTGGAGCCCACTTGTGCAATTCTGCGCGAAGGAAGTTGGTCTCATCTGTTAACAAGACATCGGCGCCCTCGATCTTGCGCAAGTAGAAGCGCTGGACAGAGAGCTCTTCGGGAGTTGACATGAGTGGGTTCAGAAGGCTAGCGATGGAAGCTCGGAACTCAGTGGCCTTCGTAACAATGTTCTCCAAGCACTCCTCCTCTTCTGGCTGGAATGGGAGACCAGGAATCTCATCTTGCCATGCTTGTAGGTCTTCGATCTTCGGTCGAGCTGCATCGCGTGGGATCTTCAGTCGGTAGTCGCAGATGGGACAGGTATACTTGTCGTCTTCCTTGACTTTGCCGCGAGCAATTTTGAGGCACTTGCCGTGGTACCTTGATTGTGTGTTAGCTATGTAGACATATCAGAGTCAAGAATAAGACTCACCATTCGTGACACATCTCGCACTCAATCATCATGCCAGCTTCAGGCTTGCGACAGATGCAAAAGACGTCACGGCTGGATCCAGATTCGGCACTCTCTTGGGAGGCATCGGGTGTGTTGGCGCGAGATGATGGTTCTACCGGCATGCGTGGCTGGTCGCGAAGGTCGAGGCAGTGATCATTGCGCTCCTCGACATATTTCATATGCTGGAGTAGAATATGAAGTGGCGCATTAGCCTTGCCGAAGAGCTTCTTTCCACGTCTCATCCAATCCTCATGACGCTTCTGTTCTTTTTCCAAATCAAGTGTGCCTGGTGGTTTGCTGTTCAATTCGGCCAAAGCCTCCATTGCATCGCGTACCTCAGCATATTTGGGACGCTTGCGGAAATCGAGGTCCTTGCTGCGTTCAAACAAACCCTGAATCTTGTCCTGGATTTCGCGCTGTTTCTGCAACATGGCGTCAATTTGAGCGAGAGTCTCCTTGGAGACAGGCAGTTTCGAGGCTTGTGTTGAGAGGGCGTCGAGTTGTTGGAAATTGACCTGGTCAACAGACATGAGTTCTTTGGCCTTGTGCTCCCAGAATTCACCCTGCTGCTTCTGTTGCTCAAAGTAGTGAATAAAATCGTCGTTCTCCGGAATTCCCAGCTCCCTGCCGTGGGAAATGAAGTCGGTGACCTCTTGCAGTGATAGGGGTGTGCCTTGGGTTATCTTGTCACTGTGTTCTTTGGCGCCCTCGTACCACTTGACTGTGCGTACTTGCTTTTCGAGGCGCTCAATCTCAGGGATGTCCATTGCAAACGTCTTGCTTTCTTCAATGAGTGCCTCGAGGTCTGCAGTTGTTGTGTTGGGATGTCTGAGTGCTTGATTAGCCCGCTTGCGGAAATCGGCAATCTTCTCCTCGCGTTCTCGCAGAGTCTCCAATTCCGGACAATCGAATGACAGATCGTCGGCCTTTTCCAGGAGTTTCTTAATGTTGTCGACGTTGCGGAGCTCACGCTCCCGCTCATCATCTGCGGCTTTTGTTGAGCCTTTCCTCCAGCCACCCTTGGTCTTCCGGCGATCTTGTTGCTTGCGGGTGATGTAGTTCGTCGCCTCCTCCACCCACTCGTTGCAACGCTCGACGAATTTCTTCAGATCGGGCAGCTGTGGTAAATCCCAGTGGACATTAATCTTCTCGCCTTCAGTCATCAATGTGCGCAACGCCTTCAGTGAGGGTTGCGGGCCACCCTCCAGCACCTTGTCCAGCTTCTCCAGCCAAACCTCGGGTTGTCGAGCGATGTCAACAATCTTCTGCACCGAGCTTGTGAGCTCATCGTCGGTCAATCGCACCTGAATGATATGCTCATCGTCCTTGAGCGAGCACCGGTCCTCAATACTCGAACCACAGCACTCGAACTTTCCAGCGTGCAGCAAGCACACGATACGCTGCGTCTTCAGACATACCATACGCGACAAGAAGCAGTAGCACTTGCAGTACGAACAAACAATGTCGTCGTCCAGCAAGTCCTTTTCATCCTTCTTGAATGGATACTCGGCATGGCTTCCAATCACAGAATCGTCGTCGGCTCCATCTGATTTGGGGGTTTTGACTTTGCTGTATTCCTCAGTGAAGGTTTCTCGATTCTTGATTTCCCGCTCCATTGTTCGCTGAAGCGCAGGGCCCAACCATCTCGCCGTCTTGATGGAGTGGTCACGCGAAGCTGCCGAAAACAACAGTTCCTCATGGCAAAAGACAGGCTGCCGACGGAAGTCCTGCAATCGTTGGATCGATTCACCACCATATGGCTCCCAATCGGCTGGCGCAAAGTTGACGGCCTCGTTGAAGTTGAATCCGTGGTTGAATCCAGCGTGGTAGGCCTGAGGGAAGGTGATGACGAACTGGCCAGCACGTTGATCCAATGCATACACCTTCACATCTGCCTTCTTCAACTTCTCGGGTTGCAACAAAGTCACAAGCTGAAAGAGGAGGTCGGGCTGTTGCTCAAAGAGCTCGGGAACGGTGTCTTTCATGGCAGCCTCGAAACGGTTACTATCCTCGCTTGGAATTCCATACCACGTCTTTGTAGCACCGAAATGCTGGTAGTTCGCAGAATACGTGTAGTGGTCCTCACTATGCCAGCAGAAGGTCGAGAAACACATGCCAACATATAACCAAGGCACAGTCATGCCAGAGATGTCGGTCTTGATGTGTCGGAATAATGACTCTTTGTCTAGAGGCAGAATGTTGAGGTTCCATGGATCGGTTGCGTATGGATTCAGAGGATGCAACTCCATTGTTGGAAAGCCGCTGCCGTGGGTTGTGGAATGGATATCGGCACCATATTCCACCTCAACGGTCTCTGTAAGGCTCTCCGTCAACCTCCAGAACTCTGCTTCGACAGCTTCCTCAGTCACAGCTTGTGGTCCACTCGTAATTGGATCCCATGGCATCTTGCCGGTGAAATATTGATCTTTGAAACTTCTGGCCTTCTCTTGAAATTGCTTCAACGAGTAGACGGCGCCTTCCTCAAATCCGAATTCTCCTCGTCCAACAAGGCATCGAGGGCAATGCCAATCGCTATCAGGGGGTGCTTTGATTGGTGGGTCGAGACAGAATGTATGATAACCAGCATCGCAGCTGTCGCACAGAAGCATGCTCTGGTCGTCATCGCCTCGGTTGCATTGTTCACAAATCTACAATATGTCAGCATGGTCCTCAATCCAAAGGGGCAGTCCACAATTACATCGCCAGGCTTTTCCTTTGAGCGGTCACGTGGTGGATGCAATCGTGGCGCTGGAAGGCGGGGTTGCACCATGTACGAGCCAGTAACGGTCGGTGCTCCATCTGCAAGTTGTCAAATTAGCCTCTGAAACACGAGAAATTAAACGCCAGGTGTGCCTGGATATCCTTGCACAGGTATTCTCGCGATTGGAGAAAGCATGCATGGGAGGATGCAAAGAGGAACTCACCCTGTTTGCGACGCTTGCTCTTACGTCCAGCTGCATCTGCATCGCCACTTGCCACACTGTCTGGATCATCACTAGAAAGGCCACGCTTGAGTGGAGCAAGGCCTTGTCCATTAAGTGGTGGAGGTACTGCAAGTCCACCTGGCGCAAATGGTCGCATGTCGGGAGTGTTTGCCGAGCTCATCGGGCTAGCTTCCGAGCGCTGTGGTGTCGAACGTCCTGTGTCTGTATGATAGATTCCATTTTGCGCATTTATTGCAGAGAATGAGGATGGTATTGGTGTCTGCGACTGAGGCTGTGGTGGTGGAACAGGTGTCTGCGATGGCGCATTGACGGCAGTAAAGCCTCCAGCATTCACGGCGGTAAATCCAGAAGACATGGGATATCGAGGAACGGGCGTTGGAGCTGGAGCTGGAGTTGATGCTGGTGCTTCAACTGATGGCAGCGCAGTATTGCTTTCATGGAGAAGCGCAGCATTCAGAGCACTCGAAGCACGAACCGCAGGTGAAGAAGCGCCAATGCTGGGAGTATTGTGCTGAGACTTGATGGGAGTTGGTGCTGGTGAAGGTGTATATGGACCACCGTTTTCGAACTCCTGCTGCTGAAGAACGTTTGGCTTGTTGTATCGTAGCCAGTCCTCGTAAGGCTGTAGCCATTTCGAGTATGAGTTCTTGAGTGATGTGGACAACGAAGACATGATCTTGCCACTGTATCCCAAGTCACGGCCAATTTCTGCCCAGCGCTTCTGCCGGCATACCGATTCAAACCCGCCTTTTTCTCCCACAAACTTCTTTAACTTGTATAGATCCAGTGGTCGCTTGTCAACGCTTGGAAAACGGTTCAAATTTGTTCCGTTGCGCTGCTTGTGGAACTTTGCGAGTTGATCGAGGTATGTGAGATTGGCTCGGGTTCCTAAGAAGGCGTCAGTGACTGCGGAGGATACATTAGACAGTGTAAGGCCTTCACGTACCCCCCTCAGCGAGATTAAGCTCTTGTCGTCGAGTGCGAAAGTGGAAGCGCTGTTTTATATCGTCAGTTTAAAGCTCACGTGCGGGCTGCTTCTTCACGTATACGTCCTCTCACAGTAATGAGAGGACAATATAGCGAGAGCGCATGGAGAAACTCACCTCCGTGTCGATGGCGAAGTCGGGGTTCCATCCATCAGGTGGTATGATCTTCACGATGCCATATTTCCTGCCTTCTGGTGCAATCTTGCGTATGTACTCCATCGGATTCTTGAACTCCTCCTCTGTCGGTCTGAATGTAGGCGCTTCCTGCAGTCCATGTGGTCGGGATGGCTTTGAGTCTGTTTCCTTGGACTCAGTCGGGTATCCTCGCCGCTCGACGGTATTCAGATCGAGAGGCTCCGCATGTCGAGCGCTCAACGGCAATGCGACCTTCTCTGGTATAGGAGTCGGGGCTGTCATAGGAGGCAATGCGATGCTTGTCCTGCCGGCCTTGGTGGTTGTAGAGGTTGTGCCATTTATGCTAGATGGGCGCATATTCAGAGTCGTGGTGTAGGATGCCATGCTACCACTGGGCGGCGGCCCTATGTTGGGTGTAGACACCATTCTTTCTTCCTAGATTCTTCAATTCGATGAGAGTGTGTCGCCGCTCCTCCGAGTGCGTCTTCCGAGTGAGTGTGGGTGAGATTCGAGGCCTATATCAAAGGCGAGAGCTTGGACATCTGGCTCAAGCAGACGAGGCTTCGAGGTTGTCGAAGCGTAAAGGCCGCTGTCGGAGAAACCAAGCAATTGCTGAGTGAGTATCGGCGATAGGGGAGATTGATTTGGTCACAGGGAGAGTGAGTATGCGGTGGTGTGCATGTGTGGAAGTTGGGTAGAGGACTTGGTGATATCAAAGTTCCCGGTTCGCTAAGAAAGTCAAAGGCGGGTGGTCGTCTCGTTGTGTCAAATTCGCAACAAATACATCCACATATCAAATTACCAACAGATAATTCAGATGACTTCGATAGGGACAGGTTTGCGATTGCGTATTTGCGCAAATGTTTCAAGAACTGCTCTCATACATCGTTTCTTCAGCGAAAGCCGCATATCCATGCCGATGCTGATCTGATCAATGAGAGAACTCAAAACCGACGACATCTGGATCCTCGTTTCCCCTGGCAGCTTCATTGTATAGCTTTTCAACAACTCCTGCTTCATTCTGAGCGAGATCAGAGCGTTGACACGGAAATGACCAGATCCGTCACGAAGTTGAAATCGCGCTTTCACTTCGATGCATCTTGCAGACATGGCAATAGTGGGCTCCGCAAAGCAGCAACCGATTCGACTTATGGAAGCTAGGAACCGTCTTCACATAGTTAAGAACCATAATTGTAATACTTCAAGTGAGAATTTGATTTTCTGCCCCCTGGATCGTGAATAGTCAACCTCTGTCTGCTCAGGCAGAGCAGACAGCAAAGTCCTCCACGGAACATCACCGAGTTGATTCTGACCCGATTGCATTCCCATCCTCAAATACACTCAATCCATCCCACGACAATTGAAAGGTCCCAGTCTCCTCGTTTTCACATCATCGCTGGATTCGATTTCTAGATGACAGGAGCCGTCTTCGAATATCTTCCCACGATACCTTCAACATTTCGAGTGAGAGTTTCAGTTCCTGCCCCATGAATCATCAAAAACTCACTTGGCTCCTCCCTTCGCGACGAGATCCGACCTGGCGGCAGAATGACTGAATCCATCGCGAACTTGTGCTTCTGCTTTGGTGCATCTTGCAGACATGACGACGACGGCATTGGCGACACTCGCTGCGAACTTGCTCTTCGAACTTCTGCTTTGGTGCTTCCTCCCCCAGACATGATGAGGTTGGGATTTTCACAGGAGGAATCGATCTGCCTTGTGGAAGCTATGGATCGTTATCAAATATCTGACGACCACACAGTTGCAGGTGCTCGAGTGGAAAATTCCATTTCCTACCCACTAGATCGTGATAGTTTGCATAGGCAGAGTACGCACCAATCTTGACATCTTTGCCAGATCCTCATTACCACTTGCACTTCATTCTATGAAGGCTATCGCAGAACAAAGTTCCCACTCTCCTGCCCTCATGATCCATCATCCATCTGCAGAGGATTCGAATCGAGTCGCGGCTTGAAATGCAAATCCAGTCGTCACAGCCGACCGTGAAGGCCTCAATAACAAAGGAATTGAAGACTATGACAGCCCCGAAGGAAGGACAACTCGAGCTCGACAATCTACAATATTCCGACCGTCACCGCACGACGCTTAGATTCCAGCATCGATACAAGCCGCTTTAAAGGTCCCGCCGTCATGTTTATTGAACCTAGAAAACCGCATCGTGGCAACAATAGGAGTTTTATAAGTTCCGCTACCTCACATGGAATCTCCATCCTTAAAATCCCCGCCAGTCCATCGAATCTGTACCTCCAGCATACTGCATCACAGCCACACGAAAACATGCCTACGTCTGGATCGAGGGCGGTAAATCCGGATAATCTGTTTCGAATCAGTTGAAAATTTTCAGACTGCTTTGTGAGATGATCGAGCGAGTGCCGTTTGAGTTCCCCATATCATCGACTAGCATTGTCAGAAAGGAGCTATACTAATAGTCCAGCTGTTGTGACAAGGAGCTCAAAGCTTCATTTCTTTGAAGGCCAAAGAACTGCCAACCGCTTTGTGGGATCAATTATATCCACATCGCTTTCGGTTTTCAGGATTGTGGGATCCTGAAGGAGTGACTTGACGGCGAAATGGCACATTACATGTAAAGAAGATTCATCCATGTCTCAGCAAAAGCGATAACCCCATCCATTTTGATTATGAGCATTTAAATGCTACTCTTCTCAATGCTATATTACATTTAGCTTCCACCCCGTCTCCATCAGAGTGAGAAAGGCTCACGACTTCAAAACCGTGACGCTCGAATCTTTGCTATCCGCAGAATATTTCTCCGAAATTCCGGTCTTGACAGCAGGCCTCTCTGCAATCCTCTCGATCCACTTCTTCAAATGTGGGAATGGTTTCATATCCTCCTCCGTAAAGCCAGAGAACTCATAGCCCTTGACCCAAGGCCACGTCCCGATATCCGCAACCGAGTACTTCCCCTTTCCCTTTCCAGCCAAGTACTCGCGTGGTTCGCCTGTGTACTTTCCGCTCAAACGGATTTCGAGAACGCCATAGACGCGAAGAGTTTCGTTGCGGAAACGCTCAATTGCGTATGGGATCTTCTCCTTTGCGAACTTGGCGAAATGGTTCGTCTGGCCTTGATATGGTGCCCCAGAACCATGCCAAAAGAAAAGCCATTGCAACGCTTCACTCCTCTCGAGCGTATCCTTGAATCCAAACGCATCATCCTTATCATACTTCTTCTCCAAGTACAATAGCTCGGCTGACGTCTCCATGACAGGAAAGGGAGGTGAGACGGAGTTGTCAACAAGGATGGGAATACGACCGTTTGGATCAAGACGGAGGAACCAATCTTTCTTTTGCTCGTTGGTCATGATATTGATCATTGTTGTGTCCCATTCTGTTCCGTATTTTAGTTTTAGTTCTTCGAGGAAGATTTGGACTTTTTGGCCGTTGGGGGTTGATTGGGTGACGAGGTGGAGGCCCTTGGAATTCTTGATGCTGGCGGGCGTGTCGGGGCCTATGAGGGAGGACATGCTTTCTGATTTTGAACTGAGGATTGAGAGGTGTGATCGAGGTTGTTGTTGTAGTAAGAAGTTGAAAATGGAGTTTGAGTAAAGGATTGACGTTATTCTGCTCGATCTTTGTAGTTGAGACGTGACCCCGCTGTGATGAACATTCGATGCTGCCCCGCGCAAGAGCGAACGTATCGGAAGGTTCATCAACCTGGCAGTCGTCATCGGGTAAGGTTCGTAGCTGACAAATTGAACGAGGGGATTATTTCCTGCAATACGAGTAATTGGCTCCTTTGAAATGCAGATTCAAGGAGAGATCAATCAAGCGGAGGGACACATTCCTTGGAGATGTTTATTGCTTATAAAATTCCTTGTTGGTAAGCTGTCAGAGTTCGCGCTCAAGTTCTCCGTGAAGCGCGAATGATGACAAAATCGGGATCTGATATCATGATCCTAGCCGCCCTTGCATCGGCCCGCAATGGGGATCTAGTCTACTTCAGGCAAGCTCAGTTTGTCTCTCCTATTCCACTTATTCTCTCACCTCTCCTCTCGCCTTCGAAAACAATATCTCCTAATCACAGCAGTATGCTATCAATTATCGCTTCACCTCGCCCAAGTTTGCCAGGATTCGCGACTATCTATCCCTTGCAATGGGACCAACCCTCGCTACCCGCCCTCCAGCCACAAAACTCATCTATTCACGTGTGCGGGATTGGATGCTAAAAGATGAATGAAAATCTCTATACGATAAACGAAGCCAGTAATTAGACATGTCGATCTGAATAGCCCAAGTTGACCTGACTAGCAGACAATCGAAAATATAGTACAATGTATCATCTTGTACTTGCACCTTTGAACCCCGCTTGTCTCTGTTTTTCAGTCGTGAATGTGATGTGTACTCTTTACTCTTTCAACTCCCGAATTTAAAAGATGAGGTCAACGACTTCGGTCGCGGTGCTCATCCTCCATCTCTCGCGGACAATAGCATTCCCCCTCCAACAACCTTCAATCCCCACCACCAGCGGCCCAACAACAGGAACCCACGGCCGCTTCGCCCCATCCGTCTCCGCCTACCTCGGAATTCCCTTCGCTATCCCCCCAATCGGTTCTAGAAGATGGACAGCACCAGAATTATTAACCAGCAACAAACCCATCAATGCAACAAAATTCGGTCCAGACTGTCCCGGAACGCTGTCCTTAGCAAACGGCCTACCACCAAATGAAGACTGTCTCTATCTCAATATCTGGGTTCCCCCAAAAGTTCAGGATGATAATTCGCTAAAAGCGGTTATGATATGGATTTATGGCGGGGCGTTTATAGGTGGCACTGCTGCAATGGGTATGACGGACGGTTCTCTTTTATCTGAACGAGGAGATGTTATTATCGTATCAATGAGTTATCGATTATCCATTTTTGGATTTCCAGGGGCACCAGGATTGGAGGAACAAAATCTAGGGATACTAGATCAGCGAGCCGCAATCGAGTGGACAAGGAAGAATATCGCAGCTTTTGGGGGCGATCCCGAAAGAATGGTTCTTGTGCGTTCCCTTCCTCCAGCGTTCAAACATGAGCTAAAATGACAATAACTCTTTCAGTTCGGACAAAGCGCAGGAGCAGCATCCGTAGACATCTACTCCCACGCCTGGACCGCCGATCCGATAATAAAAGGCTTCATTTCCGAATCCGGCGCCTCAACAATGTGCGGCCTAGTCTCCACCGCCTCATCCCAGAGCTGGCCAAAAGTGGCAACTTCCCTGTCCTGTCCTCCCGGCCCATCCCAACTCTCCTGCATGCGCTCCAAGAGCCTCGCTGACATCACAAAAGCCGCAAGAGCCATCGGCTCAGGCTTCCCACCCTCATTTGTCCCCATGCCCGATGGAAAAATCGTATTCGACGATTACCCCTCGCGCATGGAGAAAGGAATGTTCATCAAAGCCCCATACATAATCGGAAATAATGATAGAGAAGTATGGAGTGTCCAACAAATGAACGATCAAGAATTCATTTGTCCCGCTGCCCAAATCGCCGACTCAAGACACAAATATGGCGTACCAACCTGGCGCTACCGATTCTACGGTGGTGGCCCTTCGAACTCGCTTCTGAATCCTGCAATTCACGCCGCGGAAATGACCTTCGTATTTGGGACATTTGGAAAAGGTGGGGTTCTGGGATCGTTTTTGGTTGGGGGAAGTACGTCGCAGAAGGAGGAGGTGGCGAGGGAGTTTCAAAATGTGTGGGCGGGGTTTGCTAAGGATCCAGTGAATGGGCCTTCGAAATTAGGGTGGCCTGTTTATGAGCCCGATGGTATGTTTTTGGCGAGTTTGTGAGATGGTGAACTCTAGGATTGACAATTCATACAGGACAAACGCTGATCAGAATGATGTATCTCAACGAGACGGGACATAGTCTCACAAAGAGTGACGAGTATGATGCCAGTTGCAAGAATCTGCAATGCTCATATAGCGCCGCTGCCACAGGCGTCTTTTCCGGGCTGTCATACCTGGCTGACGGATTGTCTGCTTTTGGTAGCCCAGGTGGCTGACCTAGAATTAAGTATATCTGTCTTTGGAGAAGAAGAAGACCCGATTCTTGAACAGAGCTCCGTATGAAAGAAATTAGCCGGAAAAGTCGTAACAGTCATGATAAAGAAAACGTAACCAAGAGAGCCTGACACTCCATATGAAACCCGCTTTTCTTCACTGAGACGTGAAAATTCTCCAAGAAGCCATCCTTCGACCGATTCTACGAATCCAAAACCGAGACTCGTTCATCCAAAAAGAAAGCCAATTCTCGCACACGATGCATCCAATGCACAACCTTGCCTCTGAACACGACGAAACATCCCTGCCATCACGATCTTTGTATCGCTCAAAGCAATAGAAAATCCCCTGCAAAGACAATCTATAGACTCGTCAGGAATCTATCATCTTCAATCTGGAGCTGGACACGTCTTACCAAAATCGACTTTGGCTGCCACGAGCTCTCCTAACATGCCTCTCCTAAACAATATTCACAATCTTCCCAAGACAGAATTCTTTGTATTCTTCGCCTCGAGCCTTCGTTCCCGCTTCGTCGGGGGGTAGGTACCAGCTTCCTTCTCCTGGTTCGTCAAGGGGTACAGTTTCTTTCTTTTGAATTTCTTCAACTGCTCGATGAGATTTGGCACTTGCAGCCTCTTCGGGTGTAAGTCGTGCTAGATATCTTGGGTACTCCTGTGAATCACAAACTTGAACGACATCAGCCGAACGAATGAAGTGAAAGAAAAAGTTGGGGTATTCGCTCATTCGGTGTGTGTTGATCCCAATCCAATACATGTCTTTCACATCTGCTTCTACACCGTCTTCCGAAGAACGCCAGTCCGGGAAGAACTGCAGGAACGACAAATCGTTCCCTATATGGCAGTACGTCAGCCCAACTCTCTCATAGGTGTTCGTTTCGGCATCTGTGCATCTTAGGATCAATGAGCAGATTCTACTCGATGGTATTGACAGGGTGAGACAAAAAAGCTTCGATCCTTCTTCTACGTGCCCTGGGCCCGGAAGAGAGACGTCGTAGTCAAGCTTGTAGTCACGACCATCTAATCCTGGAATATCGAGATTCCCACCCTTGAGAGTTGTTGCAATAACATGCCCCCTAATAACGAGTTTACCATGCTCAATTTCTCCTCTGGGATTAGAAGCATTCAAAGGGAGGCAGTCCACGTCGATGGTTTGGCATAACTGTTGTAGGAATCCCCTTCCACATCCGTAGAAATACACCTCTCCTTGCAGTGCACTCCACGACCAAGTCGGAGAAGAGGAAAGCAGATTGTTGAGTCCAAATTCTGTCCCCGATATCCTTTCCCAGGCCAAATCGGCAATTAAAGAGTCCTCCCACAAGCCGGCAAGGTACCGTCCAGTGCGCGTTGATTGCACCAGTTCAGCCAACCCGGCCAGGGCTGGCAAACGATCCTTCTCGAACGTGAGATCACATTTGGAGTATTCCCGCACAATGCGATGCCAATTTTCAAGTCTAGAGCCATGTATGGCATCGGAATCAAACTTTTGCCCTTCTTTCTCCTGTCCGATGGCGTTGGCAATTGCTCCCTTTGGATAGTACCCAATTCTTGGGTTGTAATTACCGCACTGGCATGAGAAACGTTCATTACATTCCCAAACCAGTTCGGTCCTGCAGAAGTGTAAGACACGAGGCGCAAGGAGGCGTTCCTGATAGGCCCATGCTCGACCAAGAAGCGGATATTCTTCACGCAATTCTCCTTGGTCAAAGTCATCCGTTATACTATCGCTCCAATGCCCTATTCGTGGCCGAACAATGATTTTGTGGTTGTCTGAAGCATTGAGTACATGAGCTTTCCTTGTTTCACGTTCGAGGAATAATCCACCGCGACAGTGAGCAGACCCAGTCGCTGCCAACGTGATGGTCGAATTTCGGTAGACTGATGACATCCTTGCAGCTTCTTTGTTCCAATCATTCATGTCATCTTGAACAATGCAGAGAGAGTCGATCCACAAGTACGGTAGTTTTAAACTTCGTGTAAATACAATTGCGTCTTGGAACGTTCTCGGCAAGGTATTCCAAGGAATAGGACACGCCTGAAAGGATGATATGTTCTCGGTCGTTGTCTGTATTGGTTGATCCGTACCCCAGCAGTGACTCAAGCAAGCATAGTCACCACGTGCGCCAGGAGAAGTCTCCAAAAGTCTGATATCGGATTTCGATTGATCAAGAACCAAGACCCTAGTAGGCAAAGGAGGTAGGGCTTGTTTATTGCGGTGAAATCCATCCCTATGCAACTCATTTCCACTCGATGAGGTATTTGCTTCGCACTGAACGTGATTTGAACGACAATTTTGTAATTGGCGCCTAAACCAGTCCAGCGAAGACTCAGAATCTGCCTGCGGAATTGAATCGAAAATTGAATTGCTGTCTTGTTCAGATTAGCTTCACAATGGACGAGCAGAGGTCTCGAGATTTACCAGTCAGCTCGACAAACTCAAGCACCAATCTCGAACCTTCGCTAGGATTATTCACAAACCATCCCCCGTCCCTTTCCCGACAACCGACCCAATAGTGTCGAGATTGCTGTTCGGTCTTGTCCAGACCGTCAATCGGTTGAAAGTATGCTATACCGTCCTCTACCAATTTACAAGCACGGCAGCCAGCTAAAATTGCTTCTCGCAATTGCTGCACGTTGAAAAATTGAAGTTTAAAAAGACTTGATCTCTTCGGGTCGCCAACACGAGGCCATGCCTGTGATTTCAAGCAATGACAAACCGAACAATACATCTCGTCTTGGACGGTGTCCATCTTCGAATCAGAGGAGCTGACATCTTGCTGATGGAAAAGAAAATCAGAATTCAAGGTCATAGGCCTTTACTCATAGAAGCGACATACCAAAATATCTGAACCAATCCTCTCCCCATCCTCTCCCCTCAGATCTTCCTCTTCTCCTCGAACTTGGCGTACAACAGCATCGTCGTCAAGACCCGTCTGATGGTCACTGGCCGACTCACTCATGGCCAGTGCTTCACCAACAAGGGCAGATGACAGCTTTCGAATGCTCCAACAGAGAAACGATGAGATCGGAGAATGTTGATAATGAACAAGGCTCGAAAGTAGGGGAGTGGTGGGACACGAGAAAGCAACCTGAAATCCAGCGCTAAGCCACCCCCATCATGATTCGCCAGTCGCTCCTTCCCTCGCACTCAGCCGCAGTCTGGGTCATCTGACACCAACTCACAGCCCGCTCAAGGCGTAGACTCCACATCAATCCCTCAGATCAAGTGGATGAATAATCTTGGCTTGATCAACTTCGATGTCGAATTAGCACTTCATATCTAAAGCTTGACACAACGACAATACACCTACGTTGACAAAGCAACACCAATTTTTATATTGATAATCAAGTAATTACTCCCATAATCTCAAGACCAACAAATCACACAAACGAGTAGGTGCATCAAAGGCCCAAACCAGAAATCAATAGCAATCTCCCAGATTCTCACATAAAAGGAGAACCATCTTAAATCAATCTGACACCACCTCCATCACTCTTCGCACAAATAAGGGATCTCCATATTATGCATCTCCCTCAAACCATCTCCACCCTGTGTTGAGACAAGATGTACTCGTATGTGAATTCTCCTTCTCCCATTGTAGAGAGCGAAGTAGTAAGTAGTCGCTAGACGCGCAAGTTTTCGAAACCGTGACGCATAGCGCATGTTGCAGAAAGACTCAGGGAAAGACTGGGTTGGACGGAGCCACAACAATCCTCAAGGACCTCCTCGTCTTCCTTCATTTCAACTGCTACACTCATCGACTACTGCTCGATCTGAAAATTTCAGTGTCCATGAATTAGACTTCAAATATGTGTGGTGAATCATGGCTTTATGAGGTTTTATCCTCGCCGGCATTATTCGTTAAGTAGGTTCCCAAAGTCGACGACGACCACCACGAGCGACACGATGGACGGGCGGAGGACGACTGAACGCATCAGGGTCAATGGGGCTGGACAGGTCGATGGGTGCCTGACGAGGAGAAGGTGTAGCCGTGGCCCGTGGCGTGAAGTTGCCGCGGACTGGACTACCTCGACCACGAAAAGGCGCTCCTCTGCCACCACCTCGTAATGGAGAGTGAGGTGCCCTGCCAAATGCATTTGGGTCCCAAACTGGACGTCCATTCATAGCCTGTGGTCCCTTGGGTGGTGCTCGCTTCAAGACCACCTCGTCTTCATCATCAGCCTCTTTGACAACAGCAGGTCCAATGTCGGCAATCGCAGTCTCCTTCTTGAGCATCTGTTCGCGGTTTCGAATGTCTCGCTCTTCTCTGGCGATGACTTCGCGCAGCTGTTCAAGCTTCTTAACGCGGATGCCAAATCGTTGGGCAATCTGCTGCTTGAGTGGATCGTTTGTGACCAAGATGAAGGTCTCCAGTGCTGCCGAGGCATTCTCTTCCTGGTGAATGCGCCATAGAATATAATTGAAGAACGGACGGAGCGCAATTGGAATCGACCGTCTCTGCTTCTTTCCAGATCCTTCAGCAGACATGGAAGAGACATTGCTGTCTGACTTCTTGTGCGAAGGACGTCCAGTGCCAATAGGCTGGAGAGGCTTGAAGTCTTTGTAGGGACTGGCATTGAGCATACCAGGGCTAGTCGCAGAGTATACAGAGACCGGAGAGGCAGTACGAGCTCCGATGCTTTCTTGAGAGCTTATTGAAGTATTGTCAGGCATAGCGTCCAGGCGAAGATCGGCGAGACCTTCGGTGGCGTCGTCTGGGTCCTCGTGAGTGTCCGACTCCATTGACAGCAGTGTCTGCGGGAGCAGAAACTGTTCTACATCTTCCCATCTCTCAAATATTTCGAAGCCGCCTTGTAGATGTACGAGGTCAGCAGCGTGGCGATTGGATGCATCGTCTGGGAGGGAGGTGATTGTATCGAGCCAGGTAAGTGCTTCTTCGGCATATGTGCTAATGCGTTCACCCGTCTGAGCCAGACGTCGGAGTCGGTCAAGAGCTGCTACTTGTCAACGATATCCTGCCAATACATGTCCCAACCTACTGTGAAGCGGCACGAAGATGCGGATAGAGCCGTTGTTGACCCATTTCTTGACGCCGTCGCGGGTGCTTTTCTTCAGGCCGGCAATGAGGGCGGTGTCGTCGAGGATGCAATTGAATAGCTTGCGGGTGGGAGCCATGCGTTTCTCGGGCGTCAGCGGTACAGAGCCGCGTGAGGATGATTTTTGTTGTAGTATCGTCATGAGCACTGCTCATTCATTCTGTAGTGGGAGCGCTATGTTTAGTACAGAACAGTGTGGGAATAATGTACGAGTTTGTGAGATGCTGGAGTCATTGTGAAGGAGAAGTGTTTGGAGGAGCGTACCAAATTGGTGGTGGTTTCTTGTGTGGGTCGTGGAAGTCTGTTGTCGCAATTCATTTCCGTGGGACTTGTCCCTTCCTTCGGAGTGCTTGATTATTACGGCTCGCACTCGTTGCTCTGGCTCATGCGGACTTGTGTGTTGGGAGCATTGCTTTCGCTAATGTGTGAGTCAGGCGCCGGGGCAATTGGGAGCATCATAGCCCTTATCTCGTGGCTAGGTGGGTGAATGAAGGGATGTGTGTTGGAGGTGGAGAGAGACGATGCATGCGAGCCGAGTGAAGCGCTAAGGCCTTGAAAAGCTGCCCTCACGATTTTGAGGCTGAGGGCAACCAGGCTGAACATTTTGCAAGGCGGAGCTTTGGGAATCCATCATATGACTCACTTTGATGTTTCATAGTATTCCATGTACACTGCTTTCAAGCAGCATGGCTGAGGTGCTGGGAACTTGAAAACACGGTCTCTGGGGCGAGGCACAAAACTCGAGTCCATAGGAATTCAGGAATACTCTTCACTCGTCAAATAGGAGTATAACCAGAGGCGGTAAGAGAGTGAGCCTCAAAGTCACGAAGAAAAGAAGAACATTTCCAATCACCCGAAAAGATAACTCGCAGTTTTGATTCATAGATAATAACGTCTCTAAATTGGATCCCTTACTATCTACAAGACCTCTCTCAACGAAATAAGGAACTGCTGAACTTACATGGCCATGTACACGAACAAACTCTTCACAGCCTTGGAACCGGGGCATCGAAACATTCTGAGACTCTGTCGCATATCATCTGTCTTAGATCTCAGCCTCAATTCCTGCTGTGGACAGCCCAAAATGTCTTATTCATTTCCGCTATGGCCCATCTCACAGCGCACTACTCCAACTTCCATCAAACTCGAAACTGCTGCCTGGAAGACATATTTGTGGTCCTTCTATTGTTCGAGTACAGTTACCAGAATCTACCACCCCTCTGTCATCAGAACACTGCACGAGGCTGAAGCTAGAGATCCCGTTCATGGTTTCTTTGGGAAGAAAGCTCCTAGGATTAGTCGTAACACGAAGGAGAGAAGCAAGAGCCGTATTGGGTCAAGACTCAGCAAAACTCACAGAAAAAGTAAGCCTCTTATTTCTCTACACGAAACAGCTTTGTTCCGTTTCCGACTGCAATGACTGGAAGATGGTGTAGGGAAAATAAGGATCCATCATCTCACCACGATGCGCAAGCTGCACTTCCACCTGTCGTCTTCATAGGATCTGCCGTGAGGGGAGAAGGACAGAATAGTAAATCCATGTCGAGGCGGATCAGTCTCAAAGCAGATGCCAAACGTAAATGATTAAAATAACATCTTTCCCTCGGTCGAGTGAAATGGCATGAATACGATGAAATGATATGGGCCTATTACGACATATGTACAAAGCTAAATACCTGCCTTAGTGGTCTCATAACTCATTATCTCGTCCCAATCTTCTCCCTCCCCAGTTTTTAGGTTGTGCTCCCACTCGACGTCTTAGGCGGCGTATCAGGAACCAATTTCTTCTGCTCAACTCCCAGAACCACTAAACATCGTTAGCATCCATCCATTCACACCAAATAAACTAGAATAACTTACATCGTTCATACAAAAACCAACTCATACAAAGCGCAATCGGCGCCGCAACAATGATAGCAGTAACTCTCCTAGTAGCACTCTTATACGTAACCGGGAACCCTCCCGGATTCAACCCCTTCTTCGCTTTCGGTATCGATGCCTCGGTTGCTAGTCTATTCAACGCTTTTGCTTTGCGTACAGCGTCGGATTCTGAGGACTGGAGTTTTGAGATCGTGCTCAGAGCTCGAATTGTGTGAGATTTGGCTGCGAGGATTGGTGGGTTGGGTAGCCATTGGTAGAATGTTGAGGAGGGTGTGGATGTGGAAGGCATTATTGTGGATTGGGTAGAGGGGATTGTGGGTAGTTCGAGGATTAATGCGTTGGAGGATTGAATTGGTTCGGGTGGTGTGGGCGTATCCGGTGTAGAGATGGTCGATAGTCCTGCGGCTTTCTTCAATTCCTCTTCTACTTTCAAAGCTGCTATCTGCTGCAGTATCTTGCTTGACTCTTTCTTCGCAATCGCCTTGAGGACTTCTGGAGGAGGTGATTTAGGTTCGTGGTTGGAGATTGTTTTCGGTGTCGTCCGTTGCGCAATTGTTCCTGCTTTCGCCTTCGATTCACTTCGCGTTGTGGATGTCTTAATTTCTTTCGCTATCTCCTTGCTTTTACTTGCAATACTCTTCTTTGAAGGCGATTTCGGGCTCTTCTTTACAGTCTCAACTTTCGACTTTCCAGACGGCAGCTCGGATGGAAACACTCCGTCAACTTCAACAATCTTCTTTGGGCGTCCTCTTTTCTTCGCGATTTCAACAACGGACATTTTAACAGTTGTCTTGTCAAAGATTGAATTGATTGTGTCTTTGCGAAATGTTCAATTTCCTTGACTCGATAGGCACCAACATCAATATAACGCGTTAATTTCCTTTGACGCGTCTCGGACATGAACTTCAAGGGTCGGGAGCAAGGATACCACGCTTTGAATTCAAGGGCATTGAGAGCTCTCCTCCAATGACTGTCGTCTCATCTGTTCTTTTTCGTTCTTTCGTACTTCCGCTATAATTTCTTAGGAAGAGTCATCTTTCTTCGAGATCAATAGTGATGCTCCACCCAGTATGTACATGTAAAGGATTATCATTCAAATGACTACATTAACCCGTGGATATCATAAACCATCATCTGTGTCTGTCGGTATCCTAACCAACTAAAACGCCATCAAATTACCATCAATTCAGTCTACCCTCGCCCCACCATACGCTTGCACAACAAGCACACTCCCTCCGATTCCCCCACCAACAACCTCCCTTCCAATAACACCAAGACACTTCGACGACTCACTAACTCCGGCTTTAGCCTCCTTAGCAAAGGCACCAACCCATGCAGCGTTACGACCAACAACGACAAGATCGCCCGCATTCCTAGGTGCCTGTCCAACTTCGCGTCCTACGCGTTGGAGAACATATTTAAGCGGTGTGGCTCCAGCGTTGACAGTGTCGAAGACGACTCTAGCAGCCATTGAAACAGGAATCGATGCTTTAAGCGAAGAAAAGAAGATGGAATCACGTTCGGCAGGTGTGGTTGAAGATGTCGCAGCATCTACTACCGTCGATTTTTTGCCAGTCATACTTAATCCGGTGCCTGTTCTTTGAACAGGCGAAGAAGATTCAGCGATCTCATCTTCGCGAGACATGGCGAAGAAAGCAGCATCAGTCTCAAAATGAACAATGGTGGCAGTGACTTCCTCATTCTCGGCCATTTGCAGAACAAGACGAATAGCGAACCGATCATCTGCGCCACCGAAATATGGAAGGAAGATGTGGTGGCTGCGATCTGTGACTGGAGCTCTTGGGTCGTGGCGTGTGCTGTTTATGCTCAATGCACTCCTCGTGCGGAACAAGCCCACTTTCTCGAAAGATCTTGGTGCACTGGCGCCACCAAAGTTGCGGTTGACGAAGACCGCCGTATTGCATGGTGCGCGTTTAAGTGCGGAGGAGATAAAGCCAATGTAGCTTGATGTAGCAAGCTTCTTCTGAGTAGATTCGGAAGAGATGTGCTGAGTCTCTGACATGCTTCCAGTTTCACTCCATGGGAGAAGCAAGAAATCAGAGTCCAGATCTGCTGCTCTCGATGTGAGGGCTTCAGAGAAGCTCGATTCGGGTAATACAGTGACCTCTCCACTGACAGCCAAGTTGTGCATGTGGCCCACAGTTCGGAAAGTATTGACGAGCGGGTCATGGAAACTGTATTCATCTAATTCAGATACCTGCATGACAGACGATTCACGCTCGGTGAGCTCCAGGAGGTGAACACCATGAGCCTCGATTGGACGCTTGGAAGGGAAGGACGGCCCAGTGTCTTCATCGCTGCCTCCGAGTGTTCGTGTAGGATGGACCTTAGCAGTGCGCGTTTGCGGTGTATTTCCCAACAGAGCCATGAATGCCATGAGTGGTGGCATGTTGTCCAATCGTAGATAGACCAGCATGCGATGGACCTTGGTACTTTCCATCTTCTCATAGGTGAGGCTGTCGCGGGTGCTGCTTGGCTCTTCCGAGAGAGGCTTGCCACTATCCCAGTCAATCTCGCCACGTTTCCATGCCTCAATTTTGCGTTGATACTCTGGTGGGTACAGCGCAGATGTCAATGGCGTAGTGGCAAACGTCGTAACAAGGGCCATGACGACGAAGATCGTGAATGTACGAGTGCTTAATATCTTAGCGTTAAGGCCGATGTTCTGCATTGCTGTTAGCTTAGACATGAGCTTCGAGGTCCTTATAATTCAACATACCAGAACGATAAGTTCAACCAATCCTTTGCAGCTCATAAGAGAGCCGATGGTGAAGCACTCTCTCCACACCATGCCATTTGCGCGAGCAGCAAGAGTAGCTCCAATGAACTTGGCGAAAAATGCGACAGCGATAACGCCGATGACATATGCCCAGACGATACCACTATCGAGCAATCCAAGATTGGTACCCAAGCCAGAAAGGGCAAAATAGAGCGGCAAAAACAAAGAGCTGACGAGGTCCTCGATCTTTTCAGTGACTTTGATAGCGAAACCACCTTCGTGAGGGCATATCAACCCGGCGAGAAATGCGCCAAAAATAGGGTGGACACCAATGACGCCCGTAAAGAAGGCCGAGGTCAACGCAATCAACAAAGTAAGAACAATGACCGACTGACTTGGTCCATTCTCGAGACTGCGCGTTCGTTGGAGGATGTGAATAAATACTGGTCGGACAGCGTAAACCATGAACAGAATCCAAGCAAGACAGGTCAAGAGGACGTATAGAGCTGTGAGACCAGTTCCGGCGTTGACGAGCGCAACGCAAAGCGCGAGGAGGAT
Organism: Venturiaceae sp. KMAF11; assembly: GCA_023078705.1. Taxonomy (NCBI): domain Eukaryota; kingdom Fungi; phylum Ascomycota; class Dothideomycetes; order Venturiales; family Venturiaceae; species Venturiaceae sp. KMAF11. The sequence continues at coordinate 2,326,049 of JALGOQ010000005.1, forward strand.
CCATCCTATAGACGATTTTAGTATTGGTAGTACACAGCGCACCGGCTAAAACTTACCAACCACGTCATTACCCACTCCAGCCGACAAAACGATTACTCCGACAGGTGTATGAAGCAGCTTAAGCTCAGTCAAGATTCTGCACAGAACCGGAAATGCCGTAATAGCCATAGCCACACCAATAAAAAGCATATATACTCCGAAAGAGATCGGCACAGTACCTGGCTCATTCCTGAACTCATTGTATAGTCCCCATGCAATGGCACAACCTAGTCCAAAAGGGAAAGCCATTCCTGCGAGTCCAACGCTGGCAGCAATTTTCCAATTGCTCACCAGGTATCTCAAGTCAACTTCTAATCCGACCAAGAACAAGAAAAGTAATAGACCCAGGTTGGCGACCAGTGTAAGATTCGGCATTGCTAAAGGAGGAAATATTGTATTGGTGAAGTGAGGAATTCTTCCCATGACTGAAGGACCAAGGAGAATGCCACCAATGACTTCAGCAATCACTCGAGGCTGTCGGAGCTTCTGGAGAGGCCAGTGCAGGAGACGGCAGAAGATTATGATTATACCAGCCTGGTGAGATTAGCAAGGTGAACATTTTGAAGAATGCTGAACAGTATAGACCTGTATGATGAAGATAGTGATAGGATTCTTTGGATCGTAGAGAGTTGGGTTGCCATGTTCGAGGATACCGCCCTGAGGAGGAGCTCGAGCTGTGCTGCTAGCACTTGACGATGCTATTGTCTTTGTGACGGTATGCCGAACCGTTGTGGTAATTAAGGATGCCATGACGGGCGCGTACTATCGAGCTCAAAGCTCACTCTCCGTGTAGCTGTAAAGCAATTCGAGTTGATGGAGGTGATGAGTGCCACTGCTCGAGCTCGCGAGAAGGTGGGAGGGATATAAAGCCGTAAGCTGGGGTATCCATAGCGCGACTCAGTGGCCGAGAGAGCGTTCTGGGCGTGCATGATGTGGAGACATCAGCAAGAGGCAATTGGTTGATGAGAGATGCCCGCTCAGAAATGCGGTTGATGCTGGAATGCCATGCGCGTCGGGGTTGGAATGTGATCAATCCACAGCTGCACGTCTCAAGGCCCTTTGCGGCCTCACAACGTGATACCCATCCTGCTAAAATGCTTTGCTGTTGAAAGCCTGTGACATGTGCATCGAATTCACAGAAAACCCCGATATGCAGGGTAAATGGCGTTTGACAGACGCTGTGGGCGTTCAATGAACTGTGCTTCTGGCCGATCACGCTGCCAGATGCTCTCGACTTTGGTGACCGGCGAATTGAAGAAATGGTGGAGGTCTCCAAGAGCTTGGGGCCAAGCAAGGGTTCACCCAGTTTCCATTGGGTTTTCAATGAGGAGAAGCTGGTGTTAGTATTCGTTGAAAACTCGGCTTGGGATTGAAGGTGCAACTTGGAAGTTGTGATGGCTGACAGGAAAAAGAGAACTTGTGTTCGGAGCAATGCTCTTCTTTACGATATGCTTCTTTACGATATGCCCCACCTACCTTACCTCATAAATCAGACTCCCGATGGGTTTTCACACTAAGCCGAATTCGGCTTCGCTGAACTCCTGCCAACTCCTGGTAACTCCTACACTAATCAGCTCGCGCTGCTTGCTCGGCTGGCGCCGGCTAGGCCGGCGCCTCCGCCTAACCCCTGCCTAGTAACTCCGCCTAACTCCTCGACCAATCAGATGCGGTAAAGCGAGAAAACCTAGCGGGAGTCTAAGAGTTTATAGTTACGTTTTAGAGCGATTCTACTACTCTAATATTACTATTACTATAAATATTTAAATTTACGTAGTAACTAATTTACGATAAATACTCTAATCCCTCCTACTAGTCCGCTATCGAGTCTACCGCTAAATAGCCCTCTACCTCTTCCTACGAGCCCGCTTTTAAGCGCCCCTCCTACGAGTCTAATTCTAGCGTAAGTCTATACGCGTATATTTTACGACGATAGTAGTAGCGATCCTGATATTAAATAAACTAATAGCGATATACCGATACTAGATCGTCCCTCGTCCTCTCGAACGCCCCGCTCTATAATAAAAAGGACCACGTTATAGAAGTTAGAGGCTGTTATAGAAATACTTCGGGGGAACGATTAGAGTTTTTAAGACTTTATTCGAGCGTAGGTTAGTCTTCGTATAAATATTAAGACCGGGATAACGAAGTAGAAGGATATTAAAGTATTTTATTACCGGTATAAGATACCGGAATAGAGAAAGCGGATTATAAATAGTATTATTATTAAACTTATTATTACGACTGGTTTTCTCGGTATAATATAGGTCACGTTTCCCTAGAGTAACCTTATACTCCTTTCACTTAGGAACGCCTGTCGTGTCGTACTTTCTTCCTATTAAGGGTTTAGGGTAAGGGCGAGAGTTAATAGAAGAACTTACCTTTAGTCCTTCCTTCTTTCCTTACTATACTTAACTAGCTTTAAACTATAGTTATATTATTGACTATAGTAAAGCGTAATAGGGTTAAGGGAGAGGGGAGATAGCGTTAGCCTTTAGCTATACGTTATATCGAAGTCTCTCCTAGTATAAGACTATAGGTATATAAGATAAATCGGCTTTATATTTAAGTAAAGTATCGTTACTACTTATATATCTTATAAACCTCTAACTTAAGAAAAGTAATATAAGATAACTATAAAGAAAGAAATAAGAGATCCTACTAAATACCTTCCTTATATATTCCTTCGTCCTATAGGTTACCTATACTCTTAGTAACCTTCCTATACTTCCTATACTAGGGACTTTTACTAAGGCTGTAGGAACTATAGGTATATTATGTAACTATACTTAGTACGTACCGCTAGAGTTATTACTTAGCTCGTCCTATTACTCTATCTACTCGTCTTTCTAATATTCTAGGTTCTCCGTTTCTAAACCTTCCTACCCTATTATTTCTTCTAGTACTATTTCTATAGCTTAGGTATAATCTATAATACTACCCTTCCTTTTAGGAATTCTCGTCCCGAGGATTTAGCGTCGGCGTTCCTCCTATTAACGCCGAGCTTATAGTATAGGGGGACTATAAGTATACTCTCGTTCCTACTACTTATCTACCTCTAGTTCTAACTCTTTCCTAACTATACTAAAGGCTTTCTCGTTAAAGTCTCGCGAAGCTCGTTTCGCTACCGTCTAGGCTAAAGGCTATACTATACCGTTTCCTTATAAGCGTTACCGTAATACTAAACTAGAGTATCGGATAGACGTTACCGTAGGTAAGTACTCCGCGTATATTAGGGTAGACCGAAGCTACGATTTAATTTTATTTAAAGCTAACTATACGTTTACGAGCGCTCTCGTAGCTTCTTTAGTTTAGGTAAACTCCTCCTACTAAGGCGTTTCCTAGTCGTATTCCTATTTAATCTATTTCTCTCTATTATTATAGTAGAGGTAATAGTCTATCTAACTATCGTATAGGAGTATTACTATTTCCTAGGGTAGCTCCTCTCGGATATTACTATTAACTTATTTTAACTATAGTTTATCGGGGTTCTAATTCTCTAGTTAGGCTACCGCTACTTTCTTTATTTAATTTATTAAGTATTCCTAGGTCCCCTCCTAGGCTACCCCCTAAAGTCCTCCTTAAATTTCCTTAATCTATTCTCGATTATTCTTTTATCGTTCCTTAGTTCTTCGCCTAAGGACTATTATTCTTTATTATATCTATTTTCTATCTATTCTATTCTATTAATATCTTTATAATTCTTATTTATCTACCTACGTTAAGCTTATATTACCCTTAGCTAGCTCCTTTACTAACTATTACCTTAGGGAATAAGATTAATACGTAGAAAGAAGAGGTTCGTCGGTAGTTAGAGAGTATAGATAAAGAGATCTCTCTTAAGAAATATTCCTTTAAGGAGTAGTATTATCGCTATCTCTAACTTTAAGCTACTCGTCGCTCGAAGAAACTTCGTCTTCGAAAATAGCTATATCTTTTAACTAAGCGTAAGAAGATTTAGTAGGCTAACGACCTTCTTACCCTAGAGAAGCTTAAGCGGCTAGAGTACGAAGCTATACTTCGTAGCGAGATAACTCTATACGAGGGTTACCCTTATAAACCTACCCTATTATATAGATTCCTCGTTCCTAAGGGCTAGGCTCCTTCGTCGCCGTTTTAAGTACCTAAATCGGATAACTAACTACTTCTACTAAGGATACCTATTTCCTTAGACGCCCCCTTAGTTAATTAGCCTTCTATACCGGGGATATCCGATCCTAATTCTAATTTCTAGAAGTCTATAGGTTTTAGCGGTAAAACTAGGCTATCGCCTACTAAGTATATATTAGGTTACTAATTAGTTTCTATATATTTTCCGCGTTATTATAACCCTTCTATTTTACTAGGTAGTACGTTTCTTTTCCGATTACCTAATAATCTAGAATTTATTCTAACTCGTACTCCTCTTCTTTATCGTTAATAATAGTTACTATTAGGTCTACTTTTGCCCCTTCTAGTACCTTTTCTAGTAAAGCTATATAAAATACCGGGTATATCCTTATATATTATAGGAGTCGTAGCCTATAGTTAACCTTACTAATCCGTTCTTCGATTTCGAATAGTCCTAACTTAACGTAGTCTAGTTTTACGCTAGGTCGCTTTATTTTAATGTTTTTTCGGACTAGGAAAACTTTATCCCCCCCTTTAAAGGTTAGCGCCGAAGACCTATTATTATTATAGTATTTTACTACTCTATAGCTAATAAAACGTAGGTCTTAGGTTAATTATACCTATATTTCCTTAATCTACGATACTCGGAACTTAGTATTTTAGGATACTTGTCCTAGTTCTAGTAGTTCGTAGTACGCTTTTGGTTAATATCTATATAACGCTTTATATAGAGATATCTTAGTTAGTTCGGTAACCGCGCTATTATAGGCGTATTAAGCGAGTGGTAAGAGCTTAACCTAATTATTTTACCGATAATTAATATAAAAGCGTAGGTATTATTCTAACGTTTAATTTAATCGTTCCGTTTATCTATCTATCTATAGGTAGTATACTATAGATATCTTTTATTTAATTCCTAGCTAACTAACTAGTAAAGTCTAGAATTTCGATATTAACTACTTATCTCGGTCCGAGATAATTCGTTATAGTATTCTATAATTACCGAGGATATTTCTTATAAACGTATATAAGAGATCTTCCGCTATCGAGCTTTCTCGATACGGGATAAACTTACCGTTTTTAGTAAGTTTATCTATAATAACTAGGATAGAGTTATATACTACTCCTATTATTAGTTCTCTAGATAACGGAAGTTTCGTAATCTAATCTATCGCTATATATTACTATAGTTACGTAGGGATTTCGGCGATCTGTATCTCGCTATATAGTACGTATCTATTTACCTTATTTCTTATATATTCTATATAGTTTTTAACCATTTCGGTCACTTTTTGTCTTATTAGAGGGAAGTAGTATGTTTTCTTTAACCTATTATAGGTTTTCTAATAGCCTTAGTATCTATACGCCGGTACGTTATATACTTCCTTAATTAGCGCTATTCTTATAGACTCTAGTACGTATACCTTCTTATAGAACCTAATTAGTCCTTTATCGTCGATAATAATATAAGCGTCCTTATATTATCGTTTACCTAGCTCCTTAGCTATAGTATCGACTTTATACGCTTCTTTAATTTATTTAGTAAATCCCTCGTTAGATATTACTATTACTACTACGAGGTCTATTTCGTCTAGTAGTTCTAGTAGGTTCGTATAGCTAAGCGACCTATCCTTATTCGCTTTAAGGATCTAGTAACCTAGCGTAGGACTATTATCTACGTAATCTAGTCTTCTACTAAGAGTATTAGCTCTTTTATTCTCTAATTCCTTCTAATAGGTAATCTTAAAGTCGTATACGGCGATCTATTCCGCCTATTAAGCTTATCTTCTATTAAGCACCTTCGTGGTGGTAAAATAGGTTAAATTCTTATAATCCGTAATAATTATAACGGTATACGTAGCTCCCTCGAGGTATACTCGCCATTTCCTAAGTACTACGATAATTACTAATAACTCTTTATTAAATATATCGTAGTTTTGTTCTACCGGAACCATTTTTCGGGAGTAAAACGCGACTAGGTAAAGGTAACTCTTATTATCCTTCTAACTAAGATATACGCTAATCGTATAGTCTAATATATCTATTTCGACGATATACTATTTATTAGGTTAAAAGTTTACTAGGATCGGATATCCTATAAACGACTTTTTTAACTAATTAAACGCCTATTAATACTAGTTTATTTATATAAACTCTTGGTCCTTTCTTGTAAGTATAGTAAGGGGACTGGCCTTACTCGAGTATCCCTTAATAAACTTTCGATAGTAATTAACTAACCCTAAAAACGACTATACTTTTTTAATAGTAGTAGGTTTAGGCTATTCTAGAATAGCTTTAACCTTCTTTAGGTCTATTACTACTAATCCTAGCATAATACGGAATCCTAGGAAATTAAAATCCTCTATATAGAATTCGTATTTAGATAGCTTTACTCGAAAACCTTTTTTTAGTAGTACTTCTAGAACTATCCGAACCTTCTTAGTATATTCTTCCTTAGTCCCTTTAGTATATATAAGTATATTATCTAAATAAATAACTACGAATATATCGATAAACTACTAAAGTACGTTATTTATTATTACTTAGAATACTACTAGTACGTTAGTTAACCTAAATAGTATAACTAACTACTTATATAATCCGTACTTGGTTTAGAAAGCCGTTTTCTACTCGTCGCCTTCCTTAATACGGATACGATAATACGTATCTCGTATATTAACCTTAGTAAAGTATATAGCTCCTATAAGTCTATCCTTAAGTTCTTTAATTAGTAGGAGTAGATAGGAATTCTTCTTTATACTATCGTTTAGCTTCCTAAAGTCTATATATATCCGTTTTTCGCCCGTTTTCTTTAGTACGAAAATAATTAGTACTCCGATTGGTAATTAGGATTCCCGTATATATTCCTTCGTAAGTAGCTTATCTAGTTACGTCCGTAGCTCCTTAAGCTCGGCTTTATTTAGTCGATAGATTAGTTATAGCTTTAACTCTACCCCTAGTAAGAGTTCTATTACTAGATCCTATAGCTAATATTCTAGTAGGTTCTCGTTATCCTTTAATTCTTTAAATATATCTTCGAGATCCTAATACTCCGGTAGTATCTAACTAGTAGCGGCGATCTACCGTTCTTCATAGAAAGATTACTTATTATCTTCTAAGATTCTAGGGAGCTCTTCCCGCTCGATCTTACCCTCCTTACGTTTAGGGGGTTATCTCGGACTTTTATATATACCTAGCGCGGTATAGATTATCTCGTACTTTTTAGAGAATATAAAACTTCGTTTCTCCTAATCGATAGAAGGATTATACTACCGAAGCTACGGTACTTCTAGGATAATTTCGTATCCTTTTATTATAACTACGTTAAAGGTAATTCGTTTAATATATTAGTAAAAACGTATAGTTAACGGAAGTATTTCGTACTCTACCGATCCGTTTTCCCCTATCGACCTATCGTACGCTCGTACCTTATATAGTTCCTCTATCTTTTAGATTCTAAACTAATTCTTTTCGACGTAGGTTTTACTAATAAAGTTCGTATGGGCTCCGGAATCGATTATTACCTTAACCCTTTTACCGTTTACTATAATATGGAATTCTAGCGAATAAGTATACTTCGATACTATATAGGCTATTCTTAGCTCTAATCTAGGTATAGGTCCTTAATCCTTCTCTAATCGATTACTATCTACTATAGTTATCGTAAGATCCCGGGTTTACTTACCCTTCGTCTATTTCTTCTAAGGTACCTTAGGGTACTATCTCGTATCCTCCTTACTTAAGATATACGTCTTATACTAATCGTTATAGTAAGCCGTCTAGCTTAGATATATATAGTCTAATTCTTATTTACTAGCTTCGTTTAATTAGGCCTTCCTAACTATATTAAACTATCTAGCTTTTCTTAGGTACTAGCGCGAGAAGTAGTCTCTAGCTCTATAGTTTAGATATTTACCGTTCTTAAACCTTTTCTCTTATTCCGGTAAGAACTTTTTCTTTAGTACTCTTACTATACTAAGGTCTATTGGATCTCCCTAGTATTATTATTACGTTAGTAGCTAACGAGTAATCCTAACGTTAGGTTACTATAGCCTTCTTTATATATAACGTTATTTATCCCTTTTTAGTACGTAATTTATAAACGTTAGTATTACGCCGCTTCGTTTTTCTAATTATCTTTCGTAGTATCGATTATCGATTTTAATAGCTAAAGTAGTAAACTTTACTAAGCTATTAGGTCGTTCTATCTTTATAAGGTTATCTTTAATATATAGTTTTAACCCCTTATAGAAGTAGGTTATAAGTAGTCTATCTACCTATCCTAACTTACTAGAAACCTATAGAAATTCCGATATATACGTAGTCGCTGCTTTACGTTATTAAATATTTTAGATCTTCCTCTCCGCTTTACGGACTTAATCTACGCTTCTAAATAGTTTAGTAAGTTCTTCTACGAAGTTTCTATAACTTCTAAAGATATTACTAGTTTCTACTCGCCTAATAGGATCCTTATAATCTATAAAGTCTCTAAGTATAGGTTCGAACTAATCGAACGCTACTCTAGTAAGTCTTTTAGCGATATACTTAACTTATTCTTCCGCTATTAGTAATATATCTCGATTATACTCTAAGAATAGGTCTACCTAAGTAAGGAATTACTTTAATGCGCCGGTTTCCTTCCCGTCGAACTTCTCTAGTAGGTCCCTTTTTAAGTATCGTACTCTTTAGGATTCCTTAAGTATATTTATTTCTATCTCTTTTTCCGTTATTTCTTCCTCTAACTCTAGGAGTTTAGTATTTATAGTATTTACTATATTTACTATCTATACTATAGTTAGGGTTAAAGTAGTTCCGCTAGTTATTAATATATTACCTATATTAACTCGTATTTTTATAATTTAGTTTATAATTAACCTATTAACTATTGCACCTCTACTCGTAATAAGGGTGGTTATAGTATTACGACTAGTTTTCTCGGTATAATATAGGTTACGTTTCCCTAGAGTAATCTTATACTCCTTTTACTTAGGAACGCCTATCGTATCGTACTTTCTTCCTATTAAGGGTTTAGGGTGAGGGCGAGAGTTAATAGAAGAACTTACCTTTAGTTCTTTCTTCTTTCCTTACTATACTTAACTAGCTTTAAACTATAGTTATATTATTAACTATAGTAAAGCGTAATAGGGTTAAGGAAAAGGGGAGATAGCGTTAGCCTTTAGCTATATATTATATTAAAGTCTCTCCTTGTATAAGACTATAGGTATATAAAATAAATCGGCTTTATATTTAAGTAAAGTATTATTACTACTTATATATCTTATAAACCTCTAACTTAAGAAAAGTAATATAAGATAACTATAAAGAAAGAAATAAAAGATCCTACTAAATATCTTCTTTATATATTCCTTCGTCCTATAGGTTACCTATACTCTTAGTAACCTTCCTATACTTCCTATACTAGGGACTTTTACTAAGGCTATAGGAACTATAGGTATATTACGTAACTATATTTAGTACGTACCGCTAAAGTTATTACTTGGCTCGTCCTACTACTCTATCTACTTATCTTTCTAATATTCTAGGTCCTCCGTTTCTGAACCTTCCTACCCTATCATTTCTTCTAGTGCCGTTTCTATGGCTTGGGTATAATTTATAATACTTATATAGTTTAAGATTTTCTCCGTCTTAAATATATCCGCTCTAGTATTTAATTTAGTAGTATAAGTAGTAATTACGGAATTAGATACTCTTATAAGTACGGTCGATAGTCCCTTTAGTAGGTTTACGGACGCGTTCCTCGAATCTATAAAGGTTAAATCGCTAGACTTTAAGCGCGGATATACGTCGATTGAAACCTCTACCCTAATATAGTATCGATTCCTTACCAAGCTCCTAGGTAATTAACGGAGTTATCGGGGTAGCTATATATAGACGAAAGGGATAGACACGGCTATCGCTAAACGACTATTTATAATTACTAGTATTACCTACTATTTAAGGATAAAGAAGATATTAAATATATTTCCTATCCTACTCGGTATCTATCTACTCGGTACTAGAGCTAAGCGTCGCGTAATTTAGTCTCTTACCGGTATAGGACTATACCCTAGTTACTTATAGTTAAATAAACTAATAGAGAAGGTCGTAGATATATATAAGGTAACTCCTATTAACTCCTATAAACTTCTAATAACTCCTAGTAACTCCTTGGCTAATTAAATTATACTAATATATATAAATAGCGTTAGCTTCGCTTACTAGGTCGTAATCTATAGGCTATTACTATATACGATAACTTTAATTTCTAAGATACTAAGAGAGACGAGGGAGTTAGGTATACTATAAAGATATATAATATAACTACGGCTTCTCTTATCCTCTATCCTTAGCTACTAGTAACCGGCTTACGGTAATCTATATATAATCTAACTATCCTATTAAAACTACGTAATATCTTCCGATCCCCTATATTATTTAGTAACGATTAAGGCCTAGGCGTTAATATTTTAATATTCTTAATTATAAATACTATTAAGAAGCTCTATATATAAAGCGTAGGTTTAATCTTCGAGTATAGCGATACCTTTCTATCTATACCTAGTATAGACACCATTCCGGCCTCTCGTACGCAATACTAGTAGTTTAGGGTAATATACGAAAACGAGGGTACTATCTAGGGTAATTATCTTTTACTATTCGCTATATATATCCTATACTACTATCTAATCTTATATAGGAACGTATAACGTATACTAGCGTATATTTATCGATTAGCTTAGTCTTAGACCCGATACTAATTTTAACGATTAGTTATAGCTCGTTTATAGCGACCAACTTACTATATACTATATCCGTACCTATAAGATAGAGTAGTAGCGCGCCTAGCTTCTATTCGATCGCTAGGACTAGCTTATTAATATTCCGGCTTAGTTTTATATTTAAATAAACCTTCTTAATACTATTATCTGGATATATTAGGTAGCGGAGAATTCCTAAGATAAGGTATATTATTCCCTTCTTTCTAATATCGGCCTATAGGGGCGGAGTTATAGTAGTAGAGATAATACTAAGTATTATTAGATAAAGCTAATTCTCGTCTAGAGCTTTATATTACGTATTACTACGTTATTCTACTCCGTACTACGGAAGAGGCGATACCTTACGGGGTATAATACTAATTTCTTTACGAACCCCGATAAGGTAGATGCTATTATTAGCGCGCTTACGCTAAACTAATTCCTCGAACTCGTAGACGATATATATAAATCGGTATTTATACTTAGCGTATAGGAAGGCGATAGCTATAGCGATATTAAGTTTACTATAATATACCGTATACTCTAAGAGATCGAGTTATTTCTTACGGTTCGTTACGTAGTTAAATACGGCGATATTAGAATACTTTAGTATCTTATCGATCCTCTTATCGTATTCTTCTTTAGAGCTTCCTAGTATAACTACGGTCGAGAAATACTATATTATCGCTAGCTCCTATTAGACGTTAATATACTAGAGTTATAGCGTATAATACTATTATCTAGGCTTATTAATTAGCCTAGACGAGTAACTATATATAAACTAATCGACCTCGGCCTCGAGTATATCAACCTAAGTATAGCCGTCTTAATACGGAGTTATAAGAACTCTACGTATAATACTAATATTATATTCGATAGGATGTGCCTAGCTAATACGTAGATCGGAATACTACGCTAGAGAGTAGAGCGCTACTTTAGGAAGGAGATATCTAGTATATATAGTACGCTAGATATAGAGTTAGATATATTTCTTCTTACTAGGTCTCTATTTCTTACTAATCTCGCCGAGCCGCGTTCTACTAAGTAACTTACGGCGTTTAAATCTATCTTCCTATCTTATAATATTAAGACGAGTAGACTAGGTTTATTAGCTAATAAGGTTAGTAACTTTAATAGTCTATACGTCCGGAAACCTAGTATTATATTAATATCTTACCCTTCTCTTTATCCTAATAATAGTGGTAATTTTATAGATATAGACGTAACGGGTAAGGTAGATACGGACGAGCGTATTATTAATATAATAGATCTTATATCGTTATAATATATAGTTATTTCTTAACCTATATTCTCCTTCCCTTCTCTATAACTCCTAGTAACTTCTAGTAACTCCTAGACTAATTAGCTTACGAGGTGCGAATACAACAAATAGAAATCGCGTAACTAGTAGCTATTTTATATAGAGTATTTCTATATAATAGTTAGTAGCCCTCTTATTCTATTATATAATAATAACTCCTAATAACTCCTAGCTACTCCTAGTAACTTCTAGTAACTCCTTTCTATTATAAGGGATTACTTATAGTAAGCCCCCCGGTATACTTACTATTACTCTAGTATAAGGGATTACTTATAGTAGTAGTAAGTCTCTCGAGCTTCTTACTCTAGTATAAGGGATTACTTATAGTAAGAGCGCGAGTAAGACGAGCTTATATATAAATAGTAGACGACCTAGCCTCTATCTATAATATACTATTACTTTAACCTATCCTTATTATCGCTTATCTTTATCCTCTATATACGTTAACGCTATTCCTATTTTGAACTCCTACTAACTCCTACTAACTCCTGGGCTAATTAGATTACGAGGATTGCCTTACGGTAAAAACAATTTATAGATTCCGTAGTAATAATATACGTTTTAACCTTTACGATATCGATATTTAACTATAGCGTACGTAGGTACTATACCTAATTTGAACTCCTACTAACTCCTAGGCTAATTAGATTACGAGGATTAACTTATTACCTACCCTATATACGAATATTATTATAACGACGCTTTATATTTTAACTACTATAATCTTGTTTATAATATAATACTTACTATTTACTAGAATTAAGAGGGTATAATAAGAAGAGGGCGTACTAATTAATTAGGCGTACGCTACGTAAAGAAACTAACTATACTATAGCGTACTATAGCGTACCAAAAAAAAAAACTCCTAATACTAAGCGCCGTAGCGTACCGAATATATAAAAAGGTTTAAAAACACCTAAATTCTATATATAATATATACTTAAACGAGAGATAACCGATAATAAGTACCTTATAGTATAGCCCTTATAAGATAGTCTAGTATACCCTAAGGTTAAAGTATTAAGCGTATAAAGGTTAGACTCTCGAGCCTTCCTTATAGTTAAGCCCGCCTAAGATAGTAGAGGCTAAATAGCGAGTTCGAAGCGTATATATACGAAGAGTAAATACCTAATTATACTAATAATCCTAGCTATATAGTAGTAAAACCTTAAGCCGTAATACCGCCTCCTATCTTACCGGAGGGTAGTAGTAGGCCTTTTAGTAATAAAGCTATTAAACCCGGACCGGGTACTAGTAGCGAGCGGTACTAAGTAGGATAGCGCGTAGTAACTAAGTAGCTACTACGCGGATTAAACTAGTGATAGTAAGTATAGGCTATCCCTAGTTTTTATACCTACTATATATCTTTTTTAGAGTATACCTAGTACTTATACCCCCTAGTAGTATAGTACGTATATCGTCGGTTACTAAGGAGTTACTTACCTAACTCCGTCTTTATAATATAGCTAACGTAGCCGACTATACGCTACTAATCCCCCTTTAACTCTTCTAACTCCTCCTCCTCTAAATGCCACTACTTCCTAGCGGCGGCGGGGGTATATTAGTCGCGGAAGTTACCGCGGGGGGTCTAAGCCTACGGTAGCCGTATAGTATCGGCTAGCTAGGAGGCGTTAAAGGCCGCCCGGCTAGCGGGAAGAGTTAATAGTAGTAGTAGTAATAGTAATAGGGCGCCCTAGGAGGGCGGAGCCTAGTCGTTATTATTGTTAAATATAACTAAGGCTATAGGAGACACGCTAGCGGGCGGAGAGGGCGGCAAGGGCGAGGGCGAGGGGCTAGGGGAGAAGGGTAGTAGTCTAATTAATATAAGCTATTATCTATTTAAAATATATAAATAGCTAATTAAAGATCTTAAATAATATTTAGATCTAAAACTTACTTTTAAGATCTAAATATTATTTAAGATCTAATAACTTACGGTTTTATAGGTACCTACTACCTATCGGCTTCTTCTTCTTTTTTTTATTCTTCTTCTTCTTGTTACGACTAGTTTTCTCGGTACGGTATAGTTTATAGTTCCTAGAGTAGCCTTCTACTCCTATCGAGTTGGAATACCTATCGTATCGTACTTTCTTCCTAACGAGGGTTAGGGGTGAGGGCGAGAGTTAATAAAGGAACTTACCTTTAGTCCTTCCTACTTTCCTTACTATACTTAACGGGCTTTAAACCGTAGTTATATTATTAACTATAGTAAAGCGTAATAGGGTTAAGGAAGAGGGGAGATAGCGTTAGCTTTTAGCTATACGTTATATCGAAGTCTCTCCTAGTATAAGACTATAGGTATATAAGATAAATCGGCTTTATATTTAAGTAAAGTATCGTTACTACTTATATATCTTATAAACCTCTAACTTAAGAAAAGTAATATAAGATAACTACGAAGAAAGAAATAAGAGATCCTACTAAATACCTTTCTTATATATTCCTTCGTCCTATAGGTTGCCTATACTCTTAGTAACCTTCCTATACTTCCTATACTAGGGACTTTTACTAAGACTATAGGAACTATAGGTATATTACGTAACTACGCTTAGTACGTACCGCTAGAGTTATTACTTAGCTCGTCCTACTACTCTATTTACTCGTCTTTCTAATATTCTAGGTCCTCCGTTTCTAAACCTTCCTATCCTATTATTTTTTCTAGTGCCGTTTCTATAGCTTAGGTGTAATCTATAACACTTCTTCCTCGTCCTAACCCCTAAAGAAGGGAGGAGGAGGGGAGGGTAAGAGTAAGAGCGAGGGCGAGGGTACGTACGCGAGACGGCGGTAATATAGGCGGAGAGGGAGGCTATATAACGGTTAGTAATATTTATTAATAGGTTTTAAGTAAAGTCTAAGGTTATAGATATAACCTTAAACTTCGATTAAAACCTTAACTTTTTAGTTTAGTTACTTACCGGACACGGCTAGACCTTAGTTACCCGGCCGGGAGGGCGCGGGCGGCGGTAAGTATATTAAGCTCGTTAAGCTTAATAAACCTAGTAAGAGGGCGCGAGAGGAGAGGTATTATAGTAGTAGTAGTAGTAGTAGTAGGTAGGGAGCGGGCGGTAATATATAAGTAACTAAAGTTAAAAGGAGTTAACGAAAGTTAAAAGTTAAGTATATATCGGATAAACGTCGGTATATTAAATAAATAAGTTAATTGCTATTATAGTAGCTAATAATAAGATTCTAGAATACTAAAGGATCCTAAGGCTATATATTATTATTAGACCCTAGAAATTAAACTCCTACTAACTCCGCCCAACTCCTCGACTAATTAGAATTAAGGGAATATCTATATTAATAGCTAATAAGCTCCGAGAGAATACGTATTATTAAGTAATAATAGAAGTTAAAACTCCTCTTAACTTCTACTAACTCCTCGACTAATTAGAAACGTCTATTATAACGTAATCGGTATACTACGTATAAATCGTTATATCTTTATCGATTATCCTTACTCCCGTCCGCCTACGATAATTCCCTCGCCTTCCTCGAAGGTATACGTATACGTTTACTCCCTAACGAAGTAATTACTTTATTAAAAGTAGAGGCGGTAGATTAGGTATACCTCTATCGCTTCTAGCTAAGCCTATCTAGTATAGAAGAGTAGAATATACGAGATAACGGCGCTAGGAATACTACTAGGCTAATTATTATACTAGGTAATCTTAATCGTAAATCCGTATCTCCTAACGCTATTAGTATATTAAGAATACTCTCTAGAATATTAAACTCCCCGGATAGATTAGATCTAGATAAGAGTATACTCGCTAGCGTATATCTTAACGGTACTACTTAAGGCGGTAATATAGTAACTAGTAGTAATAGGCCCGTATCTAACTATTAAGCTAGACGGGTCGCTTCTCTCCTTACTACGTATATAGTAAGTAAGTCGGGTCGGTTATAAATCGCTAGGGTAATAGATATAGCCTATACCTATCCTAACTTCTTCTACTATCTTTCTTCCGCTATAGTAGAATATACTTCTATTACGAGAGGTGTAAGCTACCTAAGTCGCTCTAGAAAAATCTATAAGTATAAGTCTCTAAACTCCTAGTTTAGAATAGTAGGGGTATTTATCGTAAGCGTATCGGTATCTATATCTTCCTAATTTCTCTCTTTACTATATAGGTATACTAACTGCTAGTAGCTTAATCGATTAATAAATATAGAGTAATATACCGGGAACCGTCGATCTTTATAAGGAAGTTATAACTTCCCTTACTTAGTCGCCTATTATTATATTATAGGTAGAGCTATACCGGCCTAGGTAGTTAATCCTAGTACGCGAGGTACTATTACTTTAGACGGTAGCGCGGGGAATTCTAGAAGTAGACCCGAATTATAACGAGAGTAATATCGATCCTTTAGTATAGGATTAGGAGAAGGGTTAACTTTATATTCGTATAGATAGGTAAGAAATACTCGCTTATAATACGTTCTATTAATTATTTCCTTTTAGATATTAGCTAGGCTAAGGCGCTATTTCTCGTCTACTTTAATCTAGTACTTTTTACCTTACTCCCTATTTTCCGATTACTTTTCGTAAGTAGTACCCCCTCGCGTTGGTTCGTCCTACGTAGAGGGCTCTTAGGTTAAGTCTTAGGATACTATACTCTTATTATCGCTTTTATCCCTAGAGGTAAATACCTAATATAGGCGACTATGGGGCGCCGATACTTTCTTAGCCGGTAGTCGATTTTTAAGCTTCTTACGACTAGCGGACTAAATAGCTATAACGTTAGGTTATATACCTACCTTCGAAATACCCTTAGAATTAAAGGCCTAATATAGTAGAAAGATATATCTAGAGCTTATACGTCTAGTACCCCTCCTACTACGCCTAAGACGCTACTAGAAATTACCTAGGTTAATACCGATTAGGAAGTTTTAGAGATATACTCGAGCTACGTCGGCTATATTAATTCCTATCCTAAGGTAAGTCGTAGTAAAGATAATACGGATAATAGAGTCTAGCTTTTAAATCTCTCTATACTAAATATCTCGATTATACTCGGCGACGTGGGCTATATATATCTCGATAATATTATATATATAGAATCGCCCGTCCGTAGGGTCCGTGGAATATCGTAGGTACTTAGCTATAAGGAGGGTCTATAAGTATACCGCTATATTAGCTATAGTATACCTCCCGTTAATAAATACGATAGTCTTAGGAATGTCCTCCGGTATAGTAATAGTAGTATATATTACTAGAGTAGTTATATCTTTAGATACGGTTATTATATCCTTAGTAGATTAATCTAATAGGAAGTATAGCTTCTTTACTTTCTTAAGCTCGCCTTTTAGTATAGGTACTACGTAGATTATAATATCTAGCCTATTAATCGACGTCCGAATAATCGATATCTAGTATATTCCCGGACTAACTATACGGAACCCCCCCTATTCGAGGACCTACTTCTCCGTATCTATACTTAGTATTACCGAGTAGCTAAACTATAATATATCCTAGGGTAATATTATACGGAGTTTACTAATTATAGTAAACTCCGGCCGGAAGTCTACCTATTAATTAATTAGATAGCACTTATTAATAGCGATAAGACCGATTAAATGCTAGAGACTAGTAGACGTAAGGGCCCGCCGAAAAGCCTTTAATATAGCCTATTCCGGGCTAAGTAAGATATGCGTAAAGAGTCCTTATTTTACTTAAGTAAATAAGTCGTTTGTTTCTCTTTTCGTCTAGGTTATAATTAAGTATAGCCTAGTACCCTTGAACTAATAGATATCTTTAAGCTACTCTAATCCAAGCCTACTTAACGGGATAATTTATAGTATAATTAACCTTATAAGTAGGGAGAATATATAAAAGATAAGGCTCTTACTAAACCTAGTCTTTATAATTAGAAGTATATCGCCCTTCTCGAATAGTAGCCGCCGAAGAGTAGTTACTTACTCGTTCTAAGGCGTACTACCTATAGATATATAATCGAGTATACGCTAGAGATAAATACGAATAACTCTAGTCTATAGTAGTACGTTCCGTAGAAGACGTGCCTCGTCTACTATATCTAGTAACTCCGAGAGATCTAACGAGGGAACTAATACTAAGCGCTCCTCTAGACTAATTATACGTCCTTAACTAGGTAACTATATCTCCTCCTATCTACGCTACTACCTAGGAGGTTCTATATTTAGGCCTTCCTATTAGGACGCTCCCTTACTCTTCCGACTACGTTACCCTCTTAGAGCTCGGCGATAGGCCTATCGCTAGCCCTTTAGGGTATAGTATTACTAAGAGCGCTATAGTATCCTCGCTTCTTATTAGTCTAGGAGTTAATAGGAGTTAATAGGAGTTAATAGGAGTTAGTTTAGTAGGATTTAGCGGGACTAATCTATATATTAGCGACGGTAATACTCTACTCGATTTTATCTATATACTAGATAGGTATTACGGAGACGGCGAGACCGGGTAAAAATTATATAAGGTATAAGATTATAGGCTATCTTATAGGTATTTTAAATATAGGATACGTGCGATAATTATAGTACGGTTAGGATAGTAGGTAAAAGTTAAAGAGTAGTTTAGTAGAAACTACTTTTAAGGCACGTCGCGAAAGGCCTTACGATAAAGTTTATAGCAATTAGATAGCGGTTAAATACGTAGAATATAGTAGTATATATATATATAATATACCTCCGATATTTATCTTAATATAATAGTTATCGTGCGTAGATATATCGATAAAATAGTAGTTTTAATTAAGGTAGTTTTAGTAGAAACCTATATAACGGGCGCCTATTTTCTCTTAGACTCTACTATTATATATTTTAGGTAGCAGGGGTCTCTACGTTTTAATTGGTATAGGAGTTAGGCGGAGTTACTAAGAGTTCTAAAAGGGTTTAGTAGCTACGCTAAGTCGCGCCATTACGCCGAAGGCGCGATGGGCGGGGCCAGCGGCCAAGCCGCTGGCTCTGATTGGCGTAGGAGTTGGAAGGAGTTTTGCTGTCACCTGACACACACAATTGTGGAGTCTGATTTATGAGGTAACACCTACCATCGAGATTCTACTGAGCTGTTTTCCTTCGTTTCATCTCGAATTCGTCCACG
Source organism: Venturiaceae sp. KMAF11 (assembly GCA_023078705.1). Lineage (NCBI taxonomy): Eukaryota > Fungi > Ascomycota > Dothideomycetes > Venturiales > Venturiaceae > Venturiaceae sp. KMAF11. Next base: position 2,345,352 of record JALGOQ010000005.1, read on the forward strand.
AGCAATGGCGATTGTTATACCATGCTACAAGCCCATCGTCGGGAGACACGAAACTCGAATCTTACATCTCTCACCCAGTCGAAAAGACGATCTAATCCGGGGATGGCTCGAACACGTCAACCTTGATGACTCCCCTGTGTATGAGGCTCTTTCCTATGAATGGGGCAGTCCAGAAAAGCAACGAGAACTCTTTCTCGATGATAACGGATCTGTTTCTGTTTTACACATCACGGATTCTTTGTATCACGCGCTGCGTGACCTACGTCCTGCAGATCCTGCTGGTGGTAGTAGAAAGATTTGGGCAGATGGTGCTTGTATCAACCAAGACGACCTAGGCGAGCGGGAGAAGCAGGTCTCCATCATGGGTCTTATTTATCGCGCTGCGATCCGAGTGATCACATACATCGGACCAGAGACCGAAGACAGCGACCTAGCCATCGATTTTGCTTACCAACTGTGGAACTCATGTACCAATCAACCACGTAAAGCGCCCAACATACTTCGACAGCTCAATTACATCTGGCGATCATACACAAGTCGATTTCGAAAGCCGCCTCCCGTACTGGAACATTTCTCTCATGTCCGTCGACTAGTCAGCGCAGATCTGCCTCAAGAGTCGGATCCTCGCTGCAAGGCTCTGAAAAAGCTGCTACTACGAGGATGGGCCGCACGATGCTGGTGCGGACAGGAGTTCATGACCAACAAAGAGCTGCACCTCATGTGTGGACGACGCGAGATCCAGGAATGGGTTCTGCTCCCTGGAATTGTTCAGCTTGTTTTCATTCGAGCCCTGCCTGACTATCTCTTGCCCACTCCTTCCGAGGATCCATCACTATTGCGGGAATGTCTCGTCAATTTGATGGAAGGTCGAAAAAGGCGATTACAAAGAGGTGGCACTCCTCTGGCTCAATTGTTAGGTTCCTACCATGCGCTTCAGGCTTCTGATCCACGCGACAAGATCTATGCCTTGCTTGGGCTAGCCTCTGACCATAGATTAATGAACATTGAGATCGACTACACATGCTCTGTTGAGAGTCTCTACACTGCTGTAGCCGCGACTATTTTCACCGAGCACAAGTCTATGGACTTGCTTTATAGCAACTTGGGAGTCAAGACCTATGTACTGCCGTCGTGGGTTCCGGACTGGTCCACTTGGCGATTTGGTACCAATGGTATGATTTACGACGGTCATTCTCGCGCTGGTGGAGTTTCTTATCCGGCAATGCGCGTCGTTGATAACCATACTTTGGAAGTGGCAGGCCAAACCTTTGATCGCATCACACATTTGAGCGACTGTATTGGCCCAAGGTTCACCAATGGCGAAGATACAAAGTACGCTGCGATTGCCATTCAGAATACACACAACAAACATGAGGACGCAGCGCTGCTGCCGACACCTGAGTGGCTGAGATTTCAACTGGAAGCTGTCTCACGCCTTCGACAGTATGCAGCAAATTCCGCCTCTCAAAAAGATGTCCTGTGGCGCACTTTAGCGGCCAACATGACCTATCATGACATGCCCGCTAGCGAAGAATACCTCGGATATTTTGATGCATATGTTGTTTCCCTTGAGCAACCAGACAGTGGATTGGGATCCATGTCAATGCGACAGCACGACATGGCACGCGAGTTTCGTGACACAGTCCGACACCGAATGCGTTATCGCAAACTGTGTACGACAGAGAAAGAGTACTTTGGAGCTGTACCCGCAGAGGCTAGTGAAGGAGACTTAGTCTGCGTGTTCGAAGGCGGCAGATCACTCTTTGTAGTGCGAGACAAGCAGAGGGAGAAAGGAGGTTACGAGCTTCTTGGGCCAGCGTATGTCCATGGGCTCATGCATGGTGAAATTCTTGACATGGACGACTACAAGAAAGAGATGATAAAATTGGTTTGATGAAAAAGGAACAGTTCGGGTGTGAAAGTGTCAAGCAACAAAAAAGCTACACATCCTTACATACCTACAGAATTGGAAACAATGAGGTTCAATTCAAACTTCAACAGTCATCTTCAACCCCTTCTCCTGGTGCAATATTTTCAAATGCTCCTCTGCCGCCATATACCCAACAACATCGATACCCACGCACTGAGCAAACCCAAAATCTCACAGCACGCATAGAGTCCGCACCCAATCTCTAGTCCCGGAACTGCAAGCAAAACACTCATTGGCTGGATAACATCTTCCTGCTTGTTGATATACCATTTCTCTTCCTCCTTGCCTGCTCGTCTTAATTTCGTAAGATCGAAATTGATGTGCATCAGACATTTTGGACCCCCACCCTCCGCATATACAACTCAGCCCTTTCACTTGCGGTTCCTGGATCAAGTCGACGAAGAGATGTCCATCCTTTTCTGAAATTTTCTCATCCGAGGCAACATAATTCACCTTGAGTTTGGTCTTGGGCACCGCGGATCGGTAGAAGAGATACCTGCCGATGATGTGGGTGCGACTGTTTTGGCGTGAAGGGACGTATCATAGAGGATCAAGAAATGAAGCTGATGGTGTGAAGTATTTACGGAAGGCTGTGACTTGGATATTTGCTGTAGGTGCGCCGGCACAAGGTCTATGGCGTTCGCGATTTCCTGGACGGGGAAGTCCATTACTGTTTGGTCGTGGTTGAAATACGCTGAATAGTTCCTGTATATTTCTTCCCTTTTCACGAGGTTTTGTTGAAAAATATCAATGCGACATCTTTTTCACATAAGAAATTGCAAAATACAGCGATCGCCAGGTTTCAGGAATGGAGTTGGGACTTAGGCTGCGGTTTTTCCGGATTCACTGCTCCTCAAGAACATTCGAGCATTGTCTGAAAGTTGGTGTAGAATCAAAGAATCATGAGTACAACCATCCAGGCGGCAAGACATGTCCTAAACGCGCTCAATGTTCGCACCGTATAAATAGGTGCGTGGGCAAGGATGATGTTTAAGAACAAAGGGAAAAGCAGGTCTCGGAAAGGGCAAACAGCTGCGTATTTGCTGTTAAAATTTTTCTATAAGTGTTTCATCCATCATTGTCAGACAGCAAACATCACTTGGTATTTAGTTGATGGTGATGGCTACACGGGATTCTTTTCATCAGAGATTTATCATCAATACTTACTCATACCCGCCATCTACAACATAAAACCAACGCAACAAAAATGGAGACAATATACTACAACTCAACTCCCACGGAGAACCTCGAGATCGAATTGGACAAGTTTAGAGAGGAGTGGCTTCATGAATTGGCAAATATGAAGAAACATCAGGTGGCTAGAGTGGTTGAAGATACGAAGAACTTGAAGCAGCAAGAGGTAAGTTCTACTCCTCTTGCTCATATATAGATACACGATGCTAAATTCCTCAACAGATTCGTCATGCTCAAGTTAATCAGCCTCGATTACAGTGCAATCAGTCATTTTGCAAGCACCACCACGTCACGAAGACGTGAAACGAAAACAGCCAGGGAACGAAAATTTGAGATATGGAGGAACTTATGTAAAATTTGGAGGAGAGGTATCTCACGTATTGGCATTAACGATATAAGGCCAAAGGCGATAGGAAACTTCGACCTACTTATGGTAGAAAATCACCGTGATACATAACCAAACTTCATTGCGAGAGAAGCGTAAAAACCCTTTGCTAAACCTGAAATACAGCTATTGACGACAGAAATTTAATTAAGGACCCCTTTGTGCTTGTTCAGTCCAATTTTGAGGAAACTAACAGCCTGGCCGGCTTTCAACTTGGTGTATCGCTATCCTGGGAAAACAGTTTTCAAAATTGCCAGAGACTCGACAGCCAGAGAATAGAATTCAGAGATAGCAAATAAAGATCTGGATTGTGTTCTCTTAAGAGATATTCGAATGAGCGACCGCACTGTGCAACTATACACAGGGTGCTCTCGGGTATGTCACGCTATGTCATGTGTGATCTGACAGCGAGGGCAATGAATTCATGGCAGGTTTAAGACTCCTGCTTGAGCAATTCACTAATCACTGAACACAATACCCATCAGTAGTGTTGTCGCCCAGGCGCACTTGGTCGAACTGTTGAGGAATAGTCTTAAACAGCTTTTCCAATGGTAACGGAAAAACAATGACTTTGATTGGGGAGTTAGCGCAACAACGCTTGAATCCACATGCAACAAAGAGTCGTTACAGCTGATGCTCCTCATTCGGCCGCCGAGACATCAGAGCGACGATCCCAACTTTCCATTTGAAGACTTACTAAATCCTCCTCGTTTCCCATTTTAGCGACACTTCCGTCTTTCTTTCCTTTATCCAGAGGATCAGTCTGCGGAAATAAGAAGCACCCGAAAGAGAACGACATGGACAAATGAATATCTCAACCGTCATCGCCTGGTGGCTCCGACAGCCTCATCGCTGGACTAAATATGCACAAGGCTGAACGCACCTGCGACAACAATCCCATACCTACAAGGAGTTGAAGCACAAAACATTCAAGACGCGTCCCTATAGCATTCGCGCAGCGGAAACCTTACCGCAATATTAATTTCTGGAAATAGTAATCGGATCACTCGGCATATTCCAAATTAGACAGCGACATCATCGCACAAGACTCACCACCATACGCTCAAAGCGTTCAATTTCCAAATAGAGCTCGAACTCTACATGATTAACACATGGAAGCCGAATCCCACATGTAGGGTACAGCCCCACCCGCCTGAAACAATACTCCGCAACAAGCACAAAATACCACGTCCATTCTGCTCGAAACCCTCTCTGGCGATCGCAGCAACGAATAAAACTAAAAGCAAGCGGAAACTATATTTTTCGAGGTAGATGGAACCAAACAAAACGCATATTTGGGGCGGCGATACCGAGACGGCATTCTAAGCTACGGACGTTTGGATCAAGCTTCCGCCAAGCATGTGGAACATTCGATGCATGCAAATTGCGGCTATATCTAAGCTTTTTCGGACCGCGTAGTACGTTTGTGGGCCCGGATGATTTGTTGATCTATGGCATGCGCTGGTTGGGGTTGTTGTTTCTAGGGAGGACCGAATGAATTTGGATAATAGGTCGTGAGGGGGCGTGTACTTGGCATTTGTATCTGCCGTCATTGATTGATTAGATCTATTTATCCTTTCTTCTTCTCTTCCATCCTTTGTGTTGTGGTTCTTCCTTGCTCGAGACAGGTGGTTGGTCAGTTTCTCCTTTTCCCAAATCAGAGTGATCGAGAAGAGCAGGAATCATGGGTCTCGGAATCTTGGACGACAAGCACATGGAGATGCCACCAGGCACCTCCAGACTCTCCGAGAAATTTGACATAAACGCTCTTCCAAAGGTCGATGCGGCAGGACGACCATTGAAGAAAAGAGGCGATATCGTGCTCATCCCACAACCCAGCGACGATCCAAACGACCCCTTGAACTGGAGCTATGCCTGGAAGAACTCGATCCTGGCAATTTTAGGACTCAGTCTAGCAATAACCAATGCACTCGGACCTATGCTGACCCCAGGATTGGTGGTCATTGCAAAGCAGTACCACATCGATGCCGACCTGGTGGATGGTATGATGATTGGGTTTTTGGCATTCTGGACGGGATTCACAACGTTCTTTGTCGCTGCTGGAGCTGATATATGGGGGAAGAGACCGTTCTTGGTAATTGGCATGGGAGGTTTGTTGGGTAGTTGTATATGGGGTTATGCAGCAAAAGTAAGTTCATATGATAGCTCAAATCCTAGAATAAGCTAATTGTTCACAGAGCTTCAACTCTCTTGCCGCGATGCGAGCAATACAAGGAATTGCATCTGCGCCCCTGGAGTGCTTGGTTGTCCAGACTGTCAGTGATTTGAGTTTTGTCCACGAAAGAGGGGTGAGGCTTGCAGTATGGGGCACGATGATTCCGGTCGGGGTTGGCGCTGCGTATGTTTTAACAATGAGGAATCTAGGTGCTTGCTAACACTCCGTCAGACAAGTCATTTCTGGATTCATCATTAAAAATCTTGGCGTGAACGCCACTTTCGGAATATGTGCCCTGTGGTTTGCATTGCTGTTGCCGATCACATATCTTTGTGTTTTCGAGACGACCTATATACGAAAGCAAGCACAGATACCCTTCAAGGAGCGTCCAGATACTCCTGAAGATTTTTCTAACAAAAGAGGAAGCGTGCGGGTGGTAACGAAGGAGGAAGAGGCGAAATCTGAAAGTCAAGACGGGAGTCAGGAGGAACATATTCGCATCCCAGGTATGGATGGCCAAAGTGGTAAAATCATGGTGAAGTATATCGAGGAGATCGATGTGGAAGAGCCAATCCCAGGCAGAGAAGCATATCGCAACAGGCTGCACTTATTCAGAGGCCGAATAACGAGCAAGCCATTTTGGAAAGGCGTCTGGAAGCCAATCCCGCTCATTTGCTATCCCGCCATTTTATACAGCACGATTGTGCATGGGTGAATAAAATCCAACTCTCCTGGGTAGCCAAGCTAACAGTAAACAAGAACTTTCTTTCTTTGGTTGATTGGTATGGTACTCAGCCGAGTGAGAAGTAATGAAGCTGACGCAAAAGTGTAGCTGAAGTACTCGTGTCAATACAAGTGCTCACCGCAAAGCCATACAAACTCGATCCAGCACAGATTGGACTGACCAAAATCCCCCACATGATTGCAGCATTGATTTTCGCACCGCTGGCTGGTATTTTATCCGATTGGATCGCCAAATTCCTAACCAGAAAGAATGGAGGAATTTTTGAGCCAGAGTTCCGTCTCGTACTCATGCTCATTGCTGTTCCTGTCAGCACGGCGTCCTTCATTGGCTTTGGCATCGCAGCAGAAAAGAAACAATCAGTGCCCTGGATTCTATTCTGGGGCACTATGCAGTCCGTGTCTGGGCCATTTGGGACGCAGGCCGCTGTAAGCTACATTTTGGACTGCTACCCGCAAGGTTGGTCTGCTCGAATAACTCGAATGTGTGGATGCTGATGAGTATTCAAGATATGAACCAGGCCCTTGTAACAATTATGTTTACGAAGGCAGTGGCACTTCTTGTGGTGTCATCCAAGATCGTGGGCTGGTATCATGCTGTTGGTGCTCAATCCGTTATGAACACCTGTGCGGGCATAAACATAGGTATCTCTGCTTTGACAATTCCAGCATACATCTATGGCAAGCGGTTTCGAAGTGTTGTGAGTATTCCTCTGCTTGCTTTCGTTGCGCGGGAGAAGTGTTGACAATCTTACAGATCGCCCGAAGCAGACTCGCAAAAAAGTATGCGGAGGCAAACTAGGACGGATAAGAGGAGTCAGACTTGGAAGGCTGGGTCGGATGGCGAAGTTCATTCATCCTCAATACTATCCAGTAATGATAATTCGTTTTTCAGCGCTTCTTTCAAGACGTTCTTGATAGCCTCATGGCCTTCTCTTTTGGGATGACAGGGCCGCTGCAGATCGCCAACATCCCCGACACCGCCACATTTTCGACAAAAGTGCGGCCAAGCAACATTGAGGTTGGCCGCATGAAAACTCTCGTTCAAAGGCCAACATCCCGACCATTCGAGATTGTAAATCCAGGAGTTAGCGTTTTGAGCTTCGATGGTGCCTTCTGGAGTTGGTTCACAGAAGCGATGCCCGGAGAACGCCTCATTGACATCGATGAATCGTATCTTGGGATTGAACATGATGTGGTTGATGAGACGGTCGTATACAGTTCGGCCCACATCAACAACATCATTGATGGCGCGTCGCAGTTCTGTGGTCAGCTTTGGTTGTTTGCCTCCCCAGATTCCAAAAGTCCATTCGTTGCAAAGAGGGTCATCATGGTTGAATAATCCGGCATAACTGACGATGAAGAGACGAAATCGAAGGTTCGATCGGATCCTGGGTTCATTAAGCACAGCGTAAATGGAATTCCAGAGGCCCTCAATGAACCAGGGTGATCGGATGTTCTCCCGAGCATGTTCTAAGGTCTTGAAGCACTGCCCATTGGGGTCGGGAAATTCGGGTCCGTAGTCTTTGTCTCGATTGAACTGAAAGATACAGTCCTCGACGATGGAAGGAAAGCCACCCAGATTGCCTCCTATCATCAGAAAGCCGAAATCTGGAGCACGTTCCTGGTCCAGTCTGCGCACCTGATCAGGGATGTCGTCGAAAACAGCACCATGGCAAGCTTGGAAGTCAAGTTCCGAAAAGAGCTCGTCGTCATGCAGGAGTTGATAAGGCCAGGCCTCCTTGACACGCCGGCAACGACATATCTCTTCGGAGTCGGGAAAATTGTATTCTAGGTTTTCGTCAGGCGGTCCGTAGTTTACACCTGAAGCCCATGAATCTCCTAGGACAGCGTAGCGTAGAGGAGTGTGTGTCGATGGTTTGGTCAAGATTCGTTGTTCCCGATATTGGTGTTCTGGAGAGGACGAATTGACTAGGGCGGCAAAGAGGTGGAGTAAAAGGATGAAGGTTGGCCAACGTGGAGACATTTTTGGATTTGGAGTATTCCCGAGCTTGTTGGTGGGTTGAGTGTGTCAATATAGTCACTCTACCGATACCACTTAAATGAACGAAGAATTATGGTTGCCTAGTTTCAAAGCCTGCAGTGAGCCCTGACAAGATTTTCGAAGGATTTCATTGGTATGATGATGAGGAGGTGATGCCTGGAGCAAATCACTCAGCACCAACTAAAATAGCAGTCGCACGTGACACGATAGTTAGCAATTTCCAACTAGAACAACCGAAGTGCAAGTTTACACACCAGGAATTAAGAGGGAGCAATTCGCATAACGCTTCTTCCTCCAAGGCCATTCTTAAATTCTGACTGTGGCATGGCAGATTGATGCATCTCAAACATGACGGTAGATCTGAGCATGCGTGAGACAACGGTAAGGGCCACTTCACTGATTCAGTCTCACCATCGAGAAGCCAAAATAATTAGCACATGTTTGATTCGATGTCCACATCGATAAATTCTTGGCAAATTATTTTCAAGATCGCTAGAAATATTGGAACTGCGTTGTAGGATTGAGAGTGCGCTATCTGAACAGCCTATTTCTCACTTATTGTTTTCAGAAAGGGAACAAAACTGATAACTGATCTGATCGGAAAAGACTGTAAAATCATGAAAGAACGGTCATTTTCAGAAACATAAAGATAAGGCAATATGAGTGTCTGGTGGCCGTATTGGTGTACCTGGTACGGAGCAATTGAGATATTATCTGGCATGATGCTGCTTGAGAGACTAAGAGGGATATCGTGGTTACGCTCTGTGTTTGGTTGGTCTAATAGCTGATGCTATTGCGATGCGAGCTGCTCGTTTGAAGACGTGTTCACGCGGTATGCACAATCTCTTCCGCAAGGCTGGCTGGAAATCTTGATAAGAGAAGAAGAACAGCGCACTCTTGGAGTTGAATGCTCGGTGTTAAGACTGAATGACCCACTTCTCGTATGTCGGTTTTCGCGACCCTGCTGAGGTCGTATGCGCATGCTCAGGGGTCGTTATCTTTTGTTGCAAGTTTGCGATAACCAGAGGGAACTGAAATATATACCGTGCGAATGCGCATAAAGCAATATGATAAACAATAGTGATGGAGTATCGATTTGTGGAGATGGATTGTGAAAGGCGAAGATTGGCATTGAGAAGAGAACCCACTCATCTGGCTGTCGGTTGATTGGATGAATAATCATTGAATCTCGAGCCGCTACTAGCCATTCGAAGATCTTTCCTCCCGGATGGGCTGGTATCCGGAACCAACTTTGAACCCGTGAAAACGTTCAACATGTCCTCATCCCGACTGAAGAAATACACGGCAAGTTCCTGAAGAGCTTGGAAATCTCTTGGCTGAACGGTGGCCGGGAGGTCGGAATCGGTCATGGTCAATCGCCGACGCTTCCATGCAGGTGAAGCCGCCAGCATACGGGAGCCAACGATGAAGACAGCTAGAACCCCAGAAGATCGGAATCTCTAACATCAAGTCATGCCACGATCGTGTAGGAAACGCAAGCGGACGGCCTGGACTCATTCCATCCACACATAAATATGCTTTTACAAGCCTCATCTTTTAGGTGGCGTTGTTCCTGACTTTGTCTGTCCAACAATTGTCCCGTCTGTTATCGGCATGCTGCCAATGTCTCTGGACTCGGCTCTCCACAACATCGATAGAGGCGCCGTTGACGGCATCTAACCGCATGGAGGCGTACCAAAGTACTGGGGTTGCGGAGAGATAGTGAGCAAATGAGTTTTGTCGTGGTGTTATCCACTTGGATTGGTCGGAAACAACGTACCAGCATTGGGGAAGCACCGCATCCCCTTTATCCCTTATTGGTCTCTTCATCACTCAAATCCAATAATGTAGGTGTTGACGATGAGGTCAAGGCCTGACCATCGAAATTGAGAGTCCAAGTTATGGGGTAGGTGCACGCACGACAAAGTCAATCACACCACGACTTATGAGTGTGGTCGAACTCGAGACAGTATTTGGTTTATCCCTTTTAGACTACTGCGCACTACAGCCTCCCAGCATGTGCCAAGTGGATGTGGTAAATGGGTAAAGGGATATGCAAGTCGATCAATTGGCATTCGATATGCTAGTCGAGTCCTGTATTTACTGAACGCTGCAGCCTTGTGTCGCATTCAGAGCTATCTCCTCCCACGCACCACGGTCTGCCCGTCCATCAGTCGAATCGGAAATCATTATCTGGAATCAGATTTTCACTCTCACATCAGTATCAATTACAATAAATTCCTGGCTATCGCTTCAAATATCTTAGGGAATTCTCAGACCATCCACTGGGATCCTCTGGCGCGATCTGGAACACGCCCTTTCTTGTTACGATCCGGAGATACCAAGCACTGTTTGAGGTAGCGTCCAAAATGAACGGCAATATCGCACTTGCTTCTGAGAACCAGCAAAAGGTGCCCTCCTCAGCAGTCCAAAGCACGTCTCAAGACATGGAACCACCACATACTGTACATAGAGACTGTCCAACTTTACCTCCCCTCGATATCCAAGCTGCAACGTCTACCAAGGACTCAAGAAAGATGAGCGAGTGGTCCATGGCCGACTCTTCCGGAACCTTAAGCGCTACAGAGAAGTCTGCGAAAGAAAGCATCATGGACGAGCCGCAAACAGCTGTAGAGCCCATCTCTTCCGAGCAGGATACAATATACATAGAGAAACATAACACCGCAACACAACTCCTTGAGCGAAGTTCATCCAGTTTGAAACCATCCTCTATCAGTTGCAAGTCTATCTCCGATGTTGCTCTACCGTTACCAGCACTCCCGTTGCCCACCGAGGACCCTGGAAAAGTGGCGTCGATGTCTTTCTCTCGAAAAGTTGCTCTGGTCTTGGTGGCCTGTTCGGCTCAATTCCTGAATTTAGGGGGAATGAATCAGACTGTTGCTCCAGTCATGGTTTTGGCCGACTACTTCAACATAAGAGACTACGGAACATTGAGCTGGGCATCTGCGGCGTACAGCATGGCAGTAGGAACATTCATTCTTCCAGCAGGTGAGGTGCGAGTTCCTTATTCTCTTATCAATCTTACTGATCTTTAAAACAGGCAGACTGGGCGATGTGTACGGGCACAAGACAATATTTGTTATCGGATGGGTTTGGTTCGCCCTAATGTCCCTCGTCACTGGTTTCAGCTATTTGAGAACAGACATAGTACTCTTCAGTGTTTTGCGCGCTTTCCAAGGCATCGGACCAGCCTTGCTCGTACCCAACGCTATTGCTTTGCTTGGCATGAATTTTCCTATCGGCATACAGCGAAATACAGCATTTGCATGCTTCGGCGCGGCAGGACCTTTGGGAGCGACTATGGGGGCCGTCTTCTCTTCTCTTATAGCAGACATGTATTGGTGGCCTTGGAATTTCTTCATCCTTGCCATTGTATGTATCATCGCCTGCATCTTTTCGACCTTCATCGTTCCCGGTCCCGTATTTCGACGGTTGGCTCCGAAGAGCAATCGCCCAACATTCGATTACTGGGGCGCTTTGACGGGAGTCAGTGGCCTAGTTTTGATCAATTTTGCTCTGAATCAGGCCCCACTTGCTGATTGGACCACCTGGTACATCTATACGACATTGATCTTGGGGTTCGCTTGCATTTCGGCGTTTGTTGTAATCGAGCTGAACTTCACCAAGTATCCTCTTGTGCCTCTACGAGGCCTAGGTTCAGAGGCCTATTTCGCTTTGGGGTGTATCGTTTTTGGATGGGCTTCGCACGGTAAATATGAGATGCCATTATTAAGGTATATGACTGACATGTGACAGGAATATGGGCTTATTATTTGTATCTTTTTTTGGAACAAGTCAAAGGACATAGCGCCTTACTAACATCTGCTGAAACGTCACCAGTTGCTATCACTGGGATTCTCTTCGCCTTATCAACAGTCTGGCTTGTCAAGAAGATTGGAGTCGCCTATGTCATGCTCATCGCCATGATGAATTTCCTCATCGGCTCCTTACTCATCGCTTTAGTCCCATTACACCAATCATACTGGCTACAGACCTTCCTCTCAATCATTATCATGCCAGGAGCAATGAATTTATCTTTCCCGGCAGCAACAATCCTTCTCAGCTCTGCGCTTCCGAAGGAGAAACAGGGCATTGCGGCAAGCCTGGTCAGCACGATGGTGAACTACTGCATCAGTTGTGGACTTGGTCTTGCAGGCTCGATACACCGAAAGTCGTTTGAGAATGCGATTCGAAAACATGGTGGACCCGGTCACCGAATTCCAAAGTCAGAGCTGCCACTACTGAGTGCGAATCTTCCTGGACTTGATGTCATTCGACTTGAGTCTTTTCGCGGCCCTTGGTTCTTTGCCGTGGGATTGAGCTTCGTCGGGGTGCTCATTGCTGTTTGCTTCATCCTCAAGACAAGGCGAAAGAGCAGCATTTGAGACATTTCGTCCAAGACAGTTTAAGGCATCTTTGTATTTAGCGATGAGCGTATTCTGGATGGGCATTGGATCGGCGTCTTGGCTTCTGCTTATAGACTAAAAATCGGCCCCTGCATTTAGACATGATTTATTGACCGCCATAGATTTTATCACGAATTTCCCCCATGCTCTCCATATCTTACTCAAGATTCGGGCAACATTTACATTCTGTTGTGTGCCGCGGATCCCTTTCCGCGGTGTCCACTTTTGGACATCGGCAAGGCTGAAGCATGCTTTGTAATCTAACTGTGGATGTACGAGGATGTACGACATCAGCCACGATAAAACATTCTCCACTGCAAGGCATTTTTCATGTCCTATCTTGCACTCATTTCAAGATCAAAATGTATCCATCCAAATTTTCCGCCTTCAACGTCTCTGAGATTCCCTACAAAATCATCAACGACCAACCCATCAATGCCTACATCCTCACCCCCAAGAATCTCGAGGCAGGAAAATATCCAATCATTGTGAGCTTTCATGGCGGATTTCATGTAGATCTTATCCCTTCCCAATTATTTTCATCACTTTCTCATAATCCGATCGTAGGTCACAGGCGCATCCCTTTACCCAAACTGGTTCTCCCAATGGCTTCTCGACTACGCAACCGAATCCTCTGCCATGATCATTTGCGCAGATTACCGTCTCCTCCCCGAATCCAATAGTTCAGAAATTCTCTCCGATATCAAGGATTTCTGGACTTGGCTGCCTTCTCACCTTCCGTCTTACCTGGAGAGAGCGCGTCCGGGAATTGAAGCAGATCTAGAAAGGTTGATTTGTTTTGGAGCAAGTGCGGGTGGCCATCTTGCTTTGCTGTCGGGTCTTGGTCTAGCGCCGGAAGGGGTTATCAAGGCGATCATTGCGGCGTATCCTTCTGTCCAGCCGAGGACGAGAGAGCAAGGGAAGTCTGTTCTTGGTGCTCCTACGATCCCGGAATCTGTTCTCGCCAATCACCTTGCGAATATGAAACCAGGCCAAATCGTCACTTCAGCTTTCCCACCCGAGAGGATGAATATCGCGCTTAGTATCATGCAGCAAGGGCGGAAGGGAGAATTTATTAGCGATGAGGAGGGTTGGTGGCCAGCTACGATTCTTGAGAAAGCTGAGCAAATGTCTTTTACTTTCATTATGCATGGGACTGAGGATTCGGCTGTTTCTGTTGCGGGAAGCGTTGGATTTGCGGACAGGGCAAGGAAGAAGTTTGGAGAGGGATGGGGAGTTTTGGTGATGAGGCCTGGGGAGCATGGGTTTGATACTGAAGTGAAGCTGGAGGAGGCGTGGTTGGCTGAGGGCTTGGAGATGGTTAGTGAGAAATGGTTTGATAAATCATCCGGGATTGAGAGAGGTTGAAGAAGAAAAAAAAACATGAACAATCTACGCTCATGTTTTGCTGATTTGATCTATTTCTATCCTTTCTTCAGATTATCCATGGCTGAGCCGTACTTGTCAAGATAAGAGAAAGCTTCTGCCTCAAGGTCCCACTCCATCAATCGTTGGTTTCCATCCCAGCAAAGGTTGATTTTGTGTCCCATTACTGTTTGAATTGGCCAATCAAGGTGATGGTTTCATAATTTTGAGAGTTATCAGCGAGTTTAACACAGTGAGTAATTGGCCATTCAGAGCAGTATATTAACTACCAATCTCATGAGCTCGACCTGTCAGCCAAGAAGTTTCCAGCTCTTCACTTGAGGAAGTACTCTTCAACGGGGATAGATCTAACCAATGGGATATTCTTTCCTTTGACGACTCGGGTTGGCTCATCTTCTAAAAACAACGTCTAGTCTTCGAATTGGTACCGGCGCTTGAGACCTTTCTCTCCATGGTACAGCACAATCTTGGTGTATTGCTCATGGTATTCGGCGGCCTTAGCTATCTTCCTCTTCTCCCAGACTGCTACGTCTCTTTCAATGTCTCTACCCAGAGGGTATAGACTTGATGGAAGAGCATCATTGCTGACAAAGGTCTCGAAGTCGGAAAGAAAGCTACGACCCCGACGTTCATGATCTGAGACTTCTCACACAGATTTTTTGAAATCTCTCTTGTTGAATGGTCGCAAAGCCACCAGCATTGTCATATATTCACGAAGGTTGGAGCTGCAAGACATGTCGTAGTGGAGTTTGTTGGTTTCATGAAGTAGGTCCCCAGATGGATGACACTTTCCTCCATAGGTGTGGCCGTATTCAATTTCGACGTACTTGAGGGCTTCGTTGTGGAGTTCGACGAGGTTCATGCGATCTGCAAGGAGGCAGAGGTCAATGCAAAGGTCGGCCAGAGCAACCCGCTCATAGCCGTCTTTGATGGTTTTGTTGAAGAGTGTTCCGTGGTAGAGGTAGCGAATAAACTCTGCAAAGGCAACAGGATAGTGTCTCCCTCGAGATTGAAAATCACAGTAGTGTAGGTGGTGGGGTTCAAGAGTCTGCAGCTCGCTGACAGGTAGTGAAATTCAATGCTTTTTGCTGCCCATTCCAAAGTGAAAGACGACTTCGGTCATTTCCATCTTCAGAGGCAAAGCGATCAAAGAATAGAGCGTTTGAAAAACCCGCCTGCTTTTGACCCTCCCAGCCGTCTCCGTGTTCCAAATGAACCTGGTTTCCGCATGAACATTAGCGTGAATCTAAATCTGAGAATAGCTAAGAGACTTACTAGTCTTCTTCTTCTATCAGATAATGCTCAACGGGGATCTTCTTCTATTTTCCTCTCTTGGGGTCGTTTCCAATGTTGAGTTCGAGAAGGTTGAATATCTGATTCCAATAGTCGACACATTTTTCGTGGCTGTTGAATCCGTCACTCAACACCTTTTCGACGTTTTCACTAAAATTGTCGGCTTGTTCCTCGCCACTGTAGAGCGTTCCCCAAATCAATGTCATCGTGAGAAATTGTCTGAGCTCAGATCCAGCCGAGAGATTTTCATATACATTGTTGACGAGTTCGTAAGGTTTGCTGAGCAGTGGGTTGAGGAGCGTTGTAAGGAATCTCAAGGCTTGATTGAAGAGCTTGGTGATTTCCCATTTGACAGCGATTCCGCAAACATCAATTGCAATGGTGACTCGATCCTCCTCATCGAAGGATTCGCGATAGTAGCCTTTTGTTGCTTTGCTAAACGCGGTGCCGTGATAGACAAATTGCAAGAACTCTTTGATAGCTGTCGAACAGATATCGTCTAGTTCGAGTGTGTTGTCCCAATCCGGAGATTCATCCACTAGTTCGTCGAGATGATCGCTAACCTGCCGAAGGATGTGGGCTGGGGCATGAAAAGTCTGCCCATTCACCACGATGATCATGTTTCGTGTGCCTGCAGTGCTAATCGCTGGTGTTAGTCTCAAGCCTTCCGCGTCAATATTTGTTGGTGCTACATACAAACGTTGTTCCGAATCCATGTTTGATAGGGAATCCAGAGCTGCGGCGGCAGCGTCTCGCTTTATGGTGGAGAATGGTGATGTGTGTTGGAGATGAAAATGAAAGTAGATGTTGAAAGATAATTATAAAGACAGCTGGATCGGGTAACAGATCTCGGGTTTTATAACTTTCGGTTCATCACAATTAGCACAATTGGCTCCCTATGCAACTGTTCTGACGAGATCTGCAGTTCAAGGAAGACAGCATTTGTGCAGTCGGAGAAGAATGGAACTTTTATTACCTAGGTGTTATAGCCCATGTCGCTGCCTCTATCTGCTCCTTGTCGTTCCAGATGTGCTGCTCGCTTGACTCAAAAGTCAAGCGAGGAACAGAAATAGTGATGCATGTGTGCCGATTTGTCGTGCTAAGTTGATACTGACCATTTTTTTCGGTTGAACGGGAGAAGGGAGATTATCAGTTTCACTTGATGACAACTGGTGAAGACTGACATTCTCTTCATCTCAAGTCCCATCTGATTTGCCCTCTATAATCAGATTCTTGGGTTTCGCTTTCTTCTAGGAGATAGCCCTCAACTGTGGTTATCTCGAAGACATCCTTCTTAACCTCATTTCTTGATACTTGCGGATCCTAGGTTTTGTGAAAGCTTTACCATAATACAGAAAATCCAGACATTGTGCATAGTCTTGAGAAGAATTCCATTCAATGGAGTAGGTCACGAACTCGAATCTGTCTGGGCAAGTTCCGAGAACTCGCCGCCCGTCTTGGGAAGAAGAGGTACTAGCACGGAAAACACGTTTCTTCCATCGCCCTAGCACATGCGTCGGACCGAACGTTCTCTGTGTTTCTGCAGCCGGGCCAGGTTTCTGGTACGTGCTTTGCTCATCAGCTCTGTCTTTTGCAACTTATATGCATCGCTCTAACAATGAATATTGGCCCATCATATTTCCAGACGACTGGGGCAAATTGTCGCAGAGTTGAGGTTAGCGGCGGTGGCAGTCGCTTTCTCTTGAAGTGTGTGGTGCTAGTGTGCAAGAAAGCAGCACGAGAGACTTGGACTGAACCTGCTTATTGACGATACTGAAGCCCGGTAATTCAGACTTCAGTGATGATCGAACGGCATTACACGACGGAGGAATCGAGATTGTCATATTTTACTTTTACCAACAACCCACAAGCTCTCAACTCTCGCATGTATGACAACCTTCCCGTCAATCTCGCTGCTAATCACACCTTCAACCCATATTTTCCTTCCGCCAGCCTCCACTCTTTGAACCCAACCCTGCGCCATAATCGTCCCAGGCGTCTTCACCGGGCTCTTATAAGCAACATTTAACTGCGCCGTATACGTTGGCCCCTTCACCATCCCTTCAACTTCCTGCCTAATGACATTTCCCAGTGTGCTATCCAGTATCGTGGCAATGACACCTCCATGTAATAAGTTCGGATGCGCATTCATCCCATCCCCAAATGTATAGAAGCGGCGGATTTCACCTCGGGAGGTGGATGTAGGAGCTCTGTAGAAGGAGACGAGTTCGCGGATGGTATCTTCCGTGTTCCAGGTCTTTGCCATTAGCGTGTGGCCTTTCCCATTGTGTGTTACTGCTCTCGACATGTCGTAGGGACGGAAGTCTGGGTTTGAAAGGGTAGGACGACACCATGGGATGGCACTGAAATGGGCGACCGTCTTGGGTGGGATCTGATACAGCGCATCATCGTCGGAAGCATTGTTTCCCCCATCCATGATTTTGGCTTTGAAGAGGCGATTGTTTCGCCATCTTCGTGTGACGGAAGATGTTGTTGTTGTGGTGCTTACACTCTTCATCAAGCCGAGAATCGCCGAGATAGGCTTCATCTATGAACCCACACACTTCCTCTCTCAATAACTCACAGCCACGTTAGAGGACTATGCAGTATCTACGGCATATGAGGGATTTCGACTTGGACATCTTTATTGCTGGCTGCCCCAAAGTATTGGATTGCGATGTAAAATGGCGTCGCTACTTCCATGAACCCTCAAGAGCTAGGAATATGCACTCTCCGACGACCTCCTCGACACTTTTTTCGCGAACCTGTTACTTATGGTCCTCCTCGTCAATTGAGCCTTCACTCTGTATGTCAAGGAATTTCAAGATTCGGCAAACCATATGGGTAGGGTTTTGGAACGTTCTCAGAAGATATATCACAGCAGGTGTCCTTGTATACCCGTCTGTGTTATGATAACAACAAATTAGAAAGCTATCTACACGTATGCCAGCGCTAGCTTTCATCTCGTTGCCAAGTTTCGGCGCTTACGGTTTCACAGTTATACCCCTCGAGCTCCTTTGAATCAAATGCCGCAGCCTCAGTAATATCGCTATTCAAAGTGCAAAGCGGAAGCTGGAGAGGCCCTCGATGACAGTTGTTCCTCGATCTGCGCGCCTATTCTGTATGATGAAGTAAGTCACGAGGATCGTTGACACAAAGAGTATAACACCGTTTGCTCTGTTGGTCACATCATTAGTATGCGTTCTTTGCACAAGCATTAGACCTTCACTTACACAAGACAGGCAATGATCCCGGGAAGATATCCCGGAGCGTCTCTGGTGGTTGATATCAGCACGGACCAAGATACAGTGGGCAATTCGACTTACTGTGCTCTGAAGACGAGCGAGCCTGCAATTCCACCAGTACCTCCAAGTGAGATTAAACTTGCGCTGGAGAACGCTCGTTTCCATGTACCCCGAATGTTGTTGGCCTGGAAGACCATGACAGTCGGAATGTTGGCGCTACAACCTGCGGTGACGAGTATGGCACCGAAGTACTGAGCTCCCGCTGAGCTTGCCCAAGCCAGCACACAGAGCCCAGCGATGCAGGCAAATGAATTTAGATAAAGATATGGTGATCGCAAGCGAAACTTGTCGCTCATACGACCCTCCACGATCATAAGGAGCATAGCAGCGATGTAAGGTGGAGTACTCAAGCCTTGAGCAGCTGCTTGAGAGAATCCAAGCTTCCCCTGCAGGATGATTGGTAAATAGTAGCCAACTGAATAGGCTTGCATGGTCGAGCAGCTGTTGTGATCATCAGCCCCGGCTCTTCTGGTGAAGCTCATGACGAGGTTTGCTAAGGGGCTGAAGCTGACTTACAAGAACAGAAGACCGAACGCCCACACTTTGAAGTCCAGTGCAGGCTTTAAAAAGCGACCGAATGAGAACTTTTCCGGTTCAGCATCTTGGCGATCACGGTTGAGACGGCGTATGATGAACGCTGCTTCGCGCTCTGAGAGGAATCTCCAAGCCTTATTGGCTTGGTCTGGGAAATCCACAGTGAAGATATAACCAAGCAGCCCAATAACAATGGTTATGAGACCTTCCATGATGAAAATCCATCGCCATCCGCTGTAGCCACCAAGGCCTCCCATCTTGGAGAAAGCGAGGCCCAAGACACCACCTATGGCCGAACCGAACACTCCGATGAGATAGAAAATGGATGTGCGCGTGTAGAGATCGTCTTAAATCCTTGATTAACCCCGCTCCAATGTTCAATGACGAGGTTTATACGTACATCTGGAATACCATGATGAGATGAGATAGTACTGGGACGGGAAGCTTGCAGCTTCAAACCCTCCCAGGAGTATCCTCAACGGGATCATGGTTTCCCACCTTTGGACGAATCCGAAACACTATATGAATAAGTATGCTTGATTAACGTGAGTTTTTGTTTGTCAGACCTACCATCATCACAATGCCCCAACAAAGCACAACAGTGGAAAGGAAGATGCGTGGACCGACTTTTCGAACAACAATCTGGGCAGGAAACTGCAACAATACGTACAGGGCGAAGAAGACGAGAATTATGATAGACTGTTACAATGCGTAAGTAACCAGCTTTTCCAGCTAAAGCTTTTCCAACTGCTTACATATCGATGTCCGACACCTAGTTTCAGGCTCTTGGTCATTCCAGCAACGGCTGCATTTGATAGATTTGCCCTGTCGAGGAATGAAACGGCTTGCATAAGCCCCAGGATGATCAGTAACCTCAAGTCAACCTTGTGTATGATCTTCCGTTGTTCGGCGACGGTGTATTCTTCATCATCGTCTGGTGAAGTCTCGTTCGCTCCCGACTTCTCAAGATGTGTCTCGTCTTCAAGTTGCATGACGCTTGAATGTTTTTCTGGGTCAGGAGCCATCACCGTCAGTGCTTGATAGGAACAGGATGTTGTTGGATGCTCCCTCGTAAATTTAAGGGAACAGTTTTCTGAAAATATAAAAGTATGAGAAGTCAATTGCAAAGCAGGATATATTGGTTATGCCGGGATCTCCTGCTCCTAATATGCTGAAAAATCTATTCCTGTTGGTCTACAGAGCCCGGCAGAGAAAGATCTAGCTCCAACCTCCGTCATCCAGCTTCCCCGGATTTTGAACCGCGAGAGCTCTTCGTATTCTAGGTTGCATATCCGCGCCCAGTATTTCCCCCGCATAATCGTGTGGAGATTGGCTGTGTAGTTGTTGTCACCCGGCTAACCTTTTAAAGGTTGCCGGTCTGCGCGGGGCCGGGGTTAAAAATGATTCTCCTAATACACATCTCACAACCATCCCGGCTTCCAAGCCGAACCAACTCTCGAGATAGCCACATCATGGCAACTCTCAATCGAGCTGAGATTTGCAAAGTTGGTTGAGCTAAATGGCGATTTCATAACCAACCCTGATTCCCGTTGAACAAACGAAATATAGGTTTAATACGTTCGAAATTCCATACATGACTGACGAGACTGCGACAGCAGAAAACCGAGTCGAAATGTCTTATCAGCCTTCCTTTGACGACAGGCGTGACTTTGACGATGCAACCAGAGGCTTCTTAGGTGCTTTGGTTCCCGGCATTATCAAAGACAAAACAGGAAAGATCGTCTGGAACATCGATGAGTTTTCTTTCATCGAGGGCGATTGCCCACCAACAGCCCATCCAAGTCTATGGAGACAAGGCCAGCTCAATTCGAAGCAAGGCCTATTCGAAGTCGCCCCTGGAATATACCAGCTGCGCGCTCTGGATCTTTCCAACATGACCATCGTGGAGGGCGAAACCGGCATCATCATCATTGATCCACTGATTTCCTGCGAGTGCGCCGCCGCAGGCCTGAAACTTTACCAAGAACACCGTGGTAGCGACAGACAGGTTACTGGTATGATATACTCTCATTCCCACGGAGACCACTATATGGGTGCTGGTGGAATTGTTACCCAAGAACAAGCAACAAAAATACCAATCATCGCACCAGAAGGATTCATGGAGTCCATTCTGAGTGAAAGCATGATCGCTGGTCCTGCCATGCGACGGCGCGCGGCTTTCATGTATGGAAATGCTCTGCCCCGTGGCCCCACAGGTCAAATTGGTGTAGGCCTAGGGATGGGTTCAAGCACAGGGACGACATCACTCTTGCCGCCTAATCTCCTGATCCAAAAAACAGGCGAAGAACATGTTGTTGATGGAGTCCGCATTGTCTTTCAGATGGTTCCCGGCACTGAGGCACCTGCTGAAATCAATTTCCATTTCCCAGACTTCAGAGCGTTGTGTATACCGGAAACAGCAACAAATTGCATGCACAACATTGTGAGTGTCAATGGCCTCGACGCCTAGTCCAAACAAATTGCCAGTCGCATGCTTACAACGATGGCCAGGTGACTCTTCGAGGCGCTCAAGTACGTGATGCCAATGCATGGTCTGGCTACCTCGATGAGGCAATAGTACTCTACGGAAGGACCTCGGATGTGATGTTTGGAAGTCACAACTGGCCAACATGGGGCCAGACAGAGTTAATTACGAGACTCGCTGAGCAGAGGGATATGTACGGCTACCTTCATGACCAGACCGTCCGAATGATGAACCTTGGTATGGTCAGCAACAAAGAACTTGAATGACTCTGGCTAACTGTGTGCTATCCTAGGCATGACTGGAGTCGAGATTGCCGAGAAACTTAAATTGCCTCCAGCTACATCCAGAGCATGGCATTGTCAAGGCTACTACGGATCAATTAGCCACAACGTCAAGGTTAGTTACACGCAGATGACACCTCTTATATCCATAAGTTAAAGTAGATTTGGAACTCTCCACTGATTCTTTCTAGGGAATCTATCAAAAGTATATGACATGGTTCGACGGCAATCCAGCTCATTTATGGATGTACCCTCCTTCCGAAGAGGGGAAGAGATATGTAGAGTGCATTGGGGGAGTCGACGCACTTTGCGACAAAGCTGAGCAATTCATCACTGGGGGGGACTGTCGCTTTGCTGCGACTCTCCTTGCACATGCAGTAGCAGCATATCCTGAAAATCCCGACCTGAGGTCTAAGACCCTTCTCGCTTCGTCATATGAGCAATTAGGTTTTGGAGCTGAAAACGCTACATGGCGCAATTTCTATCTGACCGGAGCTCAGAAATTGAGGACCGGGAAAGATTCGGGTATGGTTGCGGGAGGCACAACACCACTGGGCACGCAACTGAGTGTCGAGCAATGGTTCGAAATCCTCTCTATTCAACTAGATGGCGAAAGGGCGGCCGAGGTGGCACTCACAATTGATTTTGATATCGTGGACGTAGACGAAAAGTGGCGACTGATTGTGAGCAACGGCGTTCTGACTCGCCGCTTGCTTCGAAGCAGTGCCAGATCGGAAGTGTCGCAAGATCAGCCCCGGCTGTCAATGGTCCTCACACGAGGCCAGTTGTTGGAAGCGTTGCGTGGTAATGGCTGCAAGGCTGAAAGCCACACAGGGGAAATGCAGGCCCTGCATCAGCTTGTGGGTCTGACATCAGTCGCACCTTGCTCGACTCGTGGGTCTACGCAGCTGTAGTTTGATGTAGAACCTTCAATGCACATCATGCTCTATATTTGTCCCACTGACTTCTCACGGGGACCAAGGAACACAAACCTATGAGGCCAAGATTCAGAGAGAATGCTGAACGAACAGACTTCGCATGTACGTCTCATGGTTGGTTGCTGGCCCCGAGCTAACTCCAGTTCAAATCATTGGATGAAGTTCTAGGCTTTATTTTTTGTTCTCACCAATTTGGCCTCGTGTGTGGTCCAGCAGGTTCTTGGAAAATAAAATAAAATTCGTATTGAGCTCTAACGATGCTTAGTTTCTACTATAGCACTGATGATCTTCACTGTCGGATAGATGTACGATCCGTCCGTCATAACATCCTTTGCACCATAGAGCCGCAAACTCAGCGACACCGAGCCACCCCCCGCAGGAGCAGGCAGCCAGTTGCTGATCCAATTTCCAGGCGGTGCAACGTCACTGGGCTGAACTAGTATCTGGAAGCTACCATCCTCCTCGCTCGCACTCAATGTAGTGCCATCTAGGAAGGATAGATTGCTGCGGTCACCCAGAGCATAACGATTCATGGTGTTGGGGATTAGATAACCACCGCCAGTGTACGCCGTCATGCTCCAGAAGCCGCCAGCTGAGACCTTGGGCTTGACAGAGAATGTAAACAGGGCCGCCTGGCCAGCGAGAATGCTGATGGTCTTGCCGTAGAGGTAAACCGGATAGACAGCTTGATCCTGTGTGAGGGCGAGATAGCCGACGCCTGCGATTTGGTAGCGCGCCTGATAAAAGCTGCCGTAGTTGCCAATGATATTGGCGTTTTTGATGGTCCAGTTGCCGCCAAGATCGAGGAGGTAATGCGGATCAGCAAGAAGAGCCGCAGCTGAGTCATTTGCAGCAGTTGATGCGTCAGTGAAGCCTGTCCCCGGCTGCTGGACAAATGAACCGTCATCGTTGATTCCTGCGTTGGTCAGGACTTGCGGCACCCACGCGCGATCCGCAACAACTTCTGGTGGATTATATCTTGCAAACTTAGCTGTCAACTTAAGCACGACCTGCTCGAGAGAGTTCGAGGCTCCTGGCATGTAGTTGATGTCTGTAAAGATGTCTAAGTCCAATGCAGGTGCAACAGGCTTTTCGTCACGAGGAACCGGTGTGACGGACATCCTATTCTGCAGGTCATTGACGATTTCTGTGTCTCCACTGTTAAGTTGAACGAGGATACGAGTTAGTGAGAGGCCGTATGGAGTAGGTAAGTTGATGTAGGCCTCATATGGGCTTTCAACATCGATAGTCTGAACGCCCGGCTTGTTGGGATCGTATCGTACGAGGTAGGTGCCGGCGGAAAAGTTGCCTACCGACCCAATGTTTGCCACGTTATTGCCATATCTGACTTCTTGTTAGTTTTATGTCTATATCTCAATGACAGGCGGGGAAGACTTGCAGGTCGTAAAACGGCCAGATCCAGTATCTAGTCCCAAAGCCAGGAACTTCCAACTCAAGATTGGAAGACGAGATATCCAGGAATACTCTCGAGTAAAGAGTGTCGACATTTGGACGTACAACCCAAGTCTCGTCGGCCGTAGTCAAAGTCCTTTGATGGATCAATGAGTTGGTAGCTGCGTTTGGTGATCCTTGGACAGCTAGACCGTATGCATGTAGAGGAAAGCCATACTGGGCGTATATCAGTGGTTGAAAAACGATGAAGAGAAGCAGTGGATCCCACCATATATGCAAAGTTTGTGGCATCTTGTGCTTTTTGTGTTCCATTTAGGAATGTCGTCCCTTGGACAATTGATGCCAACGCCATCACCAATCAAATTCGCATGAAGCTTAATCCTTCCCTCATGACAGATGGAGGGTTGTTCTGAACCTTTCAAATTGTAAGCTTGCAGGGGGTTATTACGATGAAAAGATGGATTCCGTTTTATGCTAGCAGTCACACTCCGTTGCTTGTGTCAGTAGTAATAACTGGAATCGGCTCAAGCTGGTCATTTCGCCCGGATAACTACATTGGACATCACCGTGGCAGCGGTTATGAGGAAGACATTCGCGTGAATCGAGTAGTCATATGCCATCTCCACAACAATTACTATTGAAGCCAGTTACCCCATGGGGTACCATTAAACATGACCCCGCACAACTAAGCTTCGGTAGCGGTCATCCCTTTTTGGTATGCCGATCACACATGCCGCCATATCCGTCCTTTTCTTTTTGTCAGCAAACCAGGATGTTGGGTATCTTGTGGCTGACATACCTGTCTACTATTGCAAAACTCACACGACTGGTTGGGAGAAGGGAAGTCTGCTAGCGAGGAATTTCAACCAAGAACCTTTCAACACTAACTGTTGCGAAGTAATATCGTAGAGAAAATGATGTGGAATGGCTTCGCTACACTCATGGTCCCCTAAAGAGCTAGGAAACGTCTGCCTTGGTGCGGCAAAGTTCATGGCGTTGAAAGTATGGCTTGCGATTGAGGCTGTGACCTCTTCCATCACGATATGTGGAAATGTGGTGGTGAGGCGCAGCGAACTCAAAAGCAATTCCAGGGACGACAATGTAAACCATTTGAATCTCAAAGCTTCCCTCCTTCCTGTCACTATCATCTCGTCATCAAATTCTCTCAAAAACCTAAATCCGTCAACTTCAGCATGGAGCAATCGAATATCCCAGGCCTCCTACGGCTCCCACGCGAGCTCCGCGACGAAATCTACACCCACCTTTTCCCGCCCATAACCTCTCTACCTGTCAAGGCCATCTGCCGTGAGTCAGGTATGGTACTATCCACAGCCGAGAGCCAGCCAATATTGAAGAACGTGGTTACAAACCAGAAAGTCTGGCCAAATCCGCCAACATTGAAGGAGAAGCTCTCAGCTTTCTTCTCGCGAACAAAATTTCCGGCCGATATACAGCGAGAAGAAGCCTTCGCCATCTTGGACAAGCACGGCCACATTCAAGAAATCGGATGCAGGTACTATACCATCGCTGCCCCACAACGTCCCAATGTTCCCTGGGCGGCAATGTCGGTCCCGGATCATACTACTGCAATCTTGAGAACAAATCGCCAAATATCCACGGAAGCATGGGAATTCGTATATGGTATGATTATGAAGAAACAAGTCATCACTGTGACTGGTCACGGTGAGAAGGTATACCAAGGACCGGGATTCGCCTGGGGAAATGATCCCAAACCTCCAATCTACTCACAGAAAATGCACCTCCAACCAACCAACTTCCTCGAATCTGATCCCTTTGTGTTCGACAAGTTCCTCACCCGTATTCCCCATCTATCTGGGCAGTCACGTAAAGAGGGCCGTATCAACCGTCTAGACATTTCATTCAAAGAAATGACCACCCCACTCTATCCCCAACGCTACTGCACACCTGGCAAGGATGTTGAATATCTCCTCATGACACTTGCAGTGGATCCAATTAGGAGAAAAGCAGACATCATCTGGTGTTTACCTCGTTACCCGGATTGTTCTGAACCTGAGTCTCATCATAACATGTCTCAAGTGGCTAAGAAAGGACTCGAACAGGGTATGTCTTGCGCAGAAATATTGCACGATGACAACCTTCTCAGAGCGGTGTGGTTTGCCAAGCTTGAATACCATCTGAACGGTGAACGAGGCGAGTGGCGGAGGTTTTCGGGGGAAAGTGGTTATCCGGTGATGTAAGTATACACTCCTGTATGTTCGCAGCCGCTGTCATTGACAAAACGATAGGTACTATTATGAAGGACTGATCAGTTTGTAGAGTTGATGGGGGTGGTTGAGAATACCAAGTCTTCATTTCGCAGTCTGTGAATGAATTTCATGCCACTAGCGGCTTTCATCTGATGTACATACCACTCAATCCTCCTTCTGCTTCACTGGTCTACGCCTATACCAAAAGCACCTCCTTCCTCAAACATAAATATTAAATCATCAAATTGACCTAGTTTTATACTCCCAACCCCACCCCCTCCAGACCTTCTCTACCCTTGGAACCTCAGTAGTCGCATGTGTATCCTCTTGTCTCCTCTCGTCGCTGTATCTTCCTATCTCCCCTCTCTCTCCAACTCTCCCCATTTCCAAACTCGTCGACCTCTCATCATTGCAGGAAATATCCAAGATCCGCTCGTTTGAGAATAGAGGCGGTATCGCATCTCTAGGAAACGAATTTCCGCTCGTATTTGCAAAGGGACTGGTTGGTCTTGATATCATGCTGCCACTGTTGGAGAGATCTGAGAGTAGAGACAAAACAAAGGCATCGAAGAGAATTGTCGTTGTGCCGTCTATTGAGTGAAGAACTATCGATGGCAACTTGAATGGGAAAACCGAAGCCATAATTGGTTCGGAAACCTTACCGTGGACTCATGTACCCTCCCGCTGACTGGGGAGCAGTTTCTGGAAGGTTTTTATATATGCAGACGGAAATTGATAGGTGTTGCCCTGATTTGAGCTAGCCCTTGAGACATGATTAGTGTTGTTTTAAATGTCTCTCTTGTGAAGTTCGAATCAAAGAATGTGTTGATGAAGAGAAGTGAGTGTTCAAACCAATCTGACGAACAGAATTCTGCCGAATGGCATGGAGTAAGCTATTTTCGTTGCAGCATCTCTGCCTCATAGATAACCTCGAAACTATACGGAAAATCAATTTTTTGACCGTTTTGTCCCATCCGAGCGCTCAGTCTATCGAACTTACCGCCGTACCGAAAAGAGTCAATAGGTTGACAATCGCAAATATCAACCAAATGTACCAAAACTTTGGTTCGAGAACCCATCACAGCCCGATATTGATACGCCATGGCGTTGTCTGTGAATATTGCCGAAGTGATATCACTCCTCCGCTTTTAATCAAAGCTGCGAATTTGTACTTGAACATCTCCAAGGTCCATTCCCAAGCTGGCCATTCTCATGTGTAATAAAAAAAGATCAAAACCAAAGAACCGCTGAACGCCAACTGCAACAAAGGCAGGCAAATGACAATGAAATGGACCACGTCGAGCTTCAGTGCCAGCAGCGCTCGCTCGTTAAAGTCTGTTAGTAGCGCGGCGATAGGTCGGTAAATGTCAGCACTTATCTTGTTCGTTGTTGCCTCCTTATTAGACTCTTCCGTTGTCGTTTGAACGCTTCCCATTGCCTTTTCAGCCTTTTCTATTGCTACACTTGCCTTCTCCGCAGCTCTCGTAGGCCTTATCCATTGCTGCTTTTGCCTCCTCGACAGCCTTCGCAGCCGTCTCCTCTTCGGTCGCAAACGGATTATTCATGTTTGGAGACATGGCGCGATGCGGGTTGGGGGTGTTTTGAAGAAGTGAGCGCTTGCCCAGGTCGCCAGAAGAGCCTCTGATCGCAAACGAATGATTTTGTTGGCAGAGCTTGCGAGATATCTCCAAAAAGTGTGGAAATGCTTGACCGCTCACGGCCAGGTGATTGGAAGGGATGATGATGCATCAAGTAGAAGGAGATGGAGTAATCCGAAGAAAAGTTTGGAAGATGAAGATAGAAACATGCTCGGCTGGGCAGGTACTTTCAATTTTCAGTTGGAAGTGATTTAAGTAAACGAAACGGGCCATTTCCTGACACTCCCCGAGGAATATAAAGCCTAAAGTTCCAATAGACAGTCTCAAGCTTTCTGGACATTGAAACGAAAAGCATCGTCGGGGTTTCATCGCTCTCGATGATGAACGTTCCTACACGCTGATAAGCTTCCTACAGACGTCTATGACGAGAAAGGGTTTCCCAATGCCTCCTTGTACGACCCGATTTTTATTCCAGCTTCTAAAACCCTCTCCCATGCCCCTCCCGTCTCATACGGCCCCATAGGCCTCGTCGAGCTTTCCCAGATGGATCTTGAAACTAAAAATGGCATATTTCGGGGTAGGAGGAAGCGTTGAGTGGGATATATTCATTCCAGGATTTCTGCCTTCATCTATTGTCCGGTTTATCTTACAGAGGTATTGTACAGCTCAATGCCCACTATTTTTCTCGCCAAAATCACTCGCCTGCAGATTCCTCGTCATTTTGGGTAGTTGCACCACCAGTCCATCCAACTCTTTTGACATCTTAACCTGACACCCCAACCGACTCGTTTCTGTAAGCCCAAAGGCAAGATCAAGCATGTCGTTTTCTTCATCGTCGGGTTCTGGCATTTTGTCGTACATGGAGTCGTCGGTGACTATCACGTGGCAGGTCGAGCAGGCGCAGGAGCCGCCGCAGGCTCCTATTTGTGACGTTAGAGGGCAATTGGAAGAATCGAGGAGGGTTTGAGAATGGCTAGGCGAAGGATGAGTGTGAGGGGAGAAATACCTTCCATCTCGAGATCGTTTGCCTGTGCTATGTCCAGCAGGTTGTCCCCATCCGCTACTTCGAACGTATGCTCATCGCCGTCTTTGTCTACGAAAGTGACATGGCGTCTGTATTCCGTCAGCATTGTCTATGCCAATATCCAGCGGTTGATCATACTCCTCCCCGGCCTTTGGTTTGTCCAGATGCCCGTGAAGGGCAGCGGGAGTCGCGGAGAAGGTTCTTCGTAAACGCAATGACTGTCGCGCGCTCTTTCTTTGCAGTGGAGATGCATTCTGCTGTATTCGTGGATTCCAATTCCTCTCGCAAGCGAAAAAGTGTGCTGCCCTGCGAGACGACGTCGGCGATTGTAGAGGTCTTCCTGATGCGAATTGACGACATGAAGGGGAGGATATGAGACGCGATATTCGATTCGAGGGGTTCATTGTGTGGAGAATTGTGGTAATGGCCGTGTAATGGCCGTGTAATGAATTGTTGTTGATTCGATAATTAAATTTCTACGTATGCGGGACAAGCAAAGCAGAAGCACAAGCTTTATCGCTCACCTCCAAACTTGCATCACGACTCGCAATACACCTGCAATACACCAAACATGGAGCAGGATTACTCCCCCCTCAGCTTCAAAGCAATGTCGACCTCCCGCGATGCTCCCAATCCTCTACGGCCATATTATATACCACCATCGATAGGCCTCCCTCCACCAGAACCATCAGCAAACGCAACACAGCCAGGCGCCCCTAGAATCCCTCCTAGTTCCTCCAAAGCCAATTTCTCATCTGCGCGAGATCTGTTCTCGGACCTGGATTATGGAGATTATCTACCAGAAAGAGATGGAAATTCCATTGCGGATATGACGAAGAGATTCGTCGATCAAGCCATATGGAATTATACGAGCGTCTTGTTGGCACAACCCTTTGAGGTTGCCAAGATTGTCTTGCAGTGTCACTTGGCCGAGGGGACGGGATTGGTACAGCCAGTATCGAGTAAGGGAGAGTCGGAGAAGAGGAGACCTGATGGGTTTGATGCAACAAGTCAGAGTCGGGGGGTATGTTTTGCGTCACATATTTCAACGTGGTTATGCTAACATGGGGGGTAGTACTTTGATTCAGAAGACGACTCGGATTCAGACGCGCCCTCGTACTTCACTCCTACAACTCCGTACGAGACTCCCTCTTCACCACAGGGTAGACGGCGCCGCCAACCTCCCAGTATTGACCGATCTCTTTCTGCCACTCCTACTCCGACGTCACATTCCTCGTCTTCGATCTTACATTATCACTCGATCGAATTGCGGAAGAATGATTCGATACTGGAAGTGCTATCTCAATTGTGGTCCAAAGAAGGAGCGTGGGGAATATGGAAAGGCACGAATAGTACTTTCGTCTACAACGTACTCCTCAAAACGATAGAAACCTGGTCAAGGAGTCTGTTGTCCGCGCTACTGAATCTGCCAGACCCTTCTCTTGCGGGAGTGGGAACGTCGTTAGCAGGTGGGAGCACAAATATACTGGATAGCTCGAACCCATTGGCGAGCATTGGTATTGCAGTGGCAGCAGCAGGAATTGCTGGTCTGATTCTTGCACCGATTGATATGATACGGACTCGGTATGCTGTGCTCTCCCGTCACTCTCTTCTCAAGCTAATTTTGCGAAGTCTGATCATCACACCCGTCTCCGCCGGCCCACGAGCCCTCCTCCCCTCTCTCCGCGCCCTCCCATCCTTCCTCTGTCCACCATCCTTATTACCAATAACCCTCCTCCACTCGACCCTCCCACCGTTATTATCAACAAGCTCTCCACTCTTCCTCCGCTCCTCCCTCCACATCGATCCTGTCATCACACCGACGTCTTCCTCAATAGCAACATTCACATTGAGCCTAGCAGAACTCTTCCTCAAACTCCCTCTCGAAACTGTCCTAAGAAGAGGCCATATCTCCGTCCTCTCCGCAGCAGCAGAAACAAGAAGAATGACGACCATGCAACCGGCTTTGAATCCAAACGACCCCTTCACGAGTCCTCGTCCGACACAAGACAAGTTTAGAACCTTACTACCAGTAGGGCCTTATAAAGGCATTGTGGGAACGATTTGGTTTATTATTAGGGAGGAAGGCACGTCAATGCGTCCAGAGCAAAGCCTGGTACCGACTGTGAGGAGACAGGCGCCCAGGAAGGGCCAGGGTGTTAGGGGGCTTTGGAGGGGGTGGAGGGTTGGTTTCTGGGGTTTGGTGGGCATGTGGGGTGCCGGTGCTCTAGGTGGAGGTGGTGAAGGGGCCTTTTAGGGTATACCTTCATTGACGCCTTCTTGTAGTGAAGGTGTAGGACGGCGGGTGAACTGTCAAACGTGTAGGAATTGATTGTGGACAGGAAGGTTTCGATATATACCCAGCTTATTCGTCATGTGTATGCTTGTTGCTTTTCTTGTCATGACGGATATGTATAGATTGTAGATTGTGGAATGAACTCTTCTCTTGATCCAACTTGAGACTTTCGGGTTTGTAAGCCTGGGGGTGTTCTGGGATTGGGGTTTGTGTGAGGAAGTCTGCCTCGTGCCTTTTTGGATATGACTGCCTCCGCTGTTTCGGGGCTGGCGACGAAGGCTTTATGTTACGTATTCCTGGTGAGTTAAGACAGTGATGTGATGGATTTTTAGATGCGGTGGAAAGCCTTGGCTCTTCTCTTCTTTATTTGTCAAGTGTGCGTTTGTCCTGTTGGGGTGTGGTGTCATGTATTTCGTGGTTTGAATTTGATGAGGATGAGGAAAGGAAGGGTTAGGATAGAGGGATGGGTTAGTGAAAAGAAAAGGCTTGGAGAGGTTGTTGTGGGTTTGAGGAAGGCAAGGGAAGGTCCAAGGTGGGAGAAACGATTGAATGAACGAGAGGTAGACTTTAGTCAGCCATGATGTAGACTGTTTGATAAGGCATGAAATCGTTGATGAGATTGTTGCTTAAAATGTTGGCTTGCTAGAATTCTGACTGCTCGACAACCTCTCAAATGATTGTGATTACACGTCGCTCTTCTGGCCAGACAAGAGGTGGATCTGGATCCATACGGTCAGCATACCCTACTCTTTCGAAGTGTGTTTCATCGCCTCCCACAGCTTGAACAAGAAGCATCTCTTCGAACCCTTTGTAGCCCAGGTGGGGCTGTAAATTTGCCATCCTGACCATGGAAAACTGCGACAATCGAACACCACCATCGAACTGGAACAGCATATGCTTCTGGCTGATTTTCGACCGTCGTTCACTGTCAGTAAAGATTAGCCCACCATCTCCTGAAAACAGCTCTACCGCTGCGGATTTGAGTTGTATCTCTCCCGATTTGACCTTCCCAGTCGCTGAAATGCCGTCTAACTCGCAGCGAAAAGATATGATGTCAGCCTCGATAATTGGAAGGTGGTGATTTGTGCTACGGTAAGTTATGTCTCCTATTCCCGACGCCCAAGACCACGAAGGCTTGCGTAGCGGCTCCCGACAATAGGATCCATTTTTAATCCACAACATGTCGCGGACAAGAGAGTCGCTCCAAAGGCCTGCGAGATAGGCACCGCTGCGAGCTGACTGCATAGCCGTCGCTATCCCGGACAGTGCAGGTAGCATATCATTGTCAAATGAGAGTGAGAGACGAGAATATTCTGCGACAAGACGGCGCCAGAGTCCTTCGATATTTGAATCACCCCTCCTCTGAATGACAGAGCCAAAAAATCGCCTCTTACTGTGATAACTACCTCCAGTGTCGGGGTCGTCAAACCGGTTCCTTCCGCATTCGCAATCTCGTGTCGAAAAGCATTCCCAGGAAAGTTCGTGTGGGCCAAAGTGCAGCACTCGAGGAGCAAGAATCCTTTCTTGAAAACCCCATGCTCGACGCATTAATGGGAAGAGGGCAGGGTTTCCTCCAAAATATGGCGAGGTATGATAGAGTAGGCGTGTTTGGACGGAGTCTATCATCTCTATTGGTGGTAGCTCTTGTGCCCGGCAGTCCTGGTCGGGAGTCGAATTCCGTGTCATAGCCAAGACCAGTAATGCATGTTGATAAATGTTAGCCATAGTTGAGGCTTGCATGTCCCAATCATGATCATCATCTTGGATAATACACAAGGCATCGATCCAAATATACTCTATAGAAAGGCGACGAGCAATTTCTATGGCGTATCTGAAACTGAACGGAAGCTTGTTTAAAGCGATACCTTCCTGACAGCTTGCCAGATTGCTAGTCGTCAGCTTGAAAAACTCGCCCTTGCCCCAGCAATAAGAGAGACAAATGTAGTCAGCCCTGAGCTTTTCGATTTCTTTGAGGTATATCCGCGACCTCTCGGGGCCACCAATATACAGGACTCTTGCCAGCAATAGTGGTATATTGGACGACTTGCATGTAGCATGAAATTTTTGACAATCTGAGAGCCATTTTTTGACCACTGGCATAGAGGTATCGATGGTACAGGCGACGAATGCAAGGGAGGAGTCTATAGACAATGTTCGTTGTGATGGAGAAGGTCCTGAACCCGTGAATAAAAATGGCCCAAACGTGAAAGACATATCAAGAGTTGATACCTGTGGGATCGCTCCAGGCAGAATCAAGTGGGATACTTGATTTCCCGGAAATGGGTAGATTGTAGACATTCCGCATGCCTATCAAGCTTAGCTGGGGTCGTTTTTATGCGTCCGAAGTCCCTCACCTGGCGCAACACTCAAGCCAACAAATCATCTACGAGTATTGCAGGAGCCTGCGGTTGTATGACAGCTAGCGATGTGTGTGCATTGGGAGATGGAGGTACGGAGAGAGATTTCAGAGTGAGGAGGGGAGCTGAAGCTGCTGTGGTCGCGAATCGCGACCCGAGATCGGCTTCAACTCCGACGCATCCAAGATTGATCACCACTTTCATCGTCACATTTCGCTAACTTTACACAAAAACTGCTTGCAATAGCAAATCTTGGAGGGCAAAATCAACTCCTGTTGACGGAATCTTCTTAGAGGACCACGGTTTCCCTCCATGCACCTCCTCTAAATCGCATCCATGCTCATCGCATTGACTGCAAACACACCTGCGGCATGAGTCGCAGCAGCAGTGGATGCTGGACTTGTCGCCTCCGTCATCGAAAGTGCGATGAGAGCACTCCGAGTTGCCGTGAGTGCGAGCAGAAGGACATTCAGTGCCATGGCTACGGAGAGAAGCCAGCATGCATGGCTGGCGAATCGCTGGAACAAGCAGAACGAGCTCGAATTCAAGCCTTGGTCAAGCTCAATCGGAAGCGGACCAGGACTGCAAAGAAGGCATCATCGGCAGGGAATAGAATTGCAGCTAAGGCCGACGTGTATTCTTCATCTTCAACCGTCTCACTGTCAGACGGTATTCTTCAACATCATTCCCTCAGTGACAATGGTCTCCCGCCAAACAATTTGTTCTCACTGGAAACAGCACCGAAAACGGTGGATGAGATAGACGGAGATCGCTCAGTTGGATGTCAGGTTGATGATACCATGGGAGAGGTTGCTGCATCTCCTCCAAAGACCAAACTACCAGTCACAACACGCGCCTTGAATTACCAAGAAGCAAACCTCGTCATGCACTATCTCGACCACGTCTTTCCATTACAGTACTCACATGTCACTTCCGACCCTAGCAGAAGCAGAGGATGGCTTTTGTGGCTGCTGATGAAGAATGAACCATTGCACCAAGCCGTACTGAGTCTCGCAGCTTTGCACCAATACGCTCTGGACGCGACACGCACGAATCAGCGATGGGGCGACTTACACATCTCTCACACCTTAGCTCTTCAAGGCCTTAATCAATTTTTGGGTGAGAGCGTGAGTGCAAGTCCTCTTCAAAAGCAGCAGGTTATAAAACTTCTCGCATGTGGGACTTCACTGATCAGTTTTGAAGTCCGTCGAACTTTGCCTTGATGACAAACCCCAATCTGACTAGTTGACAGGTACTTAGAGGTGGCACAGAGGGCTGGCAACCTCATCTCGATGGCCTGGCATCAATATTGCAATGTACCAGCTGGAGAGACGCCGGAGAAGAAGCAAGAACGAGTATCACTGCCATCAACCAAGGGCATGCAGAGTCTGGATGGATGGATCAAGCCTACAGATTCCTCGCAGCTGTTGTAATTTGGTTCGATATCCTCTCTTGTCTGTCCACTGCTCAGAAGCCTAGGCTGGATCATAAAACCTGGCTTCGCAATCACGAGCTGGAGATGTCCCTGGTGATGGGATGTCAAAACTGGGTGCTGAATGAGATTGGAGCCCTAGCTTCTCTGGATGCTTGGAAGCTACAAGCTGTCCAATCAAGGACGCTGAGTGTGCCACTGCTAGTCGCTCGCGGTCAGGTCAGCCAAAATCGGCTTGAGCAAGGATTGGCTGACATGGGTGAAGTTATGTATCCGGTGTGTTCGTATTCGTCCTGGAAAGGTATTGATTCTGACCGAATTCCCTAGGAGTCGGAAGTTTGTGTGAGCACTCGTGTTTATGCACTATCCGCCATGGTGTATCTTCACATGATCGTCTCTGGACCGCATCCAGATATTCCAGAGATCAATACTGCCGTTGAACTAGCAATAACTGCATTTGACCAGGTGCAACAGCAAAGGCTTCGTCTTCGCTCTCTCGTATGGCCAATGTGCATAGTTGGGAGTCTAGCTAAGCCAAAACACTACTCCTATTTCGAGAGCTTGATGTCTGCCGCCCTGGGTCAAGGTGCAGGCTCGGAATTTGGAAATGTGGGATCCGCCTTGCAAATTATGCGTCAATGCTGGAAAGAACAGCCACAGGCTACGACAGCAGGATATGGTTACAGGGATGCGATGTCCGATCTCAAGGTCTGCGTTCTGTTGATATGAATAGAAATGGGGATCTTGGATAATGGCAAACACATGGTTCACTTTGGTAAGTATATGTAGATCAGGGATGTTCTTGGAAAGAGGTTGCTTCTTCTTTGACTAACCTATTAGAACCAACGAACCATCAAATCGGCCATCGGCCGATTTAACAAGCAATCGAACCATGAATTGATCCTTCGGCACTAGACGCATCGTTTGATATCTCTCAATGACTTTTTTGCGCTTCATTTCACCACTCCATTGCCATCTGCAACTTTCTGTGCTGATTGCAATGCTCTTGGCGGGTTGATCATCAATGAAAAGCTCCATAGTGGCAGCATTTTCCACTGCGCCGGCGAGACGAACAGCTCGAATCTGATAGTCGCCATCGTCCACGTCCTTGCTTTCGACAGACTCAATCTTCAAACCAGGAGCGTTGCCTGATCCGATCACCGACTCCAAGTCAATGATGTCCGAAGGTAGAGCAGGCGTCAACGATGGGGATGTGCGCCGCTTAGTCAAGGC
Source organism: Venturiaceae sp. KMAF11 (assembly GCA_023078705.1). NCBI lineage: Eukaryota > Fungi > Ascomycota > Dothideomycetes > Venturiales > Venturiaceae > Venturiaceae sp. KMAF11. Next base: position 2,382,013 of record JALGOQ010000005.1, read on the forward strand.
CTCGTACGCGTAGCAATACTGTAGCAGTTGACAATCACTCCATCCCTTGCCGCAGAATGTCATTCCGACGGGCATTCCGATGTCCGGAATCGTGCCCATCGATACGGTGATAGCTGGGACTCCAAGGTGTTTCAATGCCCGCCCACCATTTGAGTATTTCACTCCATCTTGGAGCGCATGTATCATGGAGTCCACCTTCTCATCCACATCGGCACGAGCTACATCTCCGTTTGTTGGAAATACAAGGCAGTCAAAACTATTCTCATCCATCCATTCCTCCAAATCTCTGCGTCGAGCGGCCTCCAAGCTTTTCACCGCAGCCTCGACTCCAGCCACATTGTATAGAGTGTCCGTACGAACTCGCACAGCATCAAGCATGTCTTCATATCGAACATGGTTTTCCTTCTCGGTGTGTAACCTAGGATCATCCATCGGCGCAATGATGGGATGAATCACTTGAGGATTAGCAACAGTAAGATTTGGAAATTCCTCAGATCCATTCTGGCGCAGAAAGTCATCCCAACCCATGGCAATGAACTTGCATCTCTCAATCCTCATCCAGTCTTTGGTAAATCCCTCGACATTTGCGCTCTGTCCTGGGTACAATTTCTTGTCGTACCTTTCAATCAACGGGAACGTCGTCTCTATTAGCGTCGCTCCCAAGGCTTCGAGATCGCGGCGTGCTTGATCGAACAGTTCACGGACTGGGTCAGTGTAAGCATTTGGCTCAAGACAGGTGTCGCCATCGCCGATGAAGCATTTCGGGATCGCGATGCGTTTGCCATTGAGCGAATCCGGATTTGCAAGGGCATGGTAATCTGCAGGTCGTACTTCCGAGGAACGTGGAATTGGGACAAATGTTTGTGTTCGCCAAAAATCGCCTTCTGAATTTGGATCATCCCTTACGATGACATTGAGGACGTCAAAAAGGTCACGTACTGTTCGTGTATGAGGAGTGACTACGTCGCATGTTGGGTACAGAGGCCACTGGCCGCGGATGGGAATCACTCCTCTCGAAGGCGAATAACCCACCAAGGCATTGTTCGAGGCCGGAGCGCGACCTGACGAGACTGTCTCGCCTGCAAACCCGAAAGACGAAAAGCTTGCTGCGATCGAGGTACCGCTACCATTGGAGGAGCCTGATGCGAAAGCTGTTGTGAGATGCTCGAGATTATATGGCGATTCTGCGCGTCCATACACACCTCGCTGCCCTCCTCCGTCCGCCATGGCAGGCATGTTTGTCTTCCCAAGCACAATAGCCCCGGCAGCTCGAAGCGATGCAACGATTGCAGAGTCGTCAGATGAGATAAGATCGGCGAAAGCAGGAGATCCGGCTGCAACGGTCATTTTGTTGACCTTGAAGCTGTCTTTAACGAGGTATGGGATTCCTTCGAGAGGGCGGGGTGGATTTCCTGATGCACGGTATTCATCTGATGCTTGGGCTTCTTCGAAGACCCTCGGATTGAGTACGCAGACGGAGTTGAGTCTTGGGCCGTTACTATCGTATCGGGCGATTCGGGAGAGGTATTTGGAGACAAGTTCTACACTGGTTAGATGCCCGGTATCGAGAGCTTGTCTGAGGTCGGATATTTCGGCCTCGACGATGCTTAATGGCTTTTTGCTGGCCATCTTTGGTATCCTGAGTGAAAAAAGATCGAGAAGAGTTGAAAAGGAAGGGATTGATTAGAAGCTGGTCCTGCTCAAGAATATTGAAGCGAGACTGGAGGACTTTTATACATCAGGACATTTTTTGAATTTCTAGCGATATGCAGATCTATCAATGGATTCCGCTTTTCATGGTGACCACGTTACGCTATTGTTAGATCTTTGCTCAATTTGGTTCAACATTTCATCCATCGCTCTCCACAAGGCTAGAAAACTTTGCACGAAGATTTAGATCAAACTTTGAATCTGAGGCTGAAGGCTGCGATTGGTTGTTGATAAGGTTTTCTGGGCAAGAAAGTCGAGACGACCACGATCTGGGAAGGAAAGTCGAGACGAAGGCGCTAGAACTTGAAGGATTTGTCCTTGATTTCGCCTTCATCCATCGACCTTCACTCTTTTTCGTCGAACGAACCTGTTCTTGCAGCACCAGTTCTACGCATAAGTAATATAAGACTTTGTGTGTCCGTTCCGCTTGTCTTGTTTCCAAGCTTCCAGAAGCGAATAGAGCCTCCGATTCGGCATAGGGGTATTCTAAAAGCGCTACAAGTGCATCTTGGTCCACTATCACGACAACTGCAATCTTCGATCCGTTCTTTATTGTCGCCTACAGATTCTGCGTGCAGCTCCTCGATAGCTCGATTGCGAGGATTGTCACCCCTTCACGACACCACAGCCGAGGAATGGCGGCGTGACAGATGCGCCCTCTTTTCTTGGTCTTTGCCTCCTCAATTGGCACCTAACAAATGGTCGCCGGTCCCTTAACGCCCTATGAGAGTACCGATTTCTTCTTTGGGATGTTATCATTTACTTTTCTGATCTTATTGTTGCTCGTATGCACTGGGCGCTAATTCGCCCCTGTGGCTTGACGACTTTCCAACGTTTCTCGGATTTCCTGCCTATCCCCAGGAACGATTGCGATAAATCAGGGACCGCCCTATGATGGCTTGCAGTATTTCGTATTGTGTGGCTTATGAGGTAGCACGAGGACGGACTTTCAAGCAAAATGGAAATTAGAGGCAGACACCTATTGTGGATCTCAGGGGGTGAGGCTCTTTTGATTTGTGACTACAAGAACGTGTGTATCGTGGGAATCCCAAAGTCTCGACTCTCCTTATTGTACACTCATTTTAACAATTTTCCTTATTTGCACAAAAGACGGTCTTTAAACCAAAACAGATATTCGTTATGACCTCTTTTGCGGCATCGAATAGCACAGGGGTGTCGCTGGCCAACTGCACCATCAGCCCCAACATCATTTTGAATGTATGCATGCTCGTGAGAAATGGTTCAACGTTTGCTGATGGTGAAAACAGGACGCTGGTGACAGATGTGGTCGTTATATTGATGCTATCCAAACGTGCCCTTCTGCTTCCACCAGCCCAGCCCTGCGATTGCGAGCTGCAAATCAAACTGCGAATTGTATACAGGATTAGTATGTTACCGTGATTCTATACGCTCGTACTTTTTAACGATTACAGCGAACGATCTCTATATCTTTCAAACCGGATTTTCAACTTCACCTTGGAGAATCCTGTCGTGATCGAAGCTGGTCCAAAATGTGACTATCCTGACTTTCTACCTGTATGTAACCCAGCCTAAATAACCCGAATGCGCTTCAAGTTCTCACGCCGATTAGATCATGCGCACTACTTGCCGATTCGACATTAGCACGATGAACATTCCCTGCTCTTCGGGCAATATCACAAGCGCCACCGCATTCGGAGGCCAGCATCCTACTTCAAGCTTCACATACGCACAAGGCTTGGAGGCATGTCAACGAGAAGCGTAAGAGACTTGACAGAATCATGCGTCGAATTCTACTAATCTTCACAGCGCAACCCAATACGTGCGATGTACCATTCAGAAATCGCCTCGGGATGTCGAATCATGTATTACTCAGAACGCCGTCAAGGCTGACTGGCTGCCTCAAATTCAGTCATATACTGGGGCTAAGAAGTGCAAAGATACTAATATATTTTTGATCGTTCAAGGCATACACATCCTGCGCCACATCCTGGGCGCCTTGAACTCCATTATCTGGTGGCCATTTCTGTGGGCGAAAATACAAAACAAGTTCAAGTTCCTCCAGCGAAAGAAAAGTGGAAAAGAGGGAGCTGCTGAGCTCAACAACTTCTCGAAGATCGACTCAATCAATGGCCTGCAAATTGGCCAAGAGAAACCAGACCCTTGGGAATTAGAGACCAGATACACTCTCAAAGCAACCCGCTTGCTTCAGTCCATCGGGCGAGAGCTTCTTACTGCTTTCGTCACTGTTCTTATCCTTGGACAGACTGGCGCATACGGCAACCAGGGTGACTCCTTCAACGAAGAGATCTCGTTCTACGTCATTCGTCCTCGCCCGGCTCCTTTCCTCGGCCTACTGGGTCTTTATAGAGGCTGGTCACAGAAAGGTCTCAGTGAGTTAGTCGTCGATGGCATGCTCTCCTTCGTCGCTGGGAGCAATGTTGGAGCGCGCTACTTCGGTCTTGTTAGCCACGCTCCGGCAAACCCGGCAGCGCCCGCGGGGGACCTTAAGAATTTGGCAGTCGGTGCCATAATGACTTCAATACCAACCTTTGCGGTTATCTTCATCACCTTCTTCTGGTCTATGGGGATGGCAAGCAAAGCTAACAAGGACAATGACCGACGGCGCGACAGGGAAGAAACCGGCTGGGGCTCTTTCATCGCAGGTATCTGCATATGGACACTCCAACTATGTCTCATCGCCCTCTTCATCTGCATGCTTCCACTCGTCGCACTGGTCGAAATGGTCGCTCAAGCCATCTTCAAAATCCGTCGCGAGCGCGCCATAAAACGTGGAGAAGCACCGCCGCTTGACAAGGAAAACGAATGGGCAAGAAAGAAATCTCGATGGGAGGAACCACTTACAACTACGAAGAGCTGGTTTCGAATGCTGTATGCGGTCTTCTTGTTGAGCAGTTTCATTATTAATATTGGCAACTGGTTGTTTTTTGCTAATTATCTTAAGTTATCAGGTGAGCTTTTTTGTCCAAGTGATGTGCCGAAGGTTACGGCGGTGTGGATTTTGGTGCCTGCTGCTATTGACCTTTTGTTTTGGGCCTTTAGGACTTGGACGGGGGATACGTGGATGGGATCGAATGGGGCAGACACATCGCCAATATAAAATTTCAAGGCCAATTTATTGTAAGAGAGATTTGGATTGTTATTCGGTCTGCTGATCTTATAATGAAGTGTGAATGGGGATCCCATTGATTGACCCATCATTTCCCACTATCTCAACCTCATCCAGTCTCCTAAGATTTACATAACCGAGAACATTTTCAAAATGCAATGTGTAGGCCCAGCGAAAGTGTTACTCTCAAGCTATGAGACGATCTCCCCATGGCTGTTGTTGTTGCTAATGCAGGCAAACATGAAGTTGGCAGCTCCATCGTCTATGTAAAAGCCTATCTCTACTACGATTTAAATTCAATATCTTAGACCTAGCGAAGAACATCTATACCTTGCAGAGCCCATCCGCAGTAAGTATATGAATTTTAAATGGTGTAAAATCTTGTTCTGCTGGTACAGCGAAGACTGGTGGCGAGAATGAAAATAATGGTTGTCAGTTTCATTGTTATTGATGGTGGGGGGTTCCAGCTGGTTTATTATTTTGTAACTGAAATAAAGAATTGTGGCGTTATTCGATGATATTCTGGAGCTATGAAGGACATGTGGATTCTTCTGTCTTCCTGCTCCAAATCTGGAGGCTTGGATTCCTGATCCGTGCTCTTCTCGGATGGCATGGTAGCGCAGTAATGTCTTTAGCCGTGACTGTATGACCCTCTTCTCCAATTGACGATATCAAGTGAATCCATGCAGCTCTCGTGCTACGTGCCGATCAAGTCGTATCACGCAAACAATGTGCCGCGCATGGCCCGATCACAAGTTCGAATGGGAACAGTGAAAGACCAGACAGGGTAGAAGCGACTGCTATGTAGGGAACCGGAGGGGAAAAATCGCGAGATAAGCTAAATAGTAAGATTGAGATGCTTGCTGGTTGCAATGATGTGTTATTCAAACAGCAGTTGTTCGAATTCTACGCTGCCTTTTGACTGGCTACCCACTGCCTGTACACAAAACATGCTGCTTCGCGAATATACTTGCCATCAGCGTTATACTGCAGATGTGATTGACCCTTCACGGTGGCTCCCCTCTCTGCATTTTCCCCTAGTAATGAGGCTCCCAAACGCTCTGTTCTGGTCGGAGGGGCGTAATATTGGCCGGTTAATCCAGATCTTGCAACATCGATTGATCGTCCTTGTCTCCGGTCTAGATCCACGAATCGATGTGCAGTTGACAATCCAGCACCTTTCTCTTTGCCACCCGTGATTTCCGGTAGCAACTCGTCGACGCATTTCCCAACGGATTTGTAGGAAGTGCTGTCACATACTTCGTCCTTCGCGTAGCAGTAGGACTTGCATCGCCCTTCAAGGCCTAGTTTTGCGAGACAAGGTGGGCTCCTTGGGAAAGTCAGAAGGCAGTGCCAGTAAGAAAGCGTAGTACATACCCAAACATCGTTACGGCGAGAATCTTGTCCTTCCCATCCTTTGGCAATCTCGCAATCGTTCGCACGGCGACGAATCCGCCTTGAGAGTGGCCACCAAGTACGAATTTGATGCTGGGACATTTTGTGGCGCGAGCCTTTAGTTGAGCTTCCATATCCTTAATTCTAGGATCTTCGGACGTGCAGCCGCTAAATGAAGCCTGGTGGCTGGAGTCAGCTCCAATTGCTGGTCTGGTTTGGGAATGCGACCGTACAGGAGAATGGACCGATATCCAGCTGCCTCGGGAATCAAACTCGTGATATTCGTCCAAAGAGAATGACCTGCGGCTCCATAGCCCTTGAATCCATTTCTATTTGCTGCTACTTCCCATTGTGCACTGCTGCCTCCGCTTTGAGGAGCTTCTGTTGTTGCGCGAGCTGGGGGTCGTGAGTTTATAACGCGTGTTGATGTTTAGCAGTCAGAGAATACCATAGACAAGTTCCAAAAGTGGACATGAAGATTGGAACGTAACTGCGGAAGCCACGATCAGCAAAAGAGAAGAAAACATGATGGCGAGAAAAGTGAACGAAGAGGCAAGGTTCAAACCTTTTGAATTTCTCAACGTACTCTGTTATGTATACAAGTTGCGTAAGTTGTTGCCCTCGTCTGACCCTCCGAAGAGAATGCGAGAGGGCGCCATAGCTCTGGAGATTGATTCACGGAAATTTCGAGATTGAGGTGAAAGTGGATGAACGGGAACGGTGCGGATGGGAGGAATATAGTACTGAACAGCTCGGACCAGTCGTTGGGAAGGTACCCGACGCGTCTAATTTTTCTTTTTCTTTCGTCAACAATATTCAGATCTTTCACTATTCTCCTCGAATAGTCCTTTTTAGCCTTTTTAGCCTCTGAGAAAGTGAGAAGTTAGTGCGATGATACGCACAATGGTTGACATATCGTTTTAAACTCTGCGAAGGACTGACTCTCCTGAACACATTTGTGTCGAAAATCCTTCAAAATATCTTTTACGGATGTTTGATGTCCCATGTTGCTGGGGAGGGAACTCAATCGGTTTTCTTCATCCGAGACTTCAAACTGGCCATGTCATTGAAAACGTGATGACTCCTAGTAGTAATCAACATCGAACATGGTGGATTTAAAGTCTTCGAAGTGCCAAAAACCGAGAACCTCTCTCAAGGCGCTACAATGTTGGGTCCCATCGAGGGAATACAAATTTTAACAGGTGTCGAAGTCCTGCTTTGAGTCGGCCGGCCTATATGGAGAGATGATTTCACTCATCCTCCCCGACATATCCTTAACACACTCTCATTATCATTCCTATTCTTTTCCGTCTTTCACTCTCTCATATTTTAGTAGAAATCACGGAAAGATAAATTTAGTCGGAGCTCGGATTTGATACTGGAAAAAAATAGTATTATTTCTGGCAGATAAGAAATGACGCCCAATGATTATGCTGACAAACACATTCTATTAAATGCAATACCATTACAACATCTATGCTGTCTTCGTCATGGTGATGTTGACATCCGAGGTTCCGACGCAAGCCATATCAGTCGCACTGGATCCACCAGCGTGGCAGTAGTTGGGAATGGTTGCGTTGCCAATGAGGATATCACTGCCAAAGGTCAGCATTTGCAACATGGCTTCCATATGAAAGAAAAAAAAAACTCACGTCTCGGTAACAATGGTCTGCCACAAATACAATTGGCTTGTTGCGGTGGTGAAAGAAAAGCTGAACGAAGAGTCCTTTGCGCAGATGTAGACCTTCTTGTCCTCGAAAGCCGTGGTGGCCTTGCCAGTTACGGCGTCATATGGGGAGCAGGCGAAGTTAAGGGTTCCTCCGTTGGTAGCGGAGATGTCAAAACCAAGGGTTGAGATGGTCTTTCCATCAAATTTGCGGGAGAAGAAGTTGCTGATCTTCAGAACTTCATCGGTGGAGGCCGTGGCTGTAGGGGCTGAAGCAGCGAACGAAGAAGCAGCGAGGCCGGCGATGATAGAGGTGAAAGAAACCATTTTGAAACAAGTTGTTTAGTGTGTGGAGGAAAAAGTGAGGTTGGAAGATTGATTGGAGGGTTGATGTTGTACTAGATGGAATTTTTATAAGAGCTGTTGATGGAGATGGAGTTGATGTTGTCAGGTTCATATATATACGTTAATCTCTCATTCATATCCTTGCCTCAACTTACCAAATATAGATCATGGATGAAGTCAAAGGCGGTAATTGTTTCCTACCAACAATCTAGAAAGACCCGGAAAATGAATGGAAAAAATATGGTCACACCAAACCTTGGTCCCGATCAATGGAGTCGTATCCTAAAAATACAAATAAAACATTGAGGTTTGGTAGACCTTTCGGCCTTGGCTATCATTATAGTGGAGAGAATGAGAAATTGAACACAACTGCTAGATGGAAACTGCCGAAAAGACTCTGGCGGACTAACCTCCGAATTCTATAATTATCCTATTGTGGACGAAATGCTGAAAAAGAATGACTTCATTCTTCCAGAACTTTTGGCACTCAGGGATGAACCCTGAACATACCTCGTGTTGTGTGGCCTTTAACTACGGAAATCTTTGCTTTCCGACCCGATGCAACAACAACTTGCAACGACTTTGTCACAATGGCACCTCGGATCATCATGACCATCAAGACCATCCATCACCAGGCGCTCTCTCTCTTTGCTTGGCAATTCTTTTACACCGTCACGGTACTGCCTTGTGACGTAGCTCGCATAATCTCGCGATTTTAAAATTCGGTCCGAAGCCCGCTTGCAATCTGGAAATCTCTACGTCAAGCCGATAGGCTCACCCTCCGCGAAGCTCTTTGAGTTGAAAGCTGACCTGATGAGATGGACATCTCGCCGACTAAACAGGCTCCCGAAGAAGCATATACACTGTCTACCCCTTGATCTGGTGACTTCAAACGCGACAAATCGAGCAACCCTTCTCGCCCATTCTCAGGCGAAGGACGAATCTTGTTTGATTTCGACATTCGACATCTTTCCGTTCCTGGTTTCCCGCGCAGATAAATGTGTTCCTAATCATTATCCTGCTCCAGTTGTGGTTCGAGATTAATCTAAAGGGAGAGAAAGCTCTTTTACCGCAACAACAAAACTATTTCCAGGCGTTTGAGTTACATGGGGACCAAATCGCTGGAAGGTTTCCTTGAACACAAACATGTCCATGGCAGAAACGTCTCGTGCGATGGCTGGAATTGAAGAACTTTTCAAAGTGACGACAGATATGTCCTGTACAATCGCGAAATTCTGGAAATTCTGGAAACACCTCAGATATGTCAGCAAACGTATCCCCGAAATGTGTATGGGAAACTCAAGCGATTCCTATTCCCGGGCGAGATCTTACTCCAGGCACAGGAAGCTCCTTATGGTTTGTTTCCGAGCCTGAACAAATCTGTCACGTACGAATCCAACTCAAGTCGCACTGACTTCGGGTTGCAATATATCACGTAACGTTTGAGTCTCGGTAATGGACCAGAGCCCAAGACGGAACCAACTAACGCTTATGATGTTTCTTCTTTGGCCTCTCAGCACATGATATGCTTGACATGGATTTGCGTTTCCTCGAAGAGCCACCATTTAGTCCGCCAGTACGATCTTGAGCGTTGACATTTGATCCCCATGTTGCTATAGAAAGTACAAGACATCCATTTATCATCACGCATGCAGCACATGAGACTTGGTAGCAGCTGGAACTGATGATGCTCAAGCAATTGATTTTACCAACACATTTACGCCGCCTGATCAAAATCGTAACTGTTTCCGAACCCACGATCCAAGTAGTTCTCTTTCACGACATCGGTCCCAGCATATTTAACAGCACACACCAATCCCTCCCTCTCCCTCTCAATAAGCGGTCTCACATCCTCTCCAAACTCCATCATCATTGTGTTGCGATACCACGGCGCAAAATGGATCATCGCAAGCATAACCCTCACATCTTGAGTCTTATTAGGCATCCCCGCATGCCACAACCTCAAATCTCTAATCACGAGACTCCCCTTCTTCACCATCGGCTGATTCGGTCCCCGTTCCGCTCTCCTTTTCTCGAGCAAACCTTCTTTGATTCGCCCACTTGCGCGATCACCGTGGACGCCTTCTTGTGTTGCCTGGGTGAAGATGTGGGTTCCGAGCCATATCTCTGTTGATCCATTCTCGGGCGTCATTGTTATCAAGGGCACGTTAACGACAAGAGCGAAGGGGTGATTTGGATGTGCGAAATCGGCGTCGGAGTGGACGGGTTGGCGCTGTGGTTCCTGACCCGGTGTTGAGACGGCAGTATTTCCGGAGCAGAAACGCCATTGGGGAGTTGGTCCTAAGACGGCGGTGGTTATTTGTGTTGCAATTTTGTCTGCCCGATTTCAGCGTCGAAGTCTTCAAGTTTTAATTAGAAAGGTTGAACTTACTTGCGAAAATGGATGGATGGAAGTACTCTGCGATTGGTGGAGCATCCTGTTGTAGATTCCCTTGGTTGTAGTTGAATGGACTCTTGTCTTTCATGGCTTGTAGCTTTCGGGCGTCTTGAATCATTTTCTCGTTTAGGTGGTCGATGTCGGTGTACGGGACAACGTCTTCGACGACAACAAGGCCATCGAGGTGGATTTGGCGGACTGCGATTTCGAGGTTTCGAGACTCCAGTCTGCCATTCTTAATTTCGGACCTGGAGGGTTTGATAATGACTGGCTCGGAGGATAAGGAGCTTGGGGTCGCCATTGTCATTCTCTGCTCGAAAAAGTTTAGTCGTGGTATAAAGAGGATGTGGAGGATTCTAGTGCACTGATTTGAGGATCTGACCCGCGAAGGCCGAATGCTTCTTATATACCCATTCCTCTTCTTCTGAGTGAACGCGAAGTTCGTTTGCGATCTCGTGATATTTCAACCACTCAGTCCCACTCCCCTACAGGAAGCTAAACCCTATCAAGCTCGTTCTAGATGCGGGGATGTATTTGTGATTGGATACTTTGTAACGAGGGAAATGCTCCAATCAAATGCATCGGAAGTAAATCGAAGACGGATGAGATACCGTTTTGGGACTGGAAATTGATATTAGTGCAGCTTCGTTCGTCGGATAGTAGCGGGGTTGCTGTTCGAGCTAGACAGATATTTCTGTTTAGATGAGAAGTCGGGTCCTCGACTTTGTGCTTGGAGCTTAGTGACTCTGGTGAGTTTGCCATCGAGATTCAGATCTCGTTGTGTAGTAACTGCAAAGTGATTGTGAGTAGTAGAGTAATCCTATTCGATAGGGCAGTATTCTTGCAGATATATTTGGTAATAGAGATGTAGCAAATTATCTATGTCCAGGAGGAAGTGTTAATTGACTACTTGAACAAGAGGTGTGCTATTATATTATGACGAAGAGAAGAATAGTGTAGAATATTCCACGTAAGCGGCGTGAGAGTACCAATTTGTTTGTAGAATAATTTACAATTCTCTTTGAAGTAAAATCGCCGGTCATTAAGAAATCAAAACCGGCGAAGAAGTATCGCGATAACCTCCAAGCAGAATATATCTACTGATCTTTATCTCCCTTCATCTTATTCTTCGCACTCATGCCCGTGATGACTGTGCTTAGATCTCCAACGGGCACAGCGAATGGCATATCGACAGCCGCCATCATAATTGCGAACAACAAGTACCAGCCGAACATCACGCAGGCAAAGAAAGAACCCCCAGCTCCAACGAGACATAGTCCACCCAGACTGGCATTGCCCAAAGCCAAGTTCCAGAATGCACCAGCAGCGAAACCAAAACCCATCGTTGCTCCTGTGAAGACGAGGACGAAGGCGACGTTTGTACGTAAAGAGCAGATGAGGAAGATGAAGGAGAGCATCGTCATTGCTAGGGCGTAGAATCCTGTGAGGTGTTAATGAAATGCGTTAAGCGGTGAAGATTGCAAAAGGCCTACCAAAACTAGCCATGAAGGGAACGTTAAGTGCTTGAGTGCCAGCGGTTGCCCCAGTGGTGTTGTAAGAAGATATAGCTGCAAACCAAGGAATGAAAGTCGCCGAGAAAGTGAGGAAGTGTGCGCCATAACCCATAAAGACAACAGACGGGAAGGTGTTGCCGAGTAAGAATTCACCAATGCCAGCTAGTATGAGGAGCATACCGCCGAAGAAAACATTGGCGCCACTGAGTGGATGTTAGTTCTGCGAGATTATCAGGTTCATGATTGGAACTTACACAGTTGCTGCGTTTCCAGCAGCGCCTCTCCATCCCATGAATTCGATTGAGAGTGGGAAGAGAGCAACGCAGAAGCCCATTACAGCCACCGGCGTTGGGTTACCAAAAGTATTGCGCAGCGCTCCTGCTGTCTTATTCTGTGGCGAAAGGTACAGCTTTTCGAATTGCTCAGGGGACAAGCTGAGAAAGGTGTTTGTTCGGTGGAGACCGAGGTTATCGAGTCCTCTTCCGTCGTTTGTCATTTTATCATCTGCATATTGCCTGCTTGAGTCTGACATGGCTGCGGAAGTGAAGCTACGGAGTTGGATCCCGGTATTCAGAAATTAGTGATGAAAAATATGGACAGACGTGCTTGTCAAGGTCTCAGGAGACAGCTCAAGGAAGACAGGATATCTTATAGATTACCCCAAAAATTGGATCTCTTACACTATCCCTCGACATCACAGACTACTGCGATAGAATTGAAGCTACGCTGCAAGTATCCAACACCCAACTCGACGGACAAAGGGATCTGCTGACGGCAAAGAAATCGGGAGACGAAGATTGCTAACATTGGCGCAAACCATAGTATGGCTGGAAGACGACGATCCTAGGCGGATAATTTCCGTTGCCATTGGCGCCAATGATGGTTGCGATAATGACGATCGTGGTGGTGGTTGGCAGCAGAATTGCACGTCTGGAGATGACACGTCTGGGGAAGTCCCTTATCCGATATGTGGGGTAGACAAGAGACGGCGCCGCCCTTGCATTAGTTTGCGGTTTTGGGGCCATGGGTATAATGGATCTTGATCTTTGGACAGGAAGGTAGGAAATGTTCCGCGAATTGTTTGTGTCGATCGTTCTTTGTTTCGATGAAGAGAAGTATTTTGATAAATGCTAGCCTCCTGATCCTTTGTTCCATCGCCATGTCGAAGACCAAAAAAATCAAGGACAAACATAGAAAAGATATCGCGCGAGGTTGTCAATCTGATAATCGCAGCGGGTTATTACATGCAGATAATGACATTCAGCCACCTAGTCAGGTGGTTCGAATCGTGGGATTCAGGCTCCACCCAAGACCTTGTGGAGATGGCGGAGAAAATGTGGGCCAATAATCAATGACATGAAGCCGAGCACAAGAGAGTTGACATCGATTTCTATGTGTCCGTAAAGTGTGGTCTTTTCTGGGAGGCGATGGAGTTCATTCTTGCAGGCTTTCGCCATGCTCAACTGTGAGCGAAATCAATCCGCGTCGTTATAGGACAGAGCAGGGAGCCCCATCTATGTTCGCGAATACCGGATGGATGACCGCTTTGCTTTGGCCATACGAAGCGCGTCCTCAGAGGAACAGTGGCGGGAGGAGTTGCCGACGAGTCGTGAATCCGCCAGCTGAAGTTGAAAGCTCCTCTCGCGGTAACGAAGGCTTCACAACACCAAGGCTTTCGAATCCCCGTTCGTCAGAGAGATCTCGGGAGCTCTGATGCTCTTGACGGGATCCCTTCTGCTGCATTGTTGTCCCTTCTGTTACTTTGTCAAGAAGACTCGCGGCGTCATGATTGAAGCTTTCATTAGCGCCGAAGATGCCCCCAAAGACCAACTGGAGACCATAGCATAGTGCAATCCTCTTGGAAGAGGACTGTGAGAAGATGGCTGTCCAGGAGTCGCGATGAAGGTCGATGTTGATGGTTTCGACAAGTCGGTTTGCGGAAATTCTTTTCAGTTCTCCGAGGTAGTGCTCTCTCAGCAGGGGTCCGATTTACTCGTTTCGTCCCCCGAGATCGAACATTGATCCGTAACTGAGCGGGAGCATATATAGCAAAATACCCAACCACGTCTTCCTCAATCCTCCAGATTCCCCCCACCCCCCATTAACTCTGAGACCTCGTATACATCCAGACCACCCCACCAACTTACTCCAAACATCTACACCGTACAGGCATTGCATTTCAAGCGGTGAAGAGATAAGAGTTGGGATAAGAAAAGGCTGTGAAGGAGAATGGCAGATGCAGCACATATTAGGCCTCATGAGTGCGACTTCTGTCAGCAGATCACAGTTGGCTACAGCAAGGGCAATAAACTCTCCGCTACAGCTGAGCGCCTTTTGGCTCAGGTCGCCCTCGCCAACAATGCCGGAGTTGGTCAAACCAGCGAAATCGCAATGCCCAGCCGCTCCCTGGGCGGCACCATAGCCTCGATAGTCTGTAGTGCAGCTTCGATGGACCAAGAAGACTATTGGCCTCAAGGAACTGATCTCATGCCTATGACTTCACCGATCAATCACCGCGCCCAATTCGAAAGGAGTGGTCTGATAATCACAGATTTTACTCTCGATGACATAAAAAGGGCCGCTGCTAGTGGTTGCGCCTTGAGTGCAATGCTTGAAAAGTCCTGGGCGGGTGCACATTTATGGAGACTCATGAACCATCACGGACGGGATGCGAGCCAACAGTCATCCCTCACCCTCGGAGCCGAAATCGCCCCCGACGGCTCACAATTGACATTTGGTACACCTGCAGTTGTGAGTCGGGAAACCTCAGCTAAATCCTCTCTCAGTGGCAATTTCATTATTGATATTGACACCTTCGTATTTCCGCGATGTCAATTGACGGCAGCAACAGGTACAGTACATCGGTCGTGATATTAATGGCGGTACTGATTATACCAACCATTCAGGTGATCCTGCGGCAGAAGATATTCCGACGAGGCCAATCAGTCTCAATCCAATTTCTTCCATCAACTTAGATCTTATACGAAAATGGCTCAAGACATGTCTTGAAACCCATGATGCTTGTCCAAAAGTCGCTGCAAATTTCATGCCGACTAAACTCATCAAAATCACAGCTGGTGCTTCTCAGACAGCCCTGCAATTACAGGAAACCTTGACCATGACGGCCGAGCCTTACGCTGCCCTTAGCTATTGTTGGGGTGGGGAGCAAGAAGTTAAAACGACAATCGATTCATACCCACGACACGCAGTGGGTATCGACATGGATGATTTGCCGGCCTCGATTCAGGAAGCAGTCTTCGTCGTCCAGGAGATCGGCCTTGAGTATATATGGGTGGATGCACTGTGTATCGTTCAAGACGACTCTGGTGATAGAGATGTTGAATTGGCATCTATGCCTAACATATACAGTCAGGCAACAGTGACAATATCCGCGTCCAGAGCCAGGTCAGTGCAAGATGGTTTTACTCAGCGCAGGAATCCCGACGTCCCAAGCTCCTTTAAATTGCCTTACCAAGCCCGCAATGGAGCAATCGGCAGCGTTGTCTGCTTCCCTCGGATTGCACAGCCCGAGGAGCCGCTCGATCGACGAGGCTGGGCGCTGCAAGAACGACTTCTGTCAACAAGAATTTTGGACTTTGGCACTTTACAGACGAGATGGATATGTCGAGAAATAACAAGTTCCCAGCAGAGAGCCAATAACTGCATAGATGGATGGAAAATTGACCTCTCGGAAGGAGATAAGAAAGAAAAACTTTTTCAAGAAATGTCGGAAGCAATACGCCGTGATAACCTACCCTCGCCGTCTCAGCCGGCCGAACGACAAAATGCGGCTCGTCGATGGAAAGACATACTGGAAGTGTATACACAACGATCTCTTACGCTCTCCGCTGACCGCTTGCCTGCAATTGCCGGTGTCGCTGAGCGTATAGGAAAATTGACGAACGACCATTATCTTGCTGGTCTCTGGGAATCTGACCTGATTCATGGGCTATTATGGAGACGTGCCTACACCAATCAACCGAAAATACGATACTCGATATATCAAGCTCCATCTTGGTCTTGGGCGGCCATCGATGGCGCCGTCGATTTTCGCTATTGGCCAAGATCAACAAACCCGCACATCTCTTTCAACTTTATAGGTTCCGATACAGAAATCAAGTACGGCGCCGTTCAATCGGGCACCTTATTCTTTGAAGCATTGCTGCGGCCTGCGGAGTGGAGACCCAGTACAAAGCACCCTGGGGTATTGGTCGAAGGACTCCGAATGAGCACGGGACCCTTGGCCCTCTCCATGTACGCTGACACTGTAGAACCCGATTTCGAGAATCAAGATGCGGTTGCGGTCTTCCTCATGCCTGTGTCCACGTCGATACATCATGTCGATATCATGCCGCGTGGTCTCGTTCTGCGCAAGGTGGAGGGGAATCGCTATTCGCGTCTTGGTGTCTTCGAATTCCGTCAAGCGTTTGAAAATGCGCAGTGGTCGAAACCGGAGGCGAGCGATCAGCCCAAAAGCTACTTGGATCAACTGGCTTGGCTTGACCAGGGCGAAGTGGAAGAGATCGAGCTTGTGTGAACAATCGACAAGGTTCTGTTGTATAGTTGCCGTTCCGTCTTTCAAGAATGAGAGTTTTGCGCGAACCTATATTGTTATCCACGAATGCCCACCGGAGTTCCTCACTGGGGCAAGGTAAATCCAGTCTCGTGTTTTTCAATATGCAGAACCTCACGAGCGTTCGGTATAGTCATGAGCTAGGACTTTCCATGACTCCCACCATCACTTCGACTCTTATGTTTCTTTTCCTCGATCAGTCACTACGATTTGTTCACGAGCTGCAGTTTTTATCGCCCTCAGCAAGACGAGCGGAACCATTTCTTACCAAAAAAATAGACTCATGGTACTCCCTTGCAAGTGGAGAGATTATATACACTGCCGAGATAACCGAGCATAACAGCAGTATTCAGATTGTGTTTTTGATATTTCCCATTTCCCTGGTTTGCCTTCCTCCGTACATCTTGCAGCGATAGGTTAGAGTCTCTTCATCTCCCTTCCAACCACATTCACCCAAGTCCTACTAATCCACCCACACAGCATACAACAAACGATATTTTATATAGCCTAGAAGAAACTATCGCCCCAGTAAAATCCCCGCTCCCAGCTCCAAAGTTGCTTCCCCCTTGGAACAAACCCCGTTTTATTCACGTCTCCAACCCTTAGCTCATCCTTTCTTATCGTAAATGATGATCATTCCCACATAATCATCGATTCAGGGACACTCACCTCTTCCTTACTACCAGTGAATTTCACTTGTTGCTCTGCGTCATTTTTCTTTCAATGCTTAACTGTCGACCTGGTATTACCAACCCTCAAGTGGCCCAGGTTCGTTCCATATTGAATAGCTGCCGAAGCGCTCTCCACTTTACCTGTAGTATTCTTCCTTTTCCGTCTGTCAATGACCACAGGTACTCGAAGCGTTCAAACCTGACTTCGTCGCCGATTTGCATCTCGGTGTTTTGGTTCTGGAAATCCCTGATTCGCGTGGTATCATTGAATGTAATGGTGATTTCGACTGGCAGGAGCATTGTGGAAATCCCTTAGAGAGGGTTATGTACCACATATATTCACGAATCACCTCTTATCCACGACACATCGTCTGTGAATTCTCAACTTGTAACCATAGCTATCTGCTCCTTATCCTACCGCCATTGTACCGTTTCATCTACGCGAGCTTCGCCAACAGAATTTTCTCGGTACTTCCCATGGCGGCTCAATAAAAAAATTCACTTTGTGATATCAGAGGCTTTTACCTTCGCGACTTTCGTCGCTGCTACATCATCAGTGGCTTGTTGAAGTTTGCCATCATGAAAGAGTAACAATTAACCGCGACTTTATTGACGATTCTACGACAAGATCTAAGATGAGATCCAATTCCGTCTGATTCGATTGCAGGACATTTAATCCAGAAACATGATTACCATTTTCTCTGCAACACCTTTGGACGGACATGCAATTTGGTGTTACCATAGTACATTAGCATTAGCATTTGAGTCCTTCGAACACACTCGTTGTAATGGGAGATCTGCAGAAGATCTGCACAAGGTCTTGATCCGGATTGGTCCAACGCGCCGCACATCTCGCGATAAGAAAACTGCAACCACAACCCACGCTTTTCGGGACGTTGTAACCGTCCCGTTTCCCATCTCATCAGGAACGAAGTCCGTCAAGAACAGAATGCAACAATGTTCAAATGGCTGGCTGCTCTGTTTTCTCGTCCCAAGCAACCCCCTCCGGCTCCCGATCCAGATATCGCGGAAGCCACCCATCCTCTCCTCGGGATGGATTTGTCTCCAGACTCGACCGTGAAAGATGCAATTGAGAATTCATCAGAATCAGAAAATTTCGACACCATTGCGGCACGAAAGGTGTTGCGCAAAATTGATTATCGCATCATCCCACTCTTGTTCATAACCTACAACCTCAATTTCATGGACAAAACGATTCTTTCCAGCGCCTCGGTTTTCGGATTGAGCGAGGACACGGGACTGAAGGGACAGCAGTATAGTTGGGTTTCTTCTATTTTCTATTTTGGATATTTCTTTTGGGAATACCCGACGACTTTTTTGCTCCAGAAGTGGAGGGTTGGGAAATATGTTGGAATCAATACGATTTTGTGAGTCATGGTCATGACTGAAGATCTGAGTTGCATCCGACTGATGCAAAACAGATGGGGTGTTGTCGTTGCGCTCACAGCAGCTTGCACGAATTATAGTGGTTTGCTCATTGTGAGATTTTTGCTTGGGGTTGCAGAAGCAACGACATCACCGGCATTTGTATTCATCACTTCAACTTGGTATACCCGTTCTGAGATCCCTGTGCGCACTGGGATCTGGTTTGCTGGGAACTCACTGGGAGGGATTTTCAGCAGCTTCATCGCCTTTGGAATTGGTCACGTCTCTCATCCTCTCCATCCATGGCAATGGCTTTTCATCGTCCTTGGTGTCGCAACGTTCTTCTGGGGATTCGGGCTCTTTCTTTTTCTCCCAGACTCGATTGCCACGGCATCTTTTCTCACGCCCGAGGAGCGGGACATCGCCCAGACGAGGGTCAGATCTTCAGGAACGGGGACGGCGCAGAGCGACTTCTGTTATGCGCAAGTAGTTGAATGTGTACTGGATCCGAAGACATGGTTCATTTTCTCCATGTCCCTGCTTACGCAAATCCCAAACAGCGGCACTCAGAACTTTGGGAATCTCGTTTTGAAAGGGTTTGGATTTACCTCTCTCGAATCAACTCTCATCATCCTTCCAGCATCCTTCATCTCTTTCGCATCGATCACCGGAACAGGTTGGCTTGCCGGCAAATATTCCAACATCTCGACATATCTCATCTGCATCGTTGTCATCTTTCCTGTCATTGGAAGCGCCATCATATATGCTGGAGCAAGCAGAGGTGTCAAACTCTTTGCGTACTACCTATTATCGACTGGTTCAACAGCATTACCTCTTCTTCTCTCGTTGCTGGGATCTAATCTCAAAGGCTCGACCAAGAAGATGACTGTCACAGCGATTCTATTCATTGCTTATTGTGCCGGGAATATCATTGGACCGCAGTTGTTCAAGACGGACGAGGCGCCAAAGTACAACACAGCTTTTGAAGCGATCATGATATGTTATGCTTTGGTCGTCGCGCTGGCATTGGGGATGAGAGTGTACCTTGTCAGTGTGAATAAGAGGAGGAGCAGGGAAGAGTTGACGATGATCGACAATGATGAAAGTGTGGAGGATTCGACTGATTTCGCGACAAAAGGTTTTCGATATCGTATCTAAGGTGGAGACATGAATGCTTCGACTACATTATCAGTTGCTAACTGTCCCACCTGACGCAATTTCCTTCATATCCCTCAATGCTTGGGCAGCGACCGTACCAGTATATGAGAGATGTGCGGCGCCAATAACGAAATTGCCGGTGCACACAGAGTCTCCAGCATTACAGTATGTGAGGATTGGTCCGTCGTAGCCCTTGATTTTGGCTCCCTGAAAGGGGTCTCCGAAAGTAACCACGGCCTGTCGCAATCGTCATTCAATCGCCAGACTTTGACATTCGTTCAGGTTTGCTTACTGCGATGTGTTTCTTCGCGTCGTCATCAGCGTACGCGACTCCGTTATGCGCCACCATGCCACCCTCGGAATAACCTGACATGAAAATCTTCGCATCAGGACTAGCAACAGAGTCAGTGATACTTCTCCCATGCACGATTATCCTCTCACCATTTCTTTGCAGCTTGATTGATCATATCTCGTGCGACATGACCTCCAGGGAGCCCCAGGCAATTATCACCAGCCATATCGGCGTCATATGGGACACCCACAACAGTCCAATCATAGCTCAAACCCGCATTGAGGACAGGGCCAACCGTAATCCCAAGTGTTCCCGTTTCCGTTGTGCCCCTTGCATAAATTAGGATATTCTTATTGCACCTCCCCGTAAAGCTCCCAGTATCCTTTGCAGGCAGGAAAGAAATCGCAGAGCTCAAACTAGCCATCGCAGATGTAAGAGCACCGCTGATGCCGACGCTCTGTGGTGGTCCATCCGGTGCATTCATGACGGCTTTGATGCCCTCCGGATTGTATTTTGCGATGCATTTGTATCCATTTTTGTCTCCGCCTACGGGTTTGATCTTTGGGGTTTGGCCTGTTGAGCCTGAGAGGTCGGCGATTGCGCAGCTTTGGCCTTCGCAGCTGGCTCGGATTGTTGCTTTGTTGCCAATCTCACCTACGACCCGTTTCCATTGTTCGATTGAAGTGTCTGGGTTGGTTAAACGTGGGGAGAAGTGGGCATTCTCAATGGATAATACAGTGTCGATTGGAGCTGCTGAGGAATGACCAGTGAGCAGGAGACTTGTGACTAATAGTGAGTATTTGGTCATTGCGAAAGAGTGGAAAACGAATGATTAATTGCTGGAATGACAAATCGAGAAAAACGAGAGAGCGGAAACTATGGAGCAAGATGAGACGAGCTAGAATGCGAGAGACCGTGTTTATGAAATCTTATACGCATGAGCCTTATGATATGTGACTACACTAGCTGGTCCCGTGGAGGTATCCATTGCGGGTACGAACCCCACAACTCCACAAACAAGGGTTGCAACGAAGGAACAGGCTGTTCCCCAATGCTTAAACGCGAAATGATTCTCCTTCCGAGGCTTCCAACTTGAGGCTGAGGCAAGGGGCGTTGCATCGGGGTAAGTAGGCGAGGATGCCATTCTCCAATACCTGAATGCGAAGAGGTTTTGTTCCCGAGGTATACGACGCGAGGGGAGCCATGATACTTCGGATTGAATAGCGAATGACCTCGCGTGAGCAAAGTAGGTAAGTAGCTAAAAGTAATGTGTGGCTGGCAATGTTTTCGCGTCTTGTTTATAGTGAAATAGATTAAACGTGATTATCAGCAGATCCGGGGAAGTAGTACGACGCTTGGGACATCCCTGTTTGCCCTTATCCTTAAGATCGGTTGGGCCCTAGATATGATTAAGATGATTTTAAGAAGCGAGGGGGAGCGAGGAGAAGTAATAGAAAATAAATAAGAAAACCCTTGCCGCGAATACTAATAGGGAAATATACGCGAATATAAGAAAAGGGAGCTATTATTTATCTTATAGATTAGACTCCCTATAAGTTTTCTTCCTATAGCTATATAGAAGCTAACCGTTTTAGGCTACGGCTTAGGTTAAAGTAACTAATTAGAATAGCGGAAGAAAGAAAACCTACTAGGAGTCTAAAAGAAAATAGTCGCGCTTTTACGTAAACTCTACCTTATAAAATTAATACTTTTTATATAGAGCTATCTTATAGAGTAGGCTATACTATATAAAATATTTCTTTAAAAACTAGTTATTAAGTCTTTTTAAGGGAAAATTTATATAAAAAAAAGTATTTTATTTTATTTTATTTTAGTAAGAGATCTTTAGTATTACTTAATAGTATACTTTAAAACGTAGATAGACTATACTTCTATATATAAGCTATAATTAAGTATACTTTTTATCTTTCTACTACCTCTACTTATAGAGAAACTGGTTAGTAATTAGAAAGTATAACTTATTAGAGAAAACTTTTTAATTTTTAATATTATCTTTTTAAACTTAAGGGGCCCAAGAGATAGACTATTTAGAAACTTTCTATCTATTTAGAATTTTTATATATAGTCTCTTTATATACTAGTAGAAAATAATTTTTAAAAATAGAAAAGTAAATTTTTATTTAAAAAACTTTCTTAATTTTTAATATTATTTTTTAAACTTAAGGGGCCCGGGAGATAGACTATTTAAATACTTTCTATCTATTTAGAATTTCTATATATAGTCTAGTTATATACCTATAAAAAATAATTTTCTTTCCCTTTTTTTCTTTAAAAATACGTAAAAATTATTTTTTATAGGTATATAACTAGACTATAGATAAAAATTCTAAATAGATAGAAAGTATTTAAATAGTCTATTTCCCGGGTCCCTTAAGTTTAAAAAGATAATATTAAAAATTAAAAAGTTTTCTCTAACCTAAATAACTAACTATAGTATATATTAACTATAGTATCTACTTAAAAATTTATTAGCGAGTGCCTTAGTACCTAAAAATATTTTATTAAAAGCCTATAGTTACGGACAAACCTAACTAATAAGCTATAGTCGCTTAGTTAATTCCGTTTAAACTCGAGAATATCGTTTAGATTATAGATACGTAGACTTTAGTAAAGTTATATATAAAAGTACCTCGTCGTTATTATATAAATTACGGGTAAAGTTTTTACGCGGTATTAGGTAAAATCGGTAAGGAATACTAGAATCTAAGCCTATAGTTATAGATAAACCTAACTAATAAGCTATAGTTACTTAGTTAATTTTATTTAGTCCTAAGGTTTCCTCTTAGGGTTAGAAAAAGTATAGGGATTTTTTAATTTTTTTTTTGTCTATTTAAAAGAGAATAGAAAGGAGAGTCTATATTTCTAATCTTATAAAAATTAGATAAGGGGGGGGGGGGAGAATAGAAGAAATAAAGTAGAAATTCTTTTCTTAAGGGAAAAGTATTTACGTATATTTAATATACGTAAATACCTAACTATAGAGGGAGAATATTTGCGTATATTTAATATACGTAAATACCTAAGTATAGAGGGAAAGCATTTGCGTAATTTAATATACGTAAATACCTAATTATAGTAGGAGAGTAGTTACGTAAGTTAATATACGCAAATACCTAAGTAGAGAGAGAGCATTTGCGTATATTTAATATACGTAAATACCTAAGTACAAAGGGAAAGCATTTACGTAATTTAATATACGTAAATACCTAAGTATAGTAGGAGAGTAGTTACGCATATTTAATATACGTAAATACCTAAGTATAGAGGGAAAGTATTTGCGTAAGTTAATATACGTAAATACCTAAGTATAAAGCGAGAGTAGTTACGTATATTTAATATACGTAAATACCTAAGTATAGAGGGAAAGCATTTACGTAATTTAAGATACGTAAATACCTAAGTATAGAGTAAGAGTAGTTACGTATATTTAATATATATAAATACCTAAGTATAGAGGGAAAGCATTTATATAATTTAAAATAGGTAAATACCTAAGTATAGAGCGAGAGTATTTGCGTATATTTAATATAGGAAAACCCCTAGCGTATAGCCTTATAATTAATAGGGGAATTGTAATTAGGAGAATATATAAGTTTACTACTATATTATACTAGCCTAACTATAATTAACCTACTAGTAGAGTAGCCTTTAAATATTACTCTATATTCTAGTAGTACCTCGTTTAATAGTACCCCGTCGGCTAACGTAGTACCGGCTAAGAATAGTTACTCGTTCGTTAAGTTCGTTCTCCGCGCGTAGTATATAGTTATACTTTAATAAGTTAACGGAGGATAGGGGATAGCTATTCCTAACGCTTTCTACCCTACGTCCGTCCTCGTCCCTACTATTGCCGTTATTACTACTAGTATATATAGATAAGTAGCTAGGTCTAAATGTCGAGGAGGAAACACCTTATCGGGTAAGTTTAAGGCGATATATTTATATAGGTATAATAAGACTTACTAAGGTAATTACGGATTAGTAGTCTCTCTTACCTATCGTATTTAGCGACGCGTTAAGTTATACTACTAATTCTACCGCCGAGAAGATAAGTAGCGATATTTCTACGACGCCTATTTCTATATACCCTCTCCTCTCCTTAATATCCCGCCGCGAAGACCGTCCACTATCGAAAAGGAAATTATCGGTAGAGAGAGGGGTAGAAGGAGGCTAAAATTCTATTAGGCTATTAAAAGATAAAAGATTACGATTAAAGGATAAAAACGTAAAGTAGAATCTCTAAAATAAAGATATAGATACGTACGTAGTATTATACCGTACTTCGAGCGGAATAGGGGTAGAAACGAATACTTTAGAGGAGGAGGGTAGCGAATATAAGAACCGCTATAGAAAGAAAGAAGAGATAGGCTATAGACTATAAAACTAGGATTCCTAATAAGCGGGGGAGTATAGAACTATTAGCCTAGGATAGATAAAAATACCCGTTAACCTAGAAAGCTTTAGTAACAATACGGGAGAAAGGGTTCTAGATAACGATATACTACTTTAATATTAGGCAGACTACGTACCGCAGGCTATAAGCGTACCCAGGTTTTCACTTTCCTTACGTAACGACTCGTTGCTTCGTATAACGAGCCATTACTACTTATAGGCTTATACTATAAGCCGACGAGCTACGGCTCGAGGGACTTATAGGCGAGCGGGGCGAGCTTACTTTTAGTAGTATATACTTAACGGACGAGACTCTACTTCCTTAGAGGTCTCGTAGTTCTACTCTTTAGTTACTTCGCTATTACTTTAGTTATTATAGTATAATTAACTCTTATATTATCGCTCTTCGCTTCGCTCGATCGATACGAATATTATTACTAATTAGACTACTTAAATATATTACTCTAGCGAGATATCGCTAGCTATATTACTAGAGTATATAGCCTCCGTATAATATAGTAGAACTACCGTCTAACGAGTAGTATATTAACGAAGTATATCTACCGTTTTAATAAATACCTTACTTTCTCTAAAAGCTTAGGCCAAACGACCTATATCTATATTACGACTGGTTTTCTCGGTACGGTATAGTTCACGTGTCCTTAGAGTATCCTTATACTCCTTTTACTTAGGAACGCCTGTCGTATCGTACTTACTTCCTAACGAGGGTTTGGGGTAAGGGCGAGAGTTAGTAGAGGGACTTACCTTAAATCCTTCCTACTTTCCTTATTCCTTTTAACTAGCTTCGAACTATAGCTGTATTGTCGACTGTAGTAAAGCGTAGTAGGGTTAGGGGAGAGGGGAGATAGCGTTAGCCTTAAGCTATACGTTCTTCCGAAGTCTCTCTAGGTATAAGGCTAGGGGTATATAAGATAAATCGGCTTTATATTTAAGTAAAGTATTATTACTACTTATATATCTTATAAACCTCTAACTTAAGAAAAGTAATATAAGATAACTACGAAGAAAGAAATAAGAGATCCTACTAAATACCTTCCTTATATATTCCTTCGTCCTATAGGTTACCTATACTCTTAGTAACCTTCCTATACTTCCTATACTTTTTAGCCTATAGGTACTACGCTAAGACTATAGGAACTATAGGTATATTACGTAACCTTACTTAGTACGTACCGTTAGAGTTATCGCTTGGCTCGTCCTACTACTCTATCTATTCGTCCTCCTAGTACTCTAGGTCCTCTGTCTCTAAACCTTCCTATTCTATTATTTCTTCTAGTACTTTTTCTATAGCTTAGGTATAATCTATAATACTACCCTCCCCTTTAGGAATTCTTGTCCTAAGGATTTAGTGTCGGCGTTCCTCCTATTAATACCGAGTTTATAGTATAGGGGGATTATAAGTACGCTTTCGTTCCTACTACTTATCTACCTCCGGTTCTAACTCTTTTCTAACTATACTAAAGGCCTCCTCGTTAAAGTCTCGCGAAGCTCGTTCCGCTACCGTCTAGGCTAAAGGCCGTACTATACCGTTTCCTTATAAGCGCTATCGTAATACTAAACTAGAGTATCGGGTAGACGTTACGGTGGGTAAATGCTCTACCTATATTAGTATAGATCGAAGTTGCGACTTAATCTTATCTAAAGCTAACTATACGTTTAAAAGTACTCTTATTACTTCTTTAGTCTATATAAATTCCTCTTACTAAGGTATTCCTTAGTTAAACCCTTATCTAACCCATTCTTTCCTATTATTATGGTATAAGTAATAGTCTATCTAGCTATCGTTTAAGAGTATAGCCATTTCCGAAGCTAACTCTTTCCGAATATCGTTACTAACTTACTTTAACTATAGTTTTCCTAGGTTCTAACTCTCTAGTTAGGCTACTACTACTTCTTTTACTTAGGTTATTAAGTATTCCTAGGTTCCTTCTTAAGCTACTCCCTAGAGTCCTACTTAAATTTCCTTAACCTATTCCCTATCGTTCTTCTATCTTTCCTTAGTCCTTCGCCTAAGTACTATTGTTCTTTATTATAGCTATTTTATATTATTTCCGTTCTACTAATATAACCGTAATTCTTATTTATCTACCTACGTTAAGCTTATATCTCCCTTAGCTAGCTCGTATACTAACTATTGTCTTAGGGGATAAGATTAACGCGTAGAAAGAAAAAGTTCGGAAGGCGCTAGAGGCTATAGAGGATAAGCTAGCGATCGAGGAGCGTTAATTCGCGTAGGAATTAGAAGAGGTTACTATATAATAACGACGTTATCTTTAAGCTTAAGCTACTCGTCGTTAGAAGAAACTCTATCTTCGTGACCAACTTGGTCTTCTTTCTAATCGCGAGAAAGTTTTATAGGCTGACGATCTTCGTGCCCTAGAAATACTAGAGTGAATAGAGTATAAGGCCGCCCTTCGCGGTAAGATAACTCTCTACGAGGGTTATCCTTACGAATCTACCCTATTATATAGATTCCTCGTTCCTAAGGGCTAGGCTCCTCCGTTACTGTCTTAAGTACCTAAATCGGATAACTAACTACTTCCGCTAGGGATACCCGTTTCCTTAGACGCCCCCTTAGTCGATTAGCCTTCTATGCCGGGGATATCTAATCCTAATTCTAATTTTTAGACGTCTGTAGGTTTTGGCGGTAAAACTAGGCTATTACCTACTAAGTATATATTAGGTTACTAATTAGTTCCTATATATTTTCCGCGTTATTATATCCCTTCTATTTTACTAGGTAGTACGTTTCTTTTCCGATTATCTAGTAATCTAAAATTTATTCTAACTCGTACTCCTCTTCTTTATCGTTAATAATAGTTACTATTAGGTCTACTTTTACCCCTTCTAGTACCCTCTCTAGTAGAGCTATATAAAATACCGGGTATATCCTTATATATTATAGGAGTCGTAGCCTATAATTAACCTTACCAATTCGTTCTTTGACTTCGAATGGTCCTAACTTAACGTAGTCTAGTTTTACGCTAGGTCGTTTTATTTTTATATTTTTTCGGAGTAGGAAAACTTTATCCCCCCCTTTAAAGGTCGGCGCTAAAGACCTGTTGTTATTATAGTATTTTACTACTCTATAGCTAACAAAACGTAGGTCTTGGGTTAATTGTGCCTATATTTCCTTAATCTACGATACTCGGAACTTAGTATTTTGGGACACTTGTCCTAGTTCTAGTAGTTCGTAGTACGCTTTTAGTTAATATCTATATAACGCCTTGTATAGAGATATCTTAGTTAGTTCGGTAACCGCGCTATTATAGGCGTATTAAGCGAGTGGTAAAAGCTTAACCTAATTATTTTACCGATAATTAATATAAAAGCGTAGGTATTGTTCTAACGTTTAATTTAACCGTTCCGTTTATCTATCTATCTATAGGTGGTATACTATAGACATCTTTTATTTAATTCCTAGCTAACTAACTAGTAAAGTCTAGAATTTCGATATTAACCACTTATCTCGGTCCGAGATAATTTGTTATAGTATTCTATAATTACCGAGGATATTTCTTATAAACGTATATAAGAAATCTTCCGCTGTCGAGCTTTCTTAATACGGGATAAACTTGCCGTTCTTAGTAAGTTTATCTATAATAACTAGGATAGAGTTATATACTACTCCTATTATTAGTTCTCTAGATGGCGGAAGCTTCGTAATCTAATCTATCGCTATATATTACTATAGTTATATAGGAATCTCGGCGATCTGTATTTCGCCGTATAGTATATACCGGCTGGCCTTATTTTTTATACATTCTATATAATTCTTAACTATTTCGGTTACTTTTTGTCTTATTAGAGGGAAATAATATGTTTCCTTTAACCTATTATAGGTTTTCTAATAGCCTTAGTATCTATGCGCCGGTGCGTTATATACTTCTTTAATTAGTACTATTCTTATAGACTCTAGTATATATACCTTCTTATAGAACCTAATTAGTCCTTTATCGTCGATAATAATATAAGTGTCCTTATATTATCGTTTGCCTAGCTCCTTAGCTATAGTATCGACTTTATACGCTTCTTTAATTTATTTAGTAAATCCCTTATTAGATATTACTATTACTACTACGAGTTCTATTTCGTCTAGTAGTTCCGGTAGGTTTATATAGCTAAGCGACCTATCCTTATTTACTTTAAGGATCTAGTAACCTAGCGTAGGACCGTTATCTACGTAATCCGGTCTTCTACTAAGAGCGTCGGCTCTTCCATTCTCTAATCCCTTTTAATAGGTAATCTTAAAGTCGTATACGGCGATCTATTCCGCCTATCGAGCTTATCTTCTATTAAGTACCTTCGTAGTAGTAAAATAGGTTAAATTTTTATAATCCGTAATAATTATAATAGTATATATAGCTCCCTCGAGGTATACTTACTATTCCCTAAGTACTACGATAATTACTAATAACTCTTTATCGAATATATTATAGTTTTATTCTACCGGAACTATTTTCCGGGAGTAAAACGCGACTAGGTAAAGGTAACCCTTATTATCCTTCTAACTAAGATATACGCTAATCGTATAGTCTAATATATCCGTCTCGACGATATACTATTTATTAGGTTAAAAGTTTACTAGGATCGGATATCCTATAAACGACTTTTTTAACTAATTAAACGCCTATTAATACTAGTTTATCTATATAAACTCTTAGTCCTTCTTCGTAAGTATAGTAAGGGGACTAGCCTTACTCGAGTATCCCTTAATAAACTTTCGATAGTAATTAGCTAACCCTAAAAACGACTATACTTCTTTAATAGTAGTGGGTTCGGGCTATTCTAGGATAGCTTTAACCTTCTTTAGGTCTATTACTACCAATCCTGGCATAATACGGAATCCTAGGAAATTAAAATCCTCTATATAGAATTCGTATTTAGATAGCTTTACTCGAAAACCTTTCTTTAGTAGTACTTTTAGAACTATCCGAACTTTCTTAGTATATTCTTCCTTTATTCCCTTGGTATATATAAGTATATCGTCTAAATAAATAACTACGAATATATCGATAAACTGCTAAAGTACGTTATTTATTATCGCTTAGAATACTACTAGTACGTTAGTTAACCCGAATGGTATAACTAACTACTTATATAACCCGTACTTAGTTCGGAAAGCCGTTTTCCACTCGTTACCTTCCTTAATTTAAATACGGTAATACGTATCTCGTATATCGACCTTAGTAAAGTGTATAGCTCCTATAAGTCTATCCTTAAGCTCCTTAATTAATAGAAGTAGATAGGAGTTCTTCTTTATACTATCGTTTAACTTTCTAAAGTCTATATATATCCGTTTTTCGCCTATTTTCTTTAGTACGAATATAATTGGTACTCCGATTGGTAATTGGGATTCCCGTATATATTTCTTTATAAGTAGCTTATCTAGTTGTATCCGTAGCTCCTTAAGCTCGGCCTTATTTAGTCGATAAATCGGTTATGGCTTTAACTCTACCCCTGGTAAGAGTTCTATTACTAGATCCTAT
The DNA here is from genome assembly GCA_023078705.1 of Venturiaceae sp. KMAF11. Lineage (NCBI taxonomy): Eukaryota > Fungi > Ascomycota > Dothideomycetes > Venturiales > Venturiaceae > Venturiaceae sp. KMAF11. The sequence continues at coordinate 2,412,153 of JALGOQ010000005.1, forward strand.
AGCTAATGTTCTAGTAGGTTCTCGTCATTTTTTAATTCTTTAAATATATCTTCGAGATCCTAATACTCCGGTAGTATCTAACTAGTAACGGCGATCTACCGTTCTTTATAGGAAAATTACTTATTATCTTTTAAGATTCTAGGGAGCTCTTCCCGCTCGATCTTACCCTCCTTACGTTTAGGGGGTTATCCCGGATTTTTGTATATACCTAGCGCGGTATAGGTTATCTCGTACTTCTTAAAAAATATAAAACTTCTTTTCTCTTAGTTAATAGAAGGATTATACTACCGGAGCTATAGTACTCCTAGGATAATTTCGTATCCTTTTATTATAACTACGTCGAAGGTAATTCGTTCGATATATTAGTAAAAACGTATAGTTAACGGGAGTGTTTCGTACTCTACCGATTCGTTTTCTCCTATCGATCTATCGTACGCTCGTGCCTTATATAGTTCCTTTATCCTTTAGATTCTAAACTAATTCTTTTTAACGTAGGTTCTGCTAATAAAATTCGTATAGGCTCCGGAATCGATTATTACCTTAACCCTTTTACCGTCTACTATAATATAGAATTCTAGCGAATAAGTATACTTCGATACTACATAGGCTATCCTTAGCTCTAATCTAGGTATAGGTCCTCGATCCTTCTCTAATCGATTACTATCTACTATAGTTATCGTAAGATCCCGGGTTTGCTTGCCCTTCGTCTATTTTTCTAAGGTATCTTAGGGTACTATCCCGTATCCTCCTTACTTAAGATATACGTCTTATACTAATCGTTATAGTAAGCCGTCTAGCTTAGACGTATATAGTCTAATTCCTATTTACTAGCTTCGTTCGATTAGGCCTTCCTAACTATATTAAACTATCTGGCTTTTCTCGGGTACTAGCGCGAGAAGTGGTCCCTAGCTCTATAGTTTAGATATTTACCGTTCTTAAACCTTTTTTCTTATTCCGGTAAGAACTTTTTCTTTAGTACTCTTACTATACTAAGGTCTATTAGATCTCCCTAGTATTATTGTTACGTTAGTAGTTAACGAGTAATCCTAACGTTAGGTTACTATAGCCTTCTTTATATATAACGTTGTTCGTCCCTTTTCGGTACGTAATTTATAAACGTTGGTATTACGCCGCTTCGTTTTTCTAATTGTCTTTCGTAATGTCGATTGTCGATTTCTATAGCTAAAGTAGTAAACTTTACTAAGCTATTAGGTCGTTCTATCCTTATAAGGTCGTCTTTGATGTGTAGTTTTAACCCCTTATAGAAGTAGGTTATAAGTAGTCTATCTACCTATCCTAACTTACTAGAAACCTATAGAAATTCCGATATATACGTGGTCGCCGCTCTACGTTATTAAATATTTTAAATCTTCCTTTCCGCTTCGCGGACTTAATCTACGCTTCTAAATAGTTTGGTAAGTTCTTCTACGAAGTTTCTATAACTTCTGAAGATATTACTGGTTTCTACTCGCCTAATAGGATTCTTATAATCTATAAAGTCTCTAAGTATAGGTTCGAACCAATCGAACGCTACTCCTATAAGTCTTCCGGTAATATACTTAACTTATTCTTCTACTATTAGTAATACCTCTCGATTATATTCTAAGAATAGGTCTACCTAAGTAAGAAATCGCTTTAATACGCCGGTTTCCTTCCCGTTAAACTTCTCTAGTAGGTCCCTTTTTAAGTATCGTACTCTTTAGGATTCCTTAAGTATATTTATTTCTATCTCTTTTTCCGTTATTTCTTCTTCTAACTCTAGGAGTTTGGTATTTATGGTATTTACTATATTTACTATCTATACTATAGTTAGGGTCGAAGTAGTTCCGCTAGTTATCGATATATCGCCTATATTAACTCGTATTTTTATAATTTGGTTTATAATTAACCTATTAACTATTGTACCTCTACTCGTAATAAGGGTGGTTATAGTATTACGACTGGTTTTCTCGGTACGGTATAGTTTACGTATCCTTAGAGTATCCTTATACTCCTTTTACTTAGGAACGCCTATCGTATCGTACTTACTTCCTGACGAGGGTTTAGGGTAAGGGCGAGAGTTAGTAGAGGGACTTACCTTAAATCCTTCCTACTTTCCTTATTCCTTTTAACTAGCTTCGAACTATAGCTATATTATCGACTATAGTAAAGCGTAGTAGGGTTAGGGGAGAGGGAAGATAGCGTTAGCCTTAAGCTATACGTTCTTCCGAAGTCTTTCTAGGTATAAGGCTAGGGGTATATAAGATAAATCGGCTTTATATTTAAGTAAAGTATTATTACTACTTATATATCTTATAAACCTCTAACTTAAAAAAAGTAATATAAGATAACTATAAAGAAAGAAATAAGAGATCCTACTAAATACCTTCCTTATATATTCCTTCGTCCTATAGGTTACCTATACTCTTAGTAACCTTCTTATACTTCCTATACTTTTTAGCCTATAGGTACCACGCTAAGACTATAGGAACTATAGGTACATTACGTGACCTTGCTTAGCACGTACCGTTAGAGTTATCGCTTGGCTCGTCCTACTACTCTATCTATTCGTCCTTCTAGTACTCTAGGTCCTCTGTCTCTGAACCTTCCTGTCCTATTATTTCTTCTAGTGCTTTTCCTATGGCTTGGGTGTGATCTATAACAATCTACTACCGCTAAAACTCCGCTAACTAAGAGGTAAGAGGCTCTACCGGGACCTTCCGGTTAGACCCCTATACCTAAGGTTTAGCCTACTAAAAAGGATATACCCCTACCTAAACCAAGCGATAACGAGTCTAACGGAGGACTCTTCGACGACGATATAGACGTCGACCTACTAGAACTACCTAGACTATCGGGCCTAGGGGGACCTCCTAGGGGCAACGACCTACTAGGCCTATAGGGACCTATAGGAGGTAATACTCTACTAGCTCTACTAAGGGATAGAGCTAAAGTTAAGACGCTAATAACTTTCTCTAGTAAACGAGGATAACTTAAGACGTTTATTACCTAGTATAACCTATATATATTCTATTACCCTTTAGACTTCCTAAACGATAAAAAGAAAGTTATATTTATAATTACCTATCTAAGAGGTACTACCTTTAGCTAGATCGAGGATCGCCTCGACTAATATATAATAGGACCTCCGGAAGTTAAGCTACGAAATCTATTTAGAAGATTTAGTTATTTTTACTAGTAGCTTAAACTATTCTTTAGGAACGTCGACGCCACCCGAATCTCGGAGTGAGAATTAAAGGGCCTAAAGTAACGAATATCCGCGTCCGCGTACTTAGCCGAGTTTTAACGCATTACGTCTAAGCTTGACTAGAACGATAAGGCCTTAATAGCGGCATACTACGACGGACTTAAAGATAGAGTTAAGGACGAGATCGTAAGAGACCGACTAGATAATTTAATAGAGATAATAGAGGATTCTATTACTATCGATAACTATCTATTCGACCGCTAGTACGAAAGGAAAGGAAAATCCTCTATACCTAATACTAGAAAGAAACGATATAATCTATATAGACTATAACCTATAGAACTTAATCGCATTTAAGTTAGCTATCGGAAGAAATCGCATTAGGGATTAAAATTAATAAAAGGAAATTACTATAACTGTAGTAAGTTCGGATACTTCGTTAGGAATTATCGCTAACCTAAGAAAACTAGTCTTAATAGACGACTAATAGTATAGTACCTGAGTTAAAAGCTACGAGGATCGGTTTATAACGCGAATACTTCTCGAAGATACCCTTAGAAGCACGTTAAATAAATCCTTAAAGTCGAACCTTAGATAGAATAAGGATCGCTATATAAAGCCTTGTTATAGACCGTATATACCGAGAATAGTTATAATACGCATCTAAGTAATAAGGAAGGTACTAGTTACTAGCTATAACCTAGTAAAGCAAATAAGAGTCGTCTACCTATTAGATAGGTAGTAATAATCTAACGGAAATATTAGAGCAAAAGTATAGCCGATATACTAAAGTTACCCAAACCGTTTTAGGGGCCGAATTAAGTTAATCGGAATAACGAGCTAGTATCGCTTAGACTCGTTGGCCAGCAAGTACGCTTAAAGTTTAACCTAACCGTAAAGGATTACTAGATCCTGCTACTAAATTGGTATCGAGCCGATAATTGTCTATACTAGGAGTATAAGGCTACCCTAGACCCTAGTAAACCCGATTAGGAGTTTAATATATTCTACACGGAACGACTTTCGAATACCTAGATCCGTAGGGTACTCCGTATTCCTAATATCTAGGATAATAAGGATTACGTCTACTATAAAGAATTACTATATTTACTCTATACTAAGATAATCTACCAATACTAGAATTATTAGTCTATACCCTAAATCGTAAATAACGCGCTAGACGACGATAATAACTCAAATACCTATAACTAAGAACGATAGGAAGGAATTAGCGACTTTAATAAAGGAGTATTCGCTACCTCTTATCTACCCTTAGAAACTAGCGATACCGTTAATATCGCCTAAGAAAGTCCCGAGGAAATTAATAAGGATAAAGACTATACTATAGACGAGATAAGCGTTCTCGATCTATATCTCTCCAAAGAAATACCCGCTACACGTGTACTTAACAACTAGATAATAGACTAGGTAGTAGTTAATACTTTCTACTATAGTATTTAGATCGCACGAGATAGTAATAACTCTTTATACTAAGATATAGTATCGGATACCTACCTTATTCCCCTATATAAGTACTACCCGGGCGGGAGACTTAACCTCTAGAGACTCCGACTCCGGCTAGCCGCTTTAGGATTAGATAACCTAGATACCTAGTACGTTAAGTCGGGAAACGAGGTAGCTCGATTATTATAAGGCGATAATTAATACTAACTAAAGCGCCTCGTCTACTACTTAATATCAGAACACCTAAGATACTAATATAAGTTACGATTAACGACTTACTAGCGTATATATTCGTCGACTCCGGAGCCAATACAAATCTCTTAAATAAGTTCTATATATATAAATAGAAAATTCCGTTAAGGAGAAAACGGAACCTATATAAGCTAGTTCTTACTAACGGAGAACCTATTAACTCGGACGATAGAATTATATTAGAAGAAACTACTATTTAACTTATTATAAATAAAAAACGAATGGAAGTTACTTTCGATATAGCCGGAATTAAATTATTAGATATAATTCTTAGATTGCCTTAGCTAAGGTAATATAATCCGCGCGTTAACTAGAAAGTACTCTTACTATACTTTCCGGGTTAAGAACGCCCGATATAGGCTAGGATATGCCCTAGAGTACCGACGAAAAAGTCCGAGCGGATAGATATACGCGACGTTAAAGTACTTAGCTATTATCGCCTTAAGATAAGGGATAAGCTAGCATTCGAAGTTCCCCCGGAGTATAGGGAATTTACGAAACTCTTTATAACTAAATTAATCGAAGATTTACTTCTAGTATACTAACCCTAGGACTACGAAATTAAGCTTAAACTAGGAACGGAACTTAGGAAGTTCCTAATCTACCCCTTAAGGGAAGATTAGCTTAAAACTTTATAAGAGTATATCGATACTTCTCTCGTAAAGAAATAGATTAGAGAATCTAAGTCCGAAGCAGGATACCCTATCTTCTTTATACTAGAACTAGATAGAGGTTAACGTCTATACGTAGATCTAAGACATCTTAACTAGATCGTAGAAAAGGATATATATATACTACCTTTAATTAGGAAGTTAAGAGATAGACTCTAAGGTATAGTTTACTTTACTAAATTCGATATACTAGCGGCCTTTTATCGAATACGAATTAAAGAAGGCGACGAGGGAAAAACGGCATTCCGCTCTCGCTTAGGATATTACGAATATCTCGTTATACTATTCGGCTATACTAATACTCCCGTAGTATAGTAAAGATATATTAATAATATATTACGTAAGAACCTTAATAAGTTCGTTATAGTATATATAGACGATATATTAATATACTCTCGAACGCTCGAAGAACACGTTATATACGTTCGAACCGTCTTACGCGTACTATAGAAATTTAACTTACGGCTTATACTATATAAAAGCGAATTTTACCGTACTCGAATTAAGTTCGTCGGATTCTATATCTTAGTAGTAGGGCTGGAGATAGACCCTAAGATCTATAACTAAGTACGCGAATAGCTAACCCTATCCTCCGTTAAGAATATTTAGTTATTTTACGTATTTACGAATTACTATCGATAGTTCGTCGAAGGATTCTCGAAAATTATAGAACCCCTTACAAATCTTATAAAAAAGGACGTTACCTTTTCATAGAGCCTAGAGTCTTAAAAGGCCTTTAAAGAACTTAAACGACGGCTAACGATGCCGCCGATACTATAATTATATAACCTAAGTAAACTAATAACTGTCGAGATAGACGTATCCGATAGAGCCCTCGGAGTATATCTTAGCTAGCTAGATTTAAATAGAAAACTACGACCCGTAGCTTACTATATACGAAAGTTTTACTAAGTAGAGGAGAATTATTCGATATCGGATAAAGAGCTTCTCGCGATCGTCGATTTACTTAAATACTAGTTAGCCTATCTAGTCGGTATACTTTACCCGATAGATATCTACTCGGACTACTAGAACCTTAGAAACTTTACTACTACTAAGGAATTAAATTAGCGATAATTAAGATAGTTAGAAGAGCTATTATCTTATAACTTTAAGATCTTTTATTATAAAGGAAAAGAGAATACTAATACCGATACTCTAAGTTATCGATCCGACTTTATAGCTAGGGAAAAGATTAAAATTAGACGAGCTCTCTTTAAGGAAGATAGCGATATACTTATATACTAGGTAGTATTAGTATCGAAGGCTAGGCCTTTATAGTAGAAAGAAGTAGTAAAAGTAATACGGAATAGTCCGGCGATACTTAAGCTATACGACCCTAATATAATAATAGTCTAAAAGGTAATTATCTATATTAAGGGACGCGTCTTCTTACTATCCTCTCTTAAAAGTAAGTTTATTAGGTAATAATATAAGACACCTCTTAATAGTTATACGAGACTAGAAGTAGTACTATCTAGGTTACGAGATAACTTCTACTTTCTATATATACGATAAAAGGTTTTTAAATAGGGTCCCTAACGGGGCGGGGGCGGGGCGGGTTTTAGGATTACCCCCTACCCCGTTCCGGGTCGGGGGCTAGACGGGGGGGGCAGGTTTTTAGGGCGGGGGAGAGGTTTCTTAAATACCCGCCCTATTCGCACTAGCGCGGGTCTACGTAATACTTAATAATATATAATATATATTATATAATCCCTCTAACTTTCGTACTAAGGCATATATTTTTAGCTGTAGTAGTAGTTAAAATAAAGGTAATTATTTTAATAATTATATAGATATTACTAGTAGTTTCCTGGTAGTTATAGCTAGTAGAGAATTATTAATTATATTAATTTATATAGGAATAAGTATCTACTCCTTATTAGAAGGATTAACTATCTCTCTATTATTAATAATCTCCCTATTACTACTCTTATTATCCTTACTTAGCATTTTACTAGTAAGCTCCTTACCCTTAACCTTACTATTATCGACCTTCTTATTAGTAAGAATAGCCTTAACCTCCTCCCTATATTATACTAACTCATCCTTATTAATTAGATTACCTATAATATTAGTCTTCTAGTCTATAATTAGTACTATAATAAGCTACTTAAAGTCTATATCTCTAACCCTAGTATACCTCTCCCTTGCCAAACGCTTCGGACCAAACATTAGATTGTATATATTAGTAGCGAGAAAACTATTAGGTAGATTCTCTCTTATTACTATAGTAGACTTAGGATATACCTCCTACTAACTAACTAGACCGGGTAGTATAGATATAGTACTAGTAGTAAGCCTATTACGTATATAGGTAAACTCCTAGATAGTAAAGAATTATAGGGGCGACATAGTTACTCGTTAATCGACTAGGTAGGTAGCTAGACTTATACCTCTATTTTCTATAGCGAATTTAAATACTAAATCCTATAAAGAATATTAGTTACTACTAGGAGACTACCAGGAGTACGCATCTTAAATTAAGACTTAGAATAAAAGAAGGTAAATAAGGAAGTAAATAAGGAGGGAAATAGAGAAATAGTTAATTATATAACTTATATCTAACTCCTCTTTACTAAGATATTTATATATCTCTCCAAGGGAAGTAACTACTACTAATTTACTAAGTTTAGTCTAAAGTTTACGACTAATATACTACTATATCTTTCTTATAGTATCGAAGAGGACTATAAAGTATAATATATATCGGGTAGTATTAGCCTATATAAAAATATCCTCCTCTTTATTATTATTTTATAGTTAAGGGTTAGGAGTTTATTAAGGAATAGTAGTATCGATATCTATCTCGTTATTAGCGTTAGAAATATCTTCGTTAAAGAAAACGAGTTCGTTAGGGTTAGGTTTTAGCTAGGATAAATACTTACCGGTAGCTTTTCTAAATAAGGTTAGTATATATAACTACTAGGAGACTACTAGGTACTAATACCGTATTATTTACCTCCTTAATAGCCGTATTTAACAAAGAAACTTAAGTATCTTCTAGGAGATTACTAAAACTAAGTAAGAGCCTTACTTTCTTACGCGCCTTATATTCTCGTTACCTAAGTACGCGCTTAGTCTTCTTAAGAGTATCCTTAAAGCCTATCTTCTTTACGCGACGAGCTAATTCTTTAATTATATATAGGTTCTAGGATTTAAGTATAGCTAGTTTTAGTAGCGCTATTATAGAGATACTACTAGTAGTCTTCTAGTAGTATTAGATTAATTAGAGGGCTAAATTAGGTATATATATAGGGTAGATTCCGTTAAAATACGATTAGTAGGTATTATTATTAGTTAGTTTAAGAAAAAGCGCAAACTATAGGATAGTAGGGTAATTCCGATATCGGCCGGAGCTATTCCCGCTAGCGTATAGAATTTTACGTCTATACGCTACTACCTAAAATATACTAATATTATCGAATTTCTACCTTTCTCTCTCTATACTAATTAATAACTACTATACCTAGTACCTATACTTAAATAGACTAATTAATTCACAATGGCACGTACCGTTAAAGACCTAAAGATTAATATAGCTATTAATGCCAAAATGTAGTCTAAATACGGTAAGAAAGTAGTAACTAGTAGTACTACTCTAAAGAAACCCCTTATAGCTAAAGCCGCTCGCTGAAAAACTACTACACCTCGAGGTCGTGGCGGTAAATATATACTAAAATTAATTGCTCTCGATATTAGCGTTAAGAAGCTATATCGATATAAGCTAGGAAGTAAGTTCTCTATTTATTTATTTATTTATTTATTTACTTTCTTTTATTTTAAGTCTTAATTTAAGATACGTATTCCTAGTAGTCTCCTAGTAGTAGAATATAGTTGCTAACGTAATTTCTAGCCGTCGTACTCCGTAAAATCCGTCGATACTAGAAGAGCGCCGATCTCCTTATACGTAAGGTACTATTCCAGCGTCTAATTCGTGAGATTACTAAGGATTTTAAACCTACTAGCTGGGTAAGAGACTAGCGCTTCTAGAGGTTAGTAATTAAAGCTATATAAGAAGTAGCTAAAGCTTACTTAGTTAATTTATTTAAAGGTATATACTAATATCTATTTTTCTTCTATTACTATATACTAACTAATACTAGATATTAACTTATACGCTATCTACGCTAAGCGTATTACTATTTAGTAGAAGGATATATAGTTAGCGAGAAGAATTCGTAGTAATCGTAATTACAAGGCTAGATATTAAGGTTTTATAGTAGAAATAGAGAGGCTTTTTTGGTATAGAGAGTATATACTATATATTTTTAGAGTTCTATACCCTGGGAGAAAGGCGTACTAGTATCTATATTTAAGTAGTGGTCTATAATTAAGTAGATAGTTTATAACTAGATAGTAGTTATTTAAGTAGTCTAGCTCTTCCTTAATTTAAGTAATAATTTAATACTTCTCTATCTACTTCTACTACTAGGAAACTACTAGGAATGCGCGTACTATATTACTAAATTATATAAATAACTATTGTAAAGCTATTATCTTATTTTCTAAATAAAATAATAGGAGTCGGGTTCCTATAAGTTAATAACCTTTAATATATATATATTTTAATAAAGTTCTAATAAATATATATAATTATTAGATAAATCGAAATGGAGCAACCAAACTACGATAATATATAATAAGAAAATAATAGAGTAATATATAAGTACGATTTATATATCTACTTAAGTAATATTTTAATTATCTCTACGTTAAGAGATACTACTCCTATATTCTCTCTTTTTAAGTAATATTTCTATTTTCGTCGATATAATTTAAGCGAGAATATTTACCTTACTAAGCCTACCCGGGTTTTTAGACGGGGTAAATCTTCTAAGTAATTTCTCTTCTACTATTTTATATTACTACTCTATACGTTAATTTTTTTCTTTTCCTATAATAGTATCTAACCCCCCTCCTCAAGAACGGCTAGAAAGAGCTAGAAAAGATAGTATTTACTATAGATAGACCTCTAATCGTACTAAGTCTTTCTCTACTTAGTAGTATAATACTAGGTAGTATACGGATAATACCTAGAGGGTAAACCCAAAGCTTCCTCTATAGGGTAGTATAAAGGACGCTGTAAATTAGTAGTATTTTACTAAGGGTATATTACGTACTACTAGCGAGCCTAAGATTATTTATATCCGATACGAGAAGGTTATAGCGTATACATTTAAGTATAGAACTAGTACTATAAGTAAGTACGTACTTACGAAAGTATGTATTACGACCTCGAGTCGACGTGGTTTATTATAGCTAAGTATAGAGGAGGGCTTTAGATCTGCTATAAGACTACTAGGCGACTACTAGGAATTTTTTATAGCTAATATATCATAGAAATAACGGGTTAAGATAGATATTATAAAGTCTAGAAGCCTAACGCTATACCTAGCGAATTTCGAGGTATAACTTATTCGAACTATTATTACTTATAAATGGTCTCTAACTACCGTTAACGATATAGAGTTTATACGCCTTATTCTCTACGTAAATAAAGACTAAAAGCTACTATCTTTATCTACTATTACTAATTAAATACTTAACCTCCGGGTAGAATTAGAAAAATCTATCCTTAAGCGCCTCCCTCTAGTACCCTAGAAGATTACTATTATTCTTAACGTCTAGTCTACGCTACGTAGAGATAGATTCCTCGTAATTAAAGTATACTAGGTTACTAATTAGTATATACGAGAAGCTTTAATCGGGTTTAAGCCCTACTACGGCGCCTATACCGGCGTAAATCTTTCTAAAATTATAATTATACGACTTATTTATTTCGAACTTAAGGCGAGAGTTATTATATTTACTACGGATAACGCGGGAAATAATAAGACTATAAGTAAGTCTATTAATTTAGCTATCGAGTCTCTTTATAATTAAGTCGGAATTCCTAACGAAATTACGCTCTACCTATATATATCCTACGTTATTTAACTCGGGTATAATAGCCTTCTTACTAATATTAAGATTTAGCTAAAGAAGGAGGAATTTATTAAGAATTAGTTAGAAGAAGAGGAGAGGGTAGCTATAGCTCTAGTATAAGGCGAAATCCCTACTAATATATAACGTAGCGTAAGTTAATCCCTAGTAGTCTACTAGTAGTTTTATTTATTCGTATTTCCGTTCTATAGCCCCTTCTATAGTTATAGCCTATTTTTTTCTCTATCTCCTTAGCCCTAGTAGTTTTCTAGTAGTTCTTAGTTACTAATTAATACGCGTAGCTACTATATACTATCGCTAAGATCCGGTAAATTACCATCTTCCTAAATTTAAGCGAATTACGCTAGTTATCTTTTAAAGAGATCTAGACTATATAGTATTACCTATTATACCCTCCTCCTACTAAAGTACGACTCCTCCGATATATTTAAGATATTAAGACGAGATAGGACTTAATATTCTATATACTTATTCGTCTACTTAAGCTAAAGGAACCCGTCGATACGTATACTAAGAAGGAATACCTATACCTTATACTTAACGATAATAAATAGGGGTAGATTAAATACCTTATCGCTATCCTTTAACCTTTTATAGTATATATCTCGCTTATCGGCGCCTCTCGTCTACCTACTATCTACTAAGTCTATAATATCTATAATCGTCTTTTAACGCACCTTAAGAATACTAAAGGGATACTTAATAGTAAGATACGACGTTAGAAAGTAGAGATAAATAAAGCGTATAGGAAGGCTAAACTTAAGATAAAGATATATTATAGTACTACTACGTTATTATAGGCTAGGAAGTACTATAGTATAGTAATCTTACTTAACCCTTGTTATAAGTTCGATAACTAGCTACGCGCTAAATAGGCGCCGATAGATAAGGATCTATTTAACTAGTAGGTATACTACTAGGATAAGTTAAAGGATCTTTACGATCGCGATTATATATACCTTATACCTAGTATACGTTACCTAGAGCTACTAATACGATTATAGCTACGGGTAGACTTTAGCCTTAATATAGTAATAGACTAGTTAAATACGGTAATAGACCCTATACTATCGTTAAGGCTAGAAAGGGTTATATTATTAGAAGCGGAAAGGGAATTCGATAAATAGCGCTTATAGAGTAAGTTACTTATACCTAGTAGTTCTCTAGTAGTTACTAATACTTTATAGACGAGCTAAGGGCTAAATTAAAGGATCCGTTCTTATAATAGAGGCTTATTAAGACGCGCTTCCCGCGTATTACTATAATAGTTAGAGATATCTATACTATTTAGGTAGCTAGCGTAGGAGTAGAGCGCGAGTTTAGTATTATAAGTAACTTTAATATTAATAATAAGACCTATAGACCCCGGGTTCTTAGCGCTCTTATAATTAATAACTACGAGTAGATAGTTAACGTAAAGTAGTATCTCTAGGACTACTACTCTATTTAAGTAAGGGAGAACCACGTTAGTAATCTTAAAATTAAGGACGAGCAAGCCGATAGGGATACTAATCTATTAGCTTTTATTAGTTAACTTACTAATCTTAACGATATTAGCGATACTAAGGATACTACTAATCCCGACGATACCCCGTTTAAGGACGACGAATTACCCGTAGAGACTCGAATAATATATAATAGTATTATAGCCGATAAGGAGGGCTTATTAGGTAAGGATCTTAAGTTAGTTCTTAGTATAGGAGATTATATAGGTAGTCGTACTTAACTACGTCGTTAAGCTTAAGCTATTCGTAGTAGCGGTTATAGTAGGGATCGTAGTAGGGGTAGTAGAATAAGTAGTCGTTATACGTTAATAGTACTACTATTATTACTATAAAGAAGTAGTTCTTTAAGCCTCCGGGCTATAATAGAAAAAGATAAGAATAATAGTAAGCTAGTATCGAAGCGTACTCGAAGATAAATATAGATATATAATAAATTTAATTCGACTACTAGAAGACTACTAGGTTTATTACGCGTAATTTATATATAATATTCTTTTCTTCTTTCTCTTAAATATTACCTAGTATTAACGCTATATTAATATACGGGGCGAATAGGGTATAGTTATATAGACCTGCCCCGTTTAGATAGGGGGAACCTATACTTTAGTAGGGTAGGTAGGGTTAGGTTTTAATACTTTTTCTTACTCTAAAAACCCGACCTAAACCCGCCCCTCCCCCGACCCGGCCGGGTTTCCCCTGCCCCATTAGGGACCCTAGTCTTACTCGTCGTTAATATAGATACGTAAATACTATTTAAGTATCTAATTTATTCTTTCTATTTATCTATCTATCTAAGGATAATACGTAGTTAAGAGCCGTCTCTTAATTTTTATTATTTAATAGAGTTCTTCCTAAAAGTGTAAGGTAAAGAGATTATCTCTATCGGATATAATTTAGTCTAGTATACCGTGTTTACTAACGACGTTACGTTCGAAGACCTTCGTAACGTACTTCGTATCGTATCCTTTTAGTATTAGTATAAAGATCGCGTACTTGGTTAAGCGATTAATAATAACTATAATATACTCGAATAGCATACCGTCGATGTTTACTAATAGAGATAATAGACCGATAAAGTCTATCGAGACTACCCTCTATAGTACTATAGGTAGTTTATTAGGTTAGAGAAGTCTATAAGGCTTATATCTTTTATATTTTACCTTTCTATAAAGATTATATTTCCTAACTTATTTAAAAATAGGGTCCCTAATGGGGCGGGGGGAACCCGGCCGGGTCGGGGGAGGGGCGGGTTTAGGTCGGGTTTTTAGAGTAAGGGAAAGTATTAATACTAGGTAATATTTAAGAGAAAGAAGAAAAGAATATTATATATAAATTACGCGTAATAAACCTAGTAGTCTTCTAGTAGTCGAATTAAATTTATTATATATCTATATTTATCTTCGAGTACGCTTCGATACTAGCTTACTATTATTCTTATCTTTTTCTATTATAGCCCGGAGGCTTAAAGAACTACTTCTTTATAGTAATAATAGTAGTACTATTAACGTATAACGACTACTTATTCTACTACCCCTACTACGATCCCTACTATAACCGCTACTACGAATAGCTTAAGCTTAACGACGTAGTTAAGTACGACTACCTATATAATCTCCTATACTAAGAACTAACTTAAGATCCTTACCTAATAAGCCCTCCTTATCGGCTATAATACTATTATATATTATTCGAGTCTCTACGGGTAATTCGTCGTCCTTAAACGGGGTATCGTCGGGATTAGTAGTATCCTTAGTATCGCTAATATCGTTAAGATTAGTAAGTTAACTAATAAAAGCTAATAGATTAGTATCCCTATCGGCTTGCTCGTCCTTAATTTTAAGATTACTAACGTGGTTCTCCCTTACTTAAATAGAGTAGTAGTCCTAGAGATACTACTTTACGTTAACTATCTACTCGTAGTTATTAATTATAAGAGCGCTAAGAACCCGGGGTCTATAGGTCTTATTATTAATATTAAAGTTACTTATAATACTAAACTCGCGCTCTACTCCTACGCTAGCTACCTAAATAGTATAGATATCTCTAACTATTATAGTAATACGCGGGAAGCGCGTCTTAATAAGCCTCTATTATAAGAACGGATCCTTTAATTTAGCCCTTAGCTCGTCTATAAAGTATTAGTAACTACTAGAGAACTACTAGGTATAAGTAACTTACTCTATAAGCGCTATTTATCGAATTCCCTTTCCGCTTCTAATAATATAACCCTTTCTAGCCTTAACGATAGTATAGGGTCTATTACCGTATTTAACTAGTCTATTACTATATTAAGGCTAAAGTCTACCCGTAGCTATAATCGTATTAGTAGCTCTAGGTAACGTATACTAGGTATAAGGTATATATAATCGCGATCGTAAAGATCCTTTAACTTATCCTAGTAGTATACCTACTAGTTAAATAGATCCTTATCTATCGGCGCCTATTTAGCGCGTAGCTAGTTATCGAACTTATAACAAGGGTTAAGTAAGATTACTATACTATAGTACTTCCTAGCCTATAATAACGTAGTAGTACTATAATATATCTTTATCTTAAGTTTAGCCTTCCTATACGCTTTATTTATCTCTACTTTCTAACGTCGTATCTTACTATTAAGTATCCCTTTAGTATTCTTAAGGTGCGTTAAAAGACGATTATAGATATTATAGACTTAGTAGATAGTAGGTAGACGAGAGGCGCCGATAAGCGAGATATATACTATAAAAGGTTAAAGGATAGCGATAAGGTATTTAATCTACCCCTATTTATTATCGTTAAGTATAAGGTATAGGTATTCCTTCTTAGTATACGTATCGACGGGTTCCTTTAGCTTAAGTAGACGAATAAGTATATAGAATATTAAGTCCTATCTCGTCTTAATATCTTAAATATATCGGAGGAGTCGTACTTTAGTAGGAGGAGGGTATAATAGGTAATACTATATAGTCTAGATCTCTTTAAAAGATAACTAGCGTAATTCGCTTAAATTTAGGAAGATGGTAATTTACCGGATCTTAGCGATAGTATATAGTAGCTACGCGTATTAATTAGTAACTAAGAACTACTAGAAAACTACTAGGGCTAAGGAGATAGAGAAAAAAATAGGCTATAACTATAGAAGGGGCTATAGAACGGAAATACGAATAAATAAAACTACTAGTAGACTACTAGGGATTAACTTACGCTACGTTATATATTAGTAGGAATTTCGCCTTATACTAGAGCTATAGCTACCCTCTCCTCTTCTTCTAACTAATTCTTAATAAATTCCTCCTTCTTTAGCTAAATCTTAATATTAGTAAGAAGGCTATTATACCCGAGTTAAATAACGTAGGATATATATAGGTAGAGCGCAATTTCGTTAGGAATTCTAACTTAATTATAAAGAGACTTAATAGCTAAATTAATAGACTTACTTATAGTCTTATTATTTCCCGCGTTATCCGTAGTAAATGTAATAACTCTCGCCTTAAGTTCGAAATAAATAAGTCGTATAATTATAATTTTAGAAAGATTTACGCCGGT
The DNA here is from genome assembly GCA_023078705.1 of Venturiaceae sp. KMAF11. Taxonomy (NCBI): domain Eukaryota; kingdom Fungi; phylum Ascomycota; class Dothideomycetes; order Venturiales; family Venturiaceae; species Venturiaceae sp. KMAF11. The sequence goes on from JALGOQ010000005.1 coordinate 2,428,703, forward strand.
ATAGGCGCCGTAGTAGGGCTTAAACCCGATTAAAGCTTCTCGTATATACTAATTAGTAACCTAGTATACTTTAATTACGAGGAATCTATCTCTACGTAGCGTAGACTAGACGTTAAGAATAATAGTAATCTTCTAGGGTACTAGAGGGAGGCGCTTAAGGATAGATTTTTCTAATTCTACCCGGAGGTTAAGTATTTAATTAGTAATAGTAGATAAAGATAGTAGCTTTTAGTCTTTATTTACGTAGAGGATAAGGCGTATAAACTCTATATCGTTAACGGTAGTTAGAGACTATTTGTAAGTAATAATAGTTCGAATAAGTTATATCTCGAAATTCGCTAGGTATAGCGTTAGGCTTCTAGACTTTATAATATCTATCTTAACCCGTTGTTTCTATAATATATTAGCTATAAAAAATTCCTAGTAGTCGCCTAGTAGTCTTATAGTAGATCTAAAGCCCTCCTCTACGCTTAGCTATAATAAACCACGTCGACTCGAGGTCGTAATATATGCTTTCGTAAGTACGTACTTACTTATAGTACTAGTTCTATACTTAAATGTATACGCCATAACCTTCTCGTATCGGATATAAATAATCTTAGGCTCGCTAGTAGTACGTAATATACCCTTAGTAAAATACTACCAATTTATAGCGTCCTTTATACTACCCTATAGAGGAAGCTTTAGGTTTACCCTCTAGGTATTATCCGTATACTACCTAGTATTATACTACTAAATAGAGAAGGACTTAGTACGATTAGAGGTCTATCTATAGTAAATACTATCTTTTCTAGCTTTTTCTAGCCGTTCTTGAGGAGGGGGGTTAGATACTATTATAGGAAAAGAAAAAAATTAACGTATAGAGTAGTAATATAAAATAGTAGAAGAGAAATTACTTAGAAGATTTACCCTATCTAAAAACCCGGGTAGGCTTAGTAAGGTAAATATTCTTACTTAAATTATATTAACAAATATAGAAACATTACTTAAAAAGAGAGAATATAGGAGTAGCATCTCTTAACGTAGAGATAATTAAAATATTACTTAAGTAGATATATAAATCATACTTATATATTACTCTATTATTTTCTTATTATATATTATCGTGGTTTGGTTGCTCTATTTCGATTTATCTAATAATTATATATATTTATTAGAACTTTATTAAAATATATATATATTAAAGGTTATTAACTTATAGGAACCCGACTCCTATTATTTTATTTAGAAAATAAGATAATAGCTTTATAATAGTTATTTATATAATTTAGTAATATAGTATGCGCATTCCTAGTAGTTTCCTAGTAGTAGAAGTAGATAGAGAAGTATTAAATTATTACTTAAATTAAGAAAGAGCTAGACTACTTAAATAACTACTATCTAGTTATAGACTATCTACTTAATTATAGACTACTACTTAAATATAGATACCAGTACGCCTTTCTCCTAGGGTATAGAACTCTAAAAATATATAGTATATACTCTTTATACCAAAAAAGCCTCTCTATTTCTACTATAAAACCTTAATATCTAGCCTTATAATTACGATTACTACGAATTCTTCTCGCTAACTATATATCCTTCTACTAAATAGTAACACGCTTAGCGTGGATAGCGTATAAGTTAATATCTAGTATTAGTTAGTATATAGTAATAGAAGAAAAATAGATATTAGTATATACCTTCGAATAAATTAACTAAGTAAGCTTCGGCTACTTCTTATATAGCTTTAATTACTAACCTCTAGAAGCGCCAGTCTCTTACCCAGCTAGTAGGTTTAAAATCCTTAGTAATCTCGCGAATTAGACGCTAGAATAGTACCTTACGTATAAGAAGATCGGCGCTCTTCTAGTATCGACGGATTTTATAGAGTACGACGGCTAGAAATTACGTTAGTAACTATATTCTACTACTAGGAGACTACTAGGAATACGTATCTTAAATCAAGACTTAAAATAAAAGAAAGTAAATAAATAAATAAATAAATAAATAGAGAACTTACTTTCTAGCTTATATCGATATAGCTTCTTAACGCTAATATCGAGAGTAATTGATTTTAGTATATATTTACCGCCACGACCTCGAGGTATAGTGGTTTTTCGGCGAGCGGCTTTAGCTATAAGGGGTTTCTTTAGAGTAGTACTACTAGTTACTACTTTCTTACCGTATTTAGACTACATTTTAGCATTAATAGCTGTATTAATCTTTAGGTCTTTAACGGTACGTGCTATTATAAATTAATTAGTCTATTTAAGTATAGGTACTAGGTATGGTAATTATTAATTAGTATAGAGAGAGAAAGGTAGAAATTCAATAATATTAGTATATTTTAGGTAGTAGCGTATAGACGTAAAATTCTATACGCTAGCGGGAATAGCTCCGGCCGATATCGGAATTACCCTACTATCCTATAGTTTACGCTTTTTCTTAAACCAACTAATAATAATACCTACTAATCGTATTTTAACGGAATCTACCTTATATATATACCTAATTCAGCCCTCTAATTAATCTAATACTACTAGAAGACTACTAGTAGTATCTCTATAATAGCGCTACTAAAACTAGCTATACTTAAATTCTAGAACCTATATATAATTAAAGAATTGGCTCGTCGCGTAAAGAAGATAGGCTTTAAGGATACTCTTAAGAAGGCTAAGCGCGTACTTAGGTAACGAGAATATAAAGTACGTAAGAAAGTAAGGCTCTTACTTAGTTTTAGTAATCTCCCAGAAGATACTCAAGTTTCTTTATTAAATACGGCTATTAAGGAGGTAAATAATACGGTATTAGTACCTAGTAGTCTCCTAGTAGTTATATATACTAACCTTACTTAGAAAAGCTACCGGTAAGTATCTATCCTAGCTAAAACCTAACCCTAACGAACTCGTTTCCTTTAACGAAGACATTTCTGACGCTAATAACGAGATAGATATCGATACTACTATTCCTTAATAAACTCCTAACCCTTAACCATAAAATAATAATAAAGAGGAGGATATTTTTATACAGGCTAATACTACCCGATATATATTATACTTTACGGTCCTCTTCGATACTATAAGAAAGATATAGTAGTATATTAGTCGTAAACTTTAGACTAAACTCGGTAAATTAGTAGTAGTTACTTCCCTTAGAGAGATATATAAATATCTTAGTAAAGAGGAGTTAGATATAAGTTATATAATTAACTATTTCTCTATTTCCCTCCTTATTTACTTCCTTATTTACCTTCTTTTATTCTAAGTCTTGATTTAAGATGCGTACTCCTGGTAGTCTCCTAGTAGTAACTAATATTTTTTATAGGATCTAGTATTTAAATTCGCTATAGAAAATAGAGGTACAAGTCTAGCTACCTACCTAGTCGATTAACGAGTAACTATATCGCCCCTATAATTCTTTACTATCTAGGAGTTTACCTATATACGTAATAGGCTTACTACTAGTACTATATCTATACTACCCGGTCTAGTTAGTTAGTAGGAGGTATATTCTAAGTCTACTATAGTAATAAGAGAGAATCTACCTAATAGTTTTCTCGCTACTAATATATATAATCTAATATTTGGTCCGAAGCGTTTGGTAAGGGAGAGGTATACTAGGGTTAGAGATATAGACTTCGAGTAGCTTATTATAGTACTAATTATAGACTAGAAGACTAATATTATAGGTAATCTAATTAATAAGGATAAGTTAGTATAATATAGGGAGGAGGTTAAGGCTATTCTTACTAATAAAAAGGTCGATAATAGTAAGGTTAAGGGTGAGGAGCTTACTAGTAAAATGCTAAGTAAAAATAATAAGAGTAATAATAGGAAGATTATTAATAATAAAGAGATAGTTAATCCTTCTAATAAGGAGTAGATACTTATTCCTATATAAATTAATATAATTAATAATTCTCTACTAGCTATAACTACCAGGAAACTACTAGTAATATCTATATAATTATTAAAATAATTACCTTTATTTTAACTACTACTACAGCTAAAAATATATGCCTTAGTACGAAAGTTAGAGGGATTATATAATATATATTATATATTATTAAGTATTACGTGGACCCGCGCTAGTACGAATAGGGCGGGTATTTAAGAAACCTCTCCCCCGCCCTAAAAACCCGCCCCCCCCGTCTAGCCCCCGACCCGGAACGGGGCGGGGGGTAATCCTAAAACCCGCCCCGCCCCCGCCCCGTTAGGGACCCTAAGTAAGATAACTAGGTATTACTCTTACCTTTAGCTACCTTCGCCTACAATGCTATAGAATAGTTAATAATTAAGATATTACTATTCTTTGCGAATTTTGGTCGCGAACCTTAGTTCTACGTAGAGACGGTAAACTTGCTACCTACGGAAGTAACGGTTTACGCTAACGAATTATTATCTCTTTACGAGTAACTCGTTAGCGATATTACCTTCTTAAATAAGCGTATAAGTACGCAAGCTAATAAAAAAAGAATAGTAGGACCTATTTATAAGAAGGGGGACAAAGTTTACTCTAATAACGCTATGTCCAGGGACCTTTGTATCCGTTTTTGGAGGGTTTGTACCGCCGCTTTTGGAGGTATTTGCACCCAAGGGTCCCCGGTCGGCCAAGCGATTAGCGTTGTATACCCCTGCTAGCCTGTGTCCTAGCCGCCTCGCTCCGCCGCAAAGCCACGAGACACGGGACGAGCTCATTATCTTCGTCGTCGGTCCCCGCGAAGCGCCTGCTTAGATAAGAGTCCCAAAAATGACCCCCTCCACGATTACTTAGATATATTTATTAGTCTCGGAGAATATACTACCCTTTAAAGAGGCCCTCCTATACCGTCCTTTCTTTCTCTTCTCCCTTCTCCTCTACACTCTATTAACCAGAGCAGCAGTGTCGAATCCCTCACATTCTATATGCCTACTAATAGATTGCTAGGACGTTATCTAGTATACTATTTCTAGCCTCTCTCATTCATATACTTTACTCAGGTGTATACTTCATCTGACACTCTATTTCTACTCTTTCTCTCGTTCTGCTACTCCCTCTAACCCTACTGTCGCTCTTGCTCTACATACTCTACCGAAACTTATCGCGCAAAACGAGACATCGGGAAAACGAGAAAATGGGAAACGAGTTTTGAAAATTGATGAACTAGGTAAGAGCAAAAATCACACCCAACACTCTTCGCTCCTATCTTTAATCTTATCTAAGTGGCTCTCGTATACTTTCCGTACTAATACTTGACAGGTTGCTGGCATTCCTATCGTCGTCTCGTCACCTGGTGTCACCTTCTTCGCGCAAGGCTACGGTAGCATTTCGCTGCTCCACCAAAGCCAAGCTTGACTTCCTCGCCTCGCTTAGCCGAGTCTTTATCCCCGTGTTCACCCATGCTCAAACATGGCTCCCCTCCGGAAAAAGCGAAGGGAGGAGAGAGTAACTACATTCTCAGCTAAACACTATAAGGAACGGTTGAGCTAACTGGGAAAGATTAGGATAGTAAAAAAAAAGTATTCTAATTCTACCAAGAATAACATTAACGAGATATCTGTTAGATGGGTTAAGTAGGGTATGTAAATATGTCTTAGCTATATAACGAAATCGCTAACGTATCTAGGTACTATAAAAATACCGAGAAGGAAGCGAAACGACTCCTTACGAAGGTAAAGCGAAATAACGTAATACTCTTCCTCGAGTAGATTCTTAATAACTATCCCTCTAGGAAGAGGATTAGTCTCCGTTAGAAATTTAAATACTGGCGGCAATTTTTTCGAAAGCTTGTTAGTCAGAGGTGGCGGGATGATTGGAGAGAAGAGGTAAATAATATAAGTTAAATATAGCCTTATATATAAGGTAGCAGTTTGCTAATATTTATATAGTATATTAACGACGAGTTAACTTTGCGGTACGATCTCGATATATCTATAAAGGAGAAGCCGGTTATAAATGTCGACGATATATATCTTATTTAGTACTACTACTAGGCCTTAGATACTTCTTTATTCCCTGACGAGCGGTAGCGACTCCAGCTAGCATTTATAATTCTACTCTGCGTATACACGGGATCTCGACTAGGAGCTCTGGTCTACGTAAAGAGAAATAACAAGGTTCTTACGCAATGCGCCCTGGGATCCGATGGCGATGTAGGAGACAGGATAGACTTAGAGCCTGACGAGATTAGCGAGATTATCGAGACGTTATGTTATAAGTATGTTATACTAATCCTTCTCCCTAACCCCGACGGCGACCGTAATATCCTTACTATGGAAGTTGACCTATAATTTATAAAGGGCTATAAGAGAAACTATAAACGGTAGGCAGTCTGCATTACTTTCTTAGATATAGTAGCTAACTATCTATAGTAAGATATACTATCTGTACGAGGTAGACGACCTTATCTTCGACCCGGTGATATTAATAATTGTTATCGCTATGCTCGATAATACGTTTGAATTGGAGCCCTCCTGCGTAGAGGATTTGTTTAAGGTCCGGGTGGATACCAGGTACCGAAATTCTACGCGCCTAAGATGGAAACGGTCCTGGGAGAATAAACCGATTTTCCGGTAAGCTGTACCCACTCCCGACAGCATTTAGACGTCTAGTAATGAACCTCTACGCTACTATATATTCCTCTATTACCTCCAGCGGCTTGGTATGATGGTAGGACTAATGCTAATCCTTAATCCTTATAATATCCGACGTGGTATAGGCGAAGCAGTTAATGGTAAGTCCTTTCCCTACCCTTGCTAAATCATACTAACGGATCTGATAGCGGTCGCTACGCAAGCGTAATTATAACAGGTTATGGGCTATAGGGATGCTAGCATTTTTCAGGCTTATATAAACGAGCGGATATAGTACGACGTGTAGGCCGCTTTCCTCGGACGGCCTTCTACCGACGCGCTCTTTAAGTCAGTTTCTTATATAAAGCGTGACGTGGATCCTCGTGCGCCTACTATACTAAATGATTCTAATATAGACTCGCTTAAGACGCACCCGCTAATTATATAACTCCGAGAGTAACGCGACAACCTTTCTTAAGAAATTCGTAGAATATATAAGACGCTTAAGATTGCAGAAGAAGATGGGAGTAAGATCTACGAGCTATATAAGTAAGCGAGTTCCGACCTCGAAAATACGAAAAAGAGCTTAAAGAGAACTAAGCTAAAAGAGTCCCGAGCGGAGTTCTTCGACCAAATCGAGACTAAAGACGTAAGATAGTAGCTCGGTATATCCGCTCTCGATTTAAAGCTGAAGGACTGGAAACCTACCTAAGTCGAGTATACCCTAGAGGAACGGAAACGCGTCGCTTAACTGCTTTGTTAACCCCTATCTAATTCCACCCTATAGGGTAAGTAGAGCTATCGGATCGAAACGATCAAGGCTCTTATTTCTCTTTGCCGAAAGAAAGAGATAACTTAAAAGCGGAGACCAATGCGGGAACGCAACTGGGGTCTTCCGCCAAACCCGGAAATTACTCTAGAACCAACTCCTAAGCTAAGCCCTGCGCCCGGCTTGGCTCCTACGTACGTCACGAATAGGCAGTGTATATTCTATATCTGTAAGATGAACCAGGTGAAAGACTTTTGTCGGCCTCGAAAAGCGAGGGAGTACGTTAAAACGCAATACCTCCGTTTCTTCGGGGAGAAAGACTTAATCCCTTACCCTAACCAGTTCTATCGATTATCGGGTATAGTTCTTTTTAGGCATTCCCATTTTAAGTCACATGTTCAGACCGTGCATGGATGTTCGCTACTGCCATATACTTTAAAATGATCTCAGTTGACTTGATTTCTTGAGCGCTACATATTCAATAATGAATGACATAGAATTTCTTTATAGTTAGCTGATTCGCCTTTTCTAGGCTAACATTTTCCACAGAGTTTTGAGGAATCTATCCTAGGATCTAACCATTCCTAATATAATCCTAGAATCCAATCAATCTCAGGAATTTCTCTTCCTAGGATCCAATCTATTCTAGGATATATTCTATTTGAGGATCTATAGTTCCTAGGCTTCCTCGTCCCAGGACAATTCTATCAACTACATTGTGCTTATCAAACCCAAATTACGACTCACGAGCTTTCCCTTACCTCAATTATCATGTCAACGATCATATCTCAACATGATTTAGAGACAGAGGTAGTCAATTCTATACCTACTCTTTTATCTCTCCTCGATAACTTCACCAACCTCCCTATCCATCCTCCAGCATTATACCTTGATTTAGAAGGAATTCGGCTTGGTCGCAGTGGTTCTATATCTATCATCTCGCTCTATATCGTTCCTAGGAACAAGATCTACCTCGTCGACGTCTATCACCTTAGGGAAACCGCCTTCTCAACTTCGAATAGCACATCGTGCTCCCTTAAAACTGTCCTCGAATCTCAAACCATCCCCAAAGTCTTCTTCGATATACGTAACGATTCCAATGCGTTATTCAGCCATTATCAGATTTCTGTGGGTGGTATCATCGACCTACAATTGATGGAGCTTGCAAGTCGGCAAGGACCGAAAGATTTCGTGGCTGGGTTGGCCAAATGTGTTGAGAGAGACAGCGCTGTTTCTACTCTAGTAAAGGCAGGATGGCAGCATACGAAAACCGAGGCTAGTCTACTCTATGACCCTGAAAAGGGTGGACAGTATGACGTCTTCAACGAGCGTCCAATAAAGGCCGAGATTGTGAAGTACTGTGCACAAGACGTAGTTCTACTGCCAGAACTATACAAAGTTTACAACACCAAGCTTTGTCCGCCAGGGCAGGCATTTTGGCGTGTTCAGGTGCAACAGGCAACAATCGATCGAGTGAAGCTCTCGCAAAGCCTGGATTATGATGGGGAGGCAAAAAGTAAAGTATACGGGCCTTGGGACAGGTCATATATCCAGCAGGCTACTGACGACTGGAATGATGAAGTTTTGGAGAATGCTATGGCTGACGACGAGGATGAGGAGGATGATGACTTCGACTGGCATAATGACACAGCTCGGGATTGCGTTGGTTGGGAAGAGGATATGGAGAAAAATGGGGAATATTATTGATAGCTCTTGCAGCACTTGAAGCAGGATGGCTAGAGAAGATTTTGGCCGCCGTAACGCTGGTGATACTTAAAGGGGGATACTTAAAGGGGGATACATTATAAATTTGTCAAGGAGGTTAAAGAAGTTCCGGGTTTCGCGTCCGACTTGCTGGAAGCAGTAAAAGGAGTTCTTAAGACCTTGAAATAGGAAAATCATACTATCTTCTTCACGGAGCCGTTAATCGGCCACCAGAGCTATCTGAAATAAACTAGTCGACGAGTGTGAGCATAGGTGGTTATCGCTGCGAGTGTATTATATCACTGTTAACCATTGTCGTGATTGGTCCTATCTACTATGCAGAAGCTCGATTATAGCCGTTCGGCTGCCTTTTTGTGCATATTAAACGTGTTCGCTAGCTGCCATGACCGTGCACTCAGTCAATTGGCAATACAATCTCATAACGGCCACGATCGTACAAAGCCCACCTATGGTCCTCTCTGGTGCACATCAACATTCGTTGAAAGAATGGGTCCATGTTATCCACAAATATTGTTTCACGTCTCCTTCATATGCTTGCTTGCCGTTAACATCCATGAGGCTATCAGCCTGTTTTGCAGCCTTTATCTTCTAGAAGCTTAAACTGTAGCTTGTTGTCTGTTCGTTCGTCAAGCTGTAGCTTGAACTTCAAGGCTTGCCGTGTTATGGTTTTTTGGAGATCCTCGATAGCAATGGTATCTGATGTTCGTATTATACCAGCTATTGTAAGCGATTGATCGAACGTCTGCCGGACGTTTATCAAATTTTGGAGCTGGGCCACTGCCGCTTTATACTGTTGCTGATGAATTGAGAAAGGTTTGTTTGCTCGTCGAATCTTGGCGCTTGATATGACCATGTAAATGCCGCCCAATATTTCCCTGATTCGATCGCTGGCTCGGTGTTTGCGCAGAGAGTAGCCATGAATATGATTTGGAAAAGGATAATAGGACAGTGATTATAGACGGGAAGCCGTGCGATAGGGTGAGATTCTAGAAGAGGAGGTTGTGAAGAGGGAAATCGTGGATGTTGCCGCCTATTTGAAGCTTTCATAAGCGGAGGCAGTGTTTACGTAAGCTCGCTAATCCATTCCCAAGCGTGCTAAATTACTCCACCCTAACCAAGCACCTTTTGCAAAAGGAGCAATTGCACAACGTCTATGCTATCCTTCCCAATTTTCCCAGCTGCTTTCCAAGATTCACCTCGATTGCTAATGCTATTAAGGAACAGGACCTTCAATTCCTATATACGAGCCCCTCCCAGCATGTCCGCAACACCGTATTGCAAGGAGAAATATCGCCACAGCGTCCCACTTTCGGGTACACGTGCTTCGCACTTACATTAGGCGCGATAGAAGAATGAAAAATCTTCCACCATAACTTGAGTCTGTATTGGCAATCCTGATTGGAGACATAAAGGCTTGGCACTGTGTCCAGCTGCGCCATTCTCATCGCTTGTGGAATATCATCATAATCTGCATCCGGATCCATATTAGGAAGGACCCCTACAGTAAACCGTCGACAACCAATCGCTCCACAACACGTAGCCGATCCGCTCTTTAAATATGGTAGGCCGGGGACAGCTAAGTGGGAATTGATGAGGTTTGCAGACTGATTATGATATATATTGCAAAGCTAACACTTGGTGATTGAGTTGAAATTGTAGCATATTCAGCTTCTCCTCTATAAATATGCCCAAAAAGAAGAAACCAAGTTCTCCTAATGCTCCCCGTCTTGATCCTCATGAACGAATCCTCAGCCGGTTCTACGAGCCTTTAATCCTTCTCTGCACCTTGGGCAGAACCAGGGGGGAACATCAACCAGCCAATTTTCCAAGGTCAGCAAACGTAAATAGCTGGCCTCTTGAATATGTCAGACGTCTCTTCCTCAATCAATTGGCATTTTTGTGTGACTACGACACTGGTGGTGACTCGGTCACTGCCATTAGTATTCAGCATACCCCCCAGAAACGAATTTTTTGGATCGCTGCGAACTCCTGCCCCAGCAAAAAGATCGCACCTTTCGTGCAGGATCGCCTTTTACTGTTAAAGTATGTTGCGGAAAGCCGAGTCGCTGTTGACGACACTATGGACCACTTCTTGGCCGCGTGCATAGATCACGCAAAGCCTCGCATCAAAGCGTACCTCCACTTCTTCACGAGACAACTCGAGGCTTGTAGAGAAAATCTGGTAAATAAGGCGGTCGAAGACGAGAGTTGTGAGTAACATTTCAATCAAATCAATTAAAACGTACTAAAGATCTGGCGTTTAGGGAAGCTGCTGTTGGTTTGGCTCGAAAAATTCCAACGAAGCGTTGCTTTGGAAGATCTCTGCAAGCTTGCTTACAACTCTCGACGTTGCGAAGAGATGCGTATACTGAAGAGTCTTTGTGGAGAAGCTCATTCCCAGCCAGAGAGAAAGTCTTTGCAGGCTAGATGTACACTCCTCAGGCATTACATTGGTCGGCTTGGTCAATACCTGAAGGTAGTCAAAATGCTATTCCAGAGCGCTCCACGTCTGTTACATTTGCTCGACAACTACAAAGTGCGTCTCATGTCACCTCCACCTCGAACATCACCACCATCAGCGGACGGGAAAACAAACCTAGACAGCATCGCCAAAAGGATGCTGCCAGCTCAGTCTCCAGATCTTGCACATTATCGACGTGCCCTTTCCGAGATGGATATACGATTCAATATCTATGCACAGTACATGGAAATGTATTGCGACGGTAATTTCAAACCTCGCGTTCACGCCGAAATTCAAATACTAGATTTATTTCATAACAAGGATCTGAAATTCGAAGGATCAGACATTTTCGTAGCATGTAGCAAACCCGCTTGCTACTGTTGCTCGCTTTACTTTCGCCATCACCCATTGCGTCCAGTCATGCCGGCTGGCCATCAAACAATTCATAAAAACTGGAGGCCACCCGACTTTGTCCCCGGCAATAACACACAAAGAGACATAGTAAATAAAATGATTAAAGATGTGCGCACGGAAGCTCTCCATCAAATAGATCAGAGGAGACCAAATGCACAGTGGCATCCCGACTCCACAACAGGCATCACAGAGTCTACTTCGCATCTTCTCGAACCAGAGTCTTTGGAACCTTTCTCTGACGTCTCTGATGTATCTGAAGATCTTGGTGAGATGGAGCCCAGAAACATTTCACAGGAGCGCACTAATATACCGCGTAGGGAATGTCAGCTCAGAATCATGCAGTCTTTCATTCGACGAAGAGACTGAGGACCAAGATTCCGTTTCACTTCACATGCTTAATGAGCCAGGCTCTCCTTACATCGAGCCGAATTTGTCCTCTAACTGGGAAGAAGATTCCGATGAGAGTGGTGGCGTCCCACTGCCGTCATCAGCTCGTAGCGACTTAGTCGCCGATGATGAACATTTCCAGAATCACGCATTATGTTTATAGAGGTAATCATAGATTCAAGGTCAGTTCCTGACCGACATTAGGAGACAGCTTTTTGATAATGAAATAGGAGACATCGACCCACGAAATCGAGCTTCTCCACGTTGAACCTACGATAACAGCTAAGATGATCAGCTATTTTTACGCTCTGGACTACGACGATGATTTGATTAAAGAGCCATGAATGCTAGGCTGTTCTGGAGTCACCAGAATGGCATCATTACCGGAAGAGGCATTGTCGGGCGAAATGATGGTAAGCTGAGCAACACTTAGCGGCTTCTATTTTTTCTTTTACTTGTTTTATCAAATTTCGCTGCTCGTTTTAGAACTCATTTTTTGCTTTGCTCTCCCCGGATCTCTGTCAAACTCCACGTGCAATGCTCTGATTTTGCAGTGCTCTGATTTACAGCGCTCTGGTATGCAGCGCTCTCATTTGTAGTACTCTCATTGCATTATATCGCCACGGCAATAAATCTAGGATAAGATTAGATTATAGAGAGACATCTTAACCATAGTGACAAACCTAACCTAAACCCAAAAGCTCCTCCTTCCAGGCTCCACAGGTTCGAGGCTAGACGTATACAGCGTTCCGGACTAACAACCAGAAATCTCTAACAAACACTCCACCTTCCTCAAGGAGCGTAAGAAAGTGCTCAGACTGATTAAATTTATCAATCCTTGATGCCATATATACCGCGACAAGTGCTCTTAACTCATCGTTTCCGCCACTAAAAGTGTAATCGTCTGAGTACGCGTAGCGAACGAGCTGGACAACATCCTCAACTCTTTCGGGGTATACCTCAAATCGAACTAGAGTCTGATGAAGCTTTTGTAGAACGAGTTGTTGAAGAGGTTGAATCCTATATCTGTCGGCGAAGACGTAGAGACGACCATGTGCGAGAAACACTGGCGCAAAGTTGTAATTTGGTTTGCTGTTGGATTGAGGCTCGCATGAATCGAGGAGTTTCTGGCGAGGGAGTTCCTCGCAAAATTTCCTGCCTTCGAAATTCGTTTGTAACGTCCTTAGGTCTTGGTAGTGTACTTGTGATATATCTACTCCCCATGATGCCCAGACCTTCGGGGAGGCTTTCTTGACTTTCTTGCCTTTCTTGATTCGCGATGCTGGTGCACAATCTGCTCCGTCCTCAATGGGAATCTGTTTGTCCTCGATGCTTGGGATCTCATCCTTGGTGAATGGTGGAGTGGAATAATCGCCTGTGTATGCGAATTGACAAAAGCGAATGAAATCTTCCTCGTCGACATCATCAAGAACAGCTGATCTAGTCTGAGACTCGGCCATTCCATTGTTCACCAGGGCGCTCAGTACTTTCGAATGCTCTGTGATCGCAGCTGAGTGCACGATGATAGCTTTCCGATCCTTGCCCAACATAAACGTGAAAAGATCAGAACTAAATATCCTGGAGCATGGAGTTAGCATAAAACACATAGCTGCTTATATATTTAGCACCTTTGCGTACCTTTGAAAGATGTCCGCCATAGCTGCGCCTTTGAAGGAGTAGGGAAATAGACGATAGTAAGAAGCGTGTTGAGATGAAAGGCTAATCCATGTACGACATCTGCAGTGGAGTCAGGCTTGGTAGACAAAGCAAGTCGATGTCGTGTTCATTCACCTGACGAATCGCATTGCGTATTGGTTCCCAGGTTTTGAAGTATGGCATTGACATCTTATCAGGAATCCCTACACTAAGCGTTGTGCGGTGGCGATCAGGCCATTTGCATGCATGAACTTTGTTTGCAAACAGATTATTGGTTCTCGTCTGACCGGTATCTGGTTCTAGTCTAGTATGCTTGACGTTTTATGTCTCTCTTGCCGCCAGAATGATCCTTCCAACGTGTCAGAGACTGATTGGCCCATATGGAGAATGCAGTTTTTGGTTGGGAGGACCTACGTCATAAGTGTGTAAGTAAACTAATATAGGCACGACATCGGGATCGGCCCGAGCCGACTATGCTGTTCCAAGATGGAAAGCATAACTTTCAGTATTTTCGTGTGATTTCGAGTCGATTGTTGAAGTAGAAGGCGAAAGGAAAATATGTGGGTGGCGGAAGATGATAATTTATTGTCGATAAAACGATTTGATGGATGTGTTGATGATTTCGCACGGTAGTGTTGTCTTCTCCATGAGATTAAGGTGGCAGGAATTCCAGTGGAGAACCCCTGTTATCACATGAATGATTGCTAAACTAAGGGGTAATTATATGGATGCCGCTAGAATAATCCTTCCTACTTCCAGCAGAGCTGTAAGGCATCTGCTCGATACTAGTCATCAATACAAATACTTACACATCTTTGTGGACAACCAGGCAGCAATTCGCTCATTAACATAGACACAGTAAAGCAGGCACTTGTAGTGGAATATGAACCACCATCGGATGCTCTATTAGCGAAGCCGAATCCATATCAGATTGAAGGGACGTTGGAGATGCAGCACCTGCTTTTGCAAGGATTGGCTAGGCAAGAAAATACCGCGAACGGATTGTTTTATAAGTGGCCAAGACAGATCAAAAGCACCCGCAGAAGAACGAGGGCAGAATATGAGATTGCGGGTAATCTCGCAAAGGAGAAGAGGGACATAGTTCAAGCACTGCACACAATTTGGAATACAAGGACGAAATAGTATATCAGGGACTTGAGGTCCCTGATACGGACAAGGGTAACCCTTGTAGGAGGAAATATGGTATTAGGGACTTTAGGTCCCTGATACGTATAATATTAATCCTTAGGTAGTGCAGAAGATTCCGGAAGGCTCTCTAAAAGCAAGTCTGTATAAACATTTCGGAAGAGACATATTTTTGCCTAGGAAGCAAGTCTACATAGACCTGGATTTTGGCGGAAAGGAAGTCTGCACAGAAATTCCTGCAGAAACTCAAATTTCGGTTAAAAGCAAGCCTGCACAGAAAGTTCGGCAGAGAACATTTTTTGCTTATAAAGCAAGTCTGTGCAGACCCAGGTTTTGGCGGGAAGGATATTTATACAGAAAGTTCCGTAGAGACTAGTTCTTGTTTACGAAGCAAAGCCTGTATAAACCAAAAATCTGAGTCTCTACCGAGATTTCTGTACAGACATCCTCTCAGTTAAAATTTTGGTTGAAAGTAAGTCTGCACAGAAATTACACTATCGAATTCTCGAAATTTGAGAATTGAATTTTTGTCGGCGCTTATGGAACACTTCCGCGATCGCTTCGCCTTGTAAGCGCCTTCTTCATGCATTACCCCTGTATTTGAGACACTTCAGTTTCAGAGATAACGTCCATCCCTGTGTAGCGAGACGCCCACCGTAACGAGACGCGGTATATACTTCTCAACACAACAAACCTAACAGCAACTCGGGAGTATAGATATTCTCGGGATACCAGCCTTAAACTATAAACTTAACTTCTTCTTAATATCTTTTAGGAATAGCTACTGCTTACCGTGCAATACCATAATCCGCCGTGAGCGCTTTACAAGCGCTTACTTAGGACGGCCGTAGGTACATTAAAAGTTTATAGATCCCGCCAAAAATCTTTCGAGTTGCGGCTCATTATATAATGATCCAATCCCGAGCGCGGCGACAGCGTCCGAGACACAGTTGTGTTTCTGTACTTGTTCAACGTTCACTAGCTTGGAATTGATAAGTAAGAGGATCCGCTCGTCAAGCTTAAAGCAGCTTAGCTGTAATTTATCGCTGCTAACGCCAGCTTTTTACAGCCACACAGGCCTGACCGACTTATATTTATCCCTGCGTCGCGAGCTACCGCACGTCGCGAGCCGAATTCATGGTTCAGACCTCTGAAGTCTTACCTTTCAAATTTATGAAGATATAGAGGATACGTTAGTATTCTACAGGCCTTTCTTATTCAAGATATTGATGTGCAACAAGAACAACGGCGGTGTTGGTTATACTATCGATCGGTACGTTGGCGCCGTCGATAGCCGCTTCAGCTATTCCCCCTTACTTAATCGCAATTATGGCAGTCTCTTCCATGTTCGGAGTGTTAGGGAAAAAGTTCTATCAAGAAAGAATATAGCTCCAAGCTTTGAAGGCCACTCTGATACACGCAGTCAGTTAGACTCGCAAAATATAACCCTTATTTTCGCCCCATGCAGACCACAGTGCGAATCAACGATAAAATTGCTCCTCGATCGGTAACGGGAGAGGGATTAAGCTCAAGAAGAAGACTAATTTTTCGTGTTCTCATTTATGCGGATAGTAGCGTGTCTAGTCTAGTCATGACTTGCAAGTTTTGTGTTCGCCACAGAAATGACGAGAAGCGAATATAATGTTTAGAAGCTACAAGATTGTAATAGTACGGATAGTTCGTTTCTCGTACAACTGAGATCGATCTTTGTAGGTTCTTTTGCCATCAGCCAAAAAGTTGGCGCACTCACCCTCAGCCTGAAAGAATCCAACCCGAGTGTACTCGCCCTGTCTCTTACCTGTCAGACTAAGCATAATACATCCTACAGATCGCTGATTCTGTAGGACAGGCAGCAGAAACAATTTGACGTCCTCCTTTATCCCATGAGGTGCTCCGAGTTTTGTCTCGTCAAAGTACAGGCTATTTGCTATCTCATGGCTCGATATCAAATTTGCCTCGTCGTTATCCGAGCTGAGCAACTTCCATTTATCTCTCTCGTATCGAGCTGTGACAGGATGCAGGCAGCATGAGATGCTGATGTATCCGCCAGTCAGATCACCAAACGGATCAACACCTGCAAGATGAACCTCGCATTGCAGAACTTGTAAAAGTGGCGTGCTCCTTTCCCATCCTTTACTTTTAGTAACGTCGCAAAAGGTGATTATACCGTCGATAGACGCCCAGGACCATGAAGGAGCGCGGTAGCTTGTAGGCCGCTCAGTTCTGGGTGCAGGTGGAGAAAATTCTGGAGCATACCAAAGTAACTGCGACAGAAACTTCGAGTCGAATGAATTTCGCCACAGGCCCGCCAAGTAACTTTCTCCGGTTGATGATGCTAGTCGACGTGCTATTCCAGCAATGGCAACTAGCTTGTCATTGCCTTTGGTCAACTGACATCTGGAGTATTTCATTATCAGTGACTCCCAAAAGGTCAACGAATTCCGGTTAAGGTCATGGAAGCTGAGCATGTTGGCGGGCGAAAAGGCGGCGGGGAAAAAGTTGGCAAACCCAGATGGAAATGTTTCGCTGGCTGCCATGTCCGGACACTGCCACATGATTTGATTATATGCAAAATGCAGCGTTCTTGGGGCAAGTATGCGCTCTTGAACTACCCACCCACGTTGGTTGAGTGGTGCCACTTCTACTTTTGAGTACCAAATACTGTTGACTGCACTAAGCACGGCCACGAATTGGCGATTTTCCATCCCCGTCCACTCCGGCTTGATCAGTAGACAAGAGATAGAAGATGGATCTCTATCGACGAAGAGGCCGCCAGCGCTATTCGTTGAATGTGTGGCTGCGATGTTGCAATATGAGTTGTTATACACATCACACATCTGGCTCGATTCATATCGCCAGTCTTGGATGTCATCCTGTATGATACACAAGGAGTCGATCCAGATGTATTCTACGCCAAGGGCACGAGTGACGATGATTGCCTCCTGAAAGGTCTTCGGCAGACTTTCAGCTGTAATGAATTTCTTCATTCCTTCTAGCGTGTTTCGTAAAAGTCGGAGAGTGACACCAGATCCCCAACAGTGAGACAAAGTTGTGTAAGGACGATGTACTGCCGATTCAGTTTTGATAGAGAGACGTAACAATGGGCTGGACCGAGACCCCACATACACGAGCCGGGTGGGGCGTCGAAATTTGGATCTTTGTGAGGGTTTGCATGCTTGGTGGTCTTCAGAGCAGTGATCAATCCATGTCTTAGCAAGCTCCAAAGATTTCGCAGATCCTGAGCTACTTTCATGATTCACACTCCTTCCCGCGACAGTTCTTTCTTTCAGACGTCAGCCCATGGCTCTACCTAGAATACGAAGCCGAGATAGGTAAAAATAGCCTTACCAAGGTAATCAGAAAATTCCAGAGTATAGTGATGGCATATACCACTATAGGAGACCGATAGCTGTACATACGGACGTGAGCTCGATTTCAAAAAGGTGCGCCAGCGCACACCGAAGGTCATATCGTTGAAATCGAGGTTAAGCGATGAATCTATATCCCGGTCGCGATCGAAAAGGGCCCATAGATCGATGCAGATTCGGCAACCAAGAGCAACAGCAGCTTGGAAGTCCGAGAGAGAGTCATGGAGGATATCTTTTTCAGATCTCCTCTCCTGCCGCAAGAAAGCTTCGCAGCTCTTACACAACGTGTGCGAGCAAATCCGAGACATGACTGGAAGAGCAGCAAAATTCTACAGTGAGATTGATAACAACTGATCTCCCGCGATTAACCGGCGATTATGATGATGAAGGATATTAATACGAGAGAGAGACCTGGTGTCAGAGAATTGTGAGCATACGCGAGTACGTCTAATGCTAAGACGAGGGACGGCAGCGCCCCTCCATTTGTGATGTGGCTGAATCAGTTGGCTGCACTGCCACTCTGACACGTTTCTGTCTTGGACTGAGCAGCATCAGCGTTAATAAGTTACAGCTAAGCCGTTTTTGGCTGTAGCATACGATCCCCCGAGTGGATTTATGCATTAATTAAATTAGCTGTTGGATTGTAAATTAGCACAAAAGCACGACCACCACTTAAATTCTGTTGCTGTGCTCGGAATTGGATTACGATATAGTGGGCGGCAGCTTGATAGACTTCTAGCAGAATATACGAACTTTTGGCGAAACTATAGCCGTCCGAATTAACGCGCTTGTAGTGCGCTTATAGTAGATTATAGTATTACACGGTAAGCAGTAGCTATTCCTAAAGGATATTAAGAGAAAATTTAGTTCGTAGTTTAAGGCTGGTATTCCGAGAATATCTATACTCCCGAGTCGCTGTTGGGTTTGTTGTGTTAAGAGGTATATACGGCGTCTCGTTACGGCGGGCGTCTCGCCACACAGGGATGGACGTTACGTCATATCCTAAGTTTTAAATATGCATTGTGCTGCCCCAATGAATTGTGCTGCCCCAATGGTTTGTGCTGCCACCGATTGGCTTCAAGATGACGTTCGACAGACATGTTGCTCTGTATGTTCTCCACTCTTCCAGTCTAGTATGCCCCAGCCCTCAAAAAGATGGAATCCTTTGGCGGGTAATTGCCGTATGAACACATACGTCGAAAATAATGCCTGGTGCATACATTAAATACCCAACGCATACATTTGCAATAACACATACATTTGTATGTATGTGGCCATATAAATATATACGCCAGGCATAAATATATATTAAAGTCAGTTAACCTCGCTGCCGCTAATATATTAAATACGACGACCTACCACTATACTGATAGCGCTATACCGCATTTGGCTAATATACAGAAGTTTTTATTACGTTTTTAAGCGATTTAGCCATATTTAAGTATTATTTAAAGTAGTATCTAGTAAAGTAGGTAACTAATCTCCCTCTCCGTTCACCTCCGCCACCTCCGCATCCTCCATTCGTCTCATCTCGTACAAGCAGCGCCTACGTGATTTGGCGAGCCGCAGTGGCGGTAAGAGCCTCGTACACGCGCAGGACGTTTATTTAAGGCCTAAGTTAAGGTCGGAGTTAAAACCTGACGGTTAGCTACGCTATAAGAGCGTTTCTTACCAAATTTTAGAAGTGCTAGCTCCTTAGATTAAGCAGCCGTACGCTATAGGAGCTATTCAAAAACATTATCGTAGTTACCGGCCATTCCATCCTCATTCTCGTTGGCGGCCTCATCGCCGAAAAGCTCCTTATCGTCTGTCTATTATTCAGCCTAACGTATAGCCTTATTACGAGTAATACGGACAGTTTCTACTTCCTCCCTCTACTTACGTATACGGGCCAAGTCTGCTTTAACGGCCTCAACTTCGGCCGCCTCTACCTCGGAATCGGTAGATAAGTAATCTAACGAGATTTCAACGGTCTCGTCCTGCTTACTATGGCGTTTTATAGTAGTTTTGGACGCTGGTTCGTTGCGAGTAGACTAAGAACGTTCAGCAGCAGTAGCTCCTTTACGTTACGAGGTTTTACGAATGCGAGTATTGACGTTATCTCGCCGTATTCGGTTGTACTTTGGCCGACCTGCTTTGCGATAAGCCTCACTAGGTAGAGTTTGGCGATCTGGTATAAGGTTTTTAAGCAAAACTAGCCGTAGTAAACCTCCGTAAGATTGGCGATATCTACTGCGCTCAAAAACCTAAGAGAAGTTGTCTGAATATAAGATCTTAAGGTCTAATTTGAGACATAGAGCAGCCGCAAAGACGTGAGTACACGGTAGGCGATAATCTTGCCATTCTAGGCAATCGCAGATACCTTTTCCCAGATCTATAACCTATCCTGCTGCGCCGGGGGACTCGTAAAGCCGTACGAGAATTACCGTTCTGCTAGATGGATAGCAAACCATCTTGCGGCCGAGGTCGAGGCGTTCGCGTTAGTGTTGAGTAGCGAATTTGGTGAAGTGCTAACCATAGAAGACCTTATTACTGTGGTCAAACTAGCTACGTTAGTAGAAAAGCTGTATCTGCTTGGTCTAGATAGCCTCAAGCATATAGACTAGATTGAGCTTCCTCTCCTCACGAAAACGGCTGTTCATAGACTCCCCAATGTTCGAAGTCGAGTGACCAAAGCGAGGGTATCTTACTAAAGGCGCGTAGGCTTTACAATAGCGACCGCGATCACTAATTATCGTAATGTACTCAACCGCTGCAGGCGTAAGTTCACGAATCTTTTCATACAGATGATCGTGCTCACTGGCTGTAGAAGCCTGCACCAGTTGACGAAAGAGAGCCTCCGTTGGCTTGCTATAGTACTTTCCGACGTTCTCGGCCAGATACTGTGTACAGTAGTAGTGAAATGCATATAGCTCTAGAAAATACTTTACGATCGCGGGATCCAGGCCTTTACCACGGTCAGTGACAATACCAAAGCGAAGCGCCTGGTCCCAGTTATCGTTATCCGCATTCTCATCTTCCTCGTCAAGGTACGGCTTTACTAAATACAGCTATAGAAGCTCAAAAACCAGCTCCACCATTCCTAAGACTCTAAAGGCACGATTGCCCAAGCGAGAACGAGTATCTTCTCGTTATAGTCGATAGTAGTTATAAGAAGCAAGATACCTCCGTATTTTGAGGAGCAATATGCGCCATTAAAAACGAGAAATTTACGGTTAAAATGCCACGTAAGAACTGAGGCAGTTGGCAATACTGCGGCTACAAGGAAGACATCGTCGGGCGATCTCTTAAAGCGAATATATGCGCCATTATATATACCGGCTTCCAAAACCTTATCGTACGTATCCTAGGTGAAGCTCCCTTCGAGCGCATTGCCGCTTTGTTTAATATACGCCAACATAGGCGCAATCAGTTGAAATTGAAGGTTAGAATCGCCATCTAGGTCTCGAATAACGGCGGTCCTTGTGCGATAGGCTTAGTGGTATGAGAGGTTGATACCGGTCTATATACGTGCGTTGCTCTTAATCGTCTTCGGTGTAACTGTACGATCGTTGGCAATAAGGTCTCCGTTAATGCGCTTTTGGTATACGACACTATTAGGCCGCTTCCATCCTTCGTAAGCAGAGGTAGGACAATCGTAAGGAATAAGTTTGCGTAAGGTTGGTCGAGGATTATCACTAATTAAGGCAATACGTGCCTAATTTATCAGTAAATATAGAGATAGATAGACTAAGTATTACCTTAAATCCGTAACTGTGGTTAGCCTTACGTCGGTACTCTACTACCCAAAAACGGCCATTGCTATTCAAGACTTTAAAAGATTCGTACGCTTTAACGATAGCATCTATAACTATATTTACGCCGTCCTCTAGGGAGTTAAACTCTATACCAACGTATAGAGAGGGATAGGGAGGGCGCTCCTCTAGTATAGGGCTTTCGCTAGCCATCGTAAGCGTGTGGTGTTGAGTTAAGTTAAGTAAAATGTAGTTATTAGGTAGACTTCAAAGACGCGGTACGCGTACTCACGAGATTTACGCGAAATTAACCAATCAGAGCAATATATGTGTCGGTAAATATCAACGCCAAGATGTATGCGTCAGCCATATTTTTCAAATGTATGCGTTGGGTATTTGATGTATGCACCAGGCATTATTTTCGACGTATGTGTTCATACGGCAATTACCCGAATCCTTTGGTACCTAGCTGAATCTGCATACCTGCAAGGAGGTAAATGAACACTCTAGACGGCATCATAGTATGATGTACCACGTCCGCATATTGACTTGGAGTCAAGCGAGTGTCCCCGAACATCTTTTGATGCAGCTGTCCAAGTACCCCATCCATCTCTTCCTTCGGATTGCACAGAACATGTCTAAACAACCTCGTGTAATCCGTGTCCCACTTTGTATGCATGGCAACAGCCTCGCTTTCTCGAAACGTCGGAATGGTATCGAAGAAGTGCTTGAAATGGGAGGTCATTGTTTCGCTCCAGCAAGCAATGATTAGGTCGGAGTTGTAATTTTGCCGGTTTGTAAGGCTGTAGAAGGTGGGTTTGAGAAATACGCTCTTGTTGACAATCTCATCGAGATTCAACAGAATGTCTTTGACATCATTGGTACTGGGCCAGGCCAACACGTCAGGCCATCGTAGATCAAAGGTTCTTGATTGTGCTGGGTCGATGTCTTGACAATGCTTCTCCAGCTGCCGTTTGATGAAGTCTGAATGAAGAAGTCTGCGGCAAATCGGACAGGAATCATGGTCATCCATCCACAATGTTATACATTTCTCTCCAAATATGTGTTTAGGTCCATTCGTCGTTGTCACGATAAGGATTGTTGCAAATGCAGCATGTTTGATCGTCCGGCAGGAGATCGACAGGTTGGAGGTTGGCCAAAAGATTTTGTACGACTTGGTAAAGAACTCATGTTTATAAGGCAGGTGGCGGAACAGAAAGTGGGATTGAATGCACACCGCTGAGAAGCAGGAAACGTGGGCGTGGGACATTGTATATGAGCGAACTTGCGGTGAGACACGATCGAATGATAACTTCAAGACTCGAGTTTGCCTTACGCCTTCTACGCCCTGTGCACAGGCTCTGTTGGGGTGGAAGGTCAAACATCCTCCGTGCCGACTACACGTTAACACCAAACTTGCAGGAATTGCAAAAAATGCCTAGGCGCTCCTATTGAGTAATATCAATAGAACCTTCGCTCTCTTCGCGCAAAGTTTTGCAAAGATTTTGCGATGGTGGAGCCGCTGTTTTGCAGCAATGATGCCTAACTACTCACTAATGATGCGTAAGGCGACATCGTTGGTGCACTCGCCATCTGCAGTGAACAAACCAAGGTTGAAATAGTCTCGTCAAAACCGCATAGTTTCCAAGCTCCTTTGGTTGATGCGGCTGGTACGAGGTGTGAAGACAAGTCGTGGATTGCGACAAAGTTCCAAATTGGGCCGTAACCCTGTTAAAAATGAATATCCAGGCACCAAGGCAAGCTTAAAGCGAAGATTCCTTCGTGTTTCAAACTAAGGCAACCTAAACTATTCACATTACCTCTTACTTCAACAACAGAGATGTATTTTTTGTGGCTACATCGCAGCACCACCCTAGAACAACTAGTTTCCAGATGCCAACTGGAGAAAACCGAGATGGGGCGGAAGGTGTTACACGACTTTTGTGGCAAAGAGCTATCTGACGAAGATATCAAGCCGGACCATAGCAAGCCTCCTCAAGATTCTGCATTCCCCATTCTCAAGTTGCCGCCGGAGTTGAGAGAAAAAATCTATGCTATCTACCTAGGTATGAAAAGTGAGGAAAATGCGCCTTCGACTGCGCAGAGTAAAAGGGTACGTCCAATTTTTTAACACATAGTTTGTGGTGCAGGAAAGTTAGACGTCGACTCTTGGGCTCTTTGGGGGACACTCTCCCGTACATGTCAAGTTGCGCTTCTTGTACTAATTTTGCCACAGAATGGTCCGACTCGCTCGCTGGTCGTTTATTGTCGGGAGCTTGAAGCTCGACGTGATAATGACGATGACGCTTACTTAAACAAATCGTCATTGTGGGAACTACTCAACTCACCATTGTTTCGATCCTGCTCCCAGATCCGTGGTGAAGCTTTGGCAATGTTCTACCGTCATACTCGATTCATTTTTTGTGGCATCACCGATCTCAATATTTTCATCAGTGGTCCCTACTACCCAAAACTTCGATACATCCAACTCTACGGCCCATTTGATAGCTTAGAAGAGATCGAAACACAGCTTTTGGATAACCTCGCAATCAGCTGTCCCGAGCTCAAGACGTGCCTTATTCGACTTGGTGAGGAATATATATTGTTTCCAATTCTGCGAGATGAAAATTCTCCCAAGATCATTGATCATCCAGAGAAGCCCAAGGATGAAGCCACTTCAACATAGTTATGGAATGAGGACGACTAAAAGCAGGAGTTCTTTCGTTTGTACACTCGACTGTAGGAAGGTGGTGACCCAAGCTGTGACTTCCAGGCACTATGCTTCACGGCCGCCACCCTAGGCCGTACCCTACGCTGCCGCAAAGGAAGAAGGATTATGCCGCCCGTAGGTCGCGGAACACCCCAAAACCAGACAAGCTCTTCGAACTCAACTCGAGACCTCGGCACGTCAGGAGATCGATCGCCCTACGTTCGGCTCCTTATGATCTCAAGATCGAGGATGCTCCCGCTCTCACACGAGAGAAGCGCTACTTCAAATGCGAAGCCTGCAATGGCCTGCCGTCGCTCATCTCGAATGTCCTCTGGAGAACGAGGGCACCGACGATCCACCGCAGAGGACTCAGAAACGTTGCTGCAAATCACCCAGGACCTGGCAGGCAGCACTCGTGCGACGCACCATGTAACCCTGCGATGGGGAACCAAGATACGTCTCACCGTTACAAGGCAGGCATCTATCTAAGCCGCGGAGGGTCCATCCGATGCGGTCATGAGCCTACTGCAATGGGCTGTGCTCGGCTCTGGTCGAGGTGAAAAGGAAGCAGATTCGCCTCCAGATCTGCTCCAGTCAGATTTGGCCCTCCTTCACCTTGAAAAACCCCACCCCTGGAGACACTTTGACCATGGCCGGAGTTCTCAGACAATCTCCAGACGGAAAAGGTATGCTTCCCTTACTTGTCTACGTAAAGTGTGAATATTAATAAAACGTAGCCCTCATATATGCTCGTCACAATTTACACAAGGGCCTAACGTCCCATAAGCCTCCAACATCTATCGAATTATTCAAATACCTTAGGATACTTGAGGATCACTATAACGTCGACGCCGATATTATCCGCGCAACTAAAGTTATCAAGCTCCTCAGGTTCGTACTCCGGAAAGTACACGGCGACGAAACCTACTTCAAACAACGGTGTCAAATTCTTATGGAATGGTGGAGTGAAAAACTTGCCGTAAATGGCGGTAAAGAACTTGAGGCTTCAAAACCCACTTCTTCAATTGAGAGAGAGTCCGACAAGGTGGTTCCTTCGATAGAGAAAGAGCCCGATATGGTGGTTATAGGCCGCAAACGTCAAGCTCTGCCAGCGAGAGAGCCCAGAGCGGAGAAGCGTAGGAAGTCATGTCATTTGCCAGGTAAGTAGCTACTCCTCATTGCTGATTAGTTTCTGACGGGTTTTTAGGTGACAGCGTCGACGACCCTGTTATTCTTGATGACGATAACGACTTCAGCAGCAACGAGATTGTTGACCGCAGCATTACGAAAGAGCGTATTTTAGGGATTTTCGAACTTCTACTGCCACATTTGACCGACCCCAACTGCAAAGCTTTGGAAAACGAGATTATCAGTCTGAAGATATGTCTTCGTGCAATCCATAATTATTTTATGGATCTCTGCGGAAATGATCGGTTCGACATGATGAAACCGTGTCTTACGGAGGAGGACATCGACGAAATTCTTCGCAAAAGAAAGGCCGAAGCCGAGACGAAGGCCGATTTCTTGAATGCTAGCGTCTGAATTACACGTGGTCGGTTATAACCGAATTGCACATTCATATTACAATTGATTGTTAGAAGTCTTATCCCCTTGGAGCCGTAATACCTTACGCACTTCTCTCCTCCCAAGGCTGTTCTCACCTTAATCGGCGGTCGTCTCACAGCACCAGGGACCCAAGACGCGGCGTTTGGACTGCTGCATCATACCAGAGCTGACAGTATTAAGGCTGCCGTCTAATCCTGCAAGACCTCCACTGCTCAGCCGGGGTCGCGAACGAGGAAGCCCCGCATCAGTGTTGGGCCTCTCTTGACCCTGAGGTCGTATCTGCACAGATTCCTACGAAAGAGCAGATCAGTTGGCTGCGCATGAAAATCTTGATACCACGGCCCACTCGCAACGACAGGCCCCACGCGTAACGGATTACCTGCACCCGCACCAGTCACAGCCGATTGGCCTCCTTCAGCTGCAGACGTATGCTGGGCGAAGAGAAGGCACCAGCCTCCTCAAGGCTCGACGCTTAGGATCTGGTATTTGGGCTCGCACAAATTCAAGGATGGGTGGGTGGCGCTGGGCTATGTTAGGCTCCAAGACACATGGTACGACTCTCAGGGAGCCGTGGCTGTGATATACAGGCGCACCGTCGCCTCGGCCTGGCCAGCTCTTTCTCTCTTCGATCAGCTTCGTCAACGCAAAACGACGGTGGAACGGCGGTGGACGACGGTGAGACGACGGCTGTATTTAAGGGTTGCTTCGACCCATCTATCTTCCTGTAAGTCTTGTCCTCGATTCCACCGACCTTCCCCTCAATTTTACTCATCAAATTCATCGACCTGGACGCACCCAGAACCAACCAAACTGCTTACTCTATGCATTCCACCGAGGGGCCAGTTACCACTGATCGGTTCGGCGATGACGACAAGGAGCCGTCCCTGACAGCCAAACCAGCGACCGAGGTTGCTGATCAGTTTGGCGATGATGATGGGGAGCCGTCCCTGATAACCGAGTCAGAGACCGAGTGTGGTGATCAGTCCGACGATGATGATGTAGAACCGTCCCTACCACCTAAGAACATGGGTTTTATCAGTACGCTCTAGCACTTATTATATAACGATTCTTAGCTAATCTAGACAAAGAATCGACATTTGAGGCGAAGAACTGTACTGAGATTGAAGACGAGCTCTATGCAGCGGCGAAAGAAAAGTTGATTCTTAGAAAGAAATATGCCCTCAATCGAAAGTGGAGATCGGTTCTGCGTGAGAAAATGAGGCACCAAAATTTACTCGTCGATAAAGAGCTTTCGGAATTCATGGATAGTGCTGAAAATGCAGCACTTTATCAGCTTGAGCAAGTTCGTGCTAAAAGGCGGACATTGGGGGACATGGGCCGGAAGGACCGTCGGGATTACTTATTGCACATTCGTGCAATAGGACAATGAGCAAGCTTTCACATATCCCATATCCCATCTCCCTTCTTTCCTTATCTTTGTAATTTTTATTCCCGTTTTGCGCTTTGAGAAGTTTGCTTTTCAATCAACGGGATTACCTACCAGAAAATTTGTCGTTCATAACACGCCTCTAGAATTGGTTCCTCGCGATTTAATAAAAGTTGACCGGTCATAAAAAAGCACCCCGTACATATATCCCTGCGGTGACCAACTTAATATACTTCGTTTGTCTCACAATAGTAACGACGAATATCAATATGTCAGCCTCAAACCATTGTGTTCCAAATCCTCAGGTTATTGAAGTTCCTGACTCCAGCCGGATATATCTATTGGACGGCCAAAATGGAATATTTTCCCTGCTTCGGTAAATTTTGTTCTTGATACTGCGACTTTGTTAACACTCCCAGGTCCTGTCCAAATGCTTTCCGATCGAATCAGGACCTAGATATCTTATGTAATGATATCACTTTTCGGATCTCAAGCGATTGGCTATCAAAGAGAAGCGATTTCTTTCGGGAGGCTATCAATTTCAACGAGAAGGTCAATTATAGAAGCTAACACGTGGAGTTGTTTACTAACAGGCGCCAGAGTAATCAATGCGGATTCCTGAACCTCGAGAATATCAGACCAAGAGTACTCCACCTCATTTTACTTCGCATTCTCTTTCCACACAATTCGATCGACATTGCCATCACCTACGTCAACAGCTTTCATGTCAATGATATTACCGACCCTAATTGGGAAGAGACGAGCATCGGAATTTACATCGCCGCTGATTTTCTCAGAGATGAAGCAATATTGAAAAGCTTTGCGAATAACATTCTTGAACTTAGCCACAGCAAGTGCATCCTTACACTCTACCAATCCTTGTCAGATGCGCTCGACGAGGATTATCAGGCGGATGTTCCCTCCTCTCTCATTGAAGTCTTTCGCCAGATATTTCAGGAACAAACTCTACGCCAATTGGATTGGCCTGCTGGAAAGCCAGCCCAATTATGGGAATTAGAGGTATCCCTTAACAGCAACTTCTACAAGGCAATGAGCGAGAACGTCCGGCTTCTAAAAGCTCTTACTACTCAGGTAGACAGATCTTGAAAGACGACGGAGAAATTCGAGCATAGCAGCGCCTCTTTTAGGATCGTGGGTCGTTTGTCGAGCATAAATACGACATAAGGATAAGTGCCGCGCTCAAGACATGTAAGAGAGTATTGCAAAGATCTGATAACTAGTGCTTTCAATCTGTCTTGAATAACCAAGCCGTAAAACTGTTCCTTTTCGTCCTGCTCTATTTCCGTAACAAACTTGTCAATAGATGTCCAACTTAAATCAACCAAAACGGACTTATTTGTCTCGATCTTGTAGAAGCCAACTGATTTAAGTAATTGACAATCACGACTAAGCTCTTGGGCAAGTTGTAAAATACTTCTTTTTATCGTTCGCGGAGTAAGATTCGCCCCGATGGAACTCTGAAATTGGTTTCTTAATGGCGCTTCCACAACCGATTCGATAAAGCCACGTGAATACAAAGAAGTTGGACTGTATTCTGCTTCTTGCTGTCGTGGTAGTTGCCTTCCTGCTGGCTGTTGGTCTGATTGGTCTTTCGGCTGAATGAAGCTAAAGTCGGAATAAAAGGCTGAAATGATAGCCCATATTACAAAGTAAGTGTTGAATGTTTCGGGAATCTCTAGAAGTTTTGGGAGGAACAATTGCTCTCTATCACTCTTATATGCACCTCGAAGTGGCAAACCATGGCGGTGTTTTAGCGCGACTTCCTCAGATTCTACCCTCGCTTCAGTATATTTTTTCGGCTGGATCCGTTTAATCCTCTCAAGTTGTCTACGCGTCTCTTCTTCAAGAGTGGTAGCATTCATCTCGTATTCCTCTGGTGGTCTTATTTGAAGGAGGTTGTTGTGGATAATATCATAGTCAGCGTCGCGAGTCTGGAGCGACATAATCGTGTTGTTGCGAAAGCCTAATAAAAACGCGAATTGCGCAAAGTTTGGAAGACTATTAGGATTGTATTGGAAAATCGGTTCATCCTTTGCTCTCTTGTTCTTTAAGAGTGGCATGATTCCTGTAAGCTCTGGAAATAGACGTGCGGCGTAACAACATAGCTGTAGATAGCCACAATACCCCTGCTGATCACGTGGAAACGTACGATGCTCACTAGTGTGTGATGACACTTGTAGATATATTTGATCGCTGGTAGAAGAGTGATCTCGAACGATAGTTTGTCGCATAGAGGTACGAATCTGGTTTCCCGGAAATAATAATCTTAGCGATTGTATAATAGGGTTTAAAAGCTTTATATCTTGGAAAAAGGTAGAAAGTGTAAGAATCAAACCGTTGATACTTAAAATCCTTTCCAAAATAGCTTCTCTTTGGCTTAGGTCTTCTAGTAACGGGAACAGAGCTTTAGTTCGAATTGCATTCGAAATGTCAATTTGATCGGAGCTGGATTTAGGACACCGTGACTGCAGGGTTCTAACGGCAGAGACATTAACAAGAGCAATAATCGAGGTATTGTTTAATGTTATAAGCTCCCATATCACTGCAACTTTGTAAAGATATGATGTGATTTCCTAGATCATTTAGTTTAACCAGGTAATAGAATAAAAAGACTACCTCTTGACACTTCCAGCTAATTATATATGGTATACATCCAAAGTAAAACTCTTTCCAGAGTCCAGTAAAAGGCGTTAGTCGAGTAAATAACTTTAAAAGCCAATTGTTATTTTTCATTTGTTTGAACGCACGGCGTTGAATATTTGTTAATGGATATGAAGCTATGTCAAAGGCATTATTTTCATGGTAGGCTTTTAGAAGGTCTAAACATATTTGACCTTCAGACATTATAAAGCAAGCAGGAAAATTAAAAGAATCTGAGTTTTAATATACAAAACTGTACAGACATAAAACTGCGGCATCACAAAACTGGTGGCAGCACAAAATTTTACAAAATAAGACTTAATTGGCCGTCGTACATCCGAGAACTGTGGCAGCACCGAGACTGTGGCAGCACCGAGACTGTGGCAGCACCGAGAACTGTGGCAGCACCGAGACTGTGGCGGCACCGAGACTGTGGCAGCACCGAGACTGTGGCAGCACCGAGACTGTGGCGGCACCGAGACTGTGGCAGCACCGAGACTGTGGCGGCACCGAGACTGTGGCAGCACCGAGACTGTGGCAGCACCGAGACTGTGGCAGCACCGAGACTGTGGCAGCACCGAGAACTGTGGCAGCACCGAGAACTGTGGCAGCACCGAGACTGTGGCGGCACCGAGACTGTGGCAGCACCGAGACTGTGGCAGCACCGAGACTGTGGCAGCACCGAGACTGCACCGTTCTAAGCTACAATGACCTTCTCTTCCTATCTTTACTATCCTGCCAACTAGACTTTCTTTTCTTACTTGTACAAATATGTTCTTCCTTTCTTACACTAAGAGTATGTGTTACGACTGGTTTTCTCGGTACGGTACAGTTCACGTGTCCTCAGAGTATCCTTATACTCCTTTCACTTAGGAACGCCTGTCGTATCGTACTTGCTTCCTAACGAGGGTTTAGGGTGAGGGCGAGAGTTAGTAGAGGGACTTACCTTAAATCCTTCCTACTTTCCTTATTCCTTTTAACTAGCTTCGAACTATAGCTATATTATCGACTATAGTAAAGCGTAGTAGGGTTAGGGGAGAGGGGAGATAGCGTTAGCCTTAAGCTATACGTTCTTCCGAAGTCTCTCTAGGTATAAGGCTAGGGGCATATAAGATAAATCGGCTTTATATTTAAGTAAAGTATCGTTACTACTTATATATCTTATAAACCTCTAACTTAAGAAAAGTAATATAAGATAACTACGAAGAAAGAAATAAGAGATCCTACTAAATACCTTCCTTATATATTCCTTTATCCTATAGGTTACCTATACTCTTAGTAACCTTCCTATACTTCCTATACTTTTTAGCCTGTAGGTACTACGCTAAGACTATAGGAACTATAGGTATATTACGTAACCTTACTTAGTACGTATCGTTAGAGTTATCGCTTAGCTCGTCCTACTACTCTATCTGTTCGTCCTCCTAGTACTCTAGGTCCTCTATCTCTGAACCTTCCTATCCTATTATTTCTTCTAGTGCTTTTCCTATAGCTTAGGTATAACCTATAATACTACCCTCCCCTTTAGGAATTCTCGTCCTAAGGATTTGGTATCGGCGTTCCTTCTATTAACGCCGAGCTTATAGTATAGGGGGACTATAAGTATGCTTTCGTTCCTACTACTTATCTACCTCTAGTTCTAACTCTTTTCTAACTATACTAAAGGCCTCCTCGTTAAAGTCTCGTAAAGCTCGTTCCGCTACCGTCTAGGCTAAAGGCCGTACTATGCCGTTTCCTTATAAGCGCTATCGCAATACTAAACTAGAGTATCGGGTAGACGTTACGGTAGGTAAATACTCCGCCTATATTGGTATAGATCGAAGTCGCGACTTAATCTTATCTAAAGCTAACTATATGTTTAAGAGTACTCTTGTTACTTCTTTAGTCTATATAAATTCCTCCTACTAAGGTATTCCTTAATTAAACCCTTATCTAACCCATTCTTTCCTATCGTTATAGTATAAGTAATAGTCTATCTAGCTATCGTTTAAGAGTATAGCCATTTCCGAAGCTAACTCTTTCTAAATATCGTTACTAACTTACTTTAACTATAGTTTCCCTAGGTTCTAACTCTCTAGTTAGGCTACTACTACTTCTTTTACTTAGGTTATTAAGTATTCCTAGGTTCCTTCTTAAGCTGCTCCCTAGAGTCCTACTTAAATTTCCTTAACCTATTCTCTATTATTCTTCTATCTTTCCTTAGTCCTTCGCCTAAGTACTATTATTCTTTATTATAGCTATTTTATATTATCTCCGTTCTACTAATATAACCGTAATCCTTATTTATCTACCTACGTTAAGCTTATATCTCCCTTAGCTAGCTCGTGTGCTAACTATTGTCTTAGGGGATAAGATTAACGCGTAGAAAGAAAAGGTTCGGAAGGCGCTAGAGGCTATAGAGGACGAGCTAGCGATCGAGGAGCGTTAATTCGCGTAGGAACTAGAAGAGGTTATTATATAATAATAATATTATCTTTAAGCCTAAGCTACTCGTCGTTAGAAGAAACTCCGTCTTCGTAACTAACTTAGTCTTCTTTCTAATCGCGAGAAAGTTTTATAGGCTAACGACCTTCGTACCTTAGAAATACTAGAGCGAATAGAGTACGAGGCCGCCTTTTACGGCGAGATAACTCTCTACGAGGGTTATCTCTATAAACCTACCCTATTATATAGATTCCTTATTCCCGAGGGCTAGGCTCCTCCGTCGCCGTCTCGAGTACCTAAATTAGATAACTAACTACTTCCGCTAGGGATACCTATTTCCTTAGACGCCCCCTTAGTTAATTAGCCTTCTATACTAGGGATGTCCGATCCTAATTCTAATTTTTAGACGTCTATAGGTTTTAGCGGTGAAACTAGGCTATCGCCTACTAAGTATATATTAGGTTACTAATTAGTTCCTATATATTTTCCACGTTATTATATCCCTTCCATTTTACTAGGTAGTACGTTTCTTTTCCGATTATCTAGTAATCTAAAATTTATTCTAACTCGTACTCCTCTTTTTTATCGTTAATAATAGTTACTATTAGGTCTACTTTTGCCCCTTCTAGTGCCCTCTCTAGTAGAGCTATATAAAATACCGGGTATATCCTTATATATTATAGGAGTCGTAGCCTATAATTAACCTTACCGATTCGCTCTTTAACTTTAAATAGTCCTAACTTAACGTGGTCTAGTTTTGCGCTAGGTCGTTTTGTTTTTATATTTTTTCGGAGCAGGAAAACTTTATCCCCCCCTTTAAAGATCGGCGCCGAAGACCTATTATTATTATAGTATTTTGCTACTCTATAGCTAATAAAACGTAGGTCTTAGGTTAATTATACCTATATTTCCTTGATCTGCGATACTCGGAACTTAGCATTTTAGAACACTTGTCCTGGTTCTAGTGGTTCGTAGTACGCTTTTGGTTAATATCTATATAACGCCTTATATAGAGATATCTTAGTTGGTTCGGTAACCGCGCTATTATAGGCGTATTAAGCGAGTAGTAAGAGCTTAACCTAATTATTTTACCGATAATTAATATAAAAGTATAGGTATTATTCTAACGTTTAATTTAACCGTTCCGTTTGTCTATCTATCTATAGGTGGTATACTATAGACATCTTTTATTTAATTCCTAGCTAACTAACTAGTAAAGTCTAGAATTTCGATATTAACTACTTATCTCGGTCCGAGATAATTCGTTGTAGTATTCTATAATTACCGAGGACATTTCTTATAAACGTATATAAGAGATCTTCCGCTGTCGAGCTTTCTTAATACGGGATAAACTTGCCGTTCTTAGTAAGTTTATCTATAATAACTAGGATAGAGTTATATACTACTCCTATTATTAGTTCTCTAGATAGCGGAAGCTTCGTAATCCAATCTATCGCTATATATTACTATAGTTATATAGGAATCTCGGCGATCTACATTTCGCCGTATAGTATATGCCGGCTAGCCTTATTTCTTATATATTCTATACAATTCTTAACCATTTCGGTCACTTTTTGTCTTATTAGAGGGAAATAATATATTTCCTTTAACCTATCGTAGGTTTTCTAATAGCCTTAGTATCTATACGCCGGTGCGTTATATACTTCTTTAATTAGCGCTATTCTTATAGACTCTAGTATATATACCTTCTTATAGAACCTAATTAGTCCTTTATTATTAATAATAATATGAGCGTTCTTATATTATCGTTTACCTAGCTCTTTAGCTATAGTATCGACTTTATACGCTTCTTTAATTTATTTAGTAAATCCCTCGTTAGATATTACTATTACTACTACGAGTTCTATTTCGTCTAGTAGTTCCGGTAGGTTCGTATAGCTAAGCGACCTATCCTTATTCGCTTTAAGGATCTAGTAACCTAGCGTAGGACCGTTATTTACGTAATCCGGTCTTTTACTAAGAGCGTCGGCTCTTCTATTCTCTAATCCCTTTCGATAGGTAATCTTAAAGTCGTATACGGTAATCTATTCCGCCTATCGAGCTTGTCTTCTATTAAGTACCTTCGTAGTAGTGAAATAGGTTAAATTTTTATAATCTATAATAATTATAATAGTATATATAGCTTCCTTAAGGTATACTCGCTATTCCCTAAGTACTACGATAATTACTAATAACTCTTTATCGAATATATTATAGTTTTATTCTACCGGAACTATTTTCCGGGAGTAAAACGCGACTAGGTAAAGGTAACCCTTATTATCTTTCTAACTAAGATATACGCTAATCGTATAGTCTAATACATCCGTCTCGACGATATACTATTTATTAGGTTAAAAGTTTACTAGAATCGGATATCCTATAAACGACTTTTTCAACTAATTAAACGCCTATTAATACTAGTTTATTTATACAAACTCTTAGTCCTTCTTCGTAAGTGTAGTAAGGGGACTAGCCTTACTCGAGTATTCCTTAATAAACTTTCGATAGTAATTAGCTAACCCTAAAAACGACTATACTTCTTTAATAGTAGTGGGTTCGGGCTATTCTAGGATAGCTTTAACCTTCTTTAGGTCTATTGCTACTAATCCTAGTATAATACGGAATCCTAGGAAATTAAAATCCTCTATATAGAATTCGTATTTAGATAGCTTTACTCGAAAACCTTTCTTTAGTAGTGCTTCTAGAACTATCCGAACTTTCTTAGTATATTCTTCCTTTATTTCCTTAGTGTATATAAGTATATCGTCTAAATAAATAACTACGAATATATCGATGAACTACTAAAGTACGTTATTTATTATCGCTTAGAATACTACTAGTACGTTAGTTAACCCGAATAGTATAACTAACTACTTATATAACCCGTACTTAGTTCGGAAAGCCGTTTTCCACTCGTTACCTTCCTTAATTTAAATACGGTAATACGTATCCCGTACGTCGACCTTGGTAAAGTATATAGCTCTTATAAGTCTGTCCTTAAGCTCCTTAATTAATAGAAGTAGATAGGAGTTTTTCTTTGTACTATCGTTTAACTTTCTAAAGTCTATATATATCCGTTTTTCGCCCGTTTTCTTTAGTACGAATATGATTGGTGCTCCGATTAGTAATTAGGATTCCCGTATATATCCCTTCGTAAGTAGCTTATCTAGTTGTATCTATAGCTCCTTAAGCTCGGCCTTATTTAGTCGATAGATCGGTTATAGCTTTAACTCTACCCCTGGCAAGAGTTCTATTACTAGATTCTATAGCTAATATTCTAGTAGGTTCTCGTTATCCTTTAATTCTTTAAATGTATCTTCGAGATCCTAATACTCTAGTAGTATTTAACTAGTGGCGGCGATCTACCGTTCTTCGTAAGAAGATTACTTATTATCTTCTAAGATTCTAGGGAGCTCTTCCCGCTCGATCTTACCCTCCTTACGTTTAGGGGGTTGTCCCGGACTTTTATATATACCTAGCGCGGTATAGGTTATCTCGTACTTCTTAGAGAATATAAAACTTCTTTTTTCCTAGTCGATAGAAGGATTATACTACCGGAGCTACGGTACTCCTAGGATAATTTCGTATCCTTTTATTATAACTACGTCGAAGGTAATTCGTTCGATATATTAGTAAAAACGTATAGTTAACGGGAGTATTTCGTACTCTACCGATCCGTTTTCTCCTATCGACCTATCGTATACTCGTGCCTTATATAGTTCCTTTATCCTTTAGATTCTAAACTAATTCTTTTCGACGTAGGTTCTACTAACAAAATTCGTATAGGCTCCGGAATTAATTATTACCTTAACCCTTTTACCGTCTACTATAATATAGAATTCTAGCGAATAAGTATACTTTAATACTACGTAAGCTATCCTTAGCTCTAATCTAGGTATAGGTCCTCGATCCTTCTCTAATTAATTACTATCTACTATAGTTATCGTAAGATCCCGGGTTTACTTACCCTTCGTCTATTTCTTCTAAGGTACCTTAGGGTACCATCCCGTATCCTCCTTACTTAAGATATACGTCTTATACTAATCGTTATAGCAAGTTATCTAGCTTAGATATATATAGTCTAATTCCTATTTACTAGCTTCGTTCGATTAGGCCTTCCTAACTATATTAAACTATCTAGCTTTTCTCGGGCACTAGCGCGAGAAGTAGTCCCTAGCTCCATAGTTTAGATATTTACCGTTCTTGAACCTTTTTTCTTATTCCGGTAAGAACTTTTTCTTTAGTACTCTTGCTATACTAAGGTCCATTGGATCTCCCTAATATTATTATTACGTTAGTAGCTAACGAGTAATCCTAACGTTAGGTTACTATAGCCTTCTTTATATATAACGTTATTCGTCCCTTTTCGGTGCGTGATTTATAAACGTTAGCATTACGCCGCTTCGTTTTTCTAATTATCTTTCGTAATATCGATTATCGATTTCTATAGCTAAAGTAGTAAACTTTACCAAGCTATTAGGTCGTTCCATCCTTATAAGATCGTCTTTGATATATAGTTTTAACCCCTTATAGAAGTAGGTTATAAGTGGTCTATCTACCTATCCTAACTTACTAGAAACCTATAGAAATTCCGATATATACGTAGTCGCTGCTCTACGTTATTAAATGTTTTGAATCTTCCTTTCCGCTTCGCGGACTTAATCCACGCTTCTAAATAGTTTGGTGAGTTCTTCTACAAAGTTTCTATAACTTCTGAAGATATTACTAGTTTCTACTCGCCTAATAGGATCCTTATAATCTATAAAGTCTCTAAGTATAGGTTTAAACTAATCGAACGCTACTCCTATAAGTCTTCCGGTAATATACTTGACTTATTCTTCTACTATTAGTAATACCTCTCGATTATAGTCTAAGAATAGGTCTACTTAAGTAAGGAATCGCTTTAATACGCCGGTTTCCTTCCCGTTAAACTTCTCTAGTAGGTCCCTTTTTAAGTATCGTACTCTTTAGGATTCCTTAAGTATATTTATTTCTATCTCTTTTTCCGTCATTTCTTCTTCTAACTCTAGGAGTTTAGTATTTATAGTATTTACCATATTTACTATCTATACCATGGTTGGGGTCGAAGTAGTTCCGCTAGTTATCGATATATCGCCTATATTAACTCGTATTTTTATAATTCGGTTTGTAATTAACCTGTTAACTGTTATACCTCTACTCGTAATAAGGGTGGTTATAGTATTACGACTGGTTTTCTCGGTACGGTATAGTTTACGTATCCTTAGAGTATTCTTATACTCCTTTTACTTAGGAACGCCTATCGTATCGTACTTACTTCCTAACGAGGGTTTGGGGTAAGGGCGAGAGTTAGTAGAGGGACTTACCTTAAATTCTTCCTACTTTCCTTATTCCTTTTAACTAGCTTCGAACTATAGCTATATTATCGACTATAGTAAAGCGTAGTAGGGTTAGGGGAGAGGGGAGATAGCGTTAGCCTTAAACTATACGTTCTTCCGAAGTCTCTCTAGGTATAAGGCTAGGGGTATATAAGATAAATCGGCTTTATATTTAAGTAAAGTATCGTTACTACTTATATGTCTTGTAAACCTCTAACTTAAGAAAAGTAATATAAGATAACTACGAAGAAAGAAATAAGAGATCCTACTAAATACCTTCTTTATATATTCCTTCGTCCTATAGGTTGCCTATACTCTTAGTAACCTTCCTATACTTCCTATACTTTTTAGCCTGTGGGTACCACGCTAAGACTATAGGAACTATAGGTATATTACGTAACCTTACTTAGTACGTGCCGTTAGAGTTATCGCTTAGCTCGTCCTACTACTCTATCTATTCGTCCTCCTAGTACTCTAGGTCCTCTATCTCTGAACCTTCCTATCCTATTATTTCTTCTAGTGCTTTTCCTGTGGCTTGGGTGTGACCTATAACAGTATAGTCTAGTAAGCCAAATCTTGACGATAGATTCTATTGGGTTATAAACCAAGAGATTGTATTTGGAAATCCAGATATACTATAAGTCTTCTCTTTACTAAAAGATACCTTGAGGCTTAACTGCAAATTTATACTCTGATCTAACCTATCGACATTAAAGGCAACCTCTTTCCAGTAGCGGCCACACTCTTTACACGTAGAACCCCCAATCACGGCGCCGAGATTCGATTGATCGAGGAAATATGCTTCAGGATATCTTTCTCCAAGCTTTGCAAGTAAGGAAACAGGATTGGGACTACGACAGTAGATATAACCGGTACATTTAAATAAGCTTTTCGTAGTAACCGGTAAATCGTGAAGCTCGAAAAAGAAATTTGACGCAAGGATTACAAGCTCTAACTGATTAAATTCGTAATGATTAAGATATGTATCAGATAAGATGCGGAGACTTTCAAGCTGTTTAGTATCATCAAGCTCAAAACTATACGCTAAGGGCAGGTTCAGGCGGAAGGAATTCTTCCTATCGTTCGTATCTAGTCGGTTCCAATAGTCTGACCAGTTCCGTTGTCCGCAATTTGTTGCCCGAATAGATCTAATAAGCCGAAAAAGAAAGCTATCCCAGATTATATGTCTTTTAGTGGCTATATTCTAACATGGGGGGGTAAATCCTGTTCCAATAGAGAGAATAAGCTCCGGCTTAGTTCCCCAGATAACATCACCTTCCCAACAGCTAGATTCGATAGGGTTGTTGAACTTGCCAACTCCACCATCTTGGAGGTAACCTAGGCCGTGTAGATACTTTACAGGGAAAAATCTAGAACATTAGCTATAATCTAGAAAGTAGAACGAAATTATATACGATGGAGCAGCAGATGTTGCTCGAGCACTAAGATCAAAGTTAGTAATAATCTTGTCGATAAAATAGCTAGCTTACGCATCAAAAATAGACATTTCATTTTCGATATCATCAGCTCGGTAGTGATTGTACCCTGAAAACGATTAACTTCCTCTCGGTAAAAAAGTCTTAGCTTCTACCTGAGCGTGCTTTGGATCCGTTATAGTTCGATAGTATACAGAGCGTTGAATCTGAAACAGTCGTAGCCGTTACTGCAACCTTACTACCAGAAAGACCACCTAGTGGAGTACCAAACAACTTTCGAGTCCTACCAAATACGTCTTCCAAGCACTTTTCGAGAGGTATTGGATTAT
Source organism: Venturiaceae sp. KMAF11 (assembly GCA_023078705.1). Taxonomy (NCBI): domain Eukaryota; kingdom Fungi; phylum Ascomycota; class Dothideomycetes; order Venturiales; family Venturiaceae; species Venturiaceae sp. KMAF11. The sequence goes on from JALGOQ010000005.1 coordinate 2,468,766, forward strand.
ATATAGCATCTCGAGTCAATAGCCAAAAGAGACTATAGAGCCTTTTGAAAAGGGCTCCCGAGTATACCCTCGCAAAAGCTTCTGTCGCTAACGCCTGGAAGATAGATATACAAAAGTCGACTCGCTTCCGGAGCAGATTAAGAATGAGTACAATAAGACCACCTATATATTGTAAAAAAAAAGTTCTAAAGCAAAAGAGAAGCTTATTACCTGAGCTGGTTCCAATATGGAGATCAAATTCGTCTTGAATTGGAGTCGAAAGGCCGAGTGTTTGCTCGATTTTCTGTAACGCTAGAAGCGAGAAAATTCCACCAACCCCTCCCCCATCTATGGTCAAGACACGATAACCTGCAGTTGGCGGTACTTGTTTGACAACTAACGAACAGGAGCGGAGGCATAAAGGACATTTATCTAATTCGAAGTAGTACTCTAATTTTCGGCTTCGTCTACCGTATATACGTACGCAGATGTCGCAGATAGCATGTGTACAGCTTTGAATATGCTCAGGCTTCCGCTGTAAACAGATTAAACATGTCTGAGACGAGGAGTATTTTGCCCAGTTAATATTCATATTTCGAAGAGTTTGTAGATGAATTTCAGCTGTCGAAAGTGAGGATGTCTCTTTGTCTCGGAACAATGCGACGAATTCGTTCTCTACCAAATCAATCATGGCGGAACTTGACTCGGGTGGGTATAAGTGCGTTAAGCCTTGCAGGATATGCTCTCGATAGTAGGCCCCGAAGATCGGTCTTGGGTCGAACACTGTCACAATCTTTTAGAAACAAGGTTGCACAATAAGAACGAACTTACGATGCATATCAGGAGGATAACTATGAAGAAATGCGGTAGATGCAAGTAGCGATGCTATATTATTTTGAGGAACTCGGCCTCTTTGAAGTAGCTGTAAATAAGATTGAATGTGATGGACATAGTCCTTAGAGACAGGTATGTTCTCCCGGCACAAAGAGGCAAAATTGAATGATTGATGGCCTTTTTTTAAGGTTATTGAGAAAGATTCTCTCATGGCAGCCTCGAAGTGGACGGCGGAGAACCATAGTTTTGACGATTCGCGAATCTGTCCAATTTGACGGAGAGCAGACTCGATCAAACCACGAAGGCGGGCATACCCGCTTCGATTGCGGAGCAGAAGGGTCGTAGTACTTGGTGGTAGAAGTTCCAAAATCTTTGGGTCTGGCCTACTTCGACCAATTAAAATCCATTGTGGCATAACAGTGTCATCTCTCCGAAGGCGCTTCCAAGCTTTCAACGGCGATGTATCAAGCAGATCATCGATAAAAATGCATACAACATCACTCATGGGATATAGTCCACGAGCAAGTATATGATCTTTTATCTCACTTTCTACTTCAGTCCATTGAACCTGATAGCAAGTGGAATGCGAGCTGGATTTGTATCGAGTTTTTCCGAGATTGACATCAACTAAGAAGCGGGGTGAATCGTCCTCGATCGTTCTTTGCTCAAATTGAAAACCGAGAAAGCTTTTGTGGGACTTCGCCGTAAATTCACTGGGTGGATATAAGTTTTGAAGAGCTTTCATTTTGGCATCGCCACCTATAAAAGTTGTCAAAAGCGGTCGTTGTATCTTGGGGGCCTTTAGTAAATCTATACACTCTAATATCTGGCGTCCATAATAAACAGAGTAGTGCTTGTTATGTGGAGTAATTTGAACCCACGGATCAAGCATTTGAATTGAGTAAGATAAATTTCGGACTTACTTATAAAGGCATGATTTAATCGAGGGCTCTAAACTTGACCCCCGTTAGAGTTGAGAGTTGCCGGATGGCGGAAATAAATTGAGGTCCGTGGGTTTCGCCTGGGGCTGTTCTGGCTCACGTGATTATAGCACTGGAAAAATGTTTCTCATTACAGTAGCGTCCACCTCCGGCTTCCGCTTTATTTTGCGCGCGCGCTTTCTGCGCACGGACATCGCAGCCAAGCCAAGCCTACACTTTATCCAGCGCAGATTCTGCCACTAACGGCCTCACAGCCACTCGTATCCACCTTCCCTCTTATCGCGCGGCAGGTCACATGCACACTTGAAATTACAAACTTCATTGACTGTTGTATTACTGTACTATAGTCATTCTACGAAGAGTCCATTCATTGTCTAGTACGTAGGTTCAAATGCGTTACCCCCTAGCTTCTCGCCACATTCCGTCAAGGAACACCCCTACCACAAGAGGGGTGGTATTGAGCGGGCGAGGTGGCATAATAGGATAGACTTCGGCCTAGATTCGGAAGATATTCGTTGAATAAAAAATTTGTATTCGGTTAATTTCTAAGCATTACCAACGAGGAAGCTTCAAGAAGCTTGTAGAGTTATCTATAGAAAGTTCTAATAAACATAAATAGATGCCTTCCCCTTGACCCTCTGTATTAGAGATAGTAAAAAGAAAAGAAGAAGAGAAGAAGAAGTTCAAACTTCTTCTTCTTCTTCCTCTTCTTTTTTATTTTTTTATTCTAGACTAGAATTGTAAGAGATATATACGTCCGGATAGACAGCTAATAGCTATAATACGATTATAAACCGCGAATTTTGTGGGCCTATAGTCAGGTAGCAGCCAAAGTGTTTCCTCTCCATTAAGGGTCACCCAGTCTCCCTTCACGTCCACCAGCACTACCTGGGGGGATAATGTACCCTAGAGTAACTGCGGCGCCACTCCTTTCACGTCCCAGAAAGTGACGGAGCTGAGAGAATCAGAATAGCCCTCGAGCGTCTGCAGCGCCGCGCCCGTTCCGGTATCCTAGAGCCGCACTATCTTATCGTCCGAGCCTAAGGCCACGAGCTTGCCGTCAGGCGAGAAGACGACAGAGCTGATATAATCCGAATAGCCCTTAAGCGTCTACAGCGCCGCGCCCGTCCCGGCATCCTAGAGCCGTACTGTTTTATCCTACGAGCCTAAGGCCACGAGCTTGCCGTCGGGCGAGAAGACGACGGAGTAGATACTAGACGAATGGCCCTTAAGTATCTATAGCGCCGCGCCCGTCCCGGCATCCCAGAGCCGTACTGTATTATCCCACGAGCCTAAGGCTACGAGCTTGCCGTCGGGCGAGAAGACGACGGAGCTGACATAATCCGAATGGCCCTTAAGCGTCTATAGCGCCGCGCCCGTCCCGGCATCCTAGAGCCGTACTATCTTATCCTACGAGCCTGAGGCTACGAGCTTGCCGTCGGGCGAGAAGACGACGGAGTAGACACTATCCGAATAGCCCTTAAGCGTCTGTAGCGCCGCGCCCGTCTCGGCATCCTAGAGCCGCACTATATTATCGTACGAGCCTAAGGCCACAAGCTTACCGTCGGGCGAGAAGACGACGGAGTAGATACTAGACGAATAGCCCTCGAGCGTCTGCAGCGCCGCGCTCCAGTTTTCTTGTCCTTTCGGCTTCATTTCGATCCAAGTAGGCAAGCACTTCTCGAATCGTCTCCGAACGATACTCTCATTAGGGGCGAAGAGGAGGGCCGAATAATACAACTGTAGGGGTGCCTGTTCAAATCTAGATCCGTTAAATAGGACGAATCGCCTCGCATCGTGGATAAAGGCTTGTAGATTGGGACTTTTACCGGCCTTATATATATTAGTATAAATCCTATATATTATAAGCAAGTAACTTACTAGAAGATAAGACTCTAAGGAGGTTATCGTAATAACGCCTTCTGAAATCTTCCCAATCAAGCTAAGAGCCTCCAGCCAGTATAAAAAATATTTTTGCAGAAATTGGTGGATTATTCCGTTATCAGTAAGATCGTTCTGATAGGCTCCGTCAAAGTGACTAGCCCAGTAGACGCAAGAGTACCGCAGAGGAGCTAATGGGTCAGGATCAGGTACTTGTACTAAGTTGATTAAGATCCCAGGCAGGCTCAACTTGTATATATCCTGTTGTAGTGTCTGAGACATGGCCTTCAGCGATCTCGAGAAGATGGCGTAGTGCGCGTCTCCCTTTCCGGATGGGAAGATGCTGTCGGATTCGTAGGTGAGCAAATAGTCCTTTGCGGACTGATGGACAAAGTAGATAATTCCTTCTCGAACGGTGAGAAAGGAACCACAAAGGCCAATGATCTCCCGCAACGACTCTGGATCATCAGCGGTATCCTCAGGCATCTTAACAAGAGATGGCAGTTCTCTTAGCGTGACGGGTCGGTATATGACTGCGGTCGAGGCGAGTATCTGCTTGCAGAGATCGGCCTCCTCGGAGTTATATATCTGCTCCATCATCCGCTGGTAAAGAGAATCAAGTCCTGGTGGAAATGCGTTCAACTTTGCGAGAGTCTTCCATCGTGGGGTGTTTTTAAGATCTTGACAGACTAAAGCCACCCAGAGGAAGGTATTGTCCGCGTTTGAGACTAGATGCTCTTGCACAGTCACTCGGATTTTGTTGTCGTAATTCTTTAGCTTTGCTAGCTGTAGTGTCTTATGCTGGATGTAGATACCAATAGCTGTAGAAACGGAATCGGCGTTCAGCTCAAGGCTGAGTTTGACCTTCTAACCGGCCCTGTTTAGCCGTTCCTTAATGTCGGACTAATTGCGGCTCGAGACAATCCATTTAATACGAGAAGGTACGGTCGATTGTTGTACGATAAAGTCTAACAGTTTCTTTAGATCTGCTACGCATTCGTCGAGCGCATCGATGACTATATAAGTCATAGTAAGGCTAGGATCTTGGAGAATGCTGATAAACATTTCACATAAGGTAAACCAGGCATTTGCATCCTCGAAGACCTCCCTGCCTACTTCGTTATACTTCTTACGAACATGCGAGATGAGCGATGGCTGCTGGCGAACAAGCATGTGAACCAGGCCGCGGAGCACGGCCGTACCATTATTGATTCGTGCATCCGTAGCCTGGCAGAAGAAGTATGAGAGGAGACTTGTGTGGGCTTCAGCTTTATCTAGCTTATCGATGACACCATAGAGTAGCATTGTCTTGCCTTTACCAGGGTCACCCTTGACCTATAGTAGTGCATTCTGCTGGGCGCTATGCCATTGTCGGAAGTCGGAGTTCTCCAGAATCCAGCAGTATGAGTCCTTTAACAAGCCACCCTTAGTCTCCTCGATACGCTTCTTGTCATCACGTGGGTCGGAGACGCACAGATCTTGCATACACTTCTTCCGCTTGTCAATTACCTCCCGTAGCCGAGTGTATGCTTGCGTGGCCCCTTCGCTATAGAAGAGGGGTATTTTAATATCGAATATTCCGAGTAGAGAGTATATCTTGTCCTCTGGCATCGTTGTCTCCCGGCGCTCACTCTACATGAACCGCTCTTCCACACTGAACTGAGATATGCGCGATCCTTCGAGCGCTGAGTGAGGTATGCCCGTTATTTCATGGATCCATTTCCTCAAGGAGGATTTGTCACCAAGTCGCCAATACTTCTGGCTCTGCTTATGTTTGCTGGAGAAGAACTCGACCGAAGTGGGAGCAAGCAACTCCTGGAGTGTCCAACCACGTGTGAACCATCTACTTCTGCGAAAATCGTACTCCCACAGCCATCCGGCTTGTTCGTTACCGGCCCCAGATGGAGGGTATGGCACATCCGCCAAGTAGACATAGCATCGGCTCGCGTCGCGGTACCGGCGAAACATGGCATTGATCTCTCGTGAAAGTTCGGCATGGTTCGACTTGTCGATGCAGTAGGTGTCTACCCAGAAGTATTGTAAGCCGTCACGCTTAGCTTGGTCGGCGCAGAACCAAAGCTTGTCGTAGCCGCTCTTGCCTCCGCCTGTGCCCGCCTCCAGATCTTGATATGTCACCTCCTGGCCCTCAACCCAAGTGTGCGACAGTATTGCGTATGGAGGAATCGTGTCGTCTCCAAGAAGGTCTTCGGTAAGGCTAAATACGCCTGTGTCGAGTCGTTGCAACAGACGCATAGCGCCTTTTAGGAGGGGAAGCAGGCAAGAGGTAGAGAAGGCGGCAGCGTTACACGATCTCACTATGAAAGTGAGGAATATACGCGGGGTACTACCGAAGGATCGTCAAGAAGCTCAATGCCAAGTGATGATCGTTGGCGGGGACAAGCTAATAGTAACTGTGATATAAGGGGTTTACAGGACTGAGTCACTATCGTCTGTAAGGAGCTTAATAACTATTCAGCAACGGGATATAGGAGGCCTACTGCTTGTTCTCAGAGTAGGCGGCTGAGGAAATAGAATGGATCTGGAGTGCGCGAGGTTGGTATTCGGAAGTCCGCCTACCGCGCAGATGGCGGGCACGCTTGTGCAAAGGGTAGACGCAACGAGCTCGAGGAGAGGCGGCGTGCCACAATATGGGGTGGTTTGAAGCGAGGTGAGATATTATTCAAGTTTCAATGATGGTGGTGATGATGATGGTGGACCGAAACGCTTTCATCTTCATCCGAAGATTTCCCGAGTCCGCTAGATGTCGGGGGGCGTTGATCAGTTGACTCCAGTGGTGAGATCAATAGTGGAAGTGGGGTGGGTGCTTTTTAGATATTATGGGCCGGTTAAAATGCATTCCTAGCTTGGCTGTAATGTCCGTGCGCAGAAAGCGCGCGCGCAAAAAAAAGCGGAAGCCGTAGGTGGACGCTACTGTATCGACCGGGTCTCTTTTTTTTTATCAACCGGGTCAACCGGGTCAACCGGGTCTCTCTTTTTTATCGACCGGGTCTCTTTTTTTTATCGACCGGGTTTCTTTTTTTTATCGACCGGGTCTCTTTTTTTTTATCAACCGGGTCAACCGGTCATTTTTTTTCTTTGATTTTATTAAGAATCGTTTGAAGCTATCCCAGCAATTCATCTAAATCCACCAAACTCAGTCTTGAGAAATTTTTCTCCGTTTCGCGTCGGGTGTATCGGAGACTTTATTAGATTCTTCGGTCTCCAAGAGAGAATCAAAGAAGCCATCAAGCCTTTCTCTCTCCAAGATATAATCTTCAGTGTTCGCCTGTCTGCTTTCGAGCAAACTACGAGCATTGCTAAGCTCACCTGAGAGCTTCGCGGTTTTTTCGGGTTCAAATTCCTCCTCACGCTGGTCCAAGCCATCAATCAATTCCTCAAGTATGTCTTTGGCCTTGGTGCGGGCTCCAGCCTCAGCCCTCTCATGCATTTTCTTAATCTCCTCTTTGGATAGACAGCTCTTATTGGATTGTACAGCCACCTCCTGTGAAATGCCCGTGTCGCAATCGGTAGCAGTGACCATTAGAAGACCATTTTGATCAACCTCAAAAGTGACTTCAATTTTGGCATCACCGGCTGGTTTAGGGCGGATGTCAAGGAGGTCGAATTTTGCGAGCAGGTGATTTTTGCTGGTACTGTCGTCTTCACCTTCGTACACTGCTATCGTAATCGCGCGCTGATTGTCCTCGGTAGTACAGTATACTTGTGTCTTTTGGATAGGGATCGGAGAATTGCGAGAGATGATGAAACTCATGGCACCTTCCCTATGTCCGTCATAAGTTTCAATGCCGAGCGACATCGGAGTGACATCTACAAGTAGTAAGTCGTTGGATTCGGACTCAGCGCCTTTCGAGAGGCTGGCGGCCAGTGCAGCAGCGCCATGGGCGACGGCTTCGTCAGGGTTGATAGTAAAGTTGAGAGATTCCTTGCCAAAGAAGCGAGCCAGAAGCCGCTGAATCTTCGGGATACGGGTGGAGCCACCCACCAAGAGAACCTCGTCGATTTCTGCTTTACCGGTCTTAGCTACTTCGAGGACATGTTCGATACACTTGATAGTCCTCTGGAAATAGTCGTCGCACAGATTCTCAAAGGTCTCCCGTGAGATCGTGCTCTGAAAGTCGAGTTGGCCCCAAAAGAAGTCGAGGTCGATTCGCGCCAAAGTTGAGGTTGACAGAGAACATTTGGCTTGCTCGCAGGCGGCGCGGAGACGAGCAACAACACGAGGTTTGCTAGTGAAGTCTATGCCGTATTTCGTCATGACTTCGCTCCTGAAGTGATGGTACATCAAGTCAACAAAGTTCTGCCCGCCTAAGCGGGGATCTCCATCGGTGCCTAGGGTTTCGAATTCATCACCTGTGTCCAATTTGAGTAGAGACACATCGAAGGTTCCGCCGCCCAGGTCGTAAACCAACACCTTTTCGCATTTGCTTTTGCCATGGCCATAGGCGATAGCGGCTGCGGTAGGTTCATTGAGGACGCGGAGGACATTAAGGCCAGCAATTTCACATGCATCTTTCGTGGCCTGACGCTGAGAATTGTTGAAGTAGGCGGGAACAGTGATGACGGCGTCCTCGACTCGACATTTTAGGTATTTCTCGGCAGCCTCACGCATCTTGCGTATGACCATTGCAGACAATTCCTCGGGCGTAACCTCCATCCCCACGTGGCGGAATTCCCCATGTGATGGAACTACTTCTACTAACGTCCATCCCTGCGTGGCGAGAAACCCTGGGTGGAAAAAAACACCACAACAGCGAGAACTGAGATTTTTAAAATTGAATAATCCCACTGCACACACACACCACCGTAAAAGGGCTCCAGGTTATTCTAGGCTCGACGCGTCGCCCAACGCGTAGAAACGAGAGATGACAATTCCCTGGCCCTAGGAGGTAGAATGGCCGATCGGACTACACGAGCACGCTACACGACTTACTAGGTACCTTCGGAACGTACTAATCTACCTCGAGAGCGGACAGGCTCAACCCGTACCCCCAGACCAGGTAAAGACGATGATTATAATGATACTGTTACTGATCGTAAAGGCCCAAAGAACCCCTAATATGACGACTGTCTTCGACTAACTGCGCATTATGCACACCGAGATGGCCCAGAGCACGAACGGAACAGACAAAGGGATAATAGACATCAAGAAAGAGCTCAAGGCCTTAACAACGGGCATACAAAAGAGCATTATGGTTGGCGAGGAGGTAAAGATAGTAGCAAAAGAGGCGACAGAGGTGAGCAAGACGGTCGTAGGAATGACGAGAGACATCAAAAACAGAGGATAATAGTATTAAGCAAGTATACTAATAAGCTACGCTGCTACTGCGGCTCAGGGCGGACTAGCTGCAAGTATATATAATACACAAACACAGAGTGTAAAGACACCCCCTGCTCCGGCTCAACGTGAGATCATCGTGAATATTAGAAATCTACAAACGATCCAAAGCCTACGTGCAATGAACCCACGCAATCTGAAAGCCTACGTCGACCGAGCCATCGCCTAGAGCGAGAATAAACACATAGTTAGCCTAAAGATTATATCTACCAACCAGCTCAAAAGTGGAGATCTGAGCATTAGGACGGTAACGAATAGTGAAATGCAGCTTCTTAGACAATTTATAGAGGACTGGACCCCACGCATCGGGAACGGAACGTCGGTACGGAACCCAACGTACGGCGTCCTCGTACACGGTATACGCACTAGTACGATGGACACAGATAAGTTTGAGGAAACCAGGGACGCTATCCTATAAGACAACAAGCCATTCATCCCAACAGCAGATATCAAATACATAGGATGGTTAACCCGGAAGGCGCCGACCAAAGCGATATCGTCAATCATTATTAAATTTACCAAACCCGAAGACGCAAACAAAATCATCGACGAAGGTCTAGTGTGGCAGGGTGAGATGTATCAAAGCGAACGATACGAGAGGCAATATCGTCTAAAGCAGTGCTAGGGTTAGGGTTAGGGTTAGGGTTAGGGTTAGGGTTAGGGTTAGGGTTGGGTTAGGGTTAGGGTTAGGGTTAGGGTTAGGGTTAGGGGTTAGGGTTAGGAG